>OZ057414.1:49732082-52232082 GCA_964056705.1 Troilus luridus
CGAAGCAACTAGACTTCGTTTCATCCGTAACAGTCCAATATTTGGAACAGCTTTATCACTCTGTAGTATGTAGTTTTTTTTGTCTCATTGTAGATTTTTTTACGATCAGCTCATATCAGAATAGAAAAAAATTATGTCCAGTTTATATTTTATTTTTCTCTTATAATTGTTAAACAATGCAATACATTTTTTCATAAAAATATTGAATTTATTCATAGTAATTTTAATTTTACATTAGAACATGTTTAATGAAATTTAAATGTTTCTTTCCCAATCTGCTGGTGTTCCTCAAGGTAGTATCCTTGGGCCAATCCTTTACACAGTTTATACAGCTGACATCCCACCTCATCCTAATACTATCCTTACCACGTATGCTGATGATACATGTGTATTATCAGTCAACACCAATCCAATTATTGCATCCCAAAGCCTCCAATCCCATATCACTGATCTTGAAGAATGGTGTCAAAACTGGAGAATTAAAATAAACTCTAAAAAATAGCATCAAATCACTTTTACCTTACGTCGTAAACCAATGACTTCCTGCCCTTCAGTATCCTTTAATAATATCCCACTGGTGCCTGTAGAACAGATCCGATACTTAGGGTTGCATCTTGACAAACGATTAACTTGGAATCCTCATACGAGACTGAAAAGACAAGAAACCGCTCGACGTTTCAGGATACTTCAACACTTACTAGACAATCGCTCTAAGCTCCCAATTAATTACAAAAGACTCATCTACATGACCATCATACGACCTATTTGGACCTACGAAGTAGAGCTTTGGGGCTCCACTAAGCCATCGAATTCCTCTCGTATCTTTTACATTACCTATCGCTTCTTCAAAAGAGCAATCGCATAACTCCAAATGTGGGATTTTTGAGTTAAGCTTTCAGTAGGAAATGTACTGGTTCAAGGTTTCTGATTCAGGGAACGACATATCTGATATTCCATTTCCAATTTTTTTTTTTTAATATAGTCATATGTTTTGTTGATTTTGAAGTTTAAGGAGAATAATGAAATTTAAAGTTGAAGTTGAAATCAAAATAGATTCAAACTTTTGAAAATTGTCAAAATATTGGTATTGACGAATAAAATAATTTCAAAACCTTCATTACAATAGGAATGCTTGGCTTTACCAATACCCATCATTTTATTTTTAACTCACATGGAACATTCAAAAAGCTCTATTGAAAACTTAGTTTTTTATTTATTTATGACGTTGTTAATTTTAAGAAGCGATATTATTATTATTTTTCCTGCAAACATTGAATTATACTATCCATTACTCAACTAAAACTGGTGTGGAAAATCCCACTTTCCCTCACTAGTGAGTAAAAGTAACAGCCACCTAGATTGAATTTGACAATCAGCACTTTTATTTAAAATGTTAAATGGCGATATTATAATATTATTCATTTTATATTCCTAAAATGTTAAAATAAATAATTTCAGAACTATTTTATATTTAATTCAAGACAGATTTTATTTATTTTGAAGCGATTTTATAGAAATATTTAATATAACCTTAAATGTATTAGAACCTTCACACATCAGAAATTTGGAGATCTAGCATTAGCATTACACACTAGCGCTGGTGCAGTTTTAACAAATCTAAAATTTCACCTTTAATTTCTTAATTTTTAAATGGTTGCAGGAAAAATGTAAATTTAACACGTGAGAAAAGTGCTTATAACACCCTTGTTTAATTACCACACGAGCCGAAGGCTGGTAAAATTCACTCGGGTGTAATAAAGTGGCACTTTCCTCCCTTGTCAAATAAATAACTATTTTATTTTTAAATTGAATCGCAAGATCCTCAGGACCACGAAAGCAGAGAACATTGGAGAGATAAGCTAGTAGAGTGGTGCATCGTACAGCTTCCGAGCGGCTATTGATCAGTTGAGTAAACAGTTATTTAGCCGGAGGAGGAAAAAAGAAAGAATGGCCCGGGGGCTGGTGCCAATAGCCCGCCCTTGGCTAGGGGCCCAGCGGGGCGGAGCCTCTGCCTCTCTTTTCCTCGTTAACTAGGGCCCCATCAACCCTCTCGGCTTTTTGATATTTTATCACCGCTTGCAACACCTGGTTACCTAGACCAGAAAAATATTATATTTATATTTATATATTTTTATATTTATTTTAAACACCCTTATACTAGGCATGGTTAGTCATAATTTCCCAAAAAAATCAGACCAAGACTATGTTTAAAATTTATGCAGTCAAAAAAGAAGGATAAAACATCAGGGGAGTTCGAAATTCGGCTAGAATAATTGGTAATCGTTTACCTAAGTTGAGAGGTACAAAAAGGTATAGTGAAAGAAGATGAAGAATATTTTCATGGAAATCATAAGTTACTACTTGTAATGAATGCCAAATGAACGACTCCCTCCCCTAAGGCAACTACTACACATTGATAGTACGCTATCCATTAGTAACAAAAAATATTATATTAAACATAATGAATAAATCGATTATGAATATGGACTTATGTCACACAGGTAAGGCATGGTAGGGAGCTAGTGCAAAAAAAGTCCCTTACAAACCATCCAGTCTTTCAGTCGTAATTTTATTACATTTGTTATATGTCCCTAATATGTCTGTTATATAGTCCCCTCTACGTAATAATAGTCGTATATCCCTTGTATCATTATAAAAAGGCATTGACAAACTACTCGCGGTTGACAAAATAATGAAACAGTACAAAACATTCCATGAATCATTTGCTGGACACCCAAACTTACTGGTACAAGCATTAGAGACATATAAATTGCCAAAGAATCCGACAAGGATACTACAAAAAAAAATCATACCCACTTGCACGATATTTACACTTACTAGTATATATACACACACTTTATCACAGAATCGGACTAGTAGCCAAACGTCTCTAGAGGATTTAGTACAGGGAGATCAAACACGTTAGGAGTGCCTTCAATGGGAAGTTTTGCCATCGAGGCTTCCACGTTAATCCCTTAGGTGAGGCTTTCAAAATCGGAGCAGAGATAAAACATGTGCAATATTACATTTGTATAATATCCTTAAATAAATATAAATAATATATATTTTTAAACCATTAAGGTTAATGGGAATCCTATAATTTCAAAATCTTCGTGACTTTTTTTTTAATATTAAGGTGTAGGAAGCTTTTTTTTTTGTACATTAGGTACAATATGGGACTCATTTAGTGTCCAAAGAAACACCATTTTTTTATAATTTATATTTCTAGATGTGTAGAATTAAAAAACAAAAAAACATCTGCAATATTCCTATTCAAATAATACGATCAGTGGTCTGGGAGAAGGAATACCTATTTTAGAAAAGAGATGACATGCTTATTAAAATTCAAGTACAGGAATTAGGATATGTCCATAGCTAATTGCAAGAAAGTATGTGTTAGAGGAACAATTTATGAAAAATAAAAAAAAGGAAACACATATACATGGCAATTATCTACGAATGTTTTGTGAAAACCCCTCACGTGATGTTGATATAAAAATAACGTGTCAGTGAAATAGATTTCATTGTTAAACCATTTCTCCATCGTTCATGATCTAACAGAGAAATGAAAATAGAATTTTTTATCGAGGATGAAAAATATATATCTTATTCATGATCAACTCCATCACATTTTTTTCATATTCTTTTGATCTTTTAAAAAAAATTAAAATTCTATTACACACAAATAAATACGCATATTGTCACTAAAATCAGTCTTATACCATTTTGTTTTAAATATAAGACCTTTTTTCAAAACTAATTATGGTATATCGCTTTTATTATTTAAAAAAACGTTTAAAATAAATCATTGTAAAATTAATGACGTGCCATAAAAGAATAAAAAGTGTTGAAAGTCCACACCTGTGCAGTCCGTTGAAATAAACAAGCAGACGAAACGTTGAGTGAAACAAGAGAGCCCAGCAAGAAGGTGCCAAGTTCCAAAGTAGGAAAAGTTGGGGTCATTAATCGCGAGGCTAATAGAGTAATTAGTATAACTCATATTATAAATTCGAACAGTTCATTCGTGACACTGCCACCAGGGCGGTACTTTATGCATAAATCATCACCTAGCCCTTCAACAACTGTCCCTAATGGGCTCAGATTCAGATCCGTTAGGTATCATTCTGGTAAAACCATAAAAAAATAAATAAATAATGAAAAATTCCTCTGAGACTATTTCTTAGAGATTGGGTATACATTCACCCCGAGAAAAGTCCCTCTTCATCAAATCTTATAATTATAGAAGCCTCTTCAGAACATCCATTCTGGGACAAAAATAACTAAACTATTTTTCGTTATACCTTATTTTAAGTTGTTTTTTGTGATTAAGCAATTTTTTCTCCAAGTAAGTGCTTCCTTGATAAATAATTCGTACCATACCTAATCTAGATTTAAATATATTTTCTTTGCTCTGAGATAACATTGTTTAAAACAAAAGAGGTGATGCTATAATCTATTTTAGTTTCTATCCTTTATATCTGTATACTATGATAATTAAGCCGGGAGAGGTGTCCCCGAGAGTATTTCCCTCTTACGAATCATTATTTAAATATAAGTATCGAACAATTAAGTATATGTTTCGCTGGATCTGAATAGACTGAATCTGAATCTGGAAATAGTTTCTTAAAACGGTCGTATTCACACTACTGGCTGAGAAATTTGGTCTGCAAGTCTCAAGTTTGTTTTAAGATCTGTGCAAGAATGCGGAAACTAGGGGATTCCTTCACAGCTGCAGTGCTTACGTTCCAATAGTGTTATCCGTACGGCATTTTCCTAGCAGAGACACTCTTAACGCTCCTATATTTGTTTCCATTATGGCTGATTTTTATTTGTATTTAAAGTGCGAAATATTGTTACATATTTTATTTTTTTAATAATATTTGTATCCTATTTATCCCTTGTTCCTGTGTCCTTAAATGAAATTAAGACTCCATAGTGATGGACATCACAATGGGAAAGAAATGCTCACGGACTCCTCTTGTATAATATAAATAGAGAACGCTCCCGGGTTAAAGATGCATCAAGGTTATTATTATTATTATTATTCTGACTCTACGGTCCTGCAAGAACCCCTCTACCAATCTCCGCGATCCTGCGCTATTCTCCTCCATTCTTGTATGCCCAGCAGCATTAAGTCCTCCTCCACATCATTCAGCCATCTCATCCGAGAACGTTTTCTACTTCACTAGCCCTCTGGTTTCCCGTAGAGCATTCTCTTTGAAATCCTCTGGTCTGGCATTCTGTTCACATGCCCCATCCATCTAATTCTGGCTTTCTTCATCAATGCCACTAAGTCAGGCTCTCCATTCAGCCCATTCCTTCTTCTTGTCCATACTCCATTTTTGTCCACTCCGCCCCATGTATTACACCCATACATGACTAGCGATCTTAAAATGGTTTTATACATTTGCTGTTGCATTCTTTTAGAGAGCGATTTAAACTGCAACACTCTTGACAGAGAGGAATAACATCTATTCCCTGCTGTTATTTAGGCTTGTATTTCGCTCTCCACATAGTTGCCAACTGTAGCCACATTTCCCTGGTACTTGAACATGGTTATAGCTCTAAAACTCACTTTTCCATTCACCACCTACATCAGTGTTGACATATTATTAATTACTCCACCCGATCATGTTAACTTAGTGAAAATGGCTTTGAGTTAGTGTATTATAAACAATATAATTATTATGTCATAATAAAAACTGTCAAAACCCCGTATTACAGTAAGTTTAGGGATGGTGTATAAATAAAAATGAGCATGTGACTATATCATCCCCAAATGCTTTATTTTTTTATTTAGCATTAAAGAAGTATAATAAAAACAGAAACAGAAAATGATGGACATAACCAAATTGTATAGCCCCTTCTAAGAGGATCCCTAAAGTAGACTAGACAGGCGGTAGGAGGACGAGGGGTCCCGGGTGAGCTGAGCCAATTTGGCCGGGAGAAGAGAGAGCGATGTCCCGCCAGAGTTTATTGGCCGATGCCCCGATCCCTCAGCTTCTCTCTACAAATTGTAGTCTCAGTCCCAATGACGGGAGCACTCTCCGGCTAAGGGCTTTATCTTTTTTCTCGCCATCTAATATTTACCTTCTGGTTTCGAACTTGAACAATTCTTATTTTTTTTAAATAATATAAGAAGAAAATATATAAATATAATAAATCATGTTTTGTAATTTCAACTTAATTTTACTTAAAAGAGTTATATTGAGGACTTAAACTCCAATACAATTTTTCGGAAAAAAATGTCATGATAACAAAGGTCCTACTTTGACTAGTCCTAGTTTAGTCCTAAAAATAGTTTTGTTACTTTTAAGAGAAAAAAACATGGATTTTTTTTTTTAAATTGCACCCTTGCCCCAACCAGAAAAGCAGTTTGACATCTAGCCATTGCTCACTGGTAATTGGATTTCACCAGTAAACCCATCATAGATAACAATCTTCTGGTAAAATCTCATATCAGAAGGGTTTTACAATAATTGTTCATTAATTTCTAACCTCTTAGCTGATTGCTGAGAAGTAAGTTCGTGGGAGACCAGTGTACAGCACTTTTTCACTTTCCGAATAGATAGAGATTAGATGGAGACTAACAGTCTCTTTTGACACACCACACTCTCTGGCAAGTTCGCAAGTACTTTTAGATGGATTTAAACAGCATCCTACAGAATCTCATCAATATCTGTCAATGGTCGCCTGGATCCCTTCTTCCTTTCCATCGTCGCACCGTCACTATTAATTTTTTCAAACCAACGCCAGCAGTGCGCTGGTCTAGGACACTTTCTCCTTCATATTTAATAATTTCACAAGTTGCTTCCGAGGCTGTGATTTTCTTTTTCCAGTTGTGTCTTAAAATTACGAGAATTTCGTAGGACACTTTCATGTTTCTTCTTTGAAACAAATGACTTTTTTATAATTAAAAAAATTTTAATTTCAGTTTTTCAACTGGGACCTTTTAGGAAAACATGGAAACTTATTTCTTATATGAATTTCCGTTGTGCAGAAGAATATATCTGTCACTCCAAAACCAATTGTATATTCGATTCCTCGGCCGGCACCGGGTGGCGTAGGCTCCCAGCGTTTGAAGAGATGGATGGAAAAATCTGAACTGTTTAGAGCGCCGGGAAGGACAACATAGATACCAATATGCATGCAAATTACGTTCCCAACGAAGGGACCTAAATTGAAAGGGCTCACTGTCCTATCGACCGCCCTTCGTTATCCAGCGGATCACCGATATCCGTCGCATCAAACCATAACTGACACCAATAAGATAACCTAAATGTGGAGGTAATGCAACCAAAAAACAAAAATATCCAAGAAAGTAAAATATTACCAGCATTAAAAGTAAGAAATGTTAATTAATAAAAACAAGGAATTTCAACACAATTTTAGATTTCAAAAATATATAAATATATTGGTTTGCTGTTTGCTTATTTATTTAATATCACTTTATACTGTTATGGCTAATTGGATGATACTACTTTGAGAGTCCTAAATGTTGCCTATACAAGTGTAATTTAGGATATGGATCTTTTACAAGCTCAAAATCGCCATTTGACATCCCTCTTGGAGGACGGGCTATTCAATGATTTTTTTTTTTTGAGTTGTGAATCGACGATCTAATCGTTTGCTTAAGATAATAAAAGTTAATCAAATAAATAGTATAAATGTAGTGGTTAGCATAACAAACTACTAAGACGAATACCGCGGGTTCGTAGCCCGGCAGGTGGCCCTAGGATTTTTTAAAGGGAGTAAAAAATCCTTAGTTATGCCGTCCGGAAGGGACGTTAAGCGCGGGGTCAGGTACTTGCTAAAAATCCCTATCCTAATTTAACCTGGATAGGCAAAAACTTAGAGCTCCCAATGTAGCATCGTCCGATTAGCCATAGCAGCATAATGTGACGTTCAATTAACAAACATCAATAGTACAAATGTGTAATAAGAAATTTCAAAATTCGATTAAATAATTGAAATTATAATATAATGCATAATAATCCTTTATGTAAATATATTCTTAAATTGTTTAAGAACTCATATTTTTGTTATAAAAAATAACGGGAGGAATTATATCATAGAATCTGCTCCGGATTAATGCGCTGTAAGAATAGACTCATTTTTTCCATTGAAAATTTGTGTTCAAAATTTAATTTAATTTAAATATTACCATCTCTATCAAGCACATCTAACATATAATATACCTCTTGTTAGTTTTGAAATATGAAAAGTACTAGATTTTTCTTATACCGCTAGGTTACATAAAATATTCAGACATTAGTTGAACAATTGCAAACAAGCAACCTTAAGTTTTTAAACAAAAAACAGGAAACTTATAAATTATAAATAAATATATTATAATATTTATTTATTTATATATTATGATATTTACTATCCATAATATCTATAATATCCATATCTATAAGTAAATAATAGCGTACTTTTTATTATACATTTTACATTATAGACTTATACATTTTCATATTGACTTTATTGAAACATATTAAGCAATGTCTTTATTAGGCATAAAATGCATTAGCTTTATGAGTTTTTACCGAAAATTTTATGTCGGAACTTTTAAAGTAAAAGTTCTATCGAAGGAGCTCTTTTATGATCATTTTTTTTCGAGAATTTTATGAAGTATATTAATCCTCAGTTTTTCTTTAAAACTTTTTAGTGATACGATAGTAAAAGTTCGTTATGAAATCCCGCTTTTAAATATGAAAATATGGAATCGTAAAAAGTTACATAATATACTCATGCTAACACACGGTGAAAATTCGTCATGTATATATGAAATGCATTTTGCACATGGCGATAAAAAAAAAATACTTGAAAAATATTTGTTGAGTTGAATGTTATAGGACACAGCCTGAAATAAGGAAGATTGGAAAAAAAAATTAATTTTAATTAATAAAAATTAATTATGGTATGTCAATCACTCATATTTTGGCTCTTTATGTGAAATATTGGAGGTACTCAAAACGCATATAATGAATCCAATAATGAGTTTTAGTAAGAACCGCATAAGTATTATTGTGCTCGATCATTCTCAGAACGTCAGACAAAAGACAAGTTCAAACATGTTTAAAAGCAGGAATTGCTTGCACGAATTAAGCTGGCTCGCCTTCTTTAAATGGCTGGATTGCTATTCACGCTGAAAATAAAAATAAAATGTTTGTATTTTTTTTCTTATATTTATTCTTTATAACGTCGATATGTTGATTCTTTATAACATAAGTTCAATTGCTTACACGGTACCTCCTACTTAATAAAAAATAAAGAAACAAAGAGAAATTCCAGACACTATCAATACTGTATCTGTACGGAGAAAAAGATAGGCCGGATTAAAAGGTTCAAAAAGTCCCGTTATCTGGTAGAGACGATGCAGGATAATGGATCAGAAAAAAACTGCTATTGGAGACCGGATTCTAAAAATGGAAACGGCATATGGATTAACAAAGACTATCTACAACAAGATAGTTAATGATGTAAAAACGGTATGCCTTTTCGGCAGTGGAGTGAATGCCTCTCGATGGTCTCAAAAAACAGGTAGTCCTGGAAAGAAGAGCTCTAAGAAAAATCATGGGTGCAGACTGAAGAAGGATGAAAATTGAAATAACTGAGGAATATACCGGAAAATGGAAACAATATTGGATACTATATGGAAGAGTAGCATTCTTCTGAATTATGTATATAGAATGCCAAGCATAAATTGACTTAGCGAATATTCGACTATATTTAGAAAGAAAAGACAACGGCAACATGGACTGAAGAAGTGAAGAAGGATTTGTAAAAGTTGGACATTTCAGAATCTCACACGCTAGAAGGAAATGAATTAAAAAGTAGGGTGACAAATCCTGAAGGGTTTTATGATGAAGAGAGACTAGAGAATATTGGACGAAGCTGGACAGATGAACAAAAGAAACGTGCCAGTGAACGCCTGAAAGACACTACATATAAAGACCATACGAGACAGAGAAAACTCCAGCATAAGAAAGGAAAATAAAGATGTAACGTGATGTAAGTACGAAAAAATTCAATGTATGTGGAAAACTCCAAAAATAATGGCACAAGTCTAAAAACTGCAAAAACTAATCAGTCAACGTTTCAATCATTCAAGCATCATTTGGATATTTACAAAAAAAATCACATCAATGAAAATAAAATGCAACACATTTTAAATTAACAGTTTAAACTGACTCCCTAGGGTAGAGACAGCAATCCTATTGCAAAAAGTGCAATCAAATACGGCGAGGATGTTGTATCTTATTGATGAGTATCATCTGTTAATGTTAGATGTTCTCCATTTAATCTTTATTGGCGTGATCTCGGGCATTTACTCAACCCAAGATTCTTCATTGGTTGTAGTCGATCAAGGTATAATGTTTTGAGTTTAGGTTCATTTTAATTCTTCATTCTAATATTTAATTTATAAAATAATGTTTTAATAGCGAACTACCAAAGAGGATTGATCAATTGGGCGAGATACTGACGTTGTCAATTAGTTTGGCTTATTTTGAGTAAAGTGAACAGCCTGGAATTGGACTTCTTGAAGGTCAAAGCCTATAGCGATTACAACTGGGAACTTTATTGGAAGGAAATCTCCGAGCGAGAAGAGGCAATATAAACGGAAGCCTGCACATCGGGAGGGTTTGGAATTCCAGCAGTCCATTATTTTGGGAGGCCGCTCAAAGGAATGCGGCTTAGCTAATTTTGCATTCAAGCGAGGAGTTGGGTCGAGGTATGATTGACACCCTCCTTTAGGCCGGATACCGCGGGTCCGTGTACCGGCTAATTTTAACCAAGAATAACCTCTTTTTTTCCTAAAAAATAAACCGGTATCAGAACTACATATTTTTTATACAATCGTACAAACATAAGCTCTAAATATGACTTATATGTATATTACATTAGTATGACGCCTTTGTTTCTCTAATGAACTTATTCATTTGAATAAATTTACTATGGACATCGCATAACTAATAAGAGTATTACTAATGAAATAATAAAAAGCTGTATTTTTTTTTAATGAGCCTCAATGGAGTTACATTTGTTTCAACTTATCTTTTCTTCTCTTTCATATCTCTTTCATTCGTTTTCCGTGTTTTTTTATTTCATTCTTCTGTTCAAATTGGACTGTTTTTCTCATTAGTCTTTCTCGAAACCCTTCATTGAAGTTCCTTCCTACGTGAAAAACGTCCTTCAATGCCATGAGATTCGGAGACTCTTAACCATTCACTGTAATGCAGAAACAGCTGGGGGTTTAATTCGATCTCGGACAAATCTTCGTCTTGCATGACCTGTGGCTACGAAAAACCACAGTCCCATGTACTCCATTCTTTTTGTACTGGTACTCTTGTAAATACCAATACTTTGTAAATGGATTGAAGTGATAGGTTTTTTTAATAAGGAATTAGAAAAAGAAAAAAAACCTGTACCACTACAACACATGATGCACCATCTGTTAATCCTGGTAGAGACTGTACTGTTTTTTGAATAACGATTATGCGCTTAGATGATTAGTCGTAGATATCGCTCAACTGGCAGGGGTTTCCCCGTATTAAGGGTACCCACTTTAGAGGATCTTTAGGCCCCATGAGGGTCTTGGATCCCATAGGGTCTCCGGTCACTAACAGATTTAATAAAAGTCTTCCAGTGAGCGGGATTTGAACCCAGGACCTTCGGCACAGCGCTCTACCCCTGAGCCACTCCGCTCCCCTGTAAAAGTGAATCAGTAAACTACTGTCCTAACTCGATTAAAACATTCGACATACATACATTCGATGTAAATTATTTTCTTAATTTTCAGTTAAAAATTTCATTTTCATGTTTATTGAACATCTCTATTTCACTTTAGTATTACTGTATTATTTAGAAGTATGCAATTGTATTTATTTAGAGTTAAGAAAATTAAACATAAACCATAACACTATTTTACCTATACACCATATTCATTGATTTGTAATTATTAATTATTATAAGAGTTAATGGATTTCGAAGATTATCCATTTTGGGTAATGTACTAGCGCGCACTTGCCTTCATTTCCATTTGAAACGATGATCCCAAGGGGGTAACCGATCCCAGGGATAGAGCTCTTTGATAGATCACCCGAGGTCTTGGGTCAGATGACTGATGAAGGCCACTATAATATTCAATCTAGTTCAGGATCACATCTTCATTATTAAGAATATATAAGATAATTTTCAAAAACGCTATACGGATATACGTCACCTTTTTAGTTGGTGCGGTCATTAAAAAATTCTGTTAAATTTATACAAAAACTGAAGTTGAAAAATAAAGAATTCAGGTAAGATTTTGTACAGGTAAAATTTTACCATTTAATTTAATTACAAAATGATAAAAATAGTGGGTAATCAACTAATAAAACCTACCACTTCAATTCATTTATAATGGAATTAAGTATTTACATTTACAAGGGAATCAACAGATGGTAATAAGCTTTAGTACATGGTAGAGACTCTTTCCTAGTCAACGGTAGTGCAAGAAGAAGATTTGTTCGAGATCAGGCTTAACCCCCCGTTTTTTCTCCCGATTAATGGTATCCAAGTGGCAGGCTTGGTTAAGGGACTCCAGAATCCGTAAGGTTGATTCATGGCTGTTAACAGGATATAACTATGCTAAACTATTTTAACAACCTCAGCTGGCCTCGAATCCAGGTCCTAGAGCTTATTACTCAGAGTACTACGTACAGATTCCCACTACCCGAGTTTAATTTAAAGCTATAAAAAAAAAGTGAGTTAATGTAATATAATTCGTGGATGTTGATGGATATGGATATAATTCTGAATGGCTTTAAAACAAAATCAAAATAAGTAAACAAATTGATAATTATATTTAAATATTAAATTCCTAGTAAATTTGATCAAATAAATACAACTAGAATGGTAGTCAGAAGATTGAAAACGAAGATGGGAAATAATAAAGGAACACAAGAAAAACAGAAAGAAGAAAACAATGTTTAACCTTAGAAGACCGGAAAGAAATCACCAAAAATACGCCAATGAAGCCGTAAAAGTGCAATAAATAAATAAAAAAAAAAACCTATTTATTACTTTTTACAATGTGTCAGATCCAAACAATGTTCACGTGAATCAGCTGATATATAACCATAACCCAATATTCAGAAATAAATCAGGCCGCTAAGAACACGCAACCGTGTTAGTGATTTATTACTGACCTCGTCATCACTTACGATGAGCAACCGTTGGTTAATCCATCCAATGAACAAAAAAAAAAATAAATAAAATCATAAAATGTAATCATAAATTCTAAAAGTAAACAATAAAGTTTAATAAATTTATTAAATAGTAATATCTGCATTTTTATAAAACTTCTTCCGAAATCTGAACAACAATAAATAAAAGCCTCATAAGCTCCTTCTATTACTAGCAGTTTCGACAAATTCTATTACAAAGATCTTTGAAACATTTTTTCCATTTATGTGATCTATAGAGTAAAATGTTACTAATCAATTATCACATCCTACTTCCGTGATAGCATTATCCTAAATTAAAATTAATTATAAGAACAGTAATTGAGATTAGAGCAAAAGAAAGCTCATATGAAAATTTGGATAATTTATTAATATTATGATAAAGAAGTTTTCTATGAAGAATGGATAAAACCAATTGTTTTGGCCAATTAATTGTTATTAATAATCAATAGTTTTAATAATTATTTTCCCAGGACTCATGAGATGTCTCTAAAAATAATTTTCAATACAACACAATGGTAAGTTTTTATTTTTGTCAATAGGCTCATGTAATATATTTTACTTACACAGGAATTATCTTCTTTGTTTCTTTTTTTTTTTTTTTTTTACATACAAATACAAACAAACTTTTTATCATGGTACCTTTCAATCCGTATATAATAAATGGTCAAGATTTATTCATATTTCCACCTCTAGCCATTTTTGGAGATCAAAGATTTCTTGTAACACCTTATCTTTGTTCATATTTAATGGACCCATTGCTCCAGCGCTTTACTACATCTGCAAAGGTTAAAATAACAAGCCTTCTCTGTTAGCCCTTTTGATACTGAAGAAAAGGGCTTGATAAGGGAAAATGTTTATTTAAGAAATACCAATGTTATTCTCTGATATATGATTACAATGTAAGCAATTGTGTATTTACTTTAATTTATACAACCATTTAGTTAATTATGCTGAATTAGCGATAATCCTCTTTCTAGTTTAAATTATTCCACTTGGTATTAGTCGTACTGCAATCATCAATGACTGGTGCAGTGCAGCTTACAGCCCACAGGTGTGCTGCAGCCTGGTGTAGTTGAAAAATCTATCTCTAGTGCGGGAAAAAAAAGTCAAATGAATGGAGTAGTTACTGATTATAAAAAATAATTATTTTATTTCAACTAAAAAAATCGCAATGAACTATATAAAATTTCAATTGCATATTCAATATGCTGTTGAAGTTTATGAAAGTAAATGTATTCTATGATCTAATGGTGAAATCGTAAAAAAATCACAGGATCTTTATCGTATAAGAATAATTCTGTGTAGTATGTTCGCATTCTCTATTTAATTCATCATTCAACTTTTTTTAAACTATTATTGTTAGCAATATTCTATTTACATGCAGAGTGTACTAAAAAAAAAAAAAACCTGTACCACTACAACCCGTGAACGGGTCTGGGGTTCAGTACATGGTAGAGACTGTGCTGTTTCATGGACAACGGATCTGCAAGGAGGTGACTTGTCCTAGATCACGTGAGTAAACTAACTAAATAATTTAAAAAATAGGCTAAATGAAGTCATTAACATTTTTTCAACCTTTAAACCATTTCTTCTGGTTAAATTAGTTAGCCAAGTGGTATATTGGAAAATTAAAAATATCTAAGCAATAGGCCGAACATATGTTGATAGT
Organism: Troilus luridus; assembly: GCA_964056705.1. Classification (NCBI taxonomy): domain Eukaryota; kingdom Metazoa; phylum Arthropoda; class Insecta; order Hemiptera; family Pentatomidae; genus Troilus; species Troilus luridus. Next base: position 49,746,987 of record OZ057414.1, read on the forward strand.
GTTAAGTGGATAGCATTTTAATGTCCACTAATACTTCAATTTTCTAAATTCGAACGCTTAGTTTTAAGTCTAAAAGGTGAACAACTCTTCTTTTCCACAATTTTTAAGTACTTTTTTTGTTTTTGTGCTTCTGTAAATTAAACGGGGACTTGATACATCGTTTGCTACCCTTGAAATCGCATTTTCCGTATTAATAAAATTTTCCGTAGAACATTCCGCCAAGTAAAATTAAAAATATTCAAACAATAGGTCCATCGTATCTTGTTAGAGTTGTGTGGTTAGCATTTCAATGTCCATTGAAACAATTTCCTGAATTCGCACACTGAGTTTTATTTTTAAAACTAACCAACTATTTTATCCTTCCATTATCGTCTATAGGAGACATTAAATATTCAAATGATTATTTTTAATTAAGTGTTCCTAATTGATTCGATGTATATATTACCATATCAAAACGTAGTTAAGTTGATAAAACTTTCCTACAACATACTGTATTTACTTTAGAAATATATTAGTAATTTTTAATTAAAGTATTCTCGTGCAGCTGTTTAGTTAATGAAGAAATATGTGAGTTACTGGCATTAATAATCAAATAAATATGATGTATATATATCAAAACGATGGGACACACAAAGAATGTTGACACCCCAAAAAGACACGATGTCTTCTAACGCCAACTAAATAAATATACAAACCTTTATACTCTCTTACACAATCTATCTCTTTGCCATAGAGACAGAATCTGTAATCCACCTAGGCCTTCTTATGAGAAAAAATTGCCTACTGTAATATGTACAAATTGAGCTAAGTTATGGGTTTATTTAAAAAAGGATGTAAACTGGACTGATATTTATCTAATATTTCATTAACACAATAAAAAACCTTTATCCAGTCAAGTATACTTTTAATAAGACGTTTCGACATTAAATGTCATTTTCAATTATTTATATAAAAAATTCTTGTATCCTTTCATCTTAGTTAATAACTTGAAAAAGTTACAAGTCATAAAATCTTTTTTTTCCTTATTGTCATTATTAATGTTTAAAATATTTTACTTAGAGGTCAATTATCCTCCATGGTCATCTATTGATCTATTGATGATCATGGAGGATAATTAACCTCTAAGTAAAACATTTTAAACATTAATAAGGAAAAAAAAAGATTTTATGCCCTATAACTGTTTCAACTTATTAACTAAGATGAAAGGATACCAGATTTTTTTATATAAACTATTGAAAATGACATTTAATCTCGAAACGTCTTATTAAAAGCATACTTGATAAAGGTTTAAGGTAAAGGTTTAGGATAAAGGTTTTTTATTGTGTTAATGAAATATTAGTTATGGGTTTATTAATGCGAATTAATTTTATTGTCACAAGAAACAATATTATATGTTGTAATTTAAGATAAAGAAGTTCTGTTAAGAGAGATATAAGTTTGTGAGATGGATGAGGTTGCATTTTCTTTACAAGTTGGCCTATTCTTGGTTGCGTTTTAGTTAGGGCACAACGCAAGTCAATAGGAACATTAATTTAGTTGGCACACTTTTGGCTTCTACAATGTAAATTTAGTTTTAATAAATTGTGTACAAAAACTAAGTGAGATTGTTTTTAATCAACTGGTATCGCTTACCTGTCTTCATTCCCTCCAGTTTGGGAACCCCAGCATTAAATTATGTTATTGAAAAAAAATCGTTATTCCGTAATCCGCCTAGGCGTACTAATAGGAAAAAATGGCCTACTGCAACAGGTACAAGTGAGCTAAGTACATGTTTCAGCATCTGCTATGGAGTAGAAAGCATGCAGAAACCCAGCAGAGTAAGGAGAGACCTCCCAGAAGTATCTGATTCATTCATTCACAGATGTATTACAATATTACAGATATATTATTCTTAATAATTACTATTATTAGTAAGTTCTTTTTTTTCGTTACCATTATAAAATACATTAAATAGTTGCTATAATGCTGTATTCTTTCATTAATTTACTCAGCATATAATTATATCCTAAAATATTGTACACAATACCAGAACTGGTATGTACCTTACTCGTAAAAAGAGATGGTATATTCCCACCGACTTATCTTGTTCTGGGGGTTTTGAAAAAGGTTTTGGGAGAATAAGGCTAAGAAACAAAAATGTTGTTTATTTATTCGGAAGATAAGTCGGTACGTAACTGGAGCATTTGAAAAAAAAAAGTGGTGAAAATGATAAGAAATATGGAAGAGGATGTGCTGAGTCAAAGAATCGCATCGGAACATTGATTCTGCCAGCCGGCCGTACACAGTCCTTAAATCAGGCAGGAGCAACCCTCGGGTTCCGCGCACTGAACCGGAAGGAAAATAAATAAAAAATGTTTTCTTCTATATACGGCGAGGCAATATATCTAGCCACCACGTGCTGGTCCAGTGGCTGCCCGTAGTGGAGGAGTATCTTCACCAGATAAATCTTCAAAGCTTTCTCCTTCTCCTTTGAAGATCCCTGGGATCGCTACGATCGTCCCGATTTAACACTGATTCATCTCTGATTTATCGCATTCCTTTCATAAATATTTTAATTCGTCATTCGTGTTAAAAAAATAAAATAAAAATTTGATTATATGAACATTTGATTTTGAAAGTGAGACAACTTCATGCTATGTCATTATTAGATACTTTCGAAATCAACAAATTCAAAATATTATTGACCAAACAAATTTCTAACTACAAATTTATACTGATATTGAAATTATATTGATTGCCAATTAATTAAAAATATGTTGATTTGTAATGAGATTAAGCTGCAATTATTTTATTTTTTTACAAAGTGGAGTTGTCTCACTTTCATAATCAACGGCTCACATAAACTCTTTACTTGACGATAAGAAAAAATGTTTTTAAAAAGTCATTAAGCACTGTAAAGAAAAAAAAAAAAAAAGTAGGCCAACATACTGTGTAATGAAACAATATGTCATTTTTTCATTACACAAAGATGTCAACATACCACTTACAATCATTACTGGCAGACACACTACCACAGATCCGAGAATGAGACTGAAACGTCTCTGGAGCAGGGATCTACCATAGATAAACCACGCTGGGCGAGCCTTTAATGGAAGATTTCTCCATACACGCTTCCACGAGAATCCTTTAGGGGAGGTTTTTAAAAGAAGATCGAAAATACAATATGTGCCAAATGCCATTTATATAATCTATATAAGTAAAAATGAATCACCAAATGTGTTGCTAAGCGCAAAACTCGAGAACGGCTCGACCGATTCGGCTATTTTTTTTCTCTTATTTTAAGAAGATTCTTATGGAGAGAAAAATCGTAAAAATGACGAGGGAAATAATAAAAACAACACTTTTCTTTTCCCATACAAAACACTCTGTTCCCGGCTGTCAAACATTTGATGTCGATCAAAGCAAAACAAAGCCGCATTATTTGTTAGTAAAAATTTAGTAGGGTTGCGTGTCATTAATAAAATAATATGAGTTTCCTCAAATTTGTTTTCGCTCTTAATTTAATTTTTGAAATAATGTTTATAATAATTTTTGTCGTGTAAAAATTGGTGTTTTATTGTTATTTTACTTAATGGAGATCAGTAATCGTAAGTATATAATATAAAAAGTGATATAATAAGTGATATAAAAGTAAGCGTTGGTGCAGTTTTTGGGATGGAAAGAGACTGTATTGATTTAGATTCATTTGCCTACGTTCGTTTAAAGCAAATTGAACAAAAAAATAAATAATATAACTGACGTACGTTTCATCAATTTTGAATTTTGAAAACTCCTTATTCAACTAGATTAGCATAATTTGGGTTAAGTTGTTTTATAGAATCTTAAACTTTTCAAAATTTATTTTGTCTATCTTAAAATACTATTGTTATAAATCGATACTACAAATCAATCAAAAATATATGGATTAAAAATACCTAAAATTTTAAGAGCGTAAAATAGTTGACCGTATAATTCTAATGACCATTTCAATCCATCGTAAAACTGTAAATTGAAAATGTTAGGACTAGCAGCAGGAGCTTCTAGACTTTTTGTTCAACAAATCAAATTTTTTCTATGTTGGGATTCCGACTGGGAGAGATTGAAAGATGTTTCTTAGTATTATAGTGGCCATTTTTCAACAGGCTACTTTAGTACCTCCATATATCCTATTGATGTGGCTACTAGTTTTTCCGGCAAGATTTTCTCAACGTCAGGGTCCTAGAAGAGGGTATTAATTTTCAGCTCAATCTTCTCTCTAACTTATCCTACCTTTTTCAAAGACAAAAGAATCTCAGGTTGAATTTACGGTTTGTTTTTTAAGTTTCTTATTTATCAATTGAATTTATTCTAAATGATATTATAGAAGATTTACAAGTACAGACTGAGTGTGTGTGTCTGAGAGAGAGAGAGAGCGAGAGAGAGAGATTGTATGAAATTTATTCCTTCTAGATGCTTGCCGGTATTCAGATAGCAATAAGTAATTTCATATCTATATTACAAAACAATTAGTTGTAAGTAAATAATGTGCTAAAAGGTGTTTATATATAGAGTATTATACATAAAAAGAGAGATAGGGAGAGAGGAAGGGCCAAATGTTAAAACATGCCAGGAAAAACCAATTTACGTTGATCTCCTTTATTGTTGGGACGTGAATAGTCTACGCTTCGGAATGTTCATCAAAGTTTATAAACTCCAATTGAGTTAATTGCAGATTCCTGACTAAGATGGTATTTGCATAGCTGCCTTTAGTCTTCTTGACATAGTACACAGATCAGAGTACAGTTGCCTAGGTATCTCCGCATAGTTCTGCTTCATATACATATGCTACTCTCAGGGGTAGCTCCATTCTCCGGCGTGTACTTGTAATGCCTTAGATGGTATAATTAAAAAAAATATGTTGAAAGAAACTAACTAGATCACTATGTATTTTGATATCTAAAGTGATCATAACTCTAAAAGGAGACATTAAATATTTCATTTCGAACAATTCTGTTGGGAAAATAATATAAGAACTTAAATTTCTAAATTACTAGAAAATAAATAGCCGGTCAACTATATACAAATTCAAGCTTTATCAAAACATACACCGAAAACTTCAAAGAAATGAGGCAACACGACTCACATCAATAGTCACATGAACAGTCATGAATCAATTACAGCAACCTCGCTCCTAGACGTTCAATCATACGATTCGAATTTTAATAATTTCACTATCTGCTCAGTTCAAAATAGCTAAATGAATGACATTAAAATTTAGTAGACTATGCTAATTTCAAACAGTGGAACCATAAAGTCGACAGTAATTAAAATGTTAATTGAAACCCCGCATTATTAATAAACAGCTAAAAATTTTACAGTTAGAAAGAGACGAATACCGAGGAACTTCAATTTGAGTTTTCAACCCCTTGCGAACACCATTGAAGGACTAACAATTGAACTGTTTTTCTTATATATTTAAAACCTGTGGTTTTTACTTATTTCAAGCCACATATGTTATAAAATCAGTTAATGTAAATGAAGTAGGCCGATGCCAACATACCTAGGCAACTGTACTTTAATCCGTGTACTGTACCATTGATGCAAAGCATCGAAAATGAAAAACACCTCTTTTCAGGTTAGCTAAAAAACTGTTTGAAGCCAATGATATTTTTATCTTTGCACGTAGTTTTCATGCTTCATAGATGAAGCGATCAAGGATCAATCCAATCCTAAAGCAAACGCTATAGGTCAAAAAAAGAAAAATGTGTTTTCTTCATATTCGCTGCATTGCATTAAACCGATGATATCAAGAACACTGCAGACAACCATCACAGACTAGTAATTTTTAACGAATTCCAAGGTTATAAACAATCAAACCAACAAAAGCGTGCTACTAACAAATAAATAAACTGGCTGAATTTTAATTTTGAATTATAATTTTATGGATAAAATTCACTTTTATAATTTACTACGACAAGAAACTGACATTTTATATGATATAAAATGAGTTAATACTTTCTTAACTCCAGGGTCAAGTCAAGGGTTTTTTTTTTGGTCTCTTGGGTTTAAGCGTTGCTATGCTTTTGTCCTTAAAAGGAGTTTTCAATGGATCTCTTCTACTGTACTTTGTAAGTATCTATTTAAAGATAGGGATGTCGAGTGGAAGAAATTCTGATTTTTAGAATCCATTGACTAGTAATAAGAAATATGATATGTCTCAATTGAACTAGAAAGTCGTTATAACTAAAAAGTAAAAAGTACTGAATATTTTTAGTCGAGATTTTTCATGAACAGTTTTTTCGGAACTTAATTTCTTAGTTCATCATATATGTGGCAATAGGTTGTTTTTAATCATCTTGTAAGGCCATCCAAAATCGTTCGACCCAATCACCTATGCGATTTCCGGTTCGCTACTCGAAGAAGAAAAGTTGTGGAGTAGCCAGGACATTGTGAAGCAGAAGAATAGGGTCGAAGCGAAGATAATGTATGTACATATGAATGCGGTTCCTCCTTGTGTTTCAGAGAAATAGCTAGGTATCAACGTCTGCTTACCCTCGCATTGGGAATATCTTCCCGATCCAGATACCCCCGTGCACAGGTATCTCCGGGGGCATAAATATATCCGTCCTTCGACTTTATGCCCGGATCGTAGAATAAAGCACTAAATAAAGTCCCGCCTAGTAAGCTAGGAATCATATTTTGCTAGAACTTGGGGAGTGCTATGCCAAAGCAAAATTTACATTAAACAAACCGATTCTTTTGAACACATAATTGAAAAAATAAAACAAACTTTTAAATAAATAAACAAATCTTTGACGCTTACCAGCTTAGCCTAATAGTATTAAAATATATTAGTAACGTCATTTTTAATATTATAATACACCCCCTGTCTGTGGCGTATCAACCCCTATTGTTCCCATTGCATAATTGTTAAAATCGCTTTTAACTCTAATTGTTGTGAATTACTATTTTGTATTTTCTGGTATTATTTAACTAATACCTGAAATTTATATTTATTTATTGAAGAAATGGATTTTATTAAATATCTTTTCAGTTTATCTACTACATTTAAAATGCACTATGTTATCAGCATATAGAAAACCTACCCTTGACCTAAATTCCTCTCAAGGACTTGGTGACAATGAATCAAGTTGGCATTCAACATCTCAAATTGTGTCTAAATTTTATCTTTCGTTCAGTTTGAATATGCGAGTGTGTATGTGCCTGCGTGGTCTGAGTGTTTATTATTTTTCCACAATATTTAACAAAATTCTATCAGAAAAACCACAGGAAACGTTGATGACATACAGATTATTCTTTAAATACCAACAAACCATAACAACTGAATTTAAATCCAAAAAAACCTGTAACACCACAACCCATGAAGGGACTGGAGTTCAGTACATGGTAGAGACAGTACTATTTCATGGACAACGGATGAGCAGGGAGATGATTTGTCCTAGATCACTATCAACCACCAGATTCCCCCCCATAAATATTTTTGGTACCCACTTTAAGAGGCTGAGTGAGCCCCAGGATGGCTAACATACTAAAAAAAGTCTTGCCTGCAGCGGGATTTGAACCAGGATTTTCGGCATGGCAACTCTAGTGCTCTACCACTCCGCTCCACAGCATTTATATACAGCTGTTAAATATTAAGTATACACATAATTGATTTATAAAAAAGAGATTAAAGGATCACTATCGCTTAAAAATTTGTTTTGGACCCATTTAAAAAAAAAATTCATTTTCGACTTCCATAGCATCCAGTATTACTAAAAAAAATTATACTTAAGACTTGGATGGTTGTTTGTTTTATCGGTGACGTAATTGAGGTAGAGTATCTCGGTCCCAATCGTGAGATTTTTATGTTTTACGTATTAAAAAAATCAAAATAAATAGATAAATCACTGAAAAAGTCACGTTAGTTACCGTCAAAGGTGGTGGTACCGGTTGTAACTATAATAAATGGATAAATTTTCTTGCTAGATTATAAATTTGTTGAAAACCATTGGGAGTGCGATCCAGACATTTTCTAACTTTTACAGCGTCAGGCTTTTAAAGTGTTGTACGTCCAATCCTTTTTCTCACATGTCAGCTTGTCTAATTACATTGGCCTCAAGTTGAGCTATATGTTACTTCAAATTATGGTTTTTACTTTTAAATATTTACTAAAGATAAAATATCAGTCTAAACAATATATACTATGACTATTTCTTTTAAGTATTACTAGTATAAGTCATTAGTTATATGAATGTTTAAAAAAGGACATATCGTACTTTATAGATTTGACTATTATATAATTATAAATATTAGAACAAATTTGGTGTTTAAACTCATTAATCGAAGGATGCCACTTTTTCTAAGAAAATGCGTAATAAAAATAAATAAAAATTCTTGTCGGAACTGTAAATAGTTTTTTATTTTAAAAAATATTTTACTGGTTGACTTTACTTCCACAATTATTGCAATAATATTTCACTCATTAAACTACTCCAAATCATTTAAGTTTCTACTACAAAAATAACTCAATAAAGAGATGAAATGCACTTCAAAGAGTAGATTTATTCCGTATGAATTTCAATACAATCATTTTAATTGATTCACTCAAAACAGGAATTTCTTAATAAAAAGTAACTTATCAATATAGTTTCAAAGAGGTATGGCTGCTGTTATCTTTAACTTGTTTTAGACGAAATATTAGAATTTAAATAAAAAACTAATTCAATATGTAACTGTAAGTACATGCAAACCATACAAAAAGACAGTTACTTGGAAAACCCTGTAACACACATGAGATAAATTACTATATATATATTAAAAGCACTAGGCATGGCCTCAGATACAGCTTAATATATTACTGTATAATTAACATTTCAATGAGTTAGTCCAAGCGGCTTTGTGAATTTAGGTCTGGAAAGCCATTTCAAGAGGAACCTCTAAAAAACATTTGTACCTTGTCAGATTTTATTTCTTCTCTTCTACCATTAAGTTAATGGAGTACAGTCGACCTATATTAATGTAGATATAAAGCTTTATAACGGAATAAAAAAGTATCCTGGATAAATATTAAAAATTTTAATATTTTCATTACTTCATATCATAAACTATTCATCTTTTCGGAGGTAAAATGGCAGGAATATCTTCAATTTCCATTTCTGAAGCCTCTTGATTTTGATTGTTTTAGAATAGCAAATTCGGTTCTCATTATGTTTCTGGCAGTACAGAAATTTAACAGTAAAAATGTGAATGACTTTTTTAAAAACAAGTAAACAAAAAAAATTCTTTAAATAATTCATTCTATTATTTCTATTATTACATTAAGCTGAAGACATATAAAACATTTGCGAAATTTGTTGAATAGATCCGAGGTTTCAACGAAAGATCTTATTCTCAGAGGCAAAATAACGATAACAGAAAAAAATGTTACATTCCAAAAAACTGGATCTGCTGCATTTAACTCAAACACAGACAGTTGTTTACGAGGCACTGCAACTCGGCCGTTTTTGTAACTATCTATAACTATTTTAAATGTTATCAGGAAACGGCGTAGCTAAGTGCAGAGCTGTGAGTTGTTGTTCTAAAGTTCCCGTGTTAAAATCCGGCTGTGTATAAATTATTTAAATCTATTAACAGTAACGGACGGGCTACATGGGATCTGAAACCCCTTGTGGGGCTCACCCAACCTTCATATGGCCTTCCAATAGGGCGCCAATAATATGCTATAACCAAGTCCGAAGATTGTTGAAATTAAGTTTCATAATTACGAGTTACTCACTTCACTAAATCGTATTGTTAACGACATCTTGATTCTCTCGTCAAGACCAATTACAACACCCCAAAACTTAGGTAGGCTCCGAAGACAGTGATAAATAATTTATTATGGATAAAAGATGAAAAAGAAACAGTAAAAAAACGACAAGAAATAAAGGTAAGGCACTTAGTTACTAAAAATAAATAATAGAAGGGGGAAAGGTGTATTGGTGAATTTCGATTAATAGAAACTTAACGTTATTGCTCAATAACTGCAAGGGGGGGCCTTCCCCAAGGGCGCCAATATGATGCTCTAACCATGTTCCAAGATTATAGAAATTAAATTGTCACTTTCAGTTCTTGGAGAAAACAAATTAGCTACAGGCATGAGCTCTAAGCATCCGAGTTACCTGTTGTTGACAACTTAATTGCGGATATAGCTATTAGAGCTTAGATTAGGTTTCCCGGGGAGAGCTAGGCAATATTCAATATTCGCTCCGCTACACTCATACAGTGATATTTCTCTTAATACCTTAAATGCCTCTATAGAATGAGCCTCCCTTAGTAACGGACAATCTTGTACAAGTCCTCAAAATAATCTAAAAATTCATTCCACTCCAATAGAGGACATCAATTTTAATCCTGATCGATTTGTCATACTGCAAACTTATTATTCCAGTACTAAATGGGACATCTGTTAGAGAAAAAAATCATAGATTTAATATTTACCATAAATGATCATAAGATAAAATATAAATTAACTATATTGTATTCTGTACTGCTTGTCCGAATCTCCTAATATCAGAATTAGTAGAAAATATAAAGCAGGATGGCTTTTACCGAAATCCAAATACAATGAAAAATGATTTAACGACTGGCAAATGGGAACTTTGTAATTAAGTAATTCACTTAATTCACCGAGAAAAAAAAAAAAACCCTCCATTTATCATGCATGGGGTGACGTATTTTGTTTATTCTAGGAGGTTAATTGTCTGGTTTAGCAGGATTGAATAAATTCACGATGGAAAATTTCGCATTTGTTTCTATAAATCACGTTTATTTTTGTTGAAACCCAATATTCAGATATGACAACAATACATCCAGACATTCAGGAAGTGTCACATTTCACATTTCCAGTATATGTTCAATATTCAACAGACCGTCGGAATCGTGAAAGTCGCTTTTGATAAATTAGATGCTTTGAATAAGAAAATAATAATAACATATTTAAACTACAGTTAAATAAAAAATGGGAAGCGAGATAGCTCATTGGCGGAGCTCTGCTGCCGAAGGTCCCGGTCAGATAAATTATATAATCTGTTAACTGCAGTGGTTAGTCCTACTGTTATATGAGGAGCCACCTGGGGTTAACGCAGCTTATAAAAAGGGTATCCTTAATAAAGCAAGAAGCCGTGGGGTTGCAAGAGATCTCGGACAAATCACCTCCCTTCACAACCGTTGTCCCGGAAACAGTACAGCCTCTACCACGTACTAAACCCAAGGACCCTTCATGGGTTTTAGCGGTACAATTTTTTTAAAAATAAAATAATAAATTCCTAAAGTCTCCAAACTAAAACAGAAATTGAAAATATCTGCCCAATATTTCGCCTATTCAGGCATCCTCAGGGTAGAAACAGAATAACAGCAAAGAAAACCATGAATAATGCATCAAAGAAACATCCCACCACCTCCATGGCTCAAATGCAACTACTGAACCAGAAGGAAGGTTACTTACCCCCAGCTGGATAAGGTTAGATAAAAACAGTTGATAAATACTCCAGAAATTTGAAACGTCAATATACACTCACTAAAAATCAAAAAACACACCAGGAAAATAAAATAAATAATAGTAATTAACGGCTTTTTGTTGGAATTTTTCCACTAGCTTAACATTTATTTAAGGTCTCTTTTTCTCTTTTCATATTAAGTAATTACAATATTTTAGAAATGATTGATATATTTATGACAAGGGCTATATTCTAGCATGGATTCTGTTTTAAGGTTGACGTAAAATACATATACACAAAATGTAAAATTTAATTGGAGTTATTTGAAGATTATATCAAACCAACAATTCAGTGTCGATCGAAATAGCTGATAAATTGTATATAAACCTAAATCTAAAGAGAAAATTACCAGGGCAATGTTGAAACAGGAGCTCTATCGACGGCGAAGACATACTTTTCTCATTGATTTAGTGAAGCGTCACCTCATTTGGTGGAGTGTGACAGAAGTATTCAGACAAGACAAAGGCGAGACCACAACTCACGTCCCGTCTTGAGCACACCCGCCCCTGCCTACCTCTACACCTGCGTTTGTAAATTGCCGAGCCTCGCTGGTAGGACGGAATTCCAACTGCGGGGAGGAATTCTGTTTAGACTTCACAGCTGTTTTAGTTCACCTGAGCTCAATCAAGGTTTTGGTATCGATTGTCATGGGCATAGGACCCAATCAAGTTATAATATCAATCTGTTTGGTGTAAAAAGGTAAGGCACATGACAGGCAGTGGTGGAAAATTCATTTGGAGGAGGCCAAGGCTCGGGAAAAACCAAAAGGTAACCTGGTAATTCAAAATCATGAGAATACATTGTCGTTGTCATGGATTTATCAGGCTTGATGTTAAGAACAAAACGGTATAACAAAAATAAAATAAGATAAAAACTAATTAAATTGCCTAAAAAAAACAAAACTGAACTCATCGTTTCAGGCTACAGGTGAACTGTAGTTTCTGTAAACCATTAATGGCTATTTTCTTCACATTTTTAAGGAAATTAATACGATAATTATGCATTATAGGCTTATGTTAGGAAGTAGATACAAATATTCTCTCTCTTTCTCCCATCCTTCATCTCAATCTATCTATCTCAAATTCTCACCCTCTCTGTAGATACTAAACCCATATTTATTTTGTTAACAATTTTACTTATCAATGCTCAGTGTTTCAAGATCTCCCCTATCTGCCATTACTATAAGCCGCTTCCAGTTGGCCATAAATTTCAGGAGAAGAAACATCCGAGTTGGTAAACTATCTAATTGGCTTTGGCTAAGAGGATATCCCTCCAGGTTCCCAACTTGGTCTCCACCGACATCTATCACCTTTCTCATTTAACCCGAAACTTATAATATTGTTACTGAACAACAAATTCCTCTTAGCAATTTATTTATATACTTTATGAAACGTGCTTAACTACTCAAAACCATTTGAATACACAAAATACAAAGTAAAAATATAAACCATTACGATTTATGAAGGGTCACGGTCTTAATCCTTATAGAATATAGAATATAGAATCAATATGATAGAAACTGCATATATACTGTTTTTATGACAACAGTTGTGGTTTTTCCGATATCATTCTTCCAGGGTTTTCTCCAATATTGTGAGCTCCAGGAGGTTCTACAGATACCATATGGTCCACTAATGGCTGTAAACAGATTAACTAATTTATCCCTTGCGCTTTAGGAATAAAACGTTAACTGTCTCCCCTCTTGTAATTGATTGGATTGAGATTTCTGTTATGGGAATCACTCATCCTGTACCACTACAACTCATGAACGGGTCTCAGGTTCAATAAATGAGAATGTACTGGTTCATGGAAAACGGCTGTAAAGGGAGTGATTTATCCTAGATCACGCTCAACCGCCAAATCTTGCCCCTTTATAGACGCTTGGTGAGCCCCAGGAGGATCCTAGATCCAACATAATCCATATCCGGCCACTATTAGACAAAAAAGAAGTCCTGCTAGCAGCGGGATTCACGGCACGAAAACTTAGTGCTCCACCACTGTAATATTCCTAATACAGTCAACAATGCGAGTATCCATGGCAACTGCCCCTGGCCAGAAGATTACAGCATTTGTTAGACTAATCCACTTACTTATAACCTTTACTTAATGTTTTTGTTCAAGTGTTGTAATTGCTATCAATTTAATATAATGTTCAAATATCTACACTGCTTTTTTATTTCATAATAGTTGGTTCTCATAATTTCATTCAAATCCTGCTGATAAATACGATAGAAGATGGATCCCATCCTCTTCGCCAACTATTATGAAATAAAAAAGTACTGTAGATATTCGAACATTATATGAAATTGATAACAATTACAATACTTGAACATAAACATTACGTAAGGTTATAAGTATGTACATTAGTTTAACAACTGGTGGAATCTTCTGGCCAGGGCGGTTACCATGGATACTCCCACTGTTGACTGTATTAAGATTCCAAGTAAGAGTCTATGTCAATAATTCACCAATCTTGAGTCTATGTCAATAATTCACCAAGAAACAGGGAACTCGTCATTATCTTGTGAAACTTGATTCTGGAAGAATTATCAAACGACATATTAATCAACTTCGTTCTTCATTAGTTCAAAAGAAGACAGTGACATTTGATCCAGCACCACCACAACTCTATAGTGTACCTCAAGATCCTCAAGCTGAGACCAGTGCTCAATCTCCTGCTCAAACGAGTCCGCCTCCACTACAACTTTCTGTCCGCACTCATAGACCTATTGAACGTTATGGGGATCCGGTACTACACCGGGTGTCTTGTGAGTGATTTCTTATTAGGAGGGGAGACGGTCATATTCCTAATACAGTCAACACTGGGAGTATCCATGGCAACCGCCCCTGGCCTGAAGATTCCAGCAGTTGTTGACTAATATACATATTTATAACCTTTACTTAATGTTTATGTTCAAGTGTTGTAATTGTTTTCAATTTAATATAATGATCAAATATCTACACTACTTTTTTATTTCATAATAACCACTGAGCCACTTCTCTCCCCAGGAATCACTCATACCTGGTTATATAATTCTTATAAAAAATCGTAATTAACTTGATTACGCCACGATATTTAGTTTAGAACACAGATCGACTAAAACGCTAGTCCCTGATAGGCCCTTAAGACAGAGCATTAAATTTACCACGAAATTGGGAGCACACATATTAATTCCTAGCAGAGCCAAGCCATCAGCGGAGAGAGGTTCGGAGTAGAGGCGCCTTATGCAGAGCATCCTCGTTTAGTGGCTCCATTATCCCTGCTTCTTGTGGCCTCTATCTAACGATCTGGGTTTACGATCAGGTTTAGCGCTCACCTCAACCCGGCTGTCTTTTAGGATTTGGATATATTTTTTAGAAGCGCTCTCATAATAAAATTTTAAAGAGACTAAAGATAGGACAACTGGGGGGACATGAATGAAATGGCAAGCAAACGAAAAAAATGTGATATACCAAAGCTAACTCGTTGAATTACTTATATCTCGCAAAAGTAAGTATTAAAAAAAACTGTACCACAAAAAACCAAGGATCTTTGGTTCAGTACATGGTAGAGACTATACTGCTTCCAGGACAACGGTTGTTGAGAGAAGTTATTTTGTTCGAGATCACGCTCAGGCTTCCTCCAATTAAGGGAACCCAGTTTATAGAGGCTGGGTGATCCCCAGGTGCGTCGTCAGATCCACAAGATCCAAAGGATGCCTGACTGTCTTTTAGAAGTATGAATTCTTCTCATTAGGTAAAACGGTATGCGTGATTAATGAATTTGAATGATTTAATTTTTTTTATAACTGTTACTTAAAAAATAGGTGTGTAAAGTATAAATATTTAAATTTATTTACTTAGTATTATTTTGTTTTCACAATATTCTGTTTCTATGGACAAACAGTATAGAGATATAAAATTCAACCGAACTTCCAGTTTAATCATTCCAGCAAAGACAGTTGTGAACAGAAGTGAAGGCTCCATCTCATGAGATATACAAATAACTCATTATATGCTGTAGTAGTTAGCATAACAACCTTCTATGCCTAAGCCGCGGTTTCACAGCCCTACAAGTGTCCGAAGATTTGTTAAAATAGGTAAAAAAATCCTTGGTTATGATGTTCTTGAGGGACATAATCTGCTAGTCCCCAGACTGTGCGTCAAGTACTCGTTAAATATCACCACCACAATTATCAGCATAGACAAAATTTAGGACTCTTACTGAACCATCATCTGATTAGCCATAAATGGATGTTAAGTGAAAAAATCCAAGATAAATAGGTTTATAGACAACCTGACTGTTTCAGAACGGATATCAATAAACACGAGTGTTTTATTAAAAAAAAATTTAAATCCACAACGAACCAATAACTCTTTTTAATTTTAAAAATTTTTGAATGAGCTATATTTGTTGATCATAAACATGAATTAAACTTTTTAGAACCATAATGGTTTCAAATTTAGTGTTTGCATTATTTTTCAGATAATTAAAAAAATCGTTAATCCATTTGAAGGAAGAAATTTTCACTGAAACAAAAATATACAAAATACAGGTAAACTTTATATTAAATAGAATACTTGGCTATGGATATCATATATGTTATTCATCGACAAAATAAAACATTATTAACTTGAACAAGAGCGTAGTATGACTATCGTGGGCCCTAGAGGATACTATAATCCCGGTCCTTCTTTGTTAGTGAGGATGAATATCGGCGAAGCTAGGCAGGGGTATCTAGGCTTGTAGATAAATCTCAAACACTAAATTTACAGCAGAAATAAAGCACAATAGCTTCATCTCTCGGTATTTCAAATTGGTCTCAATAGAGATGCAAGGCATCGATACTAGGATTTTTTCCAACAGTTTAGGTCCTATTAATTATACCAGGGAGTCAATATAAAACATGAATTAAACTTTTTAGAACCATAATGGTTTCAAATTTAGTGTTAACCACTATAGATAGTTTATAGTTTAAACAATTAGATTTTAAAAGTTTTTTATTGTTTTTTTTATTTCTAGTCATAAGTACTCAACAAAACAAGTTTCAAAATTTGAAAGTTTTTTTTTACTAGGAACGAGGTACATCAATGGCTACATTCTGAGGCATAAGTATGATTGATAATATATTAAATATTTTGTACTTATTTATCCCAGATTCTAACCCGGGATCTTCAGCACAGCAAATAGTGATCTACCCCCTAAGTTAAAAAAAAAAAGTGTTGACTGTTGCCTCCTCTTTAAATTAGCTGGATCGATATTTCTGTAGCGGGGAGTACATACCTCATTAGGCCATTATTATTTAAAATCTAATATTCGTTATTAACTTGCTTATTGTAAGATTTTTAGTTCAAAAACTGATAAACTATCAGACCGAGATTAATATGTAGTAATGATAATTTTTGAGTAACTAAGAAATCTACGAGAAAATAGAAAGAATTTCGGATGCCATGAGGAAGAGGAGGCTGACATTCTTTGGGAATCTACATAGAATGAACAAGCAAAGATTGGCCAAGCAAAGATTGGCCAAGCAAATATTTGACTATCTCTAGAAAAATAATACCACGACAACTGGGTAAGTATAGAAATATTTAGAAAAGTCGAACATAAATGAGTCATAGCAATGTGTTCATGCTAGAAGGAAGTGAATTTGGAAGGAGAGTGAAAAATCTGGAAGGGTTTCAGGATGAACAATCACCAAAGAAGACTGGGCGAAGCTGGGCAGAGGATCAAAATATTCCAGTGAACGAATGAAGGAAAATTGGAGACTGAGCGAAATTCAGCAGAAGGAAGGGTAATAAAGTTGTAATCTGATCCAAATGGTCAAAACGAAAAAATTTTTATTTATTTTCGGTTTGTTAATTATTTATTTCCAAGGGCTGAGGTATATGACGTACAAATATATATTTTCAAAAAATCTTTACTTGAAATGGGAACAAATACAAATACCTTTAATCATAATTTATCGTACTGTCAATAATTATTTTTTTCATTTTGCAAAATCCTACATGTTATTTCAAATCTGAAACTATAATTCTAACATAAGATTACTTATCCTTTTCATTTAACAATATTAATAAAACAAGAAGATGAAATTTAGATACATGTTTACAATTCAACTTTTTTTTTCTTGACACTATTAAAAGCCTGATTATAGAATAAAATATATACTACAATAAAGTATTTATTTAAAAAATCTAGAACTAAGCCCAAGGTGCTAACTAACAATATTGCCACAGTAAAGATTTTCGATAATCCTTGAAGGTTTTCTAAAAAAAAAAAAAAAAAAAAATGCTTTCAAAAAAATTCTTTCAAGTGGGAACGTACAATACTAAGAAGGCAAGAGTATGTCATCATCATGTTTACCAAATCCTAAAACTTCACATTCAGGATATTTACTATTATACTTTATTCAATAAAGTTTCAACTTTCAACGGTAATATTATATAAATATTTTTTAATGACTACGTGTCTGTTACATTTTTATTGTAGTAACAAGTTTTAGTGATGTAATATTTTATTTTCCCGTGCTAAATCTGGACGGGCCGTTACGTAGACACCTCACTTCTTATTACCAGAATTATTTCTCCCTTCGATTGTTTTGTTTTCAATGTGTATATTTATACTCCCCTCTGCTTTTCTGTAGTAGATTTTATAGTTAACAATCAAAGAAATCACGATAATTTCATCTACGAAAAATAATTGAGATAATAATATTATTGTAAAAATGCGAAAATGGATTTTATTTTTATTCCTACAAGGAGCCCCAACAAATTTATTCTTGCTCGGTTCAATGACTCCCCCCCCACGAATCTTATCGAAGCATCACCCCTAACATCCTGTCAACACCCCCCGTGCACCAATAAATTACAACATAATCCCTCAATAGAGGGTGCATAAGTAAGACATCTTGGCTGCTGAGTTGAGAAATATCTTGTAGATTTGTGCAGGTGTTCAGCAAATCTTTATGGATGATCTCATTTGATAAAATCTTGAAGATGAGAGGGAGGAGGGAGGAGACTGAGAAGGGAACCGTAACGAGATTAGGAGGAGGTCCTGATTTAGGCTGCATCTTAATGTCCCCACTGGAATAATTTATAGTAATGGTGATTGTAGGGATATGCTGTATTGTAGATTAATATTTTATATACACACTGTATATGTTCTTATATGTGTATATTCTGTCCATCATTGGAATATAATGAGTAAATTTCTCCAAAATAGATTTTACTACAAGAATGACAATACATTTTTTTAAATTATATGTGAATGCCTGAGCGGAGTGTGAACAGCGGTGTATAAACATCTTGAAACTTATAAAAAAAGCCGAATTATAAAATGTATTCAAGTAAATGGAACTGATATTTTTACTGATCCTACCCCTTTCTCTGCATGTAGTTATGTACCTTGGTCAACATGTTGGTGATATGTAATAGATCAGTTTTGGTCAAACAAGATTTAAAGAGAGTTAAAGCTATCAACATTGATAAACATAATAATTAGCATCCCTTAAATAAAAATATTTAACTTTTCAATACCGTGTATACCATATGTATTCTTATGCTGGAGCACACGTAACATGTCGTGGGTTAATCGATTGACCTGATTAGTGACAAATCCTAGAAGATGCCCTTGAACTGCCATAATCCGTGAACCTAGGAGCGTTCTCTCTTTATTATATTTCGGACTGTAAAAATAACAACAATGAACTATGTAGTTTACTTCCTTCACACAGTCTGGCCAACTGTTGGTGACACTAGATTAATAAATATTAAAATTGTAAGAAATATTAAAAAGTGTAATGTAAACGAGCGTCTACGGTGCGCGCATGCGCCTTATGATCTATGTTATAGTTGTCAGTGGAACAAGTCAGTGTACAAGTTAACTCTGAAGTGAGTGCCGGCCGGTCATTAAACTTACACTCATCAAATAAACTTGTTGCGTAAGCAACAGTAGTAAACCCATCCATAGGATAGTAGGAGAAGATCAAGCACATATTATGATTAAAGAAATCATATAAACTGTATTTGTAAGTGATTTAAACCAACGCTAATTAAAAAGAATGTTTTGTTTTTTTTATTATCAGATTGACTGTATTTTCTTTCTAACCCCCCGTTAAACTTATTTTATTTTTATACACCAACACCAACAATTATTAAGTAATTATGTATAAATAAAATAAAACCCGCTGTTATTTAATGAGAGAGAAATATATTTACCTAGAAGTATACGAGTATGTTATTATTATTTTTCTAATAAGAATTAAATTATTCTACTATGTTAACAGAAATCACTAAACAATAAATTCATAGCCGTATTTGAAAACGTTTGAAGCATAGAAGGTTTGATTGTAGTTGGAACGGGGAATATTTTCCAAAATATTAAGATACAGAAAAACGTTTTCATTACCCTTTTAGAGCATTGTTTACCGATCACTTCAATTTTAAGAAGATTGAATTTTGTAATGTGAATTAATAACCTCTCTCCTTTAATAAAATCTTTTAAACCTAACTAGACTAAAAAATACTTATCAGTCTAACCAAACAATGAATAACAAGAAACAGTAAATTAATCTGAAATTAAAAGAGGTAGAATTTTTAAAAGAAACAAAAAACAAAATTTTCAAAATCCTTCTGAATGCCTTTCCAATCAAACTAATAAAAGAATTATGGCATAAACAAGACAATTTAATTAATAATAAAACCCTATAAATATTCAAAATTAATTAAATACCAAAGAATCTATTAATAATTCAAAAATACATAGCCATAATAATGCAATAAAAATTAAACCGTCTCAATCTAAAATAACTACTTTTTTCATAAAAGAAACTGATAATATAGATCCACTAATAGACAATAACAAAATTTATAAGGTAACAGAAGCACAGGATATAGAATTAAAACATAATAAAACAAGATATAATAGTATAACCTATATCAAGGGCCTATCAGAAAAAATCGAACCAACCTTTAAAAATTACGACATACCAGAAATAGGGATAGCACATAAAACAAGAAATCCAATCAAAAACATAATAAACAGCCAAAAAGACAAGATACCAATTTTAAAAAATAAAAATTTAATATATGAACTTACTTGTAATAACTGTGAAGGGATTTACATAGGACAAACAGGTACACATTTGAAAACCCGATTTTATCATCATCAAAGTAATCTCAAACCTAAAGCTAAATTATTATCATTATTTGCTAAATTTAATTTTTTTTAAATATTCAAAAGTACTTAAAATAGATATAGTCTTTCAAGGATCAAAGTTTGGTTTTAATGTAATATTATCTTGACCAAGGAGGATAAATGATTCCCTAGAGTTTTTATTTAAATAAATTTTAAAATGAATGTTACTTGGAGGTATCTATACTTAAATTATTACTAGTTAATTTGGACACTTTATTATATTTATTAAATTACATAATTTAGTATAGTTATTATTATTTTTCCACAGAGTTTTTACACTAGTAACTGTGATAAAGTTATATAAATGATTGGTACTGATGAAGAGAACTAAATGTGATAGATTGAAAATGACACGTTGTCGAAACGTCTCAAGTGATCAATGAGGATCAAGAAAATATAATTGACTGATAAATGGTTTTTCTCTTTCCCAATATAAATTCCTAAAAACTAACAATTAAAATAACGTGGAATATAAATTAATAAACTTTCCCGATTTCCTACTAAAATATATATTTAGTTGATTAAAAGAAGATAATATTTAGAAAAAATATCTTTACTTAATTAAAATAAGATAAAATACACGAAACTCTTTTTCAGGCTTAACTAACCACTTTTGCGATATAAGGGGAAAATATAAATATTTAATAAGAAAATATTTATATTGTGAGAGTTACGATTGAAAATGAACAAACCGTATAGTAGCCCAGAGCTAACAATAGGCCCGGGGCAGTGAAAGGCGAATAAATGGATTGGAACGCCATTATTCCAGGGAAATTCCCTTTTTGCTTGTAAACCCATAAATATGAATATTCAATACTAGGAAATATTTGAATTTATAGGCTGTAATAACTGTTCTTGATCCTACTGAATAATGCCACTATTAGTTCTTTGATAAAAAATATTTTATACCTAACTGGAATAAAAAATATTTATCAGCTTAACCAATAGATGTATAAAAGGGAATAGTAAATTATTCTAAAAGGAAAATTAAAATAAAATAATAATTAAAATGTCTATTATTTCTTTTTATGACAGTTAATTTAATGAATAAACAAGTGATCAGATAAAATGATGAGTGTTTTTATAAATATATTTCTATGGTAATTGTTATTATTATTATTAATATGAATAACGAGTAATACTTATGTGTAATTTATAAAGATTAAAATTGATGTTATATATAACTTTTGTCTCGCGTATGCTTAGTTATACAACTAGAGTAAGACCTTTTTTCTTTATATGAATTAGGTAATCTCTTAAATTGATTGTAATACGAAAATTACTGATCCGTATACTAACTGAAATTATTACTTTCGACTTCAGGCGGTATTGATAGATAAAATATTTTTATTTAGGTGGTTTTAATTGTTGTAGTACCAATATTAAATACTTTAAAACTCTTTATTATTATTATCACATGTAGCCTAAGGTAACGACTTAGCACCCTTAAAAGTACCCTTTCTTGAATAGGTTGCAACTTTTACGCTGATTATCTACCGTATAATAATGGTGGCGACACTGGACGAAGCATACCAGTTTATTTTACAGTCGGGTGTATTTCAAAGAGAGAATGCTCCTAGGTTCACGGATTAAGGCAGTTCAACAGATCTTCGTGGATTGATCAATCAGATAAATCTATTTCCCAACGACATGTTACGTGTGCTTTAGCATAAGTGGATGTGTGAATACATATATATGTATATATAAGCTATAAGCTAAACGGCCTTCAAAGAATCTCGTTGATTGCAATACAATAATTTACTGATTCCGACAGTAACTCCAGTTAGTTTCACTTACAGACGGTATTGAAAAATTAATTTTTTTTTTAGGAGTTGCTGATTTCTACATTATTCAATCTTTCTGCTTTTATCGATTGATAACATAAGCATGGAGTTGATGAACTAAGGATGTTGGGGGCGACCTGTGGTCTATTGGTTAGCGTAACAAACTACTAAGCCCAAGACCGCGGGTTAGTAGTCAGGCAGGTGGCCCTAGGATTTTTTAAAGGGAGTAAAAAATCCTTAGTTACACCGTCCTTCGGAAGGGGCGTTAAACGGGGGTCCCGAGCCTGTAAGATGTCAGATACTCGTTAAAAATCCCTACCTTAATTAAACCTCGATAGGCAATATTTAGGGCTCTCAATATAGCATCGTCCGATTAGCCATAGCAGCAAAAAGAGATGTTAAATGAACAAACAACAACAACTTAGAATGTTACACATTTAAAAAATATTGCCCTCTGTTTTTTGTTTTAATTCAATAAGTGGAATCTTCCCAGATTTTTCGTTGGGCTTTTCCGATTTTTAAACGTATTTTCACTGTTGCGCCGACAGATCACGAAAGCAGGAATAAGTTCAAATAATTGTTGTTCTAGAACCAAAGCAAGTGGTTTACACTTAAAATTTATTTCTAATATTTCTCTCTACTACTAATGTAATGAAATGAATTGTTTTCAATATATTTATCTTTCTATGTTATTACGCAAACAAGTTTTGTTTTTGAATATTGTGAAATGTGAATATTATAATAATTTATTATAATTTTTTTATCATTGCTTTAATTTTTAAATATTTTTATTTTGAAGAGAAAAGATTTGCCCTCAGCCGGGATTCGAACCGGGATCTCCGCCTCACCGTGGCAACGCTCTAACTATTTGAGCCACCGGGGTCGCTCCCTACCTAGGACAAATCTGTTCTCTTCACTGATCCCATATCCCCCGTGTTCTCGCAATTTTGCGATGTATACATGAGGAAGAATGTTCATTGAACATTACTTTAATTTTAGGATCTATTTGACATCCGTCATTATATTATTTATAATTTATTATAATTTTTTGATCGTTGCATTAATTTTTAAATTTTTTCATTTTGAAGAGAAGGTCGTAGATTGAGAGCCACGACCCCGGTGGCTCAAATGGTAAGAGCGTTGCCACGGTGAGGCGGAGATCCGGGTTCGAATCCCGGCTGGGGGCAAATCTTTTCTATTCAAAATAAAAATATTTGAATATTATAATATTTTTTACATTTTTCGAAGACAAAGTAACTATTATAAATCATCTTATTTTTTCTAATATTTCTTATGCCCTTGCCCTTCAAGGCAGCAGTGACAAGGGCGTATCACTCTGTTAAATCCCATAAAAACCATCGAAAACAAATAAATCTGACATTTAAACAAACCAAAAAAACATTTTGTTAAATATTGAAGAATTTAGCATCACGTATAAATATTGAGTAATCTTTTAAAGTCGAAATTCAAAAAATATATTTATGTAGTGTAAATTTAATAAAGTAAGAAGTGCCTCGTTTATTTTTAATATAGCGATTAGCAGTTAAATTTTAAAAAAATGTGTAGAGAAACAACAAATTATAAATTAACTAGTCATAATATGATTTCTATTGGAAATAATAATAATTACATCATTATTATTAACAACTTAATATTGGTTAATTTGTGAGTCACGTCTTTTTAAAACCCTAAATCCCATTGTACCTCATATTCTATACTTTTAATATTTTTTATAATATATTACCTAAAAATCTAAATTTATTATAATAATAAAAAAATATTTAATCAATAATCAATTTATTCAATAAATTAATCAATAAAAACAAATTTATTGAAACACCACCACAATATCAGTAAATATTCATGCCCCATTCCACGGTGTTGAACAACGGCCTCCCAAACCTTAGACTTTTGTTTTAGTGCTTCAATTTAATTGGTGTTTTCTCGAAGGGTTCGTTACAAGGGAGAACGGAGTTGAGTTTAATTCTGGATTATCTGGAGGGTATAAGGTTCTAGCCTACAGCCTACATAATTAAGGTCCTTGATTTACACTTGGCGAGAAAACATCTGCTTGTACACGGGAGGTGAAGCGAGATCAGGAGATAAGGGTGTAGTTGCCCAACTGCTTCTCCTATTTACCCCTTCACTGCTGTATAGATCTCGGATAAATTACTGTCTATCTAATATTTTCTTAACAAAAAAAATTATATATCTCTCTATTATATAAAAAAAAAGTTTTTTTAGATATTATATTTTATCAGCGTTGCCTACCAACGGATCGAACTTATCGTTTAGTCATCACTTTTCTGAAAAATGAATTGTAGGTCGATATTAAGAAAGAAAATCAGAGTATTAAGTGATAAAGATAATTTTTGAGTAAATAAGAAATCCAGAAAATTGGAAGAATCACGGATGCTATGCAGAAGAGGAGGATGACATTCCTCGGGCATCTGTATAGAATGGACAAATACAGATTGAACAAGCAAATATTTAACTATTTCTGGAAGAAGAATACAACAAATATTTTACAACAACAACAAATATTTTATCGGCGTTGCCTACCAATGGATCGAGGAACAACTTTTTCTTAATGTTTTTTGTCGTGCTTAATGAGTTAAATATATATCTATATAATAGCAAGTCACAAAGCCCCTGTTCCTGATTTCTATAAGTCACCTAAATTAAAATAGTATTTTTGAAATTATATGGAAAAAATAACAAGCTACATCTTATTCCGATTTTTCGATATTTCGACTGTTATGTAAATGAAGAGAATACAGTGAAATAAGAGATTAAGACATTTCTATATTTTTTTCATTTATAGAACAGACCTAAAAAATCAAACAGAACATCCCATTATTTTTTTTAATGCAAAATATTCAGTATTTCAAAACAGTTCTAACTAGGGACTTATATTATATGTTATAAGGCTCACTATTGTGGGTACAATAATAGATAGTAACCAAACTTCTATTTCTAGAATAATATTTGGGTACCCCTACTAATACTATAATAAAATGGTATCAGTGTGTACAGCACTGAAATGCTTCCCTTAAAGCACCGGGTTCAAATCCGGCTGTGGCGGATAAATTATTTTATACGCCAACAAATATTGATGGGCTAATTTTGGATATGGAGACACTTCTGGGCTCATTTAACCTCTTTAAAATGGGTACCCCTAGCTATAAAACGTAAAAGATAGAACGTACGAAAGTACGTTGGATTGCTGACCACTAGGCCCTGAGTTCGAGACCAGTTGTGGCACATAAATTATTTATTGTGTTAACAGGAGTTTCTGAGTCATCCTCTCTATACTTTGGCGAAACTCTAAAACTCTGATTGGGGAAAAAATTTGGATAATTTTGAAGACTAGGGGGCATCACCTGACGGACCCAGGGGTAAGAATGTTTACGATAGCTCGAATAAGCCTTTAAATATCCGACCGTTTCCTCTCGAGAGTCGAGCGTTGAGAACTAATACTCCTGGCGCGCAGGGTCGGGATATCCCGGAAGGAGATGAGCTGATCAGAATTGAAGACTAGTATCAGGAAGAAGTATCGGGACCTGAGCAAGAAGACAGAAGGAAGGTAGGAAATTTTCTCTATACTTTAGTCAGCCTAGATTCGGGGTGAAGCCAGATGGTGGCTCAGTTGATTATAGAGCCACTTAAATCTTTTCTTTGTCGTTCGTCGCGTTTCGGCCACAAAAGAGATGGAAATCTTTTATTAAAGTTGTAATTGTTATCAGTGCATATGGAATTGTGGTTAGGGATGATGGATCATGTTTTAGGTTGAAATTATTATGTTATCAGTGGTTTTAGGGATTATGATTATAGATGGAGAATCTGGTGTATGATTTTTGTTCGTATGATTATTATTTAGTACTATTATTGATGGTGAATATTATGTTAAATTAGAGATTTTTTTATATTTTGTTGACTGGGAATTTTGGTTTAAATTTGTAATTGTTATTTTATTAATGCTTTATTAATAGTAGTTGAATGTAATTTTAATTTCAATATAATAGCGTTTTATTTTTGATAGATAAATGTTTTAGGGTTTATTTCTTCACCCAGTTTCCCTAAGTGTCCTCGACTATACCCTGTACTCACCCAGCCCTTTTTAGGTGTCCATAGAGTCCAAGAGAAGAGACGAGTCCCGCAGGTAACAGGAATAAACCAGATACAAGAACACTCAACTTTAACTTAAACGTACAACCACACTAATTCAAAACCAGCGTTCCCAATTTCGCAACGTTTCAGATATTTCAGATAAGGATTTGGAACATAATAATATAAAAATAACAATGCTGCAATGGAAAATATGAATCTATAAATACAGGATTCAGCTTCGCTACTCTGATATAGACACGAGTGCCTCTGCTCAGAGTTTTGGAGTTAACAATCCAACTCGTGGAGCAGGTGCTCGGAACGAGTGGACTGGCCTAGTGAATGTTAATTTAGAGCTGGACCTCGCCGATCTAGAACAGGTGTTAAAACTGGATTAACATTAGATTAGCTTCTAGTCGGCTTCCGGATTAAATCCCAGTTTGCGGGGGTTAACTTATACACTGAGCACTGGCCTCGGGCGTTCATTAATCGGGCCAAGGCAATGAGATGGAATTACCCAGCCGTTAGAATTACCAGGGTAACCGGTATTTACTGTTGAGAGCATGGGTACTATATGTACTTAATTACACCCACCGAGGGTGACAGAGACAGAGAGGGAGTGATATTGAGATCGAGCGCGAGAGAGTGAGTGGGGAGAGAGAGAGAGGGAGAAAGAGAGAGTTAGAGAGAGAGAGAGAGAGAGAGTGAGAGAGCGAGAGAGAGTGAGAGTGAGAGAGCGAGAGAGAGAGAGAGAGAGAGAGAGAGAGAGAGAGAGAGAGAGAGAGAGAGAGAGAGAGAGAGAGAGAGAGAGAGAGAGTGGAGGGGAAAGAGATTTCCTTTTTTAAAATTAAATTATATAGTTAATACAGAAAACATCACCCCAAAAAACTTGTTTTTTCTAGCTTGTATCCACCTGTCAAGTGCAAAAAATAGACTGACAGTAAAATAATACAGAATGACATGAGAGGGATAAAGAAGAACAGTACCCAACGATACTTCTGCCGTAGCTTAATTTAATTTCTTATGGTATCAGATTCCTCATTCACGTTCTATTCAGTCTCCTCCTAGTGTTCTCAGGCATGATAGTCGTGGCCATTTGTTTTATCAAGGGGTTCGGGTGTCCGTGTAGTTTTTCTTGAAAGCGTTTGTATGTGTCCGTCAACAGTTTGTATTTTTATTTGTGCTTTGGTGATAAGTCGAAGTACGTTTGATTGAAAAGTTTGCAGTCGTTTTCTGTGAGTCTGTTTAGCGGTACCGTAAATTTGTAATCCATATGTTCAAACTGGTTTTAGTAAGTAAGTGTACGTGTTTAATTTCTGTCTTAAATCTAATTTGGAGTTTTTCCAAATTTAATAGCGAATACATTATTTGAGTTTATGATTTAGTGATTGACACTTCATCTTATGTGAGAACGCCATGACATTCTAACTACTATCCCAGCCAGAAGTTAGAGATAGAAAAACAAAAAATATTTGTTGTATCTTCTGTGCTTAATGGACAAGATTTAAAGAAATTAGGTTAGGCAAGGTTTAAATAACTACACTATTTACTTCTAGATTAGTTGTTACTGAAGTTTCATGATCCGATAATAATAGTAAATGGCTTAGCGAACCCGAAAGCCGATACCACCAAAAGCTGTTTACAAACTTCCGTCCACGGATTACCGGCCAAATCCAAATTCATAAGATTACCCCTGACACAATCTTCCCACCTATGCCTCAGTCTTTATTTTATTTGTCATCCTAACGTAACTTTAAGGCGAGGTGGGTATTCGCGCCAGTGTAATGGAATGCATTTCTGCCTAATAACACTATGCTGCAAGTAGGCCTTATTAGTTTTATTTCAATATAGCTGCGCATACAGCTCTTCGTTAATTTTCAATTTCTTTCACTCCTCTTTGGCGACCTCCCAGGTTCAACTCTTTCTCTCAGTCTGAACCGGTCTACCCAATGAACATTGACCTGTCGGCTTTCCCCTTATTATACTTTTTGGGAATTCGTTTAACAACTTTAAGCTACGTCCACACTACTAGACCGTTGCTTAGATCAGTAGTCAGAGACGTGATCTAGCTGCTCCGCGGTTGCGGAGCAGCTGCTGAGACTAATCCCCGTTGCTGAGTCCGTTGCTGAGACCCTAAATCGCTGGTCTAAGGGAGACTTCATGCAACGAGACGAGACACGGTCAAATTTGAGCAGTATTCAACACTATTATTGTCATTATAAATTGCGATTATACATTTAAATAATAATTATTGTAATTATAGATCATAACTATCATGTGTATACTTAACATAATTATAATAATTAAATTATGATAATTATAATATAATTAAAATGGCCGGTCTTAATTTACTTAACATTATGATAGGCGCGCGTATTTGTCATATATGCAGTGGAAATGTTCATTTAAATTTCTTTGATCCTTGTCAGTTTTAATATTTTCCTCTTCTCACGACCCAACTCTACCACAGTCTTGGCCTAAAATTCCAACAATAAATAGTTAGGTTAAAGTGTTGTATATATGAGGAATACGTAAATTCAAGTAGTTTTTTATATTATATTTGTAATTATTCAATGTAAAATTTTTAATTAAATTTAGACAACTAAATATTTTGAATTTTGTCTTGATCCAAACTATTACAGACCATAATATTACTATTAAATTTTTTTTATTTGTCAGATAAGCGCGACCTTTATTTTAAAATCAACTTATATTGTAATTTTTTAATATTTTTTTTTTTTTAGAAACGCGAGTAAACTGCACTAATTCTTCGTAAATACACAAGATTTATAATAGGTTGTTTTTTATTTTCACAATTTCCTTCACTGATCGCATTTGTTATTTTTTTTACTGACATTTGAAAAAATATCATATATTCGTTGCTTTTGGGAAATGCAAGAAGGTTGATATAAGTAATAACAGCCAACAAAATGTATAAATATTTTATTTTGTATTTATTAATGAATTTTTAAATCAGATGGTCCGTGGGGCCAGGCGGCAGTACTGGCGTACGGAAATCTTGTGGATTAATAACTTATTGCCGAAGGAATCCGTATTACTTCAGCGAGAAATTGGCACGACCATCAATGTTAACTTTTTCGCGTTCTTTCATTTTTAATAAGCATAAAGCAAGAATTTATTCCCCACAAAGCAATGCTCTCCATGGTGTATTAACTAAGATCGGTCTAGAAACTCAAATAGTAGTGTGGACGCTAGACGAGACTACCATACCATAGAATACCATACGATAGACGATCACTTTAATTATAATAACTAAGTGCGCTACAATTCCGTATTTTGTAATTTCCTAAACTCTACAGTGTATTCTTCCGCTGATTTTTTGTTTACATTATCTGATTTTCGAATACCTTAAAAAGTTGTTCGTCCTTTGAGCCCAACTACTATGTTTCATTTTTATGTACAACATTTGGAAGAATAGTTTAACAAATTTTAATTTTTAAATTTGGACGTAAAAGTCAAATTGCTACAATAAATAGTTATGTCAAAAAAAAGGTTTTGTATCTCAGGAATACGCGTATCCATTCAAGTCATTTTTTAAAAATATTTTATTTTTAATCATTTACTATAAAATTGGCAATCCATTGGTAATTTAAACAAGCTTATAAATTGAATTTGCACTTTATTACTGAAATTAGATTTTTATATTCCAGATAAGCGCGACCTTCCTAAACTCTACAGTGAATTCTTCCACTGATTTTTTGTTTACATTATCTGATTTTCGAATACCTTAAGAAATTGTTCGTTCTATGAGTCCAACTACTATGTTTCATTTTTATGTACAACAGTTGGAAGAATAGTTTAACAAATTTTAATTTTTAAATGTTGACGTAAAAGTCGCGCTGATTAATGTTTTTATGACCATAGGGCCTCTTAAATACGATAAAATGACAGAAAGAAATAAGCATAACAGGTAATGGATGAAAAAGAATTCTAAATATTAGTGCAGCGACCAAGATAGAAACTTTTTTGAAAAATGTTTGAGTTCAGGGAGTTATCAGATGGTTCAATGACCTTAACTAATTGCTTTATAAAATGGATTTTTAACCCTAACTTATGATATTGATTCCGTAACGTCAGAAATGTAACTTCGTTGATTTCCTCCTTATTTGTGTGTATATATACCAAATATTGGAAGATAGAGATGAAGATAGATTGAGATATTAAGAGTGAGGGTAAAGAGCAGGTGGTATGAAATAGTATGTACAGTTAAAGTGTAGTTAATAGTCAATATAGTAAGCTCATCAGAAAGTCTCGATGTACAATCATGCTATATCGTTTTATTTTAGAATAAATACATTTCCTGCTTATAAGCCCGCTGTTTGTCAACTAGAATAGAGGTTTGAGATGTTGCGAATGGATTGGGGGTTTGAATCTTGTGATTGTAAACGTAGGGAGAATGGTTGATATTGATATATTGCAAGGATCCCAGGAAGTGTGGTCTATAGCTAGGGGGGAAAGAGCCCCTTTGATTTGCAGTAAAGATAGGGCACATGAGGTCGCATCCAGGTCCCGAATACAAATCTTTGAGCAGCACTTCCTGGATTCCTGGATTCTACATCGTGTTTGCTTCGAACACGATGTAGAGTTCATTGGCATCTTATCTCAAGTACGGTACGTATCTTTTAAGTAAGGTATTTTTTAAATGGATTTTTAAACAAAACCATAGTTTTTGTCAATAAATATACAGTAGAGCATCAATCATCCGAGCTGTTTTTTTCGTTTTTTTTACAAAAGTGGTAATGAAAAGTAAACCAAATAAAGCAAGGCATAATCCGTTGAACCTATTTATTTATTTTTGATTTGGTTTATGGGAAGTGAATGTGATTATCGTATTTTTAGTACAGTTTGATTCCGTCATGTTTTAATTAAATCATCATAGTTTACGAAATACTATTAATAATAACTTAAAAAAATAAAGGTCAAACCGTTTGATGAACAAAATTCAAAACAGAAAATACTTTATATAAAAAAATCGTAGTGCAGTAGTAAACAAATATTAAAAAATGATGGATAATCAAGGTACAAGATAATAAAAACCAGAACAGACAAGCCTTTTTGTAAGTATAATTTCAATATCTCTACGAAACCAGACAAGTTCCTATCTTCAGTTACGTGGTTTCAAACATGATGAAATGATTAATATTATTGATTACTTTCAATTTCCTAAGGCGATAGGCAGAGTTTTCATTCCGTGGGCTTCGCGGGTCATTCACAGGAATCGCATGTTTTTGAAACGCACAGTATACAACGACTAGAAGAGTGGAGGAAACCAGCACAATATTATTCATTTCAGCAGGCTTTGCCATTTCAGTCGCCATGTCGCAATGGAATGTGGAACACCATGTGTTCTTGTGGTTTGGTGCGAGAACTACTGAGGCGGGGAATAAACATTGAAAGTGTTTGGTTTCAGCAGGATAGGGCCACAGTCCATACTTAGTTTTTTAGTAGGCTTGAAATTTGTGTTGCAGAAAGAGGCTGTCATTTAAGTAATGTAATTTTTCGTTAATAGTATAATTACACATAATGGCATTATGTAATAAGTAATTTCATGTTAATAAATAAACTATTCATGTAAAATCAACCGAGTACTCATTATTTCAAAAACAGGCGATTCCTCTGAATAACCCTGTAAGTAAAGTATTTTTTTTCTGAACAATTAGTACTATAAGAAAGCCTCAGTATATTGGGTAATGGATGAAACAGGAATAGAAATGTCCAATTACTTTTGAAATGTTTAAAAAAAAAATGAAAAACGTATACTTGAGTGCATTGGCAATATTGGACAACATTTTTAATAGATTATCCCTTTCTCCATTTCTGATATTAAACCCAGCACCACATTAGAAAACCTTAGCCTTAATTCAATTTACTCTTGCCTGGAAGACCTATGATTTCAAAACGTACACCATATGATAATAAGGCCAGACTGTAAGAATCAGTAGCACTACACATAAACCATTGATATTGATAAGTTACTGGTATTAAGATCCCTAAGAGGTTTGGAAATGGCGAAGATACACGTTTCAGGAATAATGTAGTTGGATGATTTTAATTGGCAAATAAGAAATGAACAACAATTTGGAGTAATAATAATATTACTTTTCATTCTATACATTTTTTTATTTTTCCTAAATAAAAGCTAAGCGAAGTATCGATGTTCACGGCTGCGTAAAAAGAGTTCCTTTTTATTCGGAAAAACATTTTTATTTTTATAGAAAGAAATATTATCCAACTGAAACAATAACACTAAAACTGTAAGAACAAAAGTAAGCTTTACAAAAAATAACGTCGTCATTCACACAGTAGCGGAACAATGGTTTTTCCAGAAGTAGTTTAGAAAAAAACTGCAACGTGGCGAGAGACTTTGTAAGACGATGACAGACATTCTCC
This sequence comes from Troilus luridus, assembly GCA_964056705.1. Taxonomy (NCBI): domain Eukaryota; kingdom Metazoa; phylum Arthropoda; class Insecta; order Hemiptera; family Pentatomidae; genus Troilus; species Troilus luridus. Next base: position 49,779,965 of record OZ057414.1, read on the forward strand.
TTCCATACTGATAATGACTTCCTTCCTAAACAACTGACAAAAGCAGCGCCCAGCAATTGTTCTTTGTCTCCGGATTCACAGAAAAAGTGCCAGCGAAAAATGCCACTTGGGCTGCCTCGGGCTTCTTACAAAACTGCAAGTCATTACTTCTCTGCCTCTATGCGGGATATAGAAGGGTACTTATTCTCATGATTATTAAATAAATTGTAAAATATTTAAAATTGCAACTGATTCCGTGAACATACATTTTTTCCCTCATATTTCTACAGCCCCGTTGAATAATTGGTTAAGTAAAAATTTTCCTAGAGTGAGTAAGTTCTATTTAGGGAAGCAGAGTCGTGTTAATATAGTAGTTTTTGGCTTAAAATGGAGTTATAATGTAAGCAAAAACTCCTTTTCAAGCCAAGTTTCAGTGCTCCTTTTTCACTACGAAAATAGCATTACTAAGCTTCTCTTTGTACAAGAAACTCATTTTAGAGAAAATTATGCTTTACCACTCATTTACCTGGACTATAGATTTAAACTTAAATTGGTTTCTTATATATATATAGCTTAACTATCATTTGCGACTTAATAATGATAATAAACCTTAGCAAACCCAAAGGCTCGATGCCGATACCACCAGCCTCTGCTTAAAATTTTTCGTCCACTGGCCACTACCCTAACCCTAATCCGTACGATCCTCCTCAGCGCAATACTCCCAATTACGCCTCGTTCTATTCCTCAGACACTTCCGAAAGCGCTTATTAACTTAAGAATTCGTACGTTACTAAGCATAGCAACTTCACAAGTCTATCTTATTCTTCGTGACGCTATCACTTAAATAATATTAGGCTGGTACATGCAATATTATTTTTTATATGAATTTGTTTGAGTTTTAAAATAAAATACCAACCCCGGTTTTGTTGAAATATGTACTATATAGATACGGTATATAGGCACGCCTGTATACTGCTAAACGCATATGTCTTGAACGGATGGATCTATTTTATTTTGTTATTTATATATATGTTTGCTTATAGGGTAAGTGCAATGGCCAAAAATAAATCGCAAACAACTTTTTAAAGAAACTTATGATTTCTACTTTAGATGAAAAAGGAATTTCATGGTTATAATATTATTTTGATAAATGAATTAATCTCTGGATATGTATGTCCATAAGAAGAGAATTATATTCCATGCAGCACAAAAAAATCATGTAAAAAATATTTATAAAGCGATTTGTAAACGCCAACAAAATTTATAATTTAGTTGTAAAGTTCAAGTTTTAGACCCGTCGTTCATTACTTTGGGGTTAAATTCTGAGAACCCTTCGGAATTAAAACTTTTCTTATCTTAGAATAACCAACTAATTAATTAGGTTTCGCTGATTATTTAATAAGGAAGATACAAATCAGACATTATCTTTTAGAAAGAAAAAAAAATAGAAAAAATACCTATATTTACTTTTTTTAAACTGCTTAAAACATAGTTTCAGTTCCTTAATTTTCTTACTCAATATAATTTGGTTATTATTATTATTAGAACAATGACACTATCTTATTGACAATATCTGCAGATTATTTAGAAATTTATTAAAATTTTAAAGCTGAGGCGTAAAAAGATTTGAAGAATCCGGTAATGTCAAGGATTTTCTGCACAAGAGCTCTGAAATATTGGATACTAAATAAGCCTAAAACCTATATACTACATTTCCAAGTCTATTTGAACCTTTTCCAAGTCAACTGTAACCTTTTACAAGTCAAATTCAGCCCTTTCCAAGTCAACTATAACCCTTTCCAATTCAAATGTGACCCTTTCCAAATGAGTTGAAACCCTTTCCAAAGAAAATGTAACGCATTACAACTCAATCGCCACCCATTTTATTTCAATTGTAACCGTTTCCATTTCAATTGTCACCCTTGAAAATGTTTTGAAAATTTACCGTACTGGGGAATGGGCGAATTCAGGGCCCCAGAACTCCCCAGGATAAAATCATCACACTTGTCTTCACAACTCTTGTTAGGACAGAAATGTGGTAAATAATTCAAAAACAAATATTTGATTTGTTGTTTCTGAGAAAATTTATATATAAAAATTAAAAATATGTAATTTGAACTTAACAATATTATCTTCATAGTTTTGGTAATAAAATAATAAACATAATAATATTCTTGTTTACAAAAAATTAAGGAAAAACATTAAAACAAAAGTTTGAATTTGATCTCAAGAACTATATACATATTTAAAAAAATGTAAACTGTAATGCAAAAAAAATTGCAAAATTGAAGAAAGAAACTGTTTATAACTTCAATTTACGTAGTTTTACTTTCTCAGAAAAAAATGTATTTTTATTTATTTATTTTTTTAATGGGTTCCTTCAAACAGGAATAATTATTTATGTTTAACAACAAAAATCATTGCTTTTCGAAAATTGTATTAATTCCATTCGTTTACTGCTTTGTGCCAATAATAATTTTTAAAATAACGAAATTAAAAATACTGTCATGATTTATTCCGTTGAGTTCGGGGGCCTTAACTTCGCCCATTCCACAGTACGTTAAATTTCCAAAACATTTTCAAGGGTGACAATTGAAATGGAAACGGTTACAATTGAAATAAAATGGGTGGCAGTTAAGTTGTAAAGCGTTTCATTTGCTTTGGAAAGGGTTGCTTTTGACTTGAAAAGGGTAGCATTTGATTTGTAAAGGTTACCGTTGACTTGGAAAAGGTTCAAATAGACTTAGAAATATATTACTTTAGTATATACAAACTATTCTTGCTAATCAAGATCAAATTTTACAAAATTATTTATTTATTATTGCAATTTAGGGAGCGTGGTAGCTCAGTGTGTTAGTTGCTATGCTAAACGTTCTACAGTCAAATCCAGCTGTGACAGATAAATTATTTAATCTGTTAACGATCAGGCATGGATTCTTTGGTATTTAAATACTCTCCTTGGGCTCACCAAGGCTCTTTAAATAGGTATATTTAATTGGGGAGGGCCTAGATCGTGGTTTCGGAAAGGTCATCTCCCTGCAGAACCATTTTCCTAAGAACAGTTCAATCTCTACCATGTACTGAACCCAAGACCGTTCATAAGATGTATAGATTTTTTTATTGCAATTTACAACTAAAAAAGCCTGTAATAAATTAAGTAAACGAGCCTATGGGTAATTAACAATGTAGTCTAAGTATAGTTTGATCCGAATAAAGGATCATGAACCTACTGTATATTGTTTAAATATGCTCAATTAAGTTCGCCTGATCCTTGAGTATATCCTCAACTGATATTTAAGGACAGAGCTTTGCCATTTGTCCAATCTGCTGCAAAAACAATAATACAAATTTCAGTAATATAGTTTTTCTAATAGAGTTTATAAATGTATACAAATTTATTATATTTTGATTGATGTGGAAATGGTTACCTGGATTCATCTTTAGAAATGTTTGAAACGGTCGGGGGTGCAATTAATAAATTTTACACAATATAAGTTTACGTTATTTTATTTGTCCCGAAGTTAATCGGATAATTTTCATTTAATCATCAGATCTGAGAACAAAACAGAATAACTATATAAACCGCGAATACCAAATAATTAATCAGTATTTATTAAATTTTAGTCTCCATACCAAGATTTCCATGACTTGACTTACGAGCTATTTCTAAATAAGAAAAGTTCATTCTGTTAGGCTCACAGTAAACATGTGAGAACTCCTTTTTTGATGGTACCGCAAACTACTCGAGTTCCGGAATTTTGGTAATTTAATTTTGCTCATGTCTTCATTCCCTCAATAGGGACGGAATCTAGCCCTTACAGCGACTTTAAGTATAGGCCCGTGACTGGAAGGGACCTCAGGGTATGGAGTTAAAACAGAGAAGTGGTCTACGTGGCTTGACTCTGTATGGCCGGTGTTATCCTCATAAATCGGATAAGACGTCCTCGGAGAAAATTGGGGACCCGGAGGTCCCAGGAGGAGCACGTAGCCAGAGCACCGGCTGGTCTCTTCACTAACAATCACGATATTGGCAAAGCAATCTTTTACTGATAAGAAAAGGGACGGGAGCGGTCATGGAATCGTAATTCTTATATTTATTATTTTTCAATTAAACCTTTTTTTTGTTACTTAAAAATCCTCTTACTCTTTAAAAAAATAAAGAAACCCACATTAGTCTCTCCAAATATTATTGTTGATCAAAATATATTTTATATGATCTAATAAAAATAAAACGCTAACTCTCTAATACATCAAGATTCTAATTAAATTAAAAAATAGGTATTGCGAATAACAGTAACTAAGATCTATACAAATAACGCAGGGGTCCTCTTTGATTTAAGGGTTAGTAAAAACACTTCCCATATTTTTTGTTCCATGTCCAGGGGTCGTGGGTCAGCAGCCCGGGAGTTGGCTCTAGGATTTTTAAATAGAGTAAAAAATCCTTGGTTATAAGGGAACGTAAATTGGATTTCTCGAGCCTGTTCGAAGTAAGATTCTCGTTAAAGATCCCTGGATTGAAAAAATTAAGACACCGACTGTATCATCGCTCGATATGCATAGCGGCATAATATGACGTGAAATGAATAAATAAAATGTTTTTAGGAGCAAAAATATGTTTTAAGGAAAAAAATCCAGAACCGCTTCAAGCCATGAAAGTACTTGGTTCAGTACTTGAAAGAGATGGTACTGTTTTTTGGACTACGGATGTGTAGGGAGGTGATGTGTTAGCTTAATGGTCAGGATTTCCCCCAATGAAGATTACCCACTTTATATAGGCTGGGTGAGCTCCAGGAGAGTCTTTAAATCTCACATGTTCCATCAGTGGTCGATAACTGATTAAATAATCTATCTACCACAGCCGGATTTGAACCCGGGATCTTTGGGAAATCAACTCAGCACTGTACGCCCTCATACAACCACCCTACCTAATTTTACAATAAACAGCTCATAGATACATTAAATATTTTCTTGAGACAAATAACAGTTATTATTGTACCAATTAAGAAGTAAAATATTTGCCCAAGCGTTGTATTAAGAAGTAAGGACCCCAATACATAATTGCCCCTCAAGCCATTCGCAATCAGGGATATTAAAGCCTTATAAACATTAAACTGTAGGAGTGGAGGGGGATTGGGGATTAAAAAGCGTGTTATTATGTAAGTCCCTATTCAATTCCCGAGAATAGCGGGCGAACAATAAGTGACCAGGAATTGAGCAGAAGGGAGACTTCAAATATTCCCGAGTTTCCTTTGTCCAAGGTTTTTCCCTTCGACGTCTGCCTGAAAGGTCCCAAAAACCGACCCTTAACTTTATGTGTTTTATTCATTTCCCGCCAATCTCACTTTTACCCCCGCAATGCCGAAACCACGTCCCTACATTAAATTAAAGAAGTGTCCAAGTCTGTACTCATTTTATGTATTATTAATTTTTTTAATAGAAATAACTTTGCTTTTGGTAAATTCGTAGGACGCCTCCATATATTAAGAAAATAAAGCTATTTAAATTAAGTATTTCGTAGTGTAAAAAACTAAGCTAAATCAAAAAGCAAAAATAGTATGCTGAAAACAAGTTGTATAACAACAAACACTGTAAACTAATAACCTATCAAGAAGATATTTTTACAAAGAAATTTCAGTGAACCATAAAGCTAATAATTAATAATAAAAAGTATATATTTGTAGGTTCATCCATGCTAACCTACAATTATTTTAAATATTAAAAACCATTGGGTGAATTTCCCATCAACATCTCCATGAATATAAATTAAAAAAAAAAAAAGATAAATAAACCGTAGGACTACACAGTAAGCATGAAGAATTAAACAATAATGGACTAAGGACAGTCAGTTTTGCAATGGATAAAGATTTAGACCTGAGACTGACTCTTAGGAGTGATGAGCACGTATTTCCCTCATAAGACAGCACATAAGGGTACATAGAGGTCCCTTGATCAAACAATCGAAAACCAGATAGACCTTGTATTAATAGATACAACACACGCAACAAAAACATTAGATGTGCGAAGCTATAGAGGAGCAAACAACAATAGTGGCCACTATCTGGTTATGATGAAATAGGCAGAGATTAGCTGCAAAGCCCCGGATACAAAGAGACAGTGAAGAGAATAAATTTTGCTTCAGAAAAACTTTTAAAAAAGTAAGAAGTGAGGAAAAAATACAAGGAGCAATTGGAGGAGAGAAGGATAAGCGAAATGAATGAAGGACAAGTGGGAGAGGAACCAGAGTTGCATCATGCTTGGGGGAAAGTTGAGAAAGTGTTCAGAGACACGCCAGAGGAGGTACTTGGCTTAAGAACCAAGATATCTAGAAGGGACTGGTATGACAATGAATGCGAGGCTGCAATAAAACAGAGAAATGAAGCTCGGGTGAGGAATTTGAATAGAGGAACGAGACTGAGCTATGAAATGTACCAGGAAAAACGAAGATTAGCAAAGAAGCTATGTCGTAAAAAGAAAAGGCTACAGGAATTAGAAAGACTGGAGAAAACGGAAGAATACTTCAAGGAAAAGGACAGTCGAAAATTCTTCAAAAACATCAAGAATATCAGAGCAGGGTTCAGCTTAAGAGGAAATTTTATTAAAGACAAAAATAAAAACCTTGGTCACGAAAGAGAAATATTGGAGAAATGGGTAGAGCATTTTCAGGAAATTTTAGGGGATGGCCAGGAAACGGAGAAGCAAGAAATTGCCGAAAGAGAGATTTAAAATGTAAAAAGTGAGGTGGAGGACTTAGAAGAAGCAGATATCCTCCCTGAAATGAAAGAGGTCAGTGAAATCATATCGCAGCTCACGAATAATAAAGCGCCAGGGATAGATGGTATCCAGAATGAAATGCTCAAAAATGCCGGGAAAGAGATAAAAGAAGATATCTACAATATAATTTTTGATGTACTGAAGTATGAAAAAATGCCTGAAGAATGGTCCGAATCCTTAATTTGCCAAGAAAAAAAGGGGTGATAGAACGGAATGTGACAATTATAGGGGTATTTCATTGCTGAATTCGGTATATAAGGTTTTGTCGATAGCAATTAGTAGAAGATTGACAAACTGGTCAGAAGCTGTTCTGGGAGATTTTTTAAGTGAGACAAATGCTGGAGAAGACATACGGAAACAACATTACCCTTCACCATCTGTTCGTGGACTTCCGACAAGTGTATGATTCAGTGAAAAGGGGAAAAATCTACGAGTGTCTTGAGAAGCTGGTAGCTTCAAAGAAAATAATACGACTATGTACGACTGTAATAAGACTATGACAAATACATACAGTAGGGTGATATTAAATGGGAATGAAAAGTACTGCGTAAAATTTTTGGATCAGAAGTGGATTTTTGGAGGACCAGTGGAGAATTAGGTGTAATAAAGAGCAAAGGGGACGACTACATGAAGAGCCTGATATAATAAAAGTCATCCAGCTCAAAAGACTAAGATGGTTGGGGCATGTGGAGAGGATGGACCCAACGAGAACTCCAAGAAGGATGATTTATGAGTTACCGAATGAAGGTTCAAGATTAAGAGGGAAGCCCCGTCTCAGGTGGCGATGTGGAGGATGACCTGAAGGTGATCGGGATAAACCGCTGGAGGCGCCTTGCGGCGGACAGAAGCGAATGGTGCAAGAAATTAGCAGAAGCCAAGGTTCTTCAATGACTGTAGAGCCCAATAATAAATATATAAACAAATAAATGAATTATAGCTCTAAATGCTAGAAGGAAAAAAAATGTAAATTATTTCAACTCTATTTTTTCACCATTCCAAGTTTGTTAAAAATCGAATTTAATATCTTCGTGAGAGGTCACAATAATAATTTTCCAAAATTTGGATGGATGTATGATAGATGATGTATGATAAGCCGTCTAGATTTCTTTCCAATTACCGCATTGTACGGAACCAATATTTTAGAAGATATAATGGGTATAGTACCCAGTATATAGTAAAATATCCTTAAATATCCCTATCCTTAAAAAATATATACAAATCTAAGACTTATTTGTAGATCTTTAAAAGATGAATATTCCACCACCCATCGGTTTGTTACATCTCCCAGGGATTGGGCAGCGTCTTCGATGAAAGCTCCCAGGCGGTTTGACTTTTTCAACACTTCCAACGATTATCGTAACACTGCTCCAATTTAAACAAAACATTGACAAATTATATACCTAAACCTTCCTCATGAATCACCCTATCTATTGGTGAAAACCGCATGAAAATCAGTGCAGCACTTCTTGAGTTTATCGCGAACAGACAGACAGACGCGGCGGAGGACTTTGTTTAATAATATGTATAGATAGAGTTGCCATGCCAGAAATCCTGGTTCAAATCCCGCTGAGGACAAGACTTTTATTATGTCTGTTTGCAGCCGGAGATGGATTATATAGAATCTGGACCCTACTGGGGCTCACCCAGCCTCTATAAAGTATTATGAAAATAGGGTACCCAAAATAAGAGGGAAAACCGTGGTCAACTGCGGTTGAGCGTGACCTAGGACAAGTCACCTCCTTGCAGAACCGTTGTCCATGAAACAGCACAGTCTCTACCATGTACTAAACCCCAGACCCGTTCACCGTTTGTAGTGGTACAGGATTTTTATTTTATATAGATATAGATAGATACTGAATAGTTTATATTATATACTGTATATCAGTATACCGTGTATTTTAACCGAATTCCGAGTGAATTGTCTTGGATACTTTAATAAAACTCTATCTTAACATAAAATAATTACGGCGGATGCTTTACGGTAAATTATACAAACAAAATCATTTATGTGCTGCTAACAGTTCCTTCATTACAACCTAGAAGCTAAATTATCCCCCCTAATACTGCACTCTAAAAGAAGGCCACTCTAGCAACCAACAGTCGGCAGGAAGAATGTATGGAAATAAATGAGGCGAGGCTTGAATGGCTTTGTATTGTTAAGTTTAGGGCACGGTACTTCTAAAAAACCACCCAAGCATTCCTTTTTACGTGTTCCGTAAGTACTTAAAATTCATAAGCTGAAATCAGCCCTTGTATGTTTTAATAGCGTACCGCTTCTTGAAAAGGGCGCTACAATAATTTAAAAAGAGGGTTCGCATTAATAATGAGTTTTTAGCATTCTTATATTCGTAGAAGACAGACAGAGGGTGCATTGAGTAGGTGAAGAGAGAAGAAATTTTAAAATGTATTCGTTTATAGTAAAAAAAAATATTTTTATAACAAACCTACCTAAGCAATAACGTTAGCTCAGGCCATTGTTAACAAGGCGTTCTGGTTTAAAAATGAGAAGTCTGTTCAATATAAATATTTTTAATTTTAACTGATGTAGTAAACCTTTAAAAACTGTGCATATCCCAAGCAAAGAGCGAATTGTATGCATAAAATGTTATGAAGTAAGTTTATAAATAATTTCTTTGTTCAAAATTTGATGTTTTATGTTTCATAAAATTTATAATAAAAATATTAAATATTAAAATTTAGCCTTGATAATAAAAGGCAAAGATGGCGGTTGAACACTTATTTTTTATTCCATATTTGGATTTTATTTACAAATAATTACAGTTATATTCATAGACCACAATATTTTTTGTTGCACCTCCTTCCACACTTTATTTTAGAAGTTAAAACACAAAAATTAGGTATCTTATTTCCAATAAACAAGATTATATCGGAATGTTAATAAATTATGAATTGTTAACTTTATGTTAATAAATGATATGCTTTTCAAAATTATTATTTTACAAAATTTTCATTTCTATAAAGGTTCTAATTTATCAATTTAATGTTTAAAAAACTCATCTACTATTTTGATATAAATTTCTCCCATATTATAATGCAACCTAGTTTTTTCATTAAGCCTCTTAATAATTTATTTAACATTCACTAAACTTTATTCAGAGATTTTTGTACTACAATTCAATTATTTTCTCCTTTAGCTGGCTCCATTTTCTTTACAGTGTGTTTTTTCAATTTATTTTTTAACCTTTAACCTTAAAAAGTTCTCGGTTTGATTGATACCTTGAAACTCTGGGGGTGTATTTATAACTTTGGGACTATTGTATAAAATATTTTCATTCGTGTTATCTTACACAACCTTGTAAAAATAAAATGCCTTTTCACTTAATCATTAAGATATTCTCTTACAATACTGAACTATCATCCGGTTTTCTAATGCTATCCACAAATTTAATTTTCCCAACAGCCTTCCGGTTGGGAAAATCACACTACAGCATCACATAAACATCTTCATTTTACTCCTTGATAGAGTTTCGGTAAGTATGGTCTTTAATTTTTTTAAACGAAAATTTTACTGTTTCTATAAGTTCTACAAAATATTTATTAGCATGGTATATATAAGTGAGAAATAACCGTATTAATAATTACGTACAGGCTGAAAATGTCTGCAACCACCCGGATTTTGAAAACTAAAATAACAATTTTTTTTCTTGGTCGATCATCCACTTTTTCAAGTTTCTTTGTTAAAAAAAATACTTGAATATTTTTATTTTTATTAGTTTGACTTGTCGCCACAAACCACGCACCCACTTCCAGGCAAATTCATCCTGAAGATGGCCTACATCCTTGGACAGCCGAAACGTTGGGACAATTAAAAAATAAGTTTCTCTTCCATCATTTGATAATTCCAAGTTTCCAAAACATATTTTAAATGTAATAATGTTGATTATCAATTTAAAATTTTAACTTCAGTTTTGAGCAACTTTTTAACTAATTTTTCACTCATTTCGTAAAACAACAGATGTTAATTATTTGTATGAATCTCCATGTCAACGAATGAAGTCTTACCAGAAGAAGGTTAATTTCCACTAACACGAACCTTTTTGCGAATCCGGAAGTGTTCTGTTAGTGCGTTCTTGTGTGCGCGAGTCGTACAACAGACGCCTCATAGCATCGACCCTCGAAAAACCTCAGCCCTAATTAGAGACATCTGAGCCTTTTCGGACAAAGATAAATTTGTAAGGGACAAAGGGAAGAAAGGGGATAATAAGCAGGAAGGGCTACAGATTTCTGTTTAAAAAGAAGCACTTGGCCAATTTGTATCGAATACTTGAGCTCCGGAAATATATCACGGCATCCATTCACCCTGCGGAGGGATATTCAATCTGCTTCAATTATATGTAATATGTATCTTTATGAATCTAAATTCATTTAACTCTTAAATAAGAGAGTGCGCTTAATGAGGTCTGATTCCTGATTTCAAGTACAGGTGTGGCCTATACGAGTAAGCTTTACTATTTACCATTCGTATGGCACCCAGCCTCTATAAAATGGGGGTAGAGAATAATCTGTCGATACAGAGTGATCTTTGTTAAGAAGTAGAACGGTCACTACCACGTAGTGAAACCAATACCTTTCATGGTTTGCAGTTATACTAGTATTTTTTTCAACTTATGTGATTATTGTTATACACATTTTTTCTTCTTAATGATCACGAATATATTGTTTCTTTATCTGCTATATTTTTAATAAAATAAATATGAATAGATAGCAAATCAAAACACACACAAACAAACATGGATGTTTTTCAAATATTTTTATTTTGAAGAGAAAAGATTTGCCACCAGCCGGGATTCGAACCAGGATCTCCGCCTCACCGTGGCAACGCTCTAACCATTTGAGCCACCGGGGTCGCTCCCTACCTAGGACAAATCTGTTCTCTTCACCGATCCCATATCCCCCGTGTTCTCGCAATTTTGCCAAGAATGAGAAAGGCTGGGGGCAAATATTTTCTCTTCAAAATAAAAATATTTAAAAACTAAAGCTATGATTAAAAAATTACAATAAATTATGAATGTTTTTCGATTTTTTTTTCAAGTTCTGGGGCCAAGCCAAGTTCATATGTGCCTAATATAGTAGTTTAAATTACGGTATCTTTGAGGATACCGTTACTAGAGATATTATTACTTCATCTATGTGAGAAAACTGTTATTATAATATTATATTATTACTATTCTATTCTATGTTAAGCTCAAGGAATTCATTTATTTCTTTTGGCTTCGTCGACAGAAAAATGAGTCACTTGGGACATTTTTGAATATCATTCCAGGAGAAAAATTCCGGCCATATTATCTACATTTTAAATGTAGTTGAGATATATGGCTGGATATATATTATTCAGTAGTCTGTGATAATTTTGCTTTTTTAAATAACCTATTAAATTTTTATTTTCGATTTGATTTACTTGGATATATCTTCCTTTTTACTCGAGTTTTCAATAAGACAGCGATCAGTTTCATTCCTTGGTAAAACTAAGTAACTGAATTTTTTTCATATAAACTTGAGTTCTAGCCATAATTGTGCCACTTATTGTATATTAATAGTTGATCAATTAATTTTAACAAAATAATTTGCATCCTATAATATTGCCAAATACTGTTTATTGTAATACGATGGTATACCTTATATTTCTATCAGTCCGATGACTTCCAAGAATCTTCTGCAGCTTTTTCTAAAAATAATTAATAATCCACTGAAGACCTCTTTGTTGGTTATCTTGATCCCTAGCTTAATTTCCAGGCATTGTATATTTCTGCCAGGGGTTGATGTCTCGTGGTATCGCCAGAATGAAGTTGAAAAAATTCCCCTTACTCTATCTTTTAGCAACATAAAATAAATTACACTTTTGTCGACAAAAATTCACACTAATTGGGTATCTGAACTTAGAGAAAAGTTTCAGCATTCCTAACTAATTACTATTCTTCGATATAATTTCTCGCCGTCCAACAAGAAATTATGTGATTATATTGAATTATATGATATGGTAGTATTTGAGCTCAGGGGATTTTTTTATTCTTCTTTAAACCTTAGCTAACTGTTTTTCTGGTATATTGTTGAAATAGTTTAAATGTGTTGCTGGTAAATTATCCCACAGTATAGTATTATTTTTTGTGAATCGTATACATAATTTATGTACATTAAAACATTAAGAAAGTTCCAACGGTGCATTCATTTTACTTCCACATTTGAACTACCTCTACTTGCAGTACCCCATAAATAAGAATACATAGTGAAAACGCACACTGTATTGTTGTTTAGATATTAGACAATTTTTAGTTTAAATTAACTTTATTCTAAGAGGCATCTCGTTTATACGATAGCTCTTGTTGTAGTAAAATTACAATAAAATCTCATCATTCAAACTGATTACATCTCCATTAAAAGCTATTTCATTAAGCACTGGAGGGTGACGTCCATAATAGCTTTCGCCTCGCGTGTCTAATTACGGATATGGCAGCTCTATCGGGAAGTACAGCCATCTCCTGGTCCAATCCTTTAATTGAAAGCTGATCGGGGATAAGGGTGTTGTGTTGTCCGGCGAGCTGTCAAGGGCCTAAAGAAACAACTATGCGATATTGTTTAAGAATAGGCACGAGTAGAATACGGTGTTATATCGTGTCCGGATCTATTGCAGTTCGATGTTAAGCTTGTGGAATTCCCAATTATTCTGATCGCGGTAATAGCTTTTCGATTAGGTGGGAAGCTGCACTTCGTATCACAAACAACGATGAAGGTACAAAATAATGGTAATGGAGTTGATTTTATTTATTTTGGGAAAATAACAACAACAAAAAGCAGTCACGAGGACAGCCGACAGAAGTAAAAACACAAAACTTTGAAATAACTACCTTCTTTTTTGAATTTCAACATAAATTACTTGGAATAAAAACCTCCAACACTACAACCCTTGAAAGGGACTTGGGTTCAGTGCAAGATAGAGACTGGACTGTTTCTTTAATAGAGGTTGTGCAGGTAGACAATTTGTCCTAGATCACGCTTAACCGCCAGATTTGTCCCCCTTATTTATAGAAGCTGGGTGAGGCCCAGGATGGTCCTAGATCTCGTAGGATCTATCTCCGGCTGCTAACAGATTAAATAAAAGTCTTGCCAGCAGCGGGATTTGAACCGAGGTCCTACTCCATGGAAACAGAGATATGAATTTTTGCTTTGGCCAAATCTTTGTTAAGTTCGATTGTGCCGGGTATTAAATTTTTAAGAGAATTCACATAGTTCAATAGAAGTTAAGTTAATCTGTTGTATAATACAATAGAGATATTATATTGCATATACAAACATTTTGTTTATTTTCATCCACGCATTTTCAGTTTTTATAGAATATTTGAAAACCTGATTTTATCCGCATGTAAAAAAAATGTAAAGTATTCTTCTTTTTGTATTCTCCATTGCCCTTAATGGTAGAGGTACACTTGAGAGAGATACGCTTAGACATTCTGGATAAGTTAGATCTGAACTTAAATAAAAATGATAAATTAATTTCATTTTTTATTTATTTTAGTGAATTTTATTGCTTTCTTATTGATGTTAAAAGTGGCTAATTAAAAATTAAAACTATTATTGAAAAGAAATAGTCTAGTGAGTCCCACTTGAGTCCTATTGTTATGTTCCGATTCAATAGCAGCATATTCCCATCCTCATCCCTCTCTAACAATGCACCCAGTGCAGTACAAGAGATCTTGTCATTCCTATACACACACACACACACACTCATATATACGTGTGGGTATTCATATATATCATTATTTTCTGATATATATATATATATATATATATACAGTGCCCTCCAAAAGTTAGTTGAAATAAGTCATGATTCATTTTAAATAAGACTGACGTCAATACTATTTTCCAAGTGACGTAAATAACACGGCTTTTATTTCAACTCACTGTGCTCTATATTACCCCATAGGAAAGAAAGAGAGATTCTTATTGCTTGCACTGCCCAAACAAAGATTTTACAGTCAAAAGTAATCCGGCAAAAGTTAGTTGAATCATATTATGTATATTATTTTCGTGGTTCGGTATGGGCCAATTGCATGTGATTGATGGTAAGATGACTGCTCGTGTGTATTGTGATATCTTAAAGAATAATTTTAAAAAATCTGCTAGCTCTATGGATTTTTTTAAAAATTTAATTTATTAATATTTACAACTATATTATTATGATAACAAGTAAATCTGCTGATATGTAAATTATGCCATGAAAAACACTTGTGGAGAAACTACCCATCGGTAGCACTCCGATAATATGGCATTAAATCAGGATTTTATGTTTCAACAAGATAATGATCCTAAACATACAGCTAAAATAACAATGCAATATATATTAAAAAAAAAAAAAAAAAAACTGTTGAATTGGCCGTATAAGTCACCTGATCTTAATCCCAATAGAGCATTTGTGGGATGAATATACCATAGGATTTCTACAACTTCAAACACGCAACGTCAACACTCAAGAGTGAGATCTTCAATATATGGTTAAATATTCCTCGAAGAATGAGGGCCGTGATTCAGAATCGAGGTGGACATACGAAATAATAAAACAAAAATTATTCTTTAATTAAAATTTTTTTTCTACATTTCAACTAATTTTCGGCGTTGACAATTTTGAAAATTAATTACACTATTAATGATTTATTGTAACTATGGTTATTTAAAATTTCAATGTCCATCTTACATAATAACTCAAACATTTTACTTTCAAATACAATACGAATGTTTATAAAGAATTAAGTGTATTTATTATAATAAACCAAGGGGATAGAAAATATAATGGGCCACCAATCAAAAAAATGTTTAAAATAACTTAAAGAATGCTATTGGAAAACTCTAAAAACGAAGTATTAAGTATCTGAAATATTTTAAGCAATCTAACCAGTCTACGTTTCAGCTATATAGGCATCATCACGGCCTACAAATAATTAAAAAATAAGTGTTACTATTTGATGTTGGTTCTTCCAACCATTCTAGAAAAATAACGAAACTAGTAATCATTCTTTAATGAGTAGAACAATGAACTATACACTAGAGAACTTAGACAAGTAAAATGACTTCGCTAATCCCGAAACAGAGGTTACTCGATATGTTGCTAAGAAGATGAGATGGTGAAGTGCACAACGGTTTGAGGTTTCTCTTCTATTAGCCACCCCAGCAGCTTCAATGCGGATCCGAACCGGCAAAGTCAGTGAATATATTCTCATACTACCCCTATCAACTATCACTATCCATTACACCTTAAAAGCAGTATAAATGTCCCAACAAAAATTACAAAAAAAAAAAATAATGAATTACAAAAACGAAACGAATTGGAAATTGAAAAAATAGTCCATTGCCCCAATTTTTTTAAATAAAGAAACCAAAACATACTTCAGCTAATATTTTTTTTTTTAAATATTTTTATTGAAATTTACAACTGTATACAGAATACATCCAGTAAATATTATGATCGAATAAATTGACATGAAAAGACAAGTAGAGAAACTACCCAGTGGTAGTACTCAAATAAAAAGTTCAGCTCAGAAGGTGACGAGGCCATCTTCTTTTCAGAGGCTTCGGAGGATTATCAGGAATTGAAGTGGTTGCGAGGTTTGAAACTAGTGGGTTTGGGTGGAAATGAAGTTTGTCATGAAAAGATTGATATCGGATTCGGGCCAATTCAGCAATAAACGGGACGTTTAGGTCATTATAGATTACTTTGTTCGTAACAAAGTAAGGAGCGTTGAGGATTTTCCGAAGGATTTTGGATTGTAAAGATTGGATGCGGGAGGAACTCGATGGCTTAGTGGAGCCCCAAAGCTCTATTCCGTAAGTCCAGATGGGTCTAATGATTGTCGTGTATATGAGTCTCTTGTAATTAATTGTGAGCTTAGAGCGTTTATCCAGTAAATGTTGAAGAAGCCTGAAACGGCGAGCTGTTTCTTGTCGTTTCAGTCTAGTATGAGGATTCCAAGTTAAGCGTTTGTCAAGGTGTAGTCCTAAGTACCGGATCTGTTCTACAGGACGTTGAGGTATGTTATTAAACGATACAGGGGGGCAGGAAGTCGCTGGTTTACGACAGAGGGAGCTAATATTAAAATTGTATTCAAGCCCTATCTGATTACGTTAATGAATATATAGCCTAGCTAATATTGATGAGTACTTTATGATTGATAAATTTAGTTTCATTGTATATTTTCAACATAATATTTTCATTGTATTTTATTACAGAACTTTCCCTTAATATATATTTGGTATTTACACATGAATTTACAATTAAAAATAAACCATAAGATTTAACATAAGATTATCTAAATATTTCTTAATTATAACTGTCCTCATTGTTAAATTTTTAAAAATCCACACAAAGAGGCTACAATTATTCTTGATTCTATCTGAGTACATAAATATTTCAAATTGGAATAATGTTTAAATAAATTATAAAATAAAATAACTATACCATAAGTATAGACTTAAAAAGTATGAGACCACTGGGTAATATACAATTCATAACGCGGAATTGCGAAGCACGCATCTGGTAAATATTATTCAAGTAATAGCGTCACGAAGATTTAGATGGATGTGTACAGTTTCTAGAATGGACGAACGAAATTTCTAAGATGTTAACAAGTGCTGTGCCGACTAGCAATCGTCTGAGATGTGGACCGAGTCGTAGGTGTTAGGATTGTGTTAAGAGTGATCTGGTGGATTTGTGTTTGGGTAGTGTTCCTCGGACAGAAGTTCGTAAAGTGAGATTGGAGGTATCGCCATCAAGCCTTCGGGTTCACTAAGCCTCATTATTATTATTATTATTAAGTATATACTTACCAAAGCACGATATTTAAACTTATCCTGGGAAACTCCGACTGATTTTTTCCGCGCTCGCCCCAAATGTTTCCGGTGGTTATTTTTCATTCAAGTATGGCAATGATACCTATAATTGGCAAAGACTAAATATGAGATCTACAGTTAGAAAAAAATAACTAAATTCGTGCCAGTGTTATGAAATAATTAGTCCGATGTGAGCGTGAAGCGAGAGTGTTCTATCCTAATATTTTTTATTCATGGTTAGGTTATGCATATTAGTTTATCCACTTAACATTTTTTTGTGATTTAAAATAAACAGTAAATAAATTCGTCTCGAATTTATTTAATATACATATATATAAAACTAACAGTGAAATAAAAAAATTACATTAATCCCATCGTAAAAATTATGTTTTTTACCGTTTTCACGAAGTCAATCGTTTATCAGAATTAATTCAAATATTCCCATTGGAATGGACTCGACAAATAAAATAAATTAAATAAATATCGAGGTAACAATAAAACCCATCATAACAAGAGTGTACGAGTATTTATCGCTGTCAGGAATTGCTGGAGTTGGTATCGCTTTTGCCGCTACTTGCTATTCTTTTGTTGGACGAATTGCAACGCGTATCCTACACCGACCATCAATCAAGCGAGTAATCGCTCATTCCTCTCGCGTATCGCTCAGCCGATTGTTACTCTCCGATGATAATTTAGAACCTAGGATTAATCCGAAGAGGAAACTCATGTCTGCTACCATTAATTTGTGGATAATCCGTTTACGACAGTAGAAAATATAATGGATCACCTATCACTGACACCCTTAAAAGATAAAAAGAAGAAGAAAAGATCTTTAAATTCTTAATAACAAGGGAAATATTATAATGTATATTTATGATCAGATATCGCTTCTTCAGAAGAACAACGACATGGCAGTTTTGAGTTAAGCCTTCAATACCAATTATACAGGTTGGAACCTAGTATACCTAAAAAAAAAGTACCACAACAACCCGTGAAGGGTCTCGGGTTCAGTACAAGCTAAAGACTGTTCTGTTTCTTGGAAATTGTTGCGGAGAAAGGTGATTTGTCCTAGATCACGCTCAACCGCCAGATTCCCCCCTTAATTTATGAACCAAATTTAAAGAGGCTGGGTGAGCCCCAGGAGGGTCCCAGATCCCATATGGTCCATCTCCGGCTGCTAACAGATTAAATAAAAGCCTCGCCAACAACGGGATTTGAACTAGGACCTTCGGCATGGTAACTCAGTGCTTTACCATCGAGCCACTCTGCTCCCCGCTTTCTATATCTGATATTCCATTTTAAAATTATTTTTTTTAATAAAGTCATATTTTAAGTAATATAATAGTTACCGGGAAAAGAACAGGATTGTATCTATATATTGTACTGGGTAATTTATTTCTAGGTTTCAAACCCCGCCAGTGGCAATTAATTATTTTTTCTCTCATCCTAGGATCACCTAGTCTCCATCAAAACCCGAATTGCAGAAAACCATGTCGTTGAGCGTGACCTCGGCCTCTCTTCGCAACTGTATGGACAAACAGTACGGTCCCTATCATATTCTGAACACAGTTTCTTTCATGGGTTGTAGTGGTAAAAGTTTTTTTAGCCTGGGCTCTATGGGTTTTCGAAAGACTAATTCAGTGCTTCTAAAGAGAATTTTTGTTTGTCATCAAAAGTTTGCACGGTGAGAAGTGCCCAACAACTTCCAACGACATTACTTAGTCTTTATTCAGAGGTTGGCGAACAAGTAGAGAACTTTTTTGAGAGTTTTTTAAGCACACTAATTATTTACATAATTAATAATTATAACCAGGTAAAATGAATAAACCTAACTATTCCAACAAATAGGACTAGTGAGCAAATGGACACGATAAAAACATCGAATTAATCATAACTAAAAAAAAAATAATTTCGTAGCTCTTATTTGCTATTATTATTTAAGTTGAGGGTTATCTTAGTCTGATAGAGTTATTAGAATGAGAAGGAGAGGTATGATAAAGAGGGAAGACAATTATAATGTACCGGGCGCCAAAAATATTTTGTCTAAACTTGGCATTTTGGACTGAAGAATTTTCCGTGAAAATTTAATTTCGAAACGCATTCCTTTAAAATATTTTTGAGGAGTAGGTTAGTGAAAATAAATACGTAATAATGACGGTACCATGTAAAAAAAAATAATGATTTTCATAATTTAAATTTAGAGTTAATTATACGAGGATATGTGAATTTTGAAGTTATTTTGTATAAATATTATTTGAATAAAAATTAAATTATCGCTATCATGTCAACAAAGTAAATATATTATGTAAACATTTTACAAATCACTTCACTTATTTAATATCTACAAGTATATTTAGTATACATTAATATATTCAAGTAATATTAGCAATCAAACCTTTTTATATATAATTTTCGTTTTAATTAAAAATATTTTATGTATAGAATTTCATTAAACAAATTAATCTTTTTTTCAAATCGTATCAATGATTTTTAATGTTTACTTTACTATATTAGTAAATACCTTTGGCTATTATCCTTTAGCTTAAATCAATTCATTTTTAACACATTTTAACAATCATCACAAACTGAAGTCTTGAACTAAATATTCAGGAAAATAAAACATATAATGCATATATTTTTAATTAAGTAAATTACAAGTAAAATTATAGATAAAAAAAAGTATATTTACTGAAGAAACGAGTTATATATTTCTATTATTTCTCTAGAATAGTTATTTAATAGCTACATAAAATAATATCCAAATTGAATATTCAACATATTAATGTTTGTTTTATTTTATTTTTACGAATCTAACTAGTTATATTTTCTATTTATTGATAGAAAAAAACATCGAACGTTTACGTGTGTAGGTTGGAACAGGTTACATAAAATACCGCTCCAATTACAATTCAGGAACGAGTGGACGGTTGATATATTTTTGTACTGAT
Source organism: Troilus luridus (assembly GCA_964056705.1). Lineage (NCBI taxonomy): Eukaryota > Metazoa > Arthropoda > Insecta > Hemiptera > Pentatomidae > Troilus > Troilus luridus. The sequence continues at coordinate 49,800,499 of OZ057414.1, forward strand.
ACATAATTCTGACAAAGGTATATCAATATTACTATAATTTATGAAGTAATCAATAATGGTAATCTATCATACGATGTTTCTCTTCAAATAAATCAGTATTTTTGTTATTTTTTCACTTGCCAATCGTTCTGTTTACATATTGTATGTGTGTGTTTATGGGAGTGTATGTACTTATGCAAATATCAAATAAATATATTTTATTATTTATATTATAAAACGATACATTATTATGTAATATTTATAATAACTATATGAGATATTTCTGATAATATTGTTAACATATAGATAGTAGAATTTAGTGATATATAAAACAGACTTCTATAACTAAAATATTTACTTGCGTGAAGGGGTACTAAAGACAAAAAAGTTTTTTTTGTTTGTAAAGTAGCTATTCTTAAATATTATCATTGTGTGTATAATACTGTCAGGATATAATATTGTTTTAAAGAAAATGGAACCGGATCAGATATCAATCAATGTATTTGTTTAATATTTTTTACCAAAAGGATGTGTTTACACTTATCTGAAACCAAACGACTGCTTCTCTACACTAAGCTTAGTACTCTGCATTAAAAAAAACATTTATTAAAATTTTACAGTAAATACATTTAAAATAAATAAATACAATCTGTTTAAAAAAAAATCATTTTATATTTCAAAAAAGAAAAATTGGATCTTAAATTTTCTAAAATCAAATGAAAATACATGCTGATAAGATAACAAAAACATATTTTCGATTCGTAAGTAGATAAGTTTTTTTAAGGTTGTACTAATATTCATGTAATAAAAACATTACATTTTGTTTTTAGTTAAATTTTCATATTTATATTATCCCTTTAATTTAAACAAAAAAATAAATTCAATTACAAACATATTTTTTTTAAAGTTTTAATGATTAATAAGAAAAAGTATATTATTTTAAAATTTAATATTGTTTATTTAATTAAAGGGGTTATAATTTGAAGCTATGTATAAAAATATAACTTTTCTATACGCACTTATTTGAATATCAAAATAAAAAAGAAACAAGTGTACGAAATTTTGAAGTCGATATTAATCTTTGTTTTCTGATATCATTCTTTTGAACTTTTTTTATGAGCTGTGCAAATTCAAACTTTGTAAAAATGCCTTTATTTCTTTAAAAAAAACATCTGTGTTCTAAATATGTAGACATCGTATATTTGTTATTGGAAAATTAAAATTATATCCTGTATGAATTCAAAAATATTCTTACGAAATCTTATGAAATATTATTTTTAACGGACCTTGTCCTAGAATAAAATTACTTTTCTATTTTATTCTAATTATATTGTTGTGTTTTTTTAATAATAAACAATCTAAAGAACGAAAAATGAAAACATGTATAAAAGGTGAAAGTTCATATTGTTTATTATAATATATTTCGCATGCTCCGTCATGACACTAGTCTGCCACGGATCACATCACCTCGGTTTGACAACATGACAAGGAGTAAGTATTTTTGAAAGATTAAAAAAAAAAGTATTTTCTTTCAGACAAAGAATCGATTCGAGCTGCATCCTGCAGATTCTCAATAAATATCAAAGACTCACTAAGGGATGAGAGAGCAGGTGATGTGACCCTTAGAAGACGTAGCTGCCTGGCCAAGGGCGGATCTCACCTGGTCGAGATGAGGACGCAGACAGATTGGAGTGAAGAGGCACACTGGACCAACCTCCGAGCTCCGCGCATGCCCTTCACATCGCCCTTCGCCTCCCCCCCGGCACAGAAATTAGTAAGCCCATTATTTTGAGGGTGAGTCACTCCCTGAATTTTTTTTCACGCTAATTTTCTACCCGCGGATTTACTGCGCTCTGGGATTAACGAAACTTGAGTAAATCTGCCGTGGAACCGATCCAGAGCGTTTTTTTTTTTTTTTTTGCCAAGGGTGAGTTACCCCCAGGAAATGGGAATTATTGGCAACTTCCTTTCTTGTCCCCAACCCCTACGACCCCCTCGATTCCTATGTTAATGAATTCCGGGAATAAGTTTTACTGGACCGTTAAATCTTTAGATTGTTTAAGAGTATCGAGTAAGGCCCTAATTAACAAGTAGCTTCGTTAACACAATTCTTTAAAATAAAAAATATGTTGTTTTTATATCTGTAGTAAATAACTCAAATCCTAGTTTTTAAAGGATCTAATTTATTATTTCAAATTAAAAAATCCATAAAGCTAGTTATTGTATATATTAATAAAAGAAGAGTCAAATTACCTTTCATCAAAGGTACCGAACATCAAAGCTTTGTTTGTTTTTTATTTCATCATCCCTACGCTCCTCTCCAATAGCGATCCCAGCAATAACACGTGGTGTAACATATTAAAAAATAAAATACTTACTTATAATTAAAAATATTGTTTAAAATATACACAGTAGAGTATGTAGCTAGGAACTTACTTAATATTGGCTAAATGCACAATACATACTATTTTCTGTATATCCATACGAAAACGTCGATAACATTAAGATTTTACTCTGTCACAAGCATCAATGTGATTCCTCCGTAATGTCCCAAGGGTGAAAACCAATATCATCCAAGACCAACAATTAATTAATTAATTTTATCTGTTAACAGCCAAGGATAGACCCTCAGCATTCACCCAGACTCCAAGTAGTTACTCTTAATTGGTGGAAAACATAGGGGTTGAGCTTCATTTCGGACTAATCACCTTCAACGGAACAACCGCTATCCAAGAAAATTTATTCTCTACCATATACTGAACACAAGACCCTTCATCGATTTTAGTGGTACAGGTTTTTTTATTAAGCCATTCAATGAAAATATCGGTGTCATTTGTGACATCTTCTAACATTACAAATTTTCCAATACAGTTATCCCCCAAATTATTCGATTTATTTATTAGTGATTAGGAATCAGAAGTTGAATGTAAACCTATTTTTAGTTTTAAATATAAAGTATTTAGCTTCCAGACTGCAGGATTAATTATTTTACCAAAATAAAAAAATTAAATAAAAATAGTCAATCTAGCAACCAAATAAGGAAAAATCTATTTATTTTTTTTACATATTCTGAAATCTATTTAAAAATACAAATAACATAAGATAACTTCATGATTCAAAGCATCTTATACTGATAGATGTAAATAATTATCGAGAAATCTGATATCTGCATGTATTTTACATTTTTGATCTTCTTCAAAATACTTCAGCAGAAAGGCTAAATCAAAACCATGAAACGCAAATAAACTCTGAATCTGTACATTTACTATTTACACCAAAACAACAGCGCCAACTGTCAATAGAGATCGGTTTTTTTTATTGACGGATCTATTAACATGCAACGGAGTTCGAATACATATGGATGATTCTCTGGAAAAGTCAAACGTTGTGTCCTCAAACTTTGCATAGGTGGATCGAGGTATCTTTGATTTTTTATTTATTATTCCCCTTCCTACTTTTTAATTAAACACAATGAAAACAAAAATGACTGTTTTTTCCATTACCGATATTTGTTGAATTAAAGATCTCAGTTCTTATAAACAACGTGTATGTTTTCAAAAAAATGTGTTATATGGTGCAGAACAAAGCTGTTCTCACAGTTGTCTTCATCACATAAATTATTTTTCTCCATGCACAAAACAATGTATTTTTGAGGAAGTGTTTTCATAGATTACAAGCATCAGCAAAAGAGATCTCGCCCACATCATACTAATTGGCATAAGTCAAAAACCTACATTTTTTAGAAAAGAGAAAAACCATTGGTTTGAAATAGGATTAGGGCACTAAGAGTGACACAAGTGCCTTCTGGCAGAAACGTTCTAAAGCTAGGTGATAAAGTTTTGTTCTGTGACAAAGAGATATTTACCTATTTCTTTCATGATATAACTATAGAACCAATCAATCGGTGTTTTTGAGTGCGTCAGTATAGGAATATAAATGCGATATGCTCCATTTTTCACGAACGTAATTTCGGAATTATTTTTATTAGTTCTCCAAGCTATCCAATCTAACGGAGTAGTAGGTTGGTTATGAAAACGAAATAGCTAATCAAATACTTTCATAAAAAAATCATAATTTCAAATACATTCCTAAAACTTGAATTAAACCTGAAGTATCTTATGCGTGTTGATTTATTTTTTAAAATTAAGTTTAATCATGCCCAATCAGATTAATTATTCATTATATGTTTGGAGAGTATCAGGGTATCGATACAAATCTCATAACCACCTCGATAATAAATTTGGAATTGTTAAGGACAGGCCAAACATATAGATTTCAATTTAAAGCTGAGGTAAACCTCGTTGATGCCAATTTTTTTCTCTTAAACTCAATCATAAAGAGCGAGGTAGCTCAGCCTGTGGAGTGCTGCGTTGCTATGCTGAAGGATCCAGGTTAAATACGGCTGTGGCAGATGAAATCTTTGATTTGTTAAAAGCCATGGTTGGACCCAGTAAGATCTACAGGCCCACTACTGGCTTACATACGTTTATCCAATAAATTTAATCATTACCTTTTTCCTCTTAGTTAATCATTATAAGTTCAATTTGATATGAAGAAAATATTATTTTCTATAAATTTTAAATAAATGATTAATCTGTTGAAAATAAAGACATGATTTATCGAAAATTAATGCTCAATTTATTGAAACTTAATTATTAATTTATTAATAATTAATGCTTAATTTATTGAAAATTAATGCTTAATTAATTAAGCAGATAATATTAATTTTAATATTAACTAAAAGTGAACTTCACTGGCTAAACTTATGCATAACTATCCCAATATAATGTCTCATTTTTCGTCAACAATGCCTAGCGATTTCTGAATTTAATCTATAACTTTAGAAGAATCTCAGAAAAAAATCATTAATAAAAAAAAATGTGAAAATGAAAACTTTTACTCAAATGTTTATATTTTCTACATTGTGGTTGACTGAAATATCAAGTATTTAATATTGGCAGTCGCCGTAAGATTTACATTATTTATACTTTATAATGAGAAAGCGGATAACGATGTAATGCATGGATATGGACGTTTAATAATCTCTGCTTACCTCTTAGCTAGATGGATCTCACAGACTTTACTTGTTTGGTATTCAGTCAGCGTATTATAATGGATCAAATTTATGATAGCTATGTAATTGAGTGCTTTTTAAAATGTTTAATTTACATTCTAAGCAGTTTTGGATCTGACTAGAATTATTTGAGCATAAGATTTAGGGATGGGTAAGGTTGTATCTATCGGATAATTTTTAGCCTATACTATAAAGTAGTGGATACAAGGATCGGATACGGTCGAAATGTACCGGATACAGATAGTCAGTTGAATACTTGACTCGCGAGTCGTAGCAATGGGGTTGGAGGTCCTACCAAGGTCACCCCACCTCTCTCTAGATTTCTAGTAGTGGATACTGACTAGTTGTATTCACTACTCAGTATCCACGACGATTGGCGTATCCACTACAATCTCTACTCCCGCACCTGCTACCTGCAAGACCAAATAGATGTGAGAGCTGAATTCAAGGCTTTGGTTTTATTCACATTAGAAGTATCAGCTATTCAGTATTCACGAATATATTCACTACCCCATGCTACCATATGCTATATATTACTATAACATACGAATTAAAACTAATATATAATTTTTTTGCATCTACTTTGTGAATCAAATTGTGGGATTTAATTTACCATAGAATATGGTTCTTAAACATTATATATATAATGTATATATATATATATATATATATATATATATATATATACAGCAATACAGGAGGTAAGATGGCCAGAAGGTGGAGAAACCAAAATTGATGGTCACACAATGTTTCACACCGGAAGAAACACCAAAAACGGTACAGCTGGCACTGGGTTTATAGTTAGCCCAGCTGCAAGGAAATCAGTGATTAACTTCACCCCGATTAATGAAAGAATTAGTGTTCTACGAATCAGAGGTCGATGGTTTAACACCACGATTATCAACGTATATGCACCAACCGAAGACAAGGATGATGAGGTGAAGGACGAGTTCTACGATCAGCTAGAAAATGCAGTGGATCAGTCTCAAAAGCATGACATAAAATTAGTTATAGGAGACTTCAACGCTAAAATAGGTCGTGAATCACATTTTAGGCCCGTTATCGGGAGCCAAAGTCTCCACAAAACAAGTAATGACAATGGAGTGCGATGTATTAGTCTGGCAGCAAGCAAGGGATTAGTGGTTAGTAGCACGATGTTCCCGCACAAGGACATCCACAAATATACATGGGTTAGCCCGAAAGGGGCTAGGAACCAAATTGACCACGTGCTGATAGATAAGAGACATCGGAGCTCTATACAAGACGTAAGAAGCTATCGTGGAGCAGACTGTGATACGGACCATTTTCTGATCAGGATCAAAGTATGTCAGAGACTGAAACAAATCCATAAAATAGGGTACCAAATGGAAAGAAGAAAGTTTGAAGTCCAAAACCTGAAAAACCCTGTGCTAAAAGACAAATTCCAAATCGAGCTGAAAAATAAATTTGAACCCTTGGACTTAGAGAATCTCACAATTGATCAACATTGGGAGACAATAGAGTCCAAGTTAAAAGAAACAGCAAAGGAAATAATAGGGATTCAGGAAAAACGGAAACCCAAAATATGGTTCACGGAGGAATGCGAAAAAGCAGTCGAAGAAAGAAGAAGATCAAAGTTTCTCTACGCAGTCAAAGCTGATCCAGCTACACTAGAAAAATACTCAGCTGCTAGGACGAAAGCAAATAAAATAGTACGAAAAGCGAAAAGAGAATTCCTCAAGGAAAAACTAAAAAATATTGAGGATAACTGGCAGGCTGGAAATATAAGCGAACTATACGCAGATATCAGGAAGGAAAGGGCTGGATTTAGAGCTAGAAGCACTCAAATGCGAGGGAAAGATGGAAAACTGACGGCATCCAAAGTAGAAGTATTAAATATCTGGAGAGAACATTTCCAGAAACTTCTAAACCAAGTAGAACACACGGACGAAGAGGACATGGACCACGAGGAGGATCTTGACCCACAAGAGGTTGAAAAACCTGACATTCTGGACTTAGAAATAGCAATCGACAGGCTTAAAAGAAGAAAGGCTCCTGGGTTGGACAACCTTCCATCAGAGTTGTTCAAAGATGGAGGAGAAACCATAAGAGCCAAACTATTAGAGCTAATCCAGAAGATATGGGAGAAAGAGAAAATACCAGAGGCTTGGAAAACAGGTCTAATATGCCCTATCCTAAAAAAGGGGTCCATATACGAGTGTGGGAATTACAGAGGCATAGCGCTCCTTCCTGTTGTCTATAAGGTAATGACCAACCTATTGCATAATCGAATATATCCGTATTATGAAAACACGGCAGGCGACCAGCAAGCAGGTTTCAGAAGAGGAAGGAGTACGCTAGACCAGATATTCATTCTGAAACAGGTACTCGAAAAACGATGGGAAGTAGATCAAGATGTACACGCGTTATTCGTGGATTTCAAAGCAGCATATGATTCCTTGGACAGAAGCTGTTTATGGATGATCATGACTGAGCTGGGTATTCCCGGGAAGTTGGTGAGATTGACGAAGGCGTGTGCAGACGACCCCCGATGCAGAGTCCTGATACAGGGAGATGTGTCTGAGGCCTTTGAAGTTGGAACTGGTTTGAGGCAGGGAGACGGACTCTCACCTTTACTGTTCAATATAGCCCTTGAAAAGGTGATAAGAGCAACATCAAGAGAGAACGGTGGGGTGCACGTCGGGAAGGTACATAAAATTCTTGCATACGCCGATGACATAGTAGTCCTCGGAAGTAATGAAAGGGATATCGAGAGACTCGCTAAGGTGCTTATGAAAGAGGCAAACCAAGTCGGCTTACAGGTAAATGAGGAAAAAACAAAATATATGATAGTAAGCCGTAAAGTCCACCCCAGAAACAGCATCTGCGTGGATCGCAAATCGTTCCCGAAAGTAGACACCTTCAAATACCTCGGCTCCACAATAACCTCAACTAATGCCCTACTAACTGAGATAGACCAGCGTATAACAAGTGCAAATAGAGCATGCTTCGCTCTTTCAAGAGTATTGAAATCCCGAAGCATCTCTAGAAATTTAAAATTAAGGGTGTATAATGCTGTAATAAAGCCGATTCTGATATACGGCTGTGAAACGTGGGCTCTCACCAGCACCCTAGAAAGCAAAATCGAGAGATGCGAAAGAAAAATACTTCGCACGATAACAGGAGCGGTATGGGATGAGACTCTTAACTCATGGAGGAGAAGGACCAATAAAGAATTGCACACGGAAACTGGTCAGGCGATATCTCAGGATATGAGAGCAAGAAGGCTAAGATGGGCGGGGCATGTAGCTCGAAGTGACCCGTCAGGACGCCTCTACACAACTATGAATGCCGGAATAGTTGGCAAGAGACCACGTGGGAGGCCAAAGACCAGATGGATTGACAGGGTCAACAAAGATGCTGCGGAGCTACATGTAGCAGACTGGAAATCAGCGGCCCAGGATAGACAGAGGTGGAGAAGGCTGGTAAAGGCGGCGAAAGATCTACAAGGTCTGTAGAGCCAACCGAAAAAAAAAAAAAAAAAAAAAAATATATATATATATATATATATATATATATATATATATATATATATATATATATATATATTTGTAATGTAAAATAAATACATTTTTTCTCCAATTTTTTACTTTCAACAGTAACAAATTTGACATAATTTTAAAGAAGAAAATTAGTTTCACAAAATTAAAAAAACAGCTCCGGAATATGACGAGAATTATAACAGCTATAGCGTTTTAAAGAGTTTAGCGTGCGGCGGCGGACAGACAAATTTTGTATTACAATCCAAATTCTACGTGCCTTAGAACGTGAATAGCAAAATTTTGAGGTTGAATAGCCTTGTGCAGGTTACTATAACTCTTTTTCCATTAAAAATTATAACAAAAACTGATTCCCCAAGAAAGGCTTCTGTGTAGCGTATTAGAAGAGTAAGAGTCGGGATGCACTGTATTCAACTACAAAAATATCCAGTAAAAGTATCGGATATAGAAAAGTATCCGTATCACTTGTATTCAGATACAGGAAAATCCAGTATATACCCATGACTAATAAGATGGCTATTACTAAAACACACATTTTACTTGAACCATACCACTACAACCCACCATGGAAGATACTGCACTTTTTCTTAGACAGCGGTTGTGCAGAGAGGTAACTTGTACGAGATGGCGCTCAAAGGCCAGGTTTTAGCCTAATTAAGGGTACTAATTTTATAGAATTTGGGTCAGCCTTTGGAAGCTATTTAGAGAGTATATCATCAATTTGCCTTAACCGGAATTTTACCCAGATTTTTTTTTCACAGCATCTGATTGCTCTACCATTGAGCTACTCCACTCCAGCAGTAGCTTTAGAAGATTTTTTTTTATGTTTTTGTTTTGAACTACTTATGCCTTGGTTTCAATATTCCATAATCTTAATGGTAGGTTTTAAGCAGATCCAGACTGGCCGTCTATAAATTCTTCGGAATCATGAACTTTCACCTCAAAGCACAAGAGCCACATACAGACAATGGAAATGCGGGACCTGCGAAAAGTTGAAAGGAAAACTCGGAGATAAGATTCGAAACGCAACCGTACTCGTACGGGCTAATATCGATGGTTAACCAGCTGAGACCATTCTGGAGGAACACAAACTAAAATGGTTCGGACATCTCCTTAGGATGGACCCAGAGAGAATCGCCAGGAAGACTTACGAGACCGGCATGGAAGGAAAAAGGCCCTGAGGACGGCCTCGCATCTCCTGGGAAGGCAGTTTTTGGGATGCTTTCAGGATGAGAGGAATGGACTGGAACCGAAGGAGAGAGATACTTGGTCCAGGCTCTATCGACAGGATCCTCACATTGCACAGCGATAGAAGAGGGAAGGATTATGATGATGATGATGATAGTATGCTATATGGTAGGTTTGTACAATGTCAGACTGAGCTGAAGAAATACCTTCTTGAATACAAATTGGATAAATTATGACGATTGAAATAGTTAGTAGTTTTAATATTTAATTAAAGTGGTATCATAAACGTATTTTATAATAACAAAAATATTTATTTTTTTAAAAACAGTTTTTTCGAACGATGTCAAATCCAATCAAGACGAATATTTCATAGTTTATCTCATTCAGAAATTTATTTTATATACTTCATTAATTTCTATCGACAAGCAACTTTTTTTTTCTGTTGTAGGACAAGAGGGAGGGGGTTGTTAGTGAAAGTGCCCGCTGGGCGTGATCAAATGTAGAAGATGGAAATTTGTTTCAACAAAATATAACACGCAGATAAATTAAAAGATATTTCTTTCTACTTTTTTATGGTTTTGACCCTAAATCAGAGTTACTAGATATATACAATGCAGTAAGGCTTTGGGTTATTAATATTCATTGCATCATTATATGTTACATACAATACCGTAATCATGCCGTTTTTTGGATGGAATGGGAGTGAACTAAACATGCATATTATACTTGTCCACTCCTAGGAAAATCCTAGGTCTGTGGATTTCATTAGGCATAGTTTTTCATGTGTTGCAATATTGGATTTAGAAAATCTACTTCTGAAGTACGATGATAATATCACACAAACTAATATTATGAGACCTATTACACAGAAGCCTAGGGACGCGTTTATACTAAGGTGAAATAAGAAAAGCGATGAATCGTACGAAATATACGATTAAATACGCAAAGGCTATTTAATGAAATCCAAAGGAGACGACAAATAAAGGTTCATACTCGCGCGATTGCATAACAAATCCCAATTGACATATCTCTCAAAGTGCCACTTCTCGGTCTCCTCAGTGAAGTGTATCGTCCGATATTTCGAGCTGATAGCAATGGCACTTATTTCGAATCCATTAATATTCAAGGTCTTGGCTAAATTACTCAACAACCATAGTTTTATTGATGGATTGAATTGGTCGGGGGGTGCAGTCAATTAGAATTATCCAGTCAACTATTTTCCACACAGCCATCGTCTCAGTTTTCGTAGAGACGGCTAAATAGAAAAAAATAATGTAGTTTTAATATTTACTGGTTATAGATCCAATTATACTTAGTAGTCACTAAGTACATAGGTCAGGGCCATCGTTGATCGTTGATTGTTGAACCTAAAAAGAACTCAGGATCTCAAAGGACAGAATTGCGATTGAGTCACGTCGAGATAGACAGAACCGGAAAAGGAAAGCCCTACAGTATTCACTCTGGAATGTTTAACGACGCAGTTACCAACTAGAAAATTCTGTGAGGAATCCTTCCGCAGCGATTCAAGAAAGAAAGATCCTGAAGAATGATTCCGTTAAAGAAATGGATGATGCTGATGGCGCCCAACTGCGGCTTTGTGGCCGTAACTGGGTCGATAGTCCCCGGGTCAGGGCTCAACTCATCTCTAGGATTATTCCCCATTAGTATTACATTTATTCCACATTACTATTACATTTATTCCCCACTGTATATGGAATGTTACACCGAATAAAGCACTCTACATCTTTATTCAGAAGCAACAGTTCCCAGAATCACACGACTCAGTGAGTGAAAATCACAAATAATAACAAGCATCACTAATGATAATAATTTATTGTTTAGTTCTCGCCTAATGATTTCCATTTAAGGATCACAGCTTCGTTGTCCGGCAGGTGGCACTTGGATTTAAAAGGGAGTGAAATATCCTTAGTTATGACGTCCATTGGAAGGGACGTAAAACGGGGTTTCCCGAGCATGTATGATGTCAAGTACTCATTAATCCTAATTAATACCTAGATAGACCTAATTAATCCCTACCCTAATTAAACCTAGATAGATAAAATTTAGGACTCCCTCTGTAGCATCGTCCGATTAGCCATAGCATCAAGAAGTGACGTTAAATGGCCAACAAATATTTCCATATAAGAGATATTGATCTATTAATCCATATAAGATATAATGATGATCTATTAAATAATGATTCGAAGTATTTATATTAACAATTCATTAACGTCTGTAAAGTTTAAAGCCACCTCAACAAAAAATTGTTTTTAAAGTTAACGTTAGTTTATCCTTATAGTGCACATAGATCTTCCTTTCTCATTTATCCGACTAACATTTTATTATTAAATAGTAGACAGTTCTTTGTGAAATATTGCTAAATATGCAGCCATTGGATCAAAAACGTTGAAGTTAAATCCTGCAAAATAAATAGAACGTTTCTATATTTTTTCTAAAATGATTTATTTTTTTAAATATTCTATATTGATGAATTCCAAAATGGTCGAATTAGTTTCATCGGGAATGTTATCAAAATTATTTCGCTTCGCATTAAGTAACGCATGTTTAAAAAAGAAAACTTTTATTTTCTTCGCATCGGCAAACTCAGGACCACATTATTTCAATTATCTTTTTTCTTGCATTTAGCCTTGGAATTATTAATTAATGAAACAAAACAATTATAACTTGTACGTATTTTACGAAACGTCGGCATAAATTAAAGTATTCGTTTTGGTGAGGGGAACAAGTCGGCCTAGTTTGACAACCCTCATGAACACAATGAAAATTTATATTTCCTCAGTTCCTCCATCCTTCACTTATGGCCTTTCTAGGGATGTAATCTTACCCTCTGGGATTTTATTAGTTCCCAGCAGCTTCTAAGTTTGTGAGGCATATTGCTCCCTATGCCGTATGTATTTGGATTACATATTAAATATCCTATTTTTAAAGATTATAATACTTCATAAAAGATAATATCATAGTATAAATAATAACATTTGAGCATATTATACCTAATGAAATGACAAAAATATTTGTATAAAAACGGTTGCGCATTTCCTCAATATTGTTTCCTGGATCCTGTCCTTAAGCAATACAACTTAGCCCCTTTGAGGTTATTTAAAAAATGTAAAATATTCTATTACAAGTAAAACTTGAACTTCTATGTCAAACTTGAAATTATGTCGAATACGATGGATCATCCTGCGACCTTTACCAAATCTCAAAATCATCGAGACCTTGATTTCAGAGCAATTCCACGGACATCGGCATTTTACAGATATACGGTTAGTTTTCATGGACTTTTGTTAATTTATTTTCTGATTATAGTGTATTTGCCGTATTTATTTTTTCTGATCAACAAAAAATAATTCTTACTTAGCATCAGAATCTCTGATTTATTTCTACTAATTTATTTTTCGAATGTACCACTATATACTGCGTTTCTTCAATTCTCTAATTCTTTTTTGTCTCCTCAGATCCCAAATATGCTTCATTCTTCCACTATGCTTTTCCTTCCACACTTTTGTTCAACCGATGGGGCCATATTTTTAGATACTTCGTGAAACACAAAGATGTGAACGATTTTTCTTACAGTGATGATCCATCTGTAATAAATGCTGGAGTAACCTTAAAATCCTCCGTGTCTTTTTCCACTTCTCCAAATCATGTATTAAACGTTAAATTTTAATTTTAATTTTTTAGTTAATCGTCTTGGTTCCATTCTACAAAGGAATTCATAGAATGTAATACTTCTTTTTCGGATTGCATCTGTCGGGTATCAATAGTTATTTTTTTAATTAATTTTAATTTTTTTGTTTTCTTTCAAATGGATATTTTATTAATTAGAAATAAGATATAATTTTTGGTTTATATAATTCAAATAGTAATTTAATTTCATTGTGATTGGGGCATGTGGTGCAATAGTGAGTAATGTGGTGCAATAGTGAGTAATGTGATGGGGAGGGGACGGATCAAGATGACTCGTAAGTCAGTTGGTGTTGGAGAATCCGAGAACTCGTCTCGCTACTCGACCCTACTCTTTGAAGGTGTGACTCGTCTCGCTACACTACTCGTTGATTGTCGCCATCTCTCCATCTTCTTCATCTTCTCAATCTCACCGGTATAATTGTATGTTAAATTTCACCTCACCCTGGACTCACCGGTAAGAGACATTTAGTTTATACTCTTCATCATTTAGAAATTGTCGTCTCATCTTCACGAACTCGCCTCAAATTGTTCACGAGCTCAGTTTTATTTATTCACTGACTTTCAATATATTGCTTTTGTTTTTAACTCATTTTGTTTATTAAATAGTTAATTTTAAATTTGTTTGTAAACCCAATTAATTGCAAGTGTTTATTGCATTCTCGTTTTTTTGCTCATAATTATTATTTACTTGTAAATCACTTTTGTTTGTATTTCTTTAGGTTTAGATGTGCACATACATATTGTTGTAATTGTTCTCTTTTTCTATTGTTTACATTATATATCTATTATTTACTTTGTATTTTCTTTCTTTTGTAGAATTTATAAATTTGGGGAATAAATTTACCTGTTTTTATTTTTTATTTTATTTTTTTATTTATTGAATTCACGACCGGCAAATTCGTTCGGATAGAAGGTTAGCGAATTATTACTAGGAGCCCCTTCTTCCACAGCATCCGTGATTTTTTCCACGTTTTTATACAAATTCTTGTTACTCTGTTTTTATTTCTAACTTTAAGATCTTTCTGAATATTCTCCTTTCTTCAATTTCGAGCTCTTCGGCTAGCGTTTTCTATTCTATCTATTGATTTAGATATTCTGCCGAATACAATGCCTCATGCTTAATCACAGTTGAGTAATTCCGATCTTTTGCGTTGGTAGTGATCTACTTAATATTATAAATACTTCGAGTCAAATTATTTTTCTTCTTATAGTTACTATTATATTAATATTTTTCATTATTTACACAAGTACAAGTTTGAATTGCCATTGTTTTTCCATATTAATAAATAGATTTGTATGTGTTTGTGTGTGTGTGTATTGTTAATACCTACTTTGGTAAAGTATATAATGTAATTATAGTGATATAAGATAATACATACCTGGCGGGGATCTTATTACCAAGGAGGGTGTTCCATGGGTGGCGGTTGTAGGGTGAACGGGGGCTTCGTAATAATGAGAGCAGCCCACCGGCTGTGACATGTTGTGACATAGAGTTAAACGCCTGTTTCGTATTTTTTATTCATAAATTACCTATCTATTAAACGGTCATGGATCTTTCTGCGGTAAAACGCTTTTAGTTCAAATTCAAAAATCAAAAAATCCCATGCTCGGATCTAACGGTAGAGGTTATTTTAGTGTATTCTTTTCTTTTTATTTTATTTTATAATCTGTTAACAGTAATACTCCTCTATACATGGAGTTGGAAAACTACATTAATTTCAATATTAAATAATTCACTATTAAGTAACGCAGAATTTATCTAACAAAAAAAATACTAATATTAATAATAATAAAAAAAATTAATATCTACATTACTTAATTATAAACTAAGCTATACTTGTACTACATCTTTAATGCACAAAATGATAGAAAACAATGTTTAAAATAACACATTTATTCTTCAATTATAAACATTCTCAACTTTACACATATTGTCATATAATTATAAATATTATTTAATTGCTCAAGAGATATGATATTCACTAAGTCTATTAGATTGACAACATTACTATTGTGAGAACAATATTTCTTGATAACAAAATTATTATAAATAGGACATTCATACAGATTATGAATCAGAGTTTCTGGTTCCTTTTGGGTACAAATAGACCATAGCTCAAATCCATTTATGACTAAATAAATTCTATCTCAAATCTATAATTAAAATCTCATAGACATAACAATACGACGTTTGGCGGTGATACATCATGAACGGTTAGCAATCAATCTTGTATTCATAAAAATATCTTCTAACTTTGTAAAAGTTGCGATTACCAAATGAACAGCTTTAATTTAATTGATAAAACTCTCCAGGAAGAAGTTATGTGGAGCTTGGTGATATCTGCTTGTAAATCGGATTTAACAAAGACCAATATTCCACCACTAGCTCTACCTTTTGATTTTTCTTTAGTAGCTGAACAGTTTTGTAGCTTATAATTTTTCAAAAAGTTTGGCAATAACAGAGGTTCATTAATTACCCAACTTTCTATAATACAAATAATACTAAATTGCGACAGTAAATTTATCAAAAACAAATCGGCTGTGTATAGCTTAATAAAACATTTAATGTTGCAAAATCCTTACAACAAAAAAATTTCATTTAGACTTCAAAATATTCCGAAGCACCCGCCAGCATTGCTATATTGACAAGCATGAAATCAAAGCGATGACACACACCGTCAATAAATGGCCATATTTTATTAATTAGTGCAGTAAAATTAATACGCCATTTTGTTCCAGCTAATAACCCGTTAATATTAATAATCATCTGATAAGGGGAAATAAATGAATGTGTTGCAACATTCCTGCGGCACCAACCAAAGTTTAAAAAATACAGAATGAATATCTGTTTTATCTCGGTTGTATAATTAATTCAATATTTATTCGTTTTTAAAAGTTTGACGTTTCATCGTTTCAGTAAGATAGGATTATTTATTGAATTAATATATTTAATCATTCATCTACTTCAGTTTAAGTATGAGGTCGAATCCTCTGTATTTATGATATTGAGAAGACGATTTGATAAGTTGTTGCCATATGGAAAATACAGCCACCGAAATTGCAGCTAACATTGTCAGGTTGCCAGTCAACCGTATAGGTATCATTAATATTTGCACCTTATGCCTACTTTGCGTAGGTACCGCCTGATCTGTCTAACTGCCTCTCTCGTGTTTGGTTAAATTAGCCGAAATATTAAACTGACGTGAGCGAATCGTTTAATATTTGGTTACAATGTTGACGTACAGCGTTATAAATGTATACAATAAATTTTATTCAAACAATATTACTTTCCCACAGCATTCTTGCTTAGTTTGGGGTTGTAGGTAGGATTACACTAGTAAAACAGTTTTTATACCGACGACTTAAATTTAAATCATAAATACATTAAAAATCTAGGGCAATAAACTGTGCAAGTACTCATTAAATCTCATTAAGACTATAAATACCAAAACATTGTTTATATTGTGAATTTTAAAAACACTATAAGCAGTGATAAAAAAATAAGCAAAAATATCCCTTGACTTCATCATGAGTGTGTGTGACTTAAAAAAAAAATATCAAAATTGACATGATTAAAATGATGGTTAAAAAAACAGTACCACAACATCCCTTGAAGGTTCTTTGGTTCAATACATTGTAGAGGTTGTACTGTTTCCAGTACAACAACTGTGGAGGTTGGTGATTTGTCCGATATCACACTCATTTTGTGAAGTCTTCGGCCTGTTCTCTGTTTAAGCTAAAAACAACTTAAGTTTAATTTTTAAAATCGAAAATCTTATTGAGAAAGTTATTTCGGTACCAGTAATATTTACTTTATAAATGATAAATTAAACATTTTGATATTTTGTTCTTATAACTACGACCCATGAAGGGTCTTGTGTTCAGTATTTGGTAGAAACTTTACTTTTTCAAAGAGCACGATTATGTATATTTATTAAATGTTATTAAATCTGGCAGAGGCGTATTTGAATCCGGGATCTTCATCATGTGATCTCAACTTTCTATCAATGTTCTTCCCAGCTCCCACAAAAAATTTACTGTAGGATTTTATAAAATCGCGTAACTAGGAATTAAGGCCCTTGTTGAAAAGAGAGATGCGAGAAAAGGAATAGCGTGGACCGAAGAAAGAAGGAATGAAAATTGGAAAGTATGAGGAAAAGGTGGAAAGAAAGAAGGGAGGAGAGAATGGAGCGAATATTATGATATTCACGTAGTCACTACGGAATAAAAAAAAAAAAATGGTTCCGTGAAAAAAATGGCGTAACATGGTAGAGATAAGTAATGCGGTAAGTAAATAACTGTAATGAGATTGTAGGGATATGTGAAATTCTTTATAGAATAAAAAGCAGTATTTTTTAAATCTATTTATAGATCATTGAAGAAGAATTCTTGTTGAATTGAAGAAGAACGGTTTTTAAACTTATTAATTAGGCTTTTTGCTAGAAGGGAAATTTTTAATTTATACAATATCAGTAGTCGCTTTGACGATGTTTCTGATTTTAAATCCAATCGTGGCTAATTTTCCATAGATAAATTACATTGTTTGTTAACAGCCATAGATGGACCCTAGGGAAAAAACCTGGCGAGTGTGATCTTGAAGAAATCACCTTCCAGGACAATTGTTGTCAGTATAGAAAGAGTAAAAATCCTAGCATGTATCCAGGACCCTTAAGGGTTGTAGTGGTATAGGTTAAGGTACAACTAGAACGCTAATATGTGTTGTAGTAACAGGGCATATTATAGGGCTTAGGATCTGAATCAAACTAATAAACCTCTGCCCAATAATAGTCAAACTTAGAGTATTTTATATTTGGAAATACATACGATATTTATTACATAATCTGAAAATAAAAGGTTTAAATTTGCCCTCTAAACACAAACAAGAATGATTTCCATAATTTGAAAATATATCTCATCTACTTGTGGATCGTCTTAATATATCTTATTATAAAAAATGTTTAGATTTATTTTCATTTTACAATATCGGTAATCAAGGCCTAAGCGTTAATCATTGACTTGCTGACGGCGATGAATTTCCCACGTGAACCCTGCAAACTAAAGCTTAGTCGAAACAGAAACCTTAGATCTAAGTATGTAAGTGGGTCAATTAGCAGTTCTAAATGACTATGCAGAGTCAATATCGGGGAGTTGGAGTTGGCAAATACTTTGAAGGTGGGGCGGGATTGAGACTGCTTTTATTGGCTCTGAATTGCCTAGAGTCGGCCTGGTATCTTCATTCTTATTTCTTGCTCTCAGCAGTATTATTATAAGGTTATTACAGTTATTGCTATTTCTATGAAATATTCGGTATACTTTGCTTATACAAGAGCTTTGAAGTGTAAATGATATTTTAGTTAGAGTAACAACGTTTTTTTTGTTTTTTTAAGTACCCGTTAAGTTTTTTTTTAACAGTGTGACGTCACGATAATAGCTTCTGTTCTAAAGCATAAATGTACTTCCCTCAATATCAAAAAATTTCTCACAATCGCATCATTGATTTCCGGAAGACCCATTTATGGGTTTGATTATCACTATTGGTATATTATCTAACAGCAAAAATACTTCCGGCTTCAACAATGCATGTATTACACTACCAATGATATGGCGTAAACGTTCATAACATATTGTGTGGTCTTATATGAAGCGACAAATTATATACGTAAACCTTCCTGGTGAACCACTCTATCTATTGGTGAAAACCGCATATAAATCCGTGCAGTAGATATTGAGTTTACACGGCCGAAGACTTTGCTTTATAATATGTACAGATAGATATGAGTTTTATTATTTATAAAATTCCAAGAAGAATTAAATTGTTTGTTTGTTAACTGTTGTTTATGTTTACAGATTGTAATGAGCTTGTATTAATCCTCTCTTTTTTATAATACGGATACTGATATTGCTAAAATTATAAAATCTGAAATTAGTATGACCAGGGAAACAAGCAATTTTCTTGTAATTTTTTTATGAGTTTAAATTTGTATACTCGTTCACGGAAGGGTGTTGTAACGAAGGGACGATTCTGCATTGGTTTGAAAAAAATCAGCTGGTGACACAGATTAATTGATTGAAAAATCTTCATTTTATTATATAGTGCGCATATAAACATAAATAAATAACAATAAAAATATTTACTTACAATGTAAGATTTATCAAGGCTGTGACTCAAAGTAATAACTTTGGCAAAGTACAACTTTGTAACGTGAGGTTGCTTCAGTCTTGACTTCCTCTTCATGTCACACAATCTTCTAATTTTTTAAAACTATAGTAGTAAGTATTAAGTAATAGGTCCAGGAAATCGAATTTCAAATAAAACATTTTTAAAACTAATTTTCTAGAGATAGCAATGTCGATTCCTCCTTGCATTTCTTTTTTAGAGAAGGCACTTCGGATAAAGGAACGTTCGGATAATCGACGCTCTAATGTCTATCTACTGACTAAGACTAATTTGCCCATTTATAATGTAAATGAGAAAACATAAGATTGGTTAGTTTTAATAATAATAGTTAAGTCGGAATTCGATTCCGGAATCAATTTTTCGGATAATCAAAATTCGTTAAAAAACATAGAGTATGCAGATGATAAAAAGTAGAGTATACAGATGATGCTCTTCTAACAATACAAATAATATTAAATGCTGAATAGATTTAAGTTCTCGAAGAGTATTTGCTGAAGACATTCCAGCCGGCGAGGACTGAATAGGGTCTGCTGAAATATAGATGATGATGCCAATGGTAACTAGGTAGTGGTAGGAAGTGGGACGATACTAAGTCCTTGGGGAACTCCGGGCTAACTAGCGCTTAAGGAAATCCCGGGAAGGCCGTCCCTGGGGATAGGCCTTCCAATAATCAATTTAATTGGGCTTGATAATGGCGGGCCCTTGTGGTATCCCGAGGGACCGCCCGTATCCCTTGTTATCGTGAGGAATGTGTCTTAGCTCTGAACCAAGTCCGGAGAGGACTTAGGCAAATCGAGCTCTGGGTTATGTGGCTTTAGTGAAAGAGATAAGGTTACGAACTGCAAGAGTTAAATAATTAAACTTATCAATGGAAGTTTTTACACATTAAAACTTTTTGGGGTTCTTACGATATGCAAGCCAAATTTAAAGAAAAGGGTACATTAGTTTGTTTTTTTTAAATTGTAAATCACACGTGACTAATTTGAAAAAAAGTTCGAGTCACCGACTCTTACTCCTAAGACGATTACTTTAACACAAAAATAAACTATCGCTATCTATTAAAATTATTATATATAAAATGCTACTTAAACCAATCCAGATGCCAAGTAGGTGTGGGTCTTATGCAAAAAATATCATCTACATACCATTCAAATCTCTCAATTATAATTCCTTCGTTATATTACACATTGTCCCTATTATATAGCTGAAAAATCATTATACAAAAAACACTCGTGAATGACTCAATCAAGAAAAACTACAAAAAAGATGGTGACTCACTTGCTGGACTCCCAAACTTATTGGTACAAACATCACAGAAAGAAACATTACCACAGAATCCGACCGACATGGAGACTCTACAGAGAGATGAACCACGGTATGAGTGCCTTCCACATGAATCCCTAAAAAAGATGATCCGTTTCCAAAAGAAGATCGCATATACAATATGTGTCGAATGGCATTTGTCCAATTTCATAAATAAATATTATTATTATTTTTTTTATTAAATAAACACAAAGAACAAACAAGAAACATATGTTGAGGATGAAGGAGTTTTGTGCGAAGGAAAAATTGCAGGGAAAGAACCAGCTGGAGTGAACGTAAACCATAGTGGCTTAGTAAAAAAAACCTAAGTTATAATTCTAATATCCAACCTGATCGGTTTCCATGACACTCATTGATGGTAGGTGATTACATTATTTATTCCAATCCTGAAGTAGAGGAGACTGTAAACTAATTTAACCCCTTAATGGCAATACTAATATTTAGCAGCAAATAGGATGCCTCAATTCCACTGGAGATGGAACTTTTAAAACAAATAACAGAGTCCCATCGGATTTCTCTTATTTAATTGGGCGCTAAAGTGGATTTAAACCCCGCCCCGGCCCTATTTTGCTTTAAGCTTTCTTGATCTCCCTCCGAGCCAGGAGTGATATAGATAACTTCACACCGGATCGAAGCTAAGATAATAATTAATTCCCTCATAGTCCCTTAAGTGCCTTTATTGCCCTTGGATAAGGGGTCGAGTCAGATAGGGAGTGGGGTAGTTATTTCTATATAAGCCCCTCCTCTTGGAATTAACTGCTTTAATTCCGTTTATTTGTGAACCGTTTAATTCCTTATATTTAATAACAAATACACAAAACTTTACACTACCCGCAATCATATGCATGATTCATATCACACATTCCCAGTCTACAGAAGCGACACACTGGGGGCGGGGGCATGTGGTCTAGTGGTTAGCTTAACAAACTACTGACCCCAAAATCGCGGGTTCGTAGCCCGGCAGGTGGCCCTAGGATTTTTTAAAGGGAATAAAAAATCCTTAGTTAGGCCGTCCTTCGGAAGGGGCGTTAAACGGGGGTCCCGAGCCCGTACGATGTCAGGTACTCGTTAAAAATCCCTATCCTAATTAACCCTGGATAGGCAAAATTTAGAGCTCCCAATGTAACATCGTCCGAAAAGCAAAGAGTTACGTTAAATGAACAATCAACAGTGACACACTACTTAAAAAACAAAGGCCTGGAAAGTTCTAATTTTATAATGCCAAATTTTGAAAAGAGTATAAGGAATTGGTTTTCTATCAGCTATAGCATGCTATTATTATTATTTTAAAGTACACACGGTCAGTTTGGTGTGTCAGTTTAGTGTGTTCACATCGAAATGACACACCGAACTGACCGCGTGTAAGCTAAATTGATGTGAGCTCACATCGAAAAAGTGAACTGATGGACTTGAAAATTCATCATTTCGGTGTGACACACCGAACTGACGGCAGTCCGAAGTGAGCTTGTGTACCGTAGCGTTAGTTCAGTTGGTCACATTAGTTTTCTGAGCATGTGTACAGATGTCGTTTGGATAGACATCACCCTTTCAATCACTTTTCCAGACCTCGTCTGTATTCCTTCCTTTTGTGTGTTTGTTATTACTGAGTGATAATATGGTTAGATGGGGCTAAGATTTTCTTTTAGTATCTATAGAACTGTTCAGAGGGGAGGAATGTTTGTGGAAAGTAACTTCAAAGGACTGTCATAACAAACAATAAACCAAAAAAAAATGCACTTCCAAAAACATGATGTAAACACAAAATCGTGTTTAATATGTTAAATACATAACACAAAACACAACAAGAGGGACTGGAGCTTCCAAGGGGTAGCACATTGAACTGAAACACCGAAGTGAGCGTGTGGATGCGAATGTTGCGTTCAGTTAGAAGTGACAGTTAGAAATGAACACATCAAACTGACCGTGTGTAGCTGCCTTTATATTAGAATACAATATTGATCCAGCAAGCGAAGTTTAAAAGTCTCTAAAATACTGGAAAAGCTTATTATGTAGAGTGCAGATTCGTTGTGCTGAGGGTTCCGATTTTGTGGAGTATTAATTATTAAATATCTTAACTGCCATGGAATTAACCCCTCTTGAACCTCAACCAACCTTTATAAAGCGGATACCTTTCATTAGGGAGGGGGGCCTAGTGGTTGGGACAAATCACCTCCCTGTAAACCGTAGTAAAACAAACAGAATAGTCTCTACCATCTACTGAACCCAAGTTACTAGGTTGTGAATTTATATTAGTATTTCAATGTTCTTCATCTGTTAGCCACCACTTTCTTCTTCAACTCGTATTTTCATATCCCGTACAGATTGTAATATTTTAATTATTTGTATTTTTATTATCTTTTCCTATCACTTCCTCTCTGATAGTAAAAGTGTTCAGACACACTAATCCAGATAGCAACAACGTTTTCTGTAGTTTCTATAACGTAGACATTGAAGATTGTACTTTTATAATGTTCATAAAATTTCGATCTGGAACCCCATGCCTCACCAAGTGAGAATCTGAAAAAGTTCACTGCCCGGAAGGTGAAAAGTTATACCGAGTGACGATCTGAAAGTATTCAAAATACTTCAAGGAAAGTGCTTCAGGGTAACCTCTTTTGGTTCCTAGTAGTACAGATTTAATACATGACGATTTCATTTTCAGAAAACAATATTTTGATGTGAATTTCACCAAGAAGTCTTTCTTTCTTTAAGTTACTACTCCGTTCTTGTCTGGTACCCAATATCTCTTCTGTTTAAATAATGAGTCTTCACCCTAAATTGTACGCACAGTCCTTAAGCAAGTCGAAACACTGACTTACACAAGAGTAAGTTCTTACAAGGGATTAACTAGTTTAAAACTTGTGCTTCTATGAAATACTTAAAACATAATCTTGTCAGGAACATTTTAAAAAAAAGAAGAGAGAATAAAAGAAATGCTATAGTGGTACTGTTCAAATCTGAGCCAAAAATTAAAACTAATTAAAGTACTAGCGAACTCTAATCTTTTACTCCCAATCACTCTATAATAACTTCCATACACTATTTAAGTGATGCAGATTTGAACGCCCTACCTACTTATTTTTAAATACAAAATTATCATTTTAAAAATTTTCAGTTTTAATGTTTACCTTCTTCTTGTTTCGCAACCTTTTGCTGCCTTTCAGTGTTAGGGTGCGTTTAGACAGGAATGCCATTATTTCCTGGTTCTAGTAAGGTAGTGAACTTGTCAGATGTTTTTGCCTCTTTTTCTCCATAAGCTTTCAATGTAGTCCAGGTATGACATTCTTGGACTATTATGAACGTGGTCTTATTCGCATGGTGTTCTATTATCAGGGATGTAATCCATCGTTATTTACTTCCAATAACCTTAATAATGATTATAATAATAATGAAATTTATCACGATTCTTTAATTTGGCTTTGATTTTTACGTTAATCTATAATATTTACATTAAATATGGAACATTAGACTGGTGGACGAACCCGTATAACAGTAAAGACTCCAAAAAAATTCGTCAACGCTCCTGATGTTACAACAAAATGATGATTATTTATAAATAAATAAATAAAAGGCTTAACGATGCTGATACCACCAATCTATGTTTACAAACCACCGTCCACGGAACCCAAACCCGCTAGATCACTCTTAACGCAATCCTCCCACCTCCGCCTCGGTCCACCCCTCAGACGCTTCCCAGTCGGCACAGCGCTTATTAACATCTTAGGAATTCGTTCGTTACTAAGCCCAGCAACTTTACATGCCCATCTTAATATTATGATTACTTATTTATTATTTATGATGATGATTATTTATATTCACAATAAACAATATTGTTTACAATAGATTTAACCAGTTTCTGGATAAACATTATGTTGAGAACAATAAGAGAGAGCTGTGTGTTTAAAGAGACTTGAATCTCCTCCTGAATAAGGGAATTATTTAAAGACTGCTCAAGAGTAGGTCGCTCTAATGCGGGCAAATATAGATCATTCATTTTATCCTTCTTCCTCTGTAATGAGCTTCCTCTTTGTTTGTCTTCGTCTTCTCCCTACTACATGCTATGAATAAAAAATGAAGGTTATATTTGCACTTGGAATCCTAAGTACAACATCCGATGTTATCCTAGTTCGGAGAAAAATAAGAATATTTGGATTAGCTGTTCGATTTCTCACTTATGTTTATTTATTTAAAACATAAGCAACAACAAATTGACAGATTCATGTTAGTTTTATTTTATTTTTTTAAATTATTCAAATGACAATCTGAGCTACAGTTGTTTTTTTTTTATTATTAAAAATATTTGTCAACCAAAACACCAGAATCACGCCAAGAACACATTTACAAAAGTTGCGGTGTATGAGGTATGGCAGACATAGCGAAAACATTATACAGGTCCATTTATAAGTGTGATTACGTTTGGCCTCCGATATATAAAAAACCCTTACCGTAAGTAATGATTTCCTATGATGAACTAAGCTGTTGTATTTCCTGTTATAGTAATACGTTTAAGAACGGCCATATTGGCACCTTCAATAAATAGCTAAGCAAATAAATCGATAACAAATACTATCGAACAGTCAAATTAAAAACTTAAATCTATAGCATTCAACCCATGAAAAGTCGGTCGGTAGGGAAAGTACTGTTTCCAATCCAAAGTTTGTGCAGGAAGGTGCCCAACGTTATAGATAGTCTACGGTTTCACATGGATCCTGGGTCGAATAAATGATTAATCTCCCACAACCGGTGTTGTATCCGCGACCTTTAGGTGAGTAAAAAATACTAATAGTATGTAAAAAGTGCATATTACTCTATTATACTTCTTATTATAATCTAACGAAATTAAAGAAGAGATAAAAGCGTGGGTAAAGTTGCGAACTATTATTTGTTGGCCTCCGCTAAGCTCGCGTTTGTTGTCTCGAAATTTAAAAATTAGGTTTATAAAACTATTATCCTTTTAATTGCTCTTTAAGGGTGTGACACGTGGACGTTAATGTTGAAGGTTGAACAACTTCCTAAGCTGTTTGAAAATAAGGTATTTCCTAAAATACTCGGTACGAAACAGATGAGACAACTGGAGAATTTAAAAGATTGCAGTATTTAATAAGTTCAGGTCCAACTGTTAAACATCAAAGGGGTGTCTAAGGCGTCGATGGGATTGCGTTAAGAGTGATCTAGTGGATTTGCGTTTGGGTGGTGGTTCATGGACGGGCCATTTTTGGGAAGAGATTGGTAATGTCGGCGGGGTGTCTTCAGGTTCGCCAAGCTCTGTTCTTACTCTTAGTCATATTATTTTCTACAACAAACATTATAGATTATATTTTGGTGGACTCTTAAGATATGTAATGTATACCCTTTGTTTTCTCTGAAGTAATGGGTATTGAAGTGTGCTGTAATCATAGTGTACTGCTACATCAAAACCCCAACCTAGTTCAACAAACCTAACAACTAAACATTTCTGAGATACCTACTACTCGTGAATAAGTAACAACTTTATTTATATATACACATAATATGGTGTGAAAAATATGGCTATTGAGGGTGATATACACACATACATTTCTATACGCGTGTAATTATAAATATATGGATGTATACACACACATACGAGGCACTCTAGATATCTCTTATCTAATAACATTATGCTCAGAGTTGAAATACCCAATCAATTTATAAAAAAATATTAATATTAATAAACCATAAAATAGAAAAACAATACTATTATTCAAAAAAATGAAACGACCTTATAAAAATATCAACTGAATTCGTATTTAAAAAAGAAAAAGAAAGAACGAAAAAAGCCAGGGAGAAAAAAATGTTTTGTAAGGATGAAATAGAGACCTGCCACCAAGCCCTTTCCAACCTTAATAAATATTTCTCCATTTATCAACCTTATCTCATCGGCTCTGAAAACTTTCTGAAGACTTGAAGACTTTATTAATTCCGTGAAAAATGTTCAATATCTTGAAGGTTCTAACAGCGCCCTGTCTTACAGCTCAATTCCGCCTGCTCCTGATTTTACATCGAGAGCTGAAATTTTCCGAATGATTTGATTTAAAATGGGATCAGAAACCAAATCTATCAACTTGTTAAATTCTGCAATTCTATTATTATAAGTTATCTGAGGCGTGTTTATAGAGTGCTGGTTCTTTTTAGGAAATAAAAGACTTTTTTTGTTATGTAATGAAAAACAAAAGAATTTTTATGTTAAGTAGGAAAAAAAAACTGTACCTCTACAGACCATGAAGAGTCTGAGGTTCTGAAAATGGTGGAGACTGTCCTGTTTCTTGGACAACGGTTGTGAAGGGAGCTGATTTGTCCTAGATAACGCACCTAGATCGACCGCCAGATTTCCCCCCTTATTTCGGGTACCCACTTGATAGAGGCTGGGTGTGCCCCAGGAGGGTTCTAGATCAGATTAAATAAAAATTTGTCAGCGAGTGGAAGTCCTGGAGTCCTGGAACGGAATTGGAACCCAGGCAAGGCAACTCAGCGCTCTACCAATGAGCTCCGCTCCCTAATTTGATGTTGATCACAGAAAGATTAAAAATATATATTTTCTTCATTATACTATTGTAATTAATTGAAATAGGTTTATGTTTATTTAGGGAAGAAATTATACAATCTTAAGTTAAAACTTTATATGAGGCGATCAGGATCAAAAACGGATAACACAAAAATTTAAAAATTGACTTTTTCACACTTATCAATTGTTTAGACAAGCAATGCCTCCCGAAACTTCACATTGATAGACGGACTAAAACTATGAGAAATAAGGCGGATAAGTATTGTGTTAGACAACATTTCTTGACTAAACTAGTGTGAAAAAATGTGATAGTCATTTTTTGACATTTCGAATTTACCTGTTTTCAATCAACCAATCAACAATGGCTCTACAGCCCAGTACGGGTCTTGGCCGTATCAAGGCGTCGCCTCCATTCGTCCTTCTCTGTCCTGTGCCAAGGTCCTCCAAGCTCTGGATCCAATAATGCTACCTGCATCCTTCTCGACCTCTTCTGCCCATCTTAATCGTGGCCGTACACGTTTCCTTTTTCCGTCAACTTGCTTTCGATCCTACATTATGTAAATGCCTCATCCATTAAAGTGTATTATCAGGTTTTTATTTTTATTTTCCAAAACACCTTGGAAAGATTATTTCGATACAGTAGTTTAATAAGACAAATATAATGTATAAACAATTATAAAATATGGAATAAAAAAAAAATCCATATTTTAAATCAATCAATACATACTCGTATATTTATTGCGAATGAACCCAAGAGGATCCTGTATAGATGATTTATGTTTGTAGAGGATCCTACAAAGCATTCTTGTAATGTTTCTTCTATAATTACTTCGTCTTTTTCCATGTATACTTTTCCTCTCAATTTATTTCCTTGTTTCTTCAATGCTTCCTTCTTAGACGCAACTATCCACATTATACTACGGTTTCGGATTTTTCGTCTATATCATCACTTGGTTCTAGGTTTGCTTTTTGTAAATCTATTTCAACTTGCTTATCCATTTGATTTGATTTTTTGCATGTGAGCAAGGAGTAATCATAGATTGATTTACTATGTAGTCACATAAAACATATTCAAAATTCCATTTTATTAGTGGGTCTTATTGGGGGAAGTCTACCAATAAGTCTATTAATTTTCAATCGTCGTTTTATTACGTCTGCTGTCAAGTTTGAGATGTTTTCTGTGATTTTTCTTTATTTTAATCTGTATCCTTCTTCAGTTAAATTTGGACCTGAAATATAAATATATCGATTGTAAATATATCAACATCTTTGTATGACAATAGATTAAAATTTTGGAATCGGAAACTGATAGCATTTTAACCTTACCTCATTTTCATTTTCATTCGGTACCATACCTATTCATCTATATACATTTAATGTTTGCAAAGGACCAATATCCTTATAATAATATTATAAGAAAAACGTTCTGAAAACTATTCTGAAATTAGATACTTGAATAAGGAGGATAGCTGAATTACTTTGCCTGTAGAAGAGTATATTGTTAATAAATATGAGAATATATTATTAATGAATGAGAATATAGAACCAACCTATATTATCAATAAATAAAGCCAGTAGAATAGGCAGGTAGGAATAATGAATTCTATATAGTTCTATAAACGTTCTATAAACTACAATGTACCGCGCCTATCGATCGTCATATAGCAATTTGATATGAGTCATAAATATTATAGCTCGGTAATCAACACGCGACCTGCACTCAGGGCCGAATAAGAAATTAACGAGGTTACATTATTTGTCATATTGTGTTAACACTGTTGTTTAATAACGCCAAAATGCGATTTAAATCAAAATGTGGATATAATTAGCATTAGTAAGGATATTGAATAGGGAGAATAACACATAACGATTTTTTTTTTTTTATTTTGTACTAATTTATATAAACATCTCGATAGGATTCAGGTTTGTAACACCCGTATTCATTTTAGTATCAATGTTCAAAAAAGAATAGATTTTTAATTCATGTTGAAATTGTTTACTGGACATATCTTAGAAGAGTGAAAATGGTGGTCATGGAGTGCAGTCAATAAATTACACAAAATGAGTTAGCCTTATTTTATTTGTGCCTACGTTTAGGCATAATTTTTAGGGCATCGTTAGGGCGAAGGGATACGAGTCCAACTGCAACTGTAAATGTAAAATATCATCTTATTCTGAGTCTATCTTATTGTATGAAAATATTTTTAAATTCCATTATTCCATACTTCTCATTAATTTCAACCATCAGCTTTTGAGTTTAAAACAAAACTAAACTACGATAACGCAATTCTAATGCCTTAACGAAAACGGATACGTTTCTAAAGATACCTTGTAGTGGATAGGAATAAGTTATGGATCCATAACAACTTAAAGAACAAGATAGTTGTTTAAAATATTCAAAATGCTTTTGGCCCTTATTCAGATAAAGGGAGCGCAGTGGCTCAGTGGTAGAGCGATGTACTGCCATGCCGAAGGTCCTGGGTTCAAATCCCGCTGCTGGCAAGACATTAGTTTAATCTGTTAATGGCCAGAGATGGAGCGCTATATAACAAGAGGGAAAAACTAGTGATTGAGCGTGATCTGAGACAAATCACCTCCCTGCACAACCGACCAAAAAACAGTACAGTACATACCATGTACTGATCCCCAGACCCTTCACGGGTTGTAGTGGTACAGGTTTAAATCAGATATAATAATTCTCAACAAAATTTTAACAATAAATAAATTTTATGGCAAATTTTAATTTTTTTAATTTATTGTATTTTATTTGTTATTAATATTTTGATATTTTTATTTGAAAAGATATGTCTAGGACCGGAACTCTAACCCGGGTCGTCCAGATCGCTAGTCTGGAACTCTACCTGTTCAGTCGCGAATCATCTTATAAATTAAAATTAGAATCTCGCAGATCTAGTTCACATTTTGTTACCTTGGCGACAAATAAAAGGGACTTTGTTTCCCCCACTCCGTATCTCGCACTTCACTTCTCTTCGCATCCAGACTCCAAGCTATCGACATCTCTCCACTCTTCTCGACTGAAGAAAACCTAACCTCGCCGTTCAATCCAGGACATTGATGATATTCGGCCATAGTCCTAGATCGCCGAGCAACCAGATATTGCCAGATCAAGGGTAGTAAGTCTCCATCTCCAACTGTAAGTTCTCTTTCATTCAACCTTCAAAAGACTATACAATTTAACATCACCGTTCGAGATAAAGACTCTACATTCTATCGCCATGTGGCCCTGTCGCCCAGTGTTGGTGTTTAGTTTATAACAAAATCATTCCTAGTTGAAAATTCATATTTAATAGTTTCTCAGCCTCTTCTGTAAAAACTTACCATTCCTTTTGTATAGATCTATAAGCGATAATGTCTTTATTTTTCTTATTTGTAAAACATGAATAACCTGTAATTATATTTAGATTTAATAAACTCTCCCACATGTTTCAGTATCTGGCTAATTATTTAAAATCCCCGACTCTATTTTACTATTATATTTTATTATTTGTCTTTTTTTCTATACAGTCTAGTCACGCCCGTACACTACCATTTGAGCTATTCTGGCCCAATCAAGCACGCCTCCCGTTCGTGGTCATATCCTATAATTTTTTTTCTTTCAGGGTAGTCTCATTCCCAATATTCCCTGAACATTGCAAAGATCTGACTCCCGTACCATGCAGCTGTGCTGCCCAGTTCTGTATTTGCAAACAGAAGAGGTATACAAAGGATGATCCTAAGCCGGAAATTCTTTCGGAAGAAGTAGGTGTATTTTGTACTCGTTAAGGATAATATTACGATTACTATGATAAAATCAACTAATATTCCTGAATGAACACTTTGGGATCTAGACCCTTCTATGGTTTGCTCAGGCTCTACCAATTGATTATACTTAGTGGGGGAATAGAAAACTAGATTGTTCGTTTGTAAATATATAGTTATACATTCACTACAAGGGTTGTTATAAACCACCAGTTCTTTATTTTCATCTAATTCATAACTTATAAAAATTAAGAAAATATTTTCCCAATTTTTTTTTTTTTCTACGAATTGTAATGAACTATAACAACAATCAGGAAGATTTATTTTAAAAGTGTTTATAAAAACTATGCCTAATCTATGTCAGGTATTAATATATTTCATTTGCTTGCTTTATTTGCAGAATAACACAGACTTTTCATCAACCTCTTTTCTGATGGAATATAACTTAATCATTTCACTTATCCCAGTTTACTTGATTGCCATATTAGAGCATTGGTCATTAATGGATATTAATACTTCGATACATTATTTAGATGGTAGTACGCAGTCATAGGGTTACTAGGCGAAACTGGTCATAATTGGTATTTTTGAAATAATAAGACCTCGAATAAAGAAGCAACGAAAGATTTTGAAAACTTGAATATTACCGAGTTTTGTATAGTAGGAGGAAATGATTTTGGAAGCAGAGTGAAAAATATGGAAGGGTTTCAGGATGAAGAATGACCAAGAAAGTTTGGACGAAAATTGGCAGAGTATTAAGAAAGATATATGCTAGTGAAGAGAAGAAAACATATTGAAGACAGAGAAAACTCCAGCAGAATAAAATAAAATAAAGTTGTAACTTGATTCGAAGTGGAAAATACGAAAAACAAATTTTAGGCAGTGTAAATACCATAAAATTAGTAATTTCCCCACTTCTGCTATCGACAGTATTATGTTCCTATAGTACAATAAACAATGACTTCATCTTATATTGTAATATAACTTTTCAATAATAATTGATATTATTGGATTACGTGTTCCTATTGTCGCCACTTTGAGAAGAACTTAACTAATCAGTCGAACTCGTTCTCGGTTTGATAAAAGTTTCTGATTGCGAAGGCCCGGGGACCTCTCAAGGTTCAGCAAACTTTTAACGGACCAAATGAAAAATATTACAAAGAAATATTTCATTGTTTCGTATAAAATTATCAAACTTTTCGCCTCCCTCCCCTGGCTCTGAGAAGAGTCGTGAAAATTACTGAAAACTTCTACGGGAGGTAATGAAAAACATGGGGGGAAAGCTAAAGTCCCTAAATGGTCAAAAATAAATAAAAGCATTTTACCAATAAGTTCTTATCATAATGCATCTAGCGCTCTTGGTTAATTATGATAGCATCTTATTAAGTACTAGCTGTACCCGCGACTTCGTCCGCGTGGAATAGTGACTTTTGGTAGCATTTTTAATTTTTTAGGCTACTTATTTTGCAGATAAAGTACATTCATGCATTAAAATAAGTTTTTTACTGCAAATAGTTTATTTAAGTTCGTTTTTATTAACAACATTTTTTGTTTTCCCATTTTTTGCCAAAACATAGAGATTTTGTGGGTTCGATACACGTGAGCATGCCACAAAGAGTTGCCCATGGGAAAAACATTTTTTTCTAAATGAACACAACTTTAAGCGTCTTTCCTTTGTTTATTGTTATTGCAAATGCTGTTTTCAGGGGAAACTGTACTCTTTTAAACTGAAAAGACAAATCAGTAGGAATTATTGGAATACGGGGAATCAAAGCATTTTCTCCTTTTGCCATTCCAGTCATGATAGTGGCATTTATAATGTTGTGTCCCAGATGTGTAATTTGTAGTCGTGTGCCATTACAGAGCCTTGGCGCGTCAAGATTTCTCATTAATAGGACTGGAACACCAACTTTCAGCCTCAACTTATGGGAAGGCACTTCTGATAATTGTAAAGAGTTAAAAAACTCTATAGGATATGATCTGACTTGTTCAGTGTCCATAAAATTGTCTACTGGGAGGTATTCGACAACATCCCCCTCCACGTTTGACATGATTTGTTCGCTTATTTGGTAAATAAGGCGCCAAAATTGCCCTTTCACACAGTCATTCTCGATTGCCCATATTTATTTGAAGATCATAATAGATCTTATTTTTTAGATCAATTGTGTTATCAACAATTTGACTAAACTCACGTCGCAGTGTAATCATGTCGTTACTGTCTGTTGGCATACAATCTTCTCCGATTTTTAGAAGAGCAGCTGCACAGTGCCCTGCTTGAGAATCATTGTGAAGTTTTACTCGCATATTTGTAGTGAGACTAAACTACCCATAATACAGATGTTTTGAAACAGGCATTTATTTCATCTGCCTGTTTTAAAATTTAAAAGATAGGTTTTGCCAGTGCCTCCTGGAGCATCCAAAAAGAATAAACTTCCTTCGCCACTGGTAACTTTTTGAATATCAGTGACTAAAACTAATCTTTGTTCTGAATTCAAAAGTGGAAGGGCTTCTGTTATTTGTTGCATTGAAGAAACAGTATCGTAAGTTCTCGCATTAAATCACTACTAACTTCTCCAATTCTTTGTGGTCTGCTCATTCCAAAATCGGATACATTTTTTCCAGTAATAGTAATCACATGGTCTTTAACCTTTGTTAGCGCTTCATTGTAAATCATTGTATGAAGCATTTGGAGTCTGTTCTTGTAATTTGTGTAAAATATCATCCGCCATGTCATTTTTATACTTTTCCCACAATTCTTAAGGGTTTGAAAATCCACTTGTCGCTATTAATATAGCGAACAGCTCTCTCACCTTGGATGCAGATTTGCATTGTGCAGCCTCTTCCAGAGTTGTATCCCACTGATTATCATTCTCTAATACCCTCTTGTTGAAACGTTGAAAATTCTTGATTATTGAGCTTTTTGAGGTCTTTGAAAGAGGTTGGCCCGAGCACATTGTGTAATAGCATTAAAACATGATATGTTAATTATTTATTTCAAATTAAATTAATTACATTAAATCATCCCTATTCCAACCCCTTACAAACCTTTTTTCGCATTAAAAAGTAGCCTATGTCCTTTCTCAGGCTCTAGACTATCTCTGTACCAAGTTTCATTTAGATCGGTTCAGTAGTTCAGGCGTGAAATATTGAATAATTATTAATTGGCTACATAAATATGAGGAAGAAAATAGTTCGAATAGAGCTTACAATTTTTTTATATATTATAATATAATTTATAATATACCATACAAGGATTTTTTTTTTGGCCCCCATTTATTGACCTATATTTTCTTCCCCCTTTTAAATTATAGCAAGAAAAGTGGTTATAAATATATTTCCTTCTTTAAAAACAATTGAAGATGTATATATATATATATATATATATATATATATATATATATATATATATATATATATATATATATATATATATGTAACGTTTTGTAATTTTATAACAATATAAATTTCACTAGCACATTCATTAGAAGTATACTAAAAAATAAATTTTATCATTATGGCAAATGTTTAGTTCAATATTGGATTTTCTATGATTTCTTTTTGTATATAATTCCGGGTGATTTGTACACTGCATCCTAAATTAGTTGTTTTGTTAACCGCTTACAAAAAATATACAGTCATATGTTTTTATTATTATGATTATAAGTGTGAACGTTGTCTGAACCTCTTTAAGTCAGTTATCCCGCATTTTATAACCCATTTTTTGAAAATATCTCTTTTCCGAATTGAGAGGAACGGCATTTTTTGACGTACGCTACGGTGAGCTCACCTGCGAGACGTCAATGAAGAGAGGAAGCTCTGACAAGATTTAGGTAAGCCACTTTCATTTAAGTTCCTTTCTTTATTGGCAAATTGTCCGAGGACGACTTACCGAGTCGTACCGTATCTCAATTAAATATTTTTATTAATTTCTCAACCGCGTTTCATACAAAATTTATGGTCCTCCGGGGCCGGATTAATTAATTAAGAAAATTAGTTAATTATTTTCTCAATTCGGAACTTAACCAAACAAAATTTAATTTTTCATTTTTTTTATATGTCGCATAGCAACCACGAGGCCGTTCAGATAGACTTGCTTACGCCTCTTCTAACCTCACCTCACGCTGCTTCTCCCAACTATTACGACTTCGTTCAGTTTCGGAAAGAAGCGAACTGCAATTTTTATATACATTTGGTACAATTTAGCAAATTCATTTTTAAATAGTACAATTAAATTAGTTGATATTTGAACAAAGTTTAACTTTGTTTTTCCTGAACATTTTTCTATACATTTTTTGTCGCACTTTTATTTTAAATTATTTCAAGATGGCGGAAGATAAAATTAAGTTTTTAATTAAAAAGAGGGAAAAATATTTTCATAAAATTCAAATTGTTTATGACTTATCGAAAAATCTTACAAAGGAAAATTTTCCCATTTTTTTATCCCGAATGGAACAAATTGACATGGATTACCAATCATTTGATGAAATTCAAGATCAAATTATGGAATTTGCTTCTAAAACAGAATCTCCCGAAAATTTCGACACGGCTGCTAGATCTCAAGCCTGCGACGAGTTATACTATTCAGCAAAGGCAGTAGCCTCGCAGTATGCTAAGCCAGCTACTAGTACTAGCCTGTCTACGAAAAAGGAGAGGCCCGACATAGGACATGCGAAACTTCCAAAAATCAATTTACAAATATTTTCCGGCGATCTTCAAGAGTGGCCCAATTTTTACTGTCTGTTTCGGTCCCTTATTCATGAAAATCGACAAATGGCCTCATCTGAGAAATTTTACTATTTACGCTCATTTTTGAGAGGCCCGCCTTTAAAATTAATCGAATCGATTCATTTGTCCGATGATAACTATCAGATTGCATTTGAAACTTTAGTTAATCGGTACCAAAACAACAGGCTATTGGCTAATTTTTACTTGGAAAAAATTACGAATTTTAAACCGCTTTCCCAAGAAAATCTTCAAAATTTGGAAAGGTTATCTGACGTTTTCCTAACCAATGTTGCTGCACTCAAGGCCTTGAACCTACCAGACTTATCTGATACACTTCTGCTTCATTTCGGTCTTCGTTGCTTGGATTTGGAAAGCAAAAAATTATTCGAAGCCAAGTATTCAGGGGTTCAATATCCAACATATAAACAATTTTCGGATTTTCTAACTGAACGTTGCAAAATTCTCGAACTGAGTTCTCCAACTAGGACTGAGTCTAATCCAATCCAACGTGCAAATTTCCCACGAAAAACCGCCTTGATCACGACCAACCCGCATCACAGTCGAACTTCTTCACCGCCAAATAAATCTTCTTCCACCGAATGTTCCACCGCTCATATTGTATGCCCGCTTTGCTCATCTTCACATAAGTTACATCATTGTGAAACATTTCTGAAGCAAAGTGTAGATGCCCGCTGGGAAACTGTGAAAACTTTGAGAAAATGTTTTAATTGCCTCGGAAACCACATGTTGTCAAAATGTAACTCCAAAGGTAAATGCATCTCATGTGGATCCTCGAAACATCATTCGCATTTACACCGCTCTACTTTCACAGCCCCACCTAGGGAGTCACTTGAAAATCCGCCTCCTACGCAAGCACTATCTTGCAGTGCCCATACTCCCCCATCCAGTACTGCGTACTCCACCGTATTGCTGGGCACAGCAGAGGCTTTTCTTACAGCTTCGGATGGTAGGAAGGTTCCTATACGTCTAGTTGTGGATCCTGGTTCTCAGGTGTCGTGCATAACCAGGGAAATGGCCCAACGGTTAAATTTAAAGCTCAACAATTGCCCACTGAACATCACAGGCATCGGCAACCATGCTACGACTAGCAAGACGAAAATGGTTTCTTGCACTCTGACCCCTAAACACACTCGAGGCAATTCTATATCCGCAGAAGCCGTTGTTCTCCATGAAATTTGTGCAGATTTACCGGTTACGACGCTCTCAAATGAATTAAAAAATCTATTTTCCTCCATGTTATTGGCCGACCCGGCTTTCCACGTAAAAGATAAAATAGATTTTCTTCTGGGTGCGGACCTCTATTCCGAAATCCTTTCCGACGACAATAATTCCGTCATCAGGGGTAATCCGTCAGCTGTGAAAACTTCCTTTGGGTGGATTTTATTGGGGAAAATTACCGAACTAGCAGAAAATAGAGCCGTAACGCTTTTTGGTTGCACCTCGCCACTTGAAATTGCACTTCAACGTTTCTGGAAGACTGAAGAGGTCGCATCTGTAGCACCACAGAACCCGGAAGACGAATTATGTGAGCTACATTTTTTGAACACCCACCGCAGAACACCCTCTGGCCAATACATAGTTTCTCTTCCTTTTAAAAACACCGAGGCTCCAATGCTGGGAAATAACCGCGAAAACGCTCATAAACGATTCGTGAACATGGAGAGCCGGCTTAAGCGGACAAATTTAGAACCTCAATATAACGCCTTCCTCCAGGAGTATTTGGACATGTCACACATGGAATTAGCTTGCCAACCCTCAGCATATATCATCCCACATCACGCTGTGGTAAAAAGCACCAGCTCTACTAAGAAACTACGCGTAGTTTTCGACGCTTCGGCCAAGGATTCCCTTGGATTATCATTGAATGACCGCTTATACACCGGGCCGAAGCTTCAGCGAGATTTGACCAATATAATTTCTAGTTTCCGACTCTATCGTGTTGCTGTTTGCGCCGACGTTAAGATGATGTACAGGGGTATCTTAATCGACGAAAAGGACCGTTGTTTTCAACACATATTCTGGCGTGCTTCGTCTGCCGAACCCGTGAGAGAGTTCGAGCTCAACACGGTCACATATGGTGTCTCTACATCTCCATTCCTCGCGCAGCGCGTCATGAAACAACTAGTTGAAGACGAAGGTGGAAAATGGCCGCTCGCAGCGCACGCACTTCTACATCAAACTTATATGGACGACATAGTAGGGGGAGCTGGTACAGAAGAGGAGGCTCTTATATTACGCCATCAGCTGGAGCAATTGTTAGGTGCAGCTAAATTCCTACTGCGCAAATGGTCTAGCAACAGCGAGAAGGTGCTAGCTACAATTCCTCCTGAACACCGGGAGCAAGCGCTAACCATACAACAAGAAGATAGCTGTTCGCTGAAAATTCTTGGTCTCCAATGGCTGCCACAAGAGGACTTATTTTCGTATGCCATCACCGAGACTACAGGTCCTACAAACAAACGACACGTCCTCTCTGTCATAGCGAGGTTGTTTGACCCTATGGGCTGGCTAACCCCCACCATTTTTTGGGCGAAGCGATTTATGCAGTTGTTGTGGAAGGCTGAGCAAGATTGGGACAATCCCTTGTCAGCAGAGCACCACAAAGTTTGGAATTCATTTTTGCAAGAACTTCCTGCACTCTCAGACATTAAGATCCCACGACTTATCAAAGTTCTCGAAAACCCGCTATTTTATTTAATCGGCTTTGGCGACGCATCTGAGAAAGGGTATTGCGCGGTAGTGTACCTTTTAGAACGGTCTGGTGAGAATACCAAGGTTCATTTAATTAAGGCTAAAAGTAGAGTCGCTCCCCTTAAACCAAGCCTTACTATTCCCAGATTGGAACTCTGCGCATGTTTGCTGTTAGCCCGCCTTATTGAATCCCTCGAAGAGTTCCGAACCGCCATTACCATCACAGCGACGCATTTATTTACGGACTCCACAGTCGCTCTCTCCTGGATCCATACTACGCCACACCGATTGAAAACATTCATCGCCAATAGGGTAACCGCCATTGTAGAGATCGCCCCACCTGACCTGTGGAGCCACTGTTGCAGTCAAGACAATCCAGCTGATTGTGGATCCCGAGGTCTGATGCCCCGCACCCTGATGCAGTTTTCTCAGTGGTGGGAAGGACCTTCATTTTTGCAATTACCCCTAAACTGCTGGCCAGATTCTCACTTTGATCGGCTAGAAGAAATTCCTGAAATCAAAGATGAGACTACTGTGATGGTAGCCACCGCCGAACCGAACGAACTTGTTACCACCATTAGCTCCTTTTCATCGCTCCAACGCCTCAAAAATGTCATCGCCTATGTTCTCCGATTTGTTAACAACTGCCGCAGCGCAAAACCTCATCGTAAAACCGGTGTGCTGTCTGTTTCAGAACTGCGAGATAGCATGAATTTATGTGTCCGTCTATCCCAGGAACAATACTTCCATTATGATATTAAGACTACGTCCCCTGAACAAATGTCTCAAGCTATCAAACCGTTATCACCTTTTATTGACAAGCTGGGTTTTCTCAGGGTGGGCGGTAGGCTGAGGCATTCAGATCTCACGTATGATGCCAAGCACCCCCTCATTTTGCATAAAAAATCGCATTTAGCAACCCTCATATGTGACTGGTATCATCAGACCACTATCCACGGAGGCCCTCGCGTAATGCAGGCGTTCATTCAAAGAAAATTTTGGATACCAGGACTTCGTCAACTAATCAGGATGCGCATATTTAGGTGTCTACCGTGCTACAAACTCAAGGCCAAGGCAAACCAACCTTTAATGGCAGATTTACCACCTTCCAGATTTTCCCAGGTCCGCGCTTTCACCAATATTGGGATTGATTTTGCTGGTCCTTTCCAGATTAAGGAAAGTAACCGCCGGAAGGCTGTAATTTCTAAGGGTTACATTTGCCTCATCGTCTGTATGGCCACTAAGGCGATCCACTTGGAAGTCGTCTCCGATCTTAGCACCAGTGCATTCCTTGCTGCGTTGGACCGCTTTATCGCCCGTCGTGGATTATGTTTGAATATCTACCGTGACTGCGGTACAAACTTTCTCGGCGCGTCCCGCGCACTAAAGGAAGTTCATAAATTTCTCCAGAGACACGCTGAAGATATTCACGATAATTTAGCCAAACGTGAGATTATTTGGCATTTTAATCCGCCCGCGGCTCCTAATTTTGGTGGCATTTGGGAAGCTGGTGTCAAATCCGTGAAGCGCCACCTAGTTCGCGTTATGGAAAGTCGGACACTAACTTTTGAAGAATTCACCACACTGATCACCCGCATCGAAGCCGTTCTTAACAGCCGTCCGCTTTGCGCTATTTCGTCCGACCCCAACGACGATGTCGACTATTTGAGCCCTGGACACTTCCTCATTGGAGGACCACTATTGGCTGCGCCGGAAGAAGACTTGACAGACACCAATCTACACCGCTTATCCCGCTGGCAAGTTCTCCAACAATCGCTCCAGAGCTTCTGGAAGAGGTGGAGTCATGAGTACCTCCATACTATGATCAGTCGACCTAAATGGACCCAAAATTCCCCGAATCCTGCCATAGGCGATGTGGTTATGATTGTTGGGCAGAACACCAAGCCTCTGCAATGGCCTCTGGGAAGAATTGAAAAGCTTCTACCTAGTCGTGATGGAGTAGTACGGGTGGTGCAACTACGAACCACCTCCGGTTCAATTACACGGCCTACCAATAAATTAGTTCCCCTTCCAATAAACTAAACTTTACTTTACCTTTCATATATCATGTTTTTGTTTTGTTAGTTCTTTTTTGTACATATTTTACATTGCAAGTTCGCTTCTTCTGTTCTAAAGTTTATTGTTACCTAATTATAAAATTGCTATCAATTTTGGGTGGGCGGTATGTTTAGTTCAATATTGGATTTTCTATGATTTCTTTTTGTATATAATTCCGGGTGATTTGTACACTGCATCCTAAATTAGTTGTTTTGTTAACCGCTTACAAAAAATATACAGTCATATGTTTTTATTATTGTGTTTATATGTGTGAACGTTGTCTGAACCTCATTAAGTCAGTTATCCCGCATTTTATAACCCCTTCTTTGAAAATATCTCTTTTCCGAATTGAGAGGAACGGCATTTTTTGACGTACGCTACGGTGAGCTCACCTGCGAGACGTCAATGAAGAGAGGAAGCTCTGACAAGATTTAGGTAAGCCACTTTCATTTAAGTTCCTTTCTTTATTGGCAAATTGTCCGAGGACGACTTACCGAGTCGTAACGTATCTCAATTAAATATTTTTATTAATTTCTCAACCGCGTTTCATACAGCAAATATTAAATATATATATATATATATATATTACCTCGTTTACTTATTATTTAATATTAGTTATTTATTATTATTTTATATTCTACTTGGTGCCTTTCAATAATATTTTAATTTAATTAGTATTTGTTCCTTAATTTTACTTTCCTTAAGCAATATTAAAGAAAAAATACTAATTAGTTACTAAAAATACTAATTTTGGTTATATTTTCTTAGATACTATAATTTTGAAATGGGGTTGATTAATATTTTAATGGTTTATTACTATTTTTATAATTTTGAAAAAAATTGTAATAATATATCTTGTATTTTCCCTAATTTCTTATTGTAATATTTATTAAAAAATCCTTACACGTTCACAGACTGATCCCGAAGCTTTTACATATTTGAAAGGAGTAAAATCTATATACCAAGACGATTTTTCGCCAGGTAACTTAAAAGTTTTTAGCACTATAAATTATATCGTTCTGTTGACTAAACTTGTAAAAGCATATTTTTTTACTTCCTTGTATGCAGTACAAGAAGTATTTGACAGGGATACTATCTGTACTAATGAGATTAATATGTGGTGGTAAGTTTTTACCAGAAAAACAGAAACTGTGATCATTAAATGATTTACAAGAAGAAAAACAACGAAAGGGCTGTGATATTGGAAGCAGATGTAAAATGCGTATTCAAACCATTAAGTGAAGTTGGGAAGACAAGTTTGTGAATAGATCCATATGATGGGAAGTAGAACGGGATACTGTCGCCCTATTTGTCGACTTCACAGCATCCTATGATTTCGTAAACAGAAACTGTCTACGGAAGATCAAGAGCTGTGTATTCCCGAGAAATCAATGAGATTGACGAATGCCTGTGCAAACAATCCTAAATGAAGAGTCCTGATACAAGGGTATGTGTCTCAAGCGTTTGATGTTAGAACAGGTCTAAGGTAGGGAGATGGACCCTCAGAGAAACAGTTTAATTTGAGGAGTAGCAGCATCAAGCGAAAAATAAAACAAAACAAATATATACTATAAACAGCACCCTTGAAAGCGGAATTGAGAAATTTTAATTGAATGTCCTTTGCACGAAACCTGAAGGTACATGTTAGGCTCGTGTAGGAAAAGGGCCGATAAACAATTCCTCTCAAAAACTGGACCCTCAAAATATCATGATACGAAAACTAGAATATTAAGACGGAAGGTGTGTAGCTCGATCTCTTTTACACAACTGTGAATATAACTATAGTTGGCTAGAGACAAAGTGGGAGAGCTAAGGCCGGAAGGATTGACAAGACAAACTTATAAATGACGAAGTTGTTGCTGCAAGCTGGAAATCAGTGGCCAAGATAGTTAAAGGACTTCATTAGGCAAGCTGGTACTCAAACTCGATTAGTAGTTTTATAAAACATCTCGGAGCCCCGATAAATTAAATAATTGTTTCTGTTAATAACTAGAACGATGAGTAGGCTTCAGCTGAAAGTGTGAACATTCGGATGTAATTAGGCAAGAACATTATTGAGGCCATTTCTTTACAGTAAAAACTATATAAAATTATTAAAAAATCCTTATTTCTTATGGAGGAAATAGTGTTAGTAGTGCTTATGTTTGAGGCAGTTCCTGCGTACGATGAATACTTTTCAGAGCGATTTAAAAGATTTTGCCGGGGGTAATTAGAAAGAGTGAATATAATAACCGAACTTCAAGCATAAGTGTTGACTATAAGCATTAAATCGAATAATAAACAATCACAAAAACTATTGCCCCCAATCCATATCTTAATGTCGTTGAGTACGAAAATATTTTTCTAACAGATTTGATGTCCCTATCTCTAGCTGTTCTTGTAACTTAAGAACAATTAGGTTTCAGAAAAGTCTTATAAAATAAAATCTCATTGTTATTTTAAAATTCATATGTTCTGCTCAGTCGTATACACCTATTTTTTATGGTTATCTCAATCTAGTTAGAATTAGTAATGAGACTGGGTGTGGAAACGGAAGTGGTATAGATTTAAAATGGACTAAATCTGCGTCAGAGCTATACTGAAATTTTTTTGATTTTTTATTATAACTCCAAATTATTTTAAGATGTATTTTAATCAAAGAGATTAATATACAAATTATCTGACTCTAAGTATTTTTATAACTTAAACATAAAAATTTTGTTGGTGTGCCTTTTTAAGAATAATTCTTCCAGAGGGTCCAAAGGAAGACCAAAGCATTCTTCCAACGGACCTATGCCCTAAGCCCGATACGCCATCCACAAGGATTTGGAACCCATATCTGGTACCAAA
Organism: Troilus luridus; assembly: GCA_964056705.1. Taxonomy (NCBI): domain Eukaryota; kingdom Metazoa; phylum Arthropoda; class Insecta; order Hemiptera; family Pentatomidae; genus Troilus; species Troilus luridus. The sequence goes on from OZ057414.1 coordinate 49,844,094, forward strand.
AGATGCTTTCCGACCTGGGCAATCAAGACCTTTAGGATGTCCTCTCACCTTCGAATCAGTGACAAAACCTATCGATTATCAAAGAATAGGTAAGTTGTTTAACTAATTATTCCAGGTTTCAAGTAATCAAAAATAAGTATCTTGGATATTTTTGATGAACTTAATTGTTAAATTCCATATTGCCTTCAACTGATTTTCAACCAAATTCATTTTGTTTAATATCACATTAAGTCCTTGGCTTTTTGTATGAATTTTTACTATATGAATATGAATTGGATTGAATAAAATTGAATTATGATTTTGTAAAAATATAAATTGTAAAAAAAAATTGTCAATATTGATCTGTTTTGGACGGAATTTCCAAGAATGAACAGCTGTTTCTCTATTTAATCTGAGAAGATGATTCCGGAAATGTTAAACCGATACATGAATTACAAAACAAAAGAGAATTCGTCTGATAAATACATTTTTCAATTACAAAACATGATTATTACAAGCCTTTTACACTAGCGCCTATAAATTTATAAATGTTAATATAACGCAGTTGTTGGCGAATTGAGATTATTTCGGCAATGAAATGGTAGGCAATTATGTGTTGTGAATTTTTACATTTTGCTGTTAGCTGACGCTTCTTGGGAGAAACCAACAAATGATCTAAAAGACGAGCGCAAATGATTGTTTGTCGTATTATATTTATTGAAATTCACAACAGTTTTATAACAACTAATTTGTAGATCGAATCTACCCCACAATAATATATTTAGTACTTTTTCTTATTATTTATTAATATTTTCCATTTCATTTTATTTTTATAACTTTCATTTAAGTAATAATCTCTTATAAGATTTATTAAGCCCCCCATCTTATTTGCTTTTTTCGGTATCATGGAAATTATTACTAAAGAAGGACTATAAATAATAACAATAATAATATTTTTTTAAAATTATTTTATTGAATTGTACAACTGTAATATATACTTCCAGTACAAGGGCTGTATGAATAAATAAATACATGAAAGGACTCTAATTACATTTCTATTATAGAAGGTCCCGAGGCCATCTTCTCTTCAGACGCCTAGGAGGATTGTCCAGAATGGAATTGGATGTAAGGATGGAAACTAGTGGGTTTGGATGGGCATGGAGTTTATTATGGAATGATAGGTATCTGGAATGGGCTAAATCGGTAACATATGGAACGTTAAGGCCATTATGGATGGTTTTATTTGTGACTAAATAAGGAGCGTTTAGGATTTTTCGAAGGATTTTGGATTGCAAGGATTGAATACGAGAGGAATTTGATGGTTTGGTAGAGCCACATAGTTCAATTCCGTAAGTCCATATAGGTCTTATAAGAGTCACATAAATAAGTCTTTTGTAATTGATCTGAAGCTTTGGGCGTTTGTCTAGTATGTGTTGAAGTAGTCGGAAGCGTCTAGCTGTTTCTTGTCTTTTCAGTCTTGTGTGAGGGTTCCAAGTAAGACGTTTGTCTAAGTTGAGTCGTAGATAGCGAATCTGTTCAACAGGGATAAGTGGAGTACTATTAAAGGATACAGTAGGGCAGGAAGTCATGGGTTTTCGGCGAAGGGTAAAGGTAATTTTATGGGACTTGTTGGAATTGATTTTAATTCTCCAATTCTGACACCATTCTTCGAGGCTTGATAAATGTGATTGAAGGGATTGGGATGCAATATATGGGTCGTTATTAACTGATAACACACATGTGTCATCAGCATACGTGGTGATGAAGGTGTTAGGATGGGTTGGGATGTCAGCTGTATATACTGTGTAGAGGATATGACCGAGGATGCTAATAATAATAATAATAAATAAATAATATATTTCTAAATTGGTCTTCAAGTTTCAAACAACCAACAAATATATTAGCCATGTTTTTTTAATAAAATATAAATGCAAACGTCCCAGCTATATCGAATAAAATATATTTAGTACGAAAGTAGTAGCTCGGTTAATATTAACTTATAAAATATGAATATCGGAAGGACCGTCCCTGGTATAAACCACCCTACTATAAATATCTACCTACACCGGACAATATTTATAAGTTACTTATTTATTGATGTAAAGATTATGAAGAGAGAGCCCCGCGCATGAATCAGGATGGAGGCAACCTTGCCCTGGCTTCGGTAATGCGAGTCGCTATCGAAAAGGCATTAAAGGGACTCCCTATCTTAGGCCGACGATTTGGCTACACATCCCTATGGGGGGGGGGGGGAATGAGCCCTCTTGTTCTTGAGATGGATGTCTGTGTAACATCGACTTTTATATTATCTTCCCTAAGAGCTCATGGGTTTTCGATTTGGAAGAATGACAGGAATCGTAAAAATCTCCGAATAAGTTATATCGATGTGTTACGTACATATTACTAGAATATTTATACATATAATCCTAGTGGGTCCCTAAATATGAGATATTCATTTTTATTATTCCTAAAATGTAGGATTAGAGGACTTCTACTGTTTACTTGGTAAATGTTTGTTTACATATTGTAACGACCTCTATCTAGTGTGTGATCATTAATATTGGGTGATGAATAATATTGCCAAAACCCGTATTTCCGTAAGGCAAGGAAGGTTATTTAAATAAATAAAATATAAAGATTGTGACGACCTGTTATTAATCCTCTCTTTTCTGTAACATTTACTACCCCTGCAATTGAACGGGCATTGTTTAATATACCATAAAATATGACATTGGAACCACACGATTTTCATGTATTTATTTTAGTAGTTCAAACGCGGATGCATGGAAACGCTAGCTTCAATAAGCATTACGACCAGATCATTCGCCCTCGGTTTGAGAAAGTTTCTGCTGGAGACACACATTAATTCATAAATATTTCATTTATATTCTTTCATACTCAGAGGTGAAACCATCACACCCACATCGTACTGCAGGGATATGGCATACTGCAACAGAAAGCAACCTCCATTGGTTACTAACCTATACTCATAAGCGACAACGCCAGATCTCATGTTTCACTACAGCCAGTCAAGAAACTAAACGAAATTATTGTTCTGAGTGTGTTTGAAAAGGGTTAATTTAATTCTGTGGTATTTTTTCTATCCAATTTATTCTCGAAGAGAGTTATTAATTTTATCCTGTGAGATAATTTCAGGCACTAATTTAAATATATTCCTACACTATATCTTAATATATCTGAGTGGCTACACTGGCTGGAAGGTCACTACGCCTCAAAGGAGTTTTCCGTTTAAGTTTAAGTTTTTCCGTTTAAAGACCAGTGCCCGGTTTCTGCCATATGAATTTGTCTCACCCTCGTTCACCGGCCACTTCAGCTTACGAAACATAACTCAGATCTTCAAGGGGACTCTTCTCAATATTCACAGGTTTGTGCCTTATAAAAACTTCTCTCACTCTCCTCTATATTATTTGTACTTTCCTTTCTCTACCCTATGATACAGTCCACACCACAAATGTTTTTCTCTTCCACTACATAGTGCTCTTAATTTTATTCTTATGATAAAAGCTAAAAAATAATTAAAAATCATAATAAGTGATACACTTTGGACCATGAGGCTCGGCAAACATTCGGACTAAGGTGGGTTCAAATTATAGTCCAGGATCCATGGTCCATTTTTTCACTTGATTAGTATCAAGCTGAATCTTCGTGAATAGCTTCGTTTCGATGAGACGCCCAACAATTTCCTGTCTACACAATAACTCCCACTTTCCTACTCTGTCAGGGATCTCCACTATCTCCTATATCACTGTGTTTCTAACCTTTCATGTCCAAGTAGTAGGGCATAACAAGTGAGAAAATCATGAAAAAAATTGAGAAAAGAGGAAGAAATGATATTATTGGGCATTTTCTGGTTACTAATTTTCATGAACTGGACAATAAGTGTTTCCTTTCAGATGATAGTTATTTCAAAGTTCTACAATAGTATCTTAGCATAATATATTAAATAAATTATTGTTAAATTATACATATTAAATATACATAAATTATATAATACTTCATTTATATAATACTTAACAAAGATTTGTAAATAATAAAAAACTTAATATTTTCTGGTGAATAAAAGTGAATAGTCCTGGGAATTTTTTAATACAAAATATAGTATTAGTCCAGGATCCATGGTCCATTTTTGCACATGATTAGTATCAAGGTGAATCTTCGTGAATAGCTTCGTTTCGATGAGACGCCCAACAGTTTCCTGTGCGAAAATTCTCGATTGTGGTAGCTAACAGAGATAGCAAGAATAAAATATGTCGATTTAATTATTCTCAAAAATTAATTACTAACTGGGTTTTTTTTTTGTTAAATCTCAAGATAATTATCTAAACTATTTGAAAAAATATTTGTCCTACAAAATGGATTGACCAGAGAGACCCCTCCTTCCAACGTGTAACGATAACGAGGTCCTCAAAAATGATTACTAACCAGCTGTTTTTTTTTTACTTCTTTTTTTACTTCGTTACCGATACATATTGGAAGGAGGGGACTCTTTGATCGAACCATACATTTTGTAGGACAAATATTTTTTTCAATTAATTTAGGTAATTATCTTGAGATTTAATTTTTTTAAAACGCAGTTAGTAATACATTTTTGAGAATCATCAAATCGACATAGTTTATCCTTGCTACCTCTGTTAGCTAACACAATCGAGAATTTTCGCACAGGAAGTGGTTGGGCGTCTCATCGAATCGAAGCTATTCACGAAGATTCAGCTTGATACTAATCATGTCCAAAAATGGACCATAGATTCTGGACTATTACTGTTCGACGTAAAAAAAAAACCAACAAAAGCAAACCGGTACCTCTAAAATACACGAAGAATGTTAGTGGAGTAATCGGGTTCAGAAGATTGTAGGGGCGGTTCTATTTCCAAGTCAAAGATTATTTAAAATGAATTAGACAAGGTCACACGCAACCGCCATGTTCTTCCTTAAATTAAGGGTACCCACTTTATGGAATGAAGTTGAGATCTAACAGGGTCTTATAGAAATCGAATTAGTAATTTATCAGCCTCCGCCGGGATGAACACAGTATCAAGAGTTCGGTAACCTGATGAATAACCCATTTACCGTTTATTTGGGCAATAATTATTTATTGCGAATGATTTGCTGGCAAAAAAGTTTAACTGTACTCCGCCAATAAACAAAAAACATAAAAATGAGATAGAGTACTTTAGGCCATTCAATGTGTCATAGGTTCAGCCTTCGCAATAAAATGTTAACAGGAAATGTGGTGGCCGTTCTGCCTTTCGGAAATTGAAAGGTTAAGCACGGGCCGTCGAGGAAAAATGAGTTGGCTGGAGGCACCAGGGTATATGTATAAATCATAACATAATTTAAAAAAAAAAACGTAAAATTTTATATTTCTTGAATAAACCAAATATAAAAATAAAAAAGTTATGGTTACATATTGGGGAGCCAGCACTTGTGAAATTTGTCCTCTTCTTGGCTTTGTGTGCCCTCTTATGGTACATGATACAGAGGCATGAATAAATGTAGCGTTGCGCTAAAGTGAGCCGAGAAGCAGCTCAGGAAGGAAGTAGCGTTTGCACTGAGCAATACGGAATGACTCCATCCCCCTGACCACACTTCACCAGTTCTCGTGACTGACTGACTTGATCGGCACTAGGCACGTGACGTATGCGATAACGTCTGAGTCCCCAAGCCGACCATTTACGAGCATAGCGGGATTACCTGTTTATAAAAATAAAAAATAGCAACAAAATGTATGCAAAAATTAAATTATATAATTTTAAAAATTAAAATTTTTTTAGATACTTCCATATATGAACCAACCGAGCTGTGTAAGAGATGTTTGGGGAGCCGTACATCATTACCGGAATGAAAATTATAAAATAGACTAAGGTGGGCCGGTCATGTGGCCAGACTGAGTGAGGAGGATCCCGCGAAGAGGCTGCTGGAGGGAAAGATGGACCGTGCCAGATGAAGAGGAGTACTAAGGCTCCTATGGGAATATGGGTGCCAGACGCATCTTAACCTTCCGTAAATGGAGGACACCTCTATTAGACAGAGCCGCCTGGCGAAGGATCGTTGAAGAGGCTAAAACCAACACAGGGTTGTAGAGACATAGTGTATTGTATATGTGAAAACACTAAAGAAAATAAATTCTATTTCAAAGGTGTCGGCGTCGACAGGATATATAAAATAACATTTTGATAAAATATCTAATTCCCCCCCCTACTCTCTCTCTCTCACTCTCTCTCTCTCTCTCTCTCACTCTCTCTCTCTCTCTCTCTCTCTCTCTCTCTCTCTCTCTCTCTCTCTCTCACACTGTATCTTTGTTTTATCCAGTCTATCAAGAGAGATCAAAAAGTTATCGATATGAGTAAGAGACCACAGATTAATTTTTCAGTGTTTTTCAATTTTTGAACGTTAATAAAAATTAAATGAAATCCTAAAAAGAATGTGTCGATACCCTTGCAGGAAAACTAAGCCCAAAAATGTTTTATTTGGATTTCCATGAATTCTACTCAATTGTTATTCTCACTAGCCAATTTCAGGCGAACTGTACGGGGAATTTCAAAAAACAGATCAGCTCATGGGCTGTTTTCAATAATAATTTATGTCTCGTAATTACCATACGGAAAGTAAATATACCAAATCATAACTTAGTAGGATTTCCAAAGTAACTAAATGTAAATTTTAAATATTCGGTTGGTGATCGTTAACAAAATTATTTTGTAATTTTGTTAACGATAATAAAGTTTGATAATATATTAGTATAAAGTAGTAATTGATTACTATAAAGGTATAAATTTGAGACACTAATTCCTTATAGATATATGCCATCACACTCCTGTTCTACACTTCTTTTCTTAAGATCTTGGGTTCACAGCCTTATGATTTTTTTAAGGGAGTATAAAATCCTTTGTTAAGCCGTCCTTCAGAAGGGACGTAAAATGGGGGCCCGAGCATGTGTGGTGTCAGGTACAGGCTAAAGATTCCTGTCCTACTATAGTCAAAATGGTATGAAGTGAATTAAATGAATAAATAAAGATTCCTGTTCTGGCTAATCAGTACAAATTATCGTAAAGCGTGCATTGTAACCTTGTTTAGCTTTTAGGTTGCCTGCTTCTAATGTATTGAACGTCATTTATGCTGCTATAGCTAACTAGACGATGCTTTAATTGAAGTTCTAAATTTAACCAATCCAGGTATAGTTAGGATAGGGATCTTTAACGAGTACCAGACAAGGTACAGGTTCGGGACCCCATTTTACGCCCCTTCCGAAAGGACGACATAACTTCCCTTAGAGCTCTAAATACTGCTGGCCAAAACTGTCCGTAGGGACGGAGGGCGACTAGCGCTGACCATCGCTGGGGCCGGAATAATTTTTCGCCACACTGAAGTGACTATTCAAACCGCAAATAGTAATAAACTATAACCTTCTATTGCAGAAGGTTAAATAATTAAAGACTGTTATTTTTTAGTATTGTATAATACTAATAAACATATGACCAGGTTGTGGGGTTTTCGGTCCAAGGTCCAAATTGATTAAATTAAAAGAAGTCCAAAAAAAAATGTTGTATTCATATTCTTTACATCAAACAGTAACACCAGCGACATAACCATAATATAACATAACACCAACGCTGAGCACCAAAGAAACGATAAAAAATAGTAAAATATGGCAATTATTTTGCCATATAAACCACTGATATACAACCGTACGCAACGACAGTCCAGAGTAGAGTGAGGTCAGATTGGTACAGACACCTGACGGACGAATTTAGCGACAAAATAAAAGATACTCGTTACAAACATTAAATTCTACAATCAACTAAAAAACATAATTTGATATATATATTGTTTTAATATGAAAGTTTCTTCTAACGCGGCATTAGCATAGAAATGCATAAAAATACGTACATTTCGGAAACTGAAGTATCTTTCCAATTCTTCAAACGGGAACTCTTGTTATAGACCGTACACTGTTGTAGGCATTTGAAATAATTATTTTTTTGTTCGGTGATTTCATACGCTAATTCTTACGGGAACATCATCGTAAAGGCGTATAAGGGTGTTGATATTGGATTTAAATTTCCCTTTACTCCGGAATTTTTGTCGTCAAAGATATGTATTACAGGAGTTAAGTTCCTTTTTGACCAGAATAATATTCCATCTTGGTCCATTGAAGTCTCAATATTTTCGCCACCTTCTGAATTTTCCTCTTCCGATGATGTGCTTATCTTCCTGGGCCTTTTTCTATTTGTTCTTCTTTCACCAATTGATTCTTCTGATTCAATGTCTGATGATATTGATTCGCTACATTCTATTTCACTGGCGTCCCTTGTGAAATATTCTTCAAGATTTGACATTTTGTAGGGTGTCACGAATAAAATATATTCAAACAAGTCACTATCGTTGTTGACGCGAGCGAGACCGTGAGGTTGTTACGCTGGCCAGACGATACTGCTAACTGATTCAGTTTGAGTGCTTTGAGTCGGGAAAACACAGTAAAAGAAAAGACAGTAAAATCTAATTGATTGAAGAGTGGGAAGTCAAATGGGATTTCCATTTTGGAAATTCCCGGAGATTTTTATGACCCTAACACTGACCGACCGCAAATTACTAACGAATGCCCCTGTATCTATTTTACACGAAAATGACTCCACATTGATTGAAAAAACCGGGAAACGCATTTATGCGCCCTTAATCCAGGCCGATGACTTAGAGAAAACACATAAATGCGGCCTCACGGATGACTTTCGGCAAAAGCATATATGCGTCCATAGAGCTCTAAGGGTTAAGCAATAATAAATCAACCTACATTCTTTGGCTCAATAGGTTTTTCTGCTAACCACTGACATCAAGTGCCCTGTCTGCTTCTAATTATCCTAATAGTAGGTATTATATAATTACATTGTAAACAGTGGATATTCCAGTACCATAAAAGATTTTCCAATTCATTTTAATATAAGCTACATTTTAGTAACCTATTTATTACTTTTTAGGGACTTGAAAGGGACCCACCTGGATATGAGGCCAAGTTAACTGCATAATTACTTATTAAACTACCCTTAGAAATCCCCATCTTCTTGACATTAGTCATTTCGGTCTGGAATAACTTCAGGGTTAGTTAGGGGCGAGGATATGGGCCATATTGAGTTCCTTCATATGTAAATTCCAATTTACATATGTTTGCAGATGGAATTCGTTTAGCGATTGAAAAGATTCCCACCTCGAGGGTGAATGATTCATCAGGGAGAGAAGTTCGCTAATGGTATGCTAATTAACAGGCACGTTATGGTGGGGAGGGGGTAGGATTTACCGCAATCTTAAAGTATACCCTGGGTAATTATGTACAGTCACTTAAAGGAAGGAGGAAGGTGGCTTGGGTACCGCTGGTGTCTCGGATTTCGACTGTACTCCCATTTCCATCTGGTATTACTCGCTGTATGGGAAAACTATCGAGGAATCTCTGTTTTTTGCTGTGCATATGGCACCAGCTTGTTATGGTAACCGCCACCCAAAAGTGACTCCCATTGGATGGGGCTATTTGTCCTTTACGTGACACCCTTAAGGGTTTTTTTTTAACCCTTTCTTGGTATCTCATAATAAGAGCTTATTCCTGAGTAATAAGTTTCGTGAACACGAAGGGTTGTTAATTTTGGAGAAGTTTTACAAAACACGACGGTTCTGCAAATGTATGTATTTGAAGTATGACTGAAACATACATAAAGTACAAAAAAATAGTTTTGGATTTTCCTTGATTAGTTTGAATAATTCTACAGGCATATAGGATAAACATTCAGCTATCAGATACATGTTAGAAGATTTTGTAGCATAGCATAAGTTCTGTACATAAATGATAGTTTTCAGATTTTTTTTTTCGACTCTGACTTTCCTTTGGTGTTTCAACGTTACTAATTTCACTTAATAAATATGAAATAAATAAATTATCGCAAAAACTGTAGTAAAGTAATTTAATTAATTTTATTTAATCTTAATATATAATTTTAACTTTCCTAATGAAATTTCTACAGAGAGACCAAAACAAGTCAGCATGAGGGAGGTTGAGGAACTATCTCGCTTCCCATGCACTCTACAGGAGAAAATCTCTTTGCAGAATATGAAGGCTCAGAAGGTAGGAACATGTCGTGAGAGGCCGGCTGCAAGGAGAAGAATATTCTGAGGCACCAAGTTATCGCAACTAATTAATAAATATTAGTAACAAATTGACTTCATTTATTAATTGGAGTACAAACTATGAGTGACTAGAAAACAATTTTTAACATATTTTACGCACACCGTGTCTACTACTAATCAACTGTAAATTACATGATAACGACATGATTTATACTTTTATTAGTTCTAACTAATTATTATAATAATTACGATCGCCAAGCTTGAAAAATAAAAAGATGCATTCCATATCAAAAAATGTAAATTAATTTACAAAATATAAACTGGCATATGATAATAACATATGACGACTTTTCAAAAATCCATATTTTTAGTTTCTTAAGAGCCATTTATGTTTTGGTTGTTAGTGGCATTTCAAGTCGAAAAAAAAAAAAAATTACGATTATTGTAGAATTTAAAAAAAATGAAAGAAATATTTTTAAAAGATAAGAGAACTTACTATTCAGCTCTTCCCTAATACAGAAATTACCTCCAACTAATCTAGCGATCATTACAAATCAATACTCTACTAAAGATAGCTAATACTCTTATTCTACCCACAAATAAAATTATCAATAAAAGCCTGAATACTTGTTATGTTACAAAACTAGGACGGAATATGTCTCAGTTGGAATACTTCTGATACAATCCACACCTAAAGTTGCTAGGCGGTGAAAGCACCCAATTTAAATAAACTCCTGATCTATGTTGTCAGAAAAGATGACCACAAGACCGTAAATTATCATATCACTCTGGCATTTCATGACTTTTCTCAAGGTATTGGCAATCATTTGGTCTCAATGCAAAGTAATTTTTTGTTGTTATAATTATAAATTTTAAACGATAAACAAAAAGAACACTTACAGCTTCAGTATTAGTTCGATTGTAACCCAAGGAAATCGAAGGAAACGCTTTGATTAAGATTCATGCATTGATATTAGCTAGAACTAATAATTGAAGCGTTGATATGGAGTAAGGAGTAAGTCATAAAAAGGTAATTTTACAGAATATAAAAAAAAAACTGTTTAGAAAATTAAAAATGAAGATTTCAACTGGAAAATAGTAATTATAACCAATCATAGAAACTAAACACAACCAATTTAATTCCCCAACTGTACGGTACAATACTTTAAAGAGGCTCGGTGAGCATCAGGAAAGGGTATAGATCCCAAAAAGCCGGATTTGAACCCGAACCATCATCATAGTAGCTCAGATCTGCATTCTGTCTAACCCGCTCCCGGATTTATACAATGATAGAGATTATTTCTTTATATTAAAATTTGAAGTGTTAAAAAACTACCAAAACAAAAATGCCACTTTGGGCATGATTCAAGTGATCCACAAATCCACATAGAAAAATATCCCCCCCCCCCCCATAGATTTCGATTTATTTCGAACATGGAGAAAATATGGGTCAGACAACCGGTCCGGTATCAATGTCACTGTATATATTTACCTAAATAAACCAATAGCGGCAGACTGGCGCGTGGCCAGATGATGTCAGAAAGCCAACCCTTGAAACCACTTGCGCTACCTCAACCCACACCCTAACCTATGTTATGGACAGCCTAATCAGCCTCTGGGGAACCTTCCCCCGAACTCTTCCAGACAATAAAGGCTGCATTTATGTCAGCTACTCTTTGTGAAGTTGAGTAGTTTTATATTTCTTGTTCAAAGCGCTTGAAGTACAGCGCTAAGTCAAAAGATTAAGATAAAACAAGCTAGTACTAATTGTTATCATCATCAGTTGCGCAACAGCTCAGTTAGTGAGTCAGGGCTTTCTCTAGCAGTTTTCGCAGTCCCTCTCTATCTTATGCAGCTGTGATACTAATTGTTATATTTTAATGATTGTTATAACATGTACCACTACAGCATATGTCTACAGCAAGAGTCTAGGGTTCAGTAAGTAGTTGAGACAGTACAATTGTGCAGGAAAGATCCATCTCCTGCTGTCAGAAGATTAAATAAAGTCCCCCACAGCCGGATTTAAACCCACGGCATTCTCTATCCCCAGGATTAAAGGATTTGCGTAAAACAAACAAACATATTATAATTTGAATATTTTATTAAGTAACCCAGTACTTATTCTACAAGGATTCAAGAATACGGAAATAATTTCATAAACATTTGCACTAAAGTCCATCGATGAGCCCGGGTTTAATAAGGATAGGGGTCTTTTACGAGTACCTGATACAGCACATGCTCGGGAAGGCCATTTTAATTTCCCTCCATAGGACGGAATAACCAAGGATGTTTTACTCCCTTTAAAAAATATTAAGGCCATTCACAATTCTACGTATCCGCGTTCTTGGAAATAGAAGGTTGTTGTACTATCCAATACACCACAAGTGGCTCTCCCGTTCGATTTACATTACCTTTTAAATATTAGTTAACAAATAAATAAAATTCACTAAATTAATTTATTAATCATCACTTGTTGCATATGTGGTGACTTCTCATAAATAAGGGTATTGAAGCCCCTTTGGCATCAACAGTCCAAAGAGACACTATGTTCTGCACCTCAGTAGTATATTGCCAATAATAAAAAAAATTACACAATAACCGTATTTAACAAGAAAAGTGTAGCGAATCCAAAATAAAATAATGTTTTCCAGAGTTGGGAAAGCCTAGAGCTTAGACAGGTCCCGAGAACGGAGGAGCTCTCTAAGACAATAGTGAGTGCTTGGGACCAAGTCAAGTGGAGTTCTCGCGTTAGCGGATAAATTAATTCTGGGGGGAGTGAGCTCTTTAATTATCTTTCGATCTGCTATCGATTTCGGGCTCTCTTATGTAAATCTGCTCCAGTTATTAAGGGCCCTGAGCCTAGCCAAAAACCGACTCACTAATTGCTCCCCCCCCCAATTAAAAAAGTTAATTGGACTCGAGATGTCCCAGCCGCTGCATCCATTTATAACCACGGTCATTTCTGGTTTCCCTTTCATTGGTTCCTCCAAAGCCAGGTAATTAATAGGCTTTGCTGAAAGTTTGTAATGAGAGCCATTTTTTGCCATCCCTGACGTTGATTATTGCTTTAAATATATTAGTCTCACCTGAAGAAGAAAAAAACTAGGAAGTTCCGGTGGTCTCTTGATCGGATTTAATATTACAAAAATCATTGATCTTGTAAATTAGGTTCCTTTTTTATGTAATTCAGTTATTAAATAGACTGCGCTAAAATCAAAAGAAATTTCAGATCCCTTAAATGGTATCTGCTCCGCAGGTTGTCGTTTCGATTTGAGTTACAAGTTTTAATAGTTTATTCGTTTGCTTTTTGATGTTTTCCAAAAATACACGTAATAGTGAGCTTAATTATGGAAAAGAAAATGTAGTTATGGGAAATTCGTGCATTTCGGTAATCATTTCATTAAGGAAGGAACATCGCTACAAACATATATCATCTATACTTCTAAATGTTAGTTGAAACATTTACTTCTCTATTAAATCTTTACCGAAATCTACACATTTCCATAATTACATTATTTTTTTCCTAACTAAAGCCTATTATAGTTAAAACGTGTTGTATCTCAATTCGCAGGGACAACCTGCGGAATAACTACCTCTTAATTCACTATCGATTACTATAAAAATTGGTGGGAAATTGGAGCATATATCTGCAACACCGGTGAATTAGTGGTAAAGCCGAATTTCGTCTAAAGGGAATAACTGTATACAGGGAATCTTCGCAGTCATTTTCGCAGTTCTTAGCCACGGAATGGAGTTGTAATAACTCTTCCTCAAGAATTTAACAAGTTGTAATACCTCAAGTCAATGTCTGATTTTCGACTTTTCTCTGTGAAAATAACATGATTCCTATTCCCTAAGTTCAAGAAATTCAATTTGGGAAAAATTTGACTTAACCACTTAACCACCCCTAAACTGGTTTTCTATCTGCGGAATACAAAATACTCTGCCTTAAAATGCCTTAAATATAAGGTGTTGTCCAGACTGTGCTGTCTTGCGAACAAGTATCCTTGCTGTAATAAACGAAGTCAGTAGACAATATTTCAAATCTAGGTTTGTTGAAGTTTTCTTTTTCCGTAATAACATACTCTAAAACGACTCAACATTGGTAGGAAGTATTTCTTCATTATAGTTTTTTTTTTAAAATATATTTATTGAAATTTACAACTGTATACAAAATACATCAAGTAAGTATAATGAGTGAATACACATTATAGTTTATTTTAGTATTTATACGGTCACTAACTAAAACTTAGGGATCGAAGAAGCCTAGTATTCAGAGTGCTGAGTTTCTATGTTGAAGGATCCGCGTTCTAATGCAGCCAAGGATGAACCCGTGGGATGTTCAGACTCCTGGAGCTTCTGTGAACTGGATAACCTCAACTGAGAGAAAAACCTGACTGTTAAGCGTGACTCGGAGTCTGTTATAGAAACAGCACAGTTTTGGCCATGCACCTAAGAACTTTATGGATATCAATGGTATAATTGAGTAACTATTATTTAGTGCGTTTTTACCAAAAGCTACAATTGATTCACGACTCTTACTAATACTTTCAGAGTTTGAATATTCCTTTTTAATCTTTAGTAATTTTTTATGGAACCACAACGAATCTTGTGCTAGAGATGAAATAATGACTTCCTGATTGCAATTTTAATTAACTGGAATTATAATCAGTTATGAAATAACTATATCGATTGTACATTATTTTGTAAAACTTCATATAACTCTGTTATACTATAATACCATCTACAGTAACAGGGTAATAATTGCTTTATGTATTGCTAGCGACCCACCCCAGCTTTACTCGGGTAATAAGGCATATTATGCCTACAAAATTTTTCTGTGTAATCTATTTTTTTTTCATGTACCTGCCACTAAGGATCACGTGAATATCATTGGTTAGGCTTCTTTGGGAGTCTTGATTTTCTTTCTTTCCGTCTCAGCTAATGTACTTTATTATATAGAAATTATAAAAATAAACACAAAACCAAATATTTCTTTACATACGAATTTATTATCTTGGATGTTAGATAATTGCATGGGATTAGGCAAGCAGCGTCTTCTGTGATACCCATCGATATTCCAACCCATTTACACAAAACCTCGACAAATTATACACCTAAACCTTCCTGGTGAATCACTCTATCTATTGGTGATAACCGCATGAAAATTCGTGCCGTAGTTATTGGGTTTACCGCGAACAAACGCGGGTGAGGACTTTGTTTTATAATATGTATAGATAATAAAATTTGAAAAATATTTAAATATTTAACTTTTAACTTAGAAAATATACTGCAACGATGCTAAGCCTATTTGTGCATTCCATATCTTCCCCTATAAACTCTGCCTATGTCCTGGTGGCTAGAATAACCTGTTTAGAGGCACCTACAGATAGTGCTTTACTGTTTAGAAGCCCATTACTATAAAAAGTTTTTAACACCCATTCTGCCAACTTTGACTTACTCTACTTTTACTGTTTATCCTTGGCATGTAAGGTTGGTATATATTGAGTTTTAACTTTTTCGGTTTAGTAGGCTGTAAGAAGTATTAAGATTTTAGGAATAATTCTCGAAAACGATGCTAATAATATACAGTATTTATTTTTACTGCATTTATACTTATGATGAATATAATAGTGATGGTGTAGTTGTACTATATTGTACTATTATTGTTTAAATAAAGTTTTACATTTAAATAAATTAATTCATCTTCAGAACAAACTCTTTGTGCTTTTCCTTGACTTCGATAACATTTTGTTCCCTCAATTTTTATCACGATTCTACCCAAAATCTACTTCTATCCAGTCTTAAATAAATGTTCATAGTGTCTTTTTTTAATCCATATGAAGAGAGGAATCATAATATGTTGTATAGTAAGTGTATGTTTTACATTATGACAATAACATATATTTTATGTTAACATATGTTTTCTCTATTAACATTAAATGTTCAAACTAAATGTAGATTATTTATGTAACTATAACTAAAATTTTAGAGACGGATATTTATAGTACAAAGAATTGAATATATAATAAATTGCCTTGAAGATTTGGCGATTAACTGTTTTACACAATTCGAAAAATATTTTAAAACAGATTTAATTAAAATAGCAAGCAGGTTTTGGAAATTCCCTCTACTGCCCATAACTAAGTAAATAAAACTGTAGAAGTAACAAAGAAATAAAAATAATTCTTCAGAAACTTTTTTCCCTTTTCAATAACAATAAAAAAAATCTGTACTACAATTCATGATGGTGATGTCTTCAGTAAATGGTGGAAACTGTACTGTTTTTAAGACAGCGGTTGTGCAAGGAGACAACAACTTTCCGAGATCTTACTCAACCTCTAGGTTTTCCCCCAATTTAGTCTACCCACCTCATAGAGGCTGGGTGAGCCCAAAGAGGATCTGCAGATTGCACAGGGTCCATATATGGCTCTTGATGGATTTAATTATAATCCGTCACAGTTCCTCGATCCTTAGATAGCAACTCAGCGCTCTACAACCCTTCAATAACATCGATGGATACAAAACAATGATTATTTTTAGGCAAAGAATGCATATATTCTATAGCATAAGCCAAATGCGCTAGTTTAACACATTTCTTTTAATACCTGTTCATAGCAAAGACAGAAGTCTCATTCAATTGGTCTTTGGTTAGGGAAACTCTCCCACTCCTTTCTTCGGTTACAGTTAAATGGAAAGGTAAAGAAAAGGGAGAGAATGATAAATGATACTGAGGAAGACCCTTCGTTAACTTCAGGAGGTTAGCCAACTTGTTAGGCAAGGATTTGACTAATCACGGATAATCCTGTTTTTACCAGAGATAAAAACCATTCAGCATTATAAATATTTTCTTCTTGGTTTGCTACCAGAAGAAATAGAATTTATTTTAATCCTTCAATAGCTGATGAGGCGACTTCTCAGGACTCTTACTAGAAAAAAAATACAACTGACCACTCCTTATGGTAAGAGAATTTGTTTAAACAAAGTTCAAGACATTTATCTAACTTTGTCTACTATTGTTTTTTTCAATATTTATTGAAACCACGCTTATTCCCTGTAAGCTCAACTGTATCGCTCCTATTTTCTATTGGCGTGCTGGTGTCTCAGGAAAATATATTATATTCCCCTTAAAACATTAGGTAAACAATGGTGTCGCACGGCGACGGGGTATTTAGGCATAAAAGTAGTCTCAATTTATTTTATCGAGTTACAAACTTTTGAGAGGAAACTGGGCTATAAGGCTTGTTAAAGTGCCTTAACTAAGAAAAATCTGACACCTAAAACCATCAAGGTTAGTGAAATAATTCATGATTACAGATGGCGGTGGTGTAAAAAGGCATTTTTTCTGCCTTTTTGACACCTAAAACCTCCCCCCCCCCCTCTACTGAGCCAGGTAACCTTCCCAACGTCTAGAAAAACCTTTTCCTAAGTTAGTAAAGAATAAAGAAAAGTTATTCAGTACACATGTTTAAAATTTAATCAAATGTAGGGAGAAGCTATCGCATTTTAGTGGGAAAATATGAATGCTTGGGGGAAATGTTATTTTATGTAGAAATTCTAATAGCTTTATGACTACACTGTCATACACTAACTATTTTCAAAAACTCATTAGTATAACAGGTTCTTACGATGTCCGGAGATCAAAATTTTGAACCTCTGAAACTATATTATTATTCATCCATGAAGTTCTATCCAAGAGCAGCAAATATTGAGCCATACATATTTTTTTAGCCAGGCTTCCTAAGGAACAAAACTCAATAGAAATAACACAGAAATAGAACACCATAAAAAAACAAGGTGTAGATCAGAAATAGCGCCCCATAAAAAATACCCTGTCTGAGTATTTTTTAGACTATCATTTGATAGCTAAGTGATGGAGTATCTGTTGACAGTCACGGATGGGCCTAGTGGAATCTATGATCCCTCCCGGGGTTCAACCTCTATTCAACGTGGGTACCCTTTATTAGGCTAAAAACCTGGCGGTTGCACGTGATCTCTTAGAAATCACCTCCCTGCACAATCGTGTCCTAGAAGTACAATCTCCACCACAAGGGATTGAAATAGAGAGATTTTAAAACCCGTACATATCCTAGGAATGACAGTAGAATATATATATGTATGTAATATAATATACCTAATGATAAAACTAATTATGCATTTATTAATCGTTTTAAAATGACTAAATAAAAAAAAATTCTTCGGCAACTGTTAAATATTCGTCTCAGGATCTTGATTAGTGTAATTCGTAAATGTTACATTCTATTGGTAAATACATGGGCCAATCTAGCCTGTTGGGATATTAGTCATCCAATCAAAGCAGACACAGTATATAATGCAAAGCCAATTAAACCCACCTATATTTCATATATAAAATCGATACATGTCATATAAATTTAATTAAAAGTTATATCTTATAATTTGTACCATCTTTGAAAAAACTGTAGCATTGGTGCGTATTTTATATATATGATATATTTTTAATCAATAATATATAGGATGTTGGTGTGAGAAGTGCTGCACATTGTTATCTTCGATATGATTTTCTTTTCTCATGAGTCAAGATGATACCCGGAATTGGCAAAACGTTGATTGGTTGATTTTACAGTATTTTAGATAGAATAGAGTAGAATAGAAAAGTAACTTTATTCTGGGACTGAGTATGGGACCCTTAAGAATAACAAATATGAACAGAAAAACACACATAATTTTTATCTGGCCAGAAGGCTAGATGTTACAAATGATAAAGCGTGTAAAAAATGACAGAAAACAATTTAAAAAGAAATATTAAAAAAAAAGTAAATAAACAGTACGAATCTTGACAATATATTAAGCAATTAAAGAGAATAGATAAATCCATAACTTTTGTTAAATACATGAGCTAGCATGCAATAATTTCTTTGACTGATGTACATCTTCTTAAAAAACAAAATTAAAAGAACTACATAACCCAATGAATTAATAATACATTACATTCTAAGCAAATGACTAACCTGATTAGAAAGCATCCTTTTGGGAAGCTAGGATTTAAATGACGATATAGAGGGACTACAACGTATGTTAAGAGGGATTGAGTTCCACACTGTGTTAGAGCGGGCGAGAAAGGAACGTTCGAATGCTTCAGTTCTGTGGGAACGTATACAGAGATCGGAAAGGCGGGATCTTGTTTTATGGCGGAGGATTTGAATTGGAGGAGACTGTACATATATGAAGGATGTTGAGAGTAAATGGATTGGTATAAGAATGAACAGAGGACGTATTGTCTTCAGGAGGGAGGGAAGAGCCTCTTAAACTCATCATAAAGGTGGGGCATGCGCGATCGCCTCGGAGTACCAAGCACAAATCTTAGAGAGCAATTCATTATTCCCTTTAATCTGTCTTCGAACATTTTAGAAATGGCTCCATATACCTCGCTACAATAGTCAATGTGGGGGGAGATGAGAAAAAATACGAGAAGCTTATGGGAAGATTGTGTAAGATAGATGTCGAGAATGATGGAATAACTTCAGGGAACTAATTGACCGTCGGGATATCTGGGCGATGTGGGGTTTCCAAGAAAGGTTTTGGTCGCCTAGGTTTTTCACGGAGGAGCTGAACGTGATAGGGTGATCGTTTAGGATTAATGTTGGTAGGGTGTGGGTGGATGTAAGGAGGTAATTGGAACCTAAAAGAATGGCATGAGTTTTCTTAGTGTTAAATTCCTATATGTTCAGCTTTGACTAGGCACTGATCTTATCTAGGTCGTCCTGAATACTGGTGATCGCAATTAATAGCTCAGAAGGGGGAAAGGACAAGTAGTTTTGGAAGGCGTCAGCACATAGATGGTAGGAACAGTGGAGAACAGATTTAGAAAGATCATTGATATAGCAGTTGAAAAGAAAAAGAGGAGCCCTGTGCCACACCTGAGGACAGCTACTAATACTTTCCTTTTTAGAACTTTTCCTAATACATAATATTTATAATTTGACTTTTTGCTCATTTTTATTAATTAAATAATATATTTTTTGTATATTCTTATTATTAATATACATTCTTCTGGTACATAACGTAATTGATAAAAGTGACAAGTGATGTCACATCTGCTTTATACTCGTATCGGATAAAAGGGATTAGAATTAAGTTTTAGTGCAGTTCAATGTTTCTTACCGGGTTCATCCACTTTCAACCGTTATAGAAAATTATCCAAAGATATGAAGATATTTAAGATGGTATTTAAGCGCTACTATTTAGAAAAAACCTTAAGTGAAAATTGTAATTTCTGTTTACTAAATTCATAAACATTGACTTAGAATTTGTTAATTTACAATTTAACAACTAAACAATCATAACGATACAAATATAGATAATTATAACATTCATAAGAAAATACATAAATTATATTTTTCTTTCTTTTATATAACTGAAATAAATTCATTATATCAATAATAATAATCATATTCAAAATAGTAATAAAGAATAAAATAAAAATAAAAATAAATATTATAACGTTTTTAAGTTTAGCAATAACATTCTTGGTACATTATTAATTGTTCTAAATCTTACAGAGCTGATGATCACCATATAATTTACAAGCTCTAAATATCTAACGCCTACTTTTTATGTCATTTCTTAGATGCAGTTCTCTATAAAAGAAATCAAGCACAGATAATTAGTATCTTATGTGACTTCATTTCGAAGATTATTCTATTTTTCAAAATAAGGGGCAGCGGAGTAGCTCAGTAGTACAGTGTAAAGTTGCTGCGCCGAACGTCCGGAATCCAAAGGCAGATAATTTGTTTAATCTGTTAACAGCCAGAAGTGGGTCCTGTGGAATCTACAGACTCTTCTGGGCACATGAAGCCCCTATAACTTGAATGCTTTCCCTGTAAAATGGTGAAAAACATGACGGATAAGCGCGATCTAGGACAAAGGACCCCTCCGCCAGTACTGAAACAGTACATAATCTATCATGTTCTGGACCCAAGACTCTTCATGGCTTGGCATGGTACAGTATTTTTTTCAAAATTTAAAAAAAAAATTGTTTTCATTAATACATCGTTCACACTCAACGTTATCCTTATATCGTGAGCATATCCAAAAGCAACGGATCATCCTTACGGCTTCTCGACCCGAAGATACGCCATACACTGTACATTCCATTAAAGATATATATTTTTATGGTTGCTCTGTAGATTGAAAATCCGGTAGCAAACAAGA
The DNA here is from genome assembly GCA_964056705.1 of Troilus luridus. NCBI lineage: Eukaryota > Metazoa > Arthropoda > Insecta > Hemiptera > Pentatomidae > Troilus > Troilus luridus. The sequence goes on from OZ057414.1 coordinate 49,865,394, forward strand.
TGGGAAAATAAATCCGGAAAACAAAAGCTTAAAGCTCGCTGCAGCGCTGATCTCTACAGCCTCAGGGGGGTCACGAAATTGTGCACTTTATTTCCCTTCAATATAAAACATCAGTGTTATTGTTTTATTTCGGGCGCATTACATGATGGTTTATGAAATTTAATAATTTAACCCAGCGATTTATTTAAAATAAAGAATACACTTAACATCAGGTTAAATTTAAAAACCAGACAATACATGTAATGGAACTAGTATGTCTTATTGATTTAACCATTTTTAGTCATATAAATATAATTAAGCAATAGATTTTATAAGAACATTATTTTTTAATGCTAGCTTTCTGTCCGGAAAACCCCTAAAATTCTTATAAGTAAGATAATGTGACATTTCAAACACAGTTAGATACGCTCACAACTATAACGCATTTTTTATTTCAAAATTAAAGGATAAATATATTTTTCTATTTCATTTATTTAAAATAATTATAAATTTTTTTAAATTATTTATTTATTGATATTTACAACTATATTACAGTAATATAACAAGTAAATTGGCTGAGCGATACATAATGACAAGTAGAGAAACTACCCACTGGTAGTGCTCAAATTACAGGTTCAACTAAGAAGTCACGGGGCCATCTTCTTTTCAGACGCCTCGGAGGATTATCGGGAATTGAAGAGGAAGCTAGGTTTGAAACTAGAGGGTTTGAGTGGAAATGAAGTATGTTATGAAAGGATATATACCGGGTTCGGGCCAAATCAGCAACAAATGGGACATTAAGGTCGTTATGGATGACTATATTCTTAACAAAATAAGGAGCATTAAGGATTTTAGGAAGGATTTTGGGTTGTAGGGATTGGATACGAGATGAATTCGATGGCTTAGTGGAGCCCCAAAGCTCTACTCCGTAAGTCCAAATAGGTCGTATGATGGTCATATAGATGAGTCTTTTGTAATTAAGTGGGATCTTAGAGCGTTTGTCTAGCAAGTAGCCTGAAACGTCGAGCGGTTTCTTATCTTTTCAGTCTTGTATGAGGATTCCAGGTTAATCGTTTGTCGAGATGCAACCCTAAGTATCGGATCCGTTCTTAGTCATTGGAAGTCATTGGTTTACGACGTAAGGTAAAAGTGATTTGATGTGATTTTTGAGAATTTATTTAAATTATCCAGTTCTGATACCATTCTTCAAGATCAGTTATATGGGATTGGAGGCTTAGGGATACAATAACTGGATTGGCATTGACTGATAATACACATGTATCATCAGCATACGTGGTAAGGATAGTATTAGGATGAGTTGGGATGTCTAAAGAATGTATTAAGTATTGGGCCAAGGATACTACCTTGAGGAACACCAGCAGATTGGAAAAAGAGGGATGAATAAACATTATTATGGTTTACTTGGAAAGTTCTGTTTGTGAAATAGGATTGAAGGACGAGAAAGTAGGTAGGCGGTAGAAATTTACGGAGTTTATAGAGCAATCCCGGATACCAGACTCGGTCGAAAGCCTGTTCCACGTCAAGAAATACGCCTGAACAATATGACCCACGTTCTAATGCGGAGGAGACTACATCCACCACACGATGACATTGCTGAATAGTGGAGTGGGATGCTCGGAATCCAAACTGGTGATCTGGAATTATGTGATTCGCATCAAGGATGGGGTACTATCGTTTGAGGATGAGTTTTTCTAGGATTTTACCCATGCAAGGTAGAAGAGAGATAGGGCGGTAAGAGGGAGGGTATTCTGTTTTTTTTTTAGGCTTGGATATCATTTTTACAATGGATAATTTCCAGAGGTCAGGAAAATATGTGGAGCGGAGTACAGTATTATATATATAGGTAAGGAATAGAATGGCTTTTCTAGGAAGGTGTTTTAAGATATGAATTGTGATGAGGTCGTGCCCAGGAGCTTTGCGGGAAGGTAATCTGTGTATAATGTTGGATATTTCTGTAGGATGGAATGCTTTGGGTGGAAGGGACATTTGGAGGGGAATATCTAACCCTTCTTTTATATGTTTAATGTGAGTTGGGTTAATGATATCAGGATGTGGATGAAAGGTTTTGGAAAGGCATTGACCAAATAAATGTGACTTTTCTCGGTCAGATCTTGTCCTGTCATTTGATTCAGTAAGGAGTGGATGATTAAATTCTTTGAACTTTAGGAATTTTTTGGTGGTCATCCATAATTTTTTGTCGGTGGTTGCAAGATTTTCAGCCCAGGTAATTAAATTTTGAATTTTGAATTTCTTGATTTCTGCTTTTAGTTTGTTAGTTAATTTTGTATAGATAGTTTTATCTGCTGGGTATCGAGTTCTATGCCACTTCGATTTTGCTCTGCGTTTTTCTCTTAATAAGATTCGAATATGCTGCGGCAAATCAGTCTGTTGATAGTTAATAATTGTATGATTTGTGATGTTATCATGTAAACTGCTTCTGACTGGAGTTGTAAGTTTTTCTATGGCTGTATCAATGCCTTGTTTTGTCTTAAGTGAAATTTTTAAGTCCAGTTTGTCCTCCAAGTCATAACAAAAATCATCCCAACTTGAGTGTAAGAAAAGGAGGACTGGACTATGATCTGATGACAGGTCGTCCAAGGATTGAATATTGGCGTGTGCGGGGGAAATTTGGGATGTAACAAATATGTCAAGGATGTCGGGACGTTGTTATAAAATGTAATTGTAAAAAATGCTTGATTTCATTATGTTTATGTATAGATACAAGTAGATGTATATTTTAATGTTGTATTTGTATTTTGTGTTTTATGAATAGTTTTAGTAAGTAATTTTAATTATTTAAAATCAATTCATATTAGGAAAGTACATACTATTAATTTTAATAATTTTTTCAACCTCGTTTTTATTTAAATTAATTTTTAGATTTTATAACAACAATGTATTAAATATTAGCTGCATTCTCTGGAGGAAAAAAACCCAAGAACTCCTTACTGTAAGATAAATTGATCTTCCAAACACATTCGTCCATTTCTTTTTTTAATTTACGCTAAATTTATTTTTTAATTTAACTTTCGTTGCTAAGTACTAAAAAAACTCCTATAATATAAAAATTTCTACCATCCACTTTTAACCGAATCCCATAACTGGTCATGATCTGATGAAGAAAAATCACAAATTTTTGCGGCCAGCACCTATTCAAAACATTTACCCCTCATCCAGATATCCTTAATCCAACCCACTCTAAATGCATTGAAGCAGAATGAAGTATTCCTCTTCAGTTGTTCCCTCCTCCTAAAGTATTTCATCATTCTAAAATATCAAACATTATTTAAAGATTACCCGCCAACAAAGCCTCTGGGTACGACCTAATCACATCCCACATTGTAAAACATCTTCCTCGGAAAGCGCCCATAGAACTTACGTATATACAATGCCGTACTCTGCACAACATACTTTCCTGATTCCTGGAAATTATCCATAGTTAAGATGATACCAAAACCTAAAAAACCACCAGAACTCCCATCTTCTTACCGTCCTATATTTCTCCTGCGCACATAATGGCCAAAATACTTGAAAAACTCATTCTGAAACGTCTTCATCCTATCACAGAATCCAATCAAATAATCCCAGATCACCAATTTGGTTTCCGAACATCGCACTCCACTAACCAGCAATGCCATCGTGTGGTGGACGTTGTCTCATCTGCATTAAGCGCGAAATGCACTGCGCGGGAGCTTTTCTCGATGTTGAGCAGGCTTTTGATCGAGTCTGGCATCCGGGTATGCTGCATAAACTCCGTAAATTCTTATACTTACTTCCGTATTATCAGTTCCTACCTCAGTAATAGAACCTTTAAATTAAATTATAATTTTTCTCACTCTTCCCTCTTTACCCAGTCTGCTGGTGTACCTCAAGATAGTATCCTGGGTCCCATCCTATACACAATATATACAGCTGATATCCCAACCCATCCAAGCACTGCCCTCACTACGTATACTGATGACACACGCGTGTTATCAGTAAATAATAATCCATTTGTTGCATCCCAATCTCTTCAATCCCAAATCTCAAACCTTCAAGAATTGTGTCAAAATTGGAGAATTGAAATAAATCCTAACAAATCCCATCAAATTACCTTCACCCTTCGTCGTAAAAGGGGAATTCCTGCCCTACTGAACCCTGTCGAACAGATACGTTATCTAGGACTCTATCTGGACAAACGTCTCACTTGGAATCCTCATGCAAGACTGAAAAGACAAGAAACTGCTCGACGTTTTCGCCTACTTCAACATTTACTTGACAAACGCTCTTACCTCCCAATTAAGTACAAAGGCTTATTTACATGAATGTTTTAGACTCTACTAAACCATCCAATTCATCTCGTATCCAATCCTTACAGTCCAAAATCCTTCGTAAAATCTTCAATGCTCCTTATTATGTCACAAACATACTTATCCATAATGATCTTAATATCCCATATGTTGCTGATTTGGCCCAAACTAGATACACATCCTTCCATGACAAGCTCCATACACCCTTAAATCCGCTGGTCTCAACTTGCTTCCCATACTATTCCTAATAACCCTCCGAGGCGTCTGAAAAGAAGATGGCCTCTAGACCATTTACTATAGAACATTCTTAGAGTGCTACCGATGGGTAGTTTCTCCACAAGTTTTTTTCATGTCATATTATTCATATTAGCAGATTTACTTGTTGTAATATTATTATAGTTGTAAATATCAATATAAAAAAAAAACTTTCGGTGCTAATTTGGCTCAAACCTTATATCAATGCTCTTATTACAAAGTTTATTCAAGACTACTTACTATATCTTCAATTCCTCTTTTAATCCTCCGAGGCGCCATAAAAGAATGTGGCCTCATGACTTAAGTTGAATTAGTTATTTGAGTACTAACAGTGGTTAGTTTCTCTAGTTGCCTTTACCTATATTATAAAAATGCTGCAAATTTCAAAGAATAAAATTAATTTTAAAATGTTGAATTATTTAATTTAATTTTAAAAAACGGTAGATTTAATAATGACGTGTTGTAAATAGTTTTAGCAAGTAATTATATAAGTTTAGAATATATTGTTTTTTAGCTCTAAAAATTTATTTTTAGTATTCAATTTGATAATAATGATCTTATCTTATTATTAGGAATTATGTTAATGCGTTAAATATGTTGTTTTTTTTGCCAGCATTTTGTTTGTTAGAAATATGTTTATATTTAATTGTTGAGAAAGATTGTGGACTTTGGCCCTCCAACTTTTTTCCCTTCCAAGAGTTCCTTTGGAGTAATATTTCATTACTTCATGAGCTTCTTTTCTCGTCTCTGGGACACTAGTCATTTTCAGGAGACCTTCTCTTCGATAATTGTTAGAAGAGTTCCTAACAAATAAGTGGTTGCTAAAACTCACTATTGATTTTTTATATTATTTTTTATTTTAAGCAATTGCTATTAGAGCTCCAATCACTCATCCTTTCTATATGGATTGTCGCTTTAGAGCGGCCGAAGGAACAAACCACACATCAGACCTCTTAACCATTTACAGAATTGGTTATTTATCAATTCTCTACCGACAGAAAACGAAGTTGGTAAGCTGATTTTCTGTTATGAGGTAAATATATCTAATATAGCTAGTAAAGTAACTATCAGGTGAGATAGTTTCTAGTAAGTGCTGTAGAATGGTTTACATGAGGGTTTTTTTTTCTAAGAGTACACAGACGTGATCCCTTGACTGATGATCAGTATTACAACCACCTTCTGCAATAAAACATTTTGCAAGCCGTAAGAAAAAATTAAAAAAATCCTTGTGGCCTTCAGCAAATACATCAGAGCTCAGTATACCGAAGATATTGCTGTTGTTTGGTGAATACAATGTATTGGATGATGATGTTATGTATATTTGAATCAAGTTGATTTTAGCTTTTGTTATATATTTTTTTTTTTTTTTTTTTTTTTTTTAATTTAATTTATTGATATTTACAACTGTATAATAAAAAAAATACATCCAGTAAATAGGCTATGTGATACAAAATGACATGAGTAATGGCAAGTTGAGAAACTACCCACTGGTAGTACTCAAATCACTAGTTCAACTAAGAAGGTCACGTGGCCATCTTCTTTTCAGACGCCTCGGGGGATTATCGGGAATCGAAGAGGAAGCTAGGTTTGAAACTAGAGGGTTTGAGTGGGAATGAAGTTTGTTATGAAAGGAAAGATACCGGGTTCGGGCCAAATCAGCAACAAATGGGACATTAAGGTCGTTATGGATGACGGTATTTTTAACAAAATAAGGAGCGTTGAGGATTTTACGAAGGATTTTGGACTGTAGGGATTGGATACGACAGGAATTCGATGGCTTAGTGGAGCCCCAAAGCTCTACTCCGTAAGTCCAAATAGGTCTTATGATGGTCATGTAGATGAGTCTTTTGTAGTTAATCGGGAGGTTAGAGCGTTTGTCTAGTAAGTGTTGAAGTAGCCTGAAACGTCGAGCAGTTTCTTGTCTTTTCAGTCTAGTATGAGGATTCCAGGTTAATCGTTTGTCGAGGTGCAACCCTAAATATCGGATCTGTTCTACCTGCACCAGTGGGGTATTATTAAAGGATACTGAAGGGCAGGAAGTCATTGGAATACGACGTAAGGTAAAAGTGATTTGATGGGATTTTTGAGAATTTATTTTAATTCTCCAGTTTTGACACCATTCTTCAAGATCAGTGATATGGGATTGGAGCCTTTGGGATACAATAACTGGATTGTTGTTGACTGATAATACACATGTATCATCAGCATACGTGGTAAGGATAGTATTAGGATGAGTTGGGATGTCAGCTGTATAAACTGTATAAAGGATTGGGCCAAGGATACTACCTTGAGGGTTATATATTTAAACGTCGAGTTCAGTTCTTTAATGGTGATATCATCTGCTTTTCGAATATCTATGATTTAACCACCGAAAGTTGTTGAAGTTAATCCATACTTATTCAAGTCACTTTCTAGATTAGTTTAGATAATGTGGAATGTTGTATAAATTCGGTGGCTGACGTATTGCGAGGGTTACTGTTGGACTAAAATGCTGCTTTGGATGCTGCGATTCCAAATAACTGGGAATTCAACTTCTATACAGTTCATTTAGGGTCAGGCGCTCTCGATACTTAGCGATATTGGTCTACCGTAGTTACCACTGCAACGGTTCCTCTCGATTCTGCACAAGAGGATGAATGAGACCACATCATACGAGACACGCGATCGCAACACGTTTTTTGCCATACTCATGCCAACGGATGAATTTTATAACAGGATTCTTTTTCAAGTTCTCCATTTTTTTTTTGTAGGAATTACCGGCGTCAAGAAGAAACGGATCAAAATAGATTCAGGAAATATTAAAAATTATATTTCAGATAAAAAGCTCAAAAGCCTTGAGGTTTTAAATTTTGGAGATTATAACACAAAACTTTCGTACCTTTACAATGTATAAGAAAGTAAAAATAGCAAGTTAGCTGTTTAAATAAAAAAAGAGACATAAAATATTTTATACTTTATGTATTCATAAAAAGGAACCCCTTTTTTAGCGCCGTTAATTTTGTGAGCATCAAGGAAAATGGAAGCGTATTGCTCAAAGCACTAACTTTTACCTTTATGAAAATTTAAGGTTGTATATAAAGCATGATAAATATTCTAGTCCACATTACAGTGAGTCATCTGATTAACTATTGGATTTCAACTGCATGGCTTATATATAACAAATATACCTACATGTAACATACGTACATACTTCAATATAGCATACATATATCCTTACATAAAAATATTAATCAAATAATTAATATTCTTTTCAAAAGTATTCGGATTTTCTCATGACCTATTATCATATTAAGGAGAGGAGTGGCTCAGTGGTAGAGCATTGAGTTGCCATGCCGGAAATCCTGATTCAAATCCCGCTGCAGTCCATGACTTTTATTTAGCCTGTTTGCAGCGGGAGATGGGTCATATAGGATCTAAGACCCTCCTGGGGCCCACTCAGCCTCTATAAAATATTATAAAAATAGGGTACCCATAACAAGGGGGGAAAATCTGGTGGTTGAGCGTGACCTTGGACAAGTCACCTCCTTGCAGAACCGTTGTCCATGAAACAGTACAGTCTCTACCATGTACTGAACCCCAGACCCGGGTTGTAGTGGTACAGGTTTTTTTTAAATTATAATATTATGTTTATAATATGGATTTTGAACTCAAAAAGTTATTCTTCCTTGTTGTTAGCAATATAAACTTCTCTGACCCCCCCTCTCCTTTATATGTATATATATAGTCACTAAAATATTGTTAAAGATATAGAGGTGAAGAGAGAAGGTAAACTGAGATAGGGTTTTTTATGGATACTTTAGAGGATTGATAGGGGAGTAGAGTATTCACAGTATACATACTATGACTATATAGTCGCTATATATAGTAAAGTAGTCACTAGTAGTTCATAATTTATAATGTAAGTCTATAGTTTATGGTTAAGATCGTATAAAAAGTTCTTCTTTTTATATCCATGTAATACAGGAGTATAGGAATTCGACATTAAATAGATTGTTTATTTGTTAGTTTATTTTACGTCGCATTATGCTACTGTGGTTAATCGGACGCTATAGTATAGTACATGAGTTTGTTGAAATAGGTCGTTACAAGTTTCATAAGGTTGATAGCTTTGCTTATCATGATAGTATTGTGACCTCTTCAAACGATATGTCTCAGGAAAATAAAAAAGAGGACCATCAACGCTAATAAATGTTATTTTGGTCTGAGGAAGCATCTAAGGCGCTCACTGCTATCACTTAAAACAGTGATATAATGTGCTAATACAGGATTCACTTGTCAACTGGAATTGGTCTATACTTTCTTTCTCTTTTTTCTTTGAAGTTTCTTGTGTAGCTTTTTCTTCGATGAGTCGCTTGTTGAACTTCTCGGTGACCAACAGTAGTCCCCCATGATTTTGGTGTTCCAGCGGTCCTGGTAGCGTTTTTCTATCACTTTAACGTCCTGGTGACAAGGCTTACTACTCACTAACATCTCACAAATTGTCCGGGATGTAAACAAGGTGGCTGTTCAAAAAGTGAACATTCAGGCTCATCAAACATCCTAACTTTTTAAACTTCTGTAACATGTTAGCTACAATAGAAACATACACGGGGTCGTTTTCATTTCCCAAGAACTTTGTAACGACTTGCTTGAATGATATCCATGCTTCTTTCTCATTTAAGGTCATTGTGGATTCATAGTCAACATCAAACATCATTTTTTCTAATGTCAGGTCAGACAAAGACGCCTTATTTTAGTTTAGCTTCTGAAAGGTGTAGAAACTTTTGGCAGAGATACTTGAAACATGGTCTATCTTTAGGCAAAGCCGTTACAAGTTGTTTCATGAGGCCTAACTTTATATGTAGAGGTGGTAGAAGCACGTTTTTTGGATCTATGAGGTTTTTGCGTAGAATGTTCTTCTCACCAGGTTTTAAAGACTTCCTCACACGCCAGTTCTTTCTGCACCAATGTTGATACCTAGGGCTGTCCCATTCACACAAGAAACATGGAAATTCGGTAAATCACCTTGCTGACCAAGGAGCATGCATGTTATTTTTAAATCACCACATACCATCCAACCATGAGCAGAATAGCCTATTCGATTTAATAGTGTTTTTAGGTTTTCGTAGTTTTCTTTCATATGTACAGAATAACCTACAAGAATAGATGCGTACATGTTACCGTTGTGTAATAAAACAGCCTTTAAACTAGTTTTCGATAAATCAATAATAATAATAAACCAGTTTTTGGCCAGCAAATATGTTTCTACCAACTTCATCCACACCAATAGACCTACTTTTTCATTTATTTATTTTAAATATTAAAGCTGTTCAATTCTCTAAAAATCGCTCAATTTAATAAATTAATAAATTTAACTATAAAATGTGAAGAAATTTTGGGTGATACAGCTTTTTTAATATCATATTTGGATTCAGCATCCTAAAAATTATAGGAATAAGGTATTTTCAGTACAAAAGTTTTTTCATCGCCTGTGTAATTCATTCACGATTAATATATCTTTGTAAGCTACGTTTTACGATTATAGTGTAGATTATGCACATGAAGATGAACTAAAAAAACGTACATTAATAATTTGCACATGTAACAGCATGTCCTAGAACTAACTATGCAGTTGACTAGGCTAGGAGAGACGGATGAAGTTGATAAATGGGTTTAAGAGAGGTTTGAAGAAGATTGGCCAAAGTGGCAGGTTCTTATAACTGAATTTGATGAGTGATTAATCGCCTCTTCTTCGGCAAGTAACTTCTGTATGTCCTGATTCCCTGGTCCTGTCTCAGCTGGTATATACACCTTGTAAGTAATACAATGGTATATAATGATATTGTTTATATTTATCATTACTACACTAATCAAATAAAAATATAACACCCATGAAACGAGTATGTCCATAGAGAGCATAGAAATCGTTTACTATAAACAATTGTGTAGAATTTGTCTTAAGAAATATTTATGTGGTGCGACTTCCTTCAGCAACAATTGAATCGGCTTCAGATGAGAACAAGGAATACATTATATGTAAAAAATAACAAATAATATGAAAGTTCACACTATCAATAGTATTTAGTCAACATAAAAACCAATTACAACTAAATAAAACTAACAGTTATAAGGGTCACTATTTGTAAAAAATATGGCCTTTATTATTTTTTTTGCATAAGGTACATTCTACATTTTTTTTCTCAATCGCTCGTTGACTCATTTTAAATGTTTACAGATTTTATGTTTATTTTTTAAATTATGCATGCATTCTGCCCTCAGAATCTTCAGAACAGGTGTAATATTGACGCTCTAATTATAAAAACTAATTGTAAATAAAATAAATCATAATTAGAAGAAAAGAAAGATGTGTATTTCTATGTTTTACAGTCCTAAATATATTTTAAATATTCTAATTGATTTTGGGATGCCAGAGTGATAATTTAAGATGATTAATGTTTCTTCAAACGCCTTACATTATTCAAAATTGGATTCTTTTTCAGAGTTCTGTTGTGTGTTTACCAATTTACTAATTATTTAAACCATGAATTTATTATTCATAAGTATATAGTGCATCGGGGCTAAGTAAGCACCAAAAGAATTAAAATAAATATATTTTATTTATACAATTTTAAATAAGATTAATGATTTAATATATACATTGAGAAGTACACTTAATGATTCAAATGTAATAGCGGATTGCCATAAAATACATACAGAACTTAAATTACAAGTGATATGTGAAACAGGGGTATATTACGTCTATAGGTAGGTCTTCGGCCTCCGGACACTCCTGCTCCTCCATCGTTCGCCGGCCTTCTCGGAATCCGTTCAGAGAGTGACTTATCAAAGGTGGAGTCATAGACCCCCCCCCCCATTTTGTATTTCATCACCCACCTTGACCATGTGGGCAAACCATTCTACCTGAGCGACCTATTTCTTGCAAATGGACATTTGCTCTTTGTGTTTTATTTTTATAATCATCTACCTATTTATAATAATGAATTACTATATGCAGAATTACGGGAAAACTATTATATACATAATTTAGATGAATATAATAACATTACAAGCGAAAACAAAAATATATGTTAGTTAGTTTAGTTCTGAATGTTATATCCTTTAAAAACTTATTAAAAATGTAATTAACAAATAAATGTATTAGCCATAATGTTTAAGAAGTTTCTCTAATTATAATTATTGTTCTTTATAATTAATAGTATTACTATTAACTATTATAATAGTTGACCTTGTATATATATGTGGAAGAGAATGGTCCGGGTGGAGGTAAATAAACTTCTCTTAAATTAGGAGAAATGTTCATTAAAGATCCAACGTTTCGACCCACTTTGCAGGTCTTCTTCAGGGCTAAATATGTAAAATACAGACAAATGTAAATTACTAAATTATTAAAAATTACTGAATTGTGGTAAATATAGAAGTTGAAATGTACAAGCATCAAGAGGATTAATAACAAAGTGACAGGAAGGTTGTACAAAAAGTAATCAAGAATAAAATAAGTAATTCGAAGTAATAAAAAAGGAAGGTATTACCAACGACCACAAAGCAACTGTTCCTGACTTCTTTAAGCTCCTCCAAAAAAATTTAAGTAAAAACTCCACCATGCAGTGGAAATACTTTTATATTTTTCCCGAAATCGGGAGAGAGTTTTTGGAAATTCATTGGAATTTCAGATCCTGATTCCACCAGAATGGGTCCAATCGGTTTATGTATTATCCAATTCGCTTTATAAAAATAATAAAAGCTCCGATATTCCTCTGCTCCCTTTTCCCTTAAAAAAACGTTGGATAACAAGGGGTTGTTTCTTATTCCCTTTGTGAATGGAGAAGAACTAGCTGAAAGGTCGCTAGAAAATCTATTTAGGGCTAAGGAAAGGGGGCGAGGATGTAATATTAATAGATTCTTTTTCTTCGGAAAAAGGGAGAAAAACTGGAGGAAGAGATGAGCTGTAGGGTCGATAATAATAAACTAGCTTTATAACATCTCCCTAATTTTATCGATAATTTATAGTAGCTATTTTCATAAAAGAGTACAAAAACTTTATATAATTAACACATACTAAACCGTTGACCGAGATTAGAGGCGAATACAGTTCACTCAATATTATGCGACAGGGATTATACGAATACATTCTTAGTTTACGAATAAATTTCAAAATTCATGTGGACTAAACGTTTGTTAATTGCAATGATCGAATAAAAGAATATTTTATGAATTATTATCATTAAATGTTATGTTATAAACCTTTCTCTCTGTTGTTTAAACATATTTTTAGTAATGTAATGTTTTATTGGTGTTCCGTAGCAACGGATCGATGAAGTACTTTTTGTTCAGTCCTTTGTCTTGATCAGTTAAAATTGATTAAAAAAATTGGTAGACCACAAAGCAACTGTTCCTGACTTCTTTAAGATCCTCCAAAAAATACAGTACTGTTTTTGAATGCAAATGGAATGCATCTATTTAAAAATTAAAACAACTTCTCATTAGTGAAATAAGATTAAGAAATTTTCTTTATGAACCGCTAATTATTTTTTTTATCAATAAACCGAACCTAAAATATAAATAAAAGTTCATAATTTTATTAAATTCGAAATACTCAGTATCTTGAAACAATACTAAGTGGGTACTATTTTTTTAATGGGCTCACTAAGAAGTGCGAAGGAAGTAATTATACTAAACTTTCATTTTTAGAATAATATCGCGTAACCTCTACGAAAACGTTGTGTCTATTGTAGTACAATTAAATGAACAGGGGGGATTCACTGGTAATTAAAAATAAAGTAGCTTGTATTAACGGCAGTCCTGTATTTCTTTCTAAAGACCATTCTAAACCCTATATTTATTTTTTATTATTGTTATTTGTCATTAGAATTATATATTATTTTTGTATCCAATTGCTTCCATGGCAATAACAGCTAGGTTCTATTAGGTGATAAAGGAATCGATAAGAACACGAGTAGCAAGATACTGAGGCGATTCGCCTGACGAGAGTAGTCGCAATTAGGCCGGGAGAAGGGACAGGACAAGAGGGGAGGGGGCAGATAAACTCATTTACAGGCTGTAAACACGCCCTCATGGCAATTTTCCGTCTCAGGGCTTCCCTTGCCCTTTTAGCCGCTGCACTCTAAGAGAACAGCCTTCAGGGCCCTTCGAGGCAGAATAATTTAGTCATAAAGGTTATAAAACTCGGCTTCTTTATTAAATTTTATTGGTTTTCAATAAATTGTACATAATCCAAGGGGGCTATGAATTCACTACAGTAAATAGAGTTTTAAAATTTGTATTTAGTTAGAACTTATTAAACATCCTGCTATGAACTATTGTGAATTGCCTAGAATATTTATAAATATAATACAATAAAAAAAAACTGTACCACTAAAACCCACGAAGGGTCTAGGGTTCAGTACGTAATAGAGACTGTACGGTTTTCTAGGAATACGGTTGGGCAGGGAGGTGATTAGTCCTAGATCACGCACAACCAGGTTTTCTCCCAATTAAGGGGTTCCAACATATTGAGGCTGGATGTACCCCTGAAGGTTCTCCAGATCACACAGGATGTTAAGAGATTAAATAATTTATTGGTCAAAGCCGGATTTGAGCCCGCGGCCTTCGGCACGGAATAATAGGAAACAAAACAGAATATATTTACAATATGTTTAACATAAGAAAGAGTGATGAACAAAAAACTAATTTCATCGTGAAAAAGAATGGCGTGTTTTCAAGATGTTTTCGTAATGACTCTGTTTTTACCAATATCAATCAATACAGTTTTTAAAACGATTGACATTTGAGTTTTTACAATGATTAACAACCAACGCTTTTTTAAGATAAAATAAATTTTTCGTTCATTACTCCATTCTTATTTTAAACTAATTGAAAATGATTTTCTGCTCGTTAGTTTTGTTTCCTGTTAAAACATGTTTTTTTTAAATTACAAGTTAATTTCGATTTTATAGTTCGGTTGACTTTAAACGTGTTTTTTTTTGTTGCAAAATATTAGAAACTCCCCAGTTGCACCTACCATTAGACATCTGCTTATCTCAAAGACTAACCCATAAAATGCCTTAGTACACGCCTTAGTACATAGAAAAAGACACTATCGTGGTTTCGGAAATGAAAAGCCGCTAATACTGGAGATCCTTGTAATGAGAGAAATTGCCATCGGTCCTTGAGAAGTTTCAATGTTTTGAAGTGGCCGAAAATCGAGTTCAAAAATTCCGTTACATATGTAAATACAGGCGAAGTTAATGAAAGCGTGTTAATAATCCAAAGAGACAATCAAATTCACTTTAACAGATAGGAACTTAAAAGTTATATTTAAATAGAATTTCCTAAATAATAATAATACAATAGTACATATAAATTGTTGATTCGTCAAGTGACTGCTCGCGAAGAGTTCGCAGGTTTGCAAATAAACAGACATTTATGAAAGAACGAGTGAGAAACTGATTAATAGATTATAATTATTTTACAAGAACGAAATTGATAAAATGCTCAACTTCTCACATCGAATGCAGCACATCTCACATCATATTATCTTCATGAATGTGAATTTTTGATGCACATGCAGATGATGAATTAGCGAAAAAAACTTTAATTAGTAATTTTCCAATATTTTAGAGTGGCTTAAGGGTACGTAGTTTGTATTTCTCCAATTGCATTCTATCAATCTTTTTACGCTTCTTCAAAAAATTTAGCACGTTTCTATTGAAATTTATATTGTTTTTACTTTCTTGAATCACTGTTTTTATGCATATTGAGGAAGTAAAAACTACTAAAATAGGCAACATTTATTTTACTCTGCTTCTTTTCAGTCTCCTCAGCTGCCTCTTCTAATCTTGCACTATGTTTCCCTTTCCTTTCTATTGTACGATCCGTCTTATTTTTAGCTGATTCCTCAAAACCCATAGATTTGTACAATTTCGCCTTCAGATATGATCCCTCTGTAATATCTGCTGGAGTAATCTTCAGCTCTGCAAATCATCTATTCTTTAATTTTAGCTTTTTCAAATATTTGAAAAGTCTTCGAGTTAATTGTCTGGGATCCATTCTACATAGCTTTCCATATTTTTCTTTTTTGGATTGCGTCTGTTTCCATTTTTCTATAAAAATCATTGTTACTGCGCCACTAGTATTCATTTCCGACTGTGTCTGTGCCCAAGATTTTTCTGAGTATTTTCTTTCTTCGACTTCGAATTCCTCAGCCATCCTTTTCCCTTTTAGGCATTCTGCCGAATAAAATGCCTCTGGTCTAATCTCTGTTGAATAATGCCGTAGTTTTGAGTTGATGGAGATGGACTTTTTAATCATAAGTACACTGAGTTTAATATCTTATCTTTACTTTTTTTTTTAGTGAAAACGTCTTCAGCCACGATTAGCGGCTTTTGGTAGTTTATCCCTTGTGCGTTCGCGTCAGCAGCATGCTCGGGACTGAGGAGACCTAGTGGCATGTGCATGAGTTATACAATTGTTAGTTTAAATACAACTTTAGTTTAAATGTTGTAACTCCATTGATATAACAATAATTATATTTATCTAAAAGTCGTTCAATTGTTGTGCAATTGTTACTATTAATATATTTTTATTTATTGTTCTTTTGATGGTGATTATTTTTAAATATTTTCATTTTGAAGATAAAAGATTTGTCCTGGCCGGAATTAGAACCCGGGCCGTTTTCCCCGTGTATACATCGCAAAAATTGCGAGAACACGGGGACATAAGATCGGTGAAGAGAATGGATTTGTCTGGCTTGGATATGACCCCTGGTAGCTCAGTGGTTTAGAGCACTGCACTAGAGATGCAGATTCTCAAATTCTCAATTTGAGCAATTCCTCATACAACTTCATTTAAATTCCAAATCATTACTTAAGGTCAAACATTATTTAAAAGTTAAAAAGTCAAAAATATATATAAAATCCTGAAACTTGACTACCTTCCATGGTCAAAAAGTTTAAATAACAATATTTGACTGGAATATGGTTTTTTCTTCTATATTAAATAAAATGTAAATTAAATAATAATGAAATAATTAAATAATAAATGTATATAATTATTATTTGGAGTGTCAATATATGTGAAAACCAGACCAATATTAATAATCTGTTATTACGCAGTTGAAATTTAAATAATTCAGACTATAATTTATTTAGAAATTTAACAGTTATTCCCAAGTCTTGAGTTTTCACTTCTTCTCATAACTGCCTATTTAATTTTTTTAAATGATTTCCTCCTTTATAATTCTATTGATAAATAATAAAAATAAAATCAGGAAGGGATATAAATGAACAAACAAAAAGTGTTGCTGGGAGGGTTGACAGCGGGTTTTTGCTGGAGCCCGGTTCGAAGTAACTAATCTCAGTTTAGCTTATCCTTAATTAATTGTAGTGAGTAGGGAATCCAGGCCAGTGCTCATCTCGATCTAATTATCTATCCCCATCTGTGCCATCCCCATCTTAATCCTCCTTAGTAAGTTATTTATTATAAACACCACTTCCTTCTTACAAGGGATAATTAGAGAGGGGACGGCAAGGAGCAAAGGCTCCAAAATTGAAGATTGCTGAATCAACCGACAATATGACCCTGGAAACGATTCATTAGGGTGTGGAGTCTAAGAGAGTTATTTTGACCAGAATCAGCTTAGCAACCTTGTAACTACTGTAGCACAGGTTATCCTGAACCATATCTGGGTGACTTATAATTACAGTTTTTAATCCATTCCAACTGCACCAGCAGTTAGCAAATATTGCTAACTTTTGCTAATATGTAAATTTGGATGGTTTAACATTACTTAATATGTGTTTGGGATCAGCTATTTCTTTAACCTTCCCAGCTGGTTGCGTATTACCTTCTTTT
This sequence comes from Troilus luridus, assembly GCA_964056705.1. Classification (NCBI taxonomy): domain Eukaryota; kingdom Metazoa; phylum Arthropoda; class Insecta; order Hemiptera; family Pentatomidae; genus Troilus; species Troilus luridus. The sequence goes on from OZ057414.1 coordinate 49,882,787, forward strand.
CAGTTTGTGTTGAATGTCTTGGGGTGGAGGTGCGGTCTCAGGTTAGGACCCTATTTGGGCTATGATTCGTTGGGATGTATTGCAGTTCTTCTTTGAGGTGTGAATGATCTTACTCTTATTTGTGTCTTGATAATGCCTGAATAGGCGAAACGTCGACTAGTAATTGTTTGTTTTTACTCCAGATTTGAAACATAAGGCTTTGCTTGTGGTTTTTTCCATTTGCATTCTAATAACTTTTCATGTTTGCTTCTTCACTAGGAAAGGATTTCAATGACAAAAACATTGAGTCCCCACGAAAAAAAACAATAATAAAAAGTAACGATGGGAATCATTTTGATTTTATTGAGTCCTAAAGATGGATCATTTTTTGAAAACTTGGTGAAAATTTCATTCTCTGATTCTGACTTTTCTATTCCTACCGCTACTTGGTAAGGAAGTATATTGATGTGAGGATTGGTATACAAGTTTCTATTTTTTTTTTTTATATATATTTAGTAATTTACCTTATGTTTATTTTGGAAAATTGGAAGTTCGTTTTAGTTCACTTTTTTTTTTTTTTTTTTTAGATTAGTTGCCTACTGATCAGGCTATAGAATTTCGGCTGTACTTAGCAAGCCTGCGTCTCTGAAAATATTATAGAATAAGACTATATATTTATAAATAACTGTACTACTAAAACCAATCAAGGGTGTTGGACTCATTACGAGGTAAGGATTGTATTTCTAGCCCGTTGTTGACGAAAGTGATTTGACCGAGATCACGTAGTGTTTCCACTTCGCCCATTATAAGTACCCACATTGCTTTACCCCTTATTTGAGGTTCCCCTTACCCCAGGAGGATACCCAGATTTCATAGTATTTTTAAGGCTGTTTACAGAATAAATAATGAATTAACCCGCTCTCCTCCTCATATAAAAAAATGAGTATACATTTTGTCGATTTGTAAAGCATCGAATGTGAAAAAACACAAGTTTTCGGGAGAGTTTAATAATTTCATTATACGTGGTTTCGTACCTTATAGATGACTCTCTCTCTCTCTCTCTCTCTCTCTCTCTATATATATATATATATATATATATATATATATATATGATTTATATCAATTATCAATCCTAAAACCAATCACTATAAATCGAAAACAAAAAAAATATTCTTATCACATTTGAATAATGGCAATATTACTATACTATTATCAAGATATAAATAAAATCTGTATGTAAATAACAAAAAATCTCAGTAAACAGAAAAACATACTACTTAAAATATAAGTCTTGGAGTAGGACAAAAGTATTTCAACTTGAACTTACTTAGGTAAAGAAGATAAGAACAGCTAGGGGAAATTGCCGACCACTTCAGCTGCCTATCTCTATCCTACGAGCACCAGTTCTTGATCTACTTGCTAATATAAAGTTACTCACCAAACTGAATGTGAATCTAAAATATATACAACCGGGGGTCCGGGTTTCTGTCGCCCTAGGCAACAAAAAAAGTCTTCTTCTCGTAATTTAACAACCCCTCCTCGTACCCTAATCCGAACCAAGCGGACCCTGGCACAAAAAAGAAGATTATATAAAATAATTTCAATCGGTAAAACACCTCTTTTCCTTTCTCCGGATTTTTCGCTCTGTTGATTCCTCACGATTCCTCGTCCTTACCCCAGTTCGGTAAGATTAACCGCAGTTCGATTGTAAGTAATATTTCCAATTAGATTAATAATTGAATGATCTTTACTTTCTAAACGTAAAAGCATACTGCAAATAAGCTGATTGTTCTAATATATTCAATCGTAATGATTTTTTCGCCCATAAACATTTCCGCTCAGGTTTACTTTGTTGGCGTTCTTGTAAAAAAAAAAAACTGTAAAAGTGACTGCTTAATTTAACAACAGGTTTCCAGGTAATACCTGGATTACAAAGCCACAAACACAAAGCCATTTGAATCTACATTCCAAGTGAGTAAGTCGTACATTCTACAAAATGTGTTGCATGTTCGTGAGTAAGCGGAATAGTGTTATTTTCGTAGTGAATCAGTGGCTAAATCAGGCGTCGGCTAGAAATTGAGTTATTGCTACGATAATGACACGATCCCGCATCCCTCAATACAATGAACTCTCTCTTGACAAAATTCGACTTAACCACTTATTCACCGGGGCTGTAGATATATAAAATCGAATTGAAACAGCTATAGCTGTTGTGAAAACGTAAATTATGTTTTATTTGAAACTATCCATTTAGCACTTACCTTTCGTGAAGTTAACCAATCAGAATATGTTTTTGTGAAAACGGAAGTTTATACCATTCAATAAAAAGTAAGTTTTCGGCATTTTTAATCTGAGATACAATGGTTGCCCATACAATTATTTATATACACTCAACAGCAAAAAAACCCGGACACTTAGATTTGTTCTTATAATTTTGTTAAATACATATGTATATTAATCTTTTTAATTGATGGTAAGAATGAAATAAACCCCGGAGTGCATCGTGAATGGTAGACTTCGCTACCCCAAGCACCGGCCTTCTCTGGCCAAGGCATCAGCTCGGGCTGTGTCAACATTTGAAAGAACCATTATTCTGGACCAAAATAAAAAAAAAACATGTCTATTAATCACAGAAAAGGCTTGGTAAATAAATTAAAGATGTTTAAATGTGCTAAAAACTACTTACAGTTTAGAATAGGTCAGACAGGTAAATCAACTTCAAGACAAATAAATCAAATCTGAGTTTTATCTAATTGTTTACTAATCCTGAAGGGATTAGTTCAATGGACTTAGACCCCTACATTCTCTGTAATAACTAGAATACCCACAAAAACAAACACATTACTGAATATTAGCTTTTAATACAAAAAATATGAAGTGCCCGGTTTTTTTTTCTGTTGAGTGTATATTTATCAACTCTCATTTATATTGTTAACTTAAAGCAAATAAAAAGAACTACTGCACCCTATCACTAGAGGAAAAGGACACGGTGAGCCCCATCACCGGAAAAATCTAAAGTTAAAAAATAGAAATGAATAAATTAGAACCTTCCACCTTCTCATCCTCCTCTTAAAATGTACATCGTACAGTACAAGAGATACCTCTCCGTCATATCTTCAATTCTACTTAGAAATCTTCAAACCCCAAGGGGGTAAGAAAAAAAAAAAAAAAAATATCACTAGAGTCATATTTCTATCTTCTCATTGAGTTCCAGCTTATTCGCATCCTCATACTTCTCTTACAGTGAACATAGTGCACTACAGATCATCTTATTCCTATATATCCCCGTTATAATGATTGCAAAAATAAATAAACCAAGGTGCTAAAAAAGAAATGGGGTACCTTTCTTTTGATCAAAGTAAATTGAATATTTGATAGGGTCACGTAAAAAGTAAAATGAGCTGTCGAAATATTTTTAATACTTTCAATTAGTGTTAAATTTGTTGACAATTTATGGCTTGATTCCTTTTTTTTCTTCAAGATTTTTCAGCCAATTTACCCAGAGATAAGCAAATAACATAAGCTTAGCGTTCAAAGTCAGTAAAATGAAAAAAAAAATTAATTAAATATAAGTCAAAAAATGTTATCTGGATCATTTGTAATTCATTGATAAATGAATATTTATTGTAATTAATATACGTAGGCAACCTATTAGTTACTTAAGCGGATAACTCCATTTTCTATCTGAACTGCAATGGGAATGAGTTCTACGAAGTAAAGCAAAGTGTAGGTGGGTGATGGAATTGTGGACGGAAATTGGAACTCCTCGAAAGTGCAGACTTCGTAACTTTGAGACTGCTCAGATGGCATTCTGGGGTTCGAATTCGAAAGGTTCGGACTGCGTGGGTTGAAACGTAAATCGAGTCGGACCAACGGAATGGAATCTCAATATTCCTACTGCCGAGATAGGTTGGTACTCGACGGAAAAATCTTGTAATTCTTGCTTTCATCAGTAGGAAAGAATGTAAAAACATTTATTTCTTTTTATATCATCAAAAAAATATTACATATAATATCAGTACAGTATTATAAAACGAGTTTTGGTTGTGAACAAAAATATTTTGTTCCAGCGAGCAATACAAAAGTTAAATTTCTTTTTGCGTTTACTTCTCTATTTTACGAAGGGGTTTAATTCTTAAATTTGCATCCATGCAATCCTCAAATAAATAACTGTTTTTTTTTTTAATTATCAGATAATATAACTGCAGCCCCGGTGATTGTTTGAATAAGTGATCATGTGAAATAAGTGACTGATTGGAGAAGAGAAATCGTGATTATATTTTATTACATAAATGTCTAAGTTAGACCTAGGCGTGCATTTTTTTTTAAAACCTTGATTTATTTATTCGAAATATATATTTATCAAAATAAATAGTATTGACGGAATCTCTTTTACAGCCCCGGTGCATTTTAAGAGAGGGGTGAGAATGGGAGCTAGGATTTCTCATGAATGATAGGAGTAGGACTCTAGATATTGGACTCACTAGTTCGTTCTGATTTGGAGTTGTTATTGCTTACATTAAAACTCCATTTTAAGTTTTTAAAAAATATGAGAATACGACTCCGCTTTCCTCGGTACAATTAACTCATTTCGGACTTAATTCGGCTTACCACATATTCACCGCGGCTGCAGATTTGGGGAAGAATAAAAGATAATTAAATATTTTATTATTCTGACACGCTACTAGAAATCAACGTCCCTAGAGAATAGAAAAAGGCAAAGTATTTTAAATTTCGACAAGGCAGGACTTCCCCTTATCCTAGGAATGCCCTCTTATTTTCTTGAAACTCAAGGGTCTGATGTTAGATTTTCTAATATCGACAGAACAAATTTAAAAAAGGATAATTAATGAATAAAGTTTCACAATTTATTACACCTTATTTACTCGTACGGGTAATACCTATATATCAACCAAATAGTGACACTCTGAGATATAAGTACGAGCAACAGTAGCTCAGGACTGTCCTTAGTGGCTTCCTTCTCCGACGTGGAGGAACTCATTGCGTACAGACCCTCCGTTCCAGAGTTGCAAATCAGAGTATCGCCAAAAGGAGGATCTTGTCTAGTCCTCAAGAAGAACATCCCACGTGCGCTACATGAAAAAGTATAATGATAATAATCTTTCATTATTTATAAATCAATTGGGTACATAAGACGTTGGCTGACTATAAGATTTATTTTTCTTATGTATAGAATTATTTCGCATAACAATTATTGAATACTATTCTTCTATGTAGACTCTATTGTTTTCTACTACTTTTACGGACCATTCTGCCTGTAATTTGATCCCGGCACCACTCCGGTAAATAGTTTTTTGAGCCAAAAAACTATTTACATCCATTTTTTACGCCTTTGTAATTATATCAAAATGAAATACAAGAATACTTACTCGGACGGTACATCGAAACCAAGTTGTACTATCGGCCAATCCAAACAAAGATCGTTCTTGAAGTCTTCCCAACTCGAGCATTTAGTAGCTAGAAAGCCTCCTTTAACACTTTCTGAGAGATACTGGACTGCCGCATCGTGACTACATACAAGCTGGACCAATAAATCGACTGCTGTAAAAGGAATATGTCCATTAGTTATAGAAACAAATTATAACTTTGTATTGAAACTTTTGGTACATGTACTACATCTGAAAATAAATTATGCTAACCCCAGAACCTGCGACTAGACATACATTGAGGTTGTGGATTCAGACCACCATTCGGGTAGAAATCGGCATGACCTAGAGGTTCCAGAAAACCAAGTTCCTCCCCTGAGGTGTGGATTCCAACTACGAACTGTGCATCTTCAGGATCCAATCTCTTAGGGTGTTCCAAATCAGCATATATTGGGAATGCAGGATCAAGTCCTAGGAAAAAAATAGTAATTCTGTTTGATAACCGACAAATATTAGAATCGACATTCGAGTATGAATCGTTTACATTTTACCTCTTTTTGGACACTTACCAATAATACTGTCAACTAGGATGTCGTACTTCTCCTTCAGAATGTAGCCTACTATTCCTGCAATGTGGGCTCCAATGCTATAACCCACGAATTTCAGGGGAAACGATGTAGTAGATAAGAAATCGGCGACTTTCTCACCAATGGGTAAAGAGCGATTCACAGCTTTGTGGTATGGCAGGGCTACTGCTTCTTCGTAGTCCACGGCCAAGACATTCTCTTCTCCATGATCCAGTAGAGCTGTGGAAGAACCTGAGTATCAACTACGTCAATTGATTTCTTAAATATTGTTGCACACTAATATTTAAAAAAACATAACTACAGTTGAACTTTATTAAAGATTAACGAACCTTGGTGATATTTAGAACCTTATCTGTTTGTAGTTTTATCAGAATTACTTAAGTTGAAGAATTTTTATTTATTTTGTGTCTGTTGTTAGATTAGACATTACTAATTAATTACAGTGTTGATGGTATAATCCTGGAAATATAATTACTGGAATAATTTAGTTTTCCATATACAGTTTCTTTAAATAAAAATATTTCTGTATAAATAAATAAGTAATTTATATCAATTAAAGCTGTAGATGAAACGGTTACAAAACTATGATGAGAAATAGATTTTATTTTTTTGTTGTACCATCTGTTCAGTGCTAATATATATATATATAGTTAAATTTTACTAATCGATCACCAGGATTAAAAAGAAACTTTATTATGAATGATAAACAAATAAAAGTAAGTTAACACAGTATAATAGTAACTAGCCGGACAAGTGACGAAAATCAAGAGAGCGAGGAGCCTCTGCTCCAGGCTTAAATAGCATCTGTTATTGATGATGTTAATTTCTAGAATTGTTTACTTGGTAGCCACCTGCCAACTGCAGCTGCGTCTAAAAGTGCATAACAATTCTAGGAATTAACTATTATTCTCAGAATTGTTTATTTGGGAGCCACTTGTAACTCCTCCCCACTTTAAGTTTTTGAACTCCGGGCAAAACAAGGAATTATTAAAATAAATATTGTACATAATAGATTATTACAGGAATTCACTAAAAGCTAGTTTTATACAATTTGCTTAATACAACATTATGGTCGTTTACAATAGCGGGTGCTGTAGGTATTGTTACAATTTGTGTTGGTATATTGGTGTTACATTTTCTTTTATAAATAAACATAATAATAATGATAATAAAAATTACAAGGATAAAATAATAATAGTTGTAATTGTTGTTTACAAAGGAAAGTATTTCAAGTGGTGGTATAGTATAATTGTGTGTGGTTACAAGTGTAGTATTTAAAATGAAAGAATTATAAAATGGTTGTAAAATATTATTATAATTATGAACATAAATATTATTAAATTCAGTAAAACAATCATGTTTACTAATGTTAATTAAACTTACTTCTGGTAAAAATACAGAATTATTATTACAATCTGTTACTTTAGTAATATTTATTGTTACATACTGCTTAAGGATATCTACATATCTAATTTTATTTTGATTGCTTACAGTCAAGTTACAATAGTTTAAGTTTCCATTATCAAGAATAGAGGAAACGCATTTAGCATTAATTTTATTTAAGTTTAGACAATAAAAATTATCTATAAATATACAGTTGGCTGTATACAAGTTTGTTTTATGCTTTATGTATAGGTCCGATTTTAAATCAATCTCATAAATAGTCTGGTTGATCACCCTTGGTATTGGTAAAATAAAATATCCTTTATACGAGTCATCGTGGACTGGTAATTTTATAAAGGTATGAACAATGTTATAATGCGTAGAACAAAATATTTTACTGTTAGCCCATAGGACTTCTGAATTGTTTGATATTAAATTTATATTTTTAGGCAAGTTTCTGATTACGTCAGTCATTAAATTGGAATGAACTATTCCCATTTTACAAAATTCCAGAGATAAGGTTAAGCTTTTAATTTTATTTAATAAATGCATAATATGAATGTATAAGTCGTAGGCTTTGTCATTTTGTTCTAAAGAGTTAAAATTTTGTTTATTGATTATAAAGTTTTTGTTAATTGTCTTTATGTCTTTCTTATAGTCTTCTATCAGTCTTTGGTTAATGTTTACTGTAGTTTCAATATTATGTTCGATTTTATAGTTATTCTTTTCAACGTTTGAAATTATTTTATCGTAGTATTCTTTATCGTCTGCGTCCATATTTCCAGTGATCCAGCTTATAATATTACCTAATCCATTTATTAAACCTCTCTTATGACGGTTCTTAATATCTTTAAATTGAATTAATTCTAATTGTTCAATTGCATCATTTGTTAAATCAGTTAATAAGTGAAAAATTTTATGATTTTTGAAATTAACTAAATGTGTTTGTATGTTTGTTATTTCAACTTCTAATAGTGTCAGATTATAAAAATGATATGTTTCATAAAATTGGTTGATTACTCTAATGTTGTTGATAGAATAGTGTAAGATTCCTGGTGTTTTAGTCAGATCCATTACTTGTATCGTCAGAGTCGTCTGAAGATGTATTGTCAGTAATATTAACATGTAAAGAGTCTTCATCTGAAACAAAATGTTTCTTTCGTTTACGTTTGTTAGGTCTCCTAATGTTATCTACATGTGTTGTCAATTGTCTAGCTCCTTGAACTAAAATATTTACTTTTCTAAATTTATCTCTACTTTTTATTTTTGCTTGAGTGTTTTTAAGGAATTCTTGGTCTGTTAGTTCAGGTGGATCTTCTCGTGTTTTATTTAATTTATCTGTACGTTTTTCTTTTTCTGCATTTATTTTTGTATGTGTTAACCCATGTAATAATGTTAAATCGTCATGGTATTTTTGTACGTATAGTTCCGTAATATTAATATCCGTTTGTTTATTATTATCTTGTATGATTCCGAAAGTTATTTCATTTGGAGTTAGTTTTAAATTTGTATTTAATGTATTGTTGTATGCTGAGACTGCGATTTTTAATTTTTGTTCAAAAGTATGTTTTTTCTTCTCGTGTGAAATTAATCTTAGCAACTCAGTCAATGTTAGATGTACTCTGTTAAGTAAACCTAAAGAATTTGAATGATTAGTAGATGTGTAATGAAGAGTTATATTATTGTAATCGCAAAATTGTTTAACTAAATTGTTCTTCATCTCTGTACCTTGGTCCAAAGTGATCTGTGTTGGTGTTGGGAAGTATGATAAATAAGTTTATGGCATTATGTGCAGGTATTGTTTGCGCGAATAGTCTTTTTGAAAATGTGTCTACCGATGTGAATATGATTTTACTTTCAAATTTTAGAATGTCAATCATTAGTTGTTGAAAAGGTTTTTCTGGTGTAGGAGTTAGTTGGTATTTTGTTTTGATTGGTCTTCTATCGTATTTAGCTTGTTTGCAAATTTCACATTTGTTTATGTATTCAGTGATTTTGTCTTTCATGCTCGGGAAGTATACTGGTTTTTTTAATTTTTCGAATGTTTCAAATATTCCGCGATGTTTAGTTTTTCCTAAGTGATAATTTTCGATTGTCTCTAATTGTTCGTTTAATTGTTCTATGTCAGGAATAATTTTAAAATATCTTTTTATTCTTACCGAAGGGAATTCGTCTTCAACTATTGTTTGTATTTCTTGAAAGTATTCGTCATAAACTTTATCTAAGGTTTGTATGTTAGATGAACAATAGATACCATAAGTTTTGTCTGGTTCCATTATTTGGTAAAGGATAGTCTGTAAGTCATCTTTTCTATTACAAATAATTTCGTATCTTTTTTTGCTTCCAAAGAGTTTAGAAAAATTCATTTCTTCCTTATTTCCTCGTTTGATTATAATTTGATTTTTTTTTTTTTTTTTTTTTTTTTATATTTAGGCATTTATCTGGGTCACAAATTCCAAATTGTTCTTTACTAGATTTTTGTGAATGAATGGTTTCTAAGTCCTTTTGTTTATTATTATTATTGTGGTTATTATAAATCATTATTTTATAATACTTATTTCTATTAATACGTTATTCTATTTTTTATATTTATATTTACGTTATTTTATATTTATAAGTTCTAATTATTATTAATTTTATTGTTTTATATAACTGTACTTCTTTCTATTATTTATAATATAATTTTATATTTCTATTTTTAATTAGTATTCTTATTCTATCTTTATCTTTCAATGAGATTATAGTATCATTATTGTTATGAATACTTTTATTGAAACTTAATTTTAATTATGTTAAATGTAATTAATATTTGTAGTCCGATTCCTGCCGTTTGTGTCGTATAATATTCTATCCGATGTTGAATACTCTACAATTTTTTTCTAACCTTACCCCGAAGGTAATTGCGCACATCCGTGGGCTTAGTTCTAAATAAAATCTGATGTAATCTCGTAGTTTTTCCTTTATCTAATTTATTTATTTTTGATTTTTGCATATTTATTTCCTTTTGAATTTTTATATTATTGGGGTATTTTTCCATTTTCTTATTAATACTATAATGTAAACTAATCGATGGTTTTGATTTAAAGCAAGCGGACAAGTTGGTGCTTCGTTGGCTTGTCTTTTCCGCGTTTTTAATTTTATTATTCTCTTTTATTATTTCTGATTTTTTGTAACAATTTGTTTGTAATGTTTCCGAGATAGGTTTAGTTAATTTTACGTTCCCATTAATATTTTGTTGATAATACCCAGACTTACCCGAGAACTGTCTTGTCGACATTTTATCAAGGGGTATTGGGGAATTACTTATCGTTTCTTTATTTTTTTGGTCGGCTTTTAAACTATCTTCGGCAATTACAATTTCATCACTTGCTACATTTTTAATTTCTTTCTTTTCATCTATTTTATTAGTAGCTATAACATTTTTTATTTCCTCATTGTCGTCGATCACTTTATAACTTATATTTCTTATATCTTTATCATTAGTTTTATTATTACTTATTATATTTTTTATTTTTTTATTTTCGTCGATTTTATTATTATCTATAACATTTTTTATTTCCTCATTTTCGTCGATCACTTTATTACTTATTTCTTTATTATTTTCAATAAAGTATATCTCATTTTTTAATTTATATTTTTTGTTTTTGAATTTTACCTCCATCTTTTGCAAATCGATTATGGCTCCTAATTCTTTCATCGTTTCATACCCGAACAGTATATTAAAGCGTTCGCTGAAGGGGTAAACCAGGAATTTAACTTCTTGATTAATTCCTATCAGTTTTTGCAGGTTGAGGATAACACCTTGTGTTCCTTCTGCACGTCCTGTAGGGGTTTTTATCATAAAGCTTTCCTTCGTTAATTTCGCGTTACGCGGTATACTTTCTGGGGTAATATAATTTTTTGTTGCTCCAGTATCGATTAGCCATTTTTTATTGGTATTATCCGTAATTTGAGGTAAATTATCATTGCCTACTTCGTCCAGTTCTAATTTTTCTTTACATTCAATTTTTTGTTTTTGCTCCGATTGTACTGATTCTGTATTATTTTTATTTATTCGGGTGGTTTCCCCCCGTTCGGACCTAATTCTAAAAAATGATTTCTTTCCTCTTCTAAATTATTTACACGTTCTGTTAAGTCCTTGAAATTTTCTAATTGGTGTCTTAAAAATTTAATTTGTTCGTCCTTTTCATCTTCCGTAAGATGGACTCTATTTGATACCGTTCTCATTGACACGGTGTTGGATTCTTGTGCCGGTTCTATGGCTGCTTGTTTATTTTTCCAATTTCCCGAAGGCGGTTTATTAAAAAATCTATGCTGGGATTGAGGATCCCACTGTTGATTATGAATCGGTTTTTGGTAATTATGATTTTCGTGATTTTGAAGACTATAATTTTGGTAATGATAATTTGGTTTATTATAATTTGGATTATTGTAATGTTGATGACGCGGATTATTATAATGTTGATGATGCGGATTATTACTGTTGTATCTTGGTTCGTATTGTTTATTGGCCGTATATTTATTAATTTTAAAATTAGGGTCATAATGTTTGCCTTTATAATTCGAATATGGTTGATGTTGATTTTTTACTTTTCTATTTGTCTGTCCGTAAATTCTATGTACTATATGTGACGCGGTATTGCGCAGTATTTCATCAATGTCCTCTAATGTTTCGAATTTCATATGATACGCGAAGTCTGTCAATTGTGGGTTAAGATTATGGACTGCATGGTGGGATATTTGTCTGTCGTAGCGAGCCATTTCGGATATTTTGTCTTCAATTTCGGGATCTGCGTAAATTCTTGCGTATAGATCGCATCTTTTTTTACCTAACCTGTCAAGGTAGTCATGTGGATTTTCATTGGAATATGATCTAGTATTGAGTATGTCGGCAATTAAATGTTCGCGAGTTCTTGTGTCCTGATATTTTCTTTTTAGAAATGTTAGTATGTCTTTTACACTACTGAATTCCTTGTCATATGTTGCAATTTTTGCTTTCCCTTTTAATTTTGTCAATAAAGTTAATATCAATTTAGAATGATTCATTTCCCGAAAGGAATTGTTGTCTTTACAATATAAATCATGAATATAATTCGTATTTCGAATAAAATCTACCAATAGCAACGGGTCACCATTGTATTCAGGTATTAATTTAAAATCGTGGTCTTTGATTTCTATATTAGTCATGTTATTTTCTTCGAGTAAGAAATTATCTAAATTTTCAATAGTAAGCGGGGTAGAATTATTAATTTGGCGAAGTTGATTTAATCGTTCCGCTAAATGTGACATAAATTGAAATAAACTTAAAGATAAATTATAAAGTAAACTTAGTAATAATAATAAATTTTAAATTTGAAATAAAATAAAATGAATTTAAATTTAATTATAATTATGTTAACTTAAATTTAATTGAATAATCTTCAGTGAAAAAAGTTTATCTGGAGATCTAATAGATTTAACAAAATTTGTTCCACTTAAGGGTTAAATATTGAAGAATATACAGAATACTGGATACCTCGTAGTCGTGGATAACGCTTGCTGTAGTAGTATACGCAGTGGCGAATCTTCCTCAAGACGTAGAGTAGTGGTCTTGCTGCCCTATTTCGGTCTTCCACTCGAATAAAGCTCCGCAAAGTTACTAATGAATATCTAGAATTCTGCCCAAGTACCTGTTCGCGGGCGCCAGTTAAATTTTACTAATCGATCACCAGGTTTTTAAAAAGAAACTTTATTATGAATGATAAACAAATAAAAGTAAGTTAACACAGTATAATAGTAACTAGCCGGACAAGTGACGAAAATCAAGAGAGCGAGGAGCCTCTGCTCCAGGCTTAAATAGCATCTGTTATTGATGATGTTAATTTCTAGAATTGTTTACTTGGTAGCCACCTGCCAACTGCAGCTGCGTCTAAAAGTGCATAACAATTCTAGGAATTAACTATTATTCTCAGAATTGTTTATTTGGGAGCCACTTGTAACTATATATATATATATATATATATATATATATATATATATATATATATATTATATAATATAACTAAGGAGGTCTACAACAAGAGATTAATACCCATGGATGCCAAGATAAGACACAACGAGACAGCCATACGACCTGGTGCCTTACATGCTCCCGAGTATTCATGGGTAGATACTGGATTTTCCTGTATCTGAATAAAAGTGATACGAATACTTTTCTGTATCCTATACTTTTACTTGATATTTTTGTAGTTGAATACAGTTATTCCGACTCTTACTCTTCTAATGCGCTATACAGAAGCCTTTCTTGGGGCATTAGTTTTTGTTATCATTTTTAAAGGAAGAAGAGTTATTCGCCGAAAAAGTAACCTCTACAAGGCATCAAATGATTAAAATCATGTTTTTTATTAGTTAATTATTTTTTGAAAGCTATGGAATTGAACAAAAAAGATTGTTCTTAACCCTATGCTCAAACTCTTTAAAACGTTATAGCTGTTATAATACTCGTCATATTCCGGTGCTGTTTTTTAATTTTGTGAAACTAATTTTCTTCTTTAAAATTATGTAAAATTTGTTACTATTGAAAGTAAAAAATTCGAGAAAATATTTATAAATTTCTTCGGACAATTGTTTTTGCACCCGATTTCAATCATCTATGTCGATTGCCTTTACATTGTAGTGTACATAACCACCCTTTACTCTTGACTAATTTCATAGTTTATTTTCGTTTCTACATATGTGATAAGTGATTAATTACAGATTATATTGATGATAAGTGATAACTTGTTCACCATTATTTTTACTTATTTATTTATTAGTACTAAGGGGAGATGCGGCGAAATTGGTCTTTCGCCGGTAATAAAATCAGAGGAGCTTAAATCAGTGGTTGACTATTGCTTATATTTTTATTTATTTATTATTAAATTCACCGTGATTACTAGTAGATAATCATTTTTTTTTGTTTAAATCCGTGAGACAAAGTAATTTTTATGCCAAAATGAGCTTGGTTTGTTTGAGCCATGGTGGAAGGATAATGCCTACAATTTTCCACATCTATCAAAGGTAGTTCGTAGAAAATTGTGAACAGTGATAACATCAGTGCCTTGTGAAAGAGTCTTTTCTAAAGAGGGGGAAATTTTAAATGAAAGGAGAACACGCTTGACGTCCTAAAAAGTAAACAAAATGGTTTTGTTTTTTTAAATATGATACCTAATATGATAATGTAGAAAAAGGAATTTTCACTTCAAATTATTAAATTAAGAAAAAATTTCACAGCCAACATATAGACTAATAATAATAATTTTAAAAAACTAAATAGAAAATTATTAAACGATTTGTTTATTCATTCTATTTTTTTAAATTTTTGTTTTCAGTACATCCGACTCCGTTAGCTTTGAAATATATTATTGCTATATTCCAACAACATGCATTTCGTTTATCCTATTTTAAAGCTAATTTTTTACCAATTTATATTTGAAAAGTAGATGTGAAACATATTAAGTTTCTACAGTTATAGTAAGATAATAAAATTTTCAAGCTCAAAAACTATAGGACAATTTATTTATTTAAATATGTACAAATATATATATATATATATATATATATATATATATATATACAAGTATCTAGAGATCTAAAGAGAGGTGGGGTGACCTTAGTAGGACCTCCCACCTCATTGCTACGACTCGCGAGTCATGTATCTGAGTAACTGTACCCGGTACATTTCCACCGTATCCGGTCCTTGTATCCACTACTTTTCAGTATCGGCTAAAAATTATCCGATAGATATAACCTTACCCATCCCTACTTCCGAGTGCCTTGTAATGCATAGGAAAGGACTAATGGAGAAACTGGAAGTGAACCTGTATTATATTTTAAAAAAATTGACAAATTCATACAGTTATAATTTAGATTACTGATTAAATAATATAACATATTCACAGTTCCAAAAACATAGGTAACTTGAATAAAGAAAGCACAACATACCCGAAGCTTACCGTTGGCCAATGACAGGGTGGAAGTCATGTTGGCAGAACCTCCAAAACCGTGGAAGAGGACGTACAACTTATCTGGATAGCCCGTGTTTGTGAGTTGTGAGTAAGAGTAGATCTCTGTGAGGATCACTTCTTTGCCTTTTCTGATAAATGAGAACTAATGTTAATAATATGGATATGATAGGCTTAAAATAGTTAATGTAAATTATGGGTAAAACATTAAACATACTTTCACAGGAATGTATATTTGTTTATTGTTAATCATAGAGTGAGTAAATGAGTTAGTGTAAACCAAAGAAAATTTATTACGACTGTTAAAAGATTCTTATAGATCGGAAACCAGGATCGAAAATCATACTATTATATTTACTATACTATGGCATTACTATATTAGTATATCTACCTACTATTGGGGTATGTAGAAAATACCATTTCACCATCTGAGACGGATCGAAATAACGTAACATGGAAGAAATTCGGCTCAAAGAAAAACCTACTTTAGGAAGAAGGCTAATATTTGATGGCGTTTTGCAACAACTTATAAGTCTTAACGTATAAAAAAAAAAACCAGAACGTCACATTTTTCCAGTTCTAGTGGATTTTCCGTTATCAATGAAAATACGTTTAATATTTTTTTAAAAGCATTCCATCAATACTGATTTAGGTAATCTTTGTAAAGCAGAAAAAGGTTGATACAAAAAAAAGTTAAATAAGACTAAAAATCCGTATTTCTTAGTTACAGAAAAATTAATAGTAAACCAATTATAGTTATTGTACAAAAACACAATCTAGATTGCTGCACTCTTAAATACTGTACGTAATATGTCCTATTTCTAACCAGGTTTTATATATTTTTAATTGCCATGAGAAGTATGCCATTTTCACTTTTTTTTTTAATTCTAGATTAACATTCATCTTTACTTACTACTCATTAATGTACTGCGATATAATGTATGAAGATGAAGGCATATTTCATGTTGTAAAATAAAATATTATGCGAATTGTTCAACTTCATTTTAAACAGAATTTTCCATATGTTTTTAAACAAATATTGTATCACCAAAGGAATAGAAGAACGGTATTTTACACAAGGCAGGGGAATAAAAAAGATCCTATATCCGACTCCTCTCAAGTAGAAAACTATTGAGACCTCCCTTTCTTCCCGACCAGGGGACTTACAATGCCATCTTGACTTCCGGTCAATGATGTGCAACCCGGTGCTCCGTGTGTATTCACTTCCGCGGAAGCGTTATAACGTCTCTCCAACAGATCAGGATACTTTGTCCGTCAGAATGGGCATAGCGAATCGATTGGTAAGCCGGCCTATTCTGTTTGTATCTTTGGAAAATAAATAGTATGGCTGGATTCGTCTATTTTAGTTATCATTATACGTTAAATCATTATCACTATCATAATTATCATTATAAATTATCTTGTGATACATAAAATTATATAGGGTGTTGAGTTCAGTATTTGCTAAGGAACTAATTTTTCATGTCGGGTTAATAATAAGGTGTCCTTAAATGTTTTTGGAGTTTACTCCTTAAGAAAGGTTTTTCATATTTAGCCCGCGGTATGAAAATTTTTTGTGAAGTAAAATTGATTTTTAACTTAAAGTGGTCCGTTACGTTCCTTTCTCGATAAGATTGTATTTTTTTAAACATAAAAGATAGAAATTAAAAGAAAATTTCGGAACTAATCGGCAAGAGATACGTGTGGTATCTATGCTAACAGTGTATTATATTGCATTTTCCTCGAAGTGTTGAAATGCGATAATTTTTTGGATAGGAGCCTTCTTAAAGAAACTTATCCAAACAACACTATTACTACTCTTATAAAGATTCCGCCTTAATCTGTTGGGGTCCATTCACATTACTTGGATACCTCAACAGACGACAGTGCAGAGTTGCTCTGATAAGAGTAGGAAATTGATTTATTAATCGTGCCAACTTCATCTTTCCTTTGCAAAAACCCTATGTTGTGGCCTTCTGATCCCAACTTCATTGTACTCAAAGAGAAAGTATGCAAAATGAAAGTAGTAAATGACTGTACTGAAAGAGGTATTGCACTGATTCAAACATTTAATACATGTATCACCAAGAATGAAGAACAGTTTCAGTATCTTCTCCAGTTTATTCAAATGCACAAACTACAGTTTCCAACGTCCAAGAAGGCGACGCTAATAGACAATGGTGCTAGTAAGCTTTTGTAAATATTGAGAGTCTTACACGTAGAATTAACATTTCAGAAACTTGAATTATGGCTATTGTAAATGTAAAATAACATTTTCACTGTATTTCTTTATAAATTTATATCCTTAATAAAGTTAATTTAACAAAATATAGGAGATTTATTGAAAATTATGTTTTTGACCTAATAGTGTTAAATCATAGGAACCTCTAAATATTGACCAAATAACCTGAACTGTTTTCCTTTTTAAGGGCAGGCTTGTGGAGAATATGTTTTCCAAAATTTAAATTTTTGGATCACCCTACTGTGCAGTGTCTATTTAATTGTGTACAGTGTGTAGTGCTATTAGGAACGGGAATTGGTCTATTAGGAAGTGGACAGGCAGTGATCATGCTGGGCTTAAATACACCTCTACCGCACTCTGAAGATGAGGGCCCCTTCAAAAAAGTAAAGACAGGGAAGAAATCGGCCAAGAGGAAGCCAAGGAAACCAGAAGAAGCGCCCATGGTAGTGATAGATATATATAATATTCTTAACTGTTGAATTAGTCTAAACAAATATTGACAGAAATGTCAATCTTATTTTTTTTTTTTTACCCACATTCATTCAGAAACGCATTCTCTTTGATATCTACAATACCCTTTCTATGCGTCAGCTTAGAATTCCTTTTTGAATGATGAAAGCTATTTATGAATGCTTGGCTTCAGATTTCTTCAGGTATCATAAATAATACCTGCTCGGATTTAGAAATAATTAGTACAACAGCAAATGAAATATTATGATCCTAACCCACGCATATTGCTCAAAAATTTAAATATTAAACATTTTTTTTAAAATAACCTTTTTATAACTCTAAAAAATAACTTATATATAACTATAAACCTTGAAGGAACATGGGATCAATATATGATAAAGCCTATACTGTTTCA
Source organism: Troilus luridus (assembly GCA_964056705.1). Taxonomy (NCBI): domain Eukaryota; kingdom Metazoa; phylum Arthropoda; class Insecta; order Hemiptera; family Pentatomidae; genus Troilus; species Troilus luridus. The sequence goes on from OZ057414.1 coordinate 49,901,212, forward strand.
AGGATAACGGTTGGGTGAGCCCCAGGAGGTCTCCCTAGGATTAAAATCTTGGGCCTTTGTGACAGCGACTCTGAGCTATGCGTACTGAGCTACCCCGATCCCTTATTAAACTATTATGCATATGATGATTTCAAATTTACAAAGTGGTATAAAAAAATATCCTCTATTTCTTTACGTTTAAAACGCAAAAATGATCCAAGGTCAAACAAATATTAATTTGTCTAGGTATAAATATTAGTAAGTCTTTTGACAAAAAAGTTGTTTTTTTTTTTTTCTTCAGTCGTTCTCGATTATTTGCCATCCTTTTAATGATGTCCCTATCCGTTGAATATTTTCCTTACCGGGAATTCATCTTCCACTCCAACCAACGCTGTATTTTTTAATAGCAAGTGGTCGTGCTTCAGATAGGTCTTCTAATCCCAAGCTGAACCACGAGATCGATTATAATTAACCATTATTATAACTTATATTAGTTTATTTTTTAATGCAATGCTAATCTTAGTAACAAAAAATTTTGATACGATATTTATGTGAACATGAGTGCGTGCATACCTGGACACCAAGTGAAAGGAAACACTGAGCTCCTCCTTCGAATCCCGGCTGAAACCTGATGCCAGCTGACAAGATGCTGTTGTGACAAAAATATGTTGATTAGATTATTTTATTTTGATTGGATTTTATTCCCTCAATTAAATAATAAATATTGAATATAATGAAAATGTGTATGTTATTGTTAGTCTGTATGTAGTTAAGTAAACAGAATAACTATTTAGGAGATCTCGTTGCTAGTCTTGAAAATTGCATTGAAAACTTTTGTCTGTAAGGGTGTGTTTTTTGCTGAGGCGTCGATCGTGAAGCATGTTAATTGGTTTAGTTAGGTACGGGTATCTATTTAATGCCAGTGTAACTGTCGAGAGTCAAGAGCGAACTATGGAGATTCTGATAATATACAGTATAGTAATTTAAGCCATTGATAAAATTTCTTTTTGAAGTCTTTGTACATAGAAACAATTCATTGAAGCTATGCTTATTAGGTAATGTTCTATATGCAATATTATCACAACTGCAGTAAGTGTGTGGTATGTTGAGCTGTGTTTTGCGGAATGACAGCTCAATACGTCATATTTCCTCAAACACGAAATTTAGATCATGGAGTAATTTGTTTGTTGTTGGTGCAATGTCAATATTTTAATTGTGAATATAATTCTGTAATTCCGTTCTATGTAGCGCCAGTGAGTTTGCATTCCTAAGCATTGACAAAGAGCTCGCTGTAAATTGATTTGGGAACATTAAAATGGAGAACCCTGGCCTGGGTCATCTGAGCAAGTTGTTGGAAGACGATACAAAAGGGGTTGAAGGAGATAATTACGATTGTTTAGTATCTGGAATAAACTTGGGGTGACGTAATTATCAACTGAGGGTGGCTGTATGGTAATCGACTCATACCTGATGCAGATTGTTTCTTTTGTGCAGATAGAAGACGAAAAGGAGCTTCGATCATGTTGTTGATCTGTCATTCCCAGATGAAGTAGCTTGCTGGTGAGGCCGAATATTAATTCTCTTCGGAAGTTTGGGTAGATTTGGGAAAATTTTAGAAGAAGGAGAGATCCTTTGAAGATAATTACGCCGTGTGGCTTGCATCCATAAGAGTTTCGCATCAATGTATATTAGATGGACTCCATGGCTACTTATGTTAATTTCTGGCCTCTCTAGTGTTTATTTACCTTTAGGGCTTTCACGATTTGTTTCAACAGTATCGTTACCGTATTTTAGGAATTTCATTTGCTGCGAAATAATTTTCTTCTTCCTTCATTTTTTCTATATAAAAATAAAATATAGCTATAATAGTGAACCATTTAACGTTGATTTTAAATTTTGAATGATTACTATATATATATATATGAGTAGTTGTCATTAAAATCAGGAGAAAAGGTTGTTAATGGATACACTATAAGTCGTGATCGCGTTTGACTTTTTATATCGAGGTGACTTCATTAACATGGAAGTTTGGTTAGAAAAACCTCACATTTAACACCGTGTTACATCTTTCAGTAGTAGGTAGATCCCTCCTTCAAAGACGTTCAGATCTCCTAGTCGGATTCTGTGGTATTGTGTCTGTCAGTAGTGTTTGTACCAGCAAGTTCGGATGTTCAGCAAGTCAGTCATGAATTTTTTTGAATAGTTTCTTAATTTTGTCAGTAACGAGTTGGTTAGTAATATAAATTCAAATGTATGAATATAAAAAAATAGGTATATCTAATATTAACGAAGGTTATCAAGAAATCATTTCCCAGCAGAATGTGCGCATCAAACTCGTAAGCGATACAAATCATACATCCGGGAAGTTGAGATATTAGATATGAACTCTTTACGCGACAATGGTACAAATAAAAAGGTCAAGGGGGAATATAGGAAACGAGAAGGTCAATGATTATTAAATAAAGTAAAATCAAATAATATACTAGCAGCGAACATGTCCATAATAAATTGTTTAGGCAAATTGTTTCATATGTAGTTTTCAGTAACATGGTTTCTTATCTGTTTAATAAGGACAAATTACATTTTTAATGGAAATTTATTCTGAATATATTCCAAACAACATAGAATAACAACAATTTAGAAAATGCAATGCTTTAGTAGTAAAACTGGTTATTCTGTTTAACTTGTTTATACGCATTTCAATACAAATAATAACAGGAAACAATATATATTAAAAATAACTACAATTCTATGTCCAATAGATTGAATAACATCAGAGAGCGTGTTAGTTCAGTTTTATACCGCTGATTGAATTGTCCCGGGTTCAAGTCCAACTGTGAAAGTAAAATTAATTTAATCTGTTAACAGACACGGGTGGACCTTGTGGGACCTGGAGATCCTCCTGAGGCTCACCCCACTTCGATAAAGTGGATATCCTTAATTGAAAATAAAACCTGGCGATTGAGCATGATCTCGAACAAATCACCTTATTGTAAAATCGTTGTCATAGAAACAGGAAAGTATCTACAATGTTCTGAGCTACCTTTAAATATATACTTTAAAGTTTGTCAATTTATTTTTTTGGATATCCTTAACTCAGAATATAACAAATTGGATATTTCAAAAAATATCAATATTATATTTCCACTTTTAGAAAAAATGTTATAATCATTTAAATTTGAGTCGTAAATTAAAGTTTCCATCAACCTTTTTTCAAATTTGAAAATACAAAAATACATTGTTATTTAGTTCATATTGATATTAAACCTATGATTTTTCTAGAAGCATTATTCATGAATAATAGTTTTCCATGTTAAGGGGCGGAAAAAGGGATATAATGATACTTATGCTAGTCTAAGAAATAGTTTTCATTGTAGAGGTCATGTTTGCCATTTTCTGCATCAATTCCTTAGATCATTTCCGTTTTGATTCTCCTCTTTAAGACACCTACGATAGCTAGTTGTCATAAACTTCAATTCCCCAATTTAAATTTCCTGTAGGGACTCACCTAAGACCGAAGAGAGGATGGCGATACGACAGAGCTCCATCCCTGCTACTGACGGCTGATTTCCTCTTCCCTCAACTTCCTGCCAGCTATCAGCGTCGACATAATTACTGCCTATCAGTTGACTCCGTGCAAACTTATATATCCTGCTGGTATTATGAGCTCCCCAGCGCTCTTCCAATATGTCAAATAGTCGAATACAGGCAATCATCAAAATTAGAAGCCATATCCGAGTCAACTACATCCTTCATCACTCCACAAACTCATACAAGACATTTAATAAGAATTGAAGTGTAAATAATAAAATCAAAACAGGTCGAAAATTGGAAAAATTTATAGATGAACAATAAATTTGTAACTTTGAACTTTTACGATTAAACCAGAATCGTTGAATAATTTTGGAATTTCAAAGCTTGAAGTTCAACAGTTCTCCTTTTCCAATGATATGGTACAAAATGACCGTAGAGACGAAGTCAAGAATATATAAGACCATATTTAAAAGAGCATAACATATGGAACATGGGATATCAACAAAATGAACAGAAGTAAACTTCTGTCAACTGAAATGAATTTCCTAAAATGGAGCACCTGAAAGTCCAGGTTACATAGAAGTAAGCCAATTATGAAAATGACGACAGACACAGTTCAGAGAGAAAGGATCTAATAGAAACTTCTAAAAGGGCTTGGGCATACAAACATAATGGGAATAGATAACATAGCCTCAACGAATACGGGAATGGAATATTATGTCCGTTAATTTGTATTTATAGAATGTATGTATATATGTTCCGTGTAAGTTCTTTGTCCAAGTAATAGTCCAACAAACCTTTTTTAACAAACAGAATTGTTTTTAGAATCGTTATTGTCAATTTTGACTGCTGGACATGAAGCATTCCATAGGAAGAAGATTACATGGTTCGATTTCGAAATGTTTATTTTGATTTACCATTTGTAGAACTACTTTTTTAAATCGAATATATGATTTTGGTCGGCGAGAAGGTATGTTTGGATCTTTGTGAAAAGGAATAATGGCTGTAAGGTATAGATGGTGGTGCAAGGGTGCTCTGGAATACCAGAGGGCTAAAGGGAATAAAGAACAGGGCATTGTAGGAAATCGAAGAACCAACGGTAAAATTCAGTTCAATTTTTGATGTCAGTGCGATTTCAAAATTCAGTGTAATTTAAGTTAATAAAGTTGAGTAACCTCATAAAATTAAATCGAATAACTGTAGTGGTAAGGGTGAGGGTCTCCGGACAAAAGGGCCCAAAAATGCTCTTTAAGGTTTTGAATAAGTTTTCCCTAACAGCTCAGGAAGATAGGGAATCCCTTTTGATTTATTTCTTTTAATTTCCATGAGTCCTGATCCTCAGATGCCTAAGAGGTCCTTTCCATCTTTTTAATGCGGTGGTGCTCCGCGGGACGGAAAACGACGTAAATCTCTGCGCTGGCTTTTCCAGCCAGTTTTCCCGCCCTCACCGAGTCGTGGCGGTTATCCCTTAGTTATGCATTCCGGCCCTTGTTTCCTCCTCTCTTGCCTATATTGCCCCTTTATTTCTCGAGGAGCTGTTTTTATTAAAAGAAAAAAGGCCTCTCCTCTTTCACGGTTCGTAAGATTTCGTTAAGTCTTTCCTGTGGTTGTTCTATAAAAGCCCGGCACGAAATAAGCTTCATCAGGGTAGAGCATTGTCTCCATATTTATATTAATTAATAAACTCTCCGACGAGGCTTCATTATATCATAAATGGTACGTTTTGTATACTATATTGTAAATGAGGTAAGATTTGACGTAACCTATTAAAATTTAGAAATATTTATTAAAGAAATATTGGACGTAGATATTATAGATAAATGTATACGTTAATTTGAAAAAAAAAAAACTACAGTAATTAATCTTCTTAAAAATTTTATTTGACAGTTTACAATTAAGATATTTGAAAGCACTTATACGCTGATGATGCTGCAATTCTTCCCTCTAACTAAGAACCTATAATAACCTCTAAAGCTCTCCGAAATCATCCATCTGATTTATAAAAGTAGCTCCACAAATGCCATATTAGAATAAGCGCCACAAAATTGAGCTGAGCTACGTTAACTTCTCCGTACGAAAAGTTTCTTGTCCACAAATCAAAATTAACAATCAGTTATAGATTCATTAGGATCCAGTCCTCCAGGGCCTCTCTGTAATGTAGGTACCCAAAAAAGAGGGAAAAAACTATTTATCTTAAAACCTAACTCGGACAAATCACCTCCTGCACAACGGTTGTCCTATAAACCGTCCAGTCTCTACCACGTAACACAACAGTTCAGACTCTTCATGGATCGTAGCTGGATAGGTTTATAAAAAATGTGATTAATGGTGGAATGTACAAAGCGAGGTGCAGCAGATAGCAAAAGCGAGATGTCCCTTTAAGGAAAAAAACCTATGTAACTATAATCCCCGAAGGGTCTTGGTGTATAGTATTATTCAATGCATGGTGGAGACTATGCTGTTTCTAAGCCAACAGCTTTGCAGGGAGGTGATTTGGCCGTTATGACGCTTTACAGCAAAGTTTTACCCCTAATTAAGTGCACTCATTTTCTAGGATAAATGACCCAAAACGGGGTCAATAGAACTACACATAACAGTTTCACGTTTGTTAACATAATAATTAACATAATTTATTTTCCCCAGTCTGTCTCAATATGGTTTTCAGTAACGCAGCAGCCTACGTATTCAGCAAACCCGCTCCCCCTTGATATACACAAAAATCATTTTCTTAATAGAGAAGCGCAATAGCTCAAAAGAGACATAAAATACTTGATAAGACGAGAGTGAAAGGACTCCAAACCAAAGCCTTAAGTATCTAAGCTCAAAACAGAAAACAAAATACCTGTCAATATTTCTCCTATTCAGGCATCTTCAGGACAGAATGAGTATAACACCAAAGAAAAAAAGATAAATCATATCTTAACCTCAAATATCCACAAAACACCAACCAGAGGAAATTTCCCACCACATACAAAGCCCAACAACAACTTCTGAATCATAGTAAAGAAGTATCTTTATTTGAAGAGAAAAGATATGTCCATGACCGGGACTCGAACCCTGGTCATCCAGATCGCTATTCTCGAACTCTACCATTTGAGCTATCCTGGCCCAATCAAGCACGCTTCCAGGTCGTGGTCATATCTTTTCTTTTCACTAATCCCAAGTCCCCGCGTTCTCGCAATTATATTATTAATTATATTTATAACAAATAAAATACAATAAATCATAGTAAAGAAGGTTAGTGGACAACATCTGGAAATTGTTAAGTAAAATCAGCTGATAAGAAACTAAAGAAGAAATGTAAAATACACACCAAACTTCGAAGAAGGAAAAAACATCAATAAATAAAACAGAAGACAAGAAAGAATATCAGTAAGGAAATGTAAAATGTAGGAAAAAAGACCATTATCGAGAACAAAAAAGTTCCACTGGGCTCTTGATAATGCCCTTATGTTGTAGGTAATATTACTCTCTTCTTTAATATGGTATCTTGTTTTAGTTGTTTATTTGTTTATCAGAAATTTTATTTAACATTTTCCAGCAGTTATCCTGTAACCTATCATAAGATGCAGCAGTTGCATTGGGGCCTTGGAAGTGGTGGGGTGGGTTATCTGGTGAGTGTATTGCTACAATACGAGGTTGCGGTGTGCTTTATTTATTTTTTCCTTAGTTATTTATTAGTCTCTTTCTCTCAGTTGGCGACATATATTTTTTGTTGCCTGTAATTAATTTATAACGGCGAGTTTTACCCCCCTCAATTACTCGCTTTATAGGCTGAGTGATCCACAGGAGGTCTCCAGAACCTTCGTTTCATCTTTTCAACGTCGTTAACATTATAAATAATTTTCCTGCCACAGCCTTTCCCTAACTCAGAATCAGTAACTCAGCAACCTATGTACTGAGCAAACCTGCTCCCACTTGGGATAGATAAAAAAAAATCTAATTCATTCATTGGCTTAAAGTACAGTTATTCATAAATCAATCGTTTGTTATTTGTTTTTGGAGCGTCTTGCAGCAAGATTTCTGTCAGGGACGGGTGGTGAATGGTGGGAATGGTTGGTCTGAGATGTGCTGTAGCTCGTCTGATTTGATGTTCTTTTGTGTGTCCTAACGATGCCTGAATTCGTGAAATGTTTACTGGTTGGTTTTTCCCAGTATTTTAAAGAACTAAAGATTTGTCTTGATTGTTTTAGTTATATTTTACCTATGGGAACTGTATTTATAATTTCTAATAATATATGAATATCAATGAAGGTTATTAATAACCATAATAGCTATTTCCAAGTAATGAATAATGTATATCACATTCCAATCCTCCAGAATAATAAAAAAGCGGGCTATTTCTTGAAAATTAGTTGAGATAGGGCGAAGAGGAGAGAGGAGACCTTAGGGCAGGGGAAGAAGGCTGATTATGGAAGGAGGTTCCTATGAATAATACACCACCCGCAGCCTCACTCCTGAGGTAATTAAACCTTCCAAACTCCATCAGCTCCCTCAGCGTCCCCCTTCCATCCGACCAGGAATTAGAGTAAAAAGTTCCTCATCTTCTTCTTCCCTATTGGCAATGGGGGTGGGGTGTTTGCTAAGGCAGCCAGGGGGATGGCCGAATTCTCCTCACCTCTCTTCCATTTAAACCGGTTAGGGGCAGCAGGAGTTACAATCAAGAAGCAATATAGGTGTTTATGAAGATAGAGCTAGTGACATATAGTCTAAAAGGAAAACACAAAGATTTGCCAAAAAAATTTTTATTACAATTATTTTCCTTACCAATGATATGACCTGTTTTTTGTTTTTTTTTAATGTGGTCTAATTTCATTTTTTCATATGTACGGTACCTATGGGTTTCCATTTGAATTATTTTAAAATATGGATAAACGAGCAAAGGTATTTATTACTTATTACAATTTCTGTATTTACGGACTAATCTGTATTTACATTTAGAAGAATAAATGATTTTGTTAGATCCCAATATTCTTATACCACTTCATACCGCTCATTTCAGCTTTGAATAATTCACATTAATCTTTTTCTTTTTTTTTATCCAATGGCAGTTCGTGGCAATTCTATCTTTTGCCGACGAGCCTCTCAATAAAGACATGTATCGCCATCAATGTTTTGAACATTTTAACAACACCGCAATGTCGTAAGTGTGCACCGCCCATTACACCAAAATTCCCTATAGAACAAATATCAGATTCTGTGCAGATATTCCTGGAGGTAATCATGCCTGTGATAAATCTGAGACTACTCTACAGCTTTGCTGCAGCTTCGCAACAGATTTGCCTCTTGGAAGATCTCGGAGGAAGATCTCTGCTCATGTGCAAGGCATTTCCAATTTTTCCATCTGCTAGAGTTGTAGTGCTGGTCCCTTATATAGCTCCTAATTGTTTTTTCGATCTTGTTCTTGGCTGATGTTCGCGAAGCTGAGTTGTCAGGTTGAGGTAGTGCTGCGTCTTGCTTTGCAAGTTGGTCTGCCCGTTCGTTTCCCTCAACCCCTATGTGATTTGATATCCAAATGTAAGCACAATGTAAGCTCCCAGCTTTTAGCACTCATATTCGATATAGCAATCCGACAGGATCTTATGGTTTCACAATGAGTCGGAGAGCTATTATGGCGGCTTGCGAATCTACTAGGAAAACTGCTTTTCTGCAGATGGTTTCGATTTTGGCGATTTTTACTATTGCTGTTATTTCGCCGTCGTAATTTCTTGGATTGGAACCTACAGGTACAGAGCCCTCAAAGGCTGATCTAAAGACGCCAGCACATGTGCAGTTCATTGCCGCTGAACCATCTGTGTGTGTGTGTGTGTGTGTGTATATATATATATATATATATATATATATATATATAGAGAGAGAGAGAGAGAGAGAGAGAGAGAGTGAGAGAGAGAGCCAGCTATCTCGACTGTATAGTTCTGCAATTGTTTCTATTGCTGCACCTTTCAGTTCGTAAGGATTGCTGAGCATTTTGATGCAGTTTGGTTTAGTAAACATAGCTTAAAATTTGGTAGATCAGGTAAGACTGTGTTTATTCACATTTTCTAATTGATATTTCATACCAAAATACAATATTGGGGTCTTGAAAAATATATTTTTTTTTTATAATCATAACTAGGGAGCGAAGTAGTTCTCTGAGTTGCTTTGCCGAAGGGTCCGGATTATTGTATCTGTTAATAGCTGTGGTTGGACCCTGTGGTATCAGATGACCCTCCTGGGGCTCACCCAGCCTCTATAAAGTGGGGGTCTTAAACCTGGTGGTTGAGCGAGTTCTCGGACTAATCACCTCCCTGCAAAACCGTTTTTCTAGAATCAGTACAGTCTCTACCGTCTACTTTCCCCATGACTCTTCATGAATTGTACTAGTCCAGGATTTTTTAATTTATTTTTTATGAGTTTGACCAGTTTCAGTAATTATTGATTCGATATTCATTTCTCCTTCTATTTGTTTATTAGTGTTTAATTTTCACTATTGAGCAAATTCAATATAAGTTCATTGAGATAGTCCCTCTGACCATGAATCCATAGAGCACTTAAGATCAAGTCATTAATTTCCTTTGCCTCCTTCACACCTTTGACTCCTTTGACTGAAATACGGAAACACACGCGTGCACACACACGCACACACACAATCACACATATATATGAATTATATTTAGGATATTACTTATATGGTACTAGATCACTTCAAGGTTTAGTTTTTTGGTACTCTGTCAGAGTTAAGAGTTATATTTCTTGATAAAAACTCTGAAGGATTTTCCGCCTCTTTACAGCACCTTTAATCGGCGTTGGACTGAAGGTTTCAATTTATTTTTTTAGTCTTTAATATCTTTTAGGCACCAGAAGCGATTTTAATCTTCTAGCCTTTACTCCTAAAGGCAGGACCGGGTGAATTACCAATCCCATATTTTTTTAATATTCCCTGCAAACCTTCTTATAAAAACTTTTAAAAAATGTACCCATGCAACCGTTAAAAGGTCCTGAGTTCACTACATGCTAGAGTCTAGAGCTGTTTCTAAGACGATTGTGCAGAAAGATGATTTCTCCGAGATCACGCACAACCGCCAGATGTTTCCCCTGTTTAAGGGTTCCCACATTATAGAGGCCGGGTAAGACTATAATGTGTTATCAGACACAGGCTTATTCGAACCTGAGATCTTCAACACAGCTATTTATCACTCTACACGCAGAGTTACCCCGCTCCAACTTGAATCTTCATATAAACATGAGACAGTTACTAAAAGATGTTAATTAATTAATACAACTACTTCAATGAAGTATAACGATTGGCGACGATGATAGTTCTTCAGTTCAAAGTGTTTATTAAATATTGTAAAAACTATTACAGATCTGGCTGCCCAACAAGTACAACTATCTAATATAGTATAACTACTACTCTACGGCGCTACAACTCGGTGACGAGTCCTGGCCTCCTCCACCAACTTCTTCTAGTCTTCTCTGCTTTTTGCGCCATCATCATAATCTATCCTAATAACAGCATAAGCAATGTGAGAAGGAATTCTGCACAGCCTTCTCCATCTCTCCCTGTCTTCCACCAGTTGCACTCTTCTGCTCCAATGGAGTCCCCTCTTCTCAAAATCCTTCCTCACCTCTTCTCCCCACTTCTTCCTAGGTCGTCCTCTTCCTCCTCCAGAAGTGAGAAACTTTTTGGGCTCAGATTGACATATCCTAGGTGGACCTTCCGCATTTTTGTCTTGTCCTTTTGAAGAGCTGAATCTATAACCAAAATGAACGGTAGGGGGCTCAGACTACACCCCTGCCGGATTCCAATAGCTGTCTCAATTTCCCCAGAAGTGTAGTTAGCAAATCTTACTACACTCCTCGTTTTCTGATATAAACTTTCGACTGGATGTCATTACCGAAGTATATGACCTTTATCCATCCCTTTTCCCTTAAGGCTTGAGAATATCAGTTTTCCTTACACAGTCAAACGCTTTTGTGAGATCAGCAAAGCACAAAGTCATTTCCTTTTCCTTTTCTATGACCTGTCTCATTGCAAAAATCAGGTCCTGGGTGCTCCGGTTTTGACCAAAGCCGTATTGTTGCTCCTCTTGGAGCAATCCTTCGACTCGTCTTCTTATTCTCTTTTCCAAAATTTTGGAATATATCTTGCTTGGTTCACATAAGAGGGATATACCTCCGTGGTTGTTACAGTCTCTGTTGTCTCCTTTCTTATAGATTGGGACTATAACTGCGACTTCCTAGTCGGGATTTTCTTCGGTTTCCAAACTAAGTTTAGTAAAAAAAGCATAATCTCCGTTCCTTTAAATTCCATATATATTAATATTTTCCTAGCTTCATGCTTAGCAGAGCTTCCCCTATTTCATCCTCACAAATGTAATCCTCTTCCTCCCAGAGATCTCCATCTCCATCTCTTCCACGTATGGAATCTGTGCGTTTCCCTCCAGCAGCTCTTGGAAATATTCTTTCCGCCTTCATTCCAACTTCATTATTTGTTCGTTATGCATGAGAATATTTCCTTCTTTGGCCTTTACAAACTTCAAAGTTGGTACTCTTTCTTTCTTTCTGTACTCTGACGAAAGTCAGATGCCAACTTTCGTCCGAAGTCCGTTCGAGGCTTTCCTCTTAGCTTCTATAACCCTATTTTTGGCCTCAATCATTTTCATCTTATACCATTCATAGTTCTCTGGCATTTTGTGCGCAAGATATTCTTTCCGTAGTCTTTTTTTCCCAGATCACTGTCTTCGCCTCGTCCGACCACCACCTGTTCTCTTACACTATTCTCTTATACGCCCCAACCCTTATTTTACCACAAACTAATGGTGCTGGATCTCTTATTATTTTTTCAAAGTAAAACCAGCATGTCTCTAGATCATCAGAGTCCCATGGGTAGCCAGGGTCTCTGGGCATTCTCTCAATTTCTTTTTGAAAGAGGATAGACAATTCGTCGTCTTCCTTTAACCTGTGTGCGTTGACCACTTCTTTCCTAATCCTTCTTACATTTCTACCGACTCTTTTCTCTCCTCGCCACACTACTTAATAGGTAGTGGTCACTAACTGTTTTAAACCTCTTTTCACTCGTACATCAATTATATGTTTAAGGGAATCTTTCTTGACCATCTATTATAGACTTTTCGTTTCGACTTGGTTCTTCCCATGTACATTTGTGAGGATTCCTATGAGGGAATTTGCCGTTACCAACGATCATGCTATTGCCTCCACACAAGTGAAGTATTCTTTCTCAATTGTCGTTTTTTAAATCTTCTCCATGGCTCCCCAATACATCTGGCCATAGGTAGGAATCTTTTCCCACTCTGCCATTTAGATCTCCCACGACAATCGATTCTCCATGAGCATCATCTATTTCCCTCTGAACACTGTCGAAGAACTATTCTTCCTCCGTGGCAACTACATTATCGTTTGGTCCATAGGCTACTATTATAGTTTTCAGGATATATCCTTCTTCCATCAATCGATCACTTACGAATTTCCATCCTTTGATCACTCTATTCTATACAGCCGTCATTTACTTATTAATTTATTATAATTTATTGTTGTTTATTCTACTTCACTGCCTTATCAGTATTCCTGATCATCTCTCTAGGATGTTTACCGATAGTTATTGCTGTTTCTGGCGAGTAACTTGGAAATTGGGCATCGCAAATATTTAATTATTGAATATTTATTATTTAATGCAATACTAATTGAGGTAAGAGCAATGCCATTACTTCTTTGAAATATTTAGGAAAATCAGGCAAAAATGCTTACCATTATGTTGAACTTATCAAAGATGACGATGAGGACTTCTAGCCGTTTTATTAAGTTTTAGTACCGTTAATTTTTTTCATTTGATGTCGAAAGCGTTGAACTTATTTTATCAAAAATGGCTTATCACAGAATCCAATTAGTGAGCAATATGGCGTTTAGGAGACGGCAGGGATCATTTAGATAGCTGCATTTGCATAGCACTAAATTAGGAAGATAAGATCTTGATGGCTGAATTGGAATTTAGATAATGAGATATGTCCGGCAATAACATGGATTGTTGTAATGACATTGATGCCAGCAAAAAATATATTAAATAAGTTGAAAGGAGGTGTAATGAAACTTTGAATCCTCCTAATACTTCAGTGGAACTCCGCATACCTAATATGTACAGATTTTTTGTTAGGATGCATATCAAATATATCACAATACAACCAGAGACCATCGATTTATTTATTTTTCTCGACTTGCACCGTGCCATTTTCTTTTAATGACTTGACCCCAATAGCTCCAATATTCAATTCAACTAAAAGATATCTTAAATAATAGTATTCTTATTTTGAAATTTTAAATATTCTTATTTCTTTTCAGTAACGATTGTTGTTAAGTTATTCGTGTGTGTCTGTTCCCTTACTTTACACGCACTTTACTTTTCTATTGTCAATAAAAATAAGCGAAAAGACCAAGATGAATATGGAGTTTAATATAAGAAAGAAGATGAAAAAAATATTAATTAGAATTCAATAAAATTAATTTGAAAAATTCAATAATTAAAGCCACAAGTCTCTAAATCACTGGAAAGAACTAAACCTAAGAATTGTTTGTTGGAAGTCTTGGAGTACAGTTTCTGCCTCGATTCGATGAGCCTGTTCGAACTGTTGATGTAAGGTGTGCTGAACTTTATCTTCTTGGATGTGACTTTTCTTTTGTGTATGTCCTGAAGATGAATTGGCGAAACGTTGGCAGTTTAGTTTTAGTTTTAGTTTTTAATTTTTAGAATTAAAATATTATTTAAGAGACTTAAGGTCATTGATTTTGGGTATTTTTCTTATTGCATTCTACGTTACTATTGTCAAAAACGGCTACCGCAGATTTAAGTGGAAGTTAACGAAATTCGTTAGAACATCTTTAATCTTTTTTCTTTGGAGGTGACGGAAATATAATCTTCTTGAACGGATTGGGGATCGTAATCGACCTCCACAGCTTTTTCTCGTAGCACTCATTGAGATTTGGCAACTGTCTTCCATCGCAATTTTTCTTCCACCCATTCCAATAACTGAAACCACCCATTTTCATGAATATTATTTCTGCACAATTCATGCTCTTCTTTATATCTCTCGACAATAAATCTGTGTGACAAAAGAACAGTTAGAAACATGCCTTAAATAACGCTTTGTATGTATGTGTGTTTACAGTATGGTATTGCATAAGGACTCTTACGTGAACACTTCACATCACATTCACCTCCACGGTCGTCCATGCCACACCACCTATTGCTGTTTATCTGGAATTTAAAAAACATGCGTGTTATTAACTAATCTTCCAATGGGTAACCATAATAATTATTTTCTAATTTAGTCTATTATCATTTAAACCATTGATTTTTCAACACGATTTTATTACCCTTGCTTGTATGTATGTAAAGGAATCTTAGAACTCGCTTTTGGCCTGTTTAAACATTGAATTAAATTGAAATATTGCACTTGTCTTACAGACCGATGAGAATACAATAATTTAATAAGTTTTCTCCATCTAGGGGATTAGAGATTTTTCATATTACGGTAGTGATATGTGGCAAATACTTAGGCCTGTACTTACATGGCTTAATCTTTTAAACAAGCATATGACTAGTGGCAGGATCAACTTGCGAAACTAGCCGAGAATTTCGTACATTTTGTAACAATAAATAAACAATGGGTTAAAAAGATTATTTTTCAGCTATCCTAACTAAAAAGTAGAAATTAAATAATAGTTTAAAAAACACCATGTAATAAGAAACCAAATCAAGAGATAAAACATAAGTGATGGTTAAAAAAACAACAAAAAAAACTAGAAAAACACGCTTCAATAGGTAACAAAATTAAAAACTTAAAATAAGAAGCCGTTTTTCATATCCGAAGGAACGGTCGTCTTGTAGCGAATTCTAAAGCATTCATGGTTTTTTTATGCCTTAGTATTTAGGATTTTTTTTTAGACAATGGGTGTTTTTTTAGTTTTTATTAAAACTCCCTTTTGCTGCTAGCGAATCTAAAAAGTAGAAAATCATTATGTGTTTTTAACAAACAACTATAGAACACGCGTTTATAGCCAGTGGGACTATAAAGTAAGAAATAATTATTGTTTAAATCACGCATTAATATGAAACAAAACTATAAAGTAAAAATAAATGTTCAACAATTTTAAAATAAGAACAGAGTAATGAAAGAAACAAAAAGTTCTTTTATCGTAAAAAAAAGTGGAGTGCTTGATGTTAATAGCTGTAAATATTTTATTGACTGATATTGGTAAAGTTATAGTCACTATAAAAATTTCTTAAAAAGCCCCCCTTGTTTTTAAAGATAAAATGAATTTTTTTGTTCACTCTATTCTCATTCTAAACTTTTTGAAAATTATTTTCTACCTTTTAGTCTTGTTTCCTATCAAAGTGTGTTTTTTTTGTTCTTTAAAACTACTATTTTTCTTAGCTATTTCTGGAATCAGATGTTAATTTCTTTGTGAAATATTCAGTAGTTCTTTTAACCCATTCGTGACCACGATTTTTTCAAATATGGTCCCCTGGAGCGAAATTTGGATATTGTTCATTTTTAATTTTTTTAAATATGTTTAGTATGGAAATCACCCAATTACGTAAGTGAATTCACATAAATTAGATCATTGCTCACCAGATGTGCATTGTAAGGTAAAATGAAAACCCATCATTAAAAAATGTATAAACATTTATTTCAAAAATAGTTAGATAATATAAAATCATTATTTTGTTTTCAATAATAAAAAACAGAATATAATGCAAAGAAATTTTTTTTAATTAGTAAAAAGTTTAAAAAAATAAGTTTTCAGAGTTTTTGGTACACAGTAAAACCAATGCCAAATTTTGTTTTCCTGTACTATACAGATATCATTGGTTCAAGAAAATTCTTATTTCGACGACTAGTTTACTCAGAATAACTGATAATTGCACATTACTGTTATTGCACACCATGAGGCCGTCTTATAGCCTCGGAAATCAATTGCACGGTGTGCAATCGGTCTCGAGTGGATTAACTATCGCCTATTGTTCTAGAGATATTTCCGACAAACTAACTAAGTAAAGCAACCCCCAAAAGTTTGCTTAAATTCCTACTTCGTCAGATTTATTTCATTAAGTTAATGAAATGACCTAGAAACTTAATTCATTAAGTTAATGATGAGTGGCCCGAACTCCATTCCTTCAGTTGATTCTGTTCAACCCTTTTTTTTTTTGTAACTTAACTAGGTAGCTCTTTTCAGAGAATTATGACCTTTGAGTTCTGATCATTACTTTTTTACCGATAATTACTAAATTTTACTTTGCTAGTAGTAAATCATGAAAATTACCAACCTTTGTATGGCGAATGAATTTTACTGATCTGATTCAGAGGAGGAAATAATTAAATCCAAGTTTAAAAATACATTCCTATAGTGTTTTATTGCCGTATCATAAGGTTAATATTATTGTTTATCATCATTAATTATATAATTACATGGTAATTAGAACATACCTGAAACAAACCGAAGTCCCTGCTTCCATCTGAAAGAGGTCCAGTCACTAAATTTGTCTGCATATGGCTTTCTGCATCGATCAAACAAACCCCTGTGACAGTATTATTTCAACGATCAATTTGCAATATTGTAGAGTTCGTCGATAAAGATCAATGTTACATTCCTGTGTGCTCAGATCTTTGACAAAAGCAGATTGTTTGTTCCTTGTTTATTTATTTATCGTTATTTATTTATGTAACTATATGCTACTATGATAAATCAGACGATGCTACAGTGAGAGTCCTCAATTTTTTCAATCCAGGTATAATTAGGATATGGATATAGGGACTGAAACAGACCCTTGGGACCCCCTTGATACGTCCTCTCCATAGGACGGCATACATATCCAACTCGTTTTTACTCCCTTGGAAATATCCTAAGGTCCCCTGCCGGTATACGAACAAGCGATCTTGGACATAAAGTAGATATGCTAACTATAATAACACAGGTGAATCCATTGTATGTTCCAAAAAACAAACTCTTTATAACACGATGGTATAATAATTGTAGTATATAATGCATAATGATTATATTATAATATATATTAAATATACATTTATTACAAATTTCATTTCTATACCTCTTTCATTATTTGAAGATTCAGCTATATAATGTTAACAATAATCTAAGCCTCATCAAGCCTTTATAAATATTCCATTCCCGAGTTCCTTCTTTTCAAGTTCCAAAATATTCTACTGACTTATTGAAATAATTAGTGAAGTAATGTCTTAATGAAACGGATATTGAATTAACAAAGAATTAATTGGTATAATTGTCGTTAAAAAACAAAGGAAATGGAAAAAAATTACTTACATGTTTTATCTTAACATTCTGACTGATAGATACCCCGTCATGTTTCAACACTATGTATTTGTACAGAACTAGTTGTTGATTAGTTATTACTCACTCTTAAGTATGGCATTGTTACTAGTTTAATTATTGTGCACCACATCCCTATTAGGTTCACAAACAGTATCAAATTAAGATCATTTAATCTAAAATTAAGACAAAAGTTGTATTGATTTTGGTTATCTATTATTTTCCCCAGAAATTGTCGTGTTTTTTTTTCATGATTCAGAAACTTTTTTTTTTATTATTATTCTGTTAAGTAGTTACAGACATGGTCAAAGCTATGTTTACTAAGGCAAACTTTTATTGTGGAAAACAATTGAAATTTTAGCATGGAAAAGCAGTAAATCATGAAAAGACTAACTATACAAGAGAATCAAAAAACTGTTTCGACAACTAAAAATGAAAGTTTCAATTGGAAAATAGTAACTACCACCGTTCATAGAAACTAAGCCACTCCTAATTTTTAACTTACTCCACTTTCTTTCCTATTGAAATAATTAATTACTGTATTTTCTGATATGAAAAATGATTTTTTTTTTAAATTTTACTTATTACTTTTTCTATATAATTGTTTCAATTGGTAATGTAAAACGTAATATTTGAAGGTTTGAAGATTTAGGATTCTCTAAAAATATATTTTAGGAACCACTCTTTGCATAAATACATAAGATAGTTTTACTTCTTCAAGGAATCGAGAGACGAACATTTCGCAATGGTTTCAAAAGTTCTGATTATGATAAGATTTTTAAAACTCGTACCCTTTAATTGCATTTAATTTAAAAAAATTATTTTACCTGTGTAAAGTGAGATTAGCCCAAGATTTTGCAGAAATGAAGTGATTGTGCTTAAGGATTTGGATGTTAATAAGTTTCTGAAAAAACTTTGTGAATTTAAATGGGACTGGTAGGTAAAGACTTGAAGATGTTGTCTGACACGATATAGCAGATTGCTTACTGTTTGGAAGGCTTTCAACAAGAAGAATGGGCATAGCATAGCATAATTGCAGCTATGCAATTATATTATTTGTGGTTGGGTAGTAAATATGATAATTAATAAGTAATTAGTTAATAATAAATATATTTTTCATAAAAATAAACCTCATTACAGTCCGGTATTTTCGCCTGGTCCACTCCCAACCAAAGTAGTTCCCTGGCCAGTTCGCATTTCATGAAGTGCCTGCAAGATCCTCCGGTAACAAACAAGAGCATCATCAACAACACCAGCTTGTTCCTAAAATGGTATTTAATCTTGATTCATTCATACTTTTCAAATGAAAAATGCCTATACATTGAATTAAGATTTATAAAAATGTATACATTTATATATTGAGAATTATACAGATGCATTAGACTGCTTCTTTTCTAGTAACTTACTAAGAAATTAACCTTTATCTCTAACCCCAACTCCGTTTATCTTCTGGTACGACCGAACAGGTGGTCTTTTAACTTAATACTGCCCGGACTGTCCAAAATATATGATCCGGAAATATATCTTCTGGAAATATGGGCGCGTAGTACGTTTAGTTGTGAAATAGATTGAATGTCGTGCTTTACCCACAACATGCGTTGTCCTAAGCCCTGATTTTTATAATTATCAACGATTAGTATTTCAAAATAAGGTAAAATTAAACACAGGAATAGAGGATGTCGCTCCTTTTTTTTTTACGAATATTTCTACAATAACAAAACAACTATATTCCGAAGTCTAACACTCGTTTTTTTATGATAACGAGGAAGTTTTCACCAGCTCGAAGAAATTTTTAAAAACTTCTTGCTGGAATAATTGAAAAAAAAATAATGCGGACAAAAAAAAGAGTGAAAACACACGGAAAAGAAAGGAAACAATTACAGTAATGCTTCGACTTAATTTTCTACCGCGGAGAAAAAGTTGGTCTACCAAGTTTCATCACTTAATGTAGACTCTCCCTAATTTAACTTTATCTATTATGTCCTTGCTTGGGAATTTTATTTCTTGAAATATTCTTTTGTATAATTTATCGCTTATATACCTGCATTATCTTTATTGAATTTAATTATTTCCAAAACTGTTGATTTTTCCAGAAGCAATAAGTAGTAAATTATAATACAAGTAAGAGAGGAAGAAAATGGTCGAGGTGAGGATCAGAAAAATTCTTTTAGTAAGAAGAACTGTTTATTTTTAAAGCCAGCTTTTCTATCCACGTTGCAGGTCTTCTACAGGACTAAGTATACAAGATTAATTATTAATTTTAATATCATATACATTAAAATAATATATGGTAAAGAAAAACATTATATTTTATTTTAATTTATAAGTATCTTGTATATTTAGTCCTGAAAAAAACCTGCAATCGTCGAAGCGTTAGCTTTGAAAATAAACAGTTCTTCTTACAAAGGGAATTTTTCTAACCTCCACCCGGATCATCTTCTTCCTCATATACATAAGGTCAACTATTACTATTCAACATATAATATAAGTAGTATGTAGCCTTTAATTAGTTTACTAGAAATTAATAATCAGAATGGCTTTAACATTTATACAGCCTGCACTTAATTCTGTAGTGCCTATTACACCTAAGACATCAAATACATAATTTTTTTGGTGTATTTTATACCTGTACGAATTGTATTCTTTCAACTGATCCAAGCGACATACTACCGGATTCAATTATCGATCTGAATTTTTCAAAAATTAAAAAAATCATGGCATTCTGCTTACCATTTAAAAAATGTAAATTAGGTAAAACATGAATCAATTATAATGAGAGCGAAGTTTAAAAAAAAATATTTTGAGTCAACCAGATTTACGAATTAGCTTAACTCCTTTGAAACCTGGTACTTATCATTAGAGCATTATAAACCTCTTATACTTTTAAACTAAATTTTATTGGATCATTTATATTTTTTCTTGAACCTCTACAACCTATGGAGGGTCTTGGTTTCAGTACACAGACTGTACTGTTTCTTGGACAACAGGTACAGATTTTTGTTTGTGTCATGTAAAGCACACTTCTTCCAAGGTTTAAAAGGAGAATCATATGGAGAATTCCGGACCAGTTAGCGCCAAGGTAATATGGAGGATGGCTCTACAAGCGTTGTTTTGCCACGAATGATCCTGATTGCCACCCAACGACCATACCAATCCCTATATAGGCAAATATATGACAGAGACACTTATAAAGGTAGACTTTTTTATGGTTCTATCCAACTGTGGATTCTAAGGCAATGGATGACAAAGGCAAAGCAGATCACAAAGAAAGAAACTAAATAAAGAAGAAAGAGCAATAACAAAAGAAACTAAATAAAAGATACCTTAATTCCGAATTTGGCTTGGGCAAACGTTAAAAGTGATACCGACATAGACTCCCTGTTAGTACTGCGTTTGTGGCAAAGAGTCGTAGCTCATTTGGAAACTTCCAGCCAATAATTATTTAATGTAGTATTCACGAAACGTACAATTACAAACTAAAAATATTTTTATTGTTTATCTTATAACTTTATATCATATATCTATTACTGGACATAACAACTGTTTCTCGGTAAGTAAATATGATGAACGATATTTAAATGACATGACGACTACATTTGGTCTTAGGACCGTAGATAGCAAAGTATGTAACCAGTTTTCCTACTGATACTACTGATAATTTCCTTTGTGATGGAAAAGTGTGTGTTAAAACTTTTTTTAAACGATTTTGATTTAGAAGGAAATAGTAAGAAGAAACCGATTTTATCATAATGTCTACTTTTTAATAAATTTGTTTTAATAAAGCTTATTTAAATTATTATAACTTATAACAATACTTTCAATATATTTTTTTGAAATTATTATAGTGTAACTTTTGAATACATAGCTCGTAAACTATATTATCATTTACCTAACACAGTATATTACAGTGATCCATTGAACGACTGGCTACTATAAAATGTATCCTATCACTTAAAAAATTGGTTTTAAGTTTAACAAGTAACAAAAAAAACAATTCACTTGTGCATGTCCTTTCTTTCCAGGAATCTTTCTTCTGTTTCATTCAATGTAAGTTTCGTTTTAGCTAAAAACAAACAACATTTTCTAACCTCAACCTTGAATTTGTTACAATATCCAATGATACAATTTGTAACACATGGTAATATCTTTGCTATTGGACATTTTACGTATATGAATAAAATACTACTTGTTAACTGACCTTCAAAGGTTTACAAAAACTCCTATCGATATTTCATTTTGTTAATTAGTTACCAAACTGAAAATCGTTCCATTCCAATTTTGTTTATGAAGCGTCTTGCTACTTTTTGCCGTTTTATACAGACCTCCATACACAAGGGACCTTTTACTACTACAAGACCTTATTTAACTTGCATTGAACAACTGTCAGTATATTGAAACATATACGTAGTTAACCGTTAATACTTAATATTAATAAAATGTGAATCGATACTGATATTTCTTTGTTAAAAAAAGAAAAGAAGTAAAATGATTAATTAATAAATAAAAATACGGGGTTGACCAGAAAACTAGAAAATTGGTAGGGCCAACGGTAACAGGGGCTGAATCTAAAGTTAAATTCCATGGAAGTATAAGTGAACCATTTCATATCAAAACGGGACTCAGACAAGGAGACGGGTTGTCTCCAGTGCTTTTTAACGTGGTACTGGACAAGATCGTGAAGGAGCTACGGAAAATCAACAATTCAGGTGTAACCCTAGACACTATGAACAATCAAGTCAAAGTTAAATGCCTGACATATGCGGACGACCTGGCCCTTTTAGCAGAGACAGTGGAAGAGGCGATTGCCCAAATGAACACCCTCTAGGGAATAGCGAGGAAAACAGGCTTACGAATATCTTTTGAGAAAACGGAACTGATGACCACAGGCTCGGGTTTTAAGAAGAAAAGGTTGAAACCAAATACAGGACAGTTAAAGTGACGCAGCGATTTAAATACCTTGGAGAAATCATATGCAGCAATGGGTCGGATGGAGAAGGGTTCCAGGAGAAAGTAGCCAAATCGGAGAAGTTAAGCTTCGCCACCAGTAATTTTTAGAACAAGAAGAACCTATCTATTAAAGCTAGGATACGACATTATAACACAGTCATCAAGCCGGTGATACTTTATGGAACAGAAACCTCTTGTCCTCCCAGCCTAGAGAGGCTTCTGAAAATAGAAAGAAGAATTCTCGGAAAAATCTCTGGACCTAGGAGAACGCCTGAAGGATACAGGTTGAGGTCGAATGAAGAAATTTATAAGGAAACAACAGACTTAGAAACTGGCGTTAGGGTAGGAAGGCTAAGGTTCTATGGACACACAGGATGAATCCTGAACCATAAAATTTTTCACCGAATCAACTGTCACAAAAATTCAACAGGATATTTCAAACAACTTAAGAATGATAAGGACCAAGTGGGGCTGTTAGACCAAGATTGTTTTGACAGAGATGAATACAGAAAGACGCTCAAGGGAAAAAAGCGCGCCAAAAAGTGTCTTGCGTGGTCTGAGGAGAGAAAACTTAGGCACGCAATGCTCATGAAGAGTATGGGAAACGAGGAAATGGATGAAGAAGAAGCATTAGTTATGATATTCGCGTGGTCTTTAAGACCTTTTCGTGGAGAAAAATATAAGGACTTCATATACTGTCAATCAAATCAAGCCTAGAAAATATATAGAGCAATATATAATAAGTGATGTATAGATTTTAATTCGGTTTCTTCCTTCGAAAATCTCCCAGTCTTCTTTTCTCCTCTGTCTGCTTCCATCTCTATACAGAGACTTGAACATTTATCCTGTATTCTCTTCCTTACACATTCCTTGGCTATGGAGGATGTTGATTTCTTCTTAATTGCTCGGGATGGGACTGCATTTATTACAAAATAGTTCTCATTGGTAGTTGAAGACGTAACGAGTTGTGTTATTTTTATAAATTTCCCTTGTAAGCTCCTTCTTCCTCTACTTAACAGATTATTAAAAAATCTTTTTCAAATTTTAAGGTAATTTCAACCTCCGTAGTTCAAAAAATCGTTTACTTTTTTTTTTAAATATATTCTTAAGTGTACTAGTTAGAATGTTAAACCTTCCCCACAAGGGATGCCAATTACCAATTACTTCTATTTATTTTTTATTCCTTTACAGATAATTTCCTTCAGAGAGCTTAAAGTACTCTACTCCTGATGGTTTCCTTGAAGCTTTCAGCTATTGGGTTTCTCTTGTTAATCCGCCAATTATCTTGACAGCTTCCTCCTAAGGCGCCCCTTGTTTCCTTTTTCAGTTCTTTCAACAGGTATCATTTTCTAGCCCTTCCTTTTATGGCAGTTTCAGGGAACAGACTGTCATATATTATTTAATACAGTTTAATTAAACAAAATTTTCGGTTTAGTTGAGCAATTAGTAACTTAATAAAAGTTTAAGATAAGCAAAATTATTTTGATACCAAGGTAATGAAGATATATAGCTGGTTTATAGTAAACATCCTCTGATTTGCAGTTAATTATTAATGTATTTTAATAGGCCTAAAGTGTAATGGACACCCTAGGCAAATTTATCATTCTGTTTTTACAGTAATGAAGTTGTAAATGAATTTACAAGATAAGATACATTCGTAAATGATTGTATTTTTTCACATAAAAAAATTTAAATGTGTTAATAACACAAATTTATACAAATTAGCAGTGATCCTTGGTGTTTACTTCATATTTAAACACCCCTTTTTTTAATTAACAAATAACTTAAGTGTATTCCAAATAACTTTACAAAAAAAAATTACAATAATTTTCTTAACCGATTAAACAATAACAATAATTAATCGACTTAACAACAATGATATATCTGTAAAAACGAAATATGTGCATGGTAAAGAAAATTTGTTCCGCGCATCAAATATCCATTTACTGCCATATTTGAATTAAATTGTAAAACTTTCCATATAGTGTTTAATTAAATTAATTAATTATAATTTAATATTCAAGAATTTACTAATTTATATAAATATGTTATCATACTAAAAATTTAATTGCTATTTGAACTTGATGATTTCCTCTATCCCACGGTCCAAAGTCAAAATTAGTAAAAACCAAAACTAACCAAGTTCTACCTTAACCAAACCGAATCCCTCTATCTAATTCTCAGATGCTCAATTTTTATTTTCTCGACAAATAATTATTGATTTTTCCTTTCTTTTTTTTCTAGTTAATCTTCCAATATAAATTAACGGTCTAATCATTCTATAACTGCCAGTTGCTAGACAATAGAGACAATATTTTACTAGAGATTTTACATAATATTATTCAAGAAGTTAAATGAATTAAAAGTAATATAAAAATATATGACTTCATTATTTCTTCACCATTCATTCCTTATGTTATTTTTATTGTTAATTACTTTAATTGAAAGTAACTTGCGAAAAAAGAACGTAAAAAAACCCGAAGAGTTATTAAAAGTCCGTCCCCAATGTGCTTAGTTAAATTTGATCTACAAGATGCATTTATGTACTCTGTCGCTGCCATCATTACATAATCTATCAATATGAATTGTTGACAAGCACCTACCGCAGAAAAATACTTTAACAGGCCCAAAGTTTAATGGACATCTTAGGCAAATTAATTTTTTTATACAGTAATGAAGGTATAAATGAATTTATTCTGATGCAATTATAAATAATTATATTTTTTTCACATCAAAGAACATTACATATTATAACTTTGTAAATAACAAAAATTTAAGTGATTCTTGGTGTGTTTTTTTCTATTAGGCTTATAACTTACACTTGGTGTTTATTTATTATTTGAAGAACACTTTTATATGTAAATAATAATTTAATTGTACTACAAAATTACAATCAGTCTTTTAAAAATGACAGATTAGGAACTTCTAGTTTTCTTTTAAATAGTTTTAAATAGTTCGAACAGAATTTAATAATTCTTCAGTGTTCGGAGGCTGCTAGAGGCAGTGAGAGATGTCAGGAATTGGTTTACCCCTACACTTGGAATCCCAACCAGTCCATGCTTGGAATCCATAATCCGCGTAGATTTCAATTGCGCATTTGATACTCTCTTCCAGATCATCACTGATTAAGTCTGTAAATATAGATATTGGTTTAAAAAAATAATTATTTGTATTCTTTTGAAATATTTATAGTAATATAAAGCTGATAATAGAGCTGATAATAGATAATAGAGGAAGAAAAAAGTATTTTAAAAGCAGTATTATTGCATATTATAAATGAGCTGTGTGGTTTGAAAACCGGTTACATCCATTTTCAGGACTGATAAGAAAATATTCAATTTAAATAAATAATCAACTTAACAAATTGTTTTTATTATTTTTCGTTATGTTGCTAACAATTCACTCCAAACAATAATTACTGATAATTTTTTATGATCTTCTATTTTTTTTCATATTTCCTTTAATATCGAAAATGTGTTGGAAATAATATACCTGACTTTGATCATTAAATCGATACCTGGTTAGTTTATGGTTGATAAAAACAATTAAACAATATATATACATAGTTTGGATTTTTCCTACATCAAAAATGACCATTTAATGTAATGGATGTAACCACTTTTGATAGGAAATGGATTCTTTTTGTGTACGCCTAATATAAAATATAATATAATAATATAATATGACCTTGAAAATTGGTGTCAAAACTGGAGGATTAAAATAAATTCCCACAAATCTCATCAAATCACCTTTACCCTCCCTCGTAAAACAGCGACTTCTGGCCCCCCTGTATCGTATAATAACATCCCACTGATTCCTGTAGAACATGTACTTAGAACCGGTACTTAGTACACCTTGACAAACGCTTAACTTGACTAGACTGAAACTACAAGAAACAGCTCGCCGGTTCAGGCTACTTTAACATTTACTAGACAAACGCTCTAAGCTCCCTAGACTCATATACGTGGCAATCATTAGACCCATCTGGACTTATGGAATAGAGTTTTGGGACTCCAATAAGCCATGGAATGCCTCTCGTATTCAATCCTTATAATACCAAAATCCTTCGTAAAATCCTCGATGCTCCTTACTTTGTTACGAACAAAGTAATCCACAATGACCTTAATGTCCCACTTGTTGCTGATTTGCCCTACATCCGATATCAATCTTTTCATGACAAACTTCATTTCCACTCAAACCCACTAGTTTCAAACCTCGCAACTTCTTCAATTCCTGACAATCCTCCGAGGCGTCTGAAAAGAAGATGGCCTTGTGACCTAAATTGAACTTTTTATTTCAGTACTACCACTGGGTAGTTTCTCTACTTGCCTTTATCTCGGGACATGATTTATCTTTCATTGTATTTACTTGATGTATTCAGTATACAGTTGTAAATTTTTTTTTTTTATTTATTTATTGATATTTACAACTGTATAATAAAAATACATCTAGTAAATGTGCTAAGCGATACATAATGGCATGTGAAAATGACAAGTAGAGAAACTACCCACTGGTAGTACTCAAATCATAAGTTCAACTAAGAAGTCACGGGGCCATCTTCTTTAAATTTCAATAAATAAATTAAAAAATAAAAAAAAATTAAGATAATTTCTTTTATCAGCATTTATCAATACATCAATCAACTGCATTGATAACTAGTTGGTGATATTGTTCTTAAGCTGAGGCTTAAAAAAATTGATGTGTATATGTCATTAGAAATATCTATTGTACTATACCTTCACAATCAGCGTTGCATTTTTTCCCTTTCTTTCCAATATCGCACCAAATGTTACTTCCTATCTGTAAAACAAAGGCAACATAAGTCAATAATATTCTAGAGAAAGGACAACAATACAATAAACCTAATATTTAAGGAATACAGTTTATTTCATATTATGTACATATAAATGTCTACTAAATCAAGTGAAAATGGATAGTTTTTAAATAATTATCTTCTTATTAAGTGTACATATTCGTTTTCTGTTCCAGGAGCAATTGGGAACTGAAGAAACAATGATATTTGACCAAGGTCTTTGTATCATGGCAGATGTATTAACCTTGAAATGAAAGTTCTTCATACTTCCTAAGTTCTTTAATACTCAGGATACGAGCGCTTGTCGATATCAGATTAGAGCATACCAAATAATCTCTAGTTACAGCCTTCATAGTTGATAACACGCTTATGAACTACCAAGGATATAGACATGAACTATCAGAAATTCGTACAACCGATGTCATCGACTTCCCTTACATCCCCTTCATTGTTGTAATTAAAAATAAGAAGAGTTTATTAGCAATCCCCTTGAACAGTGAAATCGTGTGTGCAATATTATCTTATTACATTTATACTTTGTTTAGTAAAGATTTATTCCTTTAACTTTTCAAATATACAGTAAAATTATGTTTAGCCTACAATAGTGAAATTATGAACTGAGAGGGGTGGCTTATTGAGCTCTTGATTACAAGTTCAAGGCCGTCTGTGGTAGATCAATTATTTATTTTGTTTATTAACAGTCGTGACAGAATAATTGATTTCAAATCTGATGGAGCTCACCCAGCCTCTTTAAAGTGGGTGAAAATTACATGTTTTTTTGGCATTGGAAATTTCCATACAGCCAATTATGAATTTATTAAGTATGAACACTATTGTATACTATGCTTTATATATTTATTTATTGAACGTAAGTATTCTGTGACACTGATGATTTCCTCTGTCTTGTTTGATGCTAGTAATTCTTTATTGTTTCATTGTTGGATAATGGCTTTAAAAAACTTAAATATTTTTCTCTTTGGTCCCTATATGCGGGGCATTCTATAATAATATGCTGGAGAGTTTCTCTTTGCCCACATCTATCACATTCTGAAGAATTTTTTATCCCTGTGCGCTGCAGATAAACATTGCATAGGCCATGATTAGCTCTAAGTCTGGAGATTTTTTTGACTATATCCTTTGTAAGGTTCAAATCAGTGAACCATGGCTTATTTAAAATTTGCGGAAAAATAGACTTATAAGTTCCGTCTGTGAAAGACTCCTGATAATGCTCGGACCACTTGTTAACCATGCATTTTTTAATCTCCGGGAGATAATCTGTGTATGACAGTTTGATGTGAGAAAAGCGCGGTAAGTAAACGGAAGATTTTGCGAGATGGTCTACCTCATCATTTTCAGGGATTCCTATATGAGCCTTGATCCATATAAATATTATTCGCTTAAAATCACAAGTTAAATAGGGGAAAAACCTGATTGTTGAGTAATCTCGGTCAAATCACCTCCCACAACCGAGAAACAGTAAAATTAAATTTATTGAACTAAAAAACTCTTTATGGATCGTATTGTAGTGGTACAGATTTCTTTATAACTGTATTTTAGCTTATTTATTTATTTATATACATATATGTATATAATGGAAAATTATACATTATGAAATCATAATTCAATGTTCATATATGGCTTTCAGGGTCAAAAGCAGATAACTTCAAATTGCAATGCTCAATGCCCTCTACTCCAGGTTCATAACCGAGCTACAACCAAGATAAATAAGGCGACGAAGTATCGCGTATGACCAAATTGCATGACAGTAAAAATCCAATTTTTTTAAGTTCAGAGTTATCCACTTTTGATCCTAAACGCCTCATTTAGAAGTTATACACTAAAATGATATTTGATATCAAATTTCAGCTATTGTTATCTTTTTTACCCTCCCCTCCCCTCGTCTACCTACTCCTCCGATTTCAACTTGTTCCTGGATTTATTAACCAATTACATTCAAGGCTTATTTTAAAAATTAAACTTAATTTTTTTTCCTTAGTCCCTTGGCTGTTATTATTTTTTATGATAACATATTAATAGGATATATGGGATCCGTTTTACTGCACCAGGTGCATCTTAAGAGAGGAATGTGGATAGGATTTTCTGGTTTTCAATTGCATCGTAGGAGTAGGGTTCTCTTGATGGGGCTCACTAGTAAACTTAATTTGAAAAACACTTTGTTATATTAAATCTTAGGCCAGTTAACTAATTAGATGAGATTGAAAGAACCAACGTGAAAAATTCCGTAGGTGTAGACACCTCCGCCATAAGGTCCACCCCTTGCTGTAGTGTTGCGATTACTGACTGCTTCTGCTAGGCAAACCCCTGAAAGAAATTTTATTATTAATGGTAATGGTAGTAGTAGTACTTATTTTTATATTGTAGTAATGATAATAGTAGCATATTAATCTACACTAAACGAAGTAAACAAAAATTAGAAAAACGAAATCATAGAATCTATTATTCTATCGTATTTTTTTAAAAGTGTTTTGTGTGTAAAAACTAAATGAAAAAAAAGTATAGATTAAATTATATGAACAGTGGGTATAAATTAAATGACAAAGAACTATAAAAAATTACTCTATTGTTCAAATGGCGAATACTGAAATTCCAATCGTACTTGAACCTTTTAGTAAAAAAGGTATATAAGATAAAAACTCTGTAATTAAATTTTTCTGTTGATGAGAAGAAAATATTTATACCCTTAGAAAAGAAGTGTTAAATAGTTAAGATTAAAGAAATTGTACGTAAAACAAAAAAAAATTAATAAACGAAATTCTCCCGGGTCGCCTAGCCATCTTAACCAATTAAAAATAATCATTTTTAAAGTAAAAAAATAATATTAATAATTCACATCATTAATAAAATAAATTCTTGACAGTTATTTTTTTAATATACATAAACTAAATGTTAAATATTTAGTTTGTACAACATATACGTCCTACAAAAAGCTATAATATAACTTCAGATATATTTGTTATTACAATATAATGATATAACTATTTTTAAAGATAACAATAATAAATAAAATTGAATGTTTGTGAACAATCTTTAACCGTTATTACGTATATAAAAATCAAGGATATTATAAATCCGATATTTAGTTATAGAGTCACGACGATCAAGTATTTTTTATGTCCGGATCTCTCCTATTTATGAAGATAGTTGTTAAGTTAATGTTAAGTGTTTTCAAAGTATTTCATTATAATTATCGAAAAGAACGTCTTTGCAATAAAACAAAACTAATTAATCAATTTAATAAAAAAAAGGCAAATAATTTACAAATAATTAAAATAAGGAAGTATTAAATAAATTACAGCGTTTAAGAAACTTTTAAACAATATAATTAGTAATTATGGTTTAACTCATAACTTATAGCAAATTATAACAATTCTTGATGATGTACATATGTATAGTCGAAGTTCAGGAAATGACATCAAATCTTTAAATACTAAATATACTATATCCTACAGAGGATTTATCGACGATATAAATCCAAGTAGGGTAAGTAAAAACCATATTATTCGTTTCCAATCTATATCGTTTGCTTTAGGATTGATAACGGATAAAAAATTCATTCAAGTTGTTTTTGTCCCTTATAGAGTGAGGAACAACAAACTATAATGACATGGATAAAATGTGTTTGACGGTACGCACTGATTTTTAATGAACCTTGAAACAGTTTTTTCAATCTCCTGAAAAGTCGTGTTTTTCACATTCGAAACGTTGCATTCCTATCGATGATATTTGGTGTATTGAAAAGAAATATCATTATGTCTATTGTGAAATATTATGTCTATTGGAATGTGAGGCCTAATGAGTTTTTAAAGATACAATTTCGTATTTCAATACGTTTTGATCGAATGAATCAGAAATTAAAGTCGTAATTTTTACTATGGTTCTAGTTTACAATGTAATAGCAAAAATGAGTGCAAAATGCTTTTAACAAACATTTAATTTGAAAATTTCATTATTTCATGGATGCTATAATGTTGCTGAAAATGTCATAGATTAATTTCAAAAACTTAAATCTAGAAAAATATTTAGATATCAGAAGAAACAATGAAATGATAAATCACTTTAGTATGTTTATATTTATTTTTTTTAAAATATATTTATAATTTGACCAAGGTAAGTCCATAAAATTAGCACTATCAATTAATTCTTTGTTATGTTGTAATTTTCCATGCTAACGCCTCTATTGTACACAAGCACAATATTTAGGTATCACAAGAAACTAAAACTTGCAGGAGAAATAGATGAATCACTTTCGTATTTTTTTTTAAATATTTATTATTGAATTAAGGAAAGTCTTAAACTTAACACTGTCAATTTATTCCGTGTTCTGTTCAATACCATATAATATTAATTAATTGAGCCATTGACATGAAAAAGGTAGTAAGTCATGAAAACGTAATTTTTCAGGAAAAGCAAAAAACTGATAATTAATTCAGTGTTATGTTCGATACCAAATAATAATAATTAATTAGTATTATTACTACTTAATACTATCCCACTTACAGTCAGGTATTAGACTAAGACGTATTCCTGATTCTCTGAGACCCCTCGCAAGCCTGCACCGAGAAATGATACTCGACTCAATCATACTCGCGAACAAAACACAGACTAGTATCTTGACGAACATCCTGGTTGAGGAAATGTGCTTTTAATGGCTGTTGTCGGGTCTATATACCTCCTCATCGGCGGGGAACTACAGGAGACCGAGTCTGTTCTTTCCATATAGTTTGTTTGTTGTATCTTTTCAGCACGTTTCCGTCGTATTTTTTTGTGTTGTATAACCGACTGCATGGTTTGATTTTCTAGGAACGAGTATTAAGGAATCACTGGCTCGTAATTAGTAGGACCCAACATTAATTTTACACATGACGTAAAAAAAATATTACATTCTAATAATTATAAAATGTTTTTTTATAAAATCACTTCGCGATCTTTTATGGGCAAGGCTTTTGATCTATTGATTTCGTTGGAGTTCATCTCCTTACAGTAAGGAAAAAATAGAGGAAAGTAATGAATCATGATAATAACATATCATAACCTAGTAATCTATTCAATAGTTACATCTCATTGGAAAACCAATCTTATATCTTTCAAATCTTTCCTACGTCTTTTTCTCATATTCATGATTGGTTATTTTTCTTTCATAAATTTTTTTTGTGAAATAAAACCTGGTCTGTGATAAATAACTGCTTCTTTACCCTCCTATAAGAGAGAGGAGTGGCTCAGTGGTAGAGTACTGAGCTGCCATGCCGGAAATCCTGGTTCAATTCCCGCTGCTGGCCATGATTTTTATTTAGTCTGTTAGCAGCCGGAGATGGATCATATAGGATCTAGGACCCTCCTGGGGCCCACCCAGCCTCTATAAAATATTATAAAAATAGGGTACCCAAAATAAGGGGGAAAAATCTGGCGGTTAAGCGTGACCTAGGACAAGTCACCTCCTTGCAGAACCGTTGTCCATGAAACAGTACAGTCTCTACCATGTACTGAACCCCAGACCCTTCATAGGTTGTAGTGGTACAGGTTTTTTGTTTTTTTTACCCTCCCATAAAGTCTAAATTTTTATATATTTCGTTCATTAATTTCAAAAAATCCTAAAGCAAAAGCCTCAAGTCCCTAAAATACTGGAATAATGTTTCACTAATTCAGACATCATCAGGAAATATACGAAAGAAAAATTACATCAAAGAAGTTTAAATTGTATCACACCTCACATTAACAGTCCAACCGGAATCACTAGAGACTGCAACTTCACACCACGTCGTTCAACATTTCTATGTCCTCGTGGTGCATTACTTTACGAAACCTTGATTGGTTTTTTCTAGTATTATAGAGCCTTGAGGCTTTACTTCTTGGGATATTAGCTACTGCATTCTAAAGAACTTAAAAATTCCATTAATATAACCCAACTAAAGTATTAAAGTAACTACATGAAGTAAATCATTTCTTGGCGAATATTTCAGCAAACATATGAAATTAGCATAAATACAGATCCGAAATGATTTTTTTATTTATCAGACTTATTCTTCGGGAAACTCTGACCAAGGAAAACAGATTATCTCTTCTGATATGGGAGAGAAGAGTCCTGAGAAAAATCTTTGGACCTGTCAAAGAAGACCACTATTGGAGAATCAGAAGCAATCCCGAATTGATGGAACTTTATAGTGAGCCTGTGCTATTAAGAAGAGCAGGCTAAGATGGTTAGGACAGGTGGAAAGAATGTAGCCCTACAGGCTGCCTAAAATTATGTTGAATGGTGCATCGGGAGGAAAAATAAAATGAGGCAGACCCAGACGTTGGTGGATGGATGATTAGGAGGAAGATTTAAGGATTGGGGTAAAAAATTGGAGGAGCCTCGCTGGAGACTGCGAAGCATGGTGGCAGGTGGCTAGTCCTGCAAGGACTGTAGCACCCTATAGTGAGTGAGTGAATTCGGAAATTTTTTATTTTTCAGCATTAAGAAAAAAACGCTTCTTTCAACATTTTCGCTAATTGACGAACATAAGACCGAGAAATAAACTAAATTAAACGTGTAGTAGAAAAGTTTTAGCAAATACAAAAAAAATTTAAAAATCTTAAAAAAAAAGAAATTAAAACCGCAATTAGGTACTTCGGATACTGGGCTCTCTTCTGGAGGAGGTAGTGAGGTTGACATCGAACATCAAGTAAACCAGGGGGGAAAATAATAAGTTCGATAAATTCCACCCTATGGAGTAAGGAAATATGATTGGAAACTAAAAAGAAGATCTACCATTTCTTCGTATAAAGCGTAGCCACTTACGGATCATAGGTTTAGACACTCACGAAAAAGGCAGAAAATAGGTTGCTTTCCATGGAAATGGATTTCTGGAGAAGAAGGTGTGGTATATCGAGAACCAAGCGGATCTCAAACCCAGAAATTAAAGACAAGGTCAGATGTCAAAAGAACATCCTTTATCAGATCGGAACTAAAAGGTCAAAGAGGTATGGCCACTTAATGCAGATGGACGAAAACCGCTGGCCAAAGAAAATTCATTACTATATACCACCTGAAAGAAAAAAGCGTGGAAGAGCAAAGAAGAAATGTATGGAGGACGTGGAGGAATGCATTGCAGCCAGAGGGCTCCGTGAGGGGGATTGGATGGACAGAGAGCAGTGGCTTTTGGGTATTGGGGATATGACTCCTTAAGTTGTAAAAAAAACCCAGGGAAAAAAAAAAAATATATATATATATGCATGTGATGAAAAATGAATTTATTAATGAATGTAATTGATAAGGTTGTTTACCTAAAACAGTTATTTCTTGCTAATACAATTTTCTGAATGAAGATATTTCTTAGAAAAAAGGAAATTTAATTAATTTTATGATTTAATAAAATATTTAAAAGATGAAAACCATTATATTCCTCTTCTCTAATATCGCTATAGGATGATACTAGAACTAAACATACAGAAATAGTGTATTTATAATATTAATTAATTTTATTTTGATAAATCTTCCCATTAGATGATGTTAATGGATTAGGCTAAGATGCTTCCAATAATATTGTTCATATAAAACTAATCACAGTGGACATGAAATACTATTATCAGTTTCATTAGTAAAAGAACATTGATAACGAATAGTGTTTGATAAGGAGCATGACTCATGTTTGCGTCATTTTATTTGAACACATGTCTCCCCTACTATAGAATATCACTAAAAATTATCACTCCATAAAGTTGTTTGATAAACTTATCCATACATACATTGTTTACATATATTTATATATGTAAAGGGCTTGCAAATCTGGGGACGGATCGGATCAATGAGAGTAGGGTGTAAGCTCCACTAGAGTAACTAGATTAAGTGAAGATACCCCGCTTTCACAGAACATGTCTTCATTGTCCAATAAACATATCACTTCTAAACGGCAATTAGGTTTCTTCAACTCTTCCAATATCTTTCAAAATATTAAATTGAGTTCAATATTATATATTAAACATAATTGATTATTATCACTTATCTTTAGCTGTTACTAATTACTGTTAAACAAAAATAAATAAAGCTGAACCACTACGATTCATAAGGAGTCTTGGGTTCAGTACCTGATAGATACTTTACACACCGAAATCCTGGTAAAACGGATGTGTAGGAAAGGGATTTGTCCGAGATGACGCACGACAGCCATATTTTCCCCCTATTTTGGTATCCACTTTATAGAGGCGGTTTTAGCCCAATTTGGGTCTCCAGAAGACAAACGATCCATCTCCGGCTGTTAACATAATTAATTACTAACTCTTTTTTACGGATGTGAAACGTGGCCGCTAACGCTGAAGGATGAACAACATCTTAAGGTATTCCAATACAACGCGGAATTGCGAACCATGCACCCGGTTAATATTATTCAAGTGATAGTGTCGCGAAGATTAAGATAGGCTTGTGAAGTTGCTTGGCTTAGTTAGTAACGAAAGAATTCCAAAAAAGTTAATAAGCTCTATGCCGACTGGAAAGCGTCCGAGGGGTAGACCGAGATATAGGTGGGAGTATTGTATTAAGAGTGATCTGGTGGATCGGGTTTAGGTAGTGATCCGTGGACGGAAGTGTGCAAGCAGAGATTGGAGGCATCGGCATCGAGCCTTCTGGTTCACTAAGTCTAATGATTATTATTAATAGCGACCGACCCCAGCTTTGCTCGGGCAATAAGGCATATTATGCCTACATAATTTGTCTGTCTTATTTATAGAAATTATAAAAATAAAAACAAAATAAAATATTTCTTAATATTATGAATTTATTTTTATGCACGTTAGATGGGCTTAGGCAGCATCTTCGATGAAACCTCCCAGGAGGCTATACTTTTTCCAACATTTCCGACAATTATCATTATATTTCAACACAAATGAAATACCTAAACCTTTCCGGTGAATCACTCTATCTATTGATGAAAACCGCATGAAAATCCGTGCAGTAGTTATTGAGTTTACCGCGAATAAACGCGGCCGAGAACTTTGTTTTATAGTATGTATAGATTATAAGTACATCAACAATAAAATCACTAAAATAATGCTTATATTTAATAAATAGGACCGCTTTCAGTAAGTTAAAAAAGTTTCTTTAGCTAACGTCTATTTCGATAGAACCCTTCTTAGGCCCGTAAGTGCTGCTATACACTGGTTTTAAAAGGTTGAATGTCCTCATGAAAGAAAAGCGCGGTACTGTATTGTATTGTTATTACACTCATCCACTTAACACATATGCCTTGTTTAAAAAAGAATTTCTGATAAAATTCTAGTTTTTAATTCTATAATAATAATTTCGTTTCTTCAACATTTTGACTGATTCTAAACAACCTGCATTAAATGTAGGAAACAATAACAGAAAAAAGAAATGTAAACAAAACAGCTTCCTCCATATGATCTATAGTTGTAACTAAAATTCAAAATTTACGACGCCATAATGCAGATTATTAATCAAAAGAAGCTTCAAAACACTGAACAATTCTAAAAGTAACCTTCATGTAGAATCAGAATCAATTTATGAATTCAGTAATTATAAAACAAATGTTTTTTGGAAGTTCATTGTTCTCAAGAGTACTCGCCTGTTGACACAAATCAAATCTTTCTCATTCTACAAAAAATTGCATGACTCACTTGCTGGACACCTTGGTATAAATGTAACTAACAGGCATATTGCCACGGAATCCGACAAGAAGGCTGAAACATCTCTGGAGCAGGGATCTACTACAGAAAGATGAGTGCCTTCAATGGAAGGTTTCTTCATCCATGCTTCCACGTGAATCCTTTAGGATAAGTTATGAAAGAAGATCATAATTACAAGATGTTCCAAATAGGATTTGTATAATTTTCAACAAAAACAAAATTATTTGATATAATAATGATTTAACGGAATTAAATAGAAAGGACATAATTCAATCGTAATTTGGTTGACTAATCGGATGCAGCTTTAATGCAAACAAATGCAGCTATTTCATAATAAAGTAGAAATGTAAAAATATAAATCCCTTTTATAGAGATTGCAGTTAACTAATCGCCATTAGATAATAATATTTTTTAGTGTACTTAGTGTGCTAGTAAACCTGACTGATTGTAACCAATTAAATTTAGGCACTTATAATGCGTTGAAAGTGCAAAAACCTGTATGTTTGATCTTTTATAGTATCAGAAGGGTTTATTATATAGAAAAAAATTACTCATTGTTTTTTTTCTTCTAATAATAGCTTAAAATGAGACCTATCGTTGCACGACGTTCAAAAGTTGAGATCATGAAGATTATGTCAATAGTCTTAAAATAATTAAAAACCTATTTTCATACTTATTCCTCCAATGGTATGTCATTATTTTTTCCTTTCGTAAGAGACAAATGGTCTATCTGGCTATCGCCTGAAATACTAAATTACTGTTCCAGAACAGGAAGCATATTCAGGACTGCCATCCTCCCTCACGTTGGAGTTTTCCTTGTAAAATGAGAGCTGTTCGCTTCGGCTTCAATCTCCCCATGACGGCGATGTATGGACGGAGCAGTGCATTAATTAGAGGAAGCTAACGAGGAGGTGACCCGGGACAAACACTAGTGCCTACACAATAGGTCCGCGGTTGTTACCCAATGTCGAGGGCTCTTCACATCCATCCTCATCGATCCACATCGGCTTCCTGTCCTACCAGATTCCTCCTGTACGAGAGGCTAATCAGAACTCAGTGGATAAAAAAAGTATGCTAACTATGTTGAAAGGGTATATTTAAATCTCAAATGAGGACACCGCTTTACATCAATCACTAATGCATTTTTGTATGAAATGTCCTTTTACAAATAAAAGGTTATTTAGTAAAAGAACTTAAAGAATTCAAAACATTTTACCTATATTTACCCATATCACTGACTCTCACTCCTAACACATCTTCTTAACCATAAAAATACACTGCTACTAACAATATTAGTATAAAAAACACCCTACTAAACCGACTTGGACTTACGCCACACGAGTGTAAGGCTCATGCAAAAAATCCTGCTTCCTTACCATTCAAATGTTTCACTCGAAATTTCCCCCATTTGTCCCTTTTAAATAACTCAGAAATCATATTACAGAAACCTGGACATACCACTAGTGGCTGATACAATTAAAGAACACAACAAAAAATACATGACTCATGAGAGCATGAGCTGGGGACCCAACCTTACTGGAACAAATATTATTGACGTTCATATTTCCACAGATATCCAACAAGGAGACTGAAACCTCTCTGTACCAGGGATCTACTACAGAGAGCAAGCTATGAGTGCCTTCAATGGGACGTTTCTCCATCCCTTATTTCACGTGAATTCCTATGGTGAGGCTTACAAAAGAAGAACTTAATGACAATATATACCAAACGGCATTTGTGGAATACTCTCAAATACACCTTTTGTTATTATTATTATTAGCTTCTGCTTAAACTGTAAATTTAATGTGAGTTTGTAAAAAAAATCCTACTTAAGTGTTTGAAAACAATTATTCCTCAATCCGAAATATAACGACGATAAATTAAGTTAACCTGGGGCGAGATAATTTTAAATAACAGTTTAGTATTAAAAGAATAATAATTCTGGTGTAATTGAAATCATTTGCAAATTAAACGATACTGCGCATTAACTATGTTTTGTGGTAGGGGTTATTTAATTTTCTAAAATAAACACCCATGCACTACAATAGAGAAAGGCAGAAGTTTGGCCATTCGCTTTGGAAAAGGAACATACAGAAGGAGATCCGCTGAAAGGAAATACGGCGAATAATTAATAAGTGGGTAATAATAGCCCGGAGAAGAACAATAGGTAGAGAAATAATCAAAAGCACCGCGGATCTGCTCTCGACCGGGAGTACTCCCGTATCATTATGTACCTGGTACTAGGGGTTGGCCTCTCAGCTATGCGTGGAGTTGCCGAAAACATTTCACTGGGGCTTTTCTTATGCATCAAACATGATGGAGTCCTTTGTTGGTATAGTAGGCCGCGAGAGATCACAAGTTGTTTCGTTTTAGTCATCAACCCATAGAGGTAGCTTAATCGATTTGGATATCTCAAAGGGATCGACACTCCCACAAGGACCTTAAGTGCTGCTATACACTGCTTTTAAAAGGTTCACTGTGTTCGTGAAAGAAAAGTCCGCTACTGTATTATATTTTCATCCATACACTTAACACATATACGAGGCGTTGGGGATCAAAAGCGGATTACTTCGCAATGTCAATGGTCCACTTCTTAACAGTTTTTGCAAAGTTTCGTCATGCACTTTTGTCCAACACGACACTTAATAACCTTATTTATAATGATTTTAGTCCAGTTCTGAACTTGAAGTTTCGGAAGTATAAAGTTCTGCTTGATTAAACTAGCAAAACATTTTTTTAAATTCCTCTTATGATCCTGAACGCCTCATAAGATGTCATGTTCTAAATCAAGGTTTTTTTGACATAATTCTTATTTGCAGTAGTAGTAAACCTCTAATTGTTTCCAAGTTTCCAAAATTTTCTGATGCAATCAATAATAATACATTAAACAAAGGTTACAATAATAGAAAAAAACGTACGTAAACCACATTGCTTGCACTCTACTTCAGTATTATCGGAATAGAAATATAACTGTTATAAAATGTAACTCTGTACAAGAGTGGTGGTTTATATACACAAGTACCGAAACCTTTACTCAAGTTGTCAGTTGACTTATGTTTTATTTATTTTACTTGATCTTGCTATTTGTCTTTTTTCATTTATTATTTTATCTCAAAAACGAAATTATGTGAAAGTTCAGTATATGATATTTTCTAAGAACTTTTAAGTTGTCGATAAGCATCTTTTGTATCCCTTGTTTCTTCTTCTTTTTTCCTCCTTCTTCATCAAATCCCGCATTTCAACTTTACTGAAGTGAATAAAAGAACAAACAAGTGATCCTCCTAGTGAGAGGATTGTGAGTACCTCTCTGTGTAGAAGAGGGAGCTGAGTGGCTCAGTGGTAGAGCGCTGAGTTTCCATGCCAAAGGTCCTGGATTCAAATCTTGCTCGCTGGCAGACTATCCAATCTGTTTCATTGGAGATGGATGGATCTTGGACCCGGATGATGGAGCAATCGGAGATGGATATGGGATCTTGGACCCTCCTGGGGCTCAACCAGTCTCTGTAAACTTAGTACTCAAAAAATGGGCGAAGCCTAACGGTTGAATGTGATCTACAACAAATAACCTTCTTGCACAACCATTGTTCTAGAAATAGTACAGTCTTTACCTTGTAGTGAACCCTAAACCCTTCACTGGTTTTAGTGGTACTGTTTTTGTTTCTTTTTCATGTGTAGAAGGGAAAAAGCTCTTGATTAATAAAATATTTTTAATTATCATCTTAGTTGTTGTTTTTTTACAATAAACTGTTGAAGTTCACTAATGGTATACTACTTCTTAAAATTAGGAGATGAGGATCAATATGATTACCATCAAGCATCCATTGTAGGTTTTCAAGAATCTGAGGATATTATTTGGGAGGGTAGAATAGAACAATTGAGTAAAACCTGTAGTGAATAAGTGGAATCCATTTTTTTCTGAAATGAGTTATTTGTTCCGATTAAGAGAACTAGTTTTATTCTCCTAATGAATAAGAGCCTGTCGGCCTTGGCTTGAAATGGAGTTATTGCTTATATTGTAACCCAATTTCAAGACTATTAGAATAACACGAATCGACTTCCCTCGGAACAATTGACTCATTCCGGAAAAATTTCACCTTAACCTCTTATTCACCAGGACTGCCACAACTTGCACTAAATGGTTCCTCATTAAATACTGAGTCTTACTTCACCTTCTCAACATATAGTTGACTTCCATGGTAGCTTCAGGAAGATTGCCTCAGATCAGAAAGGGAATTACAACTAACTATTACATCCCACAGTACATACAAAAGATTTTGTGCAACTGTGAAATATTCTGAATCTACTTCATAATAGAAAGAAAAGAATTATTCCATGGTTAGGAGGCGATGGCAGTTGAGAAAGGCAATGTAATAGCAAGAGTGATGAGGTGAATGAGAAGAATAAATTTGGCTACTTTTGGAATAGATAATAGATAAATAATTAAGGTTGCAGACATTCGTTACCAGGTTGCGCCACCATTTTGTATGAGCTTGTGTTTCAAAGACTTACTGATTGCTCCGACTCTGATTCAAGATTTTTCGTAAATCTTATACCAATATAAAGCTTTCCAGAAATACTCAGTGAAAAGCTGATTAGAACGGAGATTTTGATACTTTACGGGAGAATAAACCTTGAACATGATAGATATCTCAGAAAATTAAATACAAGGAAATATTATCTATATAAACTAGAGGTTGCGTATTAATTTCCGTGGAGGTACGAAGTACCCCTGAGTCATGAAATCAACTAATAATAAACAAACCACAATCAACCAACGAAAAATGAACTCTACTCAGAGGGTACAGCTTTGACCTCCATTTTTTGTTTTACTATTTTTCGCTGTTGTTTTAGTCTTATTTTTAAGTTGTAGCAGATATTTGTTTGTGTAAATCAACAATTTAAAAAGAAATATAAAATTATTTTATAATAACAATAACAATTAAATAATATTTATTGTTTTATAACAAATCCTTCATTATGATTGGCAATGAACACCCACAGTTGTGCCGCAAGTCGGAGAGGGTGATCCTTTGCTTAGGATGAAGTTGTGGCTATTGTGTGTATGTGTGAAGTTGTGTCCGTCAATTTCCAAGAACCGCTGTAAGCAGAAATAAAACGCGTATCAATGGTTCAAAAAAAAAAAATTAGAATATCCAGCATAGATATATGGATAGTACATTACTCAACACAAGAAGGCAAGGCTATCCGTGTGCAGAGCCTGAGTTGCTATGCTGAAGTTCCTTGGCTCACATTTGGCTTGGGGAAATAAAATACTACAGAGTCAGGGATGGACACGGTAGGACTTACACACATTCCTGGAGTTCACTTACCCCCTAAAGTGGGTACCCTTAATTGGAGTAAAAACATTGGGGTGAATCGGGATTTCGGACAAATCTACTGCCTCTGTCCTGTACCGAACCCAAGGCACTTGTTGTATACGTTGTAGTGGCACAGGTTATTGTTTACACTTGTTTGTACAATGCATACATTGGTTACAATGCGTAAGTAACTTCAATTCATCGAAATGGATGTTAAGAAATTGATGAATCGGTTTGAAGGCTTGCCCCACTGATTAAATTCCTGGCTATAAAAAAAAATCTGTATCATTACATCCCTGGGGTTCAGCATATGATTAGTGGCTGCCCTGCTTCTTGGAAACGGTTGTACAGGAAGGTGTTTTGTTCTAGATCACGCTCAACCTGCACATTTTCCCCCTTATTTTGAGTACCCCGTTTATAATGCCTGGGTGAGGCCCAGGAGGGTCCTATATCCCATTTATATATAAAATGACTTAATTACAACAATGCGTCATATGTCGTAACCTAATTCATACAAGCCCTGCCGCCATTTTTTTTTATCATAACAGTCTTCCTCTCTAAGTCCTCTTGCCACAATTCTCTATCTTCTCTGGCCGACCTCTCTTCAGGTCATTATTATTTTTAAGCGGGCCTCGAGCATTTTCGAAAGGCCCCGGTATACCACACTACAGTAGTCAAAGTGGGGGGAGATGAGGGATGATACGAGAAGCTTCCGGGTTGAATGCGTAAGGAGGTGCCGTGATCGATGAAATAATTTCAGAGAACTAATTGATCGTCGGGATATTTGGGTGACATGGGGCTTCCAGGAAAGGTTTTGGTCAGTGGTAATGCCTAGGTTTTTAACGGAGGAGTTGAAACTGATATGGTGCTCGTTTATGATTAATGTTGGGAGGGTGGGGATAGTTGTAAGGAGGGAGTTGGAACCTAGAACAATCCTTGTTTGTTTGGAATAAAAAGTAAACAACTCCGATATTTCAAAAATTGACATTTTCACTAGTTTAGTCAAGAAATTTAGTCTAACACGAATTTCGCCACCTTATTTCCCATGGTTTTAGTCCTGTTCTGAACCTGAAGTTTGGAACCTTAAAATTACTTGACTAACGATTAAGATTCTATGATGCAATTTTATAATAATTCTCTGGGGTTTTTTAAACATTCTATCCGATCTACATTAAACATAGGACAATAATAGAAAAACAAAAGTAAACAAAACACTTTCCCCTATTTTATAGTAATATATTTAATATTAATCTAAAATAAAAGATCTAAAATAAAATAGTAATCTAAAAAAAAACCTTAGTTATGCCATAATTCATTCATTAACGGTCCCGAGCCTGTGAAATGCCGAGAATTCATTAGGAAACTTACAAAGTAACTTATATGTAAACTTCATCAACGCCAACCCTTAATTGTGCCGTCCTTCGGAGGGGGCGTAAAATGGTGATTCCGAAACTGTACGGTGTTGGGCACTCG
Source organism: Troilus luridus (assembly GCA_964056705.1). Lineage (NCBI taxonomy): Eukaryota > Metazoa > Arthropoda > Insecta > Hemiptera > Pentatomidae > Troilus > Troilus luridus. Next base: position 49,945,252 of record OZ057414.1, read on the forward strand.
ATAAAGATCCCTATCCTACTTACACCTGGATATACAAAATTTAAGGTACATACTATGGCATCGTACGATAAGCTGTAGCTGTATAAAATGAATTTAAATGAAGCAAACTATATTATACACACTAAAACTATGTTATAACATATATTATTACACCAAAATAGGGATTTGTAAGCAAAAGGGACTCCTAAACACTGAATTTAAGAGACAATAACATACATCATAAAAATCAAAGATTTCTGAATCCAATAATTTTAAAATTACTTTTTTGCGACTTCATTATCCATGATTTCACAGCTGTTGGAATAAATCAAAACTTGATCATGTTGCTAGTCCATTGTAAAAAGTTGAAAGTATGATGTATATTTTAATAATCTTAAAATGAGAAAAAAATATGGTGATTAAATATCACTGTTATTTACAGTTGTTCTATCTACGTGTCTGTATATTTACGAGTGTCCAATCACATTCCAATATTTTTAATATTTACTTTGATTAAATTACACAAATAAAAACAAATATGAGCTTATATGAGTCAATAACATTTATTATTTGATTAAAATATAAAATAGCCTGCTATTTCAAGAATTGCAATTATTCATTGTGTGAAGATACAAGTATGTTTGCTTTTCCTGGTAATAACAAATTTATAAAAACAGAAACATACAGGAAGGAAATAGCCCTTCAAATACAAGTATGATGTTTCTAAACCTTTGATAGTTTTGAAATCGGTAAAGGAGTGAAGGGGCTTATCAAGAAGATATTATGGATGGAAGTTATGATATTAGATATAAGATATTATGGTAAGGAGGATCGGTTTGAGATCCCATAATACCTAAAAAAGGAAGGATTCGGTTGTAGGAAAAGTAGAATAACTGCAGACATTGTAAGGACCGGTTATATATTTGAGCTCTGTTGAAAGGGATTCAGATATACTAGTGACGAATTCTCAACCTTGTTTCTTGCGAAGGGATTGAGAATTTGATTCGGAAGTTAATGTTTTTGTGGATGAAGGTTCCTAGGAAATGTCTATGGTTCGAGAGTTTATGAGCCATCGACTAATCTTAGTAAGCAGTTCATGATTAGAGAGTCTTATTTAATGAAGAGTCATTCTACCATCGTTCAAGATCTAGAGGATGGCGATTACCACAAATCAATAGTAATAATAAATAATGATAGAAGGAGATCACTACTGGGTTGAGGGAAAAAGTGAGGAGCGTCAATCTACGAAAGCGGAATAATTTACCCATTGAATAGTTGTCGACTCACGAATGCTAGCAGAGAAGTGAACGATTGTGCAAGTAGTAGTTTGGAAATACCTGCTATTTATATGATATATTCCATTTATTATAGGGAGCGAAGTGGCTCAGTGGTAGAGCCATGCCGGAAATCTGGTTCAAATCGTATGGGACACTCCAGGGCTGAGGACAGCCTCTATAAATTGTTATAAAAATATTGTACCCAAAAAAGTGGGAAAAATCTGGCGGTTGAGTGTGATCTAGGACAAATCGCCTCCCTGCAGAACCGTTGTCCATGAAACAGTACAGTCTCTACCATGTACTGAGCCGTTCACGGGTTGCAGTGGTACAGGCTTTTTTGCATTTGTTTTTGTGTTTCTTAACTATAAATCGTGTATATTAATAAAAAAGCATTTTTGAACCTTAGAAGAATTGACTTAGAGTAAATCATTATTTAAATAAACACCAATATCTAAAAAATTGAACTTTTTCAAAATCACTCACACAAAGGCCGTGACAATTCACCTACATGATTATTTATAACCTTGAACAATTCATTCCCCCATCTCGCTCTCAGCATCATCAATCATAAAATATCTTTAGTAAAATTATAACTTCATTTAAAATGAATAATATTATAAAATATGTAGCCAATATTGGATGTAGCCAATATTGATGCCTAATGTTTTGACAGTGAAGCTGAAAGTAATGGAATGATTATTTGAGGTTGGAAATATGAAGGTAGGAGTTGGATCTAAGGAACGAATTAAAACCTTCATGACAATGAGCTTTTATAGCGCTTACTCCGGGAGAGGTTTCCTTCATGAATGTTAGAGGTGTCCCCGTGAGGATTTCCCCCACATTGTGATTTTCATCACTATTTATTTTTATTTTAACTTATTTTAATTGTTCATGACAGAACCAGAGAATAAGTAGGATACAAAAATCATTAGAAGAATAATTAATAAAATATATAACAATATTGAGCGTTGAGAGTTTCTCTGCGAGGGAAATGCCGCAACGAATAAAAATATTTGAACTTAAAGAGTGTAGTCGTTAGGGAAACCCCGCCTTCCTTATTCATCATGAAACAATCTTAAGATTTGCAAGTCATATCTCTCACCTCGTAGTGTGAATAAGATAACATTGAGCATGTCCACTGTATTTTCATTCGAGTGGAGCTAGACAATATCTCAATAGGATTATTGGTTCGATATTTATACTTAAATAATGATCCGTGTGATGGAAATGCTCACGGGAACACCTTTTCCGAGTTAATTAATTAATTTCTAGAAGTTGATATTATAGTTATATCACACTAGAAATTTACAATAAATATATTTACCTGCTACTCAAAAATAATACTGAAAACGTTATGTTGATTTCAAGGCTTCTTGAAGTCACTAATCGCATTATCTACTTAGATCCAATCAATACGTTGGCGACTTGACCGAAGGCACTCAACACTGTTATGGGCGTAAGGTAAGTGGAAGGGGCTGTTTATTTGCTTAAGGTATACTAAAAAATAATTATTAATTATTTAGTTAAATTAAATTGTGGTTCTGTAGAAGTTATAGCTATAGAAGTTAAGTCAGGTGTCGGCAACCTTTTAAGATCGTGGGTCAAAAACAACCAGAATGTGAGTGCTTAGAGGTTCGGATCACAGATATTTTCTTCTTATAATTGATAATAAAAAATGTTTTATTAATAAAATAAACTTTATTTACATATAAATGTTCTCTTCGGTATCAATGGTTGTGTTTTATAATTAATTTTTTCTGTATTTTATTTTATTTTCGAAACGAAATCGGGTCACATGAAATGGTATCAATTCCCCAGGTTGTCGCTTTGAAGTTAGATTAAGTCACAAATTTTAACTTACACATTTCCCATAATTACACTATTTTTGCATACTAAAACTCACAATTATTTTTATTTTCAAGTATATTAAAAAGGAAAGGAATGAGAAGTTAAAACTTATTGTGGCTTAACTCGAATAGCAACAACCTGCGGAACTGATACTCTTGAAATTATCAAATAGGTCATGTGGTGACTCGCGGGTCATAGGTTGACGACACCTAATTTAAGTTATCCAATTAGTTTGGAAAGTAGCATAAAATGTTAATTTTTTGATTAATGAAAGCATCATAATTTAATTTCAGGTAATTATTAGTTAAATGTGTTAATCAATGGCTACAGCGCATTTGACAGTAAAAAACAGAAAGCGAGGCAAAAATACAAACGAGTTCGAGACAACTCAAAGTAAGTAATCATCCACCCCTTTCCATTTCTAGCAAGCATATCCTTCATTCGAATGGTTATTATTATCGTTAATTTAGTTTTTTTTATTAGTAAATTATCATAGGGAGCGAAAAAGCTCTGTGTGTAGTATTGAATTGCTGTGATAAATATCCCGGGTTCAAATCTAGCTATTGCAGATAAGTTACTTAATCTATTAACAGCCACAGCTCGACCCTGTGGGATCGGCAAACCAATCAGAGGCTCACCCAGCCTCAATAAAGTAGGTACCATTAAAAGGTTCCCATTGTTTGAGCATGATCTCGGACAAGTACCTCCCTGCTCAACCCTTATTCTGTAAACAGTACAGGTTCAACCGTGTACTGCATTAGTTGTAAAGTTCTTAAAAAAAATAAAAATACTCGAAATTCAGTTCAGATTTAAGACTACTCTCAATTCAAAGTACATATATTATCCGATAACAAATCACATATTAACAAATAAAACCCTGATTTGGAAGTTCCAGATTAAATGAATTATTTCAGTCAATGATTTATAGCACATTATAGCATGGGACTTGGTCATAGAGAAAATTGAAACAACTACAGGATTCAAGAATAATTTCTTAAAACTTGTATAGAAAAATAGAAGTATTTCTTATCATATTGAAAAATGATTGATAAGAAGATAAAAATTATTGACACGCTTCCTTCTTTTTTTTTGGTTTATTTCTAAAAATAATTATAATAACCATTCTCAGTTATTTCATTATATTTTTAACGTTGTTGTTATTATTTATGCTAATTTTTTTGGTCACAACTTGTTTTTAAAGTTCAAATAATAACTTTAATTAATCACTAAAGCTTACGCAGAATTTTTGTATTTAAAGGGTAAATCAATATATGAATCCTTCTTATGCCCAATTTTTCGATTAAATTGGGTTTTTTTCATCGTTTGCTATGTAATTGCAAAACTATTACTTTAAGACACAGGCCTTAAGTTGACCATTATTGAAAATATCCTGTTGCAGCATCATCATAGTAGATATAAGAGAAAATGATAACACTATTTTTATCTGGGATTTCTGACATGGAATCCTAACCTTATACCTAATTTAAATACAAATATATTTCCAGAAAACAATGGTTATATCAAGTAATTATAATAATAGTTCTTTATCTCATATCAAACGACGACTGGGTTCCAACAAATCGAGTTAAGCTTGTTTTTTTTCCTTCCTTGGCCCGATTGCAGTTTTATGAAACTATAAAATTGACTACCTTTTCTGATGAGAAAAGAAAACTGTGAATTTTTAAAATTGGTATCAGAAATAGGCTATAAAACTGGTTTGCTTATCAGCCAGGCCAAAATAATCCCATTTAAAATTTAAACCCAAGGTTTTGAAATCACAATTCATAAACTAACCTAATTTATTATTCGTTACTTTTATCGCTACTCATTTGATATTTGTATTATTTATATCTTATTGTTCGCAACAAGTCTAAAATTATGTTTGACACACAGAATGGCAAAGTGTTGGGAAACTCTAAAAGTATTATTGTTATTTATTACAATGTAAACCACAATGGTGGAAGTGATGAGCTGTTACAAAACTATAATAGTATTAATGATATCTACTGAAATATATTGCTCCTAAAGCACTTAGTTTATTCTTTATATCGCACATCTAGATCTGAAGAGAGCAAAGTCGAAAATCTATGTGATTTATTTAATAGATCACATAGTAATAAGTAATCTATTAATAAAAATAGATCACATAGATTTTTACTTAGCTCTCTTTAGATCTAGATGTCCGATATATTTAACTTCACTTTATTATATTATGGCTAATCGGATGATTCAACAGTGGAGGTCTTAAATTTTGCCACACAGAATCGGCACCACCATTATACGCCACCTCCGTAGGGTGGCAAAACCAAAGGTTTTTAATCCCTTTAAAAAAACCTAAGGCCATCTGCCTTCGACCTTGGGAATAGATGATAGTCATGCAGTTAAATTTACTTCAAATGGAATAAATGCTAAATCGTCAAAAAGCTGAAGGCAGTCAGTAACTGTGTTGTAATAAACAATTTAAATTTAAGATGGACCATGCCAACCACCATTTTACTTTTCCTTCTATTTATTTTTCCACGAGACCATTCAGTGGATATACAACTACATATATAATGTACATAATATATATTTGAACTATTTAAAATAATGTTTTAGGTGCTCTTGAAGAACTTCTGCTATTGGTGTATTTCTTATTGGCGTTAGTAGCCGATTTGTTATATTGGCTCAAGACCAAACTAATTGACATTCCTAACGCCCCAGATTACTCAAGAGGTAATTGTTGATAAAATGATATCTCTATATTATATAAAAAAGTTCTTTTGTTAGAGAGGAAAATACTTGACTGGAAGAACTAATGGAGGATGGAAATTGTTGGGGGGAAAATGTATATCAAAATATACACAAAAATAGTTTTCACTTATTTGTGTGTGTATTTTGACTGCACCCCCATCAATTTCCATCCTCCAAAAACGTTTTTGGTGGTGTAATACTTAATCGGCGTTGCCTAGCAAGGGACAATTTCTCTTGCTCGATTATTTCAATTATTGTTTTTATCAAATCAATAAGCCATTATTCCTGACTTTTTTAAGCTATTACACAAAATATAGAACTTTGTTTAAATATTAAATGGAAAAAATAGAATGCATATATTTCTATAACTAGCTACCTCAGCGAAACGTCGGCAAAGTACTTGACAACACGCTCAAAACCAAAAGAAATAAGTGATGAATGGATTAAAAATTTATAGTTTGTTATTCTACACGGCAATGTATGCCTATCAAGTGATACTGCGCATCTATACTGCTCATTCACACCAATAATCTGTATTTAAAAAAAAAAGAATCCCTAATAATGCATACTAATCTACCTTCATGGCACTTTGATCCTTGCAGTACCTTGACTTTCTCAGCAATCCTCTTCCACCCAGATATGCTTTCTGTTTCCCATCTCCATTCCTCGACTCCCAACGACCGAAGATTTGGCTCCATCTTGCACCCAAGTTTTGGGTGTCTTGGAGCCACGAAGTCTAGTTCTAAATCTGCTCTAAATCATCCGTATGTCCCATAATAATCATTTTAGGAATCCAACCAAGTTCGATTCATTGGACACATCCCAGCCATCGGCGTCCTCTTTATGCTAAAAACAATATCTGGTGTCCTACAGAAGTTTCTTATTTCCTTCATTCCACCGGTCCCCTTCCTTTGTATGACCATAAATTCTTCTGATGATTAATAATACAGATACACTAATAAATCAAAAGGGTCGGTAATATGAAATTATACAAACACATATAAGATAAGTTGCTTTATTACTTCATAATGAATTTATTTTTTTATTATTGCAAAGTGTTATTTTTTCAATTTTTTTTTTCCAATAGCTTTTGTTTTTTGTTTAACAAAATATGCTTTGATAGAAATTTACGATACCTTTAATAAGAAATGGTGTTAGTGAAACCAAAATTATTATGAATATTAATATTACAGAATGAGCTAAATATTAAGCTTAATAATCTTTGAATGAAATTATTCCACTGAAGTAATACAAATTCATAATTTAATGTGATTAGTAAATAAAAAAAATTTTCGATTATTTATCGCTTTTAATACAAATATACACGCGTAATGTGATTTATAAAAAATGTTAATCCTTTTAATTGGTTTTTTCATCTCCGCGCTGAAATTTTTCAAAGTAAAAAATATGTAAACCAAAGTTATGCGGTGCTTCGTTTTTCGTATCGGTGGAACGAACTTAAAAAATCCGATAATTTTACAAGTGAATTCTCTATTTATTTATATATATTTTTATACTTTGGAAGAATTCCATGTGTAAATATATTTATACGTATTGAGAGAGTGAAGAAGATAACATTTATGAAAAAAACACAGTTTTTGATATCGCAACAGCTTCAAAAACATATATGCAAGGCCCGTTTCGTGTTGCGTCTGTTCAAAACGGAACAGAAGTATATCCCTTAGTTATATTCTATTGTCCATAATTCCATGGTTATCAGATTAAATAATTTACTGCGCTCTGAGCTACCCCGCTCCCAATAATCTAATAATATTGCATATGTTTTTTTATATAAAAAAAATTTCACTATAAAAAATTATGTGGATGAAACGACCAAGTTTTACACCTCTGTTTCACCATCGAGATGATTTGAGAGTTAAGGGTAAATGTCCTGTATAAACCTTTCACTTCATAAATTAAGTTAACCTGGGCGAGATAATTTTAAATAACAGTTTAGTATTAAAAGAATAATAAACCTGGTGTAATTGAAATCAATTGCAAATTAAACGATACTGCGCATTAACTATGTTTTGTGGTAGGGGTTATTTAATTTTCTAAAATAAACACCCATGCACTACAATAGAGAAAGGCAAAAGTTTGGCCATTCGCTCTGGAAAAGGAACATACAAAAGGAGATCCGCTGAAAGGAAATACGGCGAATAATTAATAAGTAGGTAATAATAGCCCGGAGAAGAACAATAGGTAGAGAAATAATCAAAAGCACCGCGGATCTGCTCTCGACCACGAGTACTCCCGTATCATTATGTACCTGGTACTAGGGGTTGGCCTCTCAGCTATGTGGTGGAGTTGCCGAAACATTTCACTGGGGCTTTTCTTATGCATCAAACATGATGGAGTCCTTTGTTGTTATAGTAGGCGGCGAGAGATCACAAGTTGTTTCGTTTTAGTCATCAACCCATAGAGGTAGCTTAACCGATTTGGATATCTCAAAGGGATCGACACTCCCACAAGGACCTTAAGTGCTGCTATACACTGCTGTTCACTGTGTTCGTGAAAGAAAAGTGCGCTACTGTATTCTTATTTCATTCATACACTTAACACATATATGAGGCGTTGGGGATCAAAAGCAGATTACTTCGCAATGTCAATGGTCCACTTCTTTTTGGAACAGTTTTTGAAAAGTTTCGTCATGCACTTTTGTCCAACACGACACTTAGTAACCTTATTTATAATGGTTTTAGTCCAGTTCTGAACTTGAAGTTTCCTGGAACGTGAAGTATAAAGTTGCTCGATTAAACTAGCAAAACATTTTTTAAAATTCCTCTTTTGTTCCTGAACGCCTCTTAAGATGCCATGTTCTAAATCAAGGTTTTTTTGACATAATTCTTATTTGTAGTAGTAGTAATCCTCTAATTGTTTTCAAGTTTCCAAAATTTTCTGATGCAATCAATAATAATAAATTAAAAAAAGGTTACAATAATAGAAAAAAACGTACGTAAACCTCATTGTCTGCACTCTACTTCAGCATTATCTGAATAGAAATATAACTGTTATAAAATGTAACTGCTTGCGCATGCGTACAAGATTGCCAAGAGTGGTGGTTTATATACACAAGTACCGAAACCTTTACTCAAGTTGTCAGTTGACTTATGTTTTATTTATTTTACTTGATCTTGCTATTTGTGTTTTTTGATTTGTTATTTTATCTCAAAAACGAAATTATGTGAAAGTTCAGTATATGATATTTTCTAAGAACTTTTAAGTTGTCGATAACATCTTTTGTCCTTGTTTCTTCTTATTTTTTCCTCCTTCTTCATCAAATCCCGCATTTTAACTTGCGGGACTGAAATGAATAAAAGAATAAAAAAATAAATAAACATTTTATGAAATCTGAGAGTCACAAAACAATTTTCCAGTCATTCATGAAACACCCTGCCTCATAAGGGGTTGTTTTCTAGAGTTTGCTGTTTTGAAATTATATGCACTGTATCATGAGTATGAGATATCATCCCCAGTGAGAGGATTGTGAGTACCTCTCTATGTAGAAGAGGGAGCGGAGTGGCTCAGTGGTAGAGCTCTGAGTTTCCATGCCAAAGGTCCTGGATTCAAATCTTGCTCGCTGGCAGACTATCCAATCTGTTTCATTGGAGATGGATGGATCTTGGACCCGGATGATGGAGCAACCGGAGATGGATATGGGATCTTGGACCCTCCTGGGGCTCAACCAGTCTCTGTAAACTTAGTACTCAAAAAATGGGGGAAGCCTAACGGTTGAGAGTGATCTACAACAAATAACCTTCTTGCACAACCATTGTCCTAGAAATAGTACAGTCTTTACCTTGTAGTGAACCCTAAACCCTTCACTAGTTTTAGTGGTACTGTTTTGGTTTCTTTTCCATGTGTAGAAGGGAAAAAGCTCTTGATTAATAAAATATTTTTAATTAACATCTTAGTTGTTGTTTTTTTACAATAAACTGTTGAAATTCACTAATGGTATACTACTTCTTAAAATTAGGAGATGAGGATCAATATGATTACCATCAAGCATCCATTGTAGGTTTTCAAGAATCTAAGGATATTATTTGGGAGGGTAGAATAGAACAATTAAGTAAAACCTGTAGTGAATAAGTGGAATCCATTTTTTTCTGAAATGAGTTATTTGTTCCGATTAAGAGAACTAGTTTTATTCTCCTAATGAATAAGAGCCTGTCGGCCTTGGCTTGAAATGGAGTTATTGCTTATATTGTAACCCAATTTCAAGACTATTAGAATAACACGAATCGGCTTCCCTCGGAACAATTGACTCATTCCGGAAAAATTTCACCTTAACCTCTTATTCACCAGGACTGCCACAACTTGCACAAAATGGTTCCTCATTAAATATTGAGTCTTACTTCACCTTCTCAACATATAGTTGACTTCCATGGTAGCTTCAGGAAGATTGCCTCAGATCAGAAAGGGAATTACAACTAACTATTACATCCCACAGTACACACAAAAGATTTTGTGCAACTGTGAAATATTCTGAATCTACTTCATAATAGAAAGAAAAGAATTATTCCATGATTAGGAGGCGATGGCAGTTGAGAAAGGCAATGTAATAGCAAGAGTGATGAGGTGAATGAGAAGAATAAATTTGGCTACTTTTGGAATAGATAATAGATAAATAATTAAGGTTGCAGACATTCGTTACCAGGCTGCGCCACCATTTTGTATGAGCTTGTGTTTCAAAGACTTACTGATTGCTCCAACTCTGATTCAAGATTTTTCGTAAATCTTATACCAATATAAAGCTTTCCAGAAATACTCAGTGAAAAGCTGATTAGAACGGAGATTTTGATACTTTACGGGAGAATAAACCTTGAACATGATAGATATCTCAGAAAATTAAATAGAAGGAAATATTATCTATATAAACTAGAGGTTGCGTATTAATTTCCGTGGAGGTACGAAGTACCCCTGAGTCATGAAATCAACTAATAAAAAACAAACCACAATCAACCAACGAAAAATGAACTCTACTCAGAGGGTACAGCTTTGACCTCCATTTTTTGTTTTACTATTTTTTGCTGTTGTTTTAGTCTTATTTTTAAGTTGTAGCAGATATTTGTTTGTGTAAATCAACAATTTAAAAAGAAATATAAAATTATTTTATAATAACAATAACAATTAAATAATATTTATTGTTTTATAACAAATCCTTCATTATGATTGGCAATGAACACCCACAGTTCTGCCGCAAGTCGGAGAGGGTGATCCTTTGCTTAGGATGAAGTTGTGGCTATTGTGTGTATGTGTGAAGTTGTGTCCGTCAATTTCCAAGAACCGCTGTAAGCAGAAATAAAACGCGTATCAATGGTTCGAAAAAAAAATATTAGAATATCCAGCATAAATATATGGATAGTACATTACTCAACACAAGAAGGCAAGGCTATCCGTGTGCAGAGCCTGAGTTGCTATGCTGAAGTTCCTTGGCTCACATTTGGCTTGGGGAAATAAAATACTACAGAGTCAGGGATGGACACGGTAGGACTTACACACATTCCTGGAGTTCACTTACCCCCTAAAGGGTACCCTTAATTGGAGTAAAAACATTGGGGTGAATCGGGATTTCGGACAAATCTACTGCCTCTGTCCTGTACCGAACCCAAGGCACTTGTTGTATACGTTGTAGTGGCACAGGTTATTGTTTACACTTGTTTGTACAATGCATACATTGGTTACAATGCGTAAGTAACTTCAATTCATCGAAATGGATGTTAAGAAATTGATGAATCGGTTTGAAGGCTTGCCCCGCTGATTAAATTCCTGGCTATAAAAAAAAATCTGTATCATTACATCCCTGGGGTTCAGCATATGATTAGTGGCTGCACTGCTTCTTGGAAACGGTTGTACAGGAAGGTGTTTTGTTCTAAATCACGCTCAACCTGCACATTTCCCCCCTTATTTTGAGTACCCCGTTTATAATGCCTGGGTGAGGCCCAGGAGGGTCCTATATCCCATTTATATATAAAATGACTTAATTACAACAATGCGTCATATGTCGTAACCTAATTCATACAAGCCCTGCCGCCATTTTTTTTTATCATAACAGTCTTCCTCTCTAAGTCCTCTTGCCACAATTGCCTCCGGGATGTCTTCTATCCACCTCTTCTCTGGCCGACCTCTCTTCAGGTCATTATTATTTTTAAGCGGGCCTCGAGCATTTTCGAAAGGCCCCGGTATACCACACTACAGTAGTCAAAGTGGGGGGAGATGAGGGATGATACGAGAAGCTTGCGGGTTGAATGTGTAAGGAGGTGCCGTGATCGATGAAATAATTTCAGAGAACTAATTGATCGTCGGTATATTTGGGTGACATGGGGCTTCCAGGAAAGGTTTTGGTCAGTGGTAATGCCTAGGTTTTTAACGGAGGAGTTGAAACTGATATGGTGGTCGTTTATGATTAATGTTGGGAGGGTGGGGATAGTTGTAAGGAGGGAGTTGGAACCTAGAACAATCCTTGTTTGTTTGGAATGAAAAGCAAACAACTCCGATATTTCAAAAATTGACATTTTCACATTTTTCACTAGTTTAGTCAAGAAATTTAGTCTAACACGAATTGCGCCACCTTATTTCCCATGGTTTTAGTCCTTTTCTGAACCTGAAGTTTGGAACCTTAAAATTACTCGACTAACGATTAAGATTCTATGATGCAATTTTATAATAATTTTTATGGGTTTTTATACATTCTATCCGATCTACATTAAACATAGGACAATAGAAAAACAAAAGTAAACAACACACTTTCCCCTATTTTATAGTAATATCTTTAATAGTAATCTAAAATAAAAGATTTAAAATTAGATCACCTTTAGTCCAGTGGATTATTTAAGGTAATATAAAAACCTTAGTTATGCCATAATTCATTCATTAACGGTCCCGAGCCTGTGAAATGCCGAGAATTCATTAGGAAACTTACAATGTAACTTATATGTACGTTATATGTAAAGTAACTTTCATCAACGGCAACCCTTAATTGTGCCGTCCTTCGGAGGGGGCGTAAAATGGTGATTCCGAAACTGTACGGTGTTGGGCACTCGATAAAGATCCCTATCCTACTTACACCTGGATATACAAAATTTAAGGTACATACTATGGCATCGTACGATAAGCTGTAGCTGTATAAAATGAATTTAAATGAAGCAAACTATATTATACACACTAAAACTATGTTATAACATATATTATTACACCAAAATAGGGATTTGTAAGCAAAAGGGACTCCTAAACACTGAATTTAAGAGACAATAACATACATCGTAAAAATCAAAGATTTCTGAATCCAATAGTTCTAAAATTACTTTTTTTGCGACTTCATTATCCATGATTTCACAGCTGTTGGAATAAATCAAAACTTGATCATGTTGCTAGTCCATTGTAAAAAGTTGAAACCATGATGTATATTTTAATAATCTTAAAATGAGAAAAAAATATGGTGATTAAATATCACTGTTATTTACAGTTGTTCTATCTACGTTTCTGTATATTTACGAGTGTCCAATCACATTCCAATATTTTTAATATTTACTTTGATTAAATTACACAAATAAAAACAAATGTGAGCTGATATGAGTCAATAACATTTGTTATTTGATTAAAATATAAAATAGCCTGCTATTTCAAGAATTGCAATTATTCATTGTGTGAAGATACAAGTATGTTTGCTTTTCGTGTTAATAACAAATTTATAAAAACAGAAACATACAGGAAGGAAATAGCCCTTCAAATACAAGTATGATGTTTCTAAACCTTTGATAGTTTTGAAATCGGTAAAGGCTTATCAAGAAGATATTATGGATGGAAGTTATGATATTATGGTAAGGAGGATCGGTTTGAGATCCCATAATACCTAAAAAAGGAAGGATTCGGTTGTTGGAAAAGTAGAATAACTGCAGACATTGTAAGGACCGGTTATATATTTGAGCTCTGTTGAAAGGGATTCAGATATACTAGTGACGAAACCTTGTTTCTTGCGAAGGGATTGAGAATTTGATTCGGAATGGTTTTGTGGATGAAGGTTCCTAGGAAATTTCTATGGTTCGAGAGTTTATGAGCCATCGACTAATCTTAGAAAGCAGTTCATGATTAGAGAGTCTTATTTAATGAAGAGTCATTCTACCATCGTTCAAGATCTAGAGGCTGGCGATTACCACAAATCAATAGTAATAATAGATAATGATAGAAGGAGATCACTACTGGGTTGAGGGAAAAAGTGAGGAGCGTCAATCTACGAAAGCGGAATAATTTACCCATTGAATAGTTGTCGACTCACGAATGCTAGCAGAGAAGTGAACGATTGTGCAAGTAGTAGTTTAGAAATACCTGCTATTTATATGATATATTCCATTTATTATAGGGAGCGAAGTGGCTCAGTGGTAGGGCCATGCCGGAAATCTGGTTCAAATCGTATGGGACCCTCCAGGGCTGAGCCCAGCCTCTATAAATTGTTATAAAAATATTGTACCCAAAAAAGTGCGTAAATCTGGCGGTTGAGTGTAATCTAGGACAAATCACCTCCCTGCAGAACCGTTGTCCATAAACAGTACAGTCTCTACCATGTACTGAGCCGTTCACGGGTTGCAGAGTGCAGGCTTTTTTCCATTTGTTTTTGTGTTTCTTAACTATAAATCGTGTATACTAATAAAAAAACATTTTTGAACCTTAGAAGAATTGACTTAGAGTAAATCATTATTTAAATAAACACCAATATCTAAAAAATTGAACTTTTTCAAAATCACTCACACAAAGGCCGTGATAATTCACCTACATGATTATTTATAACCTTGAACAATTCATTCCCCCATCTCGCTCTCAGCATCATCATTCATAAAATATCTTTAGTAAAATTATAACTTCATTTAAAATAAATAATATTATAAAATATGTAGCCAATATTGATGCCTAATGTTTTGACAGTGAAACTGAAAGTAATGGAATGATTGTTTGGGATTGGAAATGATGGGAGGAGTTGGATCTAAGGAACGAATTAAAACCTATGACAATGGATTGAGCTTTTTTAGCGCTGAAGCCGGGAGAGGTTTCCTTCATGTATGTTAGAGGTGTCCCCGTGAGGATTTCCCCCAAATTGTGATTTTCATCTCTATTTCTTTTTATTTTAACTAATTGAGAAGAAGATGGCCACGTGACCTTCTTAGTTGAACATGCGATTTGAGTACTACCAGTGGGTAGTTTCTCTACTTGTCATTATATCATTATGTATCACTCAGCCAATTTACTTGTTATATTATTGTAATATAGTTGTAAATATCAATAAATAAATAATAAAAAAAAAACTTATAATTGTTCATGACACAGAACCAGGGAATAAGTAGGATACAAAAATCATTAGAAAAATAATTAATAAAATATATAACAATATTGTGCGTTGAGAGTTTCTCTGCGAGGGAAATGCCGCAACGAATAAAAATATTTGAGCTTAAAGAGTGTAGTTGTTAGGGAAAGATTAAGATTTGCAAGTCATATCTCTCACCTCGTCGTGTGAATAAGATAATATTGAGCATGTCCACTGTATTTTTATTCGAGTCGAGCTAGACAATATCTCAATAGGATTATTGGTTCGATATTTATACTTAAATAATGATCCGTGTGATGGAAATGCTCATGGGAACACCTTTTCCGAGTTAATTAATTAATTTCTAGAAGTTGATATTATAGTTATATCACACTAGAAATTTACAATATATTTATATTTACCTGCTGCAATACTGAAATAGTTTTCACTTATTTGTGTGTGTATTTTGACTGCACCCCCATCAATTTCCATCCTCCAAAAACGTTTTTGGTGGTGTAATACTTAATCGGCGTTGCCTAGCAAGGGACAATTTCTCTTGCTCGATTATTTCAATTATTGTTTTTATCAAATCAATAAGCCATTATTCCTGACTTTTTTAAGCTATTACACAAAATATAGAACTTTGTTTAAATATTAAATGGAAAAAATAGAATGCATATATTTCTATAACTAGCTTCCTCAGCGAAACGTCGGCAAAGTACTTGACAACACGCTCAAAACCAAAAGAAATAAGTGATGAATGGATTAAAAATTTATAGTTTGTTATTCTACACGGCAATGTATGCCTATCAAGTGATACTGCGCATCTATACTGCTCATTCACACCAATAATCTGTATTTAAAAAAAAAAGAATCCCTAATAATGCATACTAATCTACCTTCATGGCACGTTGATCCTTGCAGTACCTTGACTTTCTCAGCAATCCTCTTCCACCCAGATATGCTTTCTGTTTCCCTTCTCCATTCCTCGACTCCCAACGACCGAAGATTTGGCTCCATCTTGCACCCAAGTTTTGGGTGTCTTGGAGCCACGAAGTCTAGTTCTAAATCTGCTCTAAATCATCCGTATGTCCCATAATAATTGGATAGGAATCCAACCAAGTTCCATTCATTGGACACATCCCAGCCATCGGCGTCCTCTTTATGCTAAAAACAATATCTGGTGTCCTACAGAAGTTTCTTATTTCCTTCATTCCACCGGTCCCCTTCCTTTGTATGACCATAAATTCTTCTGATGATTAATAATACAGATACACTAATAAATCAAAAGGGTCGGTGACATGAAATTATACAAACACATATATGATAAGTTGCTTTACTACTTCTTAATGAATTTATTTTTTTATTATTGCAAAGTGTTATTTTTTCAATTTTTTTTTTCCAATAGCTTTTGTTTTTTGTTTAACAAAATATGCTTTGATAGAAATTTACGATACCTTTAATAAGAAATGGTGTTAGTGAAACCAAAATTATTATGAATATTAATATTACAGAATGAGCTAAATATTAAGCTTAATATACTTTGAATGAAATTATTCCACTGAAGTAATATAAATTCATAAATTAATGTGATTAGTAAATCAAAATTTTTTTCGATTATTTATCGCTTTTAATACAAATATACACGCGTAATGTGATTTATAAAAAAATGTTAATCCTTTTAATTGGTTTTTTCATCTCCGCGCTGAAATTTTTCAAAGTAAAAAATATGTAAACGAAAGTTATGCGGTGCTTCGTTTTTCGTATCGGTGGAACGAACTTAAAAAATCCGATAATTTTACAAGTGAATTCTCTATTTATTTATATATATTTTTATACTTTGGAAGAATTCCATGTGTAAATATATTTATACAAGTATTGAGAGAGTGAAGAAGATAACATTTATGAAAAAACAAAACAGTTTTTGATATCTCAACAGCTTCAAAAACATATATGCAAGGCCCGTTTCGTGTTGCGTCTGTTCAAAACGGAACAGAAGTATATCCCTTAATTATATTCTATTGTCCATAATTCCATGGTTATCAGATTAAATAATTTACTGCGCTCTGAGCTACCCCGCACCCAATAATCTAATAATATTACATATGTTTTTTTTTATATAAAAAAAATTTCACTATAAAAAAATATGTGGATGAAACGACCAAGTTTTACACCTCTGTTTCACCATCGAGATGATTTGAGAGTTAAGGGTAAATGTCCTGTATAAACCTTTCACTTGCCATGAACCTCCATGAAATAGCGTCGCTGATGTCTTCCGTCCAAGGAAATCCCTTTACAGACGGCATCTTATGAAGACAAAACTGTCAAGGTCTGGAATAAAGATGTCTTTGATGCAGAGATTATTACTTCCTGTTACGAAATGGGAATCGATCTGTATATAAATAAATAAACAGAAAGAGAAAGCGAAGGCAATGCTGGCGGATTTGAAAAAATGCTGTGGCTGCAAAAAATAAAAAAATATAAAACGTTGTGGATAATAGATAAATATTTTTCTCTATATGTTAAGTTAATAAAAATTATTCTTTTATCTAATAATAAAATTTAAATATAAAAATTTATTTATTTAATATAAAAATATGTTGACTCGTAAGAAAGAAAAGCAAAATCTCTATCTGAACACCAGCCTAAGTCAAATTTAATTTTCTTCCTTGATTTTCTACACTTTTAATACACATATTACGGGGACGAATAATGTAGGATCTAGGACCCTCCTGGTGCTCACCCAGCCTCTATAAATGGGTCCCAAAAATAAGAGGAGAAAACCTGGCGGTTGAGCGTGTTCTAGGACAGATCACCTCTTTGCACAACCGTAGTCCTTGAAACAGTACAGTCTCTAGCATGTACTGAACCCAAGCCTTGTGAAGGGTTGTAGTAGCACAGGATTTTTTTCTGTTAGTAGTTGGGGAGAATAATAGTATGTAAATGTTTATGTTATTTTTTTTCTCTGAATAGGTTTGAACTGTGAAAGTTGTAACGAACTTCAATTTTTGTTTGGATTTCCACTTGTTCATTTGTTAACAATACAATACTTCCTGAATTAGATTATAATTTGGTGATTTGGAAATTAAATTTATATTCTGCCTGTATCGCAACAAAAAAAAACCCTGCATCATAAAGGGTCTTGGGTTCACTACGTGGTAGAGACAGTACTGTTTCATGGACAACGGTTGGGCCGGGAGGTGATTTGTCCTTGATCGCGCTCAACCACCCGATTTTCCCCTCTGTTTAGGGTACCCACTTTATAGAGGCTAGATGGTTCTAGATCCGATAGGATCCATCTCCGGTCGCTTTTATTTTATAGTATATATATATATGTATAAACTATTTAAAGATGCAAATCATCAATCAAACTATTACTGAATCACTGAACCGAACCCATTCCGTGACGTAAGAACGCGATTAACTCGTAATTACTGGCAGATAACACCTTATGTATACGTCGCATGGACGAGGTGATACCTGCCAAAGGAATATGCGTATCCAATATCTCGCCTCCCTAATTAGCCCCTGGTCATCTCCTCTGATTGATGATTCACCTTCGTTATAATTATCAATAACGAAACTTATTTGTATTTTATTTTACTATCTATGTTTTTTAATAATAATAACAGTAATAATACCGTCTTAATTAATTTATTAGCCTAATGTTTAAAAATAATGTCATTTAACATCGTAATGAAATATTTTTGGCCCAGCCTCTATAAGCAGGATCCTCACACTGCATAGCGGTAGAAGATAATAATATGATGATTATGATGATGATGATGATGAATGATATATTTTTAATACGAATTCGAAATATATTACACCATTAATCAACTTTAGTAAATACTAAAATTAATTATGCTTACTCAAGATTAACTCAACAACCATGAAATGTGAAAATAAATCATGAAATCGATTATATTAAACGTCATATGGCTCTGTTCATTCATGTTCTAAAAATATATATAACATTTTACAAGAAAATAACCTGTTAAAATGAGCGAACTTCTTTTAGACTCCAACGTAGGAATCTTCGTACATTTTGGTATAGTCTTGATGGTGTTTCTGATCAATACTCTTAGGTTCTACATGATCAGAATCTTCTCTCATGAAGATTTCAAAGAATTAAGGAGTATCCAGTGCCATCAGGCCCTCCAGCGTGCACAAGCTCTTCTCGAAAACGGGCATCTTCTGGCTCCAAGATCTTTTCTCTGGAGGAGACTCTTCTTCTGCCACGAGCAAAGGGGGTTCTTCCCCGCCTACGAAGCGAGGAACACCAAGAACGAGGAAGAGTCCAACAAGACCCTCGTCAAAGAC
Source organism: Troilus luridus (assembly GCA_964056705.1). Taxonomy (NCBI): domain Eukaryota; kingdom Metazoa; phylum Arthropoda; class Insecta; order Hemiptera; family Pentatomidae; genus Troilus; species Troilus luridus. The sequence continues at coordinate 49,964,707 of OZ057414.1, forward strand.
CTCGGATCGCTGGCTGAGTACTGCAGGAGCAATTTAGTCAGCGTTGTTCCGGCTTTGTTGGCCGGGACCTGGGTGCACTTCTCGTACGGTGAACTTGTCTGCACCAGAGTACCTTTCTACTTAACTCGCCAGTTCAAGACGATCCTTCAGACCGGAGTCGATGTGAGCGCATTGGACCCCTCTTGGGTTTCTTCTTCGTCGTGGTATGTTATGAACCATTTCGGTTTTTCCAAAACCGGTAGAATCTTCCTTGAGGAGGATGTGAACGATTTCTCTGAGCCCTCGTCGCCAAGAGCTGTAGCCGCGTTCCTCAAAGAGACCAAGGAACTAGCCGAGAAAATGCGGGAAAACATAGAAATTTACCAACACAAGTGGTCTTTGTCAAAATGTTTTGAAGACTAAAGCGTGCTAACTCAGGCACAGCAGAGCAAAATGTAATAAGGAAGATTGGAATTACTTACCATGTGTATATATTATCAGTAAGTAGAATGGATAGTACACCAGTAGTTGTACTTTTGCGATGCTGTTCTACTACTTATTCTTCAAAATTACATACAAGTAATTAATTCCAATTTTATTCGAAATTATATGTTTTCCGTCTCTTATCCGAGGTAAGTTTCTGATGTAAGCAATGTACAAAAGGCTTTAGCCTTCAAATGAATAAAGTACTTCAATTTTTCTTTAATAAGCAAAATTTCATTTCCAAAAGTGTAATAAAAACAAAAGTATGTACATGTACATGGTCAACTAAATTTTAAATAATTTTCTTTAGTAAGCTAAAAACATCGCCGAAACTAGTTCAATAGATAAATTACTATACAATTAATTTTAAAGAGACTTTTTAAATGTTGTTAAATAAATAAACACATATTGTATTCAAGTATAGAAGACAAATGTATTATTTCCTCATTTTAGAATTATATACTTTTTCTATGATAAAAGGGAAACTTGCTAAAGAAATATAATACTAGTTTGAAACGTCACTCTTGTTGCCTGTTTCATAAATGGTTAGAAACTCTCAGAACTAGCCTTAAATAGATAACCAACTTCTGTCCGTAGGTGACGAGGTAGCAAGCGAGGAGGAGACGCCGTTTAAGGAGGACATTCACCCGGATCGGCCACCGTCAGTAAGTATTATGGAATAGGCCTAAATAAACAGACTATGTCCTTGATAGGTGTCTCTTGTGTAGGCACCTGTTTGACAAGCGTCTGCTTGCACAAAGTTTTATGAACTTTGTTTCTGCTTGAACAAAGAGGTGATGAACTTGTTTTTTATCACCTCAAGTGTTAAGCGCTCATACTATTTTAAAAAGCAGAATTCGTTCTCAGAACCAACCACAAAGAACGTTTTATTTTTAAAATCTGAAATTATTAATTATAAGATAATCGGATGTGGTCATTAATTTGCAATACTTGTTTTCCATTATATATGTTATATTTTCGCTTTATAAACGGGTACTTTCCTCTTAGAGGACCGCCATTGCTGATAACGGCAAATGATAACAGCAAAGTTGTAAAATCCGCCATTTCTAGTTTTTCATTAATTAAATATGATGCTAATGTTTGGGATCTTCCGAAAACAGAGAAGCAGTTGCACTTTTGCAAGAAAAAAGATATAGCTGCCGGTGAGTTCTGGGAGGTATTTGTCGTGAAGCACAGGAATATTTTTTAGTAGAAGTCTAGGACAGATCATTTCAGACATTAAGTAATAAAATCGTTGAATATGTGAGGGAAGGATCGACAATAATAACTGACTGCTGGAACTCATACAAGACTGAAGAATTAAAAAGGCTTGATTTCGATCATTATTTTGTCAACCATTGTTATAATTTTATTAATCCTGAAATTGTCGTCCATACTCAAACTTTGGTCCAAACAAAAAATGTGGGTAAGTGGAAAGAGGTGAAACAAGAAAGAAAGAGGAACCAATAGAGACTATTTAGAATCCTATCTAATGAAATTTATGTTTCGAGAAAGGTACAGACAGAAGGATTTTTTTAAGGAAATATTACATATAAAAGCGATCAATTGGCCTAAAGATATAATACAAATTATATTTACATGTTGATATATCTTGTTAGGTCAAAACTCTTTAAAAGAGGCGCTAGCGTCGGATAAGGTTAAGCAATCTTATCAGTGGCGCTCCATTAAGAGGAAAGTACTTATAAACGTTTATTACCAATGGCAAATTAATTTTAAAAGCTTGTATAGTACATAAAAGCAGAACAAGATTTGGATTGTTTTAAACTAGCTGCAAATTATTTTATTTATTTGCATTTTATTACTCTTTGTCGTTAAGGTCACAGTTAGAGGAGTCGGCCTGGTGGCTGCCTACTCCGGACGTAGAGCCATGTTCGCCGTGAGCCCTTCCATCCAAGATGGCTTGGAAGTTAGCAGCGAAGGGCCCGCCCCCATCAACTTCGAGTACAAGCTGAAGGACAACATGCTCCTGGTCGGCTACGTCGCTCCTCGGCCAGGCCGTTACTTCCTCAAGGTCTCCAGGTTCGGGAGGTCGGCCCCGGGCGCCCCCTTCGTCCTCACAGTCGAAGAGGCTCCTCCTGGCTACAGGGGCAACTTCGGAGCAGCCCTCTGGTACGACATCCCAGTCAGACCTCCTATCCTCACCGGAATCGTAGACTTCGTCACAGAAAAAATGTACATGGATGAAAATGGATACTTGTTCAGATTGAATAAAGACGGGACTGTATCTTCCGATAGATATATTATAAAGCGAAATGCAAGGGATATTGAGGAGAGTGATTTAGTAGGATCACCTGATGAGATTGGTAAACAAACCGATACCAACGATAGCATATCTTCCTTAAGTTTAGAAAATGCTAAACCACCATCTGTTACCAAATCAGATTCAACAGAATCACTCGTCAATGATGGACTTGTGAAAATATTAAACAAAGATGATTGCTCTTTAAATTTTCATCAGCACTTAAGTAATGCCCTTCCTAAAGAAATTTCAGATCTCAAAGTATCAAACGTGTTAGAAACAGACCACGATGATTCTAGAATCAGCATAGATCCAACATGTAATGTTTCCGTTCCTAAAATAACTATTAGCGAATATGGCGCGACGGAAGATCTACTAACCGAACATAATCATTTAAGGGAAGATCAATTTTTATCGCAGTTGGAATCCCGTTACACCGCCCGGCGAAGCGCGAAATTGGAAAGGGCGGCAAGGGATGATGCAGTTAGCAACGAACCGTGTGATGGCCGGGGACAAATTGGGGCCCTGGGGCAGAGCCGAGCCGGTTTTCTGACTGCCCATGACAGCAACACTGTTTGCTTCGTTTCCCAATCCACTAAAGGCTACAAGGATTGGAGGAAATATCATCCTTCCAATCTGGTCCTCAGCTTGGGCCTCTCCAAGTACCATCACAATCTCCCTGGTATCAGGCTCCTTCACGACATTTACAAAGTCGAAGAAAGTCCAGAAGAGAAGGAGAACTATCGGAACCATCGGCGTAAAGGTCATTTCAACAACGATAAAATGTCAAAGCAATATAGCAGCAATAATCATTTAACTACTACAGATTCAGATTTGGAGATAAACAATCTTAACATCAAAAAAACTAAAACATCCACCTCTAAGCAGCTTCCGACATCAAGTAGTGATCCAAATTTGCAAACAAGAAAAAACAAATCTGAAAGTAATTGGTCTCGCAAAAGAACCAGAGAATCCAATAAAATCTCTGAAAGCTTCAGAACTCTCTCTCTTCCCGATTTCGATAGAATCTTATCCCTAAGTGTTCGTGGTCTTAGGAAAGCCAAGTCCTGTGGTGATAAATCGTTTCGTGCTCTATCTTCGAACTCATTGTCTACATCACTGAAAAATTTGTTCGAAAAAGACCAAGTCTACCACGTCAATAAGAAAAATCGTTCTGATAAAGTGAAATATGTTAAAGATGCAGCTACTCTAGTTCGCATAGCTCATTATGGGTCAGGTAAAGAAACTAAAGTTATCGAGACTGGTTCCAAGAGTGTTGACGAATGGAAAAAGTACTGGGAAGATGATGCATTTAAAAAAAATTCTGAAGTTATGAAAGGTCGCCAAGTGGAAGTAAAGGGTATTGTGACTAAAGGGAAAGAGTTGTTTGAAAACCATCATGAAGAAATATACATCGAAAATAACTTGAGTCAACGTTCATCTAGGTATAGTTCACCGAAAAATACGTCTAACAAAGAAAGTGACACAAAAGAAGATAATAAAACGGCTTTTCAGAAAGCCAAAGCAATGTTTGAAGGTAATTACAAATGTCTGAAAGACTTTCAAAATCCAAGGTACAGGCGTAAGAGAAGTATTTCTGAAAGATTTCACATATCATCCTTATCAAAAGATATTTATTCTGGTGTCACTCCTCATCACCTTGGGGTACCCAACAGGATCCCAGCAGTGGCATCTCTTGGTTCTGTTTACTGTTACAGTCCCTTCTATCCCAACCTATCTAGAACACCATCTCCTCAGAATATACCACCTTGGAATGATTTGTTTTCAGATCCTAGTTATGTGTAAAAAATTCAAAACATTAATTTAAATTAATAGTTCATTAAATGAGTTGAGGAAACAAGTTTTTGAAGAAATTAAAAAAAAAATATTGTTTATCATTTCCTTAAAATGTTAAATTATTAACATTAGACATATTTCCAATCATGTTTCCTATAAAACATGGCTCATACTAAATATTAACTTTAAATACCTTTTAATTTTTATTGTTAGTGATTTTATTATAAATACAAATATTACAGTGAATTTCTTAAAACACTAGAACATAACCAGACCAAGAGCAATATTCATTCTGACGAATAAATGAACAAATAATTTCACTATATAGTAGAAACATTAATTTAGCAAGATGGCAAACAATTTAATAAATCACTGTACTCCTCATTTTTATTTTTATTTTATAATTGAAAGGTAATAAAATTAAAAATTGGGACAGAGACCAAATGCCTTCACAGCCCGCCATATATTTGTAACAGAAATACGAAAAGAAGGAATGAACGAATTGTCAAAATAATAATTTTATTCTGTTAAATTAATCCCACATTACACCCCGCCAATTATGACCTATTATTATTTAAGTTTTGATATAGAAGAATAACCTTTGGAGTGACCTAGAAACACACATAATCTTACCTCTTCCCTTTTATTTCCCTAACCCTTGTAAATTGCATTTGTTTATTTATTTTTATATTTTACTATTACTCTCTATATCTTTGTCTACTAATTTATATAACATTCTAATCTAAGTATAAATGTTTGTGATGTATAAATTCATTGTTATGAGTTAATTTCTGAAATACTAACTGTATAAATTTGTCTGTAAGAAAGTTACAAAAGTATGAATTTTATTTTTTCTGGAACTTTGATTTTCCATTATTCAACAAAAAATATTGAATGCCTTTATAAATAAAAATATTTGGCATAGATACATTACAATACATTTAATAACTTATTGCTTATAATGCATGTATAGTGAAAATTGTTGTTAAAATAAAATTTTCCCCATTAATATGAAAAGTACATTAATTTAACTAGTTTCAGATTTAAATTTTATTAGTAATTTAATTAGTATAGAATTTATTTGTAATATTTTTTTTAGAATTTATCAGTTATAAAATGGATAAAAAGGGTGTCAAAATAATTTAAGATCAATTAAAATAATATATGATCTTAATTCTTGTATGTAAAGAAAAAATCCAGTTATTATTATCATATAGGTCTAAATAATCTGTGTTTTTTTCCTCTTCAAAACTGACAAAAAGTAAATGAACAATTAATAAATGTGTACAGTTAAATATATTTACATGCACTTTCATGAATTAACAACACTCACTTATACTTATTAAACTTATGTAACTTTATAGGGAAATAATTGTATTTTCTCATAACATCGTAATTTTAATAAATTTGAATTACCGATATATCCAATTTCTTTTCTTAATAAAGAAAAAACATATTCTCTTGTCATATGACATTCTCCAGTTAGTGAGCTTTTCCCGTTGTATGTACTAAATTAATTTTAATTCTCTAGCATATACCAAATGCCCAGTACTAGAACATCATTCAATTCTTAAGTTATATAATTCAACAAGAGAAGGTTTTTCTATAAATGGAAAAACTGCTTTTTGGGGGGGGGGGGGAATCTGTGAAACAAATTCTATGCGGACGAAAAGCTTAAAATTATATGCACCTAAAAACAAGTACTTTTAGTTACTTACTTTACTCGACTTCATATTGGAATGTAACAGTAGCTTATTGTTTATCGAAAGATTGCTTGTGGTTTTGCCTTCAATTGTAGAAATTCTCAATAGCTTTTATCAAACTTTTTGATACATAAGACTTTTCAGTTGTATCATCTGTATTGTATATGAAACGTATTGTTCTAAAGACTTATTGTTTAATATTCTATCATATGAGTAAAATGCTGACTTAATTAAAAAAGTTGCTAGAGAACATATGCAAGATGTGCGAAGAGGAGAAAACGAAAACTCTATTTCATGGAAAACACGAATAATATAACCTAAGATGTTATAGAATTCCTTATTTTGAATATTATAAACAATTTTATATGTTTAAATTCTAGCAAGAAGTGATATTATCCATGACTGAAGAAAATAAATATTTTATATTAGTATTAATACAAAAATCATATTGCTATAACAGTCATTTAAAATAATTAAGCATTTTTGTTTTTATTTTATCATAATATGATACATAAATAACGATGGATGAACTGAACGCTCAAGTGGCCAAGAAATTTGTACTACTCATGATGAGAACTGAGACAATGATAAGCAACAGTGACAATTCGCAGAAGAGAATAATGTGATTATAAAAAAAAACTTGCTCCCCACTCTGAAAAGTAGACAAATAAATCTAGAAAGTGCCAAATGGCACTTTATTTCACATTGATCATATTCATAACAGATACTAGATCTGCTAAAGGGCCAAACTGTGACTCAGATCATTTCAAGGTAAAAATCAAGTATAGAGAGTACTTGTACTGCTTACAATTAGTAAAGCTAAAAAAAATAAAGTATGGAATCTAGAAAAGCTTAAAGACCCTGAGAACTTAAATGATTTTAAAGAACTGAGAGAGGAGAAGTATGATTTGATGATGAATGGAGGGAAACAGTTAGAATTAGGAATGTACAAAGATTGACTATGATACAGTATACTACCAGTCAGATTTCTGAAAAGTATCAAGTGGATCAAAAGAGAGCAAAACAAACTAACAAATTGTGAAAAAAAATTCTGAAGAAACAGGGGGGAGAGATTGAAGAGCAGAGGAATAAAAGTGAAACCAGGAAATTCTATGTAGCAGCTAGTAATATGAATCAAGGTTACAAGTATCCAAATAACACTTTATAAATAAGAACAGTAGATGGAATAGTAGAAGAAAAATGGGATGTTATTAGCAGATGGACAGAACATTTTAGTTCCGTATTCATAGCATTTCAATTAGATCTTAACATTGAATTATTAAACATGACTTTAGTTAATCAAAATTAAAGTCTTGTCTAAAAAAAAATTGTTTAATAAGGATGGTTACTAATGTTGTGGATAAAATCAAACTATAGGTTTATTTTTTTATTTTTTTTTATTTTTTTATTCTATAACACTATTAATCAGTCTTAGAGGCGAGGTCGAGTGTTTCAGGTAGCTTTGGAACTTTTTCACAATTTTCAAATTCAACTGGAACATTTTTGTTTTCTTCATCATAAACCTTAGGAGGAATATAGGTATAAGCTGAAATACTGAAAATTTCATACCAGATTAGAGGAAATAAATCATATCTCATAATTGTATTAATCAATGTTCATGGTTTTATATAAAAATCTTAGACTGAACAGCTACATAATTCTTCATAAAAATTTATATACATACTCAGATCATAATGTAACAGAATAGATAATTATGGCCATACAAAGGAAAGGGAGTGGTTGTGGATGAAGACCAATGAAGAAATAAGAAACCTCTATGATATGACAGATGTTTCTATCATAAGAAAAAGGCCAGAATAAGATGACTGGGACATATCCAAACCATGTAATACTTCCTAAAATGATAATAGAGGGGCATCTGGGTGGAAGAAAAAACTTTATTGGCTGCAAAATGTTAAAGACGGTCTTCATTCATTGGGTGTCGAGAGATGGAGAAAGGCAGCCAAAGATAGGTCTCTGCGGAGGAGAATTGTTGAGAAGGTCAAGGTCCTGCAAAGGCCATAAGAAGAGTTGGCATTATTATGTATAAATGCCAATCATGATTATGTTGGCAGCTATAGATTTGGGTCTGGTACTTTTTATTAGTATGGTAAATATTATAAAGATTTTTTAACTGTTATTTATGAACTTATTAAAAATAAATAAAGGCCAGGAGAGTCAATTTACAAAAAGTCTATTAATAACTAAAGGAATCTATCAATACAAAAGGAAAATCTATTAATAACTAATGACCCCAATAAAGAGACAAAAATACTGCAACATTATGATGACTACAAGAACAAGTAACCAATAATACTCCTGAATATTATAAAAAATGTCCCTTACTTTAAGTCCTACATAGCAAAGTATGGAAAAAATAATACTATAAAAATTCAAAGAGACATCTAATAGAGCAGCCCACTATCTACACTTTTATTCATTACCTATTGAAACCATTTTTTCAGTAAATTTAACTAGGAAGGCTTCAATAAATGTATATTATTAATCAAACATGTGAATTGAGGATGATTATTTTATCTTGCTCATTAATAGAGGTAAAAAAAAAAGTGTATGTCAGCTCCGAAACACGACTGGAGTTTACCCCTTTCCGTTTCTAATGAATTTTAAATGTATTCTTACCAATTAATCGCTCTCTACTGATACTTATCATCGTGTATTATTATCTTTTAATTTGTAAATTATTTTAAATTAATGTGAACAATTTTAATTAAAATTATAAATATATATTTTTTATTAATTGTGCCAACGTTTCGGCTTAAGTTGTAGGCCATCTTCAGGGCAAATAGTGGGTGTGGTGACTTCTTACAACACTAAAACTGTCAACTGAACTCATATAGAGGTATATTCACGGTTGTGAAATACATCCCAAGAAAGGATATCCTACTGCCCCAGTGCTATAAATGTCAGCAATTTGGGCACACAAAAAACTACTGCAACCACACCGTAAAATGTGTAAGATCCAGCGGCTCACATAACATTTCTGAATGTCCGCGGGTAGGTGAATTCAAACAAAATGCTCGAATTGCGAGGAGCGCACGTCGCTTCTTATAGAAAATGCCTCTATAGAAAAAAATTAGAAGAAATAGTGACTAAAAGGGATGGAAGAAAAGAGATCTAAGCAGCACTAACCAAAACTCACCCAAACTAATGACTAACAGCGTTTGTTTGGATAGGTGTCTTTAAAAAGGCTCCTATATAAAAATTATCGCATTTCAACACTTCGAGGATAAAGCAATAGAATACACTGTTACCATAGATACCACACGTATCTCTTCCCGATTAGTCCCGGAATTTAACTTTTAACTTCTATCTATTATATAAAACCAATAATAGAATCTTATCGAGAAGGGAGCGTTTCTCGCCACTTTCATTTAAAACTTGATTTTACTCCTCATAAAATTTTCATACCGCGGGCTAAATATGAAAATCGTTTCTTAAGGAGTAAACTCCAAAAATTGTTAATAGCCTCCTTAAGCAATACAATTTCAGGATTTGCATATCAAAACAAAACAAAGATTATGATGACTCTCAGAAAACAAAATTCAAATTCGAAAATCAAGTCCGTAGTTTTGATTAATCTATGGATTACTGTAAAAAAAAATAGTTAAAAAAAACAATTAGAAAATGTTGTATTTTGATAAGTTTTCAAAATATTGTTTCTAAAGAGTATATACAAAATGGAGTAGCAGGATTTTTTTTTTGACCAAGGATATTTTTTTGACTCTTACCTCCCAAGGAAGAGACTTTTAGTTAGGAAAAAATTAAAATAAAGCTATTATAATTATTTACATTTCTTGTCCGAATCAATAACTCAGGTTGTATACTGGTCCAACTACCTTCACAGATAACAATATTTTTAAACATTTAAGAATTTACATTCTATCCTGGCAGTTTTCAATAATACTACTTGCTATACCTCTCTTAGTATGAAGAGGCCAAATCCCGAAGGATATATGCATTCCAAAATTAACAAATCAACTCATCTCTAGTAAACTAGTGTTGGACCATTATATTTTGTCAATATATAATTTATCACCATCATATTACTATTGCTATAACTATTATTTAATCTCATGAATCTCATGAAACTATTTCAATTAAATTCTCACAACAAATTATTAATGTTTGTATTTGTAAAGTCCAAGCCTCTAATCCTATTATTGCTCTTATTAATGGCACACATTAACAATACATATGTGTTAAAAAATATTTAGAATACCTGTAGAAAATCAATATGATTATAACATCTGATGCAGTTGCCAAATAAAATGCACCAGGAAGTGTTTTAGATGTAGCAGTGTAAATACGGCCATAAATATAATAAACAAATAAGGGTAAAATGCTCTCCCCTACAAGGCAAAAACTAACAAACAAACCTACAAAGAAACAATTTTGTTAAAAAAATGTTTTAATACATAATGTTACTAGATTATATTTACATACTTATATATATTTATTTATATGTAGTATTTATATTCATTACTTCATTACCTATTTCATCTTCATTCACACACTTTGAAATTATTGACTTAGGAAGTCCAAAAAGAAATATCTTTGTAACATCTAACAAAGCAACTACAAAAAAAAAAATAATAATCATAACTGTTAGTATTATATAGTAACTCATGTTCATGTACCAAGCTTACATAATTCTATTTGCAATGTTGTTGCAGCGAAAACCATTGAAACACATGAAACAGTTGTTATTAAACAACAAATGATTCCTATTTGGAAATCTGACAATTTTAGTAACTTTATCAGTACAGGGGGGACTATGATAGAACCTGAAAAAAACTCTTTCATTAATAATAAAATTTTAGCTAATTCAGATTTATTGTTCCAAAATCATTTTATAAGTTTCTTTACCTACAGAGCCGATGAATAATCGATAACCTGAATAAAGTCCAGCCTGCTCTATCGTAAAACCAAAGGTTTGCTGGAGATAATATTGGTATATATTTATCTCAGCTGTGAAAAAAAAATTGAAAATCAATTTGATTCAGAAATAAATGTGTTAACTGTTATGTATGATAATGGAACAAACCTATATGTCTTTATTACAAATGCATTTTTTGATGTTCAATAAAAAAATTAAAAAAGATTTATTCATGAATTTATCTTCTGCCCTTGTGAATAGGTGGTTAAGTTGAATTTTCTTCAAACTATTTTTCTTGTGCTAAAGGGAACGGAATCATGTTATTTTTATACTGAATAAGGAGCTAAGTCAGGCATTGGCTTGAAATGGAGTTGTTGGTTATATTAAAACTCCATTTCAAGCCAAAAACTTTAAGGTTTTTAAATATGAACCACCTCCCTCAATACAATCAACTCACTCTGGACAAAATTTGATTTAACCACATATTCACCGCGGCTGCAGATATAAACTAAATGATTTATCAAAAGTTTTTTAACGATTTCAGCAACTAAATGACTGTAAAAGTTTGATTGACAGGGGTATGAAAGGAGTATATGAATAGTTTCTAGATGTAACATAATTAAACAATCCTTGCAGACAATTAACAATCTTCTCGGCGTTCAAATAAAATACAATAAAAATATCAGTTTAACATCCATCACTCATAATATAAAATTCTTTTTATGAATTTATATCATGAGGGTCTCTTTTATACTGTTCATAGCCTGGTTCAATGTAATGAAAACAATATTTTAAAAGCAAAAGGCTATTGTTGAAAGATTATTTCTTAATCCTATTAAAATAATCAGTAAATCACTTACAAAGTATGATTTAATTAACATGTAGCTATTATAAATACAAGTATTAATCTTACTAAAAATTAAAAAGAGTTGTTATATAATAATAAACTGCTTTTACTTTATTTCATTTTATTTTACTAATTGTAAATAAGAGTGATGTTTTAGTATCACTGTGATAAGTAACAGTAGAACCAAAATTTCTAAAATCAAAAATGAATCATTAATTTACTTTTTCAGTTCTTAAGGTAACTCATGTAGTGTTGAATAATAATGTATATGCCTAAACTCAGACTAGTTCAATCAGGTTCTGGAAAGGGCAATATTTCAATCTTCTGAGTAGATGAAAATTTCCTTACTAAAGTGATACCTACGATGTAGTGAATAGCATAACAAACTACTATGCCTAAGATTGCAGATTCACAGCCTGGCCTTAGTATTATTTAAAGGGAATAAAAAATCATTATTTATGCCATCCTTCTGATGGAACGTAAAATGGGCGTCCAAAGCCTGTGTCAGGAACTAATTAAAGATCCCTTAATTATACCTGGATAGGAAAAATTTAGGGATCCCACAGGAACATCATCTGATTACCCCTAGCAGTATAAAGTGATATTAAACAAACAAAACAATTTTCCTTAATCAATGCTCAGTTGGAAAATGAGAGTCTGAAAAATCAATCTTAAATTTAGACATTTTTTGTTAAATTTCGATATATGAGACGGATTTATTATTTATAAATATCAAAAAATAAAAATATAGTGGAGGAAAACAGATCTCCTAGAAAGGCCCTGCTTGGTAAGTGTATGGCAGCAGGATGAGAGAAAGACCTTGGAGATAGTGGCTCCAAGATGTGGAAAAGGACCTTATAGAATTTGGTGTCCTAAATTGGAGAGGGATTAAATTGAGGCCTTTAGTTGAGCTTAGAGCATATCAACAACTTCTATTATAACAAATGAATAACATGGAGTTAGTCCTAACTAAGAACTGTAACCAGAACCTTTCTAAATATGCTTTTCTCTAAATATGCTATCTTTAATGGTTAAGGCACAATAAGTGCTCCATAATATTGCTTAATCACAATTTAACAAAAATGGTTTTTATATAAAATATCAAATATATTATTCATTTACCTAGTGCAAAAACAGAGATCGAGCAAGAAGCAAAGATCATAAACCAAATGATCATGATGTTTTGTCTTCTTTTAAAAGCAGATAGTAGTTGTTTTAACATTTGGTATATTTCTCCTTTCTTCTCTTTTATTTTTTTATCCTTGACAAATATGATTACCAGTACACCAGAAGATACATGGAGACTGATAATAACAATTAAAAACCATTTATAGCCCATGTATGTTAGGCAGTATCCAAATACACCATTAGCCAAGCAGGCGCCAAAAGCTACTGATGAATAAACAAATGTGAGACTAAAATCACAACCCAAAAGATATTTGTTAGTAGTTGAGAAGATAATATGAGATAATAGTTGAGAGATAAAAAATATTTATTCTTTTAAATTTTTTTAATGATTACTATTTAATTGTGTAAGATTTAAACCGTTACTCTTTGTCAAGTGCTAAGTGATAAAAACATTTGCCCACTGACCCATATTTTTAAAGTAATTAACATGGAAATCTTAAGATATCGCAAATATGAAACAGTGGACTTAAACCACTTTCAAACATGACAACTCATATAATAAATTTTAACCTGAAGATAAAGGTTACATTTTCTCAATGAAATGTACTTAATTATATTATAAAAATGTGGAAATAGTAAAAATATTAATAAGAAAATTGTTTAACTGAAAAAATAAAATGTACTGTATTGACTCAAATCAATAGTTAAACAAGAGCTATCAAATAGAGTATCTATCAAATAAGTAAGTAAATAAAAGACCCATCACTATTAGACATCTCAATACTGTTAGAAGTCATGAAGGGAGTGAGTCTTGTTGTGGGTGTGAGTGCCCAAGGAGGAAGGTTATTATGATGCTTGGTACTGACAGTAAGAGTATTGTGTGGGTTGTGACACCCTAATGTGGAAAGTCACAACAGTTGTAATGATAATAGTGTTTTTATTTGTGACACCCTAAGGAGAAAAGTGCAACAGTATTGTTATAGTTGTGACAGCCAAAGGAGGAAAGTGCAACAGTTTTAATCAAAGAGTTCATGTTCATAGAACATCATTATTATTTTTTTTTTTTTTTATAATATATCTCCATTCTCTAACTGATATCTTATATCTCTCATCTATAGTTTCTTTTATACTTACATCTGTATTTATATAATATAGAACATCATTCCTATTGTATACCTTCATATAACATCTGATACTTATATTTTAAATTTATATTTATATTTTACTTCTCTGCCTGTCATACATGAGATTCCTATTCTTTACTTTCTACAATATTCTTCTCTATTTATTCTTAGGTATCATAATTTTTAATTCATGTTCTTTCATTTTACTTATGGTGCTCCCCAGGAGTCTATTTTCATACTATTTTTTTCTCTGCAATACATTCTATCTTTATTATACTAAGTTTTCCATACTCATTATATTTATATCTTTTTCATTTTATTTTTTCTGTTTAACTTCATTTCTCTCTTTTTATTTTGTTTTGCATTATCATCTTTCTATACATCTACTATGTAATCATCTTTATTCATATATCCTTTCATTATATATCCTTCACTTTTTTCGCTCAATTTTTCTATATCTCTATATTTTGTTATGTTTTCTGTATCTCTATCTTATGTATTTTTACAGTCTATTCTGTTTTTGTCTGTTTTCTCATAGCCCTGAAGATGACCTACACAGTAGGTCAAAACGTCGGCACATATAAAATATAATAAGTTTCACTTATTGGCTGTGTTTTCTTGACTGCACCCCCAACTATTTACATCCTATTATAGTATTGTTTTTAGTTGTGACACCCTAAGGAGGAATATTCAAAGGACACTGTTTTTATTGCTTCTATATCAGGAGAAAATATTGTTTTGTATATGTGTAAAAAATATAAATTTTGAATTAGGAGGAGTATAAATTAATTTAATTTATATGAATCCCAACAAATACAACATTATAAGGTTATTTACCTGGGTTTTTTTTTAGACGTGTGCGATGTGAGTTGTGCTATATTTTGTCTGCATTTATATGAATTGTATTTGTTTCTTGTGGATCGACTATGAATGAATATCCCTCTCTTTAGAATCATTAACTTTGAATGTTCATCATGTAGAGTTAATCAACATAATCATTTTTTTTTCTTTTTCACCGACTCAGAATTTCCTGAAGTATAAGACTATATTAGGATCAATCATTTCATCTGAGCAGAAGAATTCCAATTTTGTCTTAATGAGAAATCCAACTTCTGTTTCCTTCTAGAAGGACATTGTAGGTTCTATCATTAACCACATTCCCCTTAGAAGATACTTAACTTTTTCTATCTGGGTAAGGATTGTTTAAATGTAGCTTTATTTAGTTTCCAGTTCTGAGTAGCTATTGACGAGGAAATATTTTTGTTTATTGTCCGTAGAGAGCTGGATTGATAAGAGCTTTAAACTCAAACAAGATTTATACACAGTAATATTGAAATTACATCAATGTATACCATGTCCAAGGATACCAGATTAATTGTCACTTATTTTTGGAAAAGATCAAAGATTACAGATAAATGGCATGTATATAAATATTTATATTCACACACCCATAACATACCGTGAAGTCCTGTCTTCTGGTTTGGTATTGTCAGTAATGGCACAAGTAGCTCCAACAAAAAACAAACTGCTGCCTCCTCCTAAACCATTAATAATTCCTTCAGCAATTGAAGTCTTCCAAGGCGAACTTGACCAAACCAAGTAAGAAAAGACCTGAATGCAAACCCCAACTATTTCGCAAAACAATGCGAAAAACATTATGGGTTTATTCAGGCCTGTGGAATCCCTCCAGGAACCAGCAATGAGTAGAATTATTGTTGGAAGAGACTGCTTCAGTGTTGCTCGAACAGTAACTATATCTGCAACCAAAAATATTGAACATATACATGGTTTATTAATAATAAATACATATTATTTTGTAACTAATGGTCCTCACATAACCAAAATAGGATAGGATCCAATGACTGATTAGGAACAGAAGAGAAGCAGTGCAGAAAAATGAGTAAAGAAGAAGCAGCAAAGAAGGTCAGGCTTGAGAAAAGAGAAAGAAGAGAGAACAGAAGGACCAGGACTAAACAAAAATTGATATTAAAGTGTCAACGGAGAAAAAAAACAGATCACCATAAGGAATTGATGAAGGATAGGAAACAAAAAGGAAAAGATTTAATAACTAAGAGGCATCATTTGGAACCTGAAAAAATCATGAAGAGATCAAGAATATAAATCAAATTGTCTTCTTAAAAGTAATGAATACAAAGATAAGAACTGTACATTAATTGAGGAATAATTATGTATCATTAAAATATGGACAAATAGCTGATGTGATTGAATGCAGGTGTGTTAATGTCAGAATGTTGACAGTACTGAGTCAAGGAACAGATATTACTGCTTAAATTGATAATCATTGGACTATATGAAACTAAAATAATAATATCATTTGAACGACCAAATTAGGCAACCATGGTTTGGAATGTGAAGTAACTAGCCATAAAGGAAGAGGAATAACTAATATTCCAATATCCAAGTAACAAATAATCATGACCTTCGCCTTACATAAGTTAAGCTGATGTTCTCAGGACGGCTCAATTACTAGCCATATTAATCATATCTCCATCAGTGTAGCAGTGTGTGTGTAATGTGATGTCATAGAGGCCCAGTCATGTAATCGGACCATTATCCAGTAGTGATGAAGCTAAAACAGTAGGCTGCGCTTCTGAAGGGTAAACTAACAAGAGCCCTAGTTGGAGTATTGGTGGCCTAAAAAGAAGTAAAAAGACAGAGTCAATTTATTGAAAAGACTGTGGAATGCATTAGAAAGTCAGGAAAAGAAAATTTCACCAAACTAACTGGAAAAAATTAACAGAGCTGATAGAGATTAAGCTAGGAACATGTGGGGAGCAAAGAAAAGGGTAAATGCAAGGCATTTTTGTTCGGCTCAGGGTGCTAGGTGGTAGAGAGTGAGAGGAACTCTAAAAGAATGCTGTGAATGCCTCTTTTTATCATTATTATAAGAATGCTTCTTGTCTGTCATTATTAAATAGCACCACAAGCTGTGAAGGGTCTTGGCTTCCTCCAGCAGCAACCACCATGCGTCCCATTCTGTGCCGCTGCCACCAGGTTTCACACATTAAAAAATTCTCTAGTGTCATTGGTCACACAGTCCGCCTGTCTCAGCTTTGGAATGCAAACTATGCGACGACCAAATAGGGGTTCTGTCAGAATCTTTTTACGGTTATTCGCCCGCCATCCTGAAGTGATGGCGGATGTCATGCCAATCTGAGACTTCCAAACTTGATGAAACGGAAGATATCTGGCTCATTATATAAATCGTATAGCTCCCAATTTCTTGCCCATCTCCTTTGATTGTCCTCAAACACACCCCCATAGTTCAAGTCGAGAGTTTTGCCCGAAAAAATGATGGTTGAAAAACGTTGCATCACACTTGAATGATTCGAAAATGTTGTTTATTCATTAATTTTATCTCGAACATTAATTGAACGGGCTCAATGGCTTTTGAATATTTATTTTTGCGTGAAAAAACAAAAGAAACAACAATAAAAACATATAAAGAGCTTCCAAATTTATCTATTGACACAGATGGTCATTATTTTTAATTAATATTGCACCAATGATTTTCACCCAAACAGTTTAATGAAATAATATGTATTTATTATTATGATTATTATTCCTTTTTAATCTTCCTCTTTTTCTTAATCTTTATAACCTTATACAAAGATTATATATATTTGCATAACGTATATAATAATTCTGGTTGGCCATCTTTTAAAACAAATAATAGATCAAGCTTTAAAAAATAAGTTTAAATGGAATTTATTATCAATTATAGTCCCTAGATCCACAGTGAATCACTGGAGGATAATTGTTATTCATATTCATTCTTACTTTGGCTGAGGCAGATAAATTATTTAATCTGATAACAGCCAAAGATCGATCCTGTGGGATCTGCAAAGCCTTCTGTGGCTCATCTTGCCCCTATAAAGTTGGTACCCTTAATTGGTGGTTGAATGAGATATCGGCCAAATCACCTCCATGCACATATGTTTGCTTAGAAACAGTACCGTCCCTACCCTGTACTGAACCTAAGACCATTCATGGGTTGTAATTGTGCATTGAATATGGCTATATATATATATTTATAGCCATATTTATATCATATATATATATATATATATATATATATATATATATATATATATATGTATTTTCATCTAGTAATTTTATTTTATAAAGTCGGATATTTTTATTGAATCTGGATTAGAAAGCAGTAGTTTTTAGAGATTGTTCTCTTTGGATCTATATTTTTTTTGTCCTAAAAATCCTATTGCTAAAAAAGCTATCTAAAGCCTTAACTAAAAGCACAATTAACCCACACAAATACAAATACCCAATTTATTCATGATATTTAACATTTTTTGTCCTTACTACCTTTTTATCGCTTAGAAATTACGAGTACATTAGCTTCTCAAAGTATGATATATCGTTAAAAACCTCTTTAAATATAACAACATTTTGAATTATTATTCAAATCTAAAAAATATTACTTGCAAACGCATAAATAATAATATGCGGTTGGCGTCACTGAACATTTTTGACTGACCATCCTTTCCTCTCTAACTGGCATTTCCTCCATGAACGCGAAACCGAATTTCTACACGGAGTGGCCCAGCGGTAGAGCACTGAGTTGCAATGTCGAAAATCTTCGGTTCAAATCCCGCTGCTGGCAAGACTTTTATCTAGTCTGTTAGGGGCCGGAGATGAATAATATGAGATCTAGGACCCTCATGGGGCTCATCAAGCCTCTATAAAGTGGTTACCCATAATAAAGGGGAAAATTTGGTGGTCGAGCGTGTTCTAGGACAAATCACCTCCCTGCACAACGGTTATCCATGTAACACTACAGTCTCTACCCTGTACTAAACCCCAGGCCCGTTCACGATGTAACATTTTATCGATCTTGCCTAGCAAAGGATTGAGGAACTACTTATTTGTTTGATGTTTTGTAGTAATCGATCGGTTAACTTAAGTATATGATTTTTTATTTATTCTAATTGGATATGAACGTTTCAGTATTTCAGCTTATGCCTATACTCCTTTTAAGGTTTATGATAAAGAAAACAAATATGTTCAAGAGGAATTAGAAAATTATCAAAAAGTGCTACCGCTACTTGAAACACCGACCTTGCCTTTAAGACTGAGTAAAAGCTTTATTTTCATAATGACTCTACTTTTACCAATATAAGTCAATAAATTATTTACAACAATTAACATCAACCACCTCACGCTTTTTTATATTAAAGTGATTTGTTTCGTTCAACACTATACTTATTTTAAACTCATTGGAAATTATTTTATACTTTTTAGTTTTGTTCTCTATAAAAGCTTGTTTTTTTTTTAGTTTTTAAGGTATTATTTATAAAATTTAATAATTATAAAAGGATAGTGTCACCTGTCGCTTCATCTAGAAAACTAGTGTCGTTGCAGACGAAATCAACCGATGGCAGTGAATCCGGGCTGCAGACTTTCTGTTGAATGAGATTCGGCATCACGGCGGAGTAAGAAAATATCACGAAGGAATAAAGCAACAAAGCTGGCTCGGCTGACACATTGTGCCAGAAAGATGTTCGTCCCATGACTGCCCCCTTTCTCACTCAGCACATTAATGAACTTATCGGATCAATTTTCTCTTATCGAATTTCCATCTTCAATATGACTTGAGTAGTACTTGCGAGGATTCTTGAAATCGTTATCATTCAATCGGATTATGACTAGCAGATCTAATAAAAAATGCCAAAATAAGCAAGAAAGTTATCAATCAACTTGGCAGGTATTGAACGGAACATAATACTGATGATGCACTCAAATTTTGTTGAGTGAATTTGAAGCTGAGGTTTATATTTTTAATAATTTATTCACATTTTCATTGCCATATACGAGTATATTTTTTATTTTTTTAATACTCCTTTATGAAAATGCTTCTGTACTTTGCAGATGGTCTGCTTATTATTGTGTTGACTATTATTGCATTTTGATGTATTCAGTGAATTACTCCATAGCATAAAGCTTTTTTCAAATTTAGTCCGGAATTTATAAATCCAAACAATGAGTTTAAACAGACTTTTTCCTCGGAGGGGATAACTCATAAGAAGAAGATGCATTATTTTCTGTGATTCGCAGTTTAAAAAAAATAGAACCAAATCAACAACAACACATAAGGGTCTTTGGCACAGTTAGGGTACTGACTACAATATTGTTAAGTCAACGGTTCTGCAAAGAGATGCTTTGGTCGAGATAACGCATTAGCACAAAGTTTTTCCTCCAGTAAAGGTGCCCACTTTAAAGAGGGTGAGTAAGCCCTAGGAGAGTCTTAAGCTCTAAAAGTTGTGTATCGATTTCTTATGACGTCAAATAAGTAGACATTATTAGCAAGGGGACGCTTGAGACCGTTATAAAGGAAAAGAACACCAAAGGAAAGAAGTTTAACGGCATGGTAAACTCCGTACTGTGGAGCCCAAGTGTTTCGCTAGAAACCAATAAGAGGATTTTCCATTCCTTTTTTGAAGGTGTAATCCTTTATGGTTCGGAAATGTAGGTTGTTGGACCAATAGATGCACAAAGGCTGCAATCTGTAGAAATGGATTATTGGAAAAGAAGTGGTCGGATTTCCAGAATTGAGCGAGTAAAAAACTCTGCCAAACGAAATATCTTTAAGGTGGATAAAACGATAATGCACAACATTGGGACCAAGCAGCTGCAGTGGTATGGTCATCTGAAAAGAATGGGGCTCGAGAGATGGCCAAAAATGATATTTGACTTTGTCCCAGAGAAGAGACGAAAAATAGGCCGCCCAAGCAAAGCTTGGCTGCTAGGAATTGAAGAGGTGATGGCAGCAAAAGGCTTGGCGGAGGGAGATTGGGAGGACAGAGATTACTGGTGACAAAATGTATTGTGTTTCGGCATATGACCATAGGTTGTAAAAGCCCGAAAACAACAATTTTAAATACATTATTGTAATGATCCTCATACAAGACTGAAAAGACAAGAAACCGCTCGACGTTTCAGGCTACTTCAACACTTACTAGACAAACGCTCTAAGCTCCCAGTTAATTACAAAAGACTCATCTACATGACCATCATACGACCTATTTGGACTTACGGAGTAGAGCTTTGGGGCTCCACTAAGCCATCAAATTCTTCTCGTATCCAATCCCTACAATCCAAAATCCTTCGTAAAATCCTCAACGCTCCTTATTTTGTTAAGAATATAGTCATCCATAACGACCTTAATGTCCCATTTGTTGCTGATTTGGCCCGAACCCGGTATCTATCCTTTCATAACAAACTTCATTTCCACTCAAACCCTCTAGTTTCAAACTTAGCTTCCTCTTCAATTCCCGATAATCCTCCGAGGCGTCTGAGAAGAAGATGGCCACGTGACCTTCTTAGTTGAACATGCGATTTGAGTACTACCAGTGGGTAGTTTCTCTACATGTCATTATATCATATCATTATGTATCACTCAGCCAATTTACTTGTTATATTATTGTAATATAGTTGTAAATATCAATAAATAAATAATAAAAAAAAAAAAAAAATTATTGTAATGTACCCACATGATCGATAACCATTTGCGGCAAAACAAATAATTATGATGACTTGTAAACTCGGGAAAAGTAAACCAGCACACACGTACTCTGCTACCCTCCTCACGATAACAGTTTTATATATTGGATGAATTGATTTGTTTAATATGGTTGTTGTTTAACTGCAAAAACGTTTTTCCTAAAAAACAGTAAATACGTTGGTGGTTAGTGGTATATTTTTTTAACAAATATAAGAGTAAAGAATATCTTTCTGCTGTTCCCTCTCCTTACTCCCGGTGAGAATGAAAAAATTAGCAAGAATAGTTACTTGTAATTTTTTTCTTGATAAAAAATTGAATAATTATACTAAAAAAATAAAAGAAAAAATTAAATTCATGAAGATAAAAGTCAACATTAGTTGAAGATTGGCAGGAGAAATCATGGAAGTCTTTTATGAAGTACTAGAGGGTACCTCTGTTCGCCTATTTGCAGACCAACCCAATCACCAGAACAATAATGTAAGTTATATAACGGAGAATATAAGATATTCTCGATAACTCTGTATAATCGCCTACTGCCCTATGTTGAGGGAAATATTGGAGAATACCAAGGAGGGTTTAGACCTAACAGATCTACTATAGATTAGATTTTTTTCTTCAAACGGATGTGTGAAAAAATGAAGGAGTTCAACAATACATTGTGGATGCTGTTCATAGATTTCAGGACGGCTTATGATACCATGATAATCCTGACCATGATGACCATATGATGATCCAAGTTGGTGCGTTTGGTAATGAGCACGATGGAAAAAACAGTTTGCAGCGTAAGGGTAAAGTGCTCAATCACAGAAAAAGTTAAGATTAGTACAGGACTTAGGCAGGGAGACTCGCTGGCACCTCTACTATTCAATATTATATTGCATAGTGTCATTAAAAGGGCAGGATTACTGATGGAGGGAACCTTCTTTAACCGTAGTCTGGGTATTCTTCCATATGCTGATGACCTTGTATTAGTAGGAAGATCACTGATTATCTTAAAAGAAGCTTTTGAGAGGCTGGAAAAATGGGGTTACAAGTGAATGAGAAAAAAACCAAGGTCATGGTAATAAAGAATATTAAACAAAACCGACCACCTCATAGCTACACGTTTGGAAAATACACTTTCCAACGAGTGTCAAGTTTCCAGTATTTAGGAAGCCGTATAAACGATAATTTGGATGAGGAGGAGGAAATCAGAGCCAGGATAGTATCAGGTAATAAAACATGTTTTGGGATATCAAAGCTCCTTAGCCTAAAGTCCAAGTTGATGATATATAAAACCGTCATTAGGCCAGTAGCGACATACGCTGGTGAAACCCTCACACTGAATAAATCCAGCATGGAAAAGCTGAATAGATTCGAAAGGAGAGTTCTTCGGCAAATATTCGGCCCAGTTCGAGAAAAAGACCAACTCGGGATCAGAAATAACATGGAGCTAAGTGAGTTATATCGAGCTTCATCAGGATTCAACGCATCAAGTGGCTGGGCCACTTATATAGGATGGACGAAGAAAGAACAGCTAAAAAGCTGTATAAAGGAAATCCGGATGGAGTAAGACCTCGAGGAAGGCCCAAAGCTAGATGGAAGGATGCCGTCAGTGAATATCTGAGGCTGAGCAAGGTCTCCATCACTCGAGCAGGCGATTGGGACGATTGGGGTAGAGCGGTTGAACAGGCCAAGGACTTCTTTATGAGTCTGTCGCGCCAATGTAATGTAATGCAACGGTTTATTTAATTGTACTTCATATAGTAAGTACTTAATGTTTTAGTAGAGGTACTACGATATTATTTTAAAAATTGAAGTTCAGTTCAGTATTTATTTTGTATCCCCTTAGAAATGTACCAATGAAAAATTAGTACCCAGTGTGTATTCTTTTGAGTTATTGAGTATTTTGAAATTAAATAAGAGACCTAATGGTTTGTTTTATAGATTAAAAAAATATACTTTATAAGAAAAATTTCTGAATCTTGTTTCACTGTAGTCATAAGATCGAATTATTAGAATAAGATGTAGCATGTTTTATTTTTTAAATCGATGCATTCCATTAAAATTCAAAAGCAGTGCTATATATTGTACGACTTAAAGAAGTCAGGAAAGATGATTTTTCAATTTTCAAAAACATTTATAATTTAACTGATCGTGCATGGCAGAAGACTGAACAAACAGTAGTTTCTCGATCCGTCGAAAATGATGCAATATCAAAAACTTTTATATAACAGAGTGATATACACAATTCACTCTTGAAGTTAATATTATTATTATCTCCTACCAAAAAATACTTGTAAACAGTCTGTATTTGTTCACTTCAGGTCAACCAATTATCAATAATTAAACATGTGAGAAAATATTAATTAATCACAATTTCCCGTGAAAATTCGGAGCAGCAAGGTAACAATTTGGAGCAGGAAACCTTAATGAATAGATGGACTGAATAATCACAATGGATGATTAAGGAAATAATTGATGCTTCGTAAAAAAAGTGTTGTAATCACAAACATTTTAGGTTTTCTGATAAATTATGCGAGGCGGAAGGTCTACCTCGAAATGATGGTGTATGCTCTAAAGATGTGCTAAGAAACGGTGGGCTTAAAAATTAACTTCGAAAAGACCGAGTATATGGCAATCGGAGATACTGATACTAATCCGCTTCTGGTTGACAGGGAGGCCAGTAAATGTATTCAAGTACCTGGGATGTTATTTGGATGCTATGGGGTTGTCCGAGCATGACGTCAGAAGGAAGGTGGAGAAGCCCGAAAAGCTATTATATACTGAAACGCTGGATTCGGTCCTCTGAAATACAGAGATATCTAAAGAAAATAAACGCCATATTTTCACAGCCATATTGGAAACCATCCTGACATATTCCTCGGAAACCTGGACTATGAGCCCCGTCTGTATTCAAAGGTCCAGGCGGTTCAGATGGATTTCTGGAGGAGATGTGTCCGTGTCACCAGGCTGTATACAGTAAGAAACGAAGAAATTTGACAGAGGGTGGATGTTGTTATACCTACAAATGAAAGGATCGGGGCACGCCGCCTTAGATGGTACAGTCATGGATTGGGTTCCACCTGGGAGAAGAGGACGCGGACGGCCTGAAAGCAGATGGATGGAGGGAGTCCAGGAGGAGATGACTGGTCAAGGACTCCAGGAAGAGGATTGGATGGTTCGAGAGGCATGGAGCTCTCCTCGGACCAGTTGAGGCAACCCTTGTCGGAAAGCCTATAAAGTAAAAAGTTTTTAAAGTAATTTAATAAAATTACAACTGTATAACAGAATACATCATAAAGTAAAAAGTAAGTGATGAAATATGCATTTTTCCCAACTCCTAAATCCATTTTGAGTAATTTCTTCGTGATATCTACACGTTAATTTTTTAACGATTGTTTTTTTCTTCGACAATTCAAAACGATTATCCCTAGAAATTTTGTGTACAGAATTGTTTTAAGGTCCAACAATGCACTCTCGTTTTCGGTCACCGCATGATTAGCATATGTGGTACTTTACTAATGGATTATAATAGATTTTCACAAAAAAATATATTCCATTTTTTTTTCGTTTGGGCTCATTAGGATCGCGAGTGACTTGTTCAGAACATTGTCGTTCTCTATTCAATATATTCAAATATAAGGCAAAACCTCTTAAGTTTGCTACAGCCCACTTACATATTGCAACAAAATGGATAGTCTGTAGGTTACAAACTCTTCCAAACCATTCCCAAGGTATAGACTCAGCAAATTAGTCCAAACTAGGGGGAAAGAGGAAAAGATCTGTTCATATTCTAACCTGTATATACTACACATATTAATGAATCTGTACTAAGCAATCACAAGGTATATGTTGGCTACACTTTCAAAAAAATCCGAACTCACAATCACATTTGGCGCCAAAACATGTGAAAGTGTCGACAATTTTGTCTACCTTGGTTCTCTGGTCAAAGCGGACAACCGGCCCAGTTCAAAGTTCAAAGAATTATTTTTCCCGCCAATAAATGTTTTTTGGAATGCCAAACATTTTAATGAAGTCGTCTGATATCAAGAAGAGCCAAGGTCATAAATTACAAATTATAAAACAATTATCAGGCCTGTTTCAACATCTGTCCAGGGTAGATGCCAACTGTTCACTGCCCTTTGAAAGGAAAATATTAAGAATGATGTTTGGAGTAGTAAGAGTTGGCAATCAATTAAGACACAGCAATAATGCAGTACTTTAGCAAAAGTATCAGAAGCCAGACTTGGTGCAGCATATAAGAATAGCTAGACTAAGATGGGCTGACATATGGCCAGAATGGAGAACAACGTTAGTCAGAAAAGAGTGCTAAATTGGGCATGATGATGGAAATAGGAAACGTGGATGGCCTTGACTAGACGGGCAGTTGGGCATTATTATTAAAAATAATAATAATTCTGTGGGAGGGGTAAATCAACAAAATTCCTAAATTAGATAAACAAAAAACAGTAAATTACTATTTATTAAGAAATAGATCCCTTAGTCAATCAACACAAGCTCTTCAACCCAATATGGATCTTGACCCATCAATGCACCACCTCACTTTTCTCTGTTTTGTGCCAAGGTCCTCCAAGCTCTAGATGCAACAATTCTACCTGCCCAGTTTGAGAGGGATGAGTTAATTAGTGTAAAGTGCTTTGACTATGATAAAAATCACTATTATATGATTAAAATTTTATTATGATTGATTTCACAACTCATAAAGATTAACTGTATTCGTGATTGATTAATGAAATAAGGATTTAATATTGAAAGTAAATAATAAATAATAGAAATACAGTATTATTACAGTTGTAATAAACTAAATAATAAAAAATAGAAATACGGTTTTCTTCATCAGGAGATCATTAGATCTTAGGTAATTAGTAAATAAATTACTCAGGATATATTCAAATAAGACCCCCCAATACACCAATGGAAGGAAAAAGGTTCCAAAGAATATAATAAAACACAACTACCGGAAGAGGGAAATATGAAGAACATATTTTTCAGGAATTATGACTAAACAGATCCCATATAATTAATGACAGTACTTTTGCACTAGACATAGAAGAATAGACATTTAAACATATAATCTATGATTGGCAAATGTATAGAATGCACAGAAAAAAATTAATTACATCTGTAATTCTGAAAGTTATAAATTTTCCAATGTTAAAACATGACCTCTGTAATTAATTTTGGTAGAATTTCACTTAAAATTGTGGGTTTTGTTAACTATGGAATATGAAGGTTGAATTTAATTGAATGAGAAGAAATGCAGTTTTCTATGGAATGTTTAAGTTTATTGCCTATATAAATTTTCGATTGAAACTTATTTTTGCAAGTTAAGTATATAACCTAAATATAAAAATAAATTAACTTTTTTGTATTTTTTAATATGTTGTAATATATATTTTAGATAAACCCACTATCACTCCCTAAGTTAAGGTTTTACATTGAAAATAATTAATTATGAGGTACACAGTGAACCCAGGTTTGGAATATAGATTCAAATAAATGTTCATTTATAAAGGTATCTTTGAAAGTCTGATTGAATATATTTTACAATTTTTTTATGAAACATTTTTGTTTAACTTCTATATTTGTAAAAGGTATAAAAAATATTACAATTTTTTTCTTAAACATTAAGTAACAAATAATGGTGAATATATTTACAAATATGAATAAGTAATTCTTAAAAATTCACAATGAATTGTCGTTTCCTCATTTATTTACATAAATTTTAACAAAATTAAAAACTATTTACACGGAGATTGTATAGGATAAATTATAAGTAATAGGATAAAAAACTAATAATGATTGATTTGATTAATCATTAATTTACAATTTGTGATTAATATAATTTTTAAATAAATCGTATTAAATTTAGTTTTTACTATTTTAGCAATACTCTTATATGTCTTAAATTGTTTTAATAGTAAATTATTATTGATTCAATGTGATAGTTATTAATGGAACAAAATAAAAAATAAATAAATAAGTTACAGGAACTTTAGTAGAGCGTCTTGATTGTCAGGCAAGAATGTTCTAAAGAGTTCTTAAATATCTGTGCTTTTCTCTTGGTCTTCACATAGAGTTTGATCTTTAAGACGTGCTAAGGCGCACTTACATCCCTCATTACATTGTCCATCTTTGCAACACTGCCGCTTATACAGAAATGTAGCAACACTAGAAAAAAAAATCAATATTATATTTTATATTGTACAATAATAATTACCATGCCTGTAGTATAAGTTGAGAATATGTTAGCTAAATGAATCGAATAGGAAGTTTGAGAGCAGCTTAATGATTATGTTGTTAACCTTTTGTGTTTACCGATTTCCATTATTAATTTCTTGTTATATATCTCAAATTAACCCAAACTAATTTTTTTTTTTAATATTTTTGTTTTGAAGAGAAAAGATTTGTCATGACCAGGATTCTTTCCTCGGGACAGATCTTTTCACTTTGAAACAAAAATATTTAAAAATAATCACCATCAAAATAACAATAAAATTTTTTTTTAATTTGTATTAATTTTTTTTTCATGTATTCTTAACTTAAACAGTATATGAAAAAGCAAAGAAATCTTATTTAATAAAAAAAAACATTGGTTAAAATGCATTTGAAGTAACAATTTTGTTGTTTATTGGAAGTGGGGTGGCTCAATGATAGGCACTGTTTTGCCGTGCCAAATGTCCCGGGCTCAAATAAGGCTGTGCAGGTAAATTATTTAATAGGTTAGCAGCAGGGATAGATCCTTTGGAATCTGGAGACCCTCCTGGGGCTCACCTGTGTTTATAAAGTTGCCTAGATAAAGGGGGGGGGGATTTTGGCAGTTGAGCGTGATCTAGAACACATCACCTCCCTCCACAACCATTGTCCAAGAAATAGTACTGACTCTACCACGTTTCTGAACCCAAAACTCATCATTGGTGGTACAGGTTTTTTTTTTTTTAACAGAATAAAGAATGTGCAGATAATATCTGTCTGTGGCTTGGTTCTAAAAGGGCCAATGTCAAATTTTGTGTTATTTATATCAAAAGTTAACAATTTAGTAAATCCTTAATTCTAAAAAGACCATTGTCTAATAACAAACTAAAATAGGTTGTATTTCTATTATAATGTCAGCCAATCTCATTGCTAGTGTTTTCTGATTCATTTCTGAAAGGGCCTATGTTGGCATTGTCACTTTTGACTTTGGCCCTTTTGGAACCAAGCCACAGATATAATAAAACAGAAGAATACATGAGATTTTATTAATTATTATTAATGTCATAATTATTATTAATTAAATCAATCTAACTTAACATTTTAAAATTACAATATTATATCTGCAGTTTGGGTGAATAAGTGGTTAAGTAGAATTTTTTTCAAAATGAATTTCTTGTACTTTGGGAATGGGAATCGTGTCTTTCTAGTTGTGGATGAGTAGCTAAGTTAGGAATAATTGCTTATATTATAACTCGATTTCAAACCAAATACTAAGATAATGACATGATTCGATTCCTCTCAGTACAACTTACTTATTTTGGAAAAAAAATCTACTTAACCACTTATTCACCGATTCTGCAGATATAAATGCTTTTAATTTATTGATATTTACAACTATTATAATATTATAACAAGTAAATCTGCTAATATGTACAATATGACATGAAAAACACTTGTGGAGAAACTACCCATCGGCAGCACTCCAACAAAGTTCTATAGTAGATGGTCTCGAGGCCATCTTCTTTTCTGACGCCTCGGAGGGTTATCAGGAATAGTATGGAAGCAAGTTGAGAGACTAGCGGTTTCAAGTGTGTATGGAGCTTGTCATGGAAGGATAGGTATCTAGTTTGGGCCAAATTGGTAACATATGGGATATTAAGATCATGATGGATGAGTTTGTTTGTGACATAATAACGAGCATTGAGGATTTTACGAAGTATTTTTAAGGATTGGATACGAGATGAATTGGATGGTTTAGTAGAGCCCCAAAGCTCAACTCCGTATGTCCAGATAGGTCTGATAACTGTCATGTAAATGAGTATTTTGTATTTAATTGGGAGCTTAGAGCGTTTGTCCAGTAAATGTTGAAGTAGGCGAAAACGTCGAGCAGTTTCTTGTCTTTTCAGTCTTGTATAAGGATTCCAAGTGAGACGTTGGTCCAGATGGAGTCCTAGGTAACGTACCTGTTTGACAGGGTTCAGTGGAATATTATTAAAGGATAAAGTAGGGCAGGAATTCGTAGGTTTATGACGAAGGGGGAAGGTAATTTGATGGGATTTGTTAGGATTTATTTTAATTCTCCAATTTTGACACCATTCTTGAAGGTTTGAGATATGGGATTGAAGAGAATGGGAGAAGGATGAATAAAAGCATTACTTACCAAATGTTTGTTAACATTGTGAGACCTATTGCTGTGGTTATCAAGTGATATGCTCCAGGCCAGGTGCTGAGTGTACTTTTAAATACGTAATTGTAAAAGAAAAGGAATCCCAAAGGAATGAATCCTTCACCAACACCGATAAAACTGCTATATATTCCTGAAGGCAAAAGAATTATATATAATAAATAAATCTATTTTTAAGGTTTTAAAGACTTGTTAATAATATTTTATTTCTACTTACCTAAGTCGTTATCTTTAACACATTTTGTAAGAATAGATCTATGAAGAACTAATAGCCCATTCTTCATCGGATTCAAAGTTGAAACTGAAATTATTTAAATGTTTGTCAAATTTAAAAAAAAATGGTTATAAATTATATAAAGCTAAAAATGAACAATGAATAACTACTCACATATATACAGTTCAACAACATTTTGTGATAAACCAATTCCAGTGTATGAAATAGTATAAAGTATCAAACTTAGAATTGTAATCGTGAAATCACTCCATTTTAGCCATCTTATCAGTAAAGGTGGATACAAAACCAATGCTGAAAATAAATTACTAAGCATTAGTAAAATTAATAACCTTTTACTTGTATAAACATTTTTAAAAAATTATAAATAAACATAAGAGAGCTGTCTGTTTACTGATTAATTAGTTTTAACTTAAAAAATAAGTTCAATAACTTTGGATCATTTTGAAATGGAACACCTCAAATTTCAAACGAATGCTAAGATCACTATTTTCTTGGTTTGATTACAAATATTCAATATTTAGGTTTATTATTAAATATATATTGTATCTTTAGCCCCAATCAATAAGTTGTTATGTCAAATTTTCTCCAAAATGAATTTCTCGTTCTTAAGGAGGTGGAATTGTGTTATAGTCATAGTGAATTCTGGGCTATCAGGCATTGTTTTGAAAAGGAGTTATTGCTTCATTACAACTCCATTTAAAGTCAAAAACCAAGTGAATGACATGATTTTCCTTCCCTCAATATAATTAATTCTGTCAGGACAAAATTTGGCTTGACCACTTATTTGCCAGGGCTGCAGATATTTTCACTTATAGCTTTGCTATTCTTAAATATATTTTACTATATTTAAAAAAATTCAAATTTTGACACCTTATTTCTATGCTGGAACAAATTGTTAAGATACGACCATTCTAAAGTTAAACCCTCTAACTTAGTCATAAGTTCCATGTTTTATAGTTATTTAAAAGTAAAGTTGAAAACTCAAATTCCAGTATTCGATCATTGAAAACTTGCGGAAAAAAATTCCAGAATTTGGCATCCTATACCTACAGCCCCGGTGAATAAGTGGTTAAGTCAAATTTTTTCCAGAAAGAGTTAACTGCTTTCAGATAACCAGAATTGTATCATTCTCGTAGTTTTTGGCTTGAAAGGGACTATTAATATAAACAATTACTCCATTTCAAGCCAATGCCTTACTTAGCCCCTTACTCACAACAAAAATAACTCGATTCCGTTTATAATCGTAATCGTACAAAAAACTCATTTTGGGAAAAATTAGACTTAACCACTTATTCACCAGGTCTGTAGATGCATCCGTTAAACTTTAATCTTCTTAATAGATATATTACAACCATCTATGGGTGTATATAATAGAAGCCAATTAAAAGGTAGGATTTGTTTGAAAGTACAGTATACCTAGGTGACCACACACCCCCAAGATATTTAGCCTTTAAAAATTTAAAATAGGATACACTTTGATGAGGGTTTCAAACACTTTGAAACAAAATATCATTAGTTGTATTATCATCAATTAGATATTCTTTTTTTTATTTTAGCAATCTAGGTTAGTCCAGTTGTTAATCATTTGCATAAATAAAAGCCCTTAAAAATCCAAGAAACTTAATGTGTGAGACAAAACTGGTTGCCTTTGGAGATAGAAAAATGTATTAATATCCATAGCAGATACTAATTTTTATCATAAGAGTATTCTAGTACTTTTCTGTCCTAAATGACTCATTATAGAGTTAAAATCTCACTTAAAAAGGAAAACTTTAGTGGTTTGCACCAATATAAAAAATTAATAATCATTTTTATCATTCAGGTTGTTTTGTAATAGTTACTTATATTATTTATAAGTTTGATTCATATTTTCATACCCATAAAGTGCACTGCAATACAGTATGCCATATAATATCCAAAATTGGTCACATTCATTTCATTGGGAAACTGTTTTTCCGCAAACAGCAGTCGAATACTTCCCTCAGCTGAAATAATAAAAGTGATATTAAATATCAAGATCCATAGCATAAATATACAATGATTAAATATTTATAAACAATTTTATGACTTGTAAACAAATAACTTTTCTGACAGTAAATTCTAACAACAATCCTTAATTAAAACAAAATTGAAAGTATAATATTAAATGTCATTATTCTTATTCAGGTATAAGAATTTACCTTCCTATTACATATTAAAAAAAAAAAAACTAATTAAAGGGATTTAGTTAAATATGCTTAAATTTTACAAAATGATAGATGTGAAGCCAAGGAAATTTTCTAAATACATTATTGTTAAATATTTCAAACATAATGTTATGTTCAAAATAAAATATATTAGATTTTAATAAGCCGTTTACTACACAAACTGATAAACTCCATAAAACAAAAAGAGGAAAAATGCAATGAAATAAATTACATTGTTATGTTTTTAACTCTCTTTATAGTATAAATGAAAATAAATATTGAGTACAATTGTAAGCTTTTTGTAATGATATTTAAAATTAATAAGAAAGAATATTCATAAAAATAATATTCAATAATATCACCATTTTAATGTATCAGGGGGTGTTAACCGTTTGGCATGTGATAAAAATAATAAAGTTCAATGTTGGGTTCAAATTTTTAATTTGTTAGTTATTGAAAAAGTAAATTATTAAAATACATAGCTTTCTTAAAAAAATATTATTAGTTTCACTCATTCTTATTTTAACAGTATAATTTTATTTTAATAATATCATTTATTTCTAAAACCTTTAATAAATTAAAATAATTGTTCATAAAAATTCAAACAAACAATAGGGTCTGGAAGTGATGATGAAAAAGCCAAAAAAAATTATTATGTAATATTTTACCTGTATGATGTTAAGTTCACAGTAAAAATTAAAATATACCGAATTAAACTATTTTTTTAGTAATAATTAATTTGACTTTGTAATTACTTTATTTTGTGGCAATTAGAATGGAATTGACTAACTTATTTTACTTTGATTCTGGTAAGATACCACTAAACATTTCACCATTATCATTCAAGGCTTGTTGGTGCATTTGAACTGCATTATTAAAGCATTTTTATTTAATGACCAAAAATTTTGGCCGTTTAATGGTGTCAACCTGAATTATTAAGTAAAGAAAAAAATACCAATGTTATAATTATATCAAAAGCTTTGACATAACTTAAATTTAAATTTTTGTAAAAAAGTGGAGTTAATCAAGTTTTGCAGAGAACAGCTCAAATATTAAATTATTACCTACTTTTTTTTAATCTTCTTATATCTATTAATTTTAGTTTATTTTTATATGCTTATAATATAATATCGTATAATATCTTAATACCATATTAATTTAATTATATCACAGCTACTTACCAACAGAAGCGCAGTACAGCAACCAACTATTTAAAA
This sequence comes from Troilus luridus, assembly GCA_964056705.1. NCBI lineage: Eukaryota > Metazoa > Arthropoda > Insecta > Hemiptera > Pentatomidae > Troilus > Troilus luridus. The sequence continues at coordinate 49,998,486 of OZ057414.1, forward strand.
TCATCATCCAATTTATCACGCAAAATGTTTTTGTTTTAAATGGTACTAAGAATTTTCCGAGATCTAAAAATTTTTTTCCTTCAGGAGGAGGTCTTCTTTTTTCTTTCATGAATATGTACCCAAGCGTAATGGCTGTCAGTTTAAAGCCAATTATCAAGATAAAGAACCATCTGTACTTCAGCCTTGTTAGCAACAAACCCGATACATAATTTCCAATGAGAGTTCCTGATGTCATTGAAACCATAAGCCATGTAAACCTTAAAATGAAGTTGTTTTTTTTTTTATTAAGGTTATAAATAAATGTGAAGAGGTGACCTGTGGTCTAGTGGTTAGGGTAACCAAATGGTAAGGGTAAATATGATCCAAAAAAACCAAAAACAATTTTATAAAAATGTAATATACTAGAGGTCAATTTAAAATAGTGCCTAGTAATAAATCAAATAATTTATGCTTGAAACAGATTTTATTAATATTAAAAAGATTTTTAAAAAATCTGAATTTCCTATTAACTCAATTGTAATTATTATGCAAATAAATATATACATGTAACTAAATAAATAAAAACTATATAAACATGAATTACAAACTATATAAGCAAAGAGACAATCTATAATATAATCATATATCAAAATTATTGATACTGAGGAAAGATTTGAAAACAAATAAAGCCTAATGGTTGGATGAGTAGTACCAACTAGTAAACTAATTACCTATCATTAGAACCAGAGAATTCCTGAAGTTATATTTTCCAGGCAACTTGATGTATGCAATAACCTTAACTATTTATTGGTTTGTTTTATATCAATTATATGGAATCCAGTGACTGAGAAATTGCTTAATTTATTAGTTTGTTTTTATTAAGATGATTTAACTATAATGTTATAATCCTAATGGTACCTGAATTTGAAAAACTTACAATGTTTTTATATTGATATGTAACTGTTCTGTGACGAGTGACTTGATATTTGGAACCATCAAAATAAAAGTAAAATCTATTTAATAAATAAATGCTTAAAGTACTAATGTTAAAACTTTTAAAATAAAAAGGATTATTCCCAGTGAGCTAAAATGTACCTCGAAGTTCTTTCTTTTTCAGTCGTACGATTACTTAAGTAGCAGTATGTGCTCAAATGGAGCAGTTGCCATCCACCACCAATTCCAGCAAATAAAGACTCAAGCACAGCAGTCAGCATGGGTGTCATTGTCCAAATATATGCTGATATGAGCGATATACAAACTGCGATGGTCATTCCGGCTAAACTGAGAGCGAGAAGAGGAAATGCAAGCCCTGTCCAGTCTCGCCACGCACCTGCCAGCACCATTACAAATGGTGGCAAAGCTTCTCGCAGCACACTTCTAAGAGTGATCATATCTAAAAAATTAAATGTAAATTAAAAAATAAAATAAGATATTAAATAAATTATTTATTAACTCTTTTTGTCGTTATATCATTTTGATTTTTACCTAAAATATGGTACAGATATGAATGAATTCTTTTGAGACATAATACACATTGTTCTTGAATTTGCCAGCTTGTATATATTTGTAATTCTAATTATTCTCAATATTATTAATGGGATGCTATACAACTATGGCTGATTGATAACACGTTATTATAAACAACTGTCAAAAGCACTGCGGTGCAAGGTAGAGGGCTGAGTTGCTATGTTGAAGGTTCCAGGTTCAAATCCAGCTGTGGCAGATAAATTATTTAATATGTTAAGGGCTACGGATAAATCCCATGGGATCTACAGACCCTCCCGGGGCTCTAAGGGGCTTTAAAATTCTATTTTATAAAAACGGAATTTCTTTTTAATATGATACTCATTATGTCACAGACTATAAAAACATTATTCAGGAACACAATTTCATCTGATTATAATAACTCATTGTGACCAAATAGATGAATCTGGTCCCAATTCTAAATAAAATATTAATAATGGATAATGAAAAGTCTGGTCTAAATAAAGATTAATTAAATACAAATAAAAAAAAAAATCCAATAGAATATAATAACAGTAAAGATATATCCCTATCACTACTACTAAGAATATCAAAACAAGTAAAAAAATATATTTAAAAAAGAGCCTTGAAGGTCTGGCACCAGGGGCTTCTCTTTAAACTCAAGACTGTACCACCACACACTTATTATCTAATTATTCACTCATTCCATGCAGACAGATTTTTCTCAGTCCGACAGGGCTCAGAGCTATCTTCAATAAGACCGATCTTAGCCCGCGTGCCTCAGGGATCAATACTGGCACCGCTGTTGTACATAACATATACACACGATATTCCACTAAGTACTAACATACTGACAGCAACCTACGCTGACGACACTGCCATAATCACCAAACATCAAGACGCGACGCAAGTCTCACTAAACTTACAACATAACTTACAAAAGTTGAATGAGTGGTGCCAACTATGGAAAATTATACTGAACCACGAAAAGTCACAACACATCACTTTTACTCTTAGACGCGAAACATGCCCTCCCATTTACCTTAACAACTCATCTATCCCGCAGACGGATAAAGTACAATACCTTGGACTAACGTTTGATAGGAGAATGACATGGGGTCCTCACGTTAAGATGTAACACCAATCACTGAACCATAAGCTCAATTTAATGTACTCACTATTCAGGAAAACCTCCAAATTAGACATAAGACAGAAACTAAACACGCACACTTACCTACTAAAACCAGTATGGGCATATGCCCGCGTTACAAATTTACGGGATCGCTAAACAAACTCACAGAAAACGACTGCAGACTTTTCAATCAAAAGTACTAAGACTTATCACCAAAGCACCATGGTACGTCAATAACAAAACTCTGCATACTGACTTAAAAATACCAACGGTTGACGAACACATACGAACATACTACAAACGCTTTCAAGAAAAACTACACGGACATCCAAACCCGTTAATAGAACGAATGGCCACTACTCTCATGCCAGAGAACACTAGGAGGAGATTAAAAAGAACGTGGATGAGGGATTTGTTATCATAGGAAATTGAATAAAGCCAAGGGAGAGGTACCGCTGGCTACTGTTCTTCTTCATGCCTTTCAAGTCATTATATCATGTTTTTTTTTAGTGTCAGACTATCTGCTAATTGTCACTGTTTTGTATTTGGCAGGTGTAGATAAAAATATAAAGAGAAAAAAAAAAAAAAAAAGAGCCTGTATCACCCATTTTACCTTCCTTCCGAATGACTGCATAACTAATGATTTTTGAGTCCCTTTTAAAAAATCCTATGGCCATCTGCCAGCCTTCAAATCTTCGGCCTTCGGCAAAGAAGGTAATAACGCTAACTACAACACCACAGTTGGCCCCTGTTTAGTTTAATGACTTCAGAGCTACATCTAAAACTTAGAAAATTCTTCTGAAGCAGATATACCTTTCAATTGTGCCTCATTTAAAGAATTGGGGTGTAAAGTTTACAATGGGTATACAAGATGTAACAAGTCTATTAAATAATGGTATTCATTTGGTTATGCAATTGGTCATGCATTTCGAAGTTACTGGGAAATTCATCCATGGTTGATTTACTAATGGGAACTAAGCATGGTCTGTTACTTAAGATTACAAACCACTTGTCTCTATGCAAATAACAATGGCTCCAAATAGACAGCGCAGGGCCTTTGCCTAGGGATGAATCTCGGGGAATTTTTCAAAAGAAGATCGCAACTTAAAAACATCCCCTAAGGGGTTCACGTGACGCGTGTACGAAGAAACCTCTCATTGAAGGCACTTTTTGCTTTGTTCATCTCACTGCTCCAGAGACGTTTCAGTCTCCAAGTCGGATTATGTGGCAATGTGTCTGTCAGTAATATTTGTGGAAGTCCGGCTAGTGAGTCATGAAATTGTTTCAATCAATTAAAGTCCGAATTATTGAAATTTCAAATTTGTAATTCTAATCTTTAAACTATAGTTGTTTAAAATAACTGTATAACTCATGTACTGGTATCTAGGTGTCGCCAGTCTCTAGCATGTTGCTGAGTCGAAATGACAAGTATATCCCTTACCAAAAGTCGGTAAACACGGCAAAAGAAGTTTTCACTTAAAAAAACAAAGAAAACATGGTGGAAATGGAATATGTTGTTTCTAAATTAAAAAGCGTTCACCAATACAATAGCTATTGAAGGCTTAACTAAAAAAAACAATTTTTGAGTTATATCGTTGCCCTTTTGAAGGAGAGATATGGATACACAAAAATATACATCTGTGTAGATTAGTTTTTCAAATTATTATATTTTTACTGATTATATGTACCTGATGCTTCCGATCGCAGCGTGTCATTCTTGCAGGCGAAGTTTATCGGCGGTTCCTCGTCTGGGAAACATGTCTTCTGCTCGAGTAACTTCTGGGCTCCGAGGGTGTAGACGCTGTAGGCGATGTAGTAGAAGAGGCTGGCGGGTTCGACGGTTAAGTTTTGGAAGAAAGCTTTTATCAATCTGGAAATTTGGTGGCATCCATTCTGTATCCCCATCTCGCTATCCCTGCGGAACCTCTTTGCCGACTGTTGGAGCTCAAGTAGAATGAGTTATAGGTCGACCATTATCTTATCTGAAGGAGGAAAACGAAATGAAATATCGAAAATGATTACACAACAATTAATATTGGCCAGAAACTATCTTAGATACTTCAGACCTTAACGAGATTTGTTAATTAAAGATTTCCAATTACTAGAGTGCAATTGATAAAAATGCCTAGATTTAAGTCTATGAAATACCGGTAATCTTACTCAGCTAGTACGTTTTCATTGTTTATTTCTTCTTCAATTTTAAAATGATTGTTAAAAAGTAAAGGGTAATTATTCCGCAGGTTGTCGCTTCGAGTTGAGTCGCAATAAGTTTTAACTTTTCATTTGTTTCCCTTTTAATATATTCCAAAAATACAAGTCATCACGAGCTTTAGTATGAAAAAGAGAATGTAATTATGGGAAATGTGTATACTTTAGTAATCATTTCATCCAGAAATGAACTTTTCAACAAATATATATCATCTATGTTCACGTAGGCTTCCACGGTCATTAATATTCTTCTTATATTCTACTTCCGGGATGGACCGTGTCATGTTGGTGTTATAAACCAAGCTTTCGCTCATCGTGCTGTGAGCTTCTTCAGGGTTAGTCAGTTAATGAAGAGCGGATGGTTGGAGTCGGGGTATTTATACCTGGGGGGCGTGGTCTCGATCGATGTCGGCCTTCCCATTGGTTTGCATCAGTCATGTCCTACGCAGAGCAAAGCCACCAAGACCCAACCTCACCAAAGAACAATACAATGCACTGACTACATTAAAGAAACGAGACGACCTTCTCGTGATTCCCGCAGACAAAGGAAACGCCACAGTCATCATGAAAAAAGACCAATATTTCCTCAAATTGAATGATAACCTCAATGATGGCACATACGAGAAACTAGACAAGGACCCAACAACTAACATTAACAAGAAAATTCACACTATTATCAATACCAGCACAACTAAGACACTGAAAACCAAACGACTCACAATATCCGACCCCACCCCACCAAGAATGTACGGACAACCCAAAATTCACAAAGACGGCATTCCTATGAGACCTATAGTTAGCACCATTGGCTCGCCTACATACCATCTCTCCAAATACATCTCAGACATAATCAAAACCCACACTGGCAAAACTAAACACAATATCCGTAACTCTAAACAATTTATAGACACCATAAAGACCATCCAGATCAACGAACACGACACCCTGGTGAGCTTTGATCTCAAATCGCTATTCACTAAAGTCCCAGCTGACGAAGTCTTGAAGCTCATGAAGAACTTACTAAGTGAAGAAGAGTACCAATTAGCGGAAATATGCACGAAGGAGACATATTTCCTATTCAATGGAGCTTACTACAAACAATTGGAAGGCACAGCGATGGGATCATCTTTAAGCTCACCAGCAGCAGACCTGTGCATGGAAGACTTTGAACAGAAAGCACTCTCTACTGCAGCCGAACAACCTCAATGCTGGTTCAGATACGTGGATGATACCTTCGTCATCTGGAGACACGGAAGAGACGCATTGGACAGATTCTTGGTCCATCTCAACAGCATCCACCCTAACATTCAATTCACCATGGAGTTGGAGAAAGATGGCAAACTCCCCTTCCTGGATGTCCTGGTTGAAAAGAAAGGCAAGACATAGTGTATACCGTAAACCGACCCATACAGACAGATACCTCCATACCACTTCACATCACCATCCCGCTCAGAAGGAAGGAATTATCAACACTCTACTCAACAGAGCCGAAACGACAGCTGAATCGCCTCAGCTTCCGAAAGAGAAGAGGCACTTGAGAACAGCCTTCCTAAAGAACGGATACGACCGAGAAACCTTTTTTTTTTTTTTTTTTTTTTTTTTTTTTTTTTTTTTTTTTTTTTTTTTTTTTTTTTCCACCTTACCTGCCATAGATGGCATACAGGTTTTTACCTTGTGTGGGGGTTTACCACACTAGGTAACTCTTACCATTTTTATTTTAAAATACTTTATTAAACAGCAACTATGGTGCAGTCCGGTGCACGATTGTGCACCTTAGAACTGCACCTTATCCTTTTCCATATCTTCGTCCCTTTGACTTGGCACTCTGTGTTTAGTATTGCGTCCTTTTCGCTAATTGTTGGGACTCCGTACAATGTACTTGGCATTCCCGGCTACCAGCCTTGTGCCTTATATTTGTTAAGTTTTCCTTCCTGCAATTGCTGCAGGTGGGTCTTTCGCCTGCCTTCTTATTGGGGCATTCCTTGGCTAAATGCCCCAATTGCGCACACCACCTGCATGTGATTCCTTGTACTGTACATGTTGCCCTTGAGTGTCCATATCCTAGGCATTGCAGGCATATTGGGGCGTCAAGGGTGTCCATGAAGGTGAGGGTCCACCATCCTCCGACTACCACTTCCTCACTGTGCAGGGCGTACCTAATCTGGGGATCCAACTCGATCACCCAGGTCTTGGTAAACACTGCTCTATCTTGCCTCCCGTATAAAATACGCAGCTGTTCATCTTCGACCTCTATACCTTTAGCTCTTACCCTTTCTTTTATTATTTCTTTTAGTTTCGATTCGTTCCATGCAGTTGGAACTCCTCTAACTTCCATCCTCGGTCACCTTCTTCGGGCAGCCTTAGCCTCAAGGCCGTTCTCTTTTAATTTCTGCCAGTTAACTATTTTCTCCCCGGCACTCCTGTCCTCCACTCGGACCAATACTCCATCGGCCTTTGTGGCTCTAACCAATTTGACGTCAATACCCAGCTCCGTCGGTGACGGGAGCTGTTCTATAACTTCCATTGATGATTTCCCCACGGCTCCGATTGTAATGTAGAAAGGTGCCTTCACATTACTTGGTTTTGATGGCAGAGACTTCACAATCTCTGCCATCGTCTTTGGTTTCTTTATACATACATCCAGAAGAGGGTTCGGATTCTCATCTTCCTTACCCTTTCCCCCTTTCCTCCTGTTCTTCATACTCATTACCTTAGTAAATTCTACCTCTGTCTCATCCTTCGTATCCATATTAGTGCCTCTACACATCTCCGCGCCCCTTGCCCTTTGTGGCATCGGTGCCGGAGGCGTTCCATCATACATCCTGCCTGTCCTTGACGTTCCTGGTTCTGGTTGCTTGGGGGCCTCCCCTCTTGGCTTCTGCGCCCGTCCGCTAACCAACGTTGGGGCTACTATTTTCGCTATCTTTTCAGCCACCATCTCATGGAGTTCCTCCATACACAACGCCTCTCTTACAACATGTTTCACCAATGTTGGAATTGTTTTCCTTTCTGCCTCTAGTCCGAGGATGATATCGCGCAATGCGGCAACACTACCATTAATGTATTCTTGTTTCTCCTTCGAAATGGAGTTTTTGGCCCTTTCGAGGTAGTTCCTCATCCTTTCCTGGACCTCTCTTGCCTTTTCCCCTGGGCTATCCTGGCATGGGAGGAGGGGGGGAGTTGCCTCCCTCGGCCTCTTCTTTTTCTTGGATTTGGGGCTAAAGATTTGAGCCCCATCTGATTCCTTTCCATCGTTCGTGTCACTACAGCTGGTGAACTGCATGAACGTTTTTGGGTCCGCCTCTCCAGTGATCCTCTGATCGGACCTCATCATTCGGCTAGGTTCCCCTTTGCCTGTCGATCTCTCTCTTGATTCTTGCACGTCCATTGGGCTTCCTTTGCTTTCGGCCGCCATTTTGTTTTTTTCCTCTTCTTCTGTGGGGTTTTCAGGTCCCAATATTACTTTTTTGGCCTCTTCCTTATTACCTATTGGTTTTCTCCCCGCTTTCTTATCTCTATCGAGATCCATTTTTTTTTTCTCGTTGTTTGCGTACTTTATTACGCAAATCTATGGTTTTTAAAAAACTTTTTCCCGGTCTATCGGTTATTAACCAAATTTGGGATTTAGGTCACCCACACTAAATAATTTAGGGGGCAAGCAAAAACTTTCACCTTAATCCCTAATTAACCGCACTATCTATATAAACATACACACATACATACACCGGGCTACACAATTAATATTAAATTAATTGTGTATGCTCTCTAGTTCCCTGGGAATCCCGACTCGCACTAGTGTCCCTCGGGATTCAACCAGCACAACACTTTACCTCCAGGTCGCGATTAAACACGGACAGGGGGAAAAACTGGACTCACCTCTGAGGCGGTTGGAAGGCAACTGGCTTCAGATTTCTCTATTCGTGGAGGGGATAATCCTCAGGAGCTCGACTAACATAGGTCCTTCCTCAATGAAAGCCGGAGCACTACTACGACCGAGAAACCATTAACCGGGTAGAAAACAAACGAAAGCACGAGAAACAAGACAAAAACCAAAAAGAAAATGAACCTGTAACTCAGACGACCATCCCCTACATTAAAGGTACTTCAGAAAAATTGCCAGAATCCTAAAGAACCACCACTTCAAAACCACATTCTCTACAGACAACACAATAGCCTACATCCTACAGAATCCCAAAGACAAGTTAAGGCTACGTACCCCAGGCATTTACAGTATACCCTGTTCCTGCGGCAAGGTCTACATAGGACAAACAGGAAGGACCATCCAAAAAAGAATTAAAGAGCATATATCTTGCGTCAAAAATTTCAAGAAAGAAAAATCGGCTGTAGCAGAACACTTCAACAACGCCAACCACCACATACCCTTTTAAAACACTACCATCCTTACAAAAGAAGCTAATTACCATCTCCGTAACATAAGAGAAGCTATTGAAATTGTCAAAGAAAAATTTTTTTAGAGCCTTATTTTTCGAATTGCATTCTAATAATTATTTCAAGACTCCTTTTTAATATGAGTTACTACTATTCCACTATGGATTTCCAATTAGACAAATTTAAAACATGAAAACATCCCTAAACCACAATTGTAGGTTACTACCTAACATAAAAACACAAGTATCAAAGCTAAGTTTGAAGTTGATATTTTTAAAATCACTTTTTATTTATTTTAAAATGAAGTATATATTCACAACTTATTGACACTAATCAATATGGAATGGACAATAAGTGGATAGGATAAATAACAGCTTAAGTACATGGCAAAAGAAAAAGTTTTGTCTTGGTTTGTTATCAATACTTTTATTAAAGGAGGTTCACAATCAGTTTCTACATAACCTATTACGGTTTGATGGAATAAAAATAACCTGATTAGAGACTAAATTACACTGTTATAGGGAATACTTTTTTGTAACACTGACATATTCTTTGTCAACAAAACTGATATCCACAGCTGTTTATAGACTATTTCCGTCCTTTTAAAAGCGTAATTAATAGATAATTAATGGTCAAATTTCTGAAATATAATTTATTAACTTCAGTACAATATCACCTCATTGGTTAGTAACACGTGAAGGTTACGGGGTTTACAGCGTGAGTATTGACGTATGTGGATTAATCATAGTTCAAAATCAATAGAAATAATGATTACGTTTTGGCCCTGTTTTTGTCCAATAGCAGTTTGTAAAATTATGGCCACGAAAATTATTTTAAGTCCGAAGGCTCCTTTTAAAGAGAGAGCAAAGAAAAATGGTAGAAACATAAATTTGAAGGAAAAGTCGGTTTTGAATTTTATTTATTTAAAAATAAATTTACATAAAATAAAAAATTAATTCGGAGATGTTTCAAAAAAGTACGTAATATAAAATTCCTGAGGCAAAAACTTGTTATTTATTACTATTGTTGTAGGATTGTCTATTCGAATTTTCTTAAACTTGTATTCGTTTTGTTCGTGTGCCAAGTTCACAATCTCGTATTGGGGCTCACAAATGCGTATCATATCGCCAATCTTGAAGACGTTGAGGCAGGGGTTCAAACTGAAGACGGTAACTACGATCTCATCTCCCCTCGCGTCCACTAAGCCAAACGTCGCTGGGAACGAAGGAGCCTCCTCTATTGTCCAAAGCACCTTTCCCAAGAGGAAATACCCCTCGTTCGCACCATCTTTAAGGTCTTTAATATTGCATATTACATAGGCTGAAGTTGCAGAGTACAACTTCGCCTTGCTCTTAATGTCCTTCAACATTACATTGTATCTCTTACCCTGAAATTTCCCTTTGTTTCCGATGCTATTCTTTATATTTTCCAAATACTGAATCAAACTGTCGTAGGCCTCGATGGGGAATCCATGGGCCGAACATCTCTTCAGATAGTCCAGAGCACAAGAATAATTTTCCAAATACTTATAAGTGACAGCTTTGTTGAAGTAAACGCTGGCCCTATCACGTTCGTCCAGATTTCTTTCAGCCTGGTTGAAGCAAGCGATCGCCTGAAGAATATATTTCCTCAGAAGAGTGGAATTGAAAAATACTGCCAAATACGAATTGCCTAGAATAGTCCAGGAGTCTCCGTCTTTGATGTCTAGTTCGACTGCCCTTTTGGCTAGGCTAAGGGCGTCATCAAGTCCTTTCGTCTTTTCGTTCGATTCCATTCTGAGACTCTGGTACCTCGTCACTACCGATAAATTGCGCAAGGACACTTTGTTCACAGACTTCTTCAGAGCTTTCTCAAAACACTGTTTGGCCAGATCGGCTTCCAACATACCCCAGTAACATTCTCCTAGCTCATTCCAAGCGTCTACAAAGCCTGGGTCTATTCCCGTCGCCTTTTTAAGAAACTCAATAACCTTTAGCGGATGGTTTGGGCTGCAAAGGTACATCTTTCCTAGCAAGTACCAATACATAGCTTCCTGTTTAACGGAAGTTCCTACATTTTGGAATGCTTTGTCAGCATCTGCAATCATCATATCTATTTTATCGGAATTGGTAGTTTTTGACTCATTGCCATTAGATAATTTGTCGTAAACTATGATAACGTTAACTATTGAAGAAAGTTTATCGATTTCCGCCTGAACACCAGTTTTTTCGGTACACATCTTAATACTATAGAGGCACATCTACATATGATGTCGCATCAAAAATGTTTTAATTTAATATACAATTGTTGCCAACTGTATTATAAACTGAACAAATGCTAAGTATACAAAATTTATTTTGTTCAAGTCACTGGAATTTAAAAATATCTATCAGAAAAAAAGGTTAAATTAGGAATCCAATGAAATTAATAATTAATAAATTCAATACCACGTGTAATTATAGTCACCGAATTGGCCCCTGGTATCATTTTTTTTTTCATATATACCATAATGGATTGTTGCCTGTTGATCAAACTGATTATCATGGCGGACATGTTGAAGATCAGTTAATAATAATAATAAAAATATTTATTACAGAAATTATACAAATGCCATCGGCACATATTGCACGATCAGTTATTAGAAAAACCTTAAAAAAGTATTTGTAACATATGTTTATCCTAGCACTTTTTTTATTTTTACGACCTTATGAACTCCAAAATGGTTATACAGATCACCAATACATGTAGTCAATGTAAAGCCAAAATGTTCTTATCAGTGATGAAAAATTTTCCGTGGCCACATTTGCACCTAATGATAGTAATATTGTATAGTATATTTATTCTGAAAAATAAATGGTCAAAATTACAAAATCCCGATAACTGTTAGAGCTATTAAAGCCTTTGATGTTTGGTGCTAACTATAAGTATTTAAAATTAAATATATTTCGATATTAATGTACATATAATTTAACTGGTACATGTTTTTATGACTTATTTAGATGTTTTTATTTCTTTTATGTAAATTATTGATTCTAACCAGAAGCGGGTCATGGGGTAGCAGTACGCGATTGAAAAATTAATGAAAATAGTTATACATTACTGACTACTTTGTTACTTTAGGAGTACCGATGCTTCAACCTTTCTCAGGCCCACTACTGTTTTCATCTGATGTCAATTACTGGATGTTTCCGAAACTATGGCTACTGTTATCGTTTTAAATATTTAACATACAGCTGACACTCCAACCCATCCTAACACCTTCATCTCCACGTATGCTGATGACACATGTGTGTTATCAGTTAATAACGACCCATATATTGCATCCCAATCCCTTCAGTCACATTTATCAAGCCTCGAAGAATGGTGTCGGAATTGGAGAATTAAAATCAATTCCAACAAGTCCCATCAAATTACCTTTACCCTTAGCAACAACCCATGACTTCCTGTCCTACTGTATCCTTTAATAGTACTCCACTTATCCCTGTTGAACAGATTCGCTACCTAGGATTTAACTTAGACAAACGTCTTACTTGGAACCCTCGCACAAGACTGAAAAGACAAGAAACAGCTAGACGCTTCCGACTACTTCAACACATACTAGACAAACGCTCAAAGCTTCAGATCAATTACAAAAGACTTTTTTATGTGACTGTTATTTTTTAGACTTTTTTAAGTAAAAAACCTATGTGGACTTACGGAATTGAACTATGGGGCTCCACCAAACCATCGGATTCCTCTCATATTCAATCCTTGCAATCCAAAATCCTTCGCAAAATAAATCCTCCTAGGCGTCTGAAGAGAAGATGGCCTCGGGACCTTATAGTATAGAAATGTTATTAAAGTGCTGCCAGTGGGTAGTGCCTCTAAATGTCCTTTCATGTATCTAGTTAGTCATATAGCCCTTGTACTAGATCTATATATTACAGTTGTACAATTCAATAAAATAATTTTTTTTAAAATAAATATTTAACAATACTTAATTTGTTTTTTAATAAAAAAAAACCTGTACCACTATAACCTATGGAGGGTCGTGTGTTGTGGTAGAGACTCTACTGTTTTTAGGATAACTGTAGTGATTTGTCCTAGATCACGCTCAACGTCCAACTTTTCCCCAATCATGGTTCCCCACTTCATAGAGGGAGGTTGAGCCCCAGTAAGGTTTGTATATGGCACAGGATCCATGTTATTAACAGATTAAATAAATTATTTGCCACAGCCGGATTTAAACCCGGGGATTCGTCATAGCAACCCAGCGCTCTATCCACTGAGCTACCCGGTTTCCATAAAAAAAAAAAAATGAAGTGATTTTTATTTTAATTTCCAAGTTTCATTTAAGTTTATTAAGGTGCACATGATATTCCTAATACATATATAACATGGTTTATTGCTGAACCCTCGGTGGCAAACTAGACATAAATTTCCTTCTATTGTCGAATAATATACTAAGTACTTAGTTCCATTATTTTATGTAATTTTTTTATCTTTATATTTGCATCCACACCTCTCAAAAATAAACAATGACAATCAGCAGACTGTCAGTAGGTTAGAACAAGATGACATGAGGGGCTTGAAGAAGAACAGTACCAGTGGTACCTCTCCCGTTGCTTGATTCTTTTTAATCTCCTCCTAGTACTCTCAGACATGAGAGTCGTGGCCATTTGATTTATCAATGGATTCGGGTGTTTGTGTAGTTTTTCATGAAAGCATTTGTAGTAAGTCCGTATGTGTTTGTCGACCGTTGGTATTTTTAAGTTAGTATGCAGAGTAATTTTATGGACTTAAACCTAAATACACACCCCAGCTATAAAAGCATATTTGGTGCACTGTTTGGTATATGTAGGGTTTTAATAAAATTTTAGAAGTATTAAAATTGACATCATTATTGACTTCAGAAATCTATTAACAGAAAAATATCATAAATTTATTCAAATTCTCGTACCTTTAAAAAACTCGAAATTCGATTATTGTTTGGTTATTGGGTTTTAAATCTAAATGTGGTTCAAAGGAATAAAAACAAAAGAAAAAATCCAAACAAAGATATTGGCCAAAAACGCTGGTAATTGTTACATCCCGGACGAGACCTGGTGATTCATTGGTTAATTGAAGAGTTGCTCTTATGAAGACTTCCCTTTGCCTGTCTCGGCTTTCAAAACTGGCAAAGAATACATTCCTAAGATGAAATAACCAATATATGACCAAGTTAGGATGTAATAAAGTTGGTTATTTTATGTGTTACAGTACAGTAGGCAGGACTGATTAGTCCAATGCAATTATTCACAAAGTTATTAAAATTTGCAGAGAGCAGCAAACATGACAAGACGGTCCCATTTTAAATGTTATATAAACAGAAAAGTATGTTGCTTTTTATTTTTATCTGAATCAAATTTTCGTTGTAGTATTGATGAAGCTCTTAGGTTATGGATAATTATTACTTTGTTTGTTTATTTATTTAACCTGATTTTTATTGCTTTCAACAATTTTTTTAATTATTTTGGAATATAAGCAGCAAATACAATTTTAAAAAATAGACATATGCATGTCATGGAAGGCTAAATGAATCGCTTTATCCCAAATCCAATCGTTTCATGAATAAATATTGCATCGAAACATGATGGAAAAAAAACATTAGCATTAAAACTCATTGAGGGTATTTGGTTCAGTACGATAGGTAGGGGTGGTTGCTACCTCCGTTGTAATTGTCACAAGCTAAAGATTGTACAGAAGAAGTGATATGGCCGAGATGAGAGGTTCGGAGAGCCCTGGAAGGTCTCCGGATCTCACAGATTCGATTCATAGATGTTAACTTAATAAACAACTTATCTGCTACAGCTGGCCACGGACTAGAGGTCTAGAGCACGCTAACTCAGCATCCAACGGACTGAACCACCCCGCTTATTTATTTACTACATTCATGGAAGCGAGAGTTCTGGAACCAAAAACTTATTACATAATAATGGTTAATTAGGTTTCTAGCCAGTGTTTGATTGATTGAACCAGCTGTGAGGATGAGTCAGAACAGGAGTAGATACTAATGTGTAAGCACAACATACTACATTTCATGGAACCTCAATCAGTTTACTTTAAATTTCTTATTTACATATCATAAAAGGCTAAAGGAATCGCGAGATCCCAAATCCAATCGCTTCAAATTACTCAATTTCTTCAACATAATATAATTCTAAATTTGCAGCTAACTGGTTGCAAGTGTTACATGACTGAGTATGAAGGTCTAAAACAATCCTTTCCTAATGAGGGTATTGAAATGTCATTATTTTGTCCATGTTTTCCTTAAGGCTGGTTAAAAAAAGTTGTGAAGTAAAACAGAATAATTTATTATTTATTTTTGGAAAAATAGAATTTCCAAATTCTTTAGCATAAAATCAATATTATAAGGTAAGCAATATTAAGTAAATTTAATATATAGTTATCTACTTAAGATAATACACATGGTGTTGATAATAATATCGATGAGGGTAATACTATTAAGTTTATGAGGGCATTACTATTAAGTTTATGAGGGTATTACTATTATGGTGGTATCAGAAATTATATTAAATATAAGAAATACCTATGATCTCATTTTTTAAGACCATTAGAGTCTTTTGGGATCAAAAGCAGGTATCTCCGAAATCTGCATCTGAAAATTGAATTTTCGTTAGTTTTGTCAAGCAATTTTGGCTAACACAATACTTTTCCACCTTATTTCCGGTGGTTATAGCCCAGTTCTGGACCTCAAGTTTCTGGAGCATAAAATTGCTTGACTAAACTAGTGATGAATGTGTCACGCAATAAAAAGTCAATTTTTTAAATGTTGTAAGCTATCCATTGTTGATTCTTAACGTCTCATATTTAATTATTACTATTCATTTAAAACTATGAATTTTCATAGTACAGTAATGAATAATAATTAATTATAACATAAATAACATTAATGTAATGTAGGAGTGCAAAGTACGATTCCCCATTTCCTAAACCTTGTAATGATCATAACATCAAATTATAAAAACAAATTATTTATTAAAGTAAATGACGCATTTGTTTTCAATTATCGAGTACCTATTTAAAGATAACCGGTTTAAAAATAAACAGGAAGAATTGTCAACTAAATGTTTTAGATAAAAGTACATGGATTCGATCTATTTCGAATATTCCACTGATTAAGATATATTAGTTTAAAATTGTATTTTTATTTGAAGGAAGAAAGTACGTGGTTACACCCTAACGTTTGATCTCAGAAAGATTACTAACTGTCTTTTTTGACCTGAATACGTCTTAAAAAATATTTCATTAGTGGGAGACAATTTAAAAAAACGATGATAACAATATTGGGGGATAGAGTTTAGTGTTGCAGCTACACGTCTATCATCTCCATCCAAAATTCAATTAGATAGCTGAAGGATCAAATAATTCATTACAAGTGAGGGCTGCGAAGTATCGCTCGCGGTGGTGGGTGAAGCGCTGCCATTTTGAGGTAATTTTGCTGCATATCGAGATTTCCATGTAGTATAACTTTTGACTCGGATAAGCTACGACGTGAGTTTAGGTTTTAATCATCAGCTGTCGTCAAAATATATATCGATCGTATATAACGAATTAGTGTAAAATATTGACTGTATTGAAAGATATTATAATTTCGTATTCAAATAAAATAAAAAAAATTCAAAAGTATTTAATGTCGGCCTACACGCGTCGAAAAGCGAAATCTAAATACAGAGATCGTATACGGTTGAAAAGGGCTTCTCAAGAGCGATTGAATAGTAACAATAAAACACTATATGACCAAGCCAAACAAACCTATAATCAATTAAGTTATGTTGTGACAGTAATTATTTGTTTGCTTGATTTTTTCCTGAAAATATAAAAAATATTATCTGTAACAGCCCATTTTTTTTTAAGTTTCAATTATTTCCATGAGTTTATGTCGTCTTATGATAACGAAAATTTTCCAAACTGATTTATTCTAAATAAATACTAAATGGATAAATTATTAAATGCATAAATATTTTTAAAAGAAACATAAACCGGCCTGGTTACAATTAAATAAATTTTACCTGGTTACCTCTTTCGATTGTTCAAATAGTCATTCCACTTTTGCATCCTCAGTGTTATGTCACAAGTGTTACCACATTTTTCAGATTTTTATTGACAGTGCAGAATGCTTTGGTGACACATTTCGAGCAGATGTTCAGCTCTTACAAGTATTACCTCAGTTGGTTTGTAAGGTTGTTGGGGATAATAGGAAATTTACAGGAAAAAGTTCGATTCTTCCTCAGTTATTTGCCACTTCAAAATATTGATAATTAACATGGTCTCAAATGATCAGTCTACAGCAGGATAGTTGAAATTAGTTTTGTCTTTCAAAAGTTGTAAATAACAGAACCTATCTTCATTGCCACTTTAATGAATTCAAAATGTCGTGAGTCTTACAAACCTCCTTCTAAAACATACATGGGTCAAGCAAAATATCACATATCATCTTGAATTTGATTGTAATAAACGATTTTGTAGCTTAAGCTAGTAACAGCATCAACATCTGTACCATACTAACTTCTAATATAGATTTTACCTTAAGTCGATTGCTCACTAAATAAATGAAGCTATTTTGAAAAATATACAAAAGAATAAAATTTTATGTTGCAAAATATTTTTTTAATTCCATTACATAGAAATCTTATAAAGTAAAATCGCTAGACCTTGTACAAAGAACATGGCAACAAAAAAAGTTTCGTGAAAAATCAGTGACAAAATGGGTTAAATGAGATTTCCTTAACAATATCTCAGCAATCATTAATAATGAGACACCTTATCAAGAACAAACAAAATAACAAGTGCTGTCTGTAATAGGTTTGATTTGTTGTCCGACTCCATACATATGCCACTTTAGATTATTGTTTTTATATTACTCCCGCTGGTTTATATACAGTTACAATCTAGATTTCCATGTGGTGAAAATGCCTATTACCTAAAAATAAACAGCCACGTTCACCCGATTCCGAAGGAAGAGCCTATTATCCACTTTAAAGAGGCTGGTTGCATGGGTGATCCCCGAGTCGGTACATGAGTTATATAAATAAATGAGTAAATTATCTGCCTCACCTGGATTCGAACCAGGCACTGTCGGGTGCCGTACATTGTCCGAGGTTTTACCTAGAAATATCCATAACCTAAAAATACGCCATATGATGTACAATAGAGATCCGTAAATTATGCAGTTAAAATTAAACCGTTCAAAAAATGTTTAAATATTTAATAGGGCAAGTAAGATATTCAAACATGTTACATAGTGTACATGTAAAAGGTTCTGTACTAAGAAAGAATTTGTAGGAAGGATTTTGAGTATAATTTAATTTATTTGTTTTTTATCAATCGAAATCGAAAACATAGGATGACACATTGGTATTTACACTCTTATTTATACAGAATACTAAGTTTATTGATAAACTTATAAACTAATTTATTAACATAAAGTTTATCGAAGAATAAAATATTAAAATTATGTAAACTTACAATTCGTAATAAATAAAAAAGCTATTCTCATCTATATCAAAACCAATAAAAAAATAAGGAATTTTGCATCAGTCCCAAAAACTTTTTGAGGGAAACGATGCGCTTCTTTTCTACTCTCCTGGTTGAAGTTCTTCAAACGAAAGCACTTTAATAGAGATTAATAAATATGTTTTAGTAATTATATGACAAACTTCAATCGAAACTGAATATTGATTAGAGTATCACCCACCCCCGAACTTTATGAAAAAAATAATAATTTTTAAACCCACCAAGAGAAGATTTTAATTTTGTATGAAATATTTTAACTTTTGTGAAGATTCTTATGTAATAAGAAAAGAAAAACTAAATAATTTTATAGAAATAAAGAGCATTAATCCATATTTGGCGCCTATGATCACACACGACACTCGAGATCACATTTGATGAGTTGACTTCTTATCAAATTCTCTTCGGATAAAAAACGACGTACGCTACTGGATGCACGTCATTTATTTTTTACATTACCTTGGTAATGAATTAATTTATTCTAGATACAATACAACACAATAGGACCTTTTTTTTTAGGACAATAGGAATTTTTTTCCAACTTGGTTCTTTACGCTTGTATTTCGAGAAAGTTGTCGGTCATAAAGCAGGTATATAATTTTTAATTCCATTATTAAAGCAAAAAACTACACGCAGTCTTAGTCAGCGCTAAGACTATCCAACTTTTTAATTTTAACTTAACTGATTTTTTAGGGAACAGAGTGGCAAAGTGGTAGAGCGCTGAGATGCCATGCCGAAGATCCTTAGTTCAAATCCTGGATAAAAAATAAAAAAGACTTTTATTGAATCTGTTAGCAGCAGGAGATGGAATCTATGGGACTTATAATCCTCCCGGGGCTCACCGTGCTTCTATAAAGGTAACCAAAATCTGGTGGTTGAGTTTGATCTAGGAAAAATGACCTCCCTGCACAGCCTTTGTTAAAGAAACACTACAGTCTCTACCATCTTCTAAACCCTAAACTCTGCACAGTTTTTTTAAAAACTGATTTTTGTCTTGTAATTTTATTTAATATAGGTTACGGTAAACTTTAGGCTGATTACTGATTACCCTGCTTGAAATTTTTTTTATCAACTTAACTCGTTTTCATAATTGTAAAATAATAAATTGGATATGGAAACGGTTCAGAACATTCCTTGTTTTCGGAGGACACCAATGGCCTCTAGAGTCAGATTCGTTAGATCAGCATACGCGATGGTAAGCAGAGACCAAGGTGAGAATAGGTCATGGCAGATTAGAGGAACAAAAAAGCACTTTTTTATATTATCAATATGAGTGGATGAAGAGGCTAATAATTTTAATAATGCTTTCCTCTTTTGAACTCGTTTATCTTGTTTTCTTATCTTACCTTAGCAACGTTAACAAAACCCTAGAGATTCCTGTTTTACTTTTTTAATTTTTGATGTGGTTTGACAAGTCATGTCATATCTTCAAAATTGAATTTTTAAAAATACTGTGTAAACAATATAATCTTACCAGGAAAGCTTATTTTACTCGACGCCTTCCCAAGCTCCCCACGTTTATGATGATAATGTTTGTAAATGTGGTGGGACTTTTTTCCCCCCCATATTTCACAAAATAAATATTATCCTGTGGGATCTGCAGACCCTCCTAAGACTCACACAGCCTCTGAAAAGTAGGTGCTGGTAATAGGGGGAAAATCTGGCTATTAGGCTTAATCTAGGATAAATCATTTCATTTCACAACAGCTGGTTAGAAATAGTATAGTTTCTATCATGTACTGTACCCGAGACCCAAGACTTCTATGTGCTGTAGGTGTACATTTTCAAATTTTTTTTTTTTGTATAGCAATATAGTAAACAAAACGACATTTATATTTATTTTTAAATACCCAACCCAATGCGGTGACTATGTTCGTTATGGTTCATTAGTAGAGACGCTGGTATCCTTCAAAGATACCACGAACAGGTAACCCGGAGCGGTTAGCCTAGAGTTGTGAAAGAGTCCTTGCCCCCTGGCCCACATACATCTCTTCTGGCGCTTGTTAGTCACCGTTCGAAATAGCAGATCTCCGGCCCTTCAGGCATCTCTTCACTCTTAACCAGGCCAGGAGCTTATGAAATTATTGTGGCTTTTTTATAAATTACAATTTAAATCAAATTCTAATACGATCGTTAGATAATCAAATTTAAATTGTAAATCCCCGAACCCGATATCAATCTATGACAAATTTTAATCCCACAAGTTTCAAACCTAGCTAACTCTTCAATTCCCGCTAATTCTCCGAGGCGTCTGAAAAGAAGAGGGCCTCGTGGACGTTCTGAATTGAATTTGTTAATTGTTACTACCAGTGGGTAGCTCGGGTTACGGGGCAGACCCCCGCAAATGTGGTGTTCGGCCGAGAACTTCGTTTGCCTTGTGATCTGAAATTCGGGTTCAAGCCTAATGAGGAAGTTGCCGGAGAGGAGTACGTCACGAATCTACGGGAGCGGATGGATAACATCCACGAGAAGGTTCGTGCAAACATCCAGGGAGCCAGTGACAGAATGAAGGAGCGTTACGACATCAGGGCAGAGAAAGGTGGATTCCAACCTGGAGATTTGGTCTGGCTACATGATCCTCGAAGAAGGCGAGGCTACTCACCTAAACTTCAGAACTCCTGGGATGGCCCGTTTGAGATCATCAATAGGATAAACGACGTCATCTATAGGATCAGAAAGCAGCCAAAAGGAAAACCCAGGGTAGTCCATTTTAATAGACTGGCCCCATACAAAGGAGACCATGGCCCGACAAAAGACCAGCAAGTCAGGTATCTCAACAACGTGGAGACCAGTAAGGTATCAGTTGCACAACCTAAGGTACAAGGTCCCCGTGGAGTAACTCAGACAGTATACAGAGATATCTTCTCGTTACCCGCGGACTATTCTCTGGCCCATTGTGTCACCGAAGATCTGAGGACTTCCCGAGGGATTGCAACGGTCTTCAGGAAGAAGTTTGGTGGTACTACGGAACTAGAACGCCAAGGACCAAGCGTGGGGAAAGCACTCCACCACACATACGAAGGACGACATCTGTTTTACTTGGTAACCAAGTGTGCCAATGATCACAAGCCCACATATGATGCCCTGCGGCGAAGCCTCGACGACCTGCGGAGTAAGCTTCTGAGACTGCGTGTCACCAAGCTCGCGATCCCTAAGTTGGGCTGTGGATATGACGGCCTGGAGTGGAAGGTTGTCAGGAACATGCTTGAAGAGATATTCGCCAACTCTGGGGTCGCCATATTGGTGTGCACGTTCAACCCCTGGAAAGGAAATGCGTCTCCATCGAGGGAAGCTCATAACCGCCCGATTTCTCCGGACTATGCTCTGGGACAGAGCACTTTTAAGGAGGGGGCAGTGTTACGGTCTGAGCGGGAAGGAGGCTGAGAAGATTAGGCGAACAATGGGATTAAGCCGGAAGGGATTATAGAATGTCGTAGAGCCTACTCGATCGGCCCGGAATGTTCTAGATCCTCTACTTCCCTTTATCTCATGGCATTATGTATGATTCATACCATTTCTCTTTTTTATTTTAATAATACAGTTGTAAATTTCAATAATTAAATTTTATAAAAAAAAAATTGTGTCAGTTAAATTTTAAGAATTGGAAATATTAAATCTTGGAGTAATAAAAAATTGTCTAATGCTAAGCCTTGTTATATATAGATCTTCAAAATAATGTGCGATTTAGTTCAGGAATAAAAATGCCTTTTATTATTTTATTCCTGGCGGTTGAGCGTGATTTCTGACAGGTAACCTCTTTGCACAACCGTTGAATTTGGATCCGGAGTCTGGAGACCCTAGACCCTTCATGGTTTGTAGTTACACAGGTTTTTTTTTTATCATTAAGTTGGGCTGGAGAAAGGATATTAGCATTTAGCAGGAGGAAATATATCCCCAACTTTGGAAGACCCCGTTGGTTGAGCAGAGAATATTTAGCTTGGAACCCATCTCTGCTCTGTCTAATATATATTTCGAGTGCTTAAAACTGTATTTTTAATTTTTTTTTTTTTTAATATATATTTCAGATGGAGGCCAAAAAACTACTTTCTTAAAAAGTGACCTAAAGGCCTAAATATTTAGGTTCACCGCCATACTTATGACCTACATTATAAGCCCTGAAGAAGACGTTAAATGTAATAGATTAAACATTTGTAAGATATTTCGATTCCGAATGTATCAATATAAATATATTGTTACGGTCTGAGCGGGAAGGAGGCTGAGAAGATTAGGCGAACAATGGGATTAAGCCGGAAGGGATTATAGAATGTCGTAGAGCCTACTCGATCGGCCCGGAATGTTTTAGATGCCCCCACCCCAATCTCCCTTGCCTATATAAAAAGGCGAGCTGTTTTGGCCGCGCGGTAGTAATAAGACGAGTGAGTAATAAGTCAGTGAGTAATAAGCCAGTAGTAATAAGCAGTCGTTAACTAGTGATAGTGCGTGAGTTACAGTGAGTTAGTATCAGTCTGTAATAAGTGCTTAGTGAGCAATAGTGATAATTAGTGGCCGTGTAATAAGTGTAATAAACTGTGGGTCAGTTTGTCATATTTGGAGAGTCTTACGGTCGGTGGACTTTAGTTAGCGAACTGTAAGTGTTAATTTGTAATTGTAAACTATAGTGTAATATTATTGTATTTGTGCAAATTTATATAAATAGTTTAGTTACTTAGTATTAGCAATATCTTATATTATTTGTATATTATCTTAGAAATTAGATAACATTTAGTAGAATATCGTTACTGTAAATTGATGTTAGTTTAATAATTTAACTGTTTTAAATAATCGCATTGTATTCTTTCTAATTTGTTAATAAATATTAGATTATTGAATTAAGTAATAGTTTAGTCCATTTTACACCCAGTAGCCCGTAACAAATTGGTGTCAGAAGTGGGATTTTGTGTAATTGTTGTTATTTTGTCTTGCATTTTGTAATAATTGGGCTACTGTTTGAAAAATGGCTTCTCAAAGTCTTAAATTGATGGATTTAAAAGTTGCGGATTTAAAACGGGAATTAGAAGAACGTGATCTGGATTCTTCCGGAAATAAAAGTGTACTGCAACATCGCTTGCGTCAATTTTTTGTAGAGTTAGGGGAAAATCCAGATGACGTTCTGTTTGAAACTGATTTGAGCAAGTTGTCTGCAACTTTTAAAAATGAATTAAGCAGTGTTAAAAGTGAATTAGGCAATGTAGAAAATAAGCTAGGTAATGAGTTAAGCACTGTTAAAAATGAGCTAGGTAATGAGTTAAGCACTGTTAAAAATGATTTAATGGATACATTAGAGTCTAAGTTAGGCACATTAGAATCTAAGTTAATGGAAAATGTGGATAATAAAGTAGCTGATGTAGAATCTAGGTTAGGAGAAAAATTAAATTCAATTGAAAGCAAACTTAGGCAAAGAGTGGAAGCTATAGAGGGACTTATGAGCAACCCACCGACGAACAACACCGACCGTTTCCCCGAGGTCAGTCTTCATAAAACTATTCTGCCCGCCAATAATGGGACGCCACCAGCTCACAACACCATTCCAGTATTCGACGGAAAGACGCCGTGGGAGGACTACATGACTCTCTTCGAGACAGCGGCTTCGATCCACGGGTGGTCACAGGAGACCCAAGCTTCAGCGTTGTGCCTGGCCTTGCGTGGAGACGCCTTGGGAGTTCTGCAGGGGATACCCATGTCGGAGCGGTCCAACTACGGGGAGCTGATCAGAAGACTGGAGATGCGTTTCGGCCACCGCCACATGGACCAGCTGTATCGCTCACTGCTGAGAAGCAGGGTCCAGAAGACCAACGAGACTTTGCAGGAATTTGAAGCGGATATTGCCCGGCTGGTAAGGAACGCCTACCCATCGGTCACCGACGATGTCTACGAAAGCTTGGCTGTCGACAAATTCCTGGATGGACTTCGGGACCCAGAGACACAGCAAGCAGTGAAGCTCGCCAGGCCGAAAACTTTGGGAGCCGCATTATCCCAGGCCATGGAGTTCGAGGCTGTTAGACAGTCTGTACGGGGCCATGCACGAGTACGAGCAGCAGAAGCGGAGCCAAATGTAGTCCCCAGCTTCGAGGACCTAGTGACGAAAGTTTTAGAGGCTCTCAGGACCCGTAAGAAGGAGATACGCTGTTGGAGCTGCGGCCAACTTGGACACCCTAGAAGCAAGTGTCCATCGAAGAAGCAAGAAAAGCCACAGGAAAACTAAATAGGGTTGATGGGAAGGGGCAACTGTCAACCCGTAACGTCAAAGCCCCCAGGAAGGCCATCAGAGTTGCGTCAATAGGAAGCAGAACAAACAGTTTCTACGTTGATGGGATGGTGAACGGGCAGCTACGAAGTCTTCTAGTGGATACCGGCGCTAGCATGACAATCTTGAACTCAAAGACACTTCCAGCTGAGAAGATCATGCCGACCACCTGGGCATTACGGACTGCAACGGGACAGCCAGCCAAGGTCTACGGGGAAACAGATGCGACCTTCATCATCGGGGGCCAACATCTGAAGCACCGCGCTCTCGTGGCAGATATAGATGAGGATGTCATACTGGGCATTGACTTTATGATCGCATACGGGATCAAGCTGGATATGTCGAGAGGTGTGATGACGCTGGGAGACGAGGAAGTCATACTTCGGCAGGAAAAGGACTTCTGCGCACGAGTTCTGCTACCAGAAGACACCACTTTACCTGCACAGAGCCAAATCGTGACACATGGGACGGTCGAAGGACATCTACCGGAGGGTCAATGTGTACTAGTTGAACCCGGAAGGCACCAAGAACAAGAGATCGGACGCGGCGTACTGGTTGCTAGGTCTCTCATCAAGGTAGGACGCACCACTCCAATTCGGCTAATGAATCTGAACGGCTTCCCGGTAACGCTGAAGAAAGGAACACCAGTCGGGGAGTGTACCACCGCTACCTCAGTGGTTCGTCAGCTGCAACGTCATTCCACCGAGCTTCGAGGACTACCAGAGGAACTTAAAGGATTTTTGGACGAATCATGTCGCGACCTTTCGCCCGAACAGAGCGAGGAAGTGAAGAATATGATTATCCGATGGCATGACGTCTTCGAGATCGGACCAGGACCACGGGGCAGAACGGATATCGTCCAGCACAAGATTGACACTGGGGATGCGAAGCCCATCCGACAGGTTCCGCGGAGGCTGCCGTTAGCCAAACGGGAGGACGCCGAGGAGATTATAAAGGAGATGGCGGCTGACAGTGTCATTGAGCCTTCGAGTAGCCCCTGGATGTCTCCTGTTGTATTGGTGAAGAAGAAAGACGGCACAACGAGGTTCTGCGTAGACTACCGTCTTCTGAACAATGTCACCAAGAAGGACAGCTATCCGCTTCCCAGGATTGACGATACGCTGGACACCCTCGAGGGGTGTAAACTCTTCTCTACTTTGGATCTCCGCAGTGGATATTGGCAGGTTGGATTGGCACCTGAGGATAAAGAGAAGACGGCGTTTTCAATTGGCACTGGGCTCTGGCAGTTTACAGTAATGCCATTCGGGCTTTGCAATGCTCCTGCCACATTCGAGAGGCTGATGGAAAACGTGTTAAGAGGTCTCTCTTGGGAGGTATGCCTGGTATACCTAGACGACATTATTGTGCTGGGAAAGTCCTTCGCTCACCATCTGAAGAATCTGGAGAATGTCTTCGAACGACTGCGTGCAGCGAACCTAAAGTTGAACCCGAAGAAGTGTAATCTCTTCCGAAGGCAAGTCAACTACCTGGGGCATATTGTGTCAGATAACGGAGTTGCTGTTGACCCAGAGAAGATAGCAGCGATCACCAACTGGCCAGTACCTCGAGATAAGCACCAGGTGAGAAGTTTTCTCGGGCTCTGCACCTATTACCGGAGGTACGTGAAAGGATTTGCTAACATCGCAAAACCTCTTACCAGGCTAACCGAGGAGAAAAGGTCTTTCCATTGGGATCACGAGTGTCAGGCATCCTTCGAGGAGCTGAAGAGAAAATTGAGTAGTGCTCCTATTCTGAGCTATCCACGTCCCGAGGGCAAGTTCATACTTGACACAGATGCCAGCAACATCGCCATTGGAAGTGTCCTCTCTCAGCTCCAAGACGGAGAAGAAAGGGTGATTGGATATTTCAGCAAAGCACTCTCAGCTCCTGAACGCAACTACTGTGTCACAAGGAAAGAGCTTCTGGCAGTAGTAAAATCCATAGAGCACTTCCATAAATATCTATACGGAAGGAGGTTCCTGCTGAGAACGGACCACGCGGCTCTAATGTGGCTGCTGCGATTCAAGTCACCGGAGGGACAAGTGGCGAGGTGGATCGAGCGCCTTCAAGAGTACGACTTTGAATCTGCTCATCGTTCTGGAACGAGCCACAGGAATGCGGATGCGCTATCAAGAAGACCATGTGAAGATGAAGAATGCAGGCATTGTTCCCGACAAGAAGAGAAGCAGGGAACAGTATTGCGGACTACAGTTGTCATCAACAGTTGGCAGGACGCAGAGGTGTCAAAGGAACAGGACGAGGACCCGGACTTGAAACAAATAAAGGAATGGAAAATATCGGGGCGAGGAAGACCGACCTGGCAGGATGTTGCTCCAATGTCGAAAAATGTAAAAACGTACTGGGCCCAATGGGACTCCATTTTAGTGGACAACGGGCTGCTGAAACGGGCATTGGAGAACGTGGAAGGAGATCAGCGTAGGCTACAGCTCATCGTCCCAAGGAATAAAGTGCCCGAAGTGCTTAGGGAACTACATGACGGTGTAACTGGCGGCCATCTTGGAGTTAACCGTACATTGGAAAAAGTTCGTGAACGCTTTTACTGGGCAAACCTTAAGGACGATGTCTTGGACTGGTGTAGGCGTTGTGCGACTTGTGCGGCCTCTAACGGACCAACAAGAAGAAAGAGGGCCCCTATGAAGAAGTACAACGTGGGAGCACCGTTCGAGAGGATAGCGATTGACATCGCTGGCCCTTTCCCTGTGACGGACGAAGGCAACCGATATATTCTCGTGGCCATGGACTACTTTTCTAAGTGGGTGGAAGCGTATGCCCTTCCGAATCAAGAGGCAGTCACGGTTGCAGACGTACTTGTGAAGCAGCTCGTCAGCCGGTTTGGAGTACCCATGGAACTTCACGCTGACCAGGGAAGAAACTTTGAGTCTGCAGTCTTCTCCGGAATGTGCGAAGCACTGGGGATACGGAAGACCAGGACGACGCCTCTTCACCCGCAATCGGATGGCATGGTGGAGCGCATGAACAGGACAATGGGTCGATATTTGTCTAAAGTGGTCTCCGACCATCAGCGGGACTGGGACCAGTATCTTCACTTGTTCCTGTTAGCCTACCGCAGTTCAGTCCATGAAGCAACGGGGCAGACCCCCGCAAATGTGGTGTTCGGCCGAGAACTTCGTTTGCCTTGTGATCTGAAATTCGGGTTCAAGCCTAATGAGGAAGTTGCCGGAGAGGAGTACGTCACGAATCTACGGGAGCGGATGGATAACATCCACGAGAAGGTTCGTGCAAACATCCAGGGAGCCAGTGACAGAATGAAGGAGCGTTACGACATCAGGGCAGAGAAAGGTGGATTCCAACCTGGAGATTTGGTCTGGCTACATGATCCTCGAAGAAGGCGAGGCTACTCACCTAAACTTCAGAACTCCTGGGATGGCCCGTTTGAGATCATCAATAGGATAAACGACGTCATCTATAGGATCAGAAAGCAGCCAAAAGGAAAACCCAGGGTAGTCCATTTTAATAGACTGGCCCCATACAAAGGAGACCATGGCCCGACAAAAGACCAGCAAGTCAGGTATCTCAACAACGTGGAGACCAGTAAGGTATCAGTTGCACAACCTAAGGTACAAGGTCCCCGTGGAGTAACTCAGACAGTATACAGAGATATCTTCTCGTTACCCGCGGACTATTCTCTGGCCCATTGTGTCACCGAAGATCTGAGGACTTCCCGAGGGATTGCAACGGTCTTCAGGAAGAAGTTTGGTGGTACTACGGAACTAGAACGCCAAGGACCAAGCGTGGGGAAAGCACTCCACCACACATACGAAGGACGACATCTGTTTTACTTGGTAACCAAGTGTGCCAATGATCACAAGCCCACATATGATGCCCTGCGGCGAAGCCTCGACGACCTGCGGAGTAAGCTTCTGAGACTGCGTGT
Source organism: Troilus luridus (assembly GCA_964056705.1). Lineage (NCBI taxonomy): Eukaryota > Metazoa > Arthropoda > Insecta > Hemiptera > Pentatomidae > Troilus > Troilus luridus. The sequence continues at coordinate 50,027,370 of OZ057414.1, forward strand.
CACCAAGCTCGCGATCCCTAAGTTGGGCTGTGGATATGACGGCCTGGAGTGGAAGGTTGTCAGGAACATGCTTGAAGAGATATTCGCCAACTCTGGGGTCACCATATTGGTGTGCACGTTCAACCCCTGGAAAGGAAATGCGTCTCCATCGAGGGAAGCTCATAACCGCCCGATTTCTCCGGACTATGCTCTGGGACAGAGCACTTTTAAGGAGGGGGCAGTGTTACGGTCTGAGCGGGAAGGAGGCTGAGAAGATTAGGCGAACAATGGGATTAAGCCGGAAGGGATTATAGAATGTCGTAGAGCCTACTCGATCGGCCCGGAATGTTCTAGATCCTCTACTTCCCTTTATCTCATGGCATTATGTATGATTCATACCATTTCTCTTTTTTATTTTAATAATACAGTTGTAAATTTCAATAATTAAATTTTATAAAAAAAAAATTGTGTCAGTTAAATTTTAAGAATTGGAAATATTAAATCTTGGAGTAATAAAAAATTGTCTAATGCTAAGCCTTGTTATATATAGATCTTCAAAATAATGTGCGATTTAGTTCAGGAATAAAAATGCCTTTTATTATTTTATTCCTGGCGGTTGAGCGTGATTTCTGACAGGTAACCTCTTTGCACAACCGTTGAATTTGGATCCGGAGTCTGGAGACCCTAGACCCTTCATGGGTTGTAGTTACACAGGTTTTTTTTTTATCATTAAGTTGGGCTGGAGAAAGGATATTAGCATTTAGCAGGAGGAAATATATCCCCAACTTTGGAAGACCCCGTTGGTTGAGCAGAGAATATTTAGCTTGGAACCCATCTCTGCTCTGTCTAATATATGTTTCGAGTGCTTAAAACTGTATTTTTAATTTTTTTTTTTTAATATATATTTCAGATGGAGGCCAAAAAACTACTTTCTTAAAAAGTGACCTAAAGGCCTAAATATTTAGGTTCACCGCCATACTTATGACCTACATTATAAGCCCTGAAGAAGACGTTAAATGTAATAGATTAAACATTTGTAAGATATTTCGATTCCGAATGTATCAATATAAATATATTGTTACGGTCTGAGCGGGAAGGAGGCTGAGAAGATTAGGCGAACAATGGGATTAAGCCGGAAGGGATTATAGAATGTCGTAGAGCCTACTCGATCGGCCCGGAATGTTCTAGATGCCCCCACCCCAATCTCCCTTGCCTATATAAAAAGGCGAGCTGTTTTGGCCGCGCGGTAGTAATAAGACGAGTGAGTAATAAGTCAGTGAGTAATAAGCCAGTAGTAATAAGCAGTCGTTAACTAGTGATAGTGCGTGAGTTACAGTGAGTTAGTATCAGTCTGTAATAAGTGCTTAGTGAGCAATAGTGATAATTAGTGGCCGTGTAATAAGTGTAATAAACAGTGGGTCAGTTTGTCATATTTGGAGAGTCTTACGGTCGGTGGACTTTAGTTAGCGAACTGTAAGTGTTAATTTGTAATTGTAAACTATAGTGTAATATTATTGTATTTGTGCAAATTTATATAAATAGTTTAGTTACTTAGTATTAGCAATATCTTATATTATTTGTATATTATCTTAGAAATTAGATAACATTTAGTAGAATATCGTTACTGTAAATTGATGTTAGTTTAATAATTTAACTGTTTTAAATAATCGCATTGTATTCTTTCTAATTTGTTAATAAATATTAGATTATTGAATTAAGTAATAGTTTAGTCCATTTTACACCCAGTAGCCCGTAACAATATGATAAATGACCTTAATTAATTTCAGAGAAATCAATAGTTATGATAAGATTTCATCGTGAATTCTAAAGGTTTGAAAAGCTTCCTGCAGAATCGTCATCGGCTGTTTTCACGACATTTACTACTTGGATGGATGGTAACTTACGTGATTAAGTACCGTTCACTAAGCACCCACGATACTGAACCTCGTATCTGGGCCAGGATACCTTTCATTTCCGACGAGGTGGCGTAGGCTTGCTCCAGTCACTGACCTGCTCGAAGAATCGTGTATTTGCATTATTTCGGTCTGCCGATTTCGTTGGATATACCTGCTTATTTTACCTTACTTTTGCAAATTATAACGAACGAATGGAAAAATTTGTATGTTCTAGTGGAGCGGGGTAGCTCAGTACGTGAGGCGCTAGATTGCCCATCTCAGGCACCGGCAGTTCGAAACCGGCAAGTTTTTCCTTTGTCTGGTCTCTAAAATGTACTGAACACAAGACCCTTCATCGGTTGTATTGGTTTTGTAACAGTAGTGTAGTGTTTGGATTTTTATTTTATTTTTATGTTAAGCTGGAGAAAGGATCTTGCCATTTAGAAGGAGGAAATATAGCCTCAGCTTTGGAAGACCTTGTATAGGATAGCCTGGATGGTCACCTTACCTCAGAGTACTCTTGATTGCGGGGAAAACCTGGTGTTAGATCATGATTTCAGCCAAATCACCTCCTAGCACCTCTTTGAAGCAGAATTGTCTCTACTATGTACTGAACCCCTTCATTGATTGTAGTGGTGCCAGTACATTTTGTTGCATCGTCCAACATAATTCCTTTCAATTGCATCCCAACAAAACGAAACTATTAGCACTTTATCGTGGGCACTTTATTTAAAAATTACCAACATAGCTCCACTATTCTCTATTTGAAAATTAAAAGTAAACCTTGGTGTTATGATCTGAAAGTTTTAAAAAAATACTCCTACAATTTTTCTCGATTCAACGCCGAATCCTCCATGGTTTTTCCATTGGTTTCCTCAGACTACTTTAATCTCACCCAAAAATGTCGGTTGTTTCGTAGATTTTCTTAATAACTATTGATCTGAAATAATTTTAGCTCTTTAATCGAATACAATCCACACTTCAAACACTATGAAAAAGAGGAGAATAAATTCTTATGGGCACCTTCTTAAAATGAATTCTAAACGAATTTCTTATTTTTTTTCTTAAACGCGAAAAAAAGCCTGCTAGGTACAGAAACTGAAAACAAAATCAGGGAATCACAAGTTACAAACGAATAACTATACACTAGAACAACTCAGAAAATTATTAACGATGAAAAAGTAAGATTCCAAACATATCCAACCTTAAACCGAAACCCATTATTTAACGGAGAGGAGCGAACAGCAGGCTGGTAAGTAATTGACCCTCTTACTTATATAGATTTATACAAAAAAAAAAAAGAATGGGTGAAGGAGTGTTTTATATTGATAATGATCAATAAGCCATTGGCATTGGAGAGGGGGACTGAGGCATTGTGGGAAGTGCAGTAGAATTCCGAGTGGAACCATGCCAGTCTTAATTGTGTAATTTGTGTGTATTTATAAATGAGTCAATGAGTCTAAACACCATAAAGTATTATTTATTTCGTATCCACAACAATACTCTAACGAGGTGAAACAAAGGAAGGTGAAGAATTATAATATAATCGTTACTCTAATATTTAAATAAGATTTTTGTGTTCGCAACCCTGATGGTAGCCTAAAGATTTTAAAAAATCTTAGCATTACAGTTCTTCGGAGGGGACATAAAATGACAGTCCTGATCTGTGTGGTGTCAGATACTCATCAAAGATCCCTATCCTAATTATACCTCGATAAGCGAAATTGAGGTCTCACACTGTAGCATCGACCGATTGGCCAAAGCAGCATAGAAGTGACGTTAAATGGACAAACAAACTAAGCCCATAAATGAGCTTTTTGTTTCAGTTGTGTATCGTTTCTTGAAAATATAATAATTTAAAAATAAAAAAGCACGTAGGGAAGGGAAAGAAGGCCATATAAACTAATCATTAATTAAAGCTATAACAAAAGAGCACTGATAGATACCTTGAACTAATGCGAAGGAATTCCTATTGGGATTCTAAAACATCACTCCTAAACGTGTTTTCATGTACTGAAAAGTAACAGTCTAGAAAATGACATAAGAATAATTAGTGAATGTCACAAGTTTTGCTTTTACTGATTACTGTAATGAGGAATAATGATTTTGAATATAAAAACAAATGTAATTTATTTTTTAATCCTTATTTGAAATTTAAAAAATCCTTTTGTTTTGCCTGTTTCAATATGAATAATCACACCGAATTGTACGCAATATTAATAAACAATTTGTGTTAAAAGTTTCCTTGTTTACTTATTTCTGGCAATATTTCCAGGCATTTTTTTCCCGTTCATCAGAATTTTCCTGCACCTGATTTATTATTAAATGTGAGTGGTTAATTATTATTCCGGGAATCCAGAATTAATCGGTTCAGATTCTCTTCACGGTCAAACGAATAATCCTTTCAAAAAATGAATGAGGAAAACAGCCATAATTATACATATTTAATTTAACCAATCGCCATAAAATAATCACCTGTAAAGTTTGACGGGATTGGTGCTACAAAAAATTTTAAGGCTCATATTTATAGTCATTGTAATGTAATAATAGATCCCACAAATATCATTTCGATATCTTGTAGTATAACCTTGTATTCTGTATGTATTCCGTTCCAGGGCACCTCATTTTTTAAATCTTAAGAAACAACTGATATGCTTCCCATCATCGTATTTCAAATATTTCTAGGATTTAACGTTAAATTCTCTAGAATGAAAATTCATGCCTTCCAAGTGGCGTAGAAATATTGTTTGGAAAATCATCAAGAACTCTTATCGAGGCTGTTGCACCGCAGGACTTACGATCCCCTTGAAAAAAAAGGCTAATAATGTTCATAAAATCATAGACCATACTCGGATTAACTCCATATAAATCTACCTCCGTTGGCCACTTCCAAATAATTCTAAAATCTCTCATATACCTGAAAATAATTACCTTCACCTGTGCTGTAGTGGTTAGCCTTATTTGCCCAAGATTCGCTATGTGGCCTTAGGATTTTGTAGAGTAAAAAATCCTTGGTTATACCGTTCCTCGGAGGGGGTGTAAATTGATGGGCACGAACCTGTGTGGTTTCATTAACTCGTTAAAGACCTATTTCCTAATTATACCTGGATAGGCAATATTTTGGACATCAGCAGAAGCATCGTCCGAATAGCTATAACAGCATAAGGATACGTTAAATAAAAAATTCAACAAATTTGTTTAAATTAAATTAAAAAGTCTAGTCTGTCAATGACACTAAAATTGGAATAATTAGGACAAACAAATATAAAATCAAATAAATGCAGACTAGAGACATCTTACTTCAATGATGGATATACTCCAACATGACTCCAACGCAATCCAATATAATATATATTGATGAAATGTGTTCTTTCTTTGAGGGAGAAGATACTGAGGGTGAAGATCAAACATTAATGGAGGAAGAAGGGCACTAAATACCGAAACAGTCTAATTGTCCACCGTCCACAGACCCTAATGAAGAAAGCAAAATGGGGATCATTGGCTGTTTAATTTTCTAGTTCCAGCGTATGTAAAAGATAACAATTTAATAAGAACAACGCCTGTAGACATTGAAAATAAATTAATAAGTGTACAGGGTGTGAGACGCAAACATGAATATATTTAGTAGGCCCAACGTACAATGCACAACACACGAGATATATAACACTCAATTCAGATAAAGACGGTGTTCATCGAATACAATAAAGCTCAATTATCTAAACCGTTATCACATTTATGTTCTTCGTTACCTTGAGTTGCCTCCACTTCCTTGGCCCATTTTCGTGTTGTATGAGCGCCTTTGTACCATCTAAATTACATATTTTTGATGGAAAACGGAGCAATTGGAGTAGTGTATGCATGCATGCAGGGAATATGAAATATTCTGATGATCCATATTTTCCGATTATCAGAGGGTAACCCAGTCAGAATCCACTGTTATAGAAATACCCGATAAAAGTGCTACAACACCCCAGTTCTTTTTAAGAATGTCTGCTTTAAATTATGATAATTTCAACCCTTGACATTAAATCTCCGATATTACGCATTGAAAAGGTGCAAAGGAGCCCATGAAATCATATCCCACGAGATTATTATATCCCAATATCTACCTTTGCAGAGCTGAGACGTCAGAGGTTCTGAGGCAGAATGTCAAATACTTAAAAGCTGATGGTGTCATCTTTAGCGAGCAGTACGAAGACCTGAAAAACGAATCTTTACGACCTATAGTCGTGGTCATAGAAATTGTATCACTTAAAAATAATCGATGATCTCCTTAAACCAATGTTTTTCTTACCTTTTGATAATTTTAAAATGTTTTTCAAAGGAAAAGAGCATATTATTAGGCGTGAAAAATGGTTAAAACCCAAACAAAAAATAAATAATATTCTTAAAATGGTAAATACAATTTTGAGTGCAAACGAAGAATTTAAGAAAAAAATTGATTCTTACGTACTCTTATGAATTTATTTGGAAAAATTGTAGAAAAAGCATTAAAATTTATTTATTGAAATATTAATATAAACTAGTATTTTGTCGAGCCGCCATTAGTCCTGATAACTGAGCCTCCTGTTTCGATCCTGTTTGGCATCGAGTCGATCAAATTTTTTATGATTTCGTCACTAATCTTGTAACCTTTTAGATTGCCTGTTTTAGCTCATCTTTATTCTTAGGTTTTGCAATATTAATTTGTTTTCTATAGGATTTAAATCAGGGCTATTGCCTGGCCTGGCAGGGTGGAGATCTCGATCTCTGTTAGAAACTGCTTTACCTATCCAAAAACACAATAGTAAAGGCAATAAAAAATAATGTATCTTACCGCAAATACATGTTTTTAAATAAATAAATAATCAACTTAACGATTTGACTCTATGGCATGGAGGAGAATCGTCTTGAAAATGAAGTCCCCGCAGTGTGTAAGGTGGGAAATCATTGAGTGAATCAAACCTTGACTCAATATATATATATATATATATATATATATATATATATATATATATATATATATATATATATATAAGTTAAGAGTATATAAGAAAGATTTTGGTGTAATAATAAGGTCTAATATTAAACATATTTTTTGTTCGATTATCGATAAAAACACATGTTTGTTGATTACGCGAGTTGATTGAAATAAAGGTTAGTTTACTACTAATAGCTCGAGTGTGTCTATTCCATACTTTTCCCTATGTTTAAATGTAAGTGTTCAGTCTAATCATAACTGGTGCCGAAACCCGGGACTTTCTCAAAAATACCTACGCGTGTTTCGAAGTGAAGAAAAAAGAAAAAAGTTTTATTTTTCGGAAATTATAAAATTGAACAAAACATGCCAGAACAGGAAGAAATAAAGAAATTGGAATACCAATTGGCCCAGGTATCGGTGGAGAAGGCGAACTTAGAGGCAAAGTTGAAGAAGGCTAACGAAACAACTCAGTTGGAGCTCGTCAAGATACGGACCCAGAATTCTTCATTTATACACGAAGTAATAAGCCAGTTAGAGCCATTTAATGGTGTAATAGGTGACCTGGATCATTTTATCAAAGGGGCAGACCAAATCAAGCTACTTATCGCCTCTAGAAAAGAGAATGGTACGCTCCAGGAGTCGGACGTGGCACTCCTAGAGGCATCGCTTGTGGGACGTATCTCGAGAAGAGTCCTTAACGCCATTCAGGGAGACACGACCCATCCTTGGGAGGTACTGAAGGCGCGCCTAAAAAAATTATACGGTGGAGGAAGATGGACCCCGGAAGAGGACATTTTTTATATGTTAAAAGAAAATAGGAAACAGGGCCAAACGGAAGGGGAGTTTGCTGATAAACTCCTGGTACTATACAATAGACTCGTGGAGAAGATGGTTGAGTCATTCGGTCAAGCTGAAGGGGCACAAAGAACGTCTTTTGTGCGAGGAATTTTGAAGGTCCAACTCAATCACTATATAGACCGCCCGGGCTCATTACCTCGGGATCGTGACTTCGTGGAGTGCGCACATGACCTTATTGACGCACACGAACGAAATGAAGCGCTGTTTGAGAGACCGGAAGGAGAGTGGACCGAAGTGAAGGGGCCCAGGAGGAGACCAAAGAGTCCACCCAGGAGAAACGTTGGCGGAAGATCTTTCGAAAGGAGACCCAACAGAGCCCCGGAAGAAAGGAGAAAGAAACAGGAGCGGCGGTGCTATGAATGTAACAAACCAGGCCATGTAGCATCCCAGTGTAGCCTCAGTAGATGCTACGAGTGCGGGAGAAAAGGGCACTTCGCAAGGGAGTGTCCGAAACGCGTCTCAAAAACAGGCAGGAGAGACCAACAATACGAGTCGATGGAGGTCAATAATCAGGGATGGAGAGGCCTGCGGAACCACAGAATGGATGGAGGACGCGATTCCAGCGGAGACTCATCAGAGGAAGGAAGCGTGAGATCTGAGCGCAGCAGTCTGACGGTGAGTAGACACGAGGTAAGAGGGGAGAATACGGGGAGGGAAGGGCCCTCCGGGGCGGGCATACTACCGAGGAAATCGCGAGCGGATTGAGGGTGCGGTACGTGGGGGGGCAACCAGCGTGAAGTGATTTTAGTTAATAATAGCGTAGAGAAAGAGTTATGGACAAGGTTGCCCGTGGCGAGTCTAAAAGCATCAAGAGTGAAATTTCTAGTTGATACAGGGAGTACTAATTCATTAATTAGCCGGGAAGGGGCGGTAAAATTGGGTATTTGGAGGGGGAGAAAAACGTGTAGTTGCACTATATCCACGGTAAGCGGGACCTGTAAAACCCTGGGCGAGATAAAATTCAATTTGAACGAGCTAGCGGGAAGCAAGTCGGAAATCAATATACACGTGATCGAAAGGTTGATGCCGGGATATGACCTTATAATAGGGTGTGACATCTTACGGAAAGCGGGTTTAACTATGGAAGTAAATCGGAAAACTTGGCGATACCGGATAGGGGACCGCAAGTACAAACCATTAACAAATAAGCGAACTGGTATTGAGATCGGGGTCGTAGACTACAGTAAGAATAAGATAGAGCAGGTAATTCAGGGAAATTTGGACCTATTCTATCGAGAGGGGGAATGTTTGCCGACTACGGGGAAAACCGTGCATAGAATAATTCTGAAACAGGAAACCCCGGTGTATGTTAAGGATAGGCGGTATCCTCAAGCTTTAAGGGATATAATAAGGGATCAACTAGGGGATTTCTTGAAACAGGGGATAATTCGACATAGTAGTTCCCCGTTCAATAGTCCCTTATGGGTAGTGGAAAAGAAAGGCGGACCTGTGAAGCAATATCGCGTAGTCGTTGATTTTAGGAAGTTAAATGAGGCGACGAAGGATGAACGATACCCCCTTCCGCGTGTTGATGATATATTGGATCGGTTATCAGGAGCAACGGTCTTCAGCACGTTGGATTTAAAGAGTGGATACCACCAAGTAAAAATGGCTGAGGAGGACATTCCCAAAACTGCATTTTCATGGGAGAGGTGTCACTACGAATTCGTGAGAATGCCGTTCGGATTGAAGGGGGCTCCACTTACGTTTCAGCGACTAATGGATGAATTTCAACGGGGCCTGGGAGAAAACTTTTCACAAGTTTATATGGATGATCTAATCGTCTTTAGTCAGGGCGAGGAGGAACATGTAAAGCATCTCGCGAAAGTAATGGATAGGGTTCGAGAATTTGGACTCAAATTATCTCGGGATAAATCAAAATTCGGGCTAAAGGAGATCAAATTTTTGGGGCATATCGTTTCAAGGGAGGGAGTGCAACCGGATCCGGACAGGGTAAAAGCTATTCAAGAAGCACCGCTCCCTACGAATGTTCGCGGAATAAGACGGTTCCTCGGCATGATTAATTACTACCGGAAATTTATCCCAGGAATAGCGGAATTGACGCATCCCCTGACCGATATTTTGAAGAAGGGCAAACGGTTTTTGTTGGGCACTGAACAAATCGATAGTATTCTTAAATGCAAGGAAGTCCTGACGACCGGACCATTATTAGCTTTTCCTGATTTTCGGAAGAGCTTTAGAATCACTACAGACGCAAGCGACGTTGCTATCGGAGCTGTTTTATCTCAAAATCTCGAAGGCGGCGAAAAACCATTAGCATTCGCGAGTCGTAAGCTAAATGATGCGGAGCGGAGGTATAGTGCCATCGAACGAGAGCTCTTAGCAGTGGTTTGGGCAACGGAATACTTTCGACCGTATGTATATGGACGCCGATTCGAACTCTTCACGGACCACAAACCGTTGGTGCATCTAGGAACTTTAAAGGAATCCTCTGCGCGAATTTCCCGCTGGAAGGAACGGCTTGCGGTGTATGATTTTCGGGTGATACACAAAAAGGGTGTGGAAAATGCAGTTGCTGATTGGTTGTCGCGGGAATTAGTAGTCAACGCGATGGATGACGAGAACGCCCCCACAGAATCATCAGAGAGCGGTCCGGAAATTCCTTTGGTCAGTCAAAGTTCAGAAGAGAGTGCAGGTTCTACAGACCGGCCGTTAGAATTACCTGAGTCTGACGATATTATAAATAATAAGAAGCGTCAATTAGTTATTAAGACAAAGCAGGGTCACGGAATCGAAACACACGCTAGTGAGTACGAGGGATTGTTTACTATACTAATTCGTATCCCAGCGACAACAGACGAAAGCGAGCTAGAGCGGCTTTTCACCGAATATAACATACCCGGTAGGAGTCTACACATATACGTCGGTAATCGCGTGGTCATGGAAAAGTTACAACGCTTATGGCGGCAGGAGAGGATAGGTATAGGCTACCCCATTGTTCGTTGCTTGAGGCAAGTGGAAACGGTAATCAACCCTAACATTCAACGACAGATCGTGGCCGATCACCACGTGGGAAAAACGAACCACCGAGGAATGGAGGAAACACTGCGCGCTCTTAAAGGATTATATTTCTGGCGGAAAATGGCTCAAACAGTGCAGGATTGTATCGCGCAATGTACGGTATGCCAGCGGGCGAAATATGATCGACAACCCCCTGTAGCGGAACAGATGATGACTCCAACGGCGTTTGAGCCCCTGCGGTCGGTTCAGATCGACTTATACTCCAGCGAGGGACAGACGTGGGTAACCATGATTGATACTTTTAGCAAATTGGCGATGGCATACCCTGTGGAAGAGAAAACACCAGGAGCGATGTGGGAAGGGGTATTACAATGGTGTGCGGCGTATGGGGTCCCAGAGGAAATAGTGTCAGACTGTGGCAGGGAGTTTAATAATGCCTTCATTCGGGAGGAGAGTGCGATGCTAGGGGTTACTTGGCGGTTAAACACTCCCCACCACATTAAGGGCAGGGGCGCCGTGGAACGCCTCCACAATACGTTAGGAGAACACCTTCGATTGTTTAAGCTGGGTCGTAACTTAGATCCATACGAAGCCATGCCAAGGGCGGTCATTGCGTATAATAATACCATTCATATGGCGACGGGGCTAACCCCGGTAGAAATTGTATTCGGTCAACGGCGTCGCGACAGGGGGGACCTTTTAACCGTCCACAATAATGAACTGGGTGTGAAAATTCGTAACAGGCGCGAGGAACGTCAAAAACGTTGGGGTAAAGTGCGTGAAAAATTAATTCGCGACAAACAAACTAGGGTTGCGAAGGCCAATGATCGGCAGGTGGTTTATCGGAAAGGGCCGTAGGCGTTAGGGACGTTGGTATACCGGCGGCTGCGAACAGCGCGAAACAAGACAGATCCGAGGTACGAGGGACCATACAAGGTTATTACAATCCGGGAACACAATCTGTTTACAATTCGGGACGTTCACTACCCATTTAAGGTCCGAACAGTTCATTTGGAAGAACTTAGGGTACCTCACAAAGTGTCTCACCACCAGTCAGAGGGCGGCGATCAGCAGTGAAACCTTGTGTGTATAATGCTAAGTTGTTTTGTTTTGTTTGATGTATATGTTGTTGTTTTTTCAGGACGATTATATAGGGTATATATGTATCATAAATAGACATTGTTGTAGTAGTAAGTCATCATTTTCTTTTTTGTGGTTTTGTTTAACTTTTGTATGAGCTTCAGGACAATTCTTGTTTATTATTGTTTATAGTTAGTACGTAAGATCAATCTAATTTGTATGTATTGTTTTTTTGTTTTGTTTTTTTTGTTTTATTAATATAGTTCCTCCAGTAGAAGGAACTGGAGGGGGGCAGTTAAGAGTATATAAGAAAGATTTTGGTGTAATAATAAGGTCTAATATTAAACATATTTTTTGTTCGATTATCGATAAAAACACATGTTTGTTGATTACGCGAGTTGATTGAAATAAAGGTTAGTTTACTACTAATAGCTCGAGTGTGTCTATTCCATACTTTTCCCTATGTTTAAATGTAAGTGTTCAGTCTAATCATAACTTATATATATATATATATATTGCAAATATATATACAATGTTTAAGAACTATATTCAATGGTAAATTGAATCCCACAATTTGATGTGTTAATTCGTATGTTATAGTAATAAAGTAGCATGAGGTAGTGAATATATTCGTGAATACTGAATAGCTGATGCTTTTAACAACCAAGACCTTGAATACAGCTCTTGTATCTATCTGGTCTAGCAGGTAGCAGGTGCGGGAGTAGAGATTGTATTAAATACTGACTAGTAATTGATACTGACTTAGTTGATACAACCTTACCCATCCCTACCCCACCTCTCCCTAGTAGTTGATACTTACTCAGGAATGACCTTGGTAGGACCTTCCACCCCAAGTATTCAACTAAGTATCTATACCCGGTACATTTCGACCGTATCTGATACTTGTATCAACTACTTTTCAGTATCAGCTACAAATTATCCGACTGATACAACCTTACCCATCCCTAGGCGATATAAGATAAAATAACAGCATCCGATAAATCACCTCGACCTGAGCAATACAATTTGGTGGGTGCACAATTTTCACCACTTCAGTAACAAAAATGAGCTGAAGTGATGAAATTGTGGGTTTTTTGGTTCAGAAGTAGGATGAGAAGGAAAATAAAATAATGGGTACATCAGGTAAAAGAAAGATACAAGAACTAGAAAATACTTGATTTTCTTGCGCAATCACGCGAGTATGAACCTGTTCTGTCTTCTCACTTTAGATTACACAGAACTGCCGCGTCTACCGTATCGTATATCGGTTGTGATAGATCTTTTATCTCACATCGTTTCAGTGTGAACGCGGCCTTGGACAATTCAGTTCATCAACTTTATCAACAATGTTTCATTGTACGTTTTCGGATTCTTTGGTGATGTAAAGTGATCTAAGAGAAGATAAGAACAAAACATTTTTTTTTAATATTTAACTATAAAAATATAGAGCGGGATAGCTGAGTTGCTTAGCTGAAGTTTAATGTTCAAATCCGTCTATGACAAATAAATTACTTCTGTTAATAGCCACGGATGGAACAGGTGGGATATACAGAACTTTATGGGGCTCACTCACCCTATATATATTGAGGACAAGGTATTTTTTCTGATACAAAGAACATGACCGAGTTAACTTAACATAAAGAAATAAAAATATTAAGGTTGTGGTTTTACTGGAAACACCGTGATTTCAATAATGCAGATGAAGTAATTTAAGAAGCAATTCATACCTTACAGCAGTCCTTGCATGATAAGATAAGCAGTCCTTCCTTAATATGCTTCTGAATAAATGCTCACATAGTATTGACAGTACTGAGTAAAGACAGGATGTTGATTCTGATGTATATTTTCTTACTTTTTTCGGACTTTCTCAATATGCATAAGAAATAACAAAAAGAAGTTGGTTTAGTAAGCAGGAAAATTACATATTGTATGCAATTATGCATATATTTTACGTATACGAGGACAAATCTTTTCATATCTATGATTAAAACGCTACAATACAATACACTTGGGAAAAACAACAAGCCACCAAATAATCTTGGCCTCCTCGCAGAATGTTAATTTAAGAATCTGACTGCTAAAATATGGGAAGAAGATGCCCCCATCTAATGAATGGTATGTAGACATAACATATCAGTGTACAAGAGGGAGGAAGGTTCAATAATACACCGCATTTATCGAGGAATTCCGTATAAAACAGAAAACAAAGCAACTATGAATATGTTATTAATATAAAATCTGAAACCAATCATTCTTGCTCAGTCCTCGATCCAAAAAATCAAAGACTGCATTTCCTGTAGTATGAGGTTTACATCTTTTTCTCAGCACGAAATTATTAACTCTTCGGCCTAAAGCATTCTTTAATGCGGTCTGCGATATCGATTATGGCATTTGAGAACCAGGATACCCCAAGGACGGAGCCTTGAAGTACTCCATTTTCCTGTTTAACTTTGTAGCAGTAAACTTAAATTACTATTGCTCGTATAACTCAGTTGTTGATGAAACTTTCATTCAAATTAACCATATTGTGGTCTAAAAACCATACCATATGCCTTTTTTATATTAACGCTGATTTATATTTAGCCCATTTAATCTTTTCAGAGAATTTCCTATTCAGAGAGATTTTTCATTGTTATAAATTGGTCCCTAGTTAGGCCTACTACTTCGGCGATCTCTTGCATCTCTTTTTCAATAAATTTTCTCCGATTTCCATTTCACATATACAGTCGTAGTCATAGAAATTGCATCACCTATGATTGTTACCTTTTTGATCCTAAATGTGTAAACAAATAGTAGAATTGTACTTGTTTACCTACTAGTATTATAAAAGTCAGATGGAATCAGTGACTCATAGTTTAGTTGTGCCCAGAGTATCCAATATTAAGCAAGTATTTCTTATTATTATGTCCAATAGACTGAGTTTCAAACAAATAATTAATGAGGAAAAAGTTAAAATAGTGACGTTTGCTGAAGCTGGACTTTCTTCGCGTGAGATAGCGAGGAGGGTGAGGTGCTACCAATCCACTGTGGTAACAATAATATACAAAAATCTTTCCCAGGGATTTACCGAGGGGAAGAAAGGGACTGGAAGGAAAATGAAGGCAGATGAGCGTTTAGGTCGCATGATGATGAGATTATCCTTAGAAAATCGCTTCAAAACTGCTAAAGAAATATCTAGAGATCTAGCAGATAGCAATTGAGTAGAAGTAAGTCGAGAAACAGTTGGCAGAAGATTAAGAGAAAAAGGTTTATGGGCAAGAAAACCAGCCACAAAAGCCATTTCTTATTAAAAAAATTAAACAATCTCGTCTAAATTGGGCGCAGAATGTTAAAAATTGGACATCTGATGACTGGAGGAAAGTGATGTTTTCAGATGAGAGTAAATTCAATATCTTCAGTTCTGACGGTGCTCATTACATAAGACGTCGGCCAAATGAAAGGTTTTACGAATCCAATAAAATATAAAAGTGAAACATCCGGAAAGTGTGATGGTCTGGGGATGTGTTTTTCCTACTTTGGAATTGGCAAAATAAACTTCATAGATGGGACGGTTAATGCAGACAAATTTTAAAAATTTGGAATAGGGTTTGATTCACTTAATGAATTCCTACCTTACATTCTGCGGAGATCTCCACCCTGCCATGGCCAGACAATAGCCCTCATTTAAATCCTATAGAAAACTTTTGGATGATCACGAAAAAACAAATTAATATTGCAAAACCTAAGAATAAAGATGAGCTAAAACAGGCAATCTAAAAGGTTACAAGATTAGTGACGAAATCATAAAAAATTTGATCGACTCGATGCCAAACAGGATCGAAAAAGGAGGCTTAGTTATCAGGACTAATGTCGGTTCGACAAAATACTAGTTTATATTAATATTTCAATAAATATATTTTTAATGTTTTTTCTACAATTTTTCCAAATAAATTCATAAGAGTACGAAAAAAAAAAAGGTTTTCTTCAATTTCTCGTTTACACCAAAAATTGTATTTATAATTTTGTGGATATTATTTATTTTTTGTTCGGGTTTTAACCATTTTTCACTCCTAATACTATGCTCTTTTCCTTTGAAAAACATTTTAAAATTATCAAAACGTAAGAAAAACATTGGTTCAAGGAGATCATCGATTATTTTTAAGTGATACAATTTCTATGGCCACGACTCTAGATCGCAAAGATTCGTTTTTTAGGTCTTCGTACTGCTCGCTAAAGATGACACCATCAGCTTTTAAGTATTTGATATTCTGCCTCAGAACCTCTGACGTCTCAGCTCTGCAAAGGTAGATATTGGGATATAATAATCTCGTGGGATATGATTTCATGGGCTCTTTTAAATGCGTAATATCGGAGATTTAATGTCAAGGGTGAAATTATCATATCTTGTCTGCTTTCTTAGAAAGAATTGGGGTGTTGTAGCACTTTTTTCGGGTATTTCTACAACAGTGGATTCTGACTGGGTTACCCTCTGATAATCGGAAAATATGGATCATCAGAATATTTCATATTCCCTGCATGCATGCATACACTACTCCAATTGCTCCGTTTTCCATCAAAAATATGTAATTTAGATGGTACAAAGGCGCTCATACAACACGAAAATGGGCCAAGGAAGTGGAGGCAACTCATGGTGACGAAGAACATAAATGTGATAACGGTTTAGATAATTGAGCTTTATTGTATTTGATGAACACCGTCTTTATCTGAATTGAGTGTTATATATCTCGTGTGTTGTGCATCGTACGTTGGGCCTACTAAATATATTCATGTTTGTAAACCCTGTACACTTATTAATTTATTTTCAATGTCTACAGGCGTTGTTCTTATTAAATTGTTATCTTTTACATACGCTGGAACTAGAAAATTAAACAGTCAACGATCCACATTTTGCTTTCTCCATTAGTGTCTGTGGACGGGGGACAATGAGACTGTTTCGGTATTTAGTGCCCTTCTTCCTCCATTAGTGTTTGATCTTCACCCTCAGTATCTTCTCCCTCAAAGAAAGAACACATTTCATCAATATGTATTATATTGGATTGCGTTGGAGTCATGTTGGAGTAATTAGCAAATAAGGCTAACCACTGCAGCAGAGGTGACGGTAATTATTTTCAGGTATTTGAGCGATTTTAGAATTATTTGGAAGTGGCCAGCGGACGTAGATTTCTATGCAGTTAATCCGAGTAGGTTCTATGATTTTATGAACATTGTTAGCCTTTTTTTTTCAAGGGGATCGTAAGTCCTGCAGTGCAACAACCTCGATAAGAGTTCTTGATGATTTTCCAAACAATATGTCTACACCACTTGGAAGGCATGACTTTCCATTCTAGAGAATTTATCGTTAAATCTAAATCTGTGCATCCTCAGAAAACGACCCCTGAAGTTTTCCACCTTGTCACATTCTTTTTCTTTTGATTTTGTTTGCCTAACAAGTTCGAAGCATATTATTTCTTGCAAGCCAGTTGATAATTATAGACTCGCGGCATACCCTGATGTTCGGCGCCCCCCTGCGGCGGCGAAACCCCCCATAACAGTAGAGTGGGGAGGATATTAAAGCGAGCTGGGGGGCGGAGGGCAGGTCAGTTACGCGATCATGTCCGTCCTCTACGCTCTCATTTTCTGCCTTGGTGTAGTTGCCGCCGAAGATGTAAGTACAAGCATTTACTTTTATTATATTATTACTATTAATTTTACAATATCAATATCTTAGTACGTTAATCACTACCAGTTGGGTTGATTATCTACAATAATATGCCATTTCACAGAAAACAACCAACTCTAATTTCATTTATTTAATGTCAGCTCAAGGTTTAAGTCAACTGGTCTTTGAAAAATATTAAAGTTTTCTAATAAGCTAATATTGAAGAGCAAAAGTTCAAATGAACTTTAAACAGATTAAGACATTAATGGAAAAATTCCAAACAATAAGCCTTAAGTCTCATAACACATAATTAAAAATATTTTCTAATAAGTTTACCGTATTTTTTCTCACAAAAATTAATATTACTTCAAAATATGAAAACATTGCAATATGTTGTAATAAAAATATTAGTTTATATCCCTGATACAGAAACGTCGAATTCTATTTCCAATAGTTTTTTAGCTTCGATTTTTCATTTGAGGTGCATGAACTAAGATATAATTTTTTTTTATCGAAATTGTAATAACTAACACCATTCAAAATAACATTTTTTTCCTCTCTCTATATATCTTCATATAGTTTTCTAATTAGTTAATATTGAAGAGCAAAAGCTCAAATAAGACATAAAAATAGGTTAAGACATTAGTGGGAAAATTCCAACCCTAAAGCCTTAAGTCTCATAATTAAAACAGGAAACAAAAATACCTGTCTATAATTACAAATATTTTTTATAAGTTTATCGTGTTTTTTCTCACAAAAATGAATCTTAATTCACAATATGAAAACATTTCAATATGTTTTAATGAAAATGTTAGTTTATATGCCTGCGATAGAAACGTTGAATTCCATTCCCAATATTTTTTTAGCGTCAGATGTGATTGAACCAAGATATGATTCTTATCAATCCATGATCTTAATACAAATCCCATTCAAAACCACTTCTCTTTTCTCTCTTATTATATTTATTACTTGTCGAATACAAAAAAAAATTTACAATGAGCAAATTTTTCTGAGAGTAAAATCGCAACAAAACGATTCGAGAGACATGAAGTAGAACAGGGCATTGCGATACTTCTCCTATGGCTTAATTTAATATTCTTATGATAACATATTTCTCATCCAGGCTCTTTTTTAGTCCCCGCTTGTGTCTTCAGGGAAAGATTCGTCGCCATGTGTTATATCGGTGGGTTTGAGTGCCCGTGTAATTTTCTAGAAAACGTTTGTATTATGTTCTTAAGTGTTCGTCGACTGTTGGTGTTTTTGCTTATTTTGTAAGTCGGCTTCTTTTGCCTAAATGTTTTCCAATTGATTTTCTAATAATTAATTTGTATCCCAATAAATAAAAAAACAAGCACTATGATTTGTTTTCACCAAACAACGTCGATAAAGCATGTTATCTAGATGAATGTTCAATTTATTTATTTATTTTTTTATTCAATTATTTTTTTATTTTATAAATCATTTTTTTCGTTATTTATAAAATGTATAATATTTTACTAATAAAATGTTTACTCAAGTTGTATGTTCATTATTCGTTTTTTTTCAATTAATTTGCTTCGTTTACAGAATCTGAAACGTTAAGAAATAGTCAATCGTTGTAAATAACTTAGTATTACTTTATATTGTTTAAAGTATGTATGTTTACATGGTTTGCCGAACCCTTAAAAAGACCTAAAATGTCTTAATTACAATAAGTAATTAATTATTTTGGTCTCTATCCGGACCATATTCGTTTCCATTAAAGAAACCATTAATCGGTTTTAATTTAAAATAATAATATTATTTCACATCCATATAAAGTCTCAGCATTTTAATAAATTTTAAAATGGATACAAGGTTATGGGAATCTCGCTTGTAAAAAAAAGAAAGACATTACAGCTTTTGTTGGGTTAATTTTGTGATAAATATCTTTGTCAGTAGATTAAGTTACGTAACACGGCATTCTACTCTAGGTGGTACTCGAATCGTTATTCCTACAAAAATTATTTATAAATTAGTATTACTGAAAATAAGATGTGATGCAGCTAAATTTCAATATATATCCTTCAAATCAGTTCTTACAATAAAATTAAATCAATTACATTTAAATAATTTACACTAAACTGATACAAATAATTCAAAACAGCAAAAGATAATTCATATTTGTAAAAATACACATATATATAAGTACTTACATACCCTGAAATGTTTTCATAAAAAAAAATTAAATCATTTGTTTTCACTTAATCAACAAAATCGAAGCTGCTATGATAGATAATGAGATAACGGAATAATTTAAAACAGAGTCAATTCGCTTTAAAAATTGCAATGCTTTAACGAGTGTGTAAAAAGGTGATAAATAAATACCGATTTTTTAACTAAAGTCTATCTTTCAGTGGTATTGATCTACTTCAGACTATTAATTTATAAGATCTCATTATTGCTGTTCAACGAAAGGTCATATCCATTATGACGAACTACCTTGGAGTCATGCTGTACTATCTCCATCACCCAGTTTTTTTTTACTGTTTAACTGAGATTTTTCTGGTCTCCACTTGTTTGATTTTATATTTTTTGTCTTAAGAATACCTACTGACGTACCATTGACAGGCTAGTCTAGTTATTTTCTGGTATATGAGGGATTCAGGACATATTTGAAAGTTGTCAACGAAAATAGATATTAAGGAGTTAATCCGATTATTTTTTATTGTTTTATGAGCAACATCAGACTTTTTTAATAAGGGGGTTCATCAGTTCTGCAAAACAACGTTGGTTAGAGATTATGCACCTTTTTCCATGCAACATTTAGTTTTTTAAATTTACAAAAAACATTTTTGCATCTTTCATATCCATTTCATTTCTTTTTCTGCCTTGACCTAATAATTTCTTTATTAACAAGAGGCTCCTAAGGTCACTGCCTCCAATCCGAATACCAAGGATACCACTTGAGAGCTTAATCAAGTCCTTAGTGGAATGTACTTGGCACTTATAATGGTAGTGCCGACTCTGCCGTTTTAATAGTTATAATTTAGGAGAATAAGGTTATTGCAATTTTCTTTCCCCATTTCTCTTACTGACGCAGAATTAAATACTCAATATTAAATTTCAAAAAAATATGAACTGCTGTGATGCATGAAAAATCCTGTGATTTATTAATTTTAATGCAAAAATGTTTGAACAGAAACAGTATTAAAACTGTAATTTTAAAAGATGCAAGGCTTTAGGTCTATATATTATATATTATTTCAAAAATTGAATTTGAAAGCCACTACTGTATTTTTACACTTTATAATTGTATAGGATTACAACACATTACACTGTAAACAGGATTACAATTTCAATTAAAAAATGATTTAAGTTTTTTTAAATTAAATTTAAAATTAAAAAAAATATATTTGAGATGAGACTATTTTTAAATTATACTCTTCGTAGTTGTTGTTTATCCTAAAAATGCTAGAAAATAATTCTAGTCAGTCAACGTTTCATCAATCATGAGGGCAGAAGAAACACGTCAATGCAAACTAGAAACGAAACATCTCACATTAACAGTCACAAAATGACTAATGATACCTCCTTCTCCATCTAAGTCAGTCCAACACATAGGATGATGACTGCCCTGTAACAGGTTTGGATAATTAGATCTTATCTTTTTCCCCTCTGATAATGCCTGGATTGGCGTAACATCGAATGGTTTGTTACTTCCGGATATTTCTGGGGCTTATATTTCTATGAATAATAACTTAGGTTAAAATCTTAGATTTAATTAATATTAAATTATTACATTTTATAAAGTAGCAATTTTTTTCTACTTTAATTTAAAACAAAATGATAATTTTCGAGAAAAAAAATTTCCAATAAATTATTTCTATTTTTCTGTTTTGTGAAGTGATAGGAGACATAAAAAGACATCAAAATTCGGTTTCAGCATCCAAAAAATATATGGAATAGATGTAAAAAAAAAACTTATGCTTTTTCCCTAACAGACACCTCGAACCTTCCGTGACTGCTTTAGAAGTATCTTGGGAACGCGAGTCGAAGGGTCGACTTCAGGTATAAAGTGGTAACAAAAAATATATCCAAGTTTTTGGATCGACCTTGGTGGAACATTTGATTACTTTATATATAATGTATATATATATATATATATACATTCTAGAAGTGATTGGTTTTTAATATTATTAAAATATTTCTACTTAAAAATTAAAAAAATTGGTATCTGTACCAATGGATTTTCAGATTCCTCAAAGATCTCCATCAATCGATATCCTCTGCAATAATAACAATCCATGACATTTGTTCAGAAGGCATTTTTACGTATTATAGGTGAATACTCGTTTAATCTTAATTATCAACTTTTTATTCCTAGGAGTAAACGAAATGGTGGAATGAATAAATAAAGAGGATTACGTAATGTCTGGGAATGACAGGATGGAGACTAACTCGAGATCATTGTTAGGGCAGGTGCGTCAGAATCATTTTCATGAAAATTAATCTGAGGAAAGCGGGCTTGTTAAATTCACATCACTATAGATTATACAAATAATCCGTTTGTAAAAGTTTAAATAATTATTATTATCCGGAGTTCTACAGAATGATGGAACAAACAAGGTCCTTCTAGTACTCATTTGATCAACGAAATTCAAATGGTTTTTAAAATATTAGAGAATCGTCACGGCAGGGAGGTCGGTTTATATTATATTTTCATTATCATTATGATGAAACTTTAAGCAAATTAAAAAAAAGCAAATAGATGTAAAAACAAATATTAGCTTTTAGTCATTTAATCATAAATTCAAACTAGCAAGGCCACATTCCACCTTTATACATTTAATATACATTGGATTTTCAAAGTCTCTGTTAAACGATTCGAAAACTTTGAAGATAGGATAAATAAAATGTTATACTATAATTGCTCATATATACAGCATCACCAAATCAAACGGAAACCTGGAAAAAACCCTTACCACTACAATCCATGAAGAGAGACTGTACTGTTTCTATAACAACGGTTGTACAGGTAGATGGTTTGTCAGAGATCACGCTCAATGTCAGGTTTCTCCTCAATTTTGGATGAACACTTTTTAGAGGCTGGGTGAGGGTCGGCAGATCCCACAGGGTCCTACCACTGCTGTTAACAGACTAAATAATGTATCTGCCACAGCTGGATTTGGACTCAGAACTTTCAACATAGCTACCCAGCTCTAAAAGCTACCTAGCTCCTAAAAAATCGAACTTAACCCGCCCTATTTAAATTTAAAAATCATCTATATAACTCAAAATAAAACTATACATCAACTCTTTCTTCGTATAATATTATTCAAAGCAGTTAATTAACAGATAGTTAATATATGATTACCACAGTTTTTTTTTATTATTGATTATAATATATTTGAATTTTTCCTTATATTATATTATAGATTTCTACTTCCATTAATTAAGAATTAACGTTCGCCCATGTTTCATACAGAATAATTATTGAGATTTCAATTTTTTATTATTGTGGCAGATTATGGAATATACTCATAAGTAATTCACTTCAGGTAAAATAGTTCGGTTTACAAATTACTGGATACATTACTGGTTTTCTTTACTCCAATTATTGAATAATGATAACACTTTTTACTTAATTTTATAATTGCTTTCCTTTTTTTAGATTTTATTCGGCTCATATTACTTTAGTAGTTTTTTTTTTTATAAGTAACAGGGTAATTATTAATTAGTGCTTCATGATATTTTGGAAATAAGTTTAAAATGAATAAATTGGTTGCATTTGCAAAAAAATCAACTTTAGTTTTCTGTGATTTTTTTAATCATCATAAACCAGAAAAGATCACTCTCTTTTATACATCAAATGTTGCGTTGAAGTTTAAAACGTTTTGAATATTAGATGTTTAGATAATTTCAATTAACAAGGCTTAAACTGTGTTACATTGTTGTTGTGTTATCTAATTTGATATTTGTTAAAACTGTTGTACTTCAAATAAACAATATCAAGTTGAGGATATTGACCACTCTGTTTCAGGAATTGTTTGAATTGTACCCACTCCTTTCAATACACTTTCATTAGCCGCTAGAAATAGAAAGCAACAAGTGAACGTGTTTGTCCCATGGCCTTCGCTATTGACACAACTATATCGAAATAGCTGGTGTCAGATCCGCTCTGAAATTAATTTGAATAAGATCACCACGTTTTTATAATGAAATAGTCGGTCACAAACAACTAAATCTCAAAAAAAAATTATAATAATTAGTAATTATTATAATAATAATTTAGTGTGTATAATTACCTAAAATCGTTAAAATTCCTTATGGATTATCAAATTCCAAGAATGGTGCAAGTTGCAATGTATCTTTGACTAGCTTAAGAAATATTTAGAAACTTCTTTAAACGACTTTATTTTATTTTTTACAGCCATATGATAGACTTATCTTATTTGAGTTAGATTGGTTTTAATATTTTTCCGAAGATTTGAGAAATATTCACATTTTTTCTAATAAGTTCTTAAGATCTAATCTAAACCTTTGACGAACACGACACAAATTTTAAGTTCTTCAACTTTCTTCTATATATGCTCTGATCTTAATTCTTGATTAGTTCTTCAGATCTACCACAAAGCTTTGACAAAACTCTTCACAAATGTAAAAATGTTATCTACCACTTAAATTCTAATCTAAATAGGTTCTTAAGAGATATTCAAAAATCTTTGACGAACTCTACACAAATTTTTCTACCACTTGAGTTCAAATCTTAAGGAGTTTTAAAGTTCCAATCTAAATCTTTGTAGAAATTTTAACAAACTTAGACATTTTTTCTACCACTTGAGTTTTAATCTTATGAAGTTCTTAAGATTTAATCTAATCTTCGACGAACTTTGTACAATTTAGTCATTTTTTCTACCTCTTGAGTTCTTAAGATCCACTTTAATTTTTTTTCGAAATACAATCACAAATTTAGACATTTTTCTATCTCAAAAGATCTAATCTTGATAAGTTCCTAAGACCTAATCTGTTTTGACCAAATCTACACAAATTTAGTCATTTTTTCTACCTCTTGAGTTCTTAAGATCTACTTTAATTTTTTTTCGAAATACAATCACAAATTTAGACATTTTTCTATCTCATAAGATCTAATCTTGATAAGTTCCTAAGATCTAATCTGACGAAATCTACACATATTTTTTCTACCACTTATGTTCTAACCTTAATAAGTTTATGAGACCTAATCTAAATATTGACGAATTCTTCACAAATTTAGACATTTTTTTAACTCTAAAGTTCTAATCTTAAGAGGTTCTCAAGAGCTAATCTAAATCATTAACGAGCTCATTACAAATTCTCTCCAATACATAAGTTGTAATTTTCCAGTCCTATGGTGGACCTAAATCTATTTTGTGTAAGGCTGGGATACATTCCTATAGTGATATTTTTTTCTAGGGAAAACAGTCTTATAAATGCCCTTATTTACCCTATTTTGATATTATGTACTCATATAATATAAATAGAATAATTAAATCCAATGCTTAACGCCTTAAACAACATTTGATAGTATAGAAGCTAATCAGGCAAAATTGATTTAGACTTTGCCTGGGCCGTGTTGTTCTCCGCCAAGGAGGTACCCTGTGTTTCTTCTTTTTTTTTCAGATCCTAAACAAAAAATTCACCAAAAAATAAATTACCTTATAAAACAGGTTCCGTGCTGAATACTAAGCGAGCCAGATAATACATCCTCCTTCAGTTGACGCAATTATTAATTTGGGCTGAAGGCTCTTGACCAGCCCGCCTGGTTTGTCGGACTGGTTCTGGGGATGATGAACCTTGTCCTCATAATAAGAAAATATGTAATTAACTAAAAAAAAAAAATAAATAAAAGACCTGAGTAATTATGTATTAGGAGCAGAAATGTGATTAAAAATAACTAAATCTAAAGAAAATTTACGAATAAACGCCTAAGGAATAACATATTATCTTTATTATAGATCATTAAGAAAAATATATTTGCCATAGCATTGTGTGTAAAATTTAAATATACCTGTTCCCCCGACGGCTATTAACCCGCATTTCACAGATTAAACAACTGTTAATTTAATTGTACTAATAATTGCTCGAATTGTTTTACTGTACTTTACATGTATCACATGTAATCTACTAATTACATTACATGTAGAGGCACGAAAGAGGAAGGAAAAGAAGAAAAAGTATACACCCATTAAACCTTTTTCCCATTATAATTATTATTTTATATTGTCCTTATATCAGAAGCAAGTTCAGGATCAAAAACGGTACCTTAACATACCATAGGGTAAAAGAAGGATGTATCATACTGTCTATATATTTGTATTATAATTACTGCTTTATGGATATATTTGTAATTGTATGATATTATTAAATAAAGGAGGGTAAGAACAAAAACCGTTAACCCCATAATGACAAAAGTTGACTTTTCACCTTTTTCGCTGATTTAGTCAAGCAATTTTGTCTAACACGACTGTTTCACACGCCTCATTTCTCATGATTTTAGTCCGGTTCTGAACCTAAAGGTTCGGGAGCTTAAAGCATTGCTTGATTAAACTTGGCAAAAAAGTGAAAAAGTAGTTTTTTGAACTTAGGAGTTATCCGCTTTTTATCCTGAATGTCTCTATGAAAAATAAAACACTAAGCGGTCACTAAACAGTATTTTATACAATAGAAAAAAATTATATTGTAAATTAATAGGTATCTATGTTACCTTAAATGTTCAAGATGGTTGCAGGTGCAGTTAGAAATAATAACGATAATAATAATAATACTTTTTTTCGCTATTAACAGCTTTATCCTTTCTATTCCCCACTAATCCGAAAGCCTGTGTAGAGAAATATGAATTATTTTACACCAAAATTTATTTATTTTATTCAATTGTGTCCCTGAAGAAAGGCTATAAATAGAGGTATGCCGTCATGATGCTGCCGGAAAATTAAATGGTCAATAAAATATGCAGTTTTCGGATATTTTTTTTCAGTTATTTGCATACAACTCCAAAACATTACTTCCCAGAGAAAACATTTTTAATAACAGAAAACAAGGTATTAAATTCATTAAATTTTATTTCGAATAATTATCTAATATTATAAATTTTGTTCTGGAATGTGGGGCATGAACCGACGGTCGAAATATAATTTTTTTTCCAAATTGTGTAATGCCAATATACTGAATTGTTCCACAGAAATTACTATTCTAAATTTTACAAATAAATCTTGTACAGCATCAAGTTTTGTGTTTTATGAGTATCTTTGTTTGTTCCGAAAGAAAATACTGCGCCGCTCATTGTAAGGCCTAATTGCTCAATGAGTGAGTCAGATTGTCTCTTTCATCCCCACACTGCACCGATTCTAGCCAACTTACATGAAACAAGATGAGAAAATTTTTATGAATCAACAGTTAAAAAAAAAATTAATATTTCTGCGGTACCCTGTGGTGTAGTGGTTAGCATAACAAACTTCTATATCCAATGTTGCGGGTTCTTATTCCGACAGGTGGCCATAGGATTTTTTTAAGGGACTAAAACATCCATGGTGTGCCATTCTTAGGATGGACATTCTTATTATTGAACTAACAACTATCAGTAATCAGATTGTACCATCAGCCACTGACTATGCATTTCTATAAATTTTCAGAATATTATAATAAGTAATGATATAATAAAGCATTGCGGACCAAATGTCTCTTATAAAAATGGCAATAATATATTTTGTAGATCTATAAATGTGTCCTTATCAAGTTCTGTCGTATCTCGAATCTTTTTACCTTAAACAAAGTTACATTTTTTATGTTTTAAACAGACCTTTCATTTGTCTCCAATATTTTATACACTAAAAAGACAATGACAGTCTTCAATGCTTATAGTGGCATTGTCATAAAAAATACAAGCAAGTTCATTCCTATAACTTTTTGTGGTATCAACATTGGTTCAATGGAGATACATGTTTAGAGGAGCGTACAATTTTTCGAATGATTTTATTAATAGTTTAATTAATATTTCTATTTAAAATTTTAATATTTTAAATACTTTCAACTATTAAAATAGGAATGTTTTCAGTAGAAAGCACTTTTTCGAAGTTATAAATAAAAATTGGAAAAAAATCAGATAACATTTTAGAAGCGAACCAAATTTTCAATTATTTTTTTATTGAATGTTTGATTGACCGTCATTATGAAATATAAGCTTCAACGAATTGATGATTCCCCACTATATTGTTTAAATTAATCAGTTTTATTAAAAACAACAATTTAATTGCAAACAAGAATTGCCAATAAAAAACAACACTACGGGCACTACGGTCACCCGAAACTTCACTATCAAGTTACGCGACAAGTGATACTTCCTAAGCTGTTTGAAGGAGCATTATAAAAACAAGAAAGGGGAATTAAATAAGTATCTTGTTTCTCGCTTACTCTAAATTGTGCTATTATTAGTATCCAAGTATATATAAAAAAGATACCAGCGTCTTGGAAATAACTAAAAACTCAAATTCTAATGATGTGTTTATTGAGCTGGGAAAAAATAATAGCATAAGTGAAAATATTAGTTCACCAACCATTAAATATTAATTATTCTCTCTAATAGATTCTATAAACTTCTGCTAACAAGAAGTAGAAATAGCAGTAGGTACACGGCAAATTAACAGGACAATAATACATAAACTTTTTCCATAAACCTCTAACTCTAAGTATAATAGAACGAATGATGTCTACACTCATCATTTACTTATCATATATAAGTATATGATAATGAATGAACTATATACTAAATTCAATAAACTTCAAACAAATAACATAAGCATATAAAAATTAAATTATACATAAAGAAATTTAACCAATCAAAATTATACAATTTTAAAAAAAAGGTTCGGAAAATTGAAATATGTTTTTCGTTTTAAAATGAACACAAATTAATTATTAAAAAAAAATTAATTTAATATTGCAGTCGTAAATCTAATAAATATTTAAGATAAGAATTTAATTAATAAATTGAAAAATCTTATCTTCTTTTAAATAAAAAATTAAAGAGCATTTTATAAAATAAATAAAACTGGCCAATTTTCGTGCGTAGTTATTTAATATACTCGAGTTTCTGATTGAAATGAAAAATGTAAAGAGAAATGTTGATCCTGATTCTTGAGCACTTTGTCTCATCAAAATAAAAAATTAGATATTGATTATCTAACATCAGGGTGCTTTATTTGAACTAAATTAAGTATGAAATATGTACAATATATGTCGTGAATAAAATTTATCAGTGGTTGCATACCTATTTGTGCAATTATAAATAAAAATGTATAACTTACATTTATTCCAGTAATCATTTAGGATATTGGGCAATTCAAAATGTTCAAACGTGCTAGGAATGATGGTAAAGAATTTGGATAAAACTTGGTCATATAATTCAAAGTAATTGTGCCAAGAATATAGGAAGTTTTTTTGTCCCCATAAAATCATCTTCGTATAAGAAGACGAATCCATTGTGTTGTACGAGTGAGAATATAAGTGAAATCTAATAAAATAAATATTCATTTATAAAAATAAATGTTTGTCTCATTGGTTAGGAGAGGGCAGCTCATTCAGTAGAGTACTGAGTAGCTATCCTGAAGATTCCGGGTTCAAGTCCACCAGATAAATTATTTAATATGTGAACAGCTACTACTTACCATAGACCATATCTACAGACCTTCCTGGGGATCACTCAACCTCTATAAATTGGGCACCCTGAATTTGGAAAAAAAACCGGTGGCTGAGCGTGATCTCAAGGTAATCACCTCCTTGCACAAGCGTTGACTTAGAAATAGTACAGTCTCTACCATATGCTGAACCCAACATAGTTCTATGGTTGAAGTGGTACTCTTGTTCACCCGAATTCATTGGCTCAAGAATAATGTTTTACGGCTTAGTAAATTTTGGCATATTAAGCTAGTTAAAATATGAGTATGCCATGAGACACATGGTGTAAAAAAAATAATACATCGTAAATCCTCGGAATAGTCAGGAGATAAACCAAATACATTAGTTTCTTTAGATCACGGAAGAACATTATTACAGCATAAATATATAACATTTTTATTAAGATGATTCTTTATATAATTTAAATTAAAGCTGTTATATTTGTGTATACATTTAAATAAAATGTATCTAGTCTAGTGCTATTCGAATGAATAAAGAATTAGAAAGGAGAATAATCTAAATCGGTCAAAGCTTTCCGTTCTTGTAACCTTTTGCCAAATGGCTCAAGCTCTCTGAGACTCCAGGAGTTTCAGAGCCGACAAGGAAAAAATATAAAATAAATCATTCAGTTATAAATTTTAGTAGGATTATTCGTTTGAGTGTCCTGTATTTTATATTAAATGAGGCGTTCAAGGACGAAAGCAAATAGCTCCAAATTTAAAAAATTGTCTTTTTCGCTAGTTTGGTCATGCAATGGTTTTTATGCTCCCGGAACTTCAGGTTCAGAACCGGGCTAAAACCATGAGAAATAAGGCGGAAAAGTGTCGTGTTAGATAAAATTGCTTGACTAACAAAGCGAAAAATGTGAAAAAGACAATTTTGAACTTTCCGAGTTATCCCCTTTAGAGACTGAACGTCCCCTGTTCTGACGTGGACGGGCGCAGTGATTTCGAAGGAACAACACTAAAAATAAATAACAAAATAACAGAATTAATTTATTTTCTAATTAAAAATCGTAATAATTGTACCCGCACCAAATTACAATTAGCAAGTATACTATCTACGTTATAAAATGTTTATCATTCCATGCCCTTTCACATATTTTTTACCCAATTTATTTCAGGAATTCAACAACTTAAAGGCATTTTCAGAAGATTATATTTCATTACTGTACATCAATTAAAATTTTTTTTTTACTTTAAAAAATATCCATTTTATGGTAGTCTTCTTCTGCGATTGAATTATTGCGAATCCCAATATGTCCAAACTAAATAAATGTTTCTTTTTAATGTCATTTTTAATTTTTTAATATTTCTATTTATTAATTTTTTTAGAAACGTTTTACTATATGTATTATATACATATAATATAAGTTTTACGTTTCGTACGTCTCTGGATTTACATAAACGTGAGTAAAAATATTTTTATAATACGTTCAATTAAGAACGGCTATACTTTAAGTTTACTACATTCGTTGCAAGTATATTCACCTTGAACAGAATAATATATTGTAAATTATTATAATTAATAGAGTAATAAAAAAGGTATATGTGCCGCAGGTTGTCGCTTCAAGTTGAGTTACAACAATTTTTTATCTTTTTTTTTTATTTCATTTTTAATATTTTTCAAAAATACAACTTATCATGAGCTTTAGTATGGAAAAGAGAATGCAATTATGAGAAAGTTGTACAGTTCGGTAATCATTCCATCTAGAAATGAAAGTTTCAATAAACATATATCATCTATACTTCGAAATGTTTGTTGAAAATCTTATTTCCTGATGAAATTATTTCCGAAATCTACTCATTGCCCATAAATACATTATCTTTTCCATGCTAAAGCTCATGTATTTTAGGAAAATATTAAAAATAGAAGGAATATACAGTTAAAACTTGTAACTCAAATCAAAGCAACAACCTGCGGAACAGTTCCCTAAAAAAAAATAAGCAAATGAGCAAAACGAACTGGATCTGTGACGTTTGAAGCTGTAACACAAAACCTTTCATGTCACACTCCGTTAGTCAAGTTACGTTACAGATCTGTAATGTCATCTCTTCAAGAGTTTGTTTTCTTTTTCACGTTCCACTGAACTCTTTCCTCCCATTTCAGTTTCATACCTCTCTGTTGTTGTTGTTTTTCGTGTTATTATTTTGATTTCTGCTCAATTCATTGGATGCTTTGTCTCGACCGTCCTTGTGGCTTTTGTCGTTTTCTTCAAAGGAAACTCCACCAACTTGACTCCTAAAGAAGTGAACATAAAATATAAACGATGGTTTTCTTTATTTTATCCCGTTCGTTTTGATATTTAATATATTTTATTATTTTTGATTGTCATTTATTAAACAGCGAACATTTGGTAAACAGTTTATTCAATTATAAAATTTTCTCAAGATAATAATATATAATATTTATTTTATAAAATCTGCATATATGTATATTCTACTATAGTTATGTAGGTTTGATTATGTGTGTGTAACCTAAAAATCTATTTCTATTTTTAGTCTTCACCTTGAACTCAGTAAACAGCTAACATATGCAAAACTTCTTATTCTATTATAAAATTCCCAAATTAGAAAAATATATTTTAGTTATATTAATCAAACTAATTATAATTCATATAAATTATGATGTGTGTATATATAGTAAAATCTATTTATTATTTTCTTATAGTAAAAATCTGCGCTTATTTTACCCTGTTCGTTTGGATATTTAATATATTTTATTATTTTTGATTTTCAGTCATTAAACAGCTTACACTAGGTAAACATTATAATCAATTGTAAATTTGCAATTATTATTAAGTATATTTTATTAATACAATCAAAGGCTCAACTAATCAAAACTCGGACTGAGAGTAAACCCTCCAAATTTCCTTAAAAATGAGAATAACTATTAACCAGAAAGAATGAAATAATTTTTTTTTTTAATAACTATTAAAGATTTATCTATAATTTTTTCAATATGATTTAATACACAATTTAGTATTTTAGGAGACTAGCAGTAATTAAAAAATATTCCAATATTTTTAAAATACCTTTTTATAATTCAGATAATGGCTATTATCACTGACTCAATTTTTTTTTTTTTTGTGAAGGATAAAAAAGCTTTAAATTTGAAAACAGCTTCATACGAAACGAACCCTTGACTATTCAGCGTTACCGATTTACAAGCGATAAAATCATTGCGAATGTTTATCCACTTGGATTCACATGAGATGAACGAAATTTCACAGCCATCGAAGTGAACTGGGCCGAAAAGGGTACTCCATTAATCCTTTTAGCGCAAAGTTCCAAATTAAAAAGAATTAACACATAAAGTTGTTTTCTATTTTCGAAATTACAAAAAAACGTTTAGCCATAAAAAAATGTGAAATCTTCAAAACTATATAAACTCTTCCATTATTACAATATCACTAAAATGTATAAATTTATAAGTAAAGATTTAAGTAAACGAAGCATTTTGAAATACTTTCTGTAGTTGACTGCTAACTTCGAGAATCTTCAAGTACTATCTACTGAAACCAACATTACACATAACAAAATTTACGACCCTTCATTGGTTTTTAATTTTTTTTAAATGAAAATGGTAATTATGTTTGCAGGATCGCCAATTTCGGAATTTCAAATGTACAGAGCATAGAGAACAATGCCTGTTCTGGATGTGCCATCCATGGTCTGAGCTAGTATTGCTCTCAATATTCACCATCGTAGTTCACAACTATGGCGGAGCCTCGGTTGACTAAATGGCAGCAATAGATTGTTTTTTTTTCACAAGAGATCATTTCAAACTATTATAGTTTGGTATTTTAATTTACTGAGGCATAATGAACTTAATCGTGTTGATCGTTTCCCCCAACAAGAACTTAGAAAAAAGAAATATCATCTTAACTTTCTTTTATCTCCTAAATTCCAAAAGCAAGGTAAGAAAGTGTTGTCTGTCATAAAGTGCATATGAACTCCTCTGTTAAAAATCTATTTACTAAACCTTCTTTACTATTTACACCTCCTATTTTACAAAAACTTTCTAACCGCTTTGATGGGATTTTAGGAGATATAAGACAGATAAGAGATTTTTTTAAGGGTTCGTTTTGTATTAAACTGCATGTAAATTTATATTTTTTTTATTCTTACTTTAAAAAATCCTACAATAGTTCACTACCTAATTTCATTTTTTTTTTTAGATTTAATATTTTGTTA
Organism: Troilus luridus; assembly: GCA_964056705.1. NCBI lineage: Eukaryota > Metazoa > Arthropoda > Insecta > Hemiptera > Pentatomidae > Troilus > Troilus luridus. The sequence continues at coordinate 50,060,628 of OZ057414.1, forward strand.
CGAATTAAATATTATATCAGAATCATTAAAACAATTTAAATTAAAATCATCTTTAAAGAATAGTCGTAACACCTCTGAAATCGGTGTTTTACGTTTTTTTAATAACTTTATTAGGATAATTTAATAAAAATGTATACCTACATATCTTATATAAAAGTTATAATTATAATTTTTTACAGATTACAGTCTAGATTATAAAACATGATATAATTAATTTTACATTATAATATTATATATATTATGAACAGGATAGCTCGGTTTGTAGAGAAGCTCGGTGAGTTGCTGAGCTGAAACATGAATGAATAATTTAAAAGTCAGGAGCATTGAGGATTTAAATAAGATTTTGGATTGTAAGGATTGGATACGAGAAGACTTCGATGGCTTAGTGAAGCCCCAAAGCTCTACTCGGAGTCCAAATGTGGCTTAAAATATAATTCTATAAATATGATAAATTATAAATATGATTCTTTTGTAGTGAATTGGGAGCTTAGAGGGTTTGTCTAGTGTTGAAGTACTTTGAAACCGCGATCCTTTTATTTAAAACTTAAAAACTTGGAAATTTATGGCGTTTCCTTAGTTCTTAGCATTCTTTTCAAAATTATTAAATGTAAACTGTTATACTGACACAGTCATCCTAATTAAAAACAGATCTTGAGTTTTCACTCAGCACTTTGTTGTTTACAAGTCCGCAGTTCTTATTGTGAATCAATCCATTGTTCATAACTATCAAGAAGGATCAAAGTCTTCAAAAAGTACTCAGATAAGTATACATCAGAAAGTTTTCCTTTTTTAAAAGAAGTTTCAGAAGCTGTGTAGGAGGCCGGGTAGGGTACGGAGGCATCGATCCAAGACATCCTCAGACGCACTTGGAATTATGAAAGCCCTTTGAGAGAGGAAGCCCTCCAATCGCTACCGACGCACTCGAGTGCGAGCCACTCCCATACAAGCGCACATGTCTATGAAAGGTTTATGAGTCCTCGAGTGCGCGGGTCCTCGCGCGGAAAGGGCCTACTTTAGCAGATTGGATGGAACTGTTGTTCCGCGGTGTCTGAAGATGGCGTAGGGGGAGCTACTTTAGTAAAAGGGCGTCGGCCTCAAGGCACTATCCAATCCGAGGTTTATTTTTGTACGTATCAACTGTCACGTAAGGCGAGGGAAATGCACTTAATTATTTAGAATAAATATGCACTTTTGTTCCTTCTGAGCTAGTAAGTATTCGTGAAGGTAGATGTGTGTTAACCGGTCTGCACGGGCTGCTATCCGCCATTGTATATAACCTGAACACTTATAATTCTGATACCGATGACATCTACCTCTTTATTCCTATTAATCGAAATTGAAATAAACAAAATGTAACAATAAAATGCTACTTCTAGACTCTATTGTCACGTTCCTCTTCTTTTACATATGTTTTCCGTACACTTTCGATGAAAACACCTCCATTTCCATCCTTGTCAAAATAAATTTGATGACCTTTTTCACGTAATTGGTCTTTGGAATTCATCCAAATTTCTCGAAGTATTTCACAGCTTTTTTTTTTTTTTTATTTTAAGAAGAAGTTAAAAATACATTACTGAAAACAATTAATTAACGCATATAAAAATAACTCAAATGAGAGGAGTGATGAGAGGAGGTTACACGAGATAAGAAGATAGGTTTCATGTAGACCGGCTAATACACAAGTACCGTCGTGATAACGACGCTTTAATATATTTATTTTTTAATAGAAAATACACAAGTATAAAAAAATATAATTATAACTATTTTTACTGATTTATTTTTTATTTATACTTTTAAAAAAATGGCAAAAACCGAGAATATGACCTTTGCTAATATAATTTATACAATCCTTGTACTTTTCGTGTTTCCAACAAGCACGTACCCTTGACATGTAACATCCTTCAGGCCGGTGTCCTATTTCACAATGTCTATAATTTTCATATCCAGCTAGTGCTAATAAACATTATTATGTTCATACAAATTTTTAAGTTATTTATTAATTATATCTGTGTCGTGAATTAATAATATTACGGCGGATTCCCATTTTATAGATGTTGGGTTTAAAAAAAAAAATCAAAATAAATAACTATTATAAAAAAATATTTTTTCTGATAACTAAAAAACTATTCACCACAGAAATAATCCGGTCCCGAGTACCGGCCAGGTACCCGTTAAAGATCCTTATCCTAATTATTCCTGGATAGTCAAAATTTTTGGACTCACTGTAACATCATCCGATTAGCCACGACAGCACAACGTGATTTTAAATAAATAAACAAACAATTAATTGTTTCAAATGCTAGTGTATTATGTCATATCCATACCTGAACTGTACAACCTTAACCTACTTAGAATTCTTGAGCGAAAGCACCTGTGCTCACGAGCATAAATCAAATTGAGCATTTTTTTCTTTTAGCACTAGTAAACATTTGTTTTCCTACAAGTCATAGATATAAATAGTCTATTATCATTATATGAATTATTAATCTGCTTTTCTTCTCAGCATTGCTGGTTGATATGGCTTAACCGGACCATGATCAAGGTTAAGGTTTATCGTCTTATTTATCGACATTTAATGTTTTTCGTACAATACTAGCAGTTCCTAATAACACTGCTTTTTGTTGTAGTTCGACTTTCTTGTTTAATTCAAGGATTTTATTGTTTCTTCTGGAATAAGGCCAGAACTATCGTAGAAACTACAATTGGTAGTATGTACTTCAACCTTCACCAGCTTATAAAGATGCTTCAACTCCTGATATTTCCGAAATTTTATATTAATAATTATTATTGTATTATTATTCACTAGAATTTATACTTGCTAGGTATCCACTAAACTTATATGATATAAGGTACTAGCACCATGGATGAGTATTGTGCGTGTTTATTTGTTGGAGTGTTATTTCAATGTTCAATTACTTCAAGTAGCGATTCAAGAAAGATATCTAACAAAGAGTCATTAAATCTCTTTTATCATCATCTGAACAGATAGAATTATCTAAATGAGTTATAATAGTATTTTATGACTAGTAATTCCGATTTATATACAGCTTTGATGAAGAAACACATTTTATTATCGGTTGCCTACAAAATGATATGTTGACATTTAAAATTATTTTCGGTGAGATGAGAGAAAAATTGAGAATTTAAAAATGGGATGAAACCTTCTTTCTGGAATCTATATTTATATATCACTGATCAATAAAATCATTTACGAATTTGCTTAGACTAAAACTGTGATATCGATGAAAGTCAATTATTGCATGATAAACACTAGCAAATGTTCTAATCAATATATTTTTTAATCCAGCATTAATAAGAACAGCACGTAAAAATGAATTAAGATTGTAATTGTTAAAAAAATAAATACAAAAACTATAACGGCAGTTACCTGGTTACTAACACCTGTTTTATTACCTGATTACACTTTCCTTAAGTCAAGGGTAAATGATAAAGTCAAGGAGTTGAATTATTTTAAATTAATTAAAAATAAATTAAAAAGTTTTAATAAATAAGAATTATTCAGTTTAATGGTTTCGCGTTTTGGTGTGTAATTAATTTATTTTCTTATCTAATATTGAGATAGAACTTTAATTTATCTTAGTTCAACTTTGTATAAATTAACATCATTATTTAATATTGTTTCTTCTTCTATTAACGTAATACAATTTTTGTGTCTTTAAATTTTTTTATTATTTTATATGAAATTTGCAACTGCTTCCGTTCAAAAATATGATGTCGATGACTATATACATTTATTATAATCTATTTATTCAACACCAACAAAAAAATTAATAAAGGACTTTTCCCTTCTTGTTTCTTTATTAAATTTTTGTAGCAAGTTCTATTTTTATAACCGTCGCTAACTTATCAAAGAATGAACTACAGTGTAGCAAATTTAACAATAATATAATGTAATACATTATAATTTAACCACCAAAACATGAAGGAAAAGATCTACTGAGTATTTATTTCTGAGGTAGACACACATCCATTTTTTTTTTTTTTTGGCTATTTATAGAATTGGCTTATTTATACTTTTATTTTTACTATCATTATCTTTTGGTTCAAAACTCGTTAGCGTTTTTCTATCCATGATTTTAAGTAAGTTAAGTATTTCCATGTTCAGCTAAAATAAATGAATAGAAATTTTTAAAAATATACAATTATCATTAAATAAATACATAATAATTTAATGAATATTATTAAACATATATAAACACTTGCTATAAGCCCATTAATTAGATTTAATTTCATTGAATATGCTTAATTTCATGTATTTATTGCCAGTGAATTCGAATATAACGCAGAGATTTAATAAAGTAAGGTTAGAAATTCACTATCATTTCTTAATAATACTTAATGTTAAGGTACGGAGATGAAACTTAAGAAAACTTGAAAATGTCCGTGATAATACAAAAATGATCCTAGTTATTCAGAGCTCAGTTATTTACAAGTACGATTTATCAGCTAAATAAAATCATTTGGACGCAATGGTCATTTATTATATGCTGATGTCTTCTGAGAGATAAGATACCTTATTTAGCACAAGTTCAATTTATACAACGTTACCAAAAAATACTTTGCAGCTGCACTGCTATGTAAATCTGCTGAAGAGACTCTTCAACCAATTGTATTCGTGTAGTATAAACCAAATGATACCGACGGTCAGAGCGTATACGAACAGGCAGTCAATTATGTCTACGCTTTTACAGTAAATCCACTTACACATTTTGCTTAAAATATTGAGAAGGCTATAACGCATCTTTTAAAATCTGTAACACATGTGCTACACTCTTTATAATTAGTTCTGAACTGTATAACATGTTCAGGTTATTTAGAGCGAAATGGGAACAGAAAAAATGATAATATCTACAGGTGTTCCAAATAAATATATTTTTATTTTTATTAAAATAAAGATAATGTAATTATGAGGAGAGTGTATCGTATGTAGAAATGAACTTTTCAACAAACATTGATATCATCTAACTTCGAAATGTTAATTGAAACTATTATTTCTTGATGAAATGCTTATAGAAAAAGAGTTGTGTGGTTTTATGAAACCACGATGCAAGTGAAACCTTTTTTCGGTTTGTAGGCATTTAACTAACAATTTTTGGAAAATGATTCGTTTTAGGGTATTAAAATTGCGTTTTTAATCTTAACTTATTGAAAAATGGGAATGATAATGGGAAATCAATATTAGACAAAATATTCAATTATAAAATTTAATTTCAATTTGCGTATTAGAGTACGGAATACATAATTAATACAATCATTTAGATGATAAACGTATATTAAAAATTAAGAGCAATATTTATTTAAATCATTGAATCGTTGTCAACTTCAATTATTTTATCAATAGCTTTATCTTCTCCTCGAGTCTCACAGTTAGAAATGTAATTAACATTGTATGGTAACTAAAATAAGTAAATGATTGTATTTCGACTCGTGCTTGTATCTCGATTCGTATTCGTATCACTGACTCGTGCCTTGATTAGAACTGGCGCCCGATTTTAGCCGCTTGCATTTCTGACCATATCTGCGGCATCTTTCCGCATTTAGTCGCTTTCGATGCAGAATTTTTTCTGTAACAATATTTTCGGATATAAGTTTGCCACTTTCAACGATAAACGTATTAAATCCAACACTCGACGCTGGACCCCTACTAGTACTCGGCATGACATCTGTCGGCAGGCTACCAATTTTTTCTGGAGGCTCAGAGTGTAGTTTATCTTGTGAAGATGACTAAAGGGCTAAATATATTGAATGAACCGGATTTTTTTTTCCAAAAATAGTAAAAATAAAACGAATAAACTGTTAAAACTTTTTGTAACTCAACTCGAAGCGACAAACTGCGGAATAGATACCCAGTTTTTAAAAAAAATTACCTTGCTCTTTTACTGGATGGCATCCATTTAAATTTGTAAATGCATGATAGTTTCTCAATTTTGAAACATTAGCGTTAATTTAAATACACTGGTTTAAGTTACAACATTGCAATAGGCATGGTGGCGTTTAGAACAGTCTCCTCTACAATACGCCCCAATAATAATTAAATCTGTTATGAAAGTAAATGGAGAATAAATGGGTTGATACAACTGAACTTAATTTTTAATTCCACTTCAACAAGGAGTTCTTTATTTTTATTGCGGTAGCCCATTTTTATGAATAGTATATCGTGTGCATTCATTTTGTAATAAATATTAAATAATAATGTCGCTAATAGTCACAGCAGTGGAAGCTTCGTTAAACAAATAAAATAAAATGTTTTAAAAAACATTATTTCCCATATAATATGTCAAAAGGATGTTGATTTTTTTTCTAGATTTTTAGATAACTTTTGGAACGTCTTTTGCAAACAACCAGTATTAACAATTTCATCATGATATTGGAACACCGACCTATCCTAAAACATTTTTACGTACGTTTCCTATTTGCAAATTCTCCGTAAGCACATCCACGTTTCTAAATCAGGAATGACATACGTGCTTTTTGGATCCTACATTTCAAGAGTCAATCGTCGCTTACCTTATTAAAATATGAAAATGTTAAAATATCACTGAATTTTATCTTGTTTATTTAAAAGGAACTATTGATCACACAAATTAAAAGCATTGAATCATAACTTCAAGGTTTTAGATCTTCACAAAAGTAGTTAATTAGTTCATTCGAGTTCACTTTTAAATTGTACAGTCATTCAATAATGGCATGTGTAAACGTGATGTTTTTTTGGCATTCTGATATGAACTCATCTACATGCTTTTTTCTTTAAAAATTTTATAATAATTTTTATTTAAATAAATTGAAGGAAAATTTTGGTTTTGAATAATTATTCTGGATAATTAATTCATTTTCAACATAGTTTTACTCTATATCTCTCTATTTTATAAGTAAGTTTTTAGCGATCGTGTAATATTTTATTTTGCGTATGTCATATAGTTACATTGTAAAATATATTAATATGAGAATACATTTTATAATGTCATGGTACTACCATTATAATCTATGCTCTTATTATAAAACCTTATATGAAGGAAATATTCATAATATGAAAATGAAACTGCAGACGAAGCCTTGAGATAGGGAATGGTATAATGGTGTACCCAACCTCCCAAGCCAAACCGGTCCGCATGAATTAGAATTCCAGTTCATCTTTTTTTCAGGTGCGTGTTTTGTTTTATATGTTACGTGCTAGGGACCAGAATACATTTCAACTACCTCAAATCTTTATTATAATAAATATTTTAAAATATTAGTTTTTATTTATAAGTGAATTTTCCTCCTTTTAACACTTCTAGAATTTATTTTTTTTAAACACTTTATTGAAATATTACAATCTGCCACTTGTGGGCAATGAGTAATGGTGCTAAGTAGCTATACAATCATTCGATAAAACAAAACAAAACTGATATAAACAAAAATAAAATAAATAAGTGTAATAAAAAAATATACATGCGGTGATAAAAAAAAAAAATGAATGCGAAAATGATAATAAAATAAAGTCTAAAAATAAAATAATTATAAAAGTAAAAGAAATAAATATAAAGTTCCTTTGGTGTATTTATTTTATTTAATTATATTACACCAAACATAAAATATAATGGACAGTTTATAAAAAAAAAAAAAGCGTAGTTATTAAAACTGATATAAAACTCACTGCACTTAAATATATATTGATATAAAAAATACTATTATAATATTTAACAATGATGTACTTAATTATTAAAAACAAAAAATAATACATTAGAAAATATTAGATAATGATTGCATACTGTTTTGCTTTTAATAATGGAAATGTACTAAGTAATTATGCATAATATTTTTTGAAATATACGATTCTGCAATAACAATGCTCGTTAAAGTACTGTGTTATATAAGAAAGAACATTAAAATGGCAATGCTCAAAGATCAAAGTGACCAAGAAAATGTTTAAAGTTGAAATTTAACTGGAAATAAGAATTAACATTTATTTTTAATTATATGGCTTTATAAATATAAGAATGAACGATAAAGGAGAACATCGTACAATAAATGCATGATAATTTTCTAATGTATTTAGTCGACAATCATTTTTAAAATACTATGAGCAGTATCTATCTGGTCTTTACTCAAATGCAATCCAATTATGTTCGCTTTAATCTACATCTTTGGTTGTTGTATGGTTTATCTATTGGTTTATGAAAAACCGTATAATGATCATTAACTAAGAAAGATATATTCACTAATATATTCTGTATAATAGTCTTTGAAAAATGATTCTGTAATAAAAGCGGCAAGATCATTAAAATGGGAAGGTTCAGAAATAAAAGTTTGGGCGCACACACTCATATTTTTTCTACGTCGCCTTCTTATTCTTGGAGACTTCGTTTATGGCATGACTCTTCTCTTATAAACCATAGTCTCGAATACAAAACATACATCTCGAATAAGTGACATATTGCGTATAGGATTGCTTTGTGTTTAAACAGCATTAGTGTTGATAAGGTTCAGGCTCATCTCAGATTCTGCCTCATGTTTTCTTATCACTTTCATTGCTCATATCTCCTCCTTATTATTGTTTACTTCTCTCTTTTTCTACGCACATATCTTATGTCCATCGTATCTCTGATATATAAGGTGTTACGCTGACTCAAATGTTCGGTCTGAATTGTCTTATTTTTTAAATAAAAATTCATTTTTAACAATTTTACGACTTTTTAGTTGTTGTTTTTTTAAGTTAAATAATGTTGCCATATTGGGCAGTTTTTCGTAATATTAGTTTTAAGTCCGTCTTATAAATGTTGACCTGTCTTTATTATAGTTGTATTTTAATTGTGTTTATTTATATTTAAAACAGAACATTCTCTTAGCTAATCTAGTGAAAATAGTTTCTGTATAATATTCTATGAGTAAAAAATAAACTTAAATATATTTAATATTTTAAACTGTGTCAAAAAAGATTTTTTCTTAATTCAATTCTATAACCATAATTATTATATTAAGAATGAAGGCCTTTACAGTGTAACCATGGAGCGTCTTGCGTTCACTAGTATACTGTTTCTTGGACAACGGTTGTACAGGTTGGTAATTTGTCCTAGGTTACGCTTATCGACCAGATTTTGCCCCTATATAGGGTACCCATTGAGGCTGGATGAGCCCCATGACGGTCCTAGAACACAGGATCCATCTCCGGCCGCTAAAAGATTAAATCAAATCTCTCAGCCTAAAAGCAGTGGGATTTGAACCCGGAGCCTTCGGCACGACAATTTAGCGCTCTACCACTGAGCCACTTCGTTTCCTCTCCATTCTATTTATTAATTGATTTTTTCGAAAAACATTTCCCTTCAGTTACGCTAACAGGAAATTTTACCAAGGCTTCCCTAATAATTTCAATTCCTTTCTAATTACTAACTGGTTCAGATTCCTTAAGTGGGTGCATAACAGCCTTGTGCACCGTTACCGGTAAATGTCATAATGCACTATTATTCAGTTAATAAGAGCAACCGAGCATATTCGAAATCTGAACTGAATCAATTTTTTTTTGTATTATATCTACAGCCCCGGTGAATAAGCGGTTAAGTCGGATTTTGTCCAGAGAGATAATCGTATCATTCTCGTAGTTTTTGGCTTGAAATGGAGTTGTAATATAAGCAATAACTCATTTTCAAGCCAATGCCTTACTTATCCCCTTATTCAATTCGAAAATAACTCGATTCCGCTTACTTCAGTACAAGAAACTCATTTTGGAGAAAATTAGACTTAACCTTATTCACCTGGGCTGTAGATGTCTACTTAATATTATTTTATGCACAGAATATGTATTCATACCACAGCATGGTTTACTTTAGGAAAAGTGACTCTCATCCCACCTAGCAATATCTTGGAGGGAAGGCATTTCTCACAAACCTATTTGAAATAAAAGCATACTAGTATGTAGAAAGAAACTCATAAATAGTATTTTTTTCTTTTCTTTTTAAAATTATTGATTTGATAGGTCCGATCCATTAATGTAAGCTTCGATCTTCGAGTTGAAAAACATGAATCAATCGTTTTAGTTTGTTTGTTTTGTTTAAACAAATTCTAAACGGTCTAGGAAAAAAACACAACAGACTCCATTTTACATGTTCTGAATATGCAACATTCATAAATTTCTGATAGTTTCACTTTTTGCACAAATCAGAGCTTAGCACCTTTTAAGCCTTAATTTATTTAGGATAGTGATCTTAAAAGACTATTTGACACCGTACAGGCTCGGGACGTTTTACGTAGGATGGCATAACCAAGGATTTTTTACCCACTTTTAAAAAATCCTAACTTTTGGGAATTTGTTTATAAGTGAAATACAACGATTTGCGATAGCATAATTTTTTTTTTTGCCTTTAATGATAGTCAACATTGCCTAAGATTACAAAAGGTTACTGCACCAACTTCTCTCCATTCTAACCGGTTACAGCTCAGTTGATCCAGATAGATTCTAGGAGTCGTGCAGTTGGAAAATGTAATAAATGATTAGTGGTTGTGGCAGGAAACATGCTGCAAGTTTTACTTAAACAGATTTAGTACGTTTTTTAAAACTTTAAATAAAAATACAATATGCTCACTATTTTATTGACCGAAATTCATGTCAAAAATTGGTTATGACTCCAGGCTTGGCAGTGCCCATAAATGTCACCCAGAACCGAAATGCCATGGACGGCAGCTTTTTTTTATTTAGTAAAATTTTTTTCGTATCAGTATAAAAATTGGTTGCTCGTTGAGAAATATAAATATATAGAACATGTAAGCAAAGAAGAAGAAAATGACAACTGCATTCAACAAAATAAAATCTATTTCGAAAACCTATAATCGAGGGACCCTTTTTGAGAAAAACAGATATTTTATATATTTCACCTTATACCCTCAGCTTTAAAACTCCAGTTTGGTGGGTGTACTTAAGAACTTTCACTTCTTATGTTATATAAAATTGGAAATAAAGTTTAAAATTTATTTTTTATTGAAATATTTATATGTCATTAAATAATTTAGGACTTGTTTGTATAGTCCTATGTGAATTGTCTACGATCCTAGAAACAGTACAGTCTCTACCATGTTCTGAACCCAATACTCTTCATGAGTTGTATTTGTACATGTTATGTTAAAATGCATTACACTAAAGAGTGGTTATGGCTTCTGATTTTGTGAAGATAGACATCTTTAATTTGTGGAAAGGCCATAATGCGAATCTTTTAACGACTAGAAGAATAGATGCTAAAGTTTGTTTTTGTCTTTTAGATATAAAAGAAAAAATTATTACAAAAACCACAATACTTTTTGCGGTATTCTTCACGCTATGGTTTAAGTGTTAATAAATAATTACTTCCAAAACCTTAGACATTCCAACGGTTTACCTTTCTCTATACTTCTCTACTATCTATTCTATTCTTATTTCCAGATTTTCTTTTTCAAAGATCTCAAGATTTGAATTCGAAATCCTCTTCTGTGAATCACCTTTAAATAAATACAAGTCTTATTTTCAAATATATAGATATATATATACAGGTGTTGCGCAAGAGCTTCTGTTTTCTGCATATATGAATACATTAGAAGGCTGTGGAAACCGCCTTATAAACGAACCGCAGGTGGATTGCTCACTGCATCCAAGGTCAAATAGTTTGCGGCGAGATGCTACGCCTTTAATGTAAAGTGTGTGTGTACCCATGAGTCAGGGTTCGTCATCTTCAATAATAGTCTGTGTTGTGAGTCTAAAGGTTGTCCAAGGTCGGGCGAGTTGAGAAGGACTGATCATGAACATAATTTTTGTAAAAGTATTTTAACTATTCTCCAAGGACACGGAATTGAAAAGAAAACTCTTGCAGTTCTCTTGGCTGCAAGAGTTTTCTGTAATTGCTAGTGTAATCAACCTTCGCTACGCACCAATTAGGTAGTCTGTACGGTACTAGAAAGCCAGTAAGTTTGCGTAGATTTTTGCTGGGTTGAGATTGAAGGTTCTAAAACAGAAAAAGAACGAATATTTAACATTTATACCTTTTTATTATATTTTCTTCAATAAACACCATTTCATACTTCACTTAATATCACTTTATGCTGCTACGGCTAATCGGACTATGCTACAGTGGGAGTACTATCCTGGTATAATTAAACTAGGGATCTTAAACGAGTACCTACAACCATACAGGTTCGATATCCCCATTTTACGTGCGCTCTAAATGATGGCAAAACCAATGATTGTTTGTTCCCCTTAAAAAGTCCTAAGCCCACCTGCAAGGCTGGGAACCCGCAATTGGATAAAACGGTTCTCAATTGGATAACTTGTAATCTTCTTTTAATTATAATTTGTATGATACTGAAAAATGTAATATTTTTAATATATTTGTAACTTGTTTACTTAAAGAATTAATTATTTTTAACAGCGAAAACTATGTGTTTTTTTAAGAAATAAAAATAATTATAAATGTAAGCTTTTAATTGGTTTATAACTCAAAATTATTTAAAAGACACAATAAGGGTCGCCTACTTGATGAATTTGATGAATTATTGATCACGGTAGAAGTCTCTCATTAGTTCACTTGTTTTAGAAGTCGCTATAACAACTTTAGTGCCAATTGTTCTGGTCCTTAAAAATTCGCCGTAAAGCCATTTCGAAATAAAAAAAGTCTATCTTCTCAAAATCAGAATCCATAATCTTTCTTGAGTGTAATATATTATAACGTATTCGTGTTAAAATATATCATCATAAGTCCTTAAAGATATAATTAAACAAACAATAAAGTTATAAATAAACGTATTTCTATAAGAAAACTATAAATGGACACCATAATTGGATAAATCCATAACACCATGGACCTGGATAAATTCTCTACATTATAATATTGATAAAATGAACCGGCAATTATGCTTAATAATAAATACTTAGATATTCACTTTAAAAACTTCAGAACAAATCTCAAGTATCTAATGCAGATTATAAGAAGATAACTAAAGGTATCTTCTCAAAGGACACATCTGGGTCGAGGTGAAAGATCGCCATTATCCATCAACAATTACAATGGGAAGCGAAGAGACCGACAATGCAACCTATTTGTAGCCTACGGTCACTCTCTTGTTAAGTTGTCATCCTGAACGGATCAGGGGCATGGCATTGTAAAAACTAAAATGCATCATAAAAAAAATTGCACAATAGTTCATGTATTCATCACCTATTGCAAACCATGTATTGCTATTACGTAATCTCGAAGCTCTCTTATTTGTAAACAACTTTATGTACCGTCCCTGTTTGTCCTAAATGTTATTTTATTTAAATTTTTAAACGTCCTGAAAAATTTATATGTATATAATATAGATCCTGCTATGATCGGAGCCAATTCATGATCCCGGGGAAAATGAACATTTAATTGATCTGTTTTATATTATATGAGAAATATTGGATTCCACAGAGATCCAAAAGATATACAGTGCATTGACTCCAATATCACAATTCATGAAAATAATAATATATATTTGTCAATTAAAAATGTTTATCCCTTTCTTGAACAAAAGTATGTGGCGTTTTTTGACTTAACAATGAATATAGATAAGAATATATTTCAATAAAATATAAATTTTACTTCAATTAAGTTTTCAAGATATACTGACCACATCCACGCATTCGCTTAAGCATATCTCTGCTTTTTTTCTTTAAAGGCCTTTTTCGCTAGATAGTTGTGAATATATGTAGAAATCTCTTCAGGAGATGTCTCTACATTCTGGATCTTCACTCTTCTTTTTTTTTTTTCTCTTTTTTTTCTTCCAAAGTAACCCGTATATTTATCGGTACATTACATTTTTATATGCAAATTAAATAAAATTAAATATATGCAATATAAAAACTTGCTTTATATACTAATTAAGTACACAAAATATTTGAAGTTGCTTCCTATTACCAAAGTATAAGAAAAATGCATATGGTGTAATCACTTGTTATGTTAAATAAGTTACATTTCTTCAGAACTCAAGGTTTTTTACAAAAATGAACCCTAATGTTATTTTTTCCATTATTTATTAGTTGTTTATTTATTTTATGTCCTTGCTCTATTATGCCTTATTGAATAATGCTTAAAAATGATAGCTCTCCATTCTCTCCTCTCTTGGCTAATACTGTCGTTTGCCTTCACTATCTCCTTTTTCACGTTAAGTCCCTGGGATTCACTCTATCTGAGGATTCACTAACATGCCGCCCTTCTCTGAGTATATTAGTATTTCTTAATGTAATATAGCACTGCCTACGCTTTCCAATTATAACTTATCCAATTGCTCGACGTTTCAGGCTACTTAAACAATTACTAGACAAACGCTCTAAGCTCCCAATTAATTACAAAAGACTCATCTACATGACCATCATACGACCTATTTAGACTTACGGAGTAGAGCTTTGGGGCTCCACTAAGCCATCGAATTCTTCTCTTGTCCAATCCCTACAATCCAAAATCCTTCGTAAAATCCTCAACGCTCCTTATTTTGTTAAGAATAAAATCATCCATAACGACCTTAATGTCCCATTTGTTGCTGATTTGGCTCGAACCCGGTATCTATCTTTTCATAACAAACTTCATTTCCACTCAAACCCTCTAGTTTCAAACCTAGCTTCCTCTTCAATTCCCGATAATCCACCGAGGCGTCTGAGAAAAAGATGGCCACGTGACCTTCTTAGTTGAACATGCGATATGAGTACTACCAGCGGGTAGTTTCTCTACTTGTCATTATATCATGTCATTATGTATCACTCAGCCAATTTACTTGTTATATTACTGTAATATAGTTGTAAACATCAATAAATAAATAATAAAAAAAAAAAAAAAAAACTTATGCAATTAAATAACAAACCGTACTATTCTTGATTAGGTATTAAAAACGAAAATTACAACTATAAAATATTTAAAAAATCCATTACATACACGTATGGTGTATGTATGCCTTAAATATGACCACGTAAATTAATAATATAAATCCCATGTTTATTTATTTTCTTTGAATTTCATCCATGATCATAAAATTTATATTTTGAAAGAGTGGATTATGAAGAGCAAAGAATAGCGAATGGTCTATGGCGTAAAATAATTCATATAATTTTATTCAATTTCGCAAGGTACTTCGTAAAAAAAAAAATACTGTGCATAATCCTTGTAAAGAAACCGTTATGTAACAAAATAAGGAAAATAACAAGTCCAAATAAGAGCATGGACAACATTCACTTTTGCAACGTGATTCGTAGCTCAATATCAAAGCCTCTTTACAATCGACTTGTGTCCAATAACTCCAAAAATTTGCGATTTTGATCCATTTTTCCAGCCGTTTTTTTTTAACATGGGACATTTATATCCACGTGTAATTTAAAAATACAGTATATATTATGTTTCCATACGATTCGTTTCATCCAATAGCATATTCGCAAATTCTTTCCTTGAACTAAAACCTCACCTTTCATATTGAGCGCGTGACTAACACGCCTATTTTAATTTTTTTATGAGGGTGGTTACTGAAATATATTACTATATATTATTTAATTTGGATCACAGCGAAAAAATTATGTATTAAAGCACAATTAATAGCACTAATTTCATACCAATTGCCTAATATATATTAGAGAATATTTGACGTTTTTCTTAGAACATAACTAAAGTTGGAGCGATCGTCTATCAATTATCTACTCATTCTCTAAACGTAATATTCATAATACTGATAATTATCATTATAATTACTAAATTAATTAAGCAACACATTAGCTTGATTAATGTTTACAATAGTTTGATTGATTTTCCTTTCATTTTATTCACTATTTAAAACAACATCAATTAAAGAAAAACAACATTAGAACTCGTAAATGGTAAAGATAAACTTTCTACTATAAAATATCTACTATCCACGAGCTCTCTAGATTTATTATTCATAAAATTATTAATTCTCTATTATTAAATTAATTATTTATAACCTTTAGTACCTTTGCTTTCATGACTGTAGGGAAATCAAATTGCCAACGTAATTTAATGAACGTTTACAAAAAAAAGTAGTCCTTTTATTTAATCATAAAACGTGAATTCATATTTCATTTGTATTTTATTTATGTTCTATATTGAAATATTTTTAAATTTAAAACTTAATAAGAAAAAGAAAAACATTTCAACCTACTAATTTTTGGATAATAAAGACTCATCCCAAAACTAAATTGTTATTACTATAAAATAAATTTATTTTAAAAATAAAAATAAACAAAATAAAAATATTGAGTTATTATTTTTAAAGTTCAAAGTAAGATTTTCATCACCCATAAAGATGTTTTAAGTTAAGGAAGAAACAGGATTGGTACTTTTTAGTCCACCTAAATAGCATAGAATATCATCACGAAATTTAAAATAATCCAAAATTATCTATAACAAGACTGCCTTTATGAAGAAGATACTCTGAGAATATTTTGAAAAAAATGTTAAATCATCAGTGAAGTTTCCACATTTCTTCTAGCAGTAATCTTTGCGGTATCGCTTTGAAATATTTTTTAAATTAAAAGAAATCATTAAATATTGAAGCTAAAAGCCAATCTTTTTTAAAATAAATATGTGTTAGTGAATGATATTAAAGCTGATATGATATTTAAAAAAAGAAAAAGAAAAAAATTCAAAATAAGACTCATAATTATCAATCACCTCCATGTTATCAATTATCATATGTGCCAACTTTTAAAGGAATTATTAGGCAGGTTGATCATCCTGTCGAAATTGATACCAATCGTTCAACTAAAACAGGCCAAGGTAAATTTTCTGAGCTTACAGGTACGACCTAATGCTTGCCCAACGAGTAGTTCTTTAGGAATTTTTTAATATCTCCGTTTCAGGGCCTATTTCATAGCAAATTAATAGGTTTAGAAAATAAATACCAGAGGAAAAAGGAAAGTTTTTTTGGTTTGCCAATTAATTAATATTAATTTGGAGTTCATACGTCAGTTCTTACGTCTCAGATACTTCAGTAAATAAGTGAAGCATTGAAAGATCAAAAAACACATCCGTATCTTCTTTTTTTTTAAATTTGAGTAGCGCATCGAATTATAAGATAATTTTTGCAACACTGAAGATTATGAATGATTACATTGTTATTACTTAAAGAAGAAAATTAAATAAAAATAGCGATTAAAGTTTTTTTTTGTATTGAATGTTACTCAAGGAAGTGATTTATGTTGAGAAATCAGGAAACGCAACTCCATTCTAGGAATAAGAATGACTTACAAATTGTAGTCTATTACCAACAATCACCATAATTTGTTGTGGTTCCATCAACATCTAAATAAAAAGTAAATTGTAGGAGTTATGATTGATCTTCTCCATCATAGTTACGGAATGTCCGAGGGTGGTTTGAAAAGTTCTCGGAATGTACTAGAAAGAAGTGTCTTACCTCGGTGGAACTGCTTATATTTTTTAACATAGTCTCCCTGTAGACAAATTAAAAAATATATAAAAATTTAAAAAAATAGAAAACGGACCAGATTTTCTTCGGACATTACTAATCTGGTGCGTTAATGGTCCAATGTCAAGAGCCGCGGCACCCATCTTGCGGATACTCCCAATTCTTCGGTTAAAATGTGACATACCCGTTCAGATGACATCCCTAAAGAGTCAGCCATCTCTCGCACTTTCAGTCGACGATCCTCCATGACCTTTTTATGCACTTTTGCGGCAAATTCTGGCGTCGTAGCACTTTTTGGCCATCCACTACGCGGATCATCATCTAAGCTCTCCCGACCAAATTTAAACTCGCTGGTCCACTTGGCAACAGTTGAATATGAAGGAGCAGAGCCCCCCTCAGTGTTATCTGGAAGTCGGTATGAATTTCCTTTGCTTTCATACCTTTCTTTACAAAGTACTTAATGACTGCTCGAATCTCAGTTTTTTCCATTGTCACAAATCACTACAACAAAGAGTCACCACTACCACTCACGCCACGTTTTCACTCACAAAGGATGTGTGATTATTGCGCGGGAACCTCGTTGCTCTAGCACTGACATCTAGCGGTGAATGACATCTAGATTAGGAAATAACTCATTTTATACTTCCTTCACCAATCAAAGGAGATTAAGGTAACAACAAAATTAGTCATTATAATGAATTTAGTAATAATTAAAAGATCTCCTAATATTATTAAAAGAATTTTCGTACTCGCGCCATGGCTATATAAGAACCTTATATTTCAGAAACACAAACAGCAGAATAATATTTTTAAATAAACTAAAAATATTTTTTCACCTAAATTGTTACAAGTTATAACTTCCAAGTATGCATGCATTGTACGAATGGAAAACTATACATTTTTTCGCCAATGAATATACCTAGACATATACTTAACATTTTTATGTAGGTGATCAAGGCCCCATTCAGGTTTATTTTCATATTTTTTTTTTGTGTACTGACAAGGCTTTGTTCGAGCTGGGAATAACAAAATTTAGAATATTACTATAAATTAAAAGAAAAGTTCTCATATTTTGGTATAATTGAAATTCAATATAATGAGTTATTGATATTATACAAACTTAAAAGTTTCTGATGAATTTCTTCAATTAACAGAAGAAGGGCATTAAATATCAGTTAACGGACTATAATATTAAATAATATAAACAATTGAGAGATTTTATTAATAATATAAGAAAATATAATAAATACAAAATGAACTGCTAAAAAAATAATTATAAATTCTATATTAACCAGAAAAG
The DNA here is from genome assembly GCA_964056705.1 of Troilus luridus. Lineage (NCBI taxonomy): Eukaryota > Metazoa > Arthropoda > Insecta > Hemiptera > Pentatomidae > Troilus > Troilus luridus. The sequence continues at coordinate 50,079,334 of OZ057414.1, forward strand.
GTCTGTGTTTTCATTGGAAAAATAATTAATATGACACAAAAAAAAAGTGATTCGACCTTGTATACACTTGAGCGTTACCGAGCAGGTTACCTTTCAGTGAAAAGTCGGTAGAAGTAGCTCGCCTTGAGTTTACTAGAACATGAGTTAATATTCAAAACTGGATTTATCACATTGTGAATTGAGTAAATAAGAAATTTACTTAACATTTTCTAACATCACGAAGATCCAATTTCGAGACAATGGAAACGTCTTAAGATTTCTCAAGAAATATCAAGAGAAACCTCCCATAAATACATTCCATAAATACAATATTATTTTAATTTAGTTGTTCAGAGTAACCACTTGCCAGTAACCAATTATTCACATCCATAAAATTTTTTAGAGACCTATTGAAAGAAATGTAAAGTATAAAGATCCACAATTAATTAAAAAATTAATTAATTAAGTATGTTCTATTAAATTATTTAAAATCTATATTATTGTTTGTTTTATTTATGAAAATGAAAAATAATGTACATATGAAAAGTACACCAAATGAAATATTGTCAAAGAAAGTGAACTGGTAGAAAAACTAATATTAAAATACTACTTTAATCATAAAAAGAAGGTTGAAAAAATACTCTTTGATATAAAAAATGAAAAGGTACACAGATTTATCATAAGCTATCTACGGTAGTAGTTGACATCTGAGTTAGATCTAAAAAATAAAAAGCTTTTTTAAATAAAATATACAAATATATATTAATTTTATTTTATTAATATCATTTCACAGTTGTACATTTTGTCATGTCACTTTATGCGGGTATTGCTAATCGGGTGATGCTATTGTTGTAGTTCTAAATTTTGGCTATCCAGGTATAGTTATAGGTATATTTTCGGTCTTTAACGAGTATTTTAATATTTTAAAAATTGTATACCATTTTATCCGAAGGCCAGCATAATTAAGGATTTTTTACTCCCTTTTAAGAAATCTTAGGGCCATCTGCCGGCCTGCAAACCCGTAATCCCGCGGTATCAACAATTTTTCTAATACATGTTAACTTTGAGTATAATGTTGCACAATTTTTCTTTTATATTTCACAGAGAATATTATATAATGTTTGTTAACGATATGCTTTTTTTTTATAATTCAAAATCCAAGATGAAAAACTTAAATAAATAAAAATTATAACCGATTAATTAAACCTTCGTACCGATCTCATCAGACAGGTATTTGAAGGCCGCGTTCAGGTCAAGACCATATCATGATCGCTGCAGTACTAATATTATGTTATTAGCAGTATTATAATTAAGGATAATTTAGATCGCATGGCTATTCCGCTAGAGCACTCCGAAAAATTGGTGCATATTTTATTTGGATATTCACTTAAGTATTTATTATTATTATTATTATTACTGAGATTATTTTTTGAAAGCTTGTAATTATCATTTTTTAGTAAATTCAATTAATTTAAATCCGTTAATCACTTCAGAGTTTCTCAACCTTTTTTTTTTAATACTAACTTTCAGAGATGAGCAATTTTCGAAATTTTACAATTCTATTTCTAAACTTAATTCTAAAAATAAAGTTAGAGACTCGCAATAATAAAGCTCATAATAGCTTATTTTCTACTCGAAGTTCAATCTCGTTACCTTGAACATCAAATTACGAGGGAAAGAAAGATAAATACACTTCGTTTCCAAATCATTATTTATGTGGCTGTTGAGATTAAATCGCGTGCATTCATGATTTTGCATACGCAGCTTTTGGAAGATTACATAAGAGTCTATTGCTATATATAATGTGGTATGAATTAAAGATTATTACAATTAAAGTTCAAGATTCTGCCTATTTAGTATCGACCATGAAGGCACAACCGATTTCCCGAATTTGCTTTCTTGGAGTATTTTGCATCTTCGTGTTTCTCATAAATCCGACAGCATGCTGGCATGTAAGTTGTATTTTCTGAATAGCATTTCGGATATCCGCTACCGAATATAAGTATATTTAGGTTTAGTTAACAAATTGTTTCTTGATAATTGGATAATAGAAAAGATTATCCAATTAGTACTAAGTAGTAATATTAAAATAGTTTTTTTTGTTATACCATTGAAAATATATTGAAAAACAAAATAAAGGTCTCCAGTCACTTTTTTATGGTGAACTTTTTTAATATATTAACAGTAGTCGAATATGTTATAAAATATTTGAATGTTTTATTTCATATTGTTTCAATAATTTGAGAACATTTTAAGACAATAATTTTAAGCATAAAACCGATTTTAAAAAAGGTACTCATGTAAATTCTCACAACATTGATCGTAAGTCCCTACAATGAACGCTAGATGCGTAAAATCTGATTTAGTAAGAAGTTGATTTATGTATTGAAAAAAAAAAAAATGTAGTCTTATTGTTGTCCTTGTTGGATTTCTATAGCAGGAAAGGGAAATTTTTTTGTTCTGACAATGTTAGATTTTCGTTATTCATGTTTGTTTAGAGTAATTGAATAATTCATTGTTTCCCTTTAACGTTACTCACCACCCTTGAATTTTAAAGCTTTTTCATCTAAATATTTATTTTCCAGAATCATAATGGTGCTTATAAAGGTGTTTTGTTTCCTGTTAATCACGGTTTTGTTAATATTGAATCATATTAATAATTCCCTTCAGTTGTAAATAATTGATCAGTATTTTGGAATGATATTAGTTCGATAAATCGACAAGTAAAGAAACTAATTCTAATACTTATTACAAATTTGCTTAATGATCTCCACATCTTTTCTTTTTTTCTAAATCTCTAAGTAATAATTTGCATCAGTCGTCAGTAAGTTCATATTCAGCAAATGAAATGAAATGAGAGTAATGACAGGTGAGTCATTAAGAGGGATAGTAGAGCAATAATTCTTCCTCGGATTTCTTTCTGAGAATTAAGAAAAGAGGTCTCCCATGCAACACCTTTTTTTCTCTTTTATTTATCTATCTAACAGATCTATGATCCTTGCAGGACCTTGGTCTCCTCAGTGATCCTCCTCCTCTCCGACCTGTCTTCGGCTGCCCATCTCTATCTCCCGACATCCATCCCCCGAAGTTCCTCCTCCACATCCGCAACCAACAAAGTTTAGTTCTCCCTCTGCTCCTCCTTCCACCAGGGTGTCCCTCCATAATCATTTTTGGTAGTCTACTTCTTTTCATTCTTTGTACATGCCCCAGCCATCTTATCCTGGCACTCTTAATCGTGTCAACGATATCTGGTGTACCGTATAGATTTCTAAGTTCCTCGTTTGTCTTCATCCACTAGCGATCACCTTCTTTTGTAGGGCCAAAGATCTTTCCCACATTTTTAACAGCCTTTCATCATTGCGTGTCATCAGCCAAGACTCACTTCCCTACAATAATAAGATATACTCTTATTTTGAGAGCTCTGGATATATTTCGGTTTCGAAATATTGTCATTAGAGACCAGTAGCATCGATTGCCAGCAGTTATCCTTGCCATTATTTCTTCTCTAATCTAATTATCTTCAGTGATAACCAGCCCCCTTTTTATGCCTGTTCCCTTCTTCTTCCTTGCTTATCCTCATATATTTAGTTTTTTCCTTATTAATTTCCATTCCTGTTCTACTAGCAGCTACTTCACGTTCCACGAATGCTCCAAGTAATGCACTGACTGTTCTTCCCGTAATCACAATGTCATCTGCAAACGCTAGATGCTGTGTCCGTCTGTGGTAGATATCCATGATATCTGTGGTATCTGGTGTGTCCTCCAGGCCTTGTCCGGATCGATCTCATGACCACTTCTAATACCATATTGAATAAAACTGGGGAAAGAGGATCTCTCTGTTCAACACCTCTATTATTATCAAATTCCTTTGACGGTTCTCCTTGGATTTTGACAACTCCCTTGCTGTCCTTCAGGGTCATCTTGATAAGCCTGATAAGCTTCAAGGGGCATCGTAGATATTTTAGCTTTTCATACATCCCACTTCTGTTTATCACTATTGTTTGTAATCTATAAACTAATGGTGATGTTTGACATTCCATTCCCAGCATTTTTCTAGCATTATCCTCATGCAAAAAATCTGGTCCATTGTTGATCTTCCTGGGCGGAATCCGCACTGGTAATCCCCCAACACCTGTTCTGCTCTCTTGACAACCGCTTCATTAGCAAAGTTGACAGCACCTTATAGACTATGCATAGTAATGCAATTCCTCTATAATTGCTACAATCCAATTGCTCTCCTTTTTTATGGATTGGCAACTCTTTTTTTCTCTGTTACTACACCCATTTCTAATCGGCATAATTATATGATTTTTAAGTTATTATGAAATTAATGATAAACAGTCATTATATGTTGTTGTTTTTTTAACTGTTGGTAGTATTTACAGGGACACTTATCAAGATATGAGTTTTAATATCTTTATTGAAAAGATTGGAATTTTAGTAAATGGGTCTTTTCAACTACGCTCAATAATATGTGATATATATTTCCACAAGAATTTAACTCGGAATTAGTTTAGTCACTGTCTAAGTTTTTAAGAGTTTGTAGTCTTGTGTTAGCAAGTCATTTTTCTGTCGAAGATGTACTGAAACCAAACTGGCAATCAGTCAATGAGTCAACTAAATAAATCTAATTTATTTTCTTATAATATCTTACTATCCGACATTTTTGATTTATTTTGTATATTTAAAAAGTATCTGGAAACAGTGTAGAATGATTAATAATTTTTTTCAAAATCCAGTTATTTACTAGTTATAATTGATTACTAGACGTATAAGTAGATTATCCTTCAGAAGTATATCATCAGTAGATTAGAAATTCCAAACAAAATACATTTAAAGATTGATAATTATTTGATATGACTGTTTAAGATATGACGTCACTCTTATCCAATGGTCATCAGTTCCAATTACACTTCAAACTCGGAACAGTTAGCTCCCTGTTACGCCATCAGTAGTAATAGTTTTACTGTTATTAACAAAAATTTAGAGTGCTTTCGTAATTATTTCCTTTAAAAAATATTTTGAACATTCACACTATCCTTTCAAATAGTTTTCTTCTTTGCTTTCTAAAAAAATTAATTTTATAAAAGTAATGTTTATTTATTCTACTTCATTTTAGTAAAACAATGTGGGAATCAGATAACAATTTACAACTACAGCACAACCATAATTAAATAAAATTAAAACAAATATATTCATTCCCTTAGAGGCTATTGACCCCCAAAAATATAAAATAACCTAATAGAGGAAGTATTCGTGTAACAGGGCTGCCCACTCAGCCACTGGGGTGGGCGTAAGAGGAAAAACACTGCCCTACTGATTAGGTCAACGCACCTAAATAAAATCAGTTTACCCCCTATTGTTTATCTTAGTTATGCAAATAACCTATAAAATAACAACATAATAAAAAACATCTGCTTATTTAGATGTATAGCATAACAGGAATGGAATTTTCATATGGCATTCACGATTTACCTATAATAGCATAAGTTTTAATGGCATTTGAAATATTTACCATAATTTTAAAACTCATCCTGTTTAGTTAGCATATATAATATAATATCTGAATTGAACCTGTCAAAACAATTATATAAAAGTAAAATAATGGCTAAAGATTATTGTAGAAGAAATAAAATAAAAATAGGCTGGTAATGTGTATATGAATAAATTTATATTATACAATGTCAAATACATGAATCTATCAATTAATAAATATAAATCACGAAAACCAAATACCCTGACAGCCCAATTGTTTTCTTTAAAGAGAGAAAATTTGAACAAGATTCATTTAGCAAAGAAAACTCTTACTCTTCCTGCCACCCCAACTGGATTGAACTGTTTTACTAACAATTACTACACCTTTTACTAAACCTGTCATTCCTGTCCTCTGCTCTTTCTTTCCATCTCCTTACTCCAAGGGACTTGAGGTCTTCTTCAACATCATTCAACCATCTCATTCTAGGTCTTCCTCTAAATCGTTTCCCTTCAAGGCTTCCATATAACTAGCAGCTTGGCATCCTTGTTTCTGGCAACTGATCCAGGTATCCCAGCCAGCTGAGGCAGTATTTCATATATCTTCCGGAGTATTTTCCTTTGCCAGGCATTGGAGTTTCCTTTTACTTTAATTACTTTCATCAACATTATTGATGAATACAACTTACAAAATAAATGTTTAAATGCGATAATATATATGTACTACACAATGTTTTCATTTATTGTGAAATAAATATTTTTCAGTTTAAAGTTTATTGAAAAATCCGATTTTCCGAGTGCAATCATTATATAGTATGTCATCTCTGTTACAGGAAAGGCGAGCAATCTCTGTACTGTTCGGCGCAGCGAGAGGTAATGTCACATTTACTGATAGTGGCAACAAGGTAAGGATTGTTGGAGTTATTGAAGGATTGTCACCCGGCCAGCATGGCTTCCATGTTCATGAAAAGGGAGATGTCAGCATGGGATGTGCCTCCACACTTGGTCATTACAACCCAAACAACGTAAACATACTATATTAACATTCTTAGTACAATTTAGTTGTGTAATCCAGTGAACTAAGAAAAAGTATACTTGGAATACGTAAATAATCTATACTTTCCCTTACACTTCTAATTATTAATACTTAGTAATTTTTTTTTTTTTAAGAACTTGAGTACCTGTTTACAAGATAAAACTGTACTATTTTACTGTTGGTTTATTCCACTATCTCAATCTTTTTCAAGTAATCCAGCATTAGTTACTCGATCAATTCACAAAATACTTGGTCTATTCTTTCATCCGTTCTAATGTAAATTTATTCTAACATATTTATTAAATCTGGTTTTTAAATGGTGACCATTTGCACTTCAGACTTCATTGTACTTTTATCTTTTGCTAACATGTGCAGTTTTCTAAATTATTCCAAGCTTGTACTATTGAATAATTCAGTTTATTCATATATTGTGAACTGTGTACTTGTGTTTGTTGCTGTAGGAACTTTATATATTTTTATGAAATAATTATAAAAAAATCAATTTTAATAGAGCTTAATTTTGAATGTATAGCTTATATTTTATTTAATGTACTTTAATATGCATAAAAAATAAAATATATATATATATATGACCGAAAAATTGTTTCTTCTTTGAAAAATTATGAAAAAGGAGGTCTGATATAAAAAAAATTAATGGCTGCATTACTATTTTTTATTTATTTCAGAAACAACATGGAGCTCCTCAAGATGAAAATAGGCATGTTGGAGATCTCGGCAACATTCTGGCCGATGAGCGTGGAATCGCTAGCTTCGTCATGACTGATCACCAAATCCGTCTCTCAGGACCTACCTCAGTGATCGGTAGAGCCGTAGTTGTCCACTCTGATCCTGATGACTTGGGAAAAGGCGGACACCCAGACAGCCTGACCACAGGCCATGCTGGATCAAGGCTTGCTTGCGGAGTCATTGGAACCTTGTAAAAACCTAACTTTCCTTCAATTAGTTGAACCATGTAGTTCCCTAAAGACAGCAAGTTTATTAATTTCACATCTGAAGCTAGATAGAAGCCAAATATTGCTATTGCCAGTATTATATCAATCAGCTATCCTTATTTTTACATTTTACCCCAATAAGATAATTAAACAGTCAATTTTAATTGAATCGTTAAATTATATATGTAATGGCATATATTCATTATTATAAATCAGTAATTTATAATAGTTTAGATCTGAGTAAATATATGCAAGTAATTTATAGGTAATAGTGCAACAGCTTAAAAATTATGACAATAGAATTAGAATTATTAAATCAAACATTTTAAGCTGTCTCTAGATTGGGATATAATTTAGTTTGCTTCAAATTGGTTTCGGGTTTTCTAAAAGATAGATAGAATTTGCAACCAAAAAGACATGCATTAGATCTAATTCAGTAATCATATGGCCTTTAAACTCCAATGCCAATGATATGAAGATTGGTTTATTTTAAATTCCAATATTATAACTACAATGTAAAAGCAAGTGGTGAATAAATGAATATTAATAACATAAAAGTTTAACTAATAGAATAAATTATGAGAGATATATTAGTGAGATGTAAGCATTGAAATTTGTTAAATTAAAATTTTTACTCAGGCATTGTAGTTATAAAGTGCTGAAAAGGTGTGCAATATTTACATGCTCCTATATTTAATTTTTTATATTTTTGTATTGATTGAAGTTATAACAATTTTCATTACACCATATGCAATCATAGATTGCTGTAGAAAAATATGTAAAAAATTATATAAATACATGTCTTTATAATTAAATATTATAAAACAAAATGGAGTTGTTGATTAACATCCTGAATGTTATCCTTTATTCATACTTTTTTTATGCATAGATTTTTAAATGTTAAAAATAATAAATGCATTGTTATTTAAGGTTGGGATGAACTCCAGTGCTTAAACAGTTGTTTTTTTAAATATTTATATGTTAACCCTTAAAATCCCAAATGTAAACAGTGCCTGAAAAAATACATATAATTACTAAAACAATTCAGGATGGGCGGAGTCCTAAGGAGAAGGATGAGAAAGGCAGTTTTTTTAATAACTATTTAAATGTATATATACATACACACACACACTTTTCAATTTATTATATATATATATATATATATATATATATATATATATATATATATATATATATATATATATATATATAAAATGTCTGTTTAAGGCAAAAAAAAAAAAATTGAGGCGTTTTTAAAGTATACTGGTGTGTAAAATTTTTATTTAGGACTTCTACCTTTCCTGCTTATAAGCTTATCTAATTAACTCCTGCCTATGCTTATATATTTTAAACACCAAATACTACAACTGCTCTCCTTTTCTAAAATGTAGATACAAAATAAAGCCTGCTTTGGGTCCCAGTTTACCATTACTTTTGACTCAGCATGCCGTTATACACAGTCACCAGCAAAATTATAAATATTCTCCTTTTTAGGCCTCAGCTAATGCATGTTTTCACATATTCCAACATTTATTATAGAATTTGATCTCACTTTTTCTAAATGAAAACATTTCAAAGCAATCAGTAAAATATAATTTAAAAACACAAAAGAAAACTTTATAATTGAATATTTACTGTACCATTCTATTGATTTATTCAATTAGTAAAAGCATGCAATTAATTTTGTGTTTTAATTGAGTTTCAATAATTTCAAAGACGAACACAGTAGTGGCATTATAAATTTATTTTCTAATCCTTGAATAAAGTGTAATCGATATTTAATGAGATTCAGAATGTTAAGGAACATTTAATCATAATCAGTAATAATAGATCTTAACTCTTTTATTTTGATTTTTAAAAAGACCAGATTTAACACCTACCAATTTCCTTTATACAATAATACAAATGAAATTTTGTTGCAGGGAAACTACTTCGAAGGATTCAGGTGCCTGGGTTCTTAAGGCTTCTCTAGTCTCTGTCATTTCTCTTCTTCTTTTGAATCTCTTATAAGTCTTTCAAGAACTAACACACCATGTACCTATTTATTTTCACAAATCTTATACCTGTATAAAAATCTTAAAGTTAACTTTTTGATTATTAGCAAATTATTGTTAAATTGATAAGACTATGTATTAATTTGAATACATTCATTACATTGCAGTTTATATATCTTGAAATGGAAGATTCGTATTATTTGGTAAGATCACTAATGTAACATGTTATTATTCAATAGAATATAACATAATTTGTTATGCCTAATGTGCTACTTTTTGCATGTTCAACTCGTAAATGGTTTAAATAAAAGTCAAAGTAATGCAGGAATAATTCACTATGTATAGTATTAGATTGCAGTATTATTTTTGTATTTTTTGGAAAAAAATAATTTCTTTTTTTGTTTTATAATCTACAAAAAATTAAAGGTTCTATCTACAATAAAATAAAATAAATATTGTAGACTGTTAATTTATTAAGTAGCAATTTTATAAAAAAAATAAATAAATTGACATTTGAGTGTTGAATAAGTATTTTGCTAAAGAATATTTAAATTTATTAACAAATTGATTCATGGTGTTAAAAAAATAATGATCATAAATTATATCTTTATTTTTCTACTTTGATATTTATTATGGATTTCATTCATTATTGAATCAACAAATAATGGATTTTGTTTTTAATTATTATTGTCAGTTACATGTATAATTATTACCTTAAACAGTTGTATCAAGAGTGATGTCTATGTTTAGTTTACGAAGTATGTCAATAATTCATACAAAATTATGTTCATAAAATAAAATAGCATTAGTATGAATAAATGGAAAATCAGATAGTTTAAAATATTACTCATCAATTATTGATTTTCTAAGTTCTTAAAAATATATGGTTTCTTCTTGTTGTATCTTATGTTTTAATGGCAGGTTCAAAGGTTTTCTTAACATTTTTTTCCAACTATAAATAGTATCTGATAACAATACATCAGCAAAATGCGAATCCTGAAAATTATTTCAAGCCTGTCTTCATTAACCCCCCCGGGTCCACCCCTCGTTTTAGAAATTATATGCGTTCTTCATCAGTTTAACTCAATTTTTCATGACCTATTTTTATTATTCCAACTAGTATGTAAAATGATATATTATAACGGTGATTTTTTTTATCTAATAGAAATAAATTTTAAATTAGATATTATCTTTATTTATATTTTTGAATGTAGCACATATCTTAGTAAAATCAGCAGTGACAGACTTTTATCTCATAGGCAAAATGATTAGAGATGCCAAAAAGTGAAGTATTTCAGGTTTGGAGAAAAAAAATCTCAATAATTCTGGGAATAAGAATTATGGTATGTTTGTTACAGTCTGTCCACTGTAGCTATTGTAGTATAAAAAAATACTTAGTCCCTGTAACCTCTTTATCGATAGAGATGATAAATACAACAGATATATTAAAATTTAATTAAATTAAAATATTAATTTAAAAAAATATAATTAAGTGTGCTAAAGTCAAAGATATCTCTTAACTTCTATATTCAAACATTAGACAGATTGTTGTTTATTAGCCTACTTTCAATCTCCCTTGCCTCTCAGCAATACTAACTCATAATTTTATTTTCAATTAATTTTTTCTGATTAATCACCTAACCAATTAGAAAAAAAATGGTATTAAAAAAACTAATGATTAAAAAAAACATAAAATTGAAACCTTAGTAATTCATTATATGAATTATGATAATATTCATAAATATAGTTTAATATATTATGTTAACTTCAATTATGGTGATTGTTCAATGGATGTGAGCAGGTTCATTGCCAGAATTATGATTAAATAAGGCTACATTCACAACCCTAGTAATTTTTGTTCTCCCTTTAATATTGAGGAATAGACAACGCTATTATTCAAAAGTAGTTGTCCTCTCTTAAAAATTTTATTTTTATTTTTTGGTGCAAAACTAATGCTTGTCAATAGACAATTTTTAAAAATATCATAAAATCCCTTCCCTGGCTATCTGCTTGTTATTATTTTCTGTTTCTTAGATTTGTTTCTAAATTTTTAACAACCACATTCTCACAAAAACCAATGACGATTAATTTAATTATTTAATTATTTAACATTTTAAAGTAAGCTTCTTCAGCAGTTTACACAAAGTGTTATTGTTAAATTTAAACCTATTCCTCGACATCCGTGATCTTATGACTGCATTACCATTTCATAATTTGAAAATCCCAATTTTTCCATAATTGAATTATAAACTAGACATATCCAGTTTTTGTTTGTTTTCAAATTGTAATAAGAAACAACATGGGGTTCATCTCATTTCAAATTCCTTTCAAACTGAATCCTTACTAAATCATATTCTTATAACAACTTGAAGTTAGAGAAAAAAAAAAGCCTTGGAGATAATTGTGATAATCCCATAAACTGAGAATATTAAAGGTTCGAGAAACAAGATAAACAAATTGAACAAAAAATTAAGTTCTTGATGATATAATTATAATCAAAAACTTAAGTTTCTTTCAATATGGTGTTTCCTCTTCAGAGACAGTGATAATAGTAAGTAACACATGCAGCTTTGATGTGTATTTATATCAATTTATTAATTATTATTAATTAATTAGATTTATAAATCAATTTATATCATTGAGTTATAAATCTTAAAATTAAGTACAGTGGAGCTGGTTAAATTGTAAATTTAAGGGGTGTCACAAAAATTTCAAATGATCTAAGATTACAAATTAATTATTATTATTATTATTTTCCCCCAGAGAAATATTTATTAATATAAATAAAAGGTCCATTATGATATATTAATTGAGCCCACTCACGTTTAATTTAATGGTTTTGGAAAGAAAAAATGGTTGACCACATAATTACTATCTAGAGGATTTTGTCCTATTCAAATCCAAAATTTTTTCTTATTATGTATTCATGCAAAATTAATATTGCATACTTTTATTTATTATAATTATTAAAATTAAATATATAAAATCAATTTTTAATAATTTAATATTAAGGTAGAACTCCACCCTTATTGATTCACGACCTCCCCTAGTGAAATTTGTGATAACTAATTGCTTTAAATAAAATTGCTTCCTTTCGCCGAGCAGAATACAGGAAAGTACCAGACGGGCTTCATGAGAGGAAAGTTTACCATGGATCAGAATTCTGCATTAGAAGCATTCTGGAGAGGTGCAGGGAGTATAATATCCACACACACCACCTGTTCATTGACTTCCGAATGGCCTATGATAGTATAAAGAGGAACGAGCTGTACAAGGAGCTGCTGGAAATGGGAATACCACTGAAGCTGATACGACTGATTAGGGCTACGATGAAGAAGGTACAATGCACAGTGCGTGTTCAAGGTGACCTGACTGAAAGCTTCGAAACTCACAAAGGGCTGAGACAGGGTGATTGTCTTGCATGCCTTCTCTTCAATTTGGCCCTTGAAAGTGCAGTGCGGAAATCTGGAATACAAATTGGGGGAACTATATTCAATAGATCTTCTATGATTTTGGCCTTCACCGATGACATAGATATTGTGGCAAGAACCCCTGCAGATTTAGAAAATGCTTTTAACAGTCTCCAGATAGCATCAGCTAGATTGGGTTTAGAGGTCAATGAATCACAAACCAAATATATGCATGCAGGCCCACAAGCGAATGTGCATGAACAATCGCATTTTATGGCTGGACGGTTTAAATTTGAAAGGGTGAAGGAATTTGTGTATCTTGGATCACAGGTGAACGCGGAAAATGACATAAAAGCAGAAATCCATCGCAGAATTATGTCCTCAAATAAATGTTATTTCGGGTTACTGAAGCATTTTAGAAGCAGGGCTATTTCCCAAAACACGAAGGTACATTTGTATAAGACCCTAGTAAGACCTGTTCTCACTTTTGCCTCCGAATGTTGGACATTACCCAGTTCACAGGAAGCCCTTCTCCTAAGGTTCGAGAGGAAAATTTTGAGGAGAATTTATGGCCCAGTTTGCACCAATGGGATATGGAGGATAAGGACGAACGCTGAGCTAGCAAGACTCTGCAAGAGCTACAAGACTCTACAAGACTCTCGATAAACTTTCCAGATATTTTAAGGGTAATAAAAGTAGGCCGGCTTCGATGGGCAGGTCATATAATTAGAATGACCCAGGATGAGATTCCTAAAATGGTCCTAGACGAAAGGATTTATGGGACAAGAAGAGTGGGAAGACCTCGGCTCCGATGGATCGATGGAGTGGCGGCGGATGCCAGGTCCATCTTGGGAATCCGCAATTGGAGAACAGTGGCAACCAATAGAGAAGACTGGCGAACCAAGCTGCAGGAGGCCTTGACTCTACAGGAGTTGTAGCACCACGAATGATGATGATGATGAATTGCTTTATATTAAGCTTTAAATTATTATTCATTGAAATTATTAAAATTATTACTGATATAATTTGGTATTAATTAAATTTATTATTGCTGTAGATGTCTAAGGAAGTTTTACTTGAAGCAGTAATAACTTAAATTTAAGTCAGGACCTGTAATTTTTATATCTCTGAAGCTGAAACAGCTTTTATTCAATTAAAGCAACTATAATTAAAACTACAAAAAGACCAAGATCCCAGACTCAACTTGAAAGGATTCGTTGGAGGTACTTGTTAATCTTTTCAGCGATCATAATGAATTGAAGTCTGCAATAATAATATTTTTCATTGTATATCAAATGAAAGGATTTATATTTCCAATAATTACAAATTTCACAACTAAATCCAGCATATTTAGTAATCATGAATTCTGCAACATTTGACTAGTGTGGCGCCTGAAATGGTAAGACAACAGTACTTAAATACTGCCTCTGTTGACTTTTGCTGTTCTTTGGAAGCAATAATTAAGGTAACCATAAGGTCCCCCCCCACAACTGAAAAGATCAGTTTATTTTTGTTTTTTTATCTCAAGAGATTTTAGTGATCAGAAGTTAACGTTTTATACATCTAATTGAAAAAAATACTGTAGCACTATAAGCCATGAAGTGTCATAGGTTCAGTGCATGGAAGAGCGTGCATGCAATAGTGTTATTTCTAAGACGAGGGTTATGCAGGGATGTGATTTGTCTGAGATCATGCTCAACCTGCTCAACAATGTGAAATTCTTCTCAGCAGTATACATTTTAAACAATGTTCTTTAAAAAAAAAAAGTAGAAGAATCCTGGACGTTATGCTTGAATGAGGTACATGGCATGAATTTGACCTCCCCTAGCCCAGAAGAGATACCAAATGGGTTTAGAAACAGTATTAAAAGATTGTTAATATAAATATGTATTTATTTAATTATAAATACATTTTAGAATTAGAATAATGCTAATTTGCAGGTATTTTTTGTGAATTGTAGATATTGTTTTCGACCTCTTCGCTCTTATCCATTATCAAAAAAAGAAAAATCCCTTTTTTGTGATTTTCCAAAATAAAACACTTTCAGTGTTTTTAAATTAAAATTGTTCACCAACGAATTTTAAATAGCATTGTAGGTCCTTCAAATTTAGTATACATTGTTGTTTTACCAGATGTGGAGATATCAATCTATCGAATAAATATAAAATGGAACATTGGGTAGGAATGGAAAAGATAAAACAATAGCTATCCGCAAAATTAAATGGAAATCACAAAAAACGAAAAGTTAAGAAATAGTTTGTGGATGAACACCAAACTGCGTGCACTAGGATGAAAGACAAGAACATGAATTTAATAACGGCTTAAGCAGGAATATGAATGAAATATTTTGAACATCCATAGATCCTTACCATACTGGGAACATAGCTTATGATAATACACGTGATCCGGGTAGAAATCGAGCTGGTATTAGTTAATGAGCGGGTAGAAATCGATCGATTAAAAAGAAAATAAGCATATCGGTTTAATAGACATCTTAATAAGTGAGTTGTTCGAGGATGGTGGAGAACATCTAGTTGCTGGAGTGGATCAATTCATTCTGGAGAGAAGAACTGGTATCCAGTTAGAATGGAGGCCTCATTTATTCATAGGTTGTTTGTTGGCTCTAGTTTGTTGGATTATTATATTATAATCCATTATATAATCGTAGTTTCAAGCATGGTACGGAAGAGCAATTACTTGGGTGAAGCCCTGACTCTACATCTCACTTTATATATATTGGGCTTCCAAATAAATATTTCTCCCTACACAAGATATTTTTTTTACCTACACCCGGACCATTTTCTTCCTCATACTAATTCCTTGGTTATATATAACTCTAAATCAGAACCGTTCATCCAAGCTCTTTTCTATCGTGTTGTCCTTCCTGTAAATCCCAGTTTTATCATAATTTTCTGAAGATAAGTTTCTAACAACGGAAATGTAAGCTGTTTTGAATCTAACGAATAGGCCGTATACATGTTCTACTCCACATGTTTTCACAAGTATCAGTTTCATTATAAGTATTTAGTAGCTATGCTCTTACTGCCCAAAAATTCCGCTGGTCAAGATCCGAGCTGTTCGAAATATTCCTTCAATATCCTTAGTACCCCTGCATTAATTGCGTCACTTTGTAGCTCTTGTGTTTCATCTGAGTGCATGTATTTTGTTATTCGTCCTTGAAATATTTTTCAACTTATCATTTTTCTTGAGATCGGGTTACTTTATGAGATAGCTGTTTTGTTCCCTGATCTATTTCTCTCCGTGTTTATCTATAGGAAATTCCTCAAGATCAAGTTATTCAAATCTGTTTTTACCTCAAGTTTAAATTTTTATGGCAGGATCTTTTTATTGGTTTGATTTCTTACCCATCTGTATTCTGCTTCATGTTTTTAGGACTCTCTTAAATATTTGACTGTCTTTAATTTATGTTAAGTCATCTGCTCCTCAAAACTCAGAAAATCTTTTATCGAGCTTCTAAGCCTCTTACTCTTGATTTATAGATGTTCTATGGAAATGTCTAATAGGAACAACTATATACGTCGCTGTTTTGCATGGATGGATTGCATACATAGCTTACATCATATAAGCTGCGATAATAGCTTAAATCATGTATTCCAATTGTCAGTCGAAACTGAAATTTTCTTATCACTTTTCTCTTGAAGTTCCCAAGATAGTTTTTAAGTCTTGTTTTAGGAAGATGACATGTTTTTTTTCACGAGATCTCTGACTAGAGGGCAAGTAGGGTATTTATGTTTATGTTTAACGACGCGAACCAATCAATTCTTTAAATTGATTTATAAAATAAATAAACAATTTTTTGTAATTTATTTACATGATAACTTATAATATAATTAGTATCCATTGATCATAAAAATCCATATATTATAGATATGGCTACACTGAGTTCCAAGAAGGTTATTAATTTTTCAGTTTTGACAGATGTGTAGAGTTAGTTTTGTATTTGATTGTTGATAGAATTGTTGTAATTTGAATTTGTTGCAAGTGATAATTATAGTTATGGCTGAGGCCGAACCCACAGCAGAACCAAAGAAAGTTGTTCATATATATCCATTAGTTGAGGTACATTTGAATAATATTTTGTTTATAATCTTTAATAATTCATTTATGCACGAAATTTATGTCTTTTCTCTTACATGTTTGCTGTCTAACTTCTCATATATCGATAATTTTTATTCTGTGAATCCTAGAATTCAGATATGAGCGAAGATATGAAGAATGAAGCAATCGAATTAATTGTTACAGCTTGTGAAAAATATTCTACTAATAATGAGGTATGTTCTTTTAGTTATTCATATATTATTTAGCTGTTTAATTATATTTTATATCTAGAGGAATTTGTCGTTTTTGCAGTCATTCGATTCAATTCCTTTTAGCATATTTTTATATTAGTTATTCGGTACATTTTGAAGAACTTTCGGGCATATTTTAAAATTAAGTAAAGTCATTTATATCAAATCTAAGTAGCTTATGAAAATAGTTTCAAAATCGGTTTTTCAAGAATTTTCTGAATCCATTTTAATTGTTATTTTGGTTTGTGTAATAGATTTTTTGTTTGTTTTTATTATTGCCTGGCAACTAACTTTGTTTCCTTAGCAACTATTGTTTTTGTTTGATTTGTATTTCCTTATTTATTAAGTAATCTTTTTAATAATAAATAATAATTTAGAGATTTAAAAGGACCTCTTTTAATCCTGTACAAACGATATGTAATTTCATTAACAAAATCTAAATTTAAAATTCATCATGTAGAGATTATTTGTAATGTTTTAGATATTTTAAAAACTAAAATCCTAACTTTGCAATCCACAATGCCAACAAAAGTTTGTCAAATTTAACGTAATTACTTAGTTCACAGTAGTTTATTGGTGTTAAAATATAAAATAAATCTTCAAGTTAGGGTTTTTATCGAATTAGCTATGTCTTAATATTGTACTTATTAGTAAAAGAGTGGTAATTATTATGTCTTTAGTAAGATGTTAACTGTTTTTATTGGAAATAATTCTTTAGAAAACACTAATATATTTATTATAAATTGATGTCTATGTTGTATCATCTCATTATTAAGTTATCTCTTTTCCTCCAATATTAATTTTAGAAATGCTACTGGTTAAACTAATGTCATTATTAACTGTAAAAAATTTTAAATGGCATAAGACACTAAAAACATGATTTATTAGCCCCTTCCTACACCAATGTTTAAAAACTAAAATCCTAACTTTGCAATCCACAATGCCAACAAAAGTTTGTCAAATTTAACGTAATTACTTAGTTCACAGTAGTTTATTGGTGTTAAAATATAAAATAAATCTTCAAGTTAGGGTTTTTATCGAATTAGCTATGTCTTAATATTGTACTTATTAGTAAAAGAGTGGTAATTATTATGTCTTTAGTAAGATGTTAACTGTTTTTATTGGAAATAATTCTTTAGAAAACACTAATATATTTATTATAAATTGATGTCTAAGTTGTATCATCTCATTATTAAGTTATCTCTTTTCCTCCAATATTAATTTTAGAAATGCTACTGGTTAAACTAATGTCATTATTAACTGTAAAAAATTTTAAATGGCATAAGACACTAAAAACATGATTTATTAGCCCCTTCCTACACCAATGTTTGTAAAATTGCTTTTTGGAACTTTTGAAAACTTCAAAAATTATCCATAAGTTGGAATCTTGTCATTCCCAAGGATTGTTTGTATTGCTGTGGTAGTTAACCATGTCATCACAGCCTGTTTTGTTTTCTTATATGGCCCCTTGTATTTTATTTTTTATAACACATGGTCTGGTCAACAAAAGAGAAAATCCTTATTAGATACCCTAAAAAAAATTCGACTCTCAACAATATATTTGTTTTAATTTTTGTCTTTTTCAATTTGATATATTTACTGTTCTCCTTTTGTTTTAATGAGTTATAGTAGTTGTTTTTTTTTCTCATTAGGGTTTTTACAGCATTCTTAGAAATGGTGTTATTTACTATGTGAATTGGTTTATTTTTAGAATTAACATTTATAATATATTTAATGGATTGTTTATTGGATTAATGGATTATAATCCAGTGAATATAAAACTTAAGCTAAACTCAGCTTAGCACGATGAGATTCTTCCTAGCAATCATATAAGTGCCGATACATCAATGACCAACTGTCTCAAGGAAGTGAATAAGGCACCTATAGGTGGTAACTCATCTTATAGGCCAGCGGGTAGGTACCAAAAAAAGGGCCTTAGGTTGCAATAAATTGAGGAGAGCTGAATTTTTGATATGTTGCTAGGGCATGTCTGACTAGTGGAAATCCAAGTTTGCTACTGAAAAAACAAATGGGAAAACTTTTGGTGGCCAAAAAACCTCGACATTTTCGGAATTATTTAAGTTTTTGGCCTATATCTCCTAATCGGTGCGTTTTCGATTAAAAAAATCATTGGTATCCATTTTTAAAGTAGAATAGATTTGTTATAATTTGAGCCCAACCGCAGCTATGTAGTTTAAATAGATTCTGAGTTATGTCCCTTTGAAAATTGGTAATCTTTTCTTAAAAAAATCCAAATTTAAGTTTTGGCCGACTTTCATGAGGAACACTGGCGGAAGGAGTGATCCTACGATGAAAGTCATCGGGAATGACGCTGTAGTAAATTTAATTAGCTTTAATTTAAGCACAGACCTAGGCCTGTAGGTCTAATAAGATTCTGAGTTACGCCCATAGGTCATTTTTTCCAAATAGTCCAAATATAGGCCAGCGGCCAGGAGTTTGAGGGTCGCAATAAATTGAAGAGAGCTGAATTTTTGAGATGTTGTAAGAGCATGTCTTACTAGTGGAAATCCAAGTTTGCTACTGAAAAAACGGATGGGAAAACTTTTGGTGGCCGAAAAACCAAAGGGAAAAAATGACCAAGGGGCGTAACTAAGAATCTGTTAGACCTACAGGCCTCGGTTTGTGCTTAAATTAAAGCTAATTAAATTTACTACTGCTTCATTCCCCATGACTTTCATCGTAGGATCACTCCTTCAACCGGTGTTCCTCACGAAAGTCAGCCAAAACTTAAATTTGAATTAATAAAATAGAGCCAAAATTCAAAATGAAACATTAAATTTTTATTATAATGCAAATGGAAAAAACCACAAGCAGAGCCTTATGTTTCAAATCTGGTGTAAAATACAAACACTTATACAAACAGTCGACGTTTCGCCGTTTCGACGTTTTTCACGTTATAAAAACAGTTTTGGGTTGAACGTCTTGGGGTGGAGTTGCGGTCCCGGATTATGAGCCTTTTTGAGCGATTATTCGTTGGGATGTATTGCACTTCTGTTTTGAGATGTGAGTGAACTTACTTTTTATTGTGTCTTGATAATGCCTGAATGGGCGAAACGTCGACTGTTTGTATAAGTGTTTGTATTTTACACCAGATTTGAAACATAAGGCTCTGCTTGTGGTTTTTTCCATTTGCATTATAATAAATTAAATTTGAATTTTTTGGAAAAAATTACCAATTTTCAAAGGTCTGTTGCTCAGAATCTATTAAAGCTACAGAGCTGTGGTTGGGCTCAAATTATATCAAATTTAATCTACTTTAAAAATGGATACCAATGTTTTTTTTAAAATCAAAAACGCTGGTTATAGGAGATCCGATTAGGAGATATAGGCCAAAAACTGAAATAACTCCAAAAATTTTGAGGTTTTTTGGGCACCAAAAGTTTTCCCATCGGTTTTTTCAGTAGCAAACTTGGATTTCCACTAGTCAGACATGCCCTTACAACATATCAAAAATTCAGCTCTCTTCAACTTATTGCGACCTCCAAGTACCTGACCACTGGTCTATTAGTATCTCAAAACAACAGTAGAAGTTAAATATATCAGGATGCATATGTAACAATTCAAATCAATAATTAAGATGTTTAGCAAAAAAACAAAACAAACAAAAACAGTAGTACTAAAAAAAAAGAACTTTGGTAAGCAACATATGTGAGAATAATTTAAAAAATGTTTTAATTGTAAGATACAATGTAATCAGTTAAGTTTAATCTATTATCTATTTGACTATTTCTAATTATTTTTAATGAAATATTTTCAGTTAGCTGCAAGCCTTATAAAAGAACAACTAGATAAAAAGTTTGGACCTTCTTGGCATGCCATAGTTGGTGAAGGCTTTGGATTTGACATTTCTTATGAATGCAACACGCTTTTATACCTATTTTTTGGTGGAAATGTAGGAATATGCATCTGGAAATGTTGATAATTAAAAAAAGTCTGAACAGAGTTGAAGTCTGAACATCAGTAAATGTCTTCGTAAGATCTAGTCCTAAATGAATAAATCATTTGATATTACATTATAAATACATATCCCCAAGGGATCTGTTCATTTTTAAACTTCATAACATTTTTCATGGATTGTGATCTTATTTTATTGAAAATATTTTTAAATCTAGTCTATCTAGTGTTAATAATTCTTAATATAATGGTAATGATAAGTTCCAATAAGGAGATCATTCCATTTAAATTAGTGCTAATTCATGCAATGACACTTTACTGAATAGTTAATATTAAAGGTTAAAGGGAAATATTTATTACTATTCCAAGATAGGGTAATGTTTAGCCTCAAAGCTCAATAACGACTATAGCAAAATAAATTGATGTACCTTTCTAGTGTTCAATTGTCAATAATGCATATTAATCTCAAATATTGCTGTATGGCTTTCATAAAGCACAATTTTTATTCTTCCGAGATACTTTTGTAGTGATGTTTATATTTAACGGATACTAGATTGAATTTGTTATTTTGAAATCATATGACAATGAAATTGGATTTTATTACTCATTTGAATCTGCTCATACAATCAAAAGTGTATTTGGTTATATTTAGAATGATATTTGAATAAAACAATCACAAAGGGGAGTAACTTTTCATTCTTTTTAATTAAGTACATTGATTTGGGTCCTGAGCTTCAAAGGGTTTTAATTTATTCAGTTACAACTCATACGATAGAAAAACAATATAGTGTAAGGGGTTTGATACTTTTAAATAATATAACTTTTTAACTGTGACTATGACCATCACTGAAAAAACAAACAATTTTAATAGTATTTAATCATTTACAGCCAAGCGGTTTATATTCCTCTACAACTGTTTCTGACTTCTGCTTCTGAGATGTTGATTATTTTCTATTCGTAATTTTCTAATTTTACTTTTGTTCTTTAACATAAAATACTAGTCAAACTCAATGATATATAATTTTTTTTTAGTCCTTGCCATTTTTGGTAATATGATATATGTTAAATTTTTTTTAATTTATGGTTTCGTCTTCATAAAAATATTGGAAAATGTTTTTAGAAGTTTTAATAGTAGTATAGATAGTATCGTTCAATAGATGGTATCTATTTTTTTTATTTATTTTTTTTTATTTTGAGGATAAAAGAAATACTTATTAAATTCAGCAAACTTTTTACAATTATGTGATGATCCATAATATTTTATCTGTAATAAATGAATAGTTACTCCTTTTTTCTATTTGTTTCTACAAAGATAAATTGCTGTTAAGTTTTGTAATCAAGAAGTGTTGGGTTCTTGCTTGGATTTGTAATGAATTGAATATTTTAAGTTTACTATTAATATTAATAAATAAGTAATCCACAAATAATTATTTTACTAATTGTGGATTACTTATTTATTTTGAATATTGAAATATTATTTATTTAAAATATGTGTACCTCGTTCAGTTGTTACCTATTGTGTTTTATATCTAGTATTGTTTGATTGTACCAAGTTTAAGTTTTATGAGACAAAACAAGTCTAGTCTTTTTTTTTCTAGTCTTTGTTATTTATTGAATTAAATTTATTAATTGCATAATATGTTAGTACATGCTAGTCTAGATTATGATTATCTTGTTTAATTTTGTTTGATTAGTAATTAATTTAATGTATTTTATTTCTTGTATCTGCAATTGAAGTTATGTGAACATTGTTATCTATTTAATTATTTATTATAAATCTTAATTTATTACAAATTAAAATTAAGTATTTAATTAAGATGTTTTCTACTTGTATATAAATGTTTAGTGTGTATCAGTTACCTTAAAATGATTATATTAATCTAACTTTATTACTATTGATGTTACTTGCCATGATGAAATCAGTACTTAAAAGTAAAATATCTCCAGTAAGTATTACTCTAAAGTTTGCTCAAGAATAAGTTTTATCGAGGAGGAGGGGGAAAAAGATCAGGAGTCACCAAAGTTTTTGAACCATTCTCTCTAAAAACAACTAAAACCCCTTGAGACCTTGCAAAATTTATTTGCCATGTCTTAAAAATATACGTATTTTAAGATTTTTATGCTTCTACTTTGAATGTTTTAAGTTATTGATATTAATTAAAACTATTTTCTGATTGGAAAAAAACGTTGAAATGCATTAAATTTGATATTTCCCAGCAAGAGGAAGATATATGCAAAAATGATTCCGAACCCCAAGTTATTAAGTTTATTTCTTTAGTTGATACCTGCACATAAAATTTATTTAAAAGGCATTCAAACTCAGGATATTTATAAACAAAAAATATAACAATATTTGTGAATTTGGAATAGTTTTTCCATTTATATCCAGCAATAGTATCTACCTGCAGTGCTTTTTCGTGACCTTTATCAGAGATTATTCTTGTTATATGGATCAATAAAAACCCCCTACCTTTATTTTTTTCTTTTTTGCTCGTAAACCACATATAATTGATTATGAATCAGTTAGTTTTTAATCTCACCAAAATGTGAGTAAGAAAAACGGAACTCCAACTAATGAGAAATAACTATTATGGGTGAAGGACCATAAAAATTGTCAACCTATTTTTTATTTTTCTCTTAGTAATCGAAACTCAAATAACCTTACAACTGGTTGTTATTTACATGAATTTTTTTAAACAATTTTTACTATGAATGCAGTTTATACCTAGTCAATTTGTTTTGGTTATGCTATGTACTTCTGAATACATATGTTTTTCATACACGGACTGATTTGAAATTTTCTAAAATCTTCAAAAACCACTCTTTGTTATTTAAACATGCATAGCTTCTGGATTCGGCAGAGAAGTTATTTAGTACTTTTGAACGTTATATTTGCAGTCATTCACTTGTCAAGAGAGTTTGTTCTTTAGGGTCATTGTCCTGGTAACATTCTAAAGCTTGTTCTACTCTTATTTTTGTATAACCTCATCAGGAAATATCACAGCATTCTAGTAGTTTGTAGGTTTATAAAATTGTTTAAATTTAATATAAGTTATAAATTAATATATTTTTTTTTCTACTTACATTAGATCCAGATCATTTTAATATTCTCCAAAGCGAATATGTCCAGTTTTCTTTATTTTACATTTATTTCTGGTGTTATTTATCCAGCCATTTAATGTAATTTCAAAATTTACCTTTCTTCGCACAAGAATACCTATTCTATAACTGTTCAGAATTTCTCTCCTGATTCAAGATTGAAATCCCATCGAAGATGTATTGATTATCCAGAGTTGTGGAATCAAAATATTAGACCAGTAAAATTTCTCAAAACTAAATTATTGGAAGAATGGAAATAAATGCCCTACCTATTGACCCGATTAACTCCTAAATGACTTATAATGGTACTAAAAACTTAACAATTGCATCCAAAATAATTATTTGAAAAATAGGGCTTAAATAAATTAATTAATGTTATACAACATGACATTGTTAAAATTGTTGTTTTGTATTTATATTTACATTTAAGGCATATTTTTATACTGTTCTGCTATTTTTTTAAATTAATTTATAGGTGTGTTGAAATTATACATACATGATTAAATAACAAAAAATAGTTTTTATTGATTTTTTTATTTCAAATCAGTTTGTAATCAAACTTATGCTTGTTACTTTGTTATTATAATGTATCTGTAATTGGCAATCGTGTAAGCTTTATTGAAGTGGCATTACCAATTTTATTTAATAATAATTTTGTTATGTTTGTTATGCTGACTCTTCAAATTATTAGTATCAATTTTTAGACAGATTTGTAGTAGGATAAAATAAACTTTATTGTTTTAATTATAGTCAATTGATGTGTTTTTTATGTGCTATTGAATCTTTTTATCTATAATTTCCCTTAACCTCCATATTATTAGTAAATATTCAGAACTAATATATACTACTAAGGTATACAGATGATCATGCTCTATTACAATTTTAAGGGATGGCCAAGCGTATTGTGGGAGCACTGGTTTGTATCTAGTCTCTTGATGAAGAAGTTGACTTTTATTTTGTGCTAGACACACAGAATTGGCAATAATACATATATATACACATATTTATTTATTTTTACAAATTGGGAAGGTCTTAAGATTTTTTAAAGGGAGTAAGAAATACTTGGTTATGCCTACCTTGGGATGTGACGTCCCACTCCTGTGCGGTGTCAAGTACTTGTAAAAGATCCGTATCCTAATTGAGGACTGGAAAAGCTAAAGGATCTAAGTGCCATTTTTTTAGTTTTTCACTGCTAACCAATCTAAGTCAATTTGTCAATGCCCTGGTAACAGATGTACAAGCCTTTGAAAATTCTTGTATTATCATTAAAAGGGTTCATTTACAATAAAAAAATATTAGTACTTGTTAAAGATATACTTTTTTTTTACTTCCTGAAAAATTTCACTTTTGGCACTAAGCACCTTTAGCAATTCCAGTCTTCAATTATACCTGAATAAAAAAAATGTAGGACTCACGCTGTAGCATTGTCCAATTAGCCTTAGCAGCATAAAATGAAGTTAAATAAACAAGCAATACAAATTGGCAGTTTAAAATCTCTTGCTTAAGAAGGTGGATGGAAAACTACCAAGTGAGATAAATAATACAGGAATTTTTTATTTATTCTGAAGGTGTGTTTTGTCAACGAAAAATGCAATACAGCCAGTGTTGCTCACACTGGCGTTAAATCTTAAAAGTAGCCAATATTAATCTTAGAAATTCATCAATCTTTTATCTCCTTTTCTTGCTCTTCATAGTCTAAGTGGAAGAGAATGAGAGATCGGTACTTGTGAGAAATATACCAGGTATCTCAGAAGCTGTTTGAGAATTGGAATGGATTATTGTGTGGTATAGGAAATATAGTGTAATTCCGCAATATAGGAGATAAACATCTTTGAGAAATCGTATAGAATTTCGGCAATAAATACTTGATGTGATTGGTAGTAGGAAGGGTTTATAACCATTGAAAATTTATTTAATTGAGGATTAACTCATTTGCCGAGGTCCAGTAATTAATACTATCAGTATAATTTCAAATATGTCAGAAAGGTGAAAAGATGAAATAAATACAAGTTTAATAACTTGTATTGAAATGAATTACAGAAAGAAACTGAGTTATGAGGCTATCAAAATGACCATCGCACGGTAAGATCTCAAAACTCATTTATAACTATATTATAAATTTCCAGCCTAGTATAATGTATGTTTTTAAAATCCAATCACCTCCATCTTGTTAAGTCAGTTCAAAGGACGCATTATATGTTAGAGACCTTCATTCAATCCATTGAAAGAATTGAGCCTCGATTGTACCAAGTATAATCTTAATGTTTAATGATAAGTGTACAACGAAATGTGACTTATGGTTTAATTATAATATTAATTCTTTTTCTGTTTGTTGATTTTTTATTTATGTTTGTTTATTAAGTATGGACATGAAGATAAAGTCCAATGTGTAATTTTATGTATTAGAATTAAATAAATTCATTCTGTTGCCATTTTTTATATATTATTTTTAATTATTCTTACCCCAAATAAAATAAAAACATTATTTTATGTGTTTATCTGAAATTGTGGTGCTGTCTCACATTATTAATTTCCTAAAATAATTCCAGACTTAGTGGTACAATAGCAATCAAACAAATTCAGTTCATAGGAAATTAACACTTTTATTATTAAAAAAATAAATCGGTGGCATATGTAACAAAAATGCTGCAATATGAGCAATTGACAATTACCAGCTATTTAAAACAATTATCTATCAGCTGCTGGTAAAATTAAAAGAAAACTCATTTTTATAAAAATGCACAATAAAATACTAATTCCCTGCAATTTTTCATTATGCACATATCACTAATGACTTATCAACCATCTATCTAATAAACTCAAGTTACAAACTATCAAAATGTAACTTGAAAAGCGTAAGACATGAACATTACACTGCTTTTTAACTACATATATTCTTATAATTGTTTATCCTCCGCCAATTATGAAGTTAACAAATTCTTAATAATAAGTTATAAATGCGTAAATTAAAACAAAAGGCTTATGATAAATTAATGAAAATTATAACTTATCACAATTAAAGCTAGAAAATCTAAGTGAAAATATAACTAACACTTAAATTTGATTCATTAAAAACAATATGTAAGCAATTAATAGCTAATTCCAAAACAAAAATGCAATAAAAGACAGAGATCAAACACTGAAAATTGTTATAAAAAATGGTTTTGTGCAATTTAAATGGATAAAAGACCATCTATATGAATGTAAAGGTTGAAACTTAGTAGCATATAGTAACGCCCAAAAATAATCTCACTATGTTTTACATTTTTATGAAAAATCACTTATAATTGACAAAACAAATTTAATTTACATTATTTTATGAGAAAAACCAGCAAACAGACTATTAACAACATCCATATCTTTTTTTTTCTAACAATCTATATTAGGCCAATTTAAAAACAAACAATAAATACCTGAAATTCATTATCTCAATTAATTAATTGATTTCCCAAATATGTCTTAAAGCGGTATGTACAATAAATGTAATTAAAGTAACAATTGGGAAAAAATAAGAATAAAATTGACATTCCTTTCATATAAGAATAAATGCAAAAAATGTGCTAAAATAATGGCCAACATAAAAAAGTAAAATAAAAAAACAACTAATCCTTAGGTTCAGGGGTTTCTGGTGTATCCCACCTAAGATGAACTTCAGGAGTGAAATTTACAATTTCAACATGAACTGCCTGAAATTTTTCA
Source organism: Troilus luridus (assembly GCA_964056705.1). Lineage (NCBI taxonomy): Eukaryota > Metazoa > Arthropoda > Insecta > Hemiptera > Pentatomidae > Troilus > Troilus luridus. Next base: position 50,107,201 of record OZ057414.1, read on the forward strand.
AATTTTGGTGGTATGGGACAAAGACGATAGGTAACCTTGTCTCCAGGAAGTGGTACATATTCTCCTTCCACGCTGTAAATAAAGAAATAATGTTACAATAAGAAACAAAATAATATTCTAAAATTGACTTAATGTTGAACAAAAAAATATGTGAACTAAAAAATATTAAGAACAAAAAAAGCACGTATGTTAACAATCAGACCAAATTCATACCCAAATGAAATTTTAATTTGATTTTCACACTTTATCAACAACATTATTGTTATTCAACAACAATGTAAATTAATTCTAGACTGTGAAGTTTTGACACATCTTTGCAGTCACCCCACTTACAATATCACAAATAAACATCATAACCGTCTACTGAAAATTCCCTATCTACCCACATTGCTCTAAAGCCAAGTTCCAAAATTATTACAACCCTATTGGCTTAACAAACGAGTACAGGATCCCATCACATTCCCACTAAGTAGTTACCGAAACAGAGCTTAGGACAGTGTCAGAACAGTGGAATTGGGAATAAGAGATTAAGTAAGTAAAGATGCATAAGTAATAATTATTTAATGTAATGAGTTAAGTTCCATTATTTTTTTTTTAGATAAATGTATTAATAAAAAAGTAAGTAATCTAGTTCTCGACAGCATTGCCCCTAATGAATTATAAGAAAGGAACAATTTTACTATGAGCTTGACTGACATGAATCGCAAACACTTAGGTAAATTGTACATTTATACTGGATACTACTTATGAAGATTAAATTATCAAGTATCTTGAACTTAACTATCAAAAGCAGCATATAACTGAATACAGCAAAATATGTTATAACAGCTAGTTTTTCATTCAGCTAGAGGGTAAAAATATCATTTATCACAGCATGAAAGTGGGAAAAAGATGATACAATCAGCTAAAAATGTAAACAAAATTGTTCAATTGTTTAAGACAAAATTCCAGAATCAACTTGTAATTAAAATATTTTTTCTATTAAGTGATTACATTTAGATCAGATGGACATCATGAAATAGGGTATAGATGCTATTGAGGCTAAAATACTTAATGAATATAGTAGTGGCATATACTCAGAATAGACCAGCATAAATATTTTTTCTACAAAACAAGTTTAATTTTTAATTAGTGCTCAGTAATTGAGAAATTAATTTAATATGCGCTGAAAGATTTCAAGTTATCTTATCATCCCAAGGAACTGCAAGTTCTCAAACATCAGGCCAAACCAATAGACCCTATAGATGGTTGACCTGAAACTTTTACTGTAATAAATACCTAACAATTTCAACTCAATTATTACCAAATATTAATTCTAAAATTTACATATTGTGTCACTTTAAATCTGAAAATTTACATGGATAACCAAATCTTAATTAAGATTTATAATCCATTCAGCAGGTGGTTGTTCTAGTTTCGACCGTGTAGTCAAATTCTTTGCCGATGTTTCGCTGGCTATACTGCAAGCTTCCTCAGGGATTAATCTGATACTGATCGCTCCAGCGAAATATCGGCAAAGAATTTGACTACACGGTCAAAACCAGAAGAACCACCTGCTGAGTGGATTAAAAATATTGGCTGTCCCAATTTAAGAGAGTTCTTAATTAATATTATGTAAATTCCATACTTTGAATACCTTTTTTTTCACCACCACATTTAAATAATGAACATGAAAAATGTGATATTTTATCTTTTCACTTTACTTCTAAAACTAATTCTTTAGTTTTATTTTTAACAGAAGATAAAAATTTAAAAAATACAGCTATATATAACATAAAATTTAAACCATAAAGATTCCTTTTGGTTTCGTAATAAGCAGATGTTTTCACAGTTCACATTAAAACATGCTAGAGACTTATAGGCATTTGTTATTAATTCCTCTGAAATTTTACATTTATCACGGCTTACATCAATCATAACAAACTATTACTACCAAAATACGAGTTAATTATTTACAATGTTATAATTGTTTGTGGTTGTTCAGACATTTAACATTAGTTTTCATTTTATAACCAGAATAAATGTAACAAATTTGAATAAATAAGAAGAATAAATAATGTGAAACAAGCCATAGGCGATTATTGCTAAACTAAAAACAATTATTGGGAAACTAGGAGCACAGATAATGGATAAGAGCACTAGAGATGATGGACCACGGAATCACTTTACAAGTCAATTAGCATAGCTTTTTATGCTATTTGCATGACAATTTTGTATACTTCATGATTACATAATTATGTGGTTATATCATAAATCTATGAGGTTAACACCTTTATATTATAATGATAAGGCATGTTTAATCATCTAACACATGATGGATTGGTGTATATGCATAAAATATGTAATATGTAATTGGGATATTGCTGTGGTGAGGAAACTGTACCAAATAATAACAGGCTAAGGGAACATGGAGACTCAAGGCTGCTAGTATCTAACACTATTTACAGTACCAAATGCATTTACATTTCAAGCATATTTAATTGAATTATAAATTAGACTTTCATAAAGTAAAAAATATATAATAAATAGAATTCATCAATAACTTGATTTGTGTATTTCTTTTTTAACTTACTCAGATATATGGACAAACAAGGTTTCACCATTGCAGTCTCTCTGAATAAAACCATGTCCTTTAGACCTACTGAATTGCTTAACAACACCATGTTCCTGCGGGTTGGAGAAAGCTCTTGCAGATCTGTAAGAAGAAAATCCATAAATTATTGAACCAATGCTATGAAATTATATTACATTAATATCCTCTTACGTTGAATCTGTTCTTGTACGCCTGGTTACAATAGGGCTTGGGACATGAAGAGATGGGCTCCCGTCCGGAGAGGACAAATTATGGAAGCTATTTGTTTTTATTGGGGTTTCCATGTTTCAGCGAAGAGTGTTTGGACAATTGGCACGCAAATCTTCTCAAGTGCTTGGCTAAAGTAGTGTTATCAACAGCTGTACTAGATAAGGTTATATTTACTATTATGAGATCTTTATGAATGCATTTAAAATTCTTTCATATCAAGGAAAAATTTTAAAATAGTTATGCTAAATGATATATTTTTGTGCAATGATCCAATTATGTTAAATCTATTAATAGTTCGTTGCAGAAATTGGCGCAAAATTCACATGTAATCAATAGTTCCAGCAACATAATCTTGGAGCGCTCGCATCCCCAGGATTGATATGTTTGACATTACAGGAGGAGTGCGCGTCGTGGTAACAACAGAGTTCAGTTCAGGCGGTGTACAATTGTAAATCAGTCGTTATAGTTTATTTTGTGCAATATCTGTTTGACAAAAAATGGTTTGATTTATTGCTGCACTACATTTCTAAACACTACAAGAAAATGGTTCAGAAATATGTGTCCCCTGTTAGGGTCTACAAGTACCCATTTGAACTTGTTATGAAGGTAAATAGCCTCATATTGTATTTTTATTTTATGTCTTATTTTTATCCCTCATTAATCTTTACTAGGACATGAGCTGTTAAATATATATTTCATTGTTTATTGTCCATGGTGTTGGTTCTTTGATTGTTGACAGTTGGTTGGGTGACAAGGTTTCATTAATACCCCTTTATAACTAATTTACCAATTTATTACAAATACCACAAATGATTGTTCAAGTTTTTTGTTACTCATAAGAAATTATGATTAAATATTAAGTTTATGATTTGAGTTTTTTAACATAGTTAAGGGTAAGTACATGTCAAAATTATTACTTTCACTGTTCTACTTTTTCTATTTTATTCGATTCTTATATTAATATGAAATATATTACTAGGTATATTCGGTCTTTTTTAAGTAAGTATGTATTTCCTCGGATGAGGAAATATCAGGATTTTATTAATTAGATAAACTGGTATGTTATCCGATATATATTTATTTTAAACATACCCTAAGTTATTGCCTTAAAACTATTTTCCAATGGACTGTTAACTGATCCTAATTTTATTTAAAAAAATTTAATTTATGTTTCTGTTGACAGGCCTATGAGCGAAGGTTCCCTTCTTGCCCTCAGATTCCTGTAGTAATCAATTGTGAAATTATCTCTGATTGGACTTCACCCGACAAATCAATCAAAAAAACTGAAAGAAAATGTAAACTTCATGTTGATGCACCATATATATTAAAAAAGGTATGTTACATTTTATAATTTATATGCATACATTATTATAATTTAATAATGCTTGCTTATTAATAAATATGATACATATGATTAATAAAAATGATACATAATTAACAAAACTGAATTGTATATGATAATTTTATTAGTGATTCAGACTTGAATTTTCATTCAAATGAGAATGATGTTCGCATAATTTTGGCACTTTATTTAGTATAAGGCCAATGATTTTCATTATCCTAGCATGATAGCATGTTATCTACTTATATGGGAGATTCAATTTTTCAGGATGTTGAAAAAAAGTCTTGTGACCCTCTGTTAATTCTCTAAAAGCATTCCATAGTAAGGGCTTTAACTAGTTTTACACATTACAAAAAATCTATATATAAAGGTGGCTTAATAGTTTGTTAAGCAAATAAAAAAGAAAAAAAGAATCTGACATTAAAAAATATCCATATGAAAGGAAATAAATTTAAAAATCTGCACAATTAAATAATAAAATGTCGTATTTGTTGTTATAATTGAGAAGATTCAACAGGAAAGCACTTAACATGCAATTGGCTCTATTGTAGAAAAGACAGTAACTATTTTGAACAGTTAAACCCCAGAAATATTAGAGCTCATAATTTCTTTAAATCAAACAAAAAAAAAATATTGTTTATAAAAATCGACAACGTCCAATTCTTTATTTGACTTATATTGGGTTCTCGTTCATTTTGTCTCATTGATAAACTAATATTCATATTTTTGTTTAAAAACGTTGGCAAATATTTAAGATATTTTTATATTATAAGATTGTTTTAATATCACGTCAGTCCTTGTTATACTTTCTTTCACGCGCGGGAGATACCAATAGTCAGGAAGATATTTTACTTAACTACTGAATGTTCCCTTTGTATTACATATCCATGGATTTTCTTTAAGTTTAGGTGTTTTATTTCCTTATACGCGGTAAGAAAAATATTGTATAGGGAAAATGTTGAAATCTATTTTCGGATACATCCATGTCGTCTAGGTTCGTCGTGAGGAAATATAAATACGTTCGTAAGTCTCTTGGATAAATGAAAAGCAGTTGAACTTTAGTATTTAGTGTTGATATATGATCTACTTGTGCATTTTACTTTTGGCTGCCTTTTTCCGTCCTATGATCGGCGGAAGCGGTATTTTACCTGAACGTCTCAATAGATTTTTAACAATAATTGTCTAATTAAATTCTTGGGTCACATAGTGAGGATGGATGATAGGTGACTTACAATACGAATTTTCAATATTAAAAACAAGAATAAAAATGACAACCAGTGGATCCAAGGACTTAAAAAAAGATAGATGCGTAGCTTCATGGGTTTCCAGGAGAGAGAGAAGAGAATAAGAAACAGGATCTGGACTGAGAAGAGAAGGAAAGAGCAATGTGAAAGGATGAAGAATTGTTGGAGGAGGAAAAGTGAGAAAAGCCGGACTATGATCCATGTATTACTTCACGCGGTCCTGGGTGGCCAAAATCAAGAAGTAGAAAGAAAATTAAATTTTGAATACAGTCGTTATATAGGAAATCGTACTTTACTTTAAACTCTTTACTGTCATTTGAAGTCCAGTGAATGGACAGGAAATTGTAGGATTGGAACCGAAATTTATCCATCGAGGTTTTCACTTTGATTTCCACCATAAAGGAATTATTGTAATCGCGAAAATTTACAATTTTCAGATTCTAACGGGCCCATCAATTTGGACATTTTTATTATTATTAATTAATCGTAGATTTTTTAAATTTATACACTTTTTAGCATTCTGCCATCAGTTTTATGAAACACCTCTACCACTACCACCCACGGAGGGCATTGGAATCAGTACATGATAAGGATGGTACTGTTTGCAAACTAACGGTTGGACAAGGAGATGATTTTTTTTAAAACTTTTACCTGACTGGTTTTTCCTCCTGATAAAAGGTATCACTATACAGTGGTTAAGTAAGTTCCAGACTCCACAGACTAATTTTATGGATTTTAAAAATCAAATTATGAAATTGAAATTGTTTGATTTTGGGCAGTCAGTTTTGATTGCTTAGGTAGCGCGAAACTACACCCTCCCTCCGGAAGGCAGCATACCTACAAATTTTGTTATTTATTAATTACAGGAAGAGCTGTGGCTAAAATACCACCGCTGTTAATGCTTCTAGCATTGTTCAAGGTCAGAGTGAACACTAAGGGTCGTTAGTATTCTGTGTCTACATCCCCAATGTCGATTATTGAAGTAATTCCAATTTCTTTCGATATCTTGTGGGCTGGAATCGATAGCAAACCTGAATTTAATTTTTTGACGCCTACATCTTTTTCAGAGTTTTAGAAATTTTAAAGAAAATTCAGATTATTTTAAATATTCAATCTGCTATTGATATTATTTAATTTGATTTATTCGTATTTCCCCTTTGGTATCTACAGATTCTCCTGGGGCTCAATTAGCCCTTGTAAAGTGGGTATCCTTAATTGGGGGTGAAAGTTGCGGTTGAGCATGATCTCGGACAAATAACTTCATTGCGCAACCGTTGTGCTATAAACAGTGCAGTCTCTACCATGCGCTGAGCCCAAGAACTTCCATGGGCTTTAGTGGTCCAGGTATTTTTATTTAATACTTTCTTCGGTAGTAAAAGCACGTCCTCGACCCGTGGCCAAGCAGCCCTTTCTTCGCAAGGCCATTGAAGACAACCCCTCCTCTCATGAATTCTTTCCTAGGTTAAGTCGAACTCAATCCAGATAAATAATTCAACCAAATTAATATCAAAGGTTTGTCTACATATTTAATGTAATGCAAATTAATTATTAAACAAACAATTTTATAAAGAAGGGAGAAACCAAGTATAATGGAGGGATTAAGGGATTTTTTGTAAGTAAAAATATAAGCAATTGGATGTATTGTCGATTCATATAAAATATTATTTGAAAAGTAACTTGTTTAATATTCAAAGGATGTAACTACCGCCATCAAACTTACTCTTAACAAAAAACTTACCCAATTTAAATTATATCGGAATATTTTAACTTTAGAGTGAATTTTCACTAAGTTATTAAATTGTCACTCGTGCATTGATTTATTATATTTTTGGCTTATCACTCACTCATATAGTTTTAAATTTTTTTTTCTAGAATACGTTCTTAGATAAATTTTACGAGGTCAATTTTTTTCAAATCGCTTATTCGTGATAAGATTGTAATATTTCATTCGCAATTTCCAAATTAATGTTTTATGTATATATTTCTGTTATTGTATGTATAATATATTATTTTATATATTTCTTAATCACTAATAATGTGTATATATTTCAAATTTAACTAATAAAAAGATTTTTAAAAGGCCTAGACGTCGTGCATTTGAGTCCTCACCATTCGTAACTGCTCCCTTCTCACCATTGGATAATATTTAGCATTTTGAATTTAAAAATAAATGTGCAATATAAAAATAAAATATTGGCCATTACTCTAAATGTTTTCCCAACCGTAGTCCCACTACTACGTTGTTTGGTCCACAACTCCACCATTCTGTCATTTCTTTATGCGGGTTATGGATTTTCAGCACTCATTTTTTTAAAAATTATTCAAAATCATTAACCTAATAATTAATTTATCATTTTCCTGTTTTAACTTTTTAGTGCCAATAATATTCCTGACAAAACTTATTCCAAACTGTTGCGTGTATGTTTTTTAAGTTATCCTCAATTTCTAGTTGTATTAGTTCATATTATTCGAACAGATATCTGTTCAAGTAATAATAAAACGTTTTATCTATTTATTAATATGATTAATAATTTTTAATTAATTAAGATAAATCACTCCATTGAAACTGAATATCGCTTAATTGGCTGTATAAAACATATAGAACTATTGGCTCTGCGGCATCTTAAGATTTCTGTGGAAAATCAATTATTTATCTAATAGTAACCCAAATTTATTGGCATACTTTTTCACCTTGATTATATTCTTATCTTATCTTATCATCATAAGATTGATATAATTATTTAATTTTAAAAGATTCTTGAATCTATTTTTATTTTTGATATTTCTTATTGGAATATCGCATTTAATATTAGTGGAATAATGTGTGACCTTATTATACAACATAGCGGCTGTATTTTCTGTATTTATTGTAATCATCTTTACTCAAGCTTTCCTGAATACACTATATTTCAGGAAGCGGCCAGGACCAAAAGTGGATGTATAACCACTTACAATAATTTCAAGAATTAACTTTTTCATATATTGCTCTAGTTTAATCAATCAGTTTTATCTAAATCTTGTCCTATTTTTTTCATGGTTTTAGTCCGGTTCTGAACATTAAGTTTCGGAAGTATAAATCATTGCTGGACTAACCTAACGAAAAATGTGGAAAAGTTAATTGTTGAATGTTTGTGTTCAATCCACTTTTGATCCTCAACCTCTCAATTATCTTTTCCTTTAAGCCAATCATTATTTCAATGTTTTCTGCCTACAATCCTCAGTTGTTGATTTTTTTTTTATCATCCCTGTGCATAAACGAAGATATAGTTTTCTATAAAATCTTTTTCCTACAATAGAACAGATTGTGTTTTTTTTGTGGGGGCAGGTGGAGAATCCATTTGGATAGCTTTCTTTGTCTCCTCCATTCACGCACGGTTGGGTCTCCTTGGTGGGAGTTAGATTGCCCTCAAAGGGCCTGCCCTAAATGTCACCTTGGAAAGGGCACTTGGAGGATCCTGAAGGTCAGGGTTATCTTCAATCATATCCTCAAGTGGGCAGCTTATAATTTACAACCGGATATGAAACCGCGAACGCCATTGATTAAGATCGTCGCGTATTCATGTCTCGTTATGTTTTTGTTTCTATAGTTACTGTTCTGGTAATAAAAATACAATCAAGTCGAATGGAATAGAATTTAATCGGTATATTAGTCTAGAAAATCTGTGAATTCAATTTTGTTTTTAAATAATGAATCAAGGGTAGTGTTAAATGAAATATATGAGGCGTATGGGATAAGTTGATAGCTCCGAAATTTCAAAAATCGACTTTTTCGCTCGTTTAGTCGAACAATTTTATGCTCTCGAAACTTCAGGTTCACAACGGACTAAGACGATGAGGAATAAATTGGAAAAGTATCATTATTTGTTTAACGTCGCTTTATGTTGCTGTGGCTAATCGGACGATGCTACACCACAGGTCACCCCAACGTATCGTGTTGGACAAAATTGCTTGGCTACACTGGTGAAAATTCAATGTTTGAAATTTCGGTGTTCCACTTTTGATCACTAACACTTTAAATGAAAAACAATTCGAACTCGAGAGGAACAAATTTTTTTTCCTTAACTTTTTATTTATTTATAGTAATCGTATGGGGCGTTAAGAGATGTAAATAAATATTGACGCATCATGTATGCTAATTAGTACTTGTTTAGTATTTTTTTTATGATTGATTATTCTGCCTTTATTTTTAATTTATGTTGAGAATGGTCGGGGGACGAAGTCAATAAATCGCTTATTTATATTTTTTTATCTTTTTCTTTCTACTGTTATCATTCTGATGTATTGTAATTTTGTTCCATTGTACTATATTGCGATTTACAAAAAAGAGTAATCGAACGGAAAGAAATTTAATCTAGAAAATAAAATTAAGAGATGTGCAAATATATTGGCGAATCTTGTTGCTAATTTAATAGATTTTAATTTGTTTCTGATTGATTATTCTGTCTTGCATTTTTTTTTTAATTCTCAGTTTAAAAAATATTAATGTTTTTGTAGATACACGATATTATTTGTTAAAAAAAATAATGATGGACATTCAACTTCTGTTATGTCCTCACTCCTTATCATAATTTTATAAGTTTATCATATCGGCAATGCTGATATTTACGCACGTGCGATTTATCTCTTCTTTTTGTCGAACATCGCCCATTTGGAATTTATGAGAATAAACACGTGTCCATTTTAAAATATGCCTTCAAAACAATAATTACTACATAATAATTCATACTTTTATTTTAGAATAGTTTTATTTTTTTGCGAAATATTTCACACGGTATAAATGATTTTTTTGACAAATAATTAGAAAAACCGGGAAAAATGGATCATTACAACCCTTGATGTGTCTCCACCGATTTGCCATGGGTTCAGAACCTAGTAGAGATTTAGCATATTAAATTGTTTGTTTGTTTTAGCCAAATTTGAACAAGTGGTTACAAATTAGCGCTCTGCACGGCGAGGTACAAATCGATAACTTGATAGATATTCTAAATTGCTCAAGAAAATTAAAAAAAAAAAATGTTATTACTAAGATTGGCGTTTAATTATTCTTAAATAAGCATTATGTTTTCGAGGTAACTTTGATCCGCTATTAGTGGCGACATTGAATACGATTTGTGACGGTCATACATAAGAACGATTTAGAGACAGAAATAGATCTTCCAAGAATTATAAATATTAAAATCTTCATGGATCCAGTATAAAAAGTTTATTCTTTTATTTATTTTTAATAATTCTTTATTTAATAATAAATTCTTTAGTAAAGTATTGTCAGACTGATCATAATTTATTAATAGAGGATATATTTAAGTATAGTCCTTCTGCTCTTTACTGTACGACATCTAAAAAGTACGATTGCCCTGGGAACTAACTGTATTCGATTCAAGGCAACTGCATATTGATTCGCCTCTCGACTTGAATTTTTAAATCGATTTGGGTCAAGGAATATCTTCGATGCGACATCGACTGAAACTTTAATTACTTTTCCAAAAAATTGTCTGACTATTTTTACGAAAATTGCGCAGCTTGGTACTTTAGTCCGAGTTGTTATTCTAGGTGAGGTCTAGGCTCCGACTGTGATACTGAGAATTTGGTTTTAGTTTATCTTAAATTATAAATACACGTCCTCAAAAAGTAAATAAAGCAGCTTCAGAACACTGTTGGTCCAGTTGTGATCACGCCTAGCCATTATTTTCCTCAATGTAGGATACCATCCTTTTAGTAGCTGGATGACCCACCCGAGGATTTCTTGTTTCCCTAGGATTGTTGCACGAATGGTAATAGAATGAATAATTATTTGTTACAACCTGTCACGGATCCGTAATCCAGAGCTTTAGTGCACAGTTATACATTACTAGTACACAGTTACCTTACACTCCCTCAATATTGTTTAAAAGGAATTAAATTTTGCGAAGTGTTGTACTTAAAGTTATGCATTATACTAGAAACAGAGATGTTATGTTGCAAACATATTTTTATTTCACACAAAGTCACTTAGCGTTTCGATCAAATGAATTATTCAAACTGTTAGATTCACACCACATAGTCAAGCTATGAAGTAAGTACTACATTTAAATCCTGTTCTGAAGTTCGTCTTTAAACGATTATTGATAACATTAATACTAATACTTACATTAATTTTGTTGGTTGTATCGAAATTTCAAATCAATTTTATTATGTCACATTGCGAAAGAGCATCTCTAGAGCAGAAAAAAGCTACAACCGTCGAAATATCTACTTTCGATAATCATATATATTACGCACATTTGTACCAACCATATTTTTCTTAAAATAATTACAAATCGCTTTAAATGTTTACTTATATTTTTATAATGTAAGGATATAAATCAAGGGTATCTATGTAAACTCCGTGCATTTTATGAAACAATGTGTGTTATCAAAGCTTAAATCGGGCATTAATCCTCAGCTCTTAAATATAGACAATATACAAATACACTATGAAGCTATGAAGTTAAATATTATTATGAGAATTTTACAGCTTTAAAATAATAAAATCAGATTCATTTTATCATGGCTTTGTAAATATTTACTTTAATTAAATTTAGGGTAATGTTTTCACCTGTTTGTCTATGCCTTATAAATGTTTTTTTCTTTTATTAATTATTGATTATTACTATCAATGTTTTGTAGTTATAAGGATTACTCGTGCTCAATCACGTGACCTCTTTTATGTCCAGTTTTCTTCTAGCATGCAAGGATCAAATATGTTGATATAAATGATAATTTTTTTTTTATTATCACTAGTTTTTTCATGGGTTTCGTATTTAATTTAATAAACAGTTTTTTTGTTTCTGGAATAAAATTTTGAGATATCATAACATCTTTAAAAATTCCTGAATTTTTCATCTGACTTCCGATCGTAAAGAATAATATCCAATACAAAAAACATCTCAAATAATTATGTTTTTCAATAATTATTTCAATTTACGAAGTTGTTAGTGCGGTTTTCTCAAAGAACGCATGTTGGATCATTCAATGGTGTTAATGAGGGTTGAATAAGGCGCGGAGATCATAATTAGAAGTTGTCGAGTTACTTCTGGAAAATATTGTAAAACCAACTTTTTCGAAGCGTTCAGTATGAGGCAAGATTTTTATTTCTAGCACTTTAATTTATTTGTGAGGAAAGCAATCGTACCTTTTTCATATATTTTATTTTTTGCTGACAATTACATATCCTGAATTCACATAAAAAAGATTTCTTACGAATTTGATTTATTGATGATCGTTTCAAATTATGGTAATCGGGGATTTTATCACCATTAAAAATGTTTTTTGTAAGAAATGGTAGCTATTTATTTTCAAATGATAGTGCTCATATGAGAACAAAAAATTTAGGACGATATGAAGAATAGGAATGAAGTTATAACAATGTGAAATATATTCAATTATTTTTCACGAAGGTGATTGTTTTTTATATTTGCCAATGTACTTAATACGGTTGTTGACTTTTGTCTGCTACTCTCATTCAGAAGATAAACCTCTGCAGATTATGTTTGTTTTTCTTCTTACCAAGCTACGGTATTTCTTTGTGGAGATCGTGAATCTATACTTACTTTGAAGATTTATGTTTTAGTAAAAATATTAATACCCTAATATTATTATTTATATGTTTTTAATTTTTTTTTTTTTATTAGCTGTGCGGTTTCGTCCTATAGATATGTTTATAGCTTTTTTCAACCAATTTCATACTTTTTTTAACCAATTTCATAATTTTATCAATCGAATTCATAACTTTTTCAACTGATTCTATAATTTGTAAGATGTAGCGGTGTGGTTGTCAGGAAATCATATAACACATATTTGGATATAACACATATATTTGGGTGCATTAATTATTACATATTCTCACGATATACTGTTACGGTCAGAGCGGGGACGAGAACCGGCTGAGAAGATTAGGCAAACAATGGGATTAAGCGGAAGGGATTATAGAATGGCGTAGAAGCTTCTGGATCGGGCTCGATTGGACTAGGTGGTCTTCTTCCGAGAAATCCCCACCCCGACCGGCCTTGCCTATATAAAAAGGACAGCTGTTCGGGCCGCGGGTAGTATTAAGTAGTAATAAGACGAGTCAGTAATAAGCAGTGAAGTAATAAGCAGCCGTTAATTAGTGGCAGTGTGTGTGAGTTAGTTAGTATTAGTATCAGTCTGTAATAAGTGCTTAGTGAGCAACAGTGACAATTAGTGGCCGTGTAATAAGTGTAATAAACTGTGTGGCAGTTTGTCATATTTGGAGTCTTACGGTCGGTGGACTTAAGTTAGCGAACTGTAAGTGTTAATTTGTTATTGTAAACTATAGTGTAATATTATTGTATTTGTACAAATTTATATATAAATAGTTTAGTTATTTAGTATTAGAAATATCTTATATTGTTTGTATATTATCTTAGAAATTAGATAACATTTAGTAGAATATTGTTATTGTAAATTGATATTAGTTTAATAATTTAACTGTTTTAAATAATCTCATTGTATTCTTTCTAATTTGTTAATAAATATTAGATTCTTGAATTAAGTAATAGTTTAGTCCATTTTACACCCAGTAGCCCGTAACAAATTGGTGTCAGGTGTGGGGTCTTGTGTAATTGTTATTTTATTTTGTAATAAGTGGGCTACTGTTTGAAAAATGGCTTCTCAAAGTCTTAAATTGATGGATTTAAAAGTTGCGGATTTAAAACGGGAATTAGAAGAACGTGATCTGGATTCTTCCGGAAATAAAAGTGTACTGCAACATCGCTTGCGTCAATTTTTTGTAGAGTTAGGGGAAAATCCAGATGACGTTCTGTTTGAAACTGATTTAAGCAAGTTGTCAGCAACTTTTAAAAATGAATTAGGTACTGTAAAAAATGAATTAGGCAATGTAGAAAATAAGCTAGGTAATGAATTAAGCAATGTAAATAATAAGCTAGGTAATTTACAAAATGAGTTAAGCAATGTAGAAAGTAAGCTAGGTAATGAGCTGGGTACTGTAAAAAGTGATTTATTGGATACATTAGAGTCTAAGTTAGGCACGTTAGAGACTAAGTTGATGGAAAATGTTGAGAATAAGTTAGCAAATGTAGATAATAAGTTATCCAATGTAGATAATAAGTTAGCTAATGTAGATAACAAGTTAGCCGATGTAGATAATAAAGTAGCTGATGTAGAATCTAGGCTAGGAGAAAAAGTGAACGAAATTAGGCTAAGAATGGAAGCTCTCGAGGGACGTAAGAGCAACCCACCGACGAACGACACCGACCGTTCCTCCGAGGGCAGCCATCGAAATAGCATTCTACCCGCCAATAATGGGGCGCCACCAACTCACAACACCATTCCAGTATTCGACGGAAAGACGCCGTGGGAGGACTACATGGCTCTCTTCGAAACAGCGGCTTCGATCCACGGGTGGTCACAGGAGACCCAAGCTTCAGCGTTGTGCCTGGCCTTGCGTGGAGACGCCTTGGGAGTACTGCAGGGGATACCCATGTCGGAGCGGTCCAACTACGGGGAGCTGATCAGAAGACTGGAGATGCGTTTCGGCCACCGCCACATGGACCAGCTGTATCGCTCACAGCTGAGAAGCAGGGTCCAGAAGACCAACGAGACGCTGCAGGAATTTGAAGCGGATATTGCCCGGCTGGTGAGGAACGCCTACCCATCGGTCACCGACTATGTCTACGAGAGTTTGGCTGTCGACAAATTCCTGGATGGACTTCGGGACCCAGAGACACAACAAGCAGTGACGCTCGCCCGGCCGAAAACGTTGGGAGACGCATTATCTCAGGCCATGGAGTTTGAAGCTGTTAGACAGTCTGTACGGGGCCATGCGCGCGTACGAGCAGCAGAAGCGGAGCCAAATGTAGTCCCCAGCTTTGAGGACCTAGTGACGAAAGTTTTAGAGGCTCTCAGGACCCATAAGAAGGAGATACGCTGTTGGGGCTGCGGCCAGCTTGGACATCCTAGAAGCAAATGTCCAACCCGTAACGTCAAAGCCCCCAGGAAGGCCATCAGAGTTGCGTCGATAGGAAGCAGAACGAACAGCTTCTACGTTGATGGGATGGTGAACGGGCGGCTGCGAAGCCTTCTAGTGGATACCGGCGCGAGCATGACAATCTTGAACTCCAAGACACTTCCAGCTGAGAAGATCTTACCAACAACTTGGGCATTACGGACTGCCACGGGACAGCCAGCCAAGGTCTACGGGGAGACAGTTGCCACCTTCATCATCGGGGGTCAACATCTGAAGCACCGCGCTCTCGTGGCAGAGATCGATGAAGATGTCATATTGGGCATGGACTTCATGATGGCATACGGGATCAAGCTGGACATGTCGAGAGGTGTGCTGACGATGGGAGACGAAGAAGTCATCCTTCGGCAGGTTCGTGCAAACATCCAGGGAGCCAGTGACAGAATGAAGGGGCGTTACGACATCAGGGCAGGGAAAGGTGGATTCCAACCTGGAGATTTGGTCTGGCTACATGATCCTCGAAGGAGGCGAGGCTACTCACCTAAACTTCAGAACTCCTGGGATGGCCCGTTTGAGATCATCAATAGGATAAACGACGTCATCTATAGGATCAGAAAGCAGCCAAAAGGAAAACCCAGGGTAGTCCATTTTAATAGACTGGCCCCATACAAAGGAGACCATGGCCCGACAAAAGACCAGCAAGTCAGGTACCTCAACAACGTGGAGGCCAGTAAGGTATCAGTTGCACAACCTAAGGTACAAGGTTCCCGTGGAGTAACTCAGACAGTATACAGAGATATCTTCTCGTTACCCGCAGACTTTTCTCTGGCCCATTGTGTCGCCGAAGATCTGAGGACTTCCCGAGGCATTGCAACGGTCTTCAGGAAGAAGTTTGCTGGAACTGAGGAACTGGAACGCCAAGGACCAATCGTCGGGAAAGCACTCCACCATACGCACGAAGGACGACACCTGTTCTACTTAGTTACCAAGTGTGCTACTGATCAGAAGCCCACATATGACGCACTGCGGCGAAGCCTCGACGACTTGCGGAGTAAGCTTCTGAGACTGCGTGTCACCAAGCTCGCGATCCCTAAGTTGGGCTGTGGATATGACGGCCTGGAGTGGAAGGTTGTTAGGAACATGCTTGAACAGACATTCGCCAACTCTGGAGTCGCCATATTGGTGTGCACGTTCAACCCCTGGAAAGGAAATACGTCTCCATCGAGGGAAGCTCATAACCGCCCGATTTCTCCGGACTATGCTCTGGGGCAGAGCACTTTTAAGGAGGGGGCAGTGTTACGGTCAGAGCGGGGACGAGAACCGGCTGAGAAGATTAGGCAAACAATGGGATTAAGCGGAAGGGATTATAGAATGGCGTAGAAGCTTCTGGATCGGGCTCGATTGGACTAGGTGGTCTTCTTCCGAGAAATCCCCACCCCGACCGGCCTTGCCTATATAAAAAGGACAGCTGTTCGGGCCGCGGGTAGTATTAAGTAGTAATAAGACGAGTCAGTAATAAGCAGTGAAGTAATAAGCAGCCGTTAATTAGTGGCAGTGTGTGTGAGTTAGTTAGTATTAGTATCAGTCTGTAATAAGTGCTTAGTGAGCAACAGTGACAATTAGTGGCCGTGTAATAAGTGTAATAAACTGTGTGGCAGTTTGTCATATTTGGAGTCTTACGGTCGGTGGACTTAAGTTAGCGAACTGTAAGTGTTAATTTGTTATTGTAAACTATAGTGTAATATTATTGTATTTGTACAAATTTATATATAAATAGTTTAGTTATTTAGTATTAGAAATATCTTATATTGTTTGTATATTATCTTAGAAATTAGATAACATTTAGTAGAATATTGTTATTGTAAATTGATATTAGTTTAATAATTTAACTGTTTTAAATAATCTCATTGTATTCTTTCTAATTTGTTAATAAATATTAGATTCTTGAATTAAGTAATAGTTTAGTCCATTTTACACCCAGTAGCCCGTAACAATACGTATAAGGAGGTAATATATACATATACTTATATTATTATAAATTGATGAAATAAAGCATTGAATATAATTATATAGCTTGTGTATATAAATATATATATGTATATATTGGATATATATATATATATATATCCAATGGCAATGAGAAAAATATAAGAGAGAAAAAATAGAGCAAGTTTAAAAAAAAAAAAAGAGAGAATGGAACTATATTTAAGTATTTCATGTAGAAAAAATAAATGAAAATATTCATTTAATACAATGAGGAAAAATGTGTACTATTTTACAATAATCATTTAATTACATTTGTATAATATTTCTATATATTGAATTCGCTTGTTAGATTGTTAGATTCGATGTTTCAAAGCCTATTGTATGCTGATGACATAGTATTGATTGCGGACACGAAAGACAAGCTGCACCAAGCCCTGGTGGAATGGGAGGAAGAACTCGTCCGCAAAGGAATGACAATAAATGGCAATAAAAGCAAAGTACTAGTGGTATCAAGAGAGGAACACGAGGACGCCCAGCTGATCTGTAATGGGGTGGTACTTGAAGTTGTGGAAGAGTACACCTACTTGGGGACAATCTTTACCAGCATGGAAGAATTGATCCAGAAGTAGATAACAGAATATCAAGCCAACCAGGTTTACTACCCTATTGCAACAGTATAGTTGGGCATAGGGAGGTTGGAAAGGAAACCAAAATGCACATCTACAAATCAGTTTACCTCCCAACCCTCGCTTATGGAAGTGAAAGCTGGGTTATGCTGGACAAACAAGCTAGCCGAGTGACAGCGGCGGAGATGAAATTCCTGCGGAGAGTCGTTGGAAAGACCAGGAGGGACCGCATCAGGAATGAAATAGTCAGAGAGGAGCTGAAAGTGGTCGAGCTGAAAAATTCCATAAAAAACCGACAGCTAAAGTGGTTTGGCCACGTTTGTCGGATGGATGAAGAGAGAGAGCCGAGGAAGGTTATGGAAGCTAGACCCACTGGGAAGAGGCGAGAGGCCATCCCAGAGTTTGACCCACTGGGAAGAGGCCGAGAGGCCGTCCCAGAGTTTCCTGAGGAATATGCCCAGCGTATAGGAGGGGAGAGGGGCAAGACCCTCCAGGAAATGAGGCGGCTGAGTAAGGACCGCGAGGCATGGCTGCATTGGATGAAGGCTCCTTGGACGACGCTAGCAATGGCATAAGAGGAAGTCAAAGAAGAAGAAGAAGAATTCGCTTCAAACAAATATGAAATCCGTTGAACAAATTATGAAATTCACTGAAAAAAAGCTATATAACATAGCTTTTAATTGGGCTATTTAAAATTCAATTGTTTTCAAATAATTTATTTAACAGATATTTTATATTTAGTTGTATTATAGATAAAATGTTGTTAATAAGCACTCTTTTGAAATATTATTATTAAAATGAACGACTATACGAAAAATAAGAGAAATTGATGTATGTAGTCGAGGATTTGATTGAGTTCTGGAAATAGATAATCCAGAGGCGTGCCACTGTGAAGCATGGCATGTGATTTGAATAATTGTTATTGAAATTGTTACTTCATTGTTCATTAAATTGAGTGGGGTAGCTTAGTTTATGGAGTGCTGAGCTGCTATGCTGAAGATATCGGGTTCAAATCCAGGTGTGGTACCTGATAAATTATTTAATCTGTTAACATCCACAAATGGGCCATGTGATGTCTACTGACACTCCTGGGGCTCTCCCAGTCGCTATAAAGTAAGCACCCTTAATTGGGAGAAAACCTGACTATTGAGCATGATCAGTACACTCTTTACTATTTATTGAACATGAGTTTGGGTGGAAAAGGTTTTTTTATGCTTATTTTTGTTAAATATAGACCTCGAACCTCCCAATATATTGTTGATAAACGTAATTATTGTTAAAAAATAAGGAATTTTTGGATTTTTTCTCATTTATGTTTCGCATAATAAATATTTCAAAGGATTTGATTAACATTCATGCCAAACAGTTATTCAATTTATATAATTATCGTAATCATTTAATCAATTAATGAAAGTATAACAATTTTTTTCACCTCCATCTTTGTTTCACTTATTCGTAACGTCACTTATTGTGATAAGTTCATTGACGTACGTTTTAGTTTTTAATTAATATTCTTTAGGTTAGCCTCATTGAATTTAATGTAAACTGTCGTTTCATACTTCAATGAGTAAATTCATTCGTTTAAACTCATGCACATTTTAATTAATGGAAGTCTCGTTGGTTCGGTTGATGTGAGCGAATTAAGTAAACGTGATATCCGTTTCATCATTCATTCCCGTAACATGACTGACCCAAAGGTCATTCGCAGGAAGACATGCCATGCCATTGTCCTTCATAGGTCATGTATTCAATGAGCATGCGACCCGGCATTTCTCTACCTTGCATGATTCGGTCGTATTAATCTATAACTCACCGTGGCCCATTGCTACTGTGCCATAGTTCGTACACTTCGTCTGTATTAATCCGTACTCCATTATGGGTATATGGGGGCTGAACACGCGTTAATAAACTGTTTGTTTATTCATTTAACGTCACTTTATGAAGCTATGGTTTATCGGACAATGCCACAGTGGGGATAAAAATTTTGCCCTAGTTCTGATTAGGATAGGGATCTTTAACTATTACTTAACCCCTCAAAGGCTCGTCCCATTTTACGTCCCTTTTGAAGGACGGTGTAAGCAAGGATTTGTTTGGTCCCTTTAAAAACTGGCTGCGAACTCGCTATGTTGAGCTTAGTTGGTTTAATACTAAACAAAGCACCACAAGTGACGCTAGATCAGAATTGAATAAAGTTTTACTCTTTTAATTAGACTTATTGGAGGTTGCAAGGTGGAATAAATATGTGGAATGAAGCCAGTGTAACATTTTTATAGTTGTATTTGTAATTATTAATCTTCCACTATTGTACGAAATTCCTTTTCTAATTATCTCGTTATTTTACTTGCTTTACTGAAAATGTCTTATATCACTCCATTTTATTTCTAGTTTAATTTCAGCCCTGATGATACCTTACAAGTTTGCCCGATACGTCAGCTTTTTTATTGGCTACGTTCTGATAATTCACATAACATTGCATTTCACCAACCAACATCGAAAATTCTTATTTCGAAAGGTTTAATTCTGTATGGTAAAATACTCTTCAGTTTGAATAGGTTTGTGGGTTAGGTATTGCCAGGTGGATGCTGAAATAAATATACTAAATACAAGATTTTGCCTAATTATATACTGCATACAACCCTGACGAAATCTTATAAAGAATGATGTATTGAAGTAAATGTTTACAAACCAGAATATATGTTAAAGGTTAAAGCTTGTGCAGTCGTGGTCATAGAAATTGCATCACTTAAAAGTAATGGAGGATCTCCTTAAACCAATGTTAGTCTTACCTTTTGATAATTTTAAAATGTTTTGCAAAGGAAAAGAGCATATTATTAGGCGTGAAAAATGGTTAAAACCCAAACAAAAAATAAATAATATTCTTAAAATGGTAAATACATTTTTGAGTGCTAACGAAGAATTTAAGAAAAAAATTGTTTCTTACGTACTCATATGTATTTATTTGGAAAAATTGTATAAAAACATTAAAAATATATTTATTGAAATATTAATATAAACTAGTATTTTGTCGAACCGTCATTAGCCCTGATAACTGAGCCGATCCTGTTTGGCATCGAGTCGATAAAATTGTTTATGATTTTGTCACTAATCTCCTCATTCCACACCGGTTCGATTGCCTGTTTTAGCTCGTCTTTATTCTTAGGCTTTGCAATATTGAATTGCTTTTTAATGATCATCCACAAGTTTTCTATATGATTTAAATCAGGGGTATTGCCTGACCATGGCAGCGTGGAGATCTTGTTTTCTGTTAGAAACTGCTTTACCTATCCAAAAGCACAATGGTAAAGGCAATAAAAAATAATGTATCTTACAGCTAAAACATTTTTTTAAATAAATAAATAATTAGCTTACCGATTTGGCTCTATGGCATGGGGCAGAATCATCTTGAAAAATGAAGTCTCCGCAGTGTGTAAGATGGGAATTCATTGAGGGAATAAAACTCTCTTCCAAATTTTTTAAATATTTTTCTCCATTAACCGTCCCATCTATGAAGTTTATTTTGCCAATTTAAAAGTAGGAAAAACATCCCCAGACCACCACACTTGCCGGATGTTTCACTGTATTAATAGCACAGGATTCGTCAAGTCTTTCATTTGGCGACGTCTTACGTTTGGAGCACCGTCAGAACTGAAGATATTGAATTTACTCTCATCTGAAAACATCACTTTCCTCCAGTCAGCAGATGTCCAATTTTTAACATTCTGCGCCCAATTTAGGCGTGATTGTTTCATTTTTTTGTTAAGAAATTGCTTTTTGGCTGGTTTTCTTGCCCATAAACCTTTTTCTCTTAATCTTCTGCCAACTGTTTCTCGACTAACTTCTGCTAATTTACTATCTTCTAGATGTCTGGATATTTCTTTAGCAGTTTTGAAGCGATTTTCCAAGGATGATCTCATCATCATGTGATCTAAACGCTCATCTGCCTTCCTTTTCCTTCCAGTCCCTTTCTTCCCCTCGGTAGATCCCTAGGAGAGATTTTTGTTTTTTATTCTTACCACAGTGGATTGGTAGCACCTCACCCTCCTTGCTATCTCACGCGAAGAAAGTCCAGCTTCAACAAACGTCACTATTTTAACTTTTTCCTCATTAGACATTTGTTTGAAACTCATTCTGTTGGACATAATAATAAGAAACACGTGCTTAATATTGGATACTCTGGGCACAACTAAACCATGAGCCACTGATTCCATCTCACTCTAATACTAGTTGGTAAACAAATACAATCCTACTATTTATTTACAGATTTAGGATCAAAATGGTATCAATCATAGGTGATGCAATTTCTATGACCACGACTGTATAAACAGTAATGAAATCACTAAAATAGATGGTATATTATGGAATACTCAGAGGAGTTTAAGTGTCTATTTTATACATTAACTTTAGAAAACGAATATTTAATGGAGGTTTTAAGGTGTGAAAAATAGATTGTCATTTCTCAATTGCAAAATTATATAGTTCGCACTGTCATTATTTATTTTATTTTATATACTACGTTTGTTTCAACTGTTAAGGAACGGAAGAAGCAAGGGCTTCTTTTCTGTTTATCTTTCATTCGTTCTGTATCTTTATACAGAATCTCTATATAATTTATATATCGTTATATACGATTACAACAGGTCCATGTGAATTCAGCCCCCATCTACTGAAAACGATTTACTTCTGTTGAGTGAACTTAACGGATTAAGCAAATGCTGACATTTATGATCCAGTTAAAGCAATAAGTACTGCGTTTTTTAAGTGTTGCTACACGTGACCTTCATATATATGACGAAGAACAACCCATGTTATCTTGATGTGTCTGGATTGAAAGATGAGTCAACCAATCTGAAGACGAATTAAGAAGACTCCGCTGACGGAAACGTCCATAGGATGAGTGTGCCAATTCTGGTTTGGACTTCCGGTCAAGTGTCACTAGAATTGAAGCAGGAGTTTGGAGTTATCAGGGTCAAACTTACTGATTCCACTGAGCATTTTTGACATTAAGAGCTTGGTTAATTTTGAGGTGGGTAAAGTAAGAATAAAAAATGGCGAACGATTTGGGAGAATAAAAGTCAACATTAGACTGTGTACTAAAACAAAAACCCGAAAAATTTATCATTCGCGGTTTACTTCGCTTTTGGAGAATCAGAAAGCCAGTTTGTCTACTTAACCATGAGTCACAAAAAAGAGCTTTCTAATCTTAGTGAGTCATGATTTGATCACGATAAAAAATATATATATATATGTTTTACCATTTTATTCTTCCGATATGTTGTCACCAATATTTACAAGAACCATTCGACTAAAGTTGCTGTCCTTGAAGTGTGATTGACCTTCGTTCTTCAAGAAAGGCAGCAAACTCCTATGAGTTTAGGCTGAATTCTAAATCTACTCGGTTATGAAGCTGGAAAAATATAGTCCTTCACAAATATGTAATAATAGTACAATATTGGAAGATGTTACATATTGATAAATTTAAGTTCTGAATTGAGACATTGGTAGCTTAGATAGTAGAGTAACTCTTCTGCTATTTCTTCAAAATCTTTTGATAACAGTTTACCAGGACTTTGATATACGCCTGTTTTTTGTACAATTAATATATTATAATTTGGTAAATTCCATTGGTATTCCGGAGGACATGAATTTCGACGAAAGGTGAAAAACTAAAACGATTTTTTAGTTGGGAGGGGAACTTACAATGCGAAAGAGAACGCTGCCAGAAGAACAGAAGAAGCACTGACTAATAAGCTAAAGAGATACTGGGAGGACATCAAAGCTGGTAGAAGAACAATATCCAGACTCGGAAAATTATATTAATTGTTAATTCGCAGTCCACAGCGGCTCAATACTAATGTATAAAAACTATATTATCAGAAAAAACTTTCTTTTCATTTCGGTGGTTAAACGAAATTAATTGTGAGAAAAAAAAATGTACAACTTCAACCCATGAGGAGTCTAGACTTCAGTACATGGTAAAGACTTTCTCAGCTAACGGTTATGCAAGGAAATGTTTTTCTGACCAAGGTCAATTCTCTAGTGATCCGGAATTAGCTTAGAAAGTTATTATAAGTTATAAGCTCTGAAGTTTTCATTTATTTTTTAGGTTGAAACTTTACAATTTTTACCGCGCGTGTTGAACACAATCTACGTTTTACTGTTTTTTAAAAACTGGTTTAACTAAGACTAGTTGTATATATAAAGCGATATCATTTTGTTTAATGAAGATACATTTTTTATCCAATACTTGGAAAAGAGGTGTAAAATGTTCATAAAATAATAATTTTTATTTGATTCGTGCATTAAATTTATTCAGACCATAACTATATGTCATTCAATTAACAATTCTTCATCGTTATAACACCTTAACATTGATAATATTTTCTTAGGGGGACTATCAATAATGTTATTTAACAATATATGATTGTTCAAAATATGCATGCTACTGTTGGCCATGGCTTCTTGTAAATTTTCAATAACAGTTGCTCTGGTTTATTTATTTATTTTTTTCCTCTTTTTATTTATGCTATTTAGTGAAGAGTAGTAGAAGTACTATAGAGAATTCGGTACTTTAGGAAAATGATAAACTTATCATCTCTTTCTTGTCATTTCCGCCGATAACAAACAATTCGTGTTCTTCGAAACTTTATCTGAACATTCTCACGATTAGAAAAGCATAGTTAAAAATAATCTCTCCCTATTATTTTCGATAATAGTAAGTCATCAAATATTTATTTTTCACAATGATCATAATTTGTCAATGTTTTCTGTTCAGACACAATCATTATTATGTATTTTTTTCTGAAATTCCCTTCATTTATATAGGAAAAGGAGTTTTCTTCTTACCTTTTATGGTATTTTATATTCTTTACTGAAGACATATTGATTTCACCTCTTCTTGGAAATATTCATTTTATTTTTATTGGATTCATATTCTGGTATTTCCCTGAAAAGCCTTGCAGAGTAATTTTTAGCCTTGGCTTCAGGCTGCTCTCAATTTCAAATGTTTTCTGAGAACCGGTAAATATCAGCCAATTTTTATATATTTCTTTTTAGAATTTTATGAACTCGTTTTTGTACTATTCGTTTATTTTTTTTACATTTAATATATTTTTCTCGTTATTCATTAGAACACCATCCTTCAGGTAAATGTGTATATATTTGATATATGGCCTGTGCCACTATTTCCCTTGAAGGGTCTTGGATTCGGTGTAAATATTGTTTTTATGATAACGGTTGTGCAAAGAGGTAATTCATCCGAAATCACTCGGAACGGCCAGGTTTTAAGGGCACCCACTTTTATAGAGGCTTTATAAGCCACAGGAGAGTCTGCAGATCCCACAGGGTTGTTAACAGATTCAATAATATATGAATATATGTAGGGGTGTGAACCCGCAACCTCCAGCTTAGTAACTCAGCAGTCTACACATTGAGCTGCCCTGTCCCCTAAATATATATTCCTTAATAAACCCTTTAAAATCAGTGTAGAAAAAGAAATTCATTGGATTCAATTCATTAGGTATTAAATAAAATGTGTGAAATTTTTTTTTCTCTAAATTTTGGTCAAAATATGAACTTTCTCATAGATTTTTATAAATCGCTATTGAAATTTACCAGGAAGGAAATCCATTAATAATGTTTTTTTATAATTCAATTATGGCCATGGAGTTTCGCAACTCAAGTTTTCAATTTGCTTTTAGTTTTTCTAAACTTTAATTGCTTATGAATTTCAAAAGGGTATTCTGGGTTTAGAAACTCAAAAACTTTATTTAATCATCAGATTACCACCTACTTTATAAATCATATAAACCCATTTTAGTGGAGTTTGTATTTATAGGAATATTTCTGTAGAATATTCCTGAGAAGTTGAGCAAAGTTTTTAGCCTTTTGTATATTTCATTCTGAAGGAGTGTATATTTTATTAAATAAATGTGTTAAATCTTTGTGTGAACAAATATTTCCTAAAATAAATGACTGAAAAAATGCTGAAACGTGATTCATGAATTCCAAATGTTTGACACAAATAGCCTTGGAATTAATGGTAGGTTTCAAACTAAAACAAATACAATTTTCTATTTACTAATAGGTTGCTAAATAAATGTACACCTTTGTATCAACAAATATTTCTGAAATTAAATTACTAAAGTTATGCCTAAAGCCTTTTAGGTAGGTTTTGTCTTTCAATTACTTAATAATCGTTTTCTGCATCTTTGATCACGATGTCACTCATTTATCCTCAAGTGCCTGAATGCACCCAAATAATTGAAACCCTGTTTTGATAATAAGCAATGAAGTTAACTACTACTTAACTGTTGTCCGTTAATTTCCTTCCTAATTAATGCTCCTTCGAAATAAAGATTCTCCCATACCTAAGAGAAAATATTAAAATGTTTATTGCAAATAAGCATGATATAATTAAGTACATAACAAGAGGTTGGATGGACGTCTACTGGACAGAAGAAAAAAAATAAGGCCTCTGAGCCCATAAATCTAGATTTGCGATGACAGCTTTGGCCACAACTCTTTGATACTTTCTGCTTCCAGCAAAACTGATACTAACATCATATGACGTCAAGAGATATATTGAGACGTCCCTTCCGTAGAACGGCATAACCAAGGGTTTTTACTCCCTTTAAAACCACCTACGAACCCGCGGCCTTGGGCCTAGAAGGTTGTTATGTATGTTAACACCACACCATAGGTGACCCATTTTCTCTTATATGCGTTACGTGCTTACCATCCATTTGTAATATTAACGACCCTTGATCCTTGCTTATTCGCATAATTACTTTGTGAAGTGAATTACATTAACATCTTCTTTAAAAAATCTAACAGTATTTCTTTTTTCACTTATGTCTTCAATCATCTATCAGATTTTCACTGTTAAATCACTGGTGACCATATAATAATGATCTTTGTCATTTCTTTAGCTTTAAAAGTCAACACGTTATCGATGTCTTGGCTGTAATCGAAATTCATGTATTTTTTTTTAAATCATGAATTCCCTTGGAATTATTATTGATTTAAGTCGAGTCAAAGTGAAAAAAACAAATCTGCCAACCCCTCTGTTTAACGAGAAATAAGTCATACTT
Source organism: Troilus luridus (assembly GCA_964056705.1). Classification (NCBI taxonomy): domain Eukaryota; kingdom Metazoa; phylum Arthropoda; class Insecta; order Hemiptera; family Pentatomidae; genus Troilus; species Troilus luridus. The sequence goes on from OZ057414.1 coordinate 50,134,252, forward strand.
ATTGGTGCAATAGTAAACTTACAAAAATGAATTACTAACTCAAACTAGTTCATAACGGTTCCTGGTTACTTAAACATAAAAATAAAATATCGATGTATTCTTCATCCAAAGTTTATACTGATATTTATCAATCTTTTATATGATTGGTCAATATTATGATTACTATTGATTGATGTGTTATTAGTTAATCTGCATTTTATGGGTGTTAAAATGTTCTTTTATTGTTTCGGCACAGAAATCATGTTTTACCACTTTGCTTCTATCACTCATTTTCAACTGGTCGATTTGCTTGTCTGCAGCCTCGGTGAATAAGTGGTTAAGTCGAATTTTGTCGAAAGAGAGAGGTAATTGTATTGAGAAAACCGGAATCATGTAATTCTCTTTTTGGCTTGAAATGAAGTCTTATATAAGCAATTAAACCTTTTCAATTCAGTACCTTTTCAATTGTACTCCGAGAGTAACTCATTTTCGCTTCCTTAAGTACAAGAAGTTTATTTTTTACGAAATTCCACTAAACGACTTATTTGCCGGGGCTGCAGAGATATCAGTGAACTAGACAAATATGAGCAGCTTTTGTACAATAAAAAAAGCAATTTTCGCCTGTTATGGATCGGTGTAGAAGGTTTATTATTTTAGAAGGAATCCAATCTCCTTCTGGAATGCTGACTTTAAGGCTCAGAGGTCTTTAGATCTCAGTGTTGCTTGCAGGATTTGATGTTCGTTTCGTTTGTGCTTTGCGATTCATGCTCATATCTTTGACCCTAGAATTGATCGTATACGGTTTTCATATATTTGTGATTTGTGAACAGTGTTCATATTATTGATCTTATAATTGATCATATGAGATAATGTTCGTATCCTATGTGACCATGAATCCTTATATGAATCGCCAATTACAGGAAGGCAACTAGTTCAATTTTCTAAATTTTACAATAGAGACAAAAATGGGAACTTGTCCTGGATTAGTTCTCTATCACCAGTGAAATAATATATTGAAAATATTGAATATTATCAAGGGTATCCTATCTTGCAGACAAGTATCCTTACTGGTGTTAACGATGCTTACTGTCTGTTTAAAGTTACAAGTTGGACTTTCTGCAGTTAGTGATTAATATGCTTTGTTACACTTCACATCGGTTCTGTCGAGAAATATTCAGTAATCGTGAGAAATGATTATTGAAAACCAGAACGTTTTGATTAGCGTTCAGTATTGGTACGCGACAAGGAATGATTTGTAAAAGTAGTCATTAAAAGTAAAATAGAGCATTCATTACCTCGAGTACAAAGCCTAAGAATATGGATGATTTGACATGGAATAATTTTATTCTGTTTTACTCAGCATGTATATTTACCTGCTAGGAGGGTTTATCTTTGATCATTCTTTAAAATGAGGCGTTCAGGGTCAAAGGCAGATGCTCCCGAAACTTCAGGTTTAGAAAACCGTACAAAACAATGAGAAATAAGGCGGCGAAGTGTCGTTTTAGACATAATTGGTTGCCTAACTAGCTTAAAAATTTGAGAAAGCTAATTTTTGAAATTTAGGAATTATCTGTTTTTGATTTTGAAAGCCTCATATGAAATGGACTTATGTTACGTTACTTACTTCATTCTAGCTTTTGCAACGTTGCTATTGGACTTTTTTCTGGTATTAGACTTTGATCCGAATAGAGATACCGATTCAAAGAGATTTTGTAAGACTGTTACGTAACCGTTTTACGATTTTGTTACGTAATCCAGATTGCCCTGTCATGTACAGGATTTCCAACGAAATGAATAAGATTGTATGTGCTGCGATACTCTTCTGCCTGATTGGTATTAAATAATATTATGTAAAAGCAATCAATAATTCTATATAACTGATTGGGTTTTTATTGAACGACAAATAAGTACATTGTATTAAAATATTAACGGCGTTTATAATGAGTAGAGTTAAAATTTTAAAGATGTTTATAATATATAATTGTATATTAATGTGTTTATATGTGGGAGCGGAGTGTCACAGTGGTAGAGCACTGAAATGCCATGCCGAAAATCCTGGTTCAAATCCCGCTGCAGGCTATGACTTTTATTTAGTCTGTTTGTAGCGGGAGATGATCATATAGGATCTAGGACCCTCCTGGGGTCCACCCACCCTCTATAAAATTTTATAAAAATAGGGTACCCAAAATAAGGGGGGGGGGAATCTTGCGGTTGAGCATGACCTAGGACAAGTCACCTCCTTGCAGAACCGTTGTCCATGAAACAGTAGAGTCTCTACCATGTACTGAACCTCAGACCCTTCACGGGTTGTAGTGGTACAGGTGTTTATAAGTGAGCCGAGTAGCACAGTGCTTGAGCAATGAGTTACTTTGCTGAAGGGTTAAAATCCTGATGTGGTAGATGAAATATTTAATGTGTTCACAACCACGGTTGGGCCCTGTGAAATCTAAAGACCCCCCTGGGGCTCAGCTATCCCCAATAAAGTGGGTGCCGTTAATTGGTGGTCCGTCCCTTATCTGTTTGAGCGTAATTTCGGACAAATCAGTTCCTTGCACAACCTTTGTCCTAGAAACAGTATGGTCTTTACCGTGCACTGAACCTAAGACCGTACTTGGGTTATAGTAGTCCAGGTATTAACATTTATATGTACGATCCTTAATTGTTTAATTTAATTAGTTTTAGTCAAACCGTTATTTTAACCTCAGTTCTTTTTTAGAAATGGCTGGGTGGATTTCAGTTTTAAAAGATTTGTTGTTACACATAGTTATCTATTGTGTTTATATTAATTCATTTAGAATTTTGTTGACTCAATGCATTCATGATTTGTCATTGTTTAAAATTCGATGGTGAATTTCTCGATATATTCATTTAATTACATAACATGTTTTTGTTTTTGTTTTTTACCTATTGTTTCACAATACACTAAGCATGGTTTGTCGCGGCAATTTCCATTCTCTATTTGCTATGAGTAGCAGGGCTGTCTATCAACACAAGTCAAAACCTAAGTGAAGAATCACAACAATCCGTTGTTTAAATGCCTTTTTTTTCTTATTAGATATTGAATGTTTGTTTATAAATAGAAATGACGAAATCGTAGTGGTAATTTTATATTTCATTATATATTACAATTATTAAATACTTATGAACATGATGATATCGATTTGTAATTTATTAAATATCTGTTTTATGTTGATCTATGACAATGAAGCAATTAATATTTAAATTCCAACGAGATTAGAAATAAAAAACACATTCAAACTAAACTAGTAACGATAATGATGAATATTATCAATTCCATTCGAAGAATGGATGAAGGTAATCATTTGAATGAAATTATATGAAGTAAAATGTAAATGTATATTGTCTTAACAATCATGTCTGTTTCCCCAATCTATGAATTAAGTATATGTATTTTTAAATATTTCCATATTTTTGTCTGATCATTTTTATTCGACATGCCGTAATATTGATGCAATAATTTGAATACAGGAGACCAACATTTTTTCCGGAGACCGTCCGAATAGAATAAAAAACAGACAACGGCGGGTTCGACTCAACAGAGAGCCAAAACACATTGTGGTGTGGTGTTCAACCCAACCTTCTTAACCGTTCCTTATTATATAAATGTTGAACAAAAATATCGTTGTGTATCTCATCTAGAGTTTATACTGCCGTATTAGACCATTTATCTATTAATATTTCAATATTATTATTGTTATTGTTAATAACCATTGGGAGCGGGGTGGTAGAGCGCTGAGATGCGCTGCCGAAGGTCCTGGGTTCAAATCCCGCTCGCTGGCAGACTTATATTTAATCTGTTAGCGGCCGGAGATGATCCTATCCTAAGGTCCTAGATCCACTTTTCTAGGGCTCATCCAGCCTTTATAAAGTGGGTACCCAAAATAAGGGGGGAATTTGGCGGTTGAGCATGATCTAGAACAAATCACCTCCCTGCGCAACCGTTGTCAATTAAGCAGTATAGTCTCTATCATGTGCTGAATCCCAGAGCCTTCATGGGTTGTCGTGGTACAGGTAAATAAAAAGAAAATTAATAACTATATAATTAGTCAAATTACATTTTATGGATAGTAAAATTTCTACTCTGCAAGATTGATTCTATAACTTATGAGTTCTCATTTTTTAGCTGCAATTTTATATACATGGAGCCTCGATGATTAAGTGGTCAAATCAAATTTTGTATTGTGGAAGGTGTTTGTACTGTGGGAAGCAGAATTGTGTCATTCTGTAGCGCATAAGTGGCTAAGTCAGGACTTGGCTTGAAATCGAGTTATTTTTACATAACTTTAAATTTCGTGGTAATAACACGATTCCGTTTCCCTCAATAAAATTATCTTATTTTGGAAAAATCGATTTACCAACTCATTCAACAGTGCTGCAGATACGAAGTCTCGGCTTCTGTTTTTCGCAAAACCTTTTTTTTTTCGGCCATCCTATCTGTCAAAATTTTTTTTTTGTATTCTTTAAACTCAGAATCTAATGTTATTCAATTTGATATAGGGTATCCACACGATGGCTAAAAGAGTTCACTTTAGGTGAAAAACGAAAATTAATCCAAAAATATTGGCCATTTTTGGCAGATTGTGAAAATAATCTAATTAAGGCTAAAATACGTTTTTCGAAGATTTATTTTTGTAAAAGACTGGGCGGAAATGTCTTAATTCAACGTTACGGTATGAAAAAAGCTACATTAACTCAGTATTGCTGTGTCGTCTGTTATTAAAGACGTATCAGCTATTGATTCTTTAAGATATTCGTGTATAAAAAAACCTATTCCTCTACGAGCATGAGGGTAGAAGCAGTTTCTAAGACAACGGTTGTGCAGGGAGGTGATATCTATTCTTATAATAAATATTACTATAGTATTTTTCAATAATTATTAAGAGTATAATTAGTATTCTTTTTCGTAAATAAGAATTATTTATTTGTAATTTTTGTACATCTATTACTTTTTTCAATAACTCTCTTATTAAGTGATACTCTGAGTCTTATTTTGTATAAATTCTGACATATCCAGAGCGTGGTTACACCTTATTCTGTAATTACAAAACAGGAAATTGTGAAGTGAAAAATCTATTTAAACATGAAAAAGTTGATTTTTTAAAACCTGTCTGTATTACTGTGGAATTGCTTGTTGTTTTTCGCCCCTTTTACAGTTTTTATTTTGTATAATTTTTAAAATATTAAACTTTTTGTTATAAAAACCTCCATTTAATTCTATTGTCAATGGTTTATTATATGGAGACAAACATATAATCATAGAATATATTATTGCAAACATTATTCTAATGTAAGTGATGTATGCATGTATACCAGAAATATACAATATCACTTCCTGCTGTTATATTGAATTGCAGAAGTCCATTTGATCGTTTTTATTTAACATGCATTTTAATCATATATCATTTATTTACGTTATTAAATTTGAAATTTAAAATGTTGGAATATAGTTGCCTGATTATGCAATCATGAATTTGCACAGTTTGAGTTTTACTTAGACAACTACGTCACATTTACGGATAATATGCATTTTTCACTTATTTATCTTAAATTGAGTGATATGACATCATGCTACGCTGCATGCTTTAGCCTATGGAGAAAGAGTATACTCAGTGTCATGTGATGTTGATAGATTACTTCATTTATCGAACCTGATCGATTTATCTGGTCCCTTCAGGGCTACGTGTTTCCCTAACTAGAATGAGATGCAGTTGTGGAAGGCGAGACGAAAATAAATCATGTTTCGTGTTGACGTAACAAGGTTGGGCCCTTCGCAGTTCAATTTCATCTTGTTAACAAAAATGGCGAACTGTTTAGAAAAAATATTTCCGAAAATTTGATGATACTACAGTTCATAAATTGATTATACTGCGTCCCTAAATTAGGTTCGCCTCATATGTTTAATCAATCATGAGACACTAAATTATTTAATCTGCTAACAGCCGTATTTGGACCCTGTGGGATTTCATGACCCTCCTGGCGCTCACCCAGCTTATGTAAAGTGAGTACCCTTAATTAAAGGGAAAACCTGGCGGCTGAGTGTGATCATGAACTAATCACCTTTCAGCACAAAGAACCTTCCTTAGAAACAATAGAGTCTCTGCTACGTATTGAACCAAATACCCATCATGGGTTGTAGTGATTAAGGATTAATAAAGTAGATAATTACTTTACTTTGTATGATGATGAAACAATCCTAAAAAATACCTATAATACATTATATATATATATATATATATATATATATATATATATATATATATATATATATATATATATATATACATATATACATTTTACATCTATAATAAACACGAAACATAAATATAATAACCGGCCTTGATAAATCGTAATGCTTAGAATAAAGATGAATCATTCCTTTCATTAAATTAATTATCAAATAATTTCATCGTTAACCAATCAAAATGAGCAAAAAGTCAAAAAGGGGCATAAATTATAAATTAGAATGCAATGAAAAATTCTAAAAAAACTGTGCCTTAAGTCTCTAAAATACTGGAAAAAGAGTTGTTTCTTCTTGGAACGTTGTGGAATAAGAACAAGTGGCTGTTGGTGTGAGGTGTGCGGTTCATTGTCCTCTTTGTTCATTTTTCTTCTTTGTCCTGATGATGCTGGAATCGGCAAAACCTTGGCTGGTTAGTTTTTTCCAGTATTTTTTTAGAGACTTGAGGCGTTGTTTTGGGGATTTTTTCATTTGCAATCTAATTCATAGTTAATGTTTATTTATTTTTTATTGTTACTAGCAATGCGAACTATTTAATTATGCAGGATAAATAAAATCAAATGTTCTTTAGAGAAAGGCATATCTAGTGAAAATTCGGCAATAAGACCCTTTCAGACGTGTATGGTATTGAAGAGGATTTATTTATTATTTATTTATAGTATATCAGCATAAAGAGTAAACCATAATCGCCAGTTCTGTTATAGAGAATAGTAAACTATCATCAGTGGTGCAACAATCTAGTTATTGAGTCAGAGCCTCCTCAATAGTAAACTTTATAATAGTAAAAATATATTGTTACGGGCTACTGGGTGTAAAATGGACTAAACTATTACTTAATTCAAGAATCTAATATTTATTAACAAATTAAAAAGAATACAATGAGATTATTTAAAACAGTTAAATTATTAAACTAATATCAATTTACAATAATAATATTCTACTAAATGTTATCTAATTTCTAAGATAATATACAAATAATATAAGATATTGTTTATACTAAGTAACTAAACTATTTATATAAATTTGTACAAATACAATAATATTACACTATAGTTTACAATTACAAATTAACACTTACAGTTCGCTAACTAAAGTCCACCGACCGTAAGACTCTTCAAATATGACAAACTGCCACACAGTTTATTACACTTATTACACGGTCACTAATTGTCACCGTTGCTCACTAAGCACTTATTACAGACTGATACTAATACTAACTAACTCACACACACTGCCACTAGTTAACGACTGCTACTCACTGGCTTATTACAGACTCGTCTTATTACTCTTCCGGCCAGAACAGCTGTCCTTTTTATATAGGCAAGGCCGGTCGGGGTGGGGATTTCTCGGAAGAAGGCCCAGAACCGCCTAGACCGACCCACAAGGATCTACGCTATTCTATAATCCCTTCCGCTTAATCCCATTGTTTGTCTTATCCTCCCAGCCGGTCCGACTTCCTGCTCTGACCGTAACAATATGACATAAAGTGGCAATTTGAGTGCCAACATTTTAAGTGAAAATCTGGCGTAACACCCTTTGCTGTAACATTTACTTAACTTACATGTGCAATCTCGTTTTCTTCCAACTTTGCATTTTAATTTTGACTTACCAAATACACAGAGACATATCATTTCGAAAGAACTGTTTATCTGGCCTACGTTGTAGTGTGTTTGAAATTTCAGTATGTAGGTTGAAAACCCGTATTCGAAATTTTTCACGACGCTTTCTACTACATAAGTTAGTTAAAGTAAATATTTAGTTTATTTGATTTGAGAGTTTGACTTGATTAACAGTTTATTCTTAGTAATTCAAAGAAAAATGTTACTTCATTAACTTTTTTTTTTACTTGAAAGCTTTATTCATTTTTTTTTTTGTAATTTATTCAATGATATTTACAACTGTATTATACTACCCAGTAGTAGTACTTAAATAACAAGTTCAACTTACAAGGTCGCCAGGCCATCTTCTTTACAAACGCCTCGGAGGATTATCAGGAATTGAAGAGGTTGCTAGGTTTAAAGAAGTGGGTTTGAGTGGGAATGAAGTTTGTAATGAAAATTTAACCCCACTTTACGCTATTATAGTTGCTATGGCTAATCGGACGATGCTACAGTGGGAGTCTAAATTTTGCCTATCCAGGTATAAGTAGGATAAAGATCTTCAACGAGTACCTGACTCTGCATAGGCTAGGGGCATCAATTAAAGTCCCCTCCGAGGTACGAAATAACTCATGATTTTTTACTCCATTTAATCAACCTTAAGGCCATCTGCAGGACCCTTTAAAGTAACATATACCGTTGAGCTATTCCTTTTAACTCGTATAGTAATGGGATTGTTTCAGAGATAATCATTCCGATCTTTCTTGCGATCAGTTTTGTTAGTCACTGGTGCGATATTGAGCAATCGTTCCATTATTACAATTATTGTAATTACAAATATAACAGTTGGTATTTTGTGTAAATACATTAAAATTATTGGAAATGGAACGTTTGTGAACATAGACTACATTTTATATATACAGCTCATTGATCACACTGATTACAGTAGTGTAGAAAACGAGATATTTTCTTTCCTGGATGATATTACGTTTTAAGTTAAGAAATTAATTGGGAAAGCAATATGTAACTTCTTCCATATTCATTAATCCTGTAAAAACCTCGATTTCGCCAAAATGTAACAATATGTAATAGTATTTATTGAGAGAAATTATACAAATGCCATTTAGCACTTATATGATTTTGAATTTGTGCTCTTCTTTTAAAAACCTCCCCCTAGGGTCTATTGATACTGCGACAATAGTCAAATAGTGCTATGTGATCGATATGACTTGTAGGAGAGTGCCATTAGATGCTTTCCTGTGACAGTTTTATTTTTTATGATAGGAGGTCCCTAGGCCATCTTCTTTTAAGACCCCCCCCCCCCCCCCCGGAACGTTATCGGAAACCAATTGAAGCTTCAAGGTTCAAGTGGTGTTGCGGGCTTGTAGTGCAAGGGCTATTTTACTTTGTTTATGACCATTGAGGTTTTTACGAAAGATGTTTTATTATAATTATGGTGTGTAGGAAGTGCATGTGTTAGACCCTTATTGTTCAACTTTTTATTCTAACAAAGTACTCGTTCAATTCTAAAAGATCTAACGAAATTTTTATTGGAGGATAATTAATGCAAGACACTAAGTTATTGAACAACATGGTATTGGTTGGTAGTAATATTTAGCCTTCACAAAATTTGGCGAATTCAAGTTATTATCTAAACATGGCCAAACCCTGCATTGTCTTTTTTTTTTTCTAAGCATTGATTCCAAAACTATAATTTACTCCATCTTCTTGAATGGCCAGCTATGGTCATCCAAAACCTCTAATCGTCCGCCCTTTTCGGACAAAATTGAGGATGATTGTATGGAGTTCCAAGGTTCGCTTTAGCTATTGTTTCAAATCTGAATAAAACGCAGACAAAAAAATCTTCTTTTCGTTCATGGGGAAAATAGCGAAACGCGGTCGAACGGAGTTTAAAAAAATGTTCCTTGTTTATTTTCTATTCGGTTTTTGGGTTCTGTTTGAAATATAAAACCTCATAATTATTATTTTTTAATTATTAAGTATGTACTCGCGCATTAGCTTTGAAAGAGGGGGCAAATTATCTTTAACCTTCATGTCTACCAAACAAAATCCGAAATATATTTCTTCTACAATCTCAACGATATATATTACATACAGATAATATTTTGTATGGACAACCTTTATACATTCAGTATTAATAGCTGGCAGGGTGTTGAATATTTATTTTCATGAAATTTAAATTCGATCGGTTAGTCTGCAGTTTTAATAGATTTATTGGGTGGAGCCATAAAAGGGACGGTTGGCGAAAAATGGATTTTTTACGACAATGTAGTGAGCGAGGAGAAAATTAATTTACCATAAGTTTTTCTATTTTTTTGGATTTTTAGAGTGTTTCTAATTTAAAAAATAAAGAAGTAAAGAAAAACCCGTTTTTGATATAAAAAAAAATTTAACATACTTAGTAGGAACTACAATTGGGTAGTAGAATTCATAGAAAGTCAATGAAAATATAATTTAAATTAATAATAACACAAAAATATATGTTCATAAAAATGTTTAAAACATGAGATCAGTTACTCAAGTAAAAATATTTTTTCAAGGTACAATAAATATACTCAACATTCGATCAATTTTATCAAACTGATAAACTGATTTTTTTAAATATTTCTTTCTGTAACACTTCTAGGACAACGGTTGTGCATGGAACTTTCAGCATAGCGGCTCTGCACACAAAACAATGAGCTAACCCGCTCCGATTTTTCAATTTATTCACCATTAATCACAAAAAGATTTCCCAACAATGTTGACTATCCAACTATTGCCTCAACTGGAAGAAGGGAAGAAATGTTTTCATTTAGAACAGATTGATTCTTCATTCAAAATCGTGTCGTCGGATTTGTATAGCTATTTTTAATTGAAAATGTATCGAAGTTCATTAAAAGCATAATGCTTCCCGGCGCTCCTTTGTGTCCCTTGAAGTCTCTGTTTTGCCGAAAACGTATCCGGATGTCAATGAATCCTAGCGAGGAAGGGCTGGTATAATGGAGTGATATCGAATGGTTCCCCATCGAACATCCTTGATTGAATTTATAGAAAACAATATGAACTAGTACTAAAATATGATTGATTGTTCTATGATTGCTCATAGTTATTTTTAATAAGCATAATAATAATGATAATGGATAAATTGGTTAGGGGGTGCAGTCAATGATTACACAAAATAAGCAAAACTTATTTTATTGCTCCAACGAGACAATATTAATAATAAGGGAGAAAATGATCCTCATGGAGGTCAAAGAAAGAATTTCTTAAATAGAGGTGAACTATTTATTTGGAACAGACGTTTCGACCCCAATTGCATTATCTTGTGACCTCATTGAACCTCATTTAAACTGATAACAGCCATAGATAGACCTGTGCTATCTGCTGGCACCCCAGGGGCTCGCTTAGCCTTTATAAAGCCGGTACCCCCTTAATTGGGATAAAACCTGGCGGTTGAGTGGAATCTCGCCCAAATCAACTTACTTCACAACCGTTTACATGGAAACCCAAGTCCTTATCGACCACATCAAGTACCCTAGAACTGCGAGTACTTCGGTAATTATGATTACTTATGTGAAATAACTCCATATGCTTGAGAAATTCAACCTGTAAGCTAATTATAAATCATAATACGACAATAATTTATTATGATTGCTGGAAGGCCTAGAAGACATGATTTCCCCTACGTTGCATTAATTTGAGAACTGCTCTCCTCTGATATCCTTGACATTTTTCTAAGTAAGGTTTTAACAGATAAACTTTGACAGTTAAAGTTTCATATACATGTATATGTTTCATGTATATATGTATAATTATATAAAAAACAATGTAATATACCTACATTTTATAATTAATGAAATTTATTTACTGCCAAGTCCTAATTATTAAATTGTTCTAATTATTTACATGAAATATTGTTCTTATCACTATTGTTTTACATTTATTTTTGTATCTTGCTTACTCCAATTATTTCTTTTGTTAAATATATTATTTTGATTTTAATTTTAATTTTTTTAGTTTCATATATTTTTAGATCTTTTTTATTTAGTATAGTTTTATTCTGTATAGTTGAAATTATGAGAATTATTTCACTCTTCTTTAAATAGCACAAACATTCGGGAATTTATATTTATTTGTTGTTACACAAGATAGTTTGTTATTTACAAATCCTATGGATAATTAATTATCTCTTGTACATATTATGCAAGCATTTTCAGAATATTCAAAACATCGCAATAACAGTTGTTAATTGCCACGCGCAGGAATAGTGGTAATTAACCGCAAACATGAGGAAATGTTATTAGTCTGCCTGTGGCATAATTATTATTATATTTACTTCATATGTGAAGGTATGTAGGTTTCCTCACACTCGATATCATACATGTTTCCTCTACTCATATATCAGTAATAATAATGTAATAATGCATTAACTATTCCCACATCTTGATTGACTTTTAAATTTAATGAGTTTATTTATTAGATTAAGGAAATTAGAAATCAACCATATTCTGTGGAAACTAGCCTTATGATATATTACTCAAAGAAGAACATATTTTTTATCTTGAATTTTTTCACAATAACTTTTCATTTAATTAGGAACTCATTATATACTTCGCACTACGTTCTAATACTTTTACTTATTAGTAGCTACTTTGGACTGAATGAGCTAAAATCCATTAGTTTTTTTCAAATTAAGACGCTCTTAGGATATGGGTTAAGCAGCACAATGAAATCTGGTTTAATATTATAGATCACTTAAAAGCTGGCTGGGGCCTCCAAGAGATTTTTTTTCGGAATAGTAATTCCTGATTAAAATTCAGTTATTTAAATCAAAGGCTTAATGTATTCTGGACTTAGCGAATGCCTCTCATTTGTTTTCTAGTAATTAATTTTTTTCAATTTCTTTTCTCCAAGATTAGGACGGTTCTGTCCTGAATTTTATTGATCCATTGAATCTCGAATATCCCCAAATTCTATTGCACATTATCATTTTATCTTTATGACAGTTTTATTTTTACCCGGGAAGCGAGGTAGCTCACTTCGTATTCTGGATCAGTTCGATACTGATTATGGCTGCTAAATTATTCTGTTACCCTTTTATCATGCTATGGATCCCTGGACACTACGGCCTCGCAGGAAACAAGAGGTCAGACCAACTGGCCAAGGAGGGTGCTTCAAGACCATAATTCCATGTTGCTCCATCCTAGAAGAAGTAAAATCTCTAAACAAAGTCTCCGTCAACCTAAGATAGATCGAAAGACACCCATATCATAACAGGTCCTCATCTTTCCCTTGGAAACGGGACACAGCAGGCTCATAGGTTACCTGTACAAGATATTACACACTGGCTCCGGTTCCCTTAGTGAGTGCTGAGTAGATGAAGGAAATACATATCACATTCTCCATACGTGCAGTCTTTCTTCTCTGAGCAAAAAAAGTTGGTGTGGCGTAACGATTGAGGTGCGTACAAAGCTATATGGAAGCCTGGAGGACTAATGAATTCCCCATTTGAACGCTTGACCTTGCTGTATATGGGTAAAACGAAAAAGAAGAACCGTTCGGTTAATCGACTCTGTAAGATCTGGTAGCCCCTCAGGAGCATCCTCAGGCTTTTTAAGTTGGATACACCAGACGATTGAGCGTTATCTCTGCCACTTCTTTACACAACTGGAAACAGTATGTTCCCTACCGTGAACTGAATCCAATACCCTTCATGGGTTGTAGTAGTACGGTTTTTGTAATCTTTACCAGTGGCTTACACCGTGAAGAGGGTATCAGGGTGTCATATCATTCCCTTAAATATTTAAAAAAAAGTGTAATATTTATTCTTATCTCATGAAGTTATTTTAATAGTTTTCCAAAAAAATAGAACGTGACAAAAAACAAACTTATTATTACTAAATCCCCTTCCTCAAGACAACTTCTGTGGACGCTATTGATCTGTATTTCTTCGACGAAACCTCGCTTTTCTCATCCTTCCATTGCAGAGCCGACTATTCAGGCTTCGCTCGACGTAACTTTATCGTTCAAGTTCCTCCACAGCCAGTGGCGCCCCCTCCTGATCTATCTCATTATGAAGTTATCCACTTCTTGGAGACTACCACGCATAACCTTCCCCCCTCGGGCCGACGTAGAGGCAGGCCTGGAAAGGAGCCAACTCGCTAGATAATGGAGTGACCTCCTTTTGATACTGCAGTAGAACACTTCCGCTACTGCACAGCCTTCTATCAGGTCAAGTACACAATTTGAATTTGTTCTTTACAATTCATACATTTTTTGTTATTGATCCAACATAGTTATTTTTAATAAGCATAATAATAATAGTGGATAAATTGGTTAGGTGGTGCAGTCAATGATTACACAATATAAGCAAAACTTATTTTATTGCTCCAGCGAGATAATATTAATAATATGGGAGAAATGATCATCATGGACGTCAAAGAAAGAATTTCTTAAATAGAGATGAACTATTTATTTGAAACAGGGGTTTGGACCATTGTTGCATTATCTTGTGGCCTCATTAAACCTTATTTAAACTGATAACAGCCATAGATAGACCTGTGCGATCTGCTGGCCCCCCAGGGACTCGCTTAGCCTTTATGAAGCCGGTACCCCCTTAATTGGGGTAAAACCTGGCGGTTCAGTGGAATTTCGGCCAAATCAACTCACTTCACAGCCGTTTACATGGAAACCTAAGTCCTTATCGACAACATCAAGTATCCTAGAACTTCGGGTACTTCGGTAATTATGATTACTTATGTAAAATAACTCCATATGTTTGAGAAATTCAACCTGTAAGCTAATTATTAATCATAATACGACAAAAATTTATTATGATTGCTGGAAGGCCTATAAGGGAATAAAGAAAATTGTTGATATCGATGAGTCGTGCTTCTCTAAAGGGGAATATAATGTGGGGAGGGTATAGCCGCAGCAATGGGTGTTCGAAGACGTATGCTGGGAAAATAGGGAGTGCTTCCTATATAATGTCCCATGTTTAACAGCTGAAATTCCGACTTCTTGCATTAAACTTCCAATACGACATAGGACAACAATATATTCTGATTGCTGGAAGACCTATAAGGGAATAAAGCAAATTGAAGCCGTGATGTGTAAACGTTATGTTCTTAACAATTAAAAAAAAGATCGTTATTTAAACACAGGTGATCATAGATAGAGGGTGGAATCACTTTAGGCTTCTGTCAAACGAAGAAACAAAAAAAAATATGGAACGAGTAGAAATATGTTGGATTCATATTTATCCGAATTCAGATGGAGGTACGAGAAAGAAGTTTACTAAAATCTTAGTAAACAAACATTACTAAGATTTTAGAAAGCATTGCTGATTTTTATCCACAAATTTAATTGCAATTGTTTTGTTTTGAGGTTATTTATAAATATACACATGTTTTGTTATGAGTATTTTATTATAAACTAGCGACTCATCCCAGCTTTGCTCAGGTAATAAGGGATATTATGCCTACATAATTTGTCTGTGTAATGTATTTTTTTTTTTATCACGTACCGGCCACTAATGACCACGTGAATATCATTGGTTAGGCCTCTTTGGGAGCCTTTATTTTCTTTCTTCCCATTTCAGCTAATGTACTTTATTATATAGAAATTATAAAAATAAAAACAAATCTAAATATTTCTTTATATACGAATTTATTACCTTGCATTTTAGATAATTGCACGGGATTAGCCAACCAGCGTCTTCGGTGAAACCCATCGATATTCCAACCCATTTACACAAAACCTCGACAAATTATATACCTAAACCTTCCTGGTCAATCGCTCTACCTATTGGTGAAAACCGCATGAAAATCCGTGCAGTAGTTATTGAGTTTACCGCGAACAAACGCGGCCGAGGACTTTGTTTTATAATATGTATAGATTTTAGTATAATAACAAATATCTAAAAAAGTAATATGCATGAGTTTTACGAAACAGAATTGCATTATTTTAATTTTAAAAAATCTATGTCTTAAAAAAGGCGTGTAGTTTCACTTACTACATTTTACCTCTGACAGATATCTTACATTCCTTTTGAAGAAAAAAAATAATTTTATAACGTTGAACTTAGTATTAAGTAAGTTGTAGGAGAGGAAAGTTGTAACACAGATTTAACAGTGACCAGGCGAATTCGCAATGCTGGCACTTTCTCTGTAGAGAAATTTGTTCTGGTATTTTTTTGGGGCAGTTTATAAAGAATACTTTCTTTAAAATTGATAAAGAAGTATTTTATATGTATATTGAGAATGTATTCATTAGTAAATGCTTTTTCATAACTGTTAGCTAAGTTAATATATTTAAATATTACTGTTAGTTTTTTTTTTAAATCAGGCTGCATCTTTTACAGCTATGATATTGCAGGAAGATAAATATATAGGGCCTTACTTTATTTTATCGGTTGATAGCGTTGAAGACTTTTATCGATTTCTTTTTCTTTCTTTTCGTTCTGAAGCCCGTGTGAAAATTGTATTGCGAAATCTGGACATTGCCTCAGATTGCAGCTGCCTCAAGAAACCCCTAATTAATAGATTCATCCCTGTTGCACCAGCAGTAGTTCAGAAGTAATAAGCTGTTGCATTAATGACGATTCTTAGTGATTGTAAGGCAACAGTACTCATTCGGCGTGTTTGTTGTGTAGAATTCATCCTTGGTTCAGAACTACTCAACCAAGATGGACGTACTATGTACTCGTTTCTTGTGGGAGCACTGACTTCCTATACTGATAAATTGGCTGTTATCCTCCCGGAAATGTTTTGTCGACACTTAATAACAATTTGGCCGATTTTATGTACTTGGTTAAAACCTCTCTATTTTTTAATTTTTTTTATATACACTTTATTGAAATATTATTACAATCTGCCACTTGTAGGCAATAAGTAATAGCACTGAATAGCTATATGATCATTCAATAAAAAAAAAATGATAGTAAATGGATAAAATAAAAATTTATACATGGGGTACAAAAAATATATATACATAAAAACAAAATAAATTTCCGAAAATTATTATAAAAATAATATAATTGCTCACATTCATACTATAATCACAATATTTACAATTTGCCTGGGGTCCCCGAACTAAGCTTCTTCCCCCGGAATGAGGGCAAAGCAGGAGTCCGAGAGGCCCCTGACCCCTTTGCCAGCCACGTCACTAACATTAATAGTAACCTCTCTAAATTAAAATTTTTTTAAAAATATATAAATAGAATTCATTTTTTGTTTCAGGTAAGTTCTGTTTTCAATTATGAGCTGTGTCTACCTTAATGAGTGAGTACTATTCTATCTAATATCTACTTGTTTACAGTTCATCATTTTGAATTTTAAATGTTTTAATTTATTTCACACCAAAATTTTATTACTAAGTCTTTACCCTAAGGTTGCATTTTACTTATCAGAAAACTTCTGAAACATTTTGTTTCGTTGCATCTGCCTTGTACGTCATCGAGATTGGCTTTTCGTGAGATAGCATTAACGAACCTTTCATAATTTCTATTGTTATATTTCTTACGGATTTACTTACTATGAATAATCATTTTTATTTTTTGCGTTTCGTGATGTAATCTCCTAAAATCACCATCTACATCGCAGAAGAATGAACTTTTTCAATTTTATGTCAACAAATATTAAGAATTTTATTTTTATTGAAAAAGGGAACGGTCAACAGAGACATCAAATAAATGTTAATACATTAGTTGAAAAATTCCAACTAAAAACCTTAAGTCTCTAAACTAAAACAGGAAAATAAAAATACCTGTCCAATATTTCGCCTATTCAGGCAACATCAGGGCAGAAAGAGAATAATAACAAACCAAAAAATGAATAATCCACCCAAAAAACACACATCCCACCACCTCCAACGCTCAAATGCAACTCCTTTGTATGTAACAAGTAGTTGCATTTGAGCCTTGGAGGTGGTGGAATTTGTGTTTTTTTGGGTGCATTATTCATTTTTTGGTTTGCTATTATTCTCTTTCTGCCCTGATGATGCCTGAATAGGCGAAATATTGGACAGGTATTTTTATTTTCCTGTTTTAGTTTAGAGATTTAAGGTTTTTAGTTGGAATTTTTCCACTAATGTATTAATTTTATTTTTATATTTGTGAAAGTAATGGGGATTCTCTGCCTGGAATATACCGTTGTGAAATCTATTCTGCATTAGTTTTATTTGTCAGAATATTATCTTTTTTGTTTTTTTGTGTGTGTTTTTTTTCTTTATGGATTCAGTCCTATTATTTGCTTTAATTCAGTCTTAGGGCAAATCGTGATTGGAAATCCTTTATGATGATACAAAGTTGAGAATTTTCATTTTTAGCATTATTATCGTCGTTAAGTTCAACAATACTTAGATCATTTGTACTTTCAATCATTTCATAAAGAATACATTTAACTATTACAAATACAATCTTTTAGGGGAACCGAAAATTTTAACCAGTCATTGATGTTTTAAGTTATTATTAACATTTTTTTACATAAATATAATTATTTTTATACCAATAGAATTCTAAACTTTAAACTAACGTTGATTAAAAGAAATTGTATAATTCATATACATGCCGCTAGGTGTCCCCTTTCTCGAGTATGTTGCTGACACGAAACCACAAGTTTACTCTCTCCCAAAAGCTGCTTGACGCGGTTAAAGAAGTATTCACTTAAAAAATTTAAATTGCTGAGTGAAATAAGCATAGTGATATTTTTAGTTTAATGGGCAAGATCTTACTACCCGTGTTTTAATGATACGAATTACTTCGTTTTACTTTTTATTTTTTATTCGCGAATTTATTCCTACTGCAGGATAAAGGAAATTAAAACGGAATGGTGAAAAAAAAATTAACGACCTCGGCTAGCAATCTCCAGTCGGTGATTATGACGCATCAATTTCCTGCATGTGATCGAACATGTCCCCAGCACTACCCTGCGCAGTGTTGTTTGTTTCTTTCCTTAAACAAATTCCTAATAACCAATATCAAGGTTGCATATTAAGCTGAAAAATATTTCAGGCAATTAACGCGATACGAACCAAATAACTCTGCCAGGGTGAAAGCTGTTGATGCCTTGTTTTTTGTTGGGTTTTTCCCCAACATTTTTGTAAAGGAAGGGCGAAATATTACTTTTTTAAAAAGTAATCAATAAATGAATCATCAAAAATTAATATATTTAAGGTAATCTTCAATCTTCATTAGTTAATTAGAAGGGACAGAGCAGATGAGAAAGGCATTCCTTTGACTCCATTATTGATTGTTTAAATAATTTATTGAACAGTAACCAATAAAACAATCCATTATTATATTTAATAATTAATATATTTAAGGTAATCTTCAATCTTCGTTAATTATTTAAAAGGGAGGGAACAGTTGAGAAAGGTCATTGCTTTGACCCCATATTGATTGTTTAAATAATTTATTGAACAGTAAAATGAATAATCATTTGCCACATGAACGGCCATTCTGCTAACTTTATACTTAACTTTTTATTGATTCTTTGCATGTATTTTATATTACATATTGCTTTGTTGTATATTCAAATAAAGCTATTATATTAGCTGTGCCAATGTCTTTTGGCAATTGTGTACCTTTGGAATAACTTCCAGCTTAAGTAATATAAACTTTTCAATAATTTGTATAATTTAAAAATTACAATTATTTAGAATAAATAATTATACTAAATCATACTCATTCATTTCATTCCTAATTTATTCCTAGCCTAATTATTCATTAAAAGAGAGCGAGATTTCAATCTATGAATTAATATTTGAAAAAAATAAAAAATTAATTTGTTTAAGCAGAATCTCTATTATTTATTTAGCACATAGTGTCAGTATTTATGAACATTTTTTGCTATAGCTTATTCAAAATAGCCTCAAGAAAGTAGATTTCGAAAATGGAAAAATGTTCAAAATTGCATAAATTAAAAAAATATGGCTTATGATAGGAAAAATAAGTATTAATAAATAAAAATAAATTCTAATATTTACTTAAAAAAAACAGTAATTACTCTAGGCTTCAGATTAAATTATAATCTTACATTTTAATCAAAATTTTAAAATGTAAGATTATACTTTTATTATTAATTTTAATGATCTACTCTTTCAGTACATTTTGTATTTTTTCATGTTCACATAATAATAATAATAATAATAATAATAAAATGTGGTTTGTTAGTTTGATAAATAGATAAAAATGTAATTGGTCATTTTGAAAGGATACCAGCTTAAAGTATGATGAAAATTCGACAATCTAGGACACTCAATTAAATGAATTAACAAAAGATTACATATAAAATAAATTAAAAAAAAAAAGGCCTGGAAAAATGCACAACTGTTGTTAGCAGTAAATAAAATTACCCCTGTTTACGAACCTTACATGAAAAAATTCCCTAAATCCATTTCATAAATGACACTCGAAATTTTCAGCTCAGGACTAAACTTGATTCACTGGCATTGTGAGAAAAATATTTGCGGTACTCTAATTTTAATTCTTTTCCCATTACAACATTAATCTTTAAATAAATTTGTTTATTTATTTTTAAGGAATGATTTAGGGCATAAATATTCATGGCTTCAACAAAATATTTGTTTTTTGCGTTTACTTTCAAAAATAGAATCGTTTTATCTATTGTCGCGTTGATATGATTTCTTCTTCCTATGTCTGTAAAATTTAAAATATCTCCTTGGTTACGTATGCAAAAGTTATAACATTCGCCTAATCCAATGTTTCGAAATTAAAACATTTTTATTAATCGTTTATTTTGCAAGATCAAGTTAGATGCGAAGGTTACATCTGCCTTTCAGACAAGCTTTTCCTGTTGTACTGAAGATGTTCCTCAATAAACGCCTTATCCACAATCAGCTTGTTCTCTCGAATGAGATGTTGAGGAAGGCTATTCTGGATAAGGACGTAAGGTCCCCTTCAAGGCCATAAGGTTGCGGAAGTTGGGAAGGTCTATTGCTTTCGTTCAATCTGGAGTTGTGTTGGAAGCTTGACAGGAATGGAATAAGTGGTCACGTAGGGACAGGAAGGTATACCCATGATGTGAATTAACCTAACAACGATTTCGTAAATGGTTAGAAAGTGCTATAAAAGCCTTCATCAAAAATAAAATGTTAACTTTTTTCTCCGTAAGTTGAACTTTTTTTTAAAGTATTATGTGGGTGGCTGAAATACTTAAATACCCTTAATGCCCATCCTTCTATTGGTGTTTATTTAAATATAATTTAAGTATTTATATCCGCAGTTGTAGGTCAGTTCAACATTTACTGGACAGGGTCACTGTGGTATTGTGTTTTGTATAATAACCTGCTCTGCCCAAGATCGCGGGTTCGTGACCCGGGAGGTGGTCCTAGGATTTTTACAGGGAGAATAAAAAATCCTTGGTTACACCATCCTTCGGAAAAAACGTAAAATGGTGGCCTGGAGCCTGTACGATTAATTCTCAATTCTCAAGCACTTGTTGAAGATCCCTATCCTAGCTAAACCTGGAAAGACAAAATTTAAGGCTCCCACTGTATCATCGTCCGATTAGCCATAGCAGCATAAAGTGACATTAAATGAACAACCAAACTTACTAGACAAGCGTTTTATACTCCCAATTAATTGCGAAACACTCATATAAATGACTATTATAAGACTTATTTGGACTTATTGGACTTCACTAAACCATCGAATAATTCTCGTATACAATCCTTACAATCCAAAATCCTTCTTAAAACCCTCAATGCTCCTTACTTTGTTGCTGATCTGGCTCGAACCCGATACCTTTCATGCCATGGTTTCATGACAAACATTTTTCCAATTAGTTTCAAACCTAGATATCTCTTCAATTCCCGATAATCCCCAGAAGCATCTAAAAAGATGGCCTCGTAACCTAATACGTTTGGTAGTATCGCTACTTGCCCTCATCTCATATCAGTATGTATAATTCATTCTATTTACTTGTATTATATTAATACAGTTGGATATTGCAATAGATACATTTTTAAAACGATTAAGGTAATGTACTATCGATATTTATCAAAAATTCTCAATCAACCACAGTTGGAGGAAGATTGTAACAACCAACAATTTAAAATATTTTCTAGTGCTTTTTTTACTGCCTTCTCCGCAGTTAAGAAGTATTGGTATCAAGAAATTTTTCGATTTTTTATGTTTTATTGTATTTTTTTTTAATTTTATTTTTTATCTTGATTTGGATTAGGTCAGTTCATTTTGATTCTTTAATTGAACGATACCAACGATAGCCTGATTAGGGAAGCAGCCGAAATCTTAATAAATTGTCTAAGATAATAAATTAAGGTCGATTTAATTGATAGCCTTGTTTAATCAAATTTAAAGTTTATTCTTTGCCCAGAAATTTGTTATAGAATATCAAACTTACTACATATATTGCCTACTTTCCGTTCATTCTGCTGTTATGAGACATTCTACAGAAAGATATCAATATGTACTATCAGGGCAACAAACTCCAGATATAATAACTATTTCATCTCTTTGGGTTCCAAGCTTCTTTGGAATACATTTCCCACTCAAATTTCGATGGCTAAGTCTGCTAAAAACCTCCAAGCCCAACCCATTTTTATCCTTAAATATTATCATTGGTTCAGTAAACCCTTAACCTACAAGACCTGTCAGTCCTATTAAAAAGACATGTACCACTACAACCCATGAAGGATAATTGGTCAATGCCTTACTGATTCTAAGACAACGGTTGTGCAGGATAGTAATTTGTCTGAGACCACGCTGAACCACCCTATCCCCCCCCCAATCAAGGGTTCCCACTTTAAGCCCCAGGAGGTATCACAGGGAATATCCGTGGCTGCTACCAGATTATATAATATATTTGCAACAACTGGAATCTAACCCGGAGCTTTTAGTACATCATCTCAACGCTATACATACTGAGCTTCCCTTAGTTATATTAACCCATACAAATTAAAATTGATGGATTGAATTATCCATTCAACTATTTTCCACTCAAACAGAAATTAAAATTCTAAGATTCGAGAAAAAAAAATTATAAAAATATTTTTTTGGTCCAACAAAAAATATTGCTTTTCATACTATAAATTAATACAAAGCTTATATAAGTAACGAATGAATACTGTATGTAATAGTACGTTGCCAGTCGAGAGATTAAAAAAACTGGACCAGCAGTCACTGACCTTTCAGAGATACGTTGTGGCAACTACAGAAATTAAACTCCACCGTATTCCTCAGTTCAGTTTTAAATAGTTATTCCTATTATTGAAGAATTTTATTGTTTTAAATAAGTTAACGAGGTGAATTACCGGTTACAACAAGAAGAAAAACGGATTTATGTTGATCATTACAACACTTAAATAAAAAAAATGCTGCAGGCTCTTCTGCAGTTTTACTATATTTTGGTGATATTTCAAAGTAGTTCAGTTTAAATTTTAGGGGGATAAAACATCTAATATTTTTAATTGTTTTAAAATTATTCGATCACTTGATTATTTTCTAATGTCACATAAAAAAAGCCTTTTTTTAAAAATTAACTCATGTTTTTTTAACTTTTCCTAACCTTTATAAGTACAACCAATGGAAATTCTTGGGCTCAGTACGTGTTAGAGACTGTTCTATTTCCAGGACAACGATTGTGCAGGAAGAAGGTGGCTTATCCGAATAACGCTCAACCATCAGGTTCCTCCCCGCAATTAAGGGTATCAATTATATAAAGACTGGGTGAGCCCCGGGAGCGCTCGTAGATCTCACAGGGTCTATCCGTGGCTGTTAATAGATCAAATAATTTATCAGCCACAGACGAGTTATAACTTGGAACCTTCAGCTTTGCAACAAAAGCTCTTTTATACTCTCAACTACTCCGCTCCAAAAACAGAAGTTTATTAATGTATAATCGAATTATCTACCAGGTGTGGAAACTTATGGTTGTTAAATCTCAATCATGCAACATCCGGGATTTCTATTCTTAACCAACGATACTTGCCTTCGGAAGGAATGGAGAGTATTGCAGGTATGCAGCAAGGACAGGTAATCACCAGGTTGGTTTAACCTTAGAAAGTGGTACCATTAAATTCCTGTTGCATGTTTCACACTAAGTTCGCATTCCAGTATCTGCAATAAAGAAACAGTGTTAGATTCTCATTTTATTTCAAGTAAAATAGAAACGGAATAGCTAGTTATCTATTTCTCAATATTTCATTATTATTAGGAAATTGTACAAAGAAAAATAATAATGGAATGCGTTGTGCTATCTTTCTGTAGTACCTCAGTTGAGTATGAAGTATAAAATTTCGGGATTGTATGAAAACAATTTTTAACTACAATACTTCCTTTGCACTTGTTAGCAGGCAAATTTACTGAATCGACTACTCCCAGAAGTTAAGCAGAATTAAGGAAGCACACATAAAGTTCATTATTTTTTAATACCCATAGACAATGCTTCATCCGTTATAAAATTTAAAGCTGAAAAAATGAGCCTTGTGCATTGCAATAATTTTTTTCCACTTTACCCCATTTTGGCCGACATAGGCTCAGAAGAAATGTTTTCACCAAGCTTTTCATTTGCACGACTCGATAATTTAACTCTTCTACCCTCCTTTCAAAGAAAAGAAATTTGTAAAGTATTAAATTTTCTTCCAGAATACAAAGTAATTCACGATAATAGTGTGACGAGAGTCCGATTTAAATTACGGATCATTTTTATAAAGTGCGTCGAAACGTACGCCACAAATTAATATTCTTTTTATAATTGTTCTATTTCTACTCCTCAATTTAAAACATCGATCACCTATTGTTATAATAGATATTATAAAATCATGTACCACTGCAACCCTTGAAAGGATACCACGGTTGTGGAGGGAGGTGATTTGTAGTAGATCACGCTCAACCACCAGATCCCCCCCCCCCCACTTTATAGAACCCGAATGAATTCGCAGATTTTTATCATTTTTTACTTCTCCGAAATAAGCTCTTTATTTGGTTTATTTATATTTAATGTGGATTAACAACTAATCAACAAGATCTTGGAATGATTAATGAATAATAACTTGCTGTTTAAGAGCATTATTGACCACTTTAGAAAGACACTAACCATTTATGCCCTATAAATAAAATTTTTGATGGCTATAAAAAATGTTACTTTCCAAAATTGTTCACTTAAATATATACTATTTATTTTGTTTATTTATTTTTTTATATAGAACTCGAAATTATCGTCACACATTTGCAATTTTAAAAAATACAGTGCGGCAGAATGCATTAGGAGAATATTATCAATTAAATATTTTACTGTTAAACATATTTTTAGTCATGGGCTGATAGAACAATCATTTTGCATGTATTAAGGTTCATTCACTAACGTCAATAAAGTTTTCTATCTGTTTTTGCACTATTGTTACTTCGTATTTTTCATACAACGATTTTTCATATAGTTAATTTATTAATGAATAGTAATTAAGTATGGATAGCTTTTATTGAACTCACAGAGTTGATTACTACTGAAATAAGATTTTTCCCTTCAGCACAGGGTTTTTATTTACAGCCCCGGTGAATAAATAGTAAAGTAGAATTTTGTCCAAAATGGGTTTCTTATACTTATGGAAGCGGATTCGTATTATTATCATAGTCCATTAATAGCTAAGGCATCCATTGGCTTGAAATAGAGTTCTTGCTTATAAGTCCATTTCAAGCCAAAAACTGCTGGAAAGACACGATTAAGCTTCCCTCAATACAATTAACTCTCTCTGTACAAAATTCGACCTAACCACTTATTATATTTTGTTTTAATTTATTGTCTAAATTTGTTCTTTTTTATTTATCTTATATATATATTTTACGATTTCATCATTGGTTTCATTATGCTATTTACTTTTTCGATAGCTATTACATCTCCGGTATAACCTTTTTTTTTATAAATCGGTCATTTGGTACTATTGTAAGACCTGATGTGTGGATTGGAAAAATTTAATGAAATATTTTATACTATTTGAAAATCTTTTGATATCTTTCTTCATGGGCCTTGTAAGCTCTTTCTTTATGAAATATTTCATGCAAAATATGTCGTAAATACACTTACTATTTCACATATAAATTTAATGCTAAAGAAACCTAACAAAACTGTTTAAAAGAGCGGACTAGGGCCTAAAAGTATTATTATTCTAAGTTAAGGCAAAGAAAACTGAAGATATTTGAAAATAATTCACACTATTAACAGGAACCGAAAGAAATATATCCACCCAGTTTTTATCCGTACCACATTCTTCATAGTTCTTTTTGTTATTTATCTCGTGTAAGTTTACTATCCCTGTCTTGTTCCTGCTGATATGGATTCTTCATTTCTCTAAAAGTTCATTACCTCATTGCAAAGAGTCATAAAGCCTAAAATGTCTGAGTATTAAAATTTAGTTACAGTTACATCAGGTACGTATTGATTCTTACCCTTGCCTACGTCACGGAATGTATTTCGCCAGTATTCCTAATTTTATTTACTCTTTCCAGGCTATGAGAGGTTTTCGTTTCATTCAGTTATTTGGACTAGTCGCTATATAAGTAGTCGCTATCCTCATTTGTTTATTATTAGCAAATAAGTTGTGTTGCAGCTGATAATTTAAGGAATATCTTTTTATTTATTTATTTAAATTTTTGAATCATTATTTCTTGAAAATGTTTTTACGGAATGTGATAGCTTCAAGGTCACTTTTTTTAAAACCAGCTCTCTGCGCTTTAACCAATTCTACATGTCTGTTATATGTCCTTGTAGCCACTAAGCCATTCTTCATATAACACATTATCGATTTAATGTTAGTAGTTCTGATTTTTGTGTTATTATAGAATTAATATTTTTCTGGGTCTAAATTACGATTTCATAAAGAATTATAAACTATTGCCTCTAACCTTGAAAGTATTTTTTTTAACTTTTATTTTTATCAAGTATTCAGGTCTAATCCATATCTTCTAACCTTTAAATACTTGTATATACTGGTTTAAAAATACTGATGTATAAAACAGATGGGCATTAAAGCGTATTCAGAACAATTTACAATTTAGAGGTCCTTGTTTTAATTTCAGCGACTTAAGATGTTAAAACTTGTACAACCTATTATAAATTGTTCACATTGTGGGCAAGTATAATTTTTCAATTTCCAAATCTTTAATAATATAATAATGACTAACGGGTTATAATAATGGGTTTTTCGTTAAATCTGATTTTTATCATTGTTTATTTGATTTTTTAAAATAAGAAGTTTCTGTTCCATTCTTATAAAGTATATTTACTACTACAAATGTTTTTGAAATCCTTACTCTTGGTTATTTAAAATATATAGGTGTATTTTATTTAGTATCATCTTAATTTTTACAGCACGCATACATCAGCAAGAGCTTAGAAAAATTACCCAAAGGCCAAAATTATGTTAATTATATTACAGTCTGGCGTTTGATTGTGTTTCAATTATGAAATAATATTTGTGTAAAATTATTATTATTATTTGTTTTTATTACTATTTTATTTTGTTCTGTAAAACATATACTGTTATCATAATCTACTTGATCTTAGGTAACACGAAACAAATTAATTTTTTGTTCTCCCGCACATCAGGGAAATATATTGTTCATTAATATAATCCTTATTGTACATTTATATGATTGGTTATGTGTCATCCTTATCAACAAAAACGTTTATATAATTTTGGATGGGGTTTTTCTTTATTTCATTCAGTTCTCTTCGCTTCGTTCGCATAAATCCACCATTTTTGTAATATTTATTCTGTAATCTTGACAATAATATTTTAGTCTAAGGTTGTTCCATGAGTTTATTTTTAATTGATTGTAATTTCCTGTAACGAATGAATGCTAAATCTATCATTATTAAAATGGATATTTGTACACTCGTTGTAAATCATAAGCACAGCATAAACCATTCTAATACGTCAAACATTGTATCAGAACTATTATGGTATAGATTGCTGGTCCGTGTTGATGCAACCAATATTTCCCAACAGTCTGTGCACGCTGAAGATGGATTAGCATATGTGAATGCAACGCTGATATAGAAATGACATACCAGTTTTATTGGAACAAATGTTTTCTGTTATCTTTACTTGATGTCTTTTATTTATTGGTTTAACGCCACTTTAAGCTGCTATGCCTAATCGGACGATGCCCAAGTGGGAGTCCTTAATTGTTTATATCGACATATAATCAGGATAGAGATCTGTAATAAATGCCTGACACAATATAGGTCAAAAGCCTTTTGTTCAGAAGCCCTTACTTACCCTTCGCCTGCTACAATTTTAACTTAATTTTTTATTATATTTCTTTATCGTTCATTCCGTTCATTAATGTTGTATCTCTGCATGAAAGTAAAAACACCAGATTTAAAATAATTCGTAAGAGCTGATTCGATAGCGATTTGAAATCTTACCACTTTTTTTTTTTGTATTTACTTTAGGTTAATTAAAAAAATATATATATCTTATTTAGTCCTACTGTAAAAAATTTCTTTTTTTATCAATTTACGACTAATGAATCCCGCTGTAGCAGATACATTATTTAATCTGTTAACTGTGTGATCTACAGACCCTCCTGGGGCTCATGCAATCTCTATGAAGTGGGTACCCTCAATTGGAAATAAAACCTGGCAATTGACCTTATAAAAAATCATCTCCCTGCATTTTTACATTATAAATTACAAATCGTGAGAAAAAAAAATTATAACTGTAGACAGATGTAAATGATGTGACTTTAATACTATAATCATAATACTTTAATTTGAGAACAAATTACACTTGTAAGAATAATGGCGATCATTCTAATTGCACTAATTATCTGGTATTCATTTAATTAAGAGCTTGTTCAGGTTATTAACGAGGATTTAATCAGGATAATAACGAATTCAATTCAAGGAACATAATCACTTTTCATGTTATTCTTCCATACTGGAAGGATACAAACAACAGCTTTTTATTATTGTTTTGTATACGATTTAAAAAAAAACAACTATATACCAAGTATCAATAATTTTTCTATAAAATAATTTAATAAAATCTTGGGCCACAGTGTGCCATTGCCAAATTAACCCAGTTTTGTCTCTTTGATTTATTTCTATCTCCTTGAAATTTCTCTCTTAGAAAAAGTTCGGTTTTATCTTGGTGGGAATCGTGGTTTCCTAAACTCATTCAACCTTATGAAAGTTACTGAGTATCTTAAGTAATAAAATATCTTGAATAAATCAGTTTATTACAGATAAAAAAGACTTTGAAAAACATTATTAATAAAACCTGTTAGTAATTTTTATTTTCTTGATTTTTCGGTTATTCTTCTTCTGGGATACCTTTTGTTTATATTAACTGGCTAATTTGTCAACAAAAAATGTAATTTTCGAATCAGGTATCTTTATTTCAATATATCAATTAAATTTTTCATGATTGCTATCTTATACATTACTTTTTTTTAAATATTTATTTCTCATATAGTTTGCTACAATTCACAATATTTTTATGTTAAACTAAATAGACCAGTCTCAAATTAAAACAATTACTATTGGACAAATTTAAATGTATCTGTAAAGAATGATAATATACAATGTAAGAAAAATATATTAACAAACTTTCGGTAGACCGGTGCGTTCTTAATAAATTACTTGCTGTATATTAATTAATTACTGGAGGAGCTTTTTAATTGAGCTAATTTCTGGATTTTCCCAACTCTGTTATAAAAACCTGCTTGTTGTTAACCTTCTTGGAGAAAATAAATTTAAAAAATATTAATAGATTTTGAATAATTTGGAGTGATTCTATGTCCTTCCAGTAGAAGTTGTTCCTAATAGGTCAGGTAAAGTATTTATGCCCTCTATGTTCACCAACAAGTCTGAGCATGCGCATAAAAATAAAACTTTGAATGAATACACCAATATAACGTCAATTTTATAAAATGTATTATGTATTACAATGTACTAAAACCGACTCTTATGAACCTTCATAAAATTATAAAAACTCAGAAGGGAAGAGATACTCGACATTAAGAACTTGAAGAATTTTGACCAAAAAGTGACCTGGGAGGAGGCATACTACTCCGCACAACATTGCGCCAAATAAGGATGGAACATCCATTAAATAAAATCTGAACACGTGATTAATAGAATTTATTTCATAAAAGGTTCCGAATAATTCTAAAAACGTTTAATTACAATATCTATAATTAAATATTTTATATAAGTGTTTTTATTCCTTTTAAGATTAAAAATCATTAATTTCATTGTTAAAAAAAATTGCTAAATATCTGAGTCTAAAGAAATAGGATGGCGGCTAAAGCAGTAACGGTTCCCTTTTAGAGATCCACATTTTTATTCGAATGGTTAAATGCCATAACCAAAGCATTAATGAAAATTGGGATGAACATAAGGAGAGACTACTGCAAATCCACCTCCGTCAAATAAATATAAAAAAACATTGCTTGTATCCCTCCAAACGGCCTAACGTCAAATGAAAACTGCATAATAATTAGGCTAAGAATCGCAAACTCAAAGTTGCATATTACTATATTAGTGTTAAATGCATATAATATTTAATTTTATAGTGTACTTACTTTTTATTGCTTCTAAGATCATCTTTTAGAAGTGAATATTACAGCCCAATTAACAAAAAATACAACAGTTCATCCAAAGTACAATAATTCCAAGTCTTCCCCATATTTTCTTGCAGAAAATGTCACATAAAATTCAGGATATAAAACAGTTTATTTCACTTCTATCATCGACAACCCTAACATTTTTATATAGCTTAATAAAAGAACCATTTGGACTTAAGAAGTAGAGCTATTCATTAAGCCATCGAATTCCTCTCGTATCCAAAACTTACAATCAAAAGCCCCTTCGTAAAATCCTCAAATCTCCTTACTTAGTTACGAATAAAGTCATCAATAATTGAACTTAGTGACCCCTTTGTAGCTGATTAGGCTCGAACCCAACATCAATCCTTCTATGGCAAAGTTTATTCCTATTCAAACCCACCTGTTTAAAACTTAACTACATTTTCAAATCCCGATAATCCTCCGAAGCATCTGTAAAGAAGATATTTGAGTACCAACCGTGGGTTGTGTTATAATACAGTTTCAAAATTCAATTAATGATAATACCACAATAAAAGTTTAGAGAAGTGAATATTCATAGGTTCTAAAAAAAAAACCTGTACCACTACAACCCGTGAATAGGTCTGGGGTTCAGCACATAATAGAGACTGTTTTATTGACAACGGTTGCGCAGGGAGGTGATTTGTCCTAGATCACGCTCAACCGCCATTTTCCCCTTATTTTGGGTACCCACATTATAGAGACTGAGAGAGCCCCAGGAGGGCCCTAGATCCTATACGATCCATCTCCGGTCGCTAACATATTAAATAAAAGTCTTGCCAGGATCGGGATTTGAATCCAGGGCCTTCGGGATGGCGGCTTCGCGCTAAACTTAGTTAGGTTCTGCTGCATGTATAATTTACGGCTAAGATTATTGATAACGTTAAAGAATAATTTAAAATCAATTTTCCATTTCATCGACAACAGTTCACTATTTAGGCGTGCCGGGGCATTCGGATCGTTGCTAATGAAAACCTTGAAGAGCTATCATGTTCCTTCTACTCGAGTGGGCAACTCTCAGCGACGACCTCGAACCTATCAGACATCTTTCAACAAGGTGGAGAGGATTCCGACACAACCCTCCAGAGAACACTGCCCTGCCACTTGAAAGTTGCACTGGTCGGCAAGTGGCCCGGCGTTAGGCTAGGGGTGTATATTCCCGTCTTTTGAAGATTTCCACCTACCCTCGTAAAAAAAAAAGGGCTCAATTTCCTTTCGTTTCTAATGGATTTCAAATGTGCTCTTTGGGACCGCTTTTTGTTACTGCTTTAGCCCCCATCGTATTTCTAAAGACTCAGATATTTAGCAATTTTTTTAACAATGAAATTAATGATTTTTAATCCTAAAAGGAATAAAAGCACTTATATAAAAATATTTAATTATAGATATTGTAATTAAACGTTTTTAGAATTATTCGGAACCTTTTATGTAATAAAAACTTTCTATTAATCACGTGTTCAGATTTTATATAGTGCATGTTCCATCCTTATTTGGCGCAATGTTGTGCGGAGTAGTATGCCTCCTCCCAGGTCACTTTTTAGTCAAAATTCTTCAAGTTCTTAATGTCGAGTATCTCTTCACGGGGAGATGCTCGTAATGTCTTAACGAATATTTTATTTCCCTTCTGAGTTTTTATAATTTCATGAAGGTTTTAGTACATTGTAATACAATTTTATAAAATTTACGTTAAATTGGTGTATTCATTCTCATCATTTAAAAGTTTTATTTTTATGTGCATGCTCAGACTTGTAAGTGAACATAGAGGGTATAAATACTTGACCTAACCTATTAGGAACAACTTCTACTGGAAGCACATAGAATCACTCCAAATTATTCAAAATCTATTAATACTTTTTTAATTTATTTTCTCCAAGAAGGTTGACAATAAGAACGTGTTTTTATAACTGAGTTGGGAAAATCCAGAAATTAACTCAATTAAAAAGCTCCTTCAGTTTGATTACTTTTACGAAAATGGATTCTAATTAAGATGTGGATGCTATACTTCAAAATGTGTTTATTACAAGATGATTTGTGGTCATGATCATAACTTCTTTGCTAGGAAGGAATCTTGAAGGTTTTTTAGTTTCAATAACATTAATAATTATTCTTTATTCTACATATTAAAACATCCCTTACTCTTCGCTAACTCATTAGTTTCTTTAATAATAATTGCATAATATTGTTTACGTTAAATAAGTTTACTAATTATGTTTAGATAATGTAAATTCTTGATTGAATATAATATTGTGTGGAAAAATCATTAGTAAGGTACTGAGATTGGTTTTATCTAAAAATATTTTTATTTAAAAAAATATATTAATAGTGTCAGGATGATGAATTCTTTTGAGAGTGGAAAGTCCACTAATGAATGAGCAAACGAGGAAAGAGGGAAAAGAAAACTTCAAAGTGGGCTGTGACTATCGAGGGGAATAAAAACAATTACTTTTCTTTTCGTTTCGACACCTTGTTATATTATGTTTTTAAATATTTCGCTTGTCGAAGCGTTAACTTTAGTTCTATTTTTGTATCCTTGAAGTCCAGAATTTAAACATACGTGTTTTTGTTCTATGTAGTTGCCAAATGTTTTACTTTAGTTTTAAATAGAAAAATTATTTGTACACCCTCAATAAATATTGGCTAAACTGTTATTTGATATTATTGCTGTGATTTTTCTTTTTATTTATGTTCCGTGTTATAAAATTGGTTTTGACAATTTAAGCATGCTGAGTTCTCTTTACGATAAATATTGATCGTGACTTATAGAATTAATTGCTTTGTGTATCTAACATGATCATCTAGATCATGCTTCCAACTTCTTTTCAAGAGTTTAAGACTTACTTATAATAATTCGAAGGATAGATACCTGCAAATCTACAATGGACAATGAGCAGAAAATTACACTTCATCCACGAACGAAATCCTGTTAGATTGGAAGAAAGGTAGATACAAAGAAAAACATATTTGGCCAGAAGACAGTTTAGAATAAACATACACTAAACATAATATAAAATAGAGAATAACTACCATCATCTGTTGAAAAAACACACTTGACGATTAATCCTCGTGATTAGTTCAATAATAAGAAAAATGTATTTATCTATATTAATAATCATGTTCAATTAGTACAAAATATATGTGAACAAAAAATAAAATAGAGAAAAACTTTATCTAAAAATATTTATGATAAATAAATAATATAAAGAGCGTATTCGAATTCAAATCGAATTGTCAATTAAAAAATTATAATTAAGTAAACAAAAAAAAAATTGCTTATAATTTACTAAGCAACAAACCATGCTGAACTATTAAAAAATTATATTATTTTTTTAAATATTTTGTATTGCTTCTTTCGGCGGAAAGGGGGGGTTTAGAATTAATTATTAGTTTTTATTAAAATTATTAGTTTAAAATTAATGTTAGTTTTTCTTTAATTATTTTTCCAAATGTTTGTGTTAATTTAAAAGAAAAAACTTAGATGTATAAAAAAACATATTTTACCTTTTTTGTGCCTACACAATATGGAATTTTATTGTACATTTTTGTTTGATTTTTTCATTTTACGTCGCTTTATACTGCTATGGTTAATCTGACGATGCTCCAGTAGGGATCCTAAATTTTGCCCATCCAGGCATAATTACTATATGGATCTTAACGACAGGTCTATGATTTTATTTCTTTTTTATAAAATTGAAATATATACGATAAATTGAAAAACGCCGTAGTAAATGGCTTTACCACAAATTAAATCAAAAGACGTGAGCAAAAACTCAAAATTAAACGTAATTATAAATAGAAAAA
Source organism: Troilus luridus (assembly GCA_964056705.1). Classification (NCBI taxonomy): domain Eukaryota; kingdom Metazoa; phylum Arthropoda; class Insecta; order Hemiptera; family Pentatomidae; genus Troilus; species Troilus luridus. Next base: position 50,168,501 of record OZ057414.1, read on the forward strand.
ATCCGCTAAACAAAGCCCTAAGTTTCTAAAGTTCTGAGTAAAAAACCAACCAGTCGACGTTTTGGCAATTGAGACATCATCAAAGCACACATCAAAAGATCAATCAAAGGAAACAGAGTGCAGCACACCATTAAATTTGAATTTAAAAGTTTGGACAGACAATAATTCTGATTAAACTATTGTAAAACTAGTCGACTGAAATAGATTATATTTTCATAGTTTTGGTATCTATGTTATAATACACCATTGTTTCCATTTTTTGTGAATATTTTTAGAAATAGTTTTAAATTAAACTATGTATATTAAGTTTATTATTGTTATTCTGCTGCAATGACCAATAAATAAGGGTGTTCAAACTTTTAAAAAAGTATTGAATAATTATTAGTTGATTCAATAAATATCATGGAGTTGAAAATGGTCCTGGTGAAAAACAAAAATAAAATCTTAATTAGTAAGCAAATATTTATTTGTTTCTAGTTGTAAATAGTCTTATTAATAAAAATCAGCTTCCTATTCAAGTTTTTATTAGTTTAATTAATTATACTATATCATATTATAATATTGTTACGGGCTACTGGGTGTAAAATGGACTAAACTATTACTTAATTCAATAATCTAATATTTATTAACAAATTAGAAAGAATACAATGAGATTATTTAAAACAGTTAAAGTATTAAACTAATATCAATTTACAATAACAATATTCTACTAAATGTTATCTAATTTCTAAAATAATATACAAACAATATAAGATATTTCTAATACTAAATAACTAAACTATTTATATATAAATTTGTACAAATACAATAATATTACACTATAGTTTACAATAACAAATTAACACTTACAGTTCGCTAACTTAAGTCCACCGACCGTAAGACTCCAAATATGACAAACTGCCACACAGTTTATTACACTTATTACACGGCCACTAATTGTCACTGTTGCTCACTAAGCACTTATTACAGACTGATACTAATACTAACTAACTCACACACACTGCCACTAATTAACGGCTGCTTATTACTTCACTGCTTATTACTGACTCGTCTTATTACTACTGCCGCGGCCGAAAACGCTGTCCTTTTTATATAGGCAAGGTAGGTCGTGGTGGGGCATTACTCGGAACACGGACGAGGACCACCTAGACCGATCTAGAAGGTTCTACGCCATTCTATAATCCCTTCCGCTTAATCCCATTGTTTGCCTAATCCGCTCTAGGCAGATCAGAAGCCGGTCCTGCTTTCCGCTCTGACCGTAACACTGCCCCCTCCTTAAAAGTGCTCTGCCCCAGAGCATAGTCCGGAGAAATCGGGCGGTCATGAGCTTCCCTCGATGGAGACGCATTTCCTTTCCAGGGGTTGAACGTGCACACCAATATGGCGACTCCAGAGTTGGCGAATATCTGTTCAAGCATGTTCCTGACAACCTTCCACTCCAGGCCGTCATATCCACAGCCCAACTTAGGGATCGCGAGCTTGGTGACACGCAGTCTCAGAAGCTTACTCCGCAGGTCGTCGAGGCTTCGCCGCAGTGCGTCATATGTGGGCTTCTGATCAGTAGCACACTTGGTAACTAAGTAGAACAGGTGTCGTCCTTCGTGCGTATGGTGGAGTGCTTTCCCGACGCGTGGTCCTTGGCGTTCCAGTTCCTCAGTTCCAGCAAACTTCTTCCTGAAGACGGTTGCAATCCCTCGGGAAGTCCTCAGATCTTCGGCTACACAATGGGCCAGAGAATAGTCCGCGGGTAACGAGAAGATATCTCTGTATACTGCCTGAGTTACTCCACGGGAACCTTGTACCTTAGGTTGTGCAACTGATACCTTACTGGCCTCCACGTTGTTGAGGTACCTGACTTGCTGTTCTTTTGTCGGGCCATGGTCTCCTTTGTATGGGGCCAGTCTATTAAAATGGACTACCCTGGGTTTTCCTTTTGGCTGCTTTCTGATCCTATAGATGACGTCGTTTATCCTATTGATGATCTCAAACGGGCCATCCCAGGAGTTCTGAAGTTTAGGTGAGTAGCCTCGCCTTCTTCGAGGATCATGTAGCCAGACCAAATCTCCAGGTTGGAATCCACCTTTCTCTGCCCTGATGTCGTAACGCTCCTTCATTCTGTCACTGGCTCCCTGGATGTTTGCACGAACCTTTTCGTGGATATTATCCATCCGCTTCCGTAGATTCGTGACGTACTCCTCTCCGGCCACTTCCTCATTAGGCTTGAACCCGAATTTCAGATCACAAGGCAAACGAAGTTCTCGGCCGAACACCACATTTGCGGGGGTCTGCCCCGTTGCTTCATGGACTGAACTCCGGTAGGCTAACAAGAACAAGTGAAGATACTGGTCCCAGTCTCGCTGATGCTCGGAGACCACTTTAGACAAATATCGACCCATTGTCCTGTTCATGCGCTCCACCATGCCATCCGATTGAGGGTGAAGAGGTGTCGTCCTGGTTTTCCGTATTCCCAGTGCTTCGCACATCCCGGAGAAGACTGCAGACTCAAAGTTTCTTCCCTGGTCAGCGTGAAGTTCCATGGGTACTCCAAACCGGCTGACGAGCTGCTTCACAAGTACGTCTGCAACCGTGACTGCCTCTTGATTCGGAAGGGCATACGCTTCCACCCACTTAGAAAAATAGTCCATGGCCACGAGAATATATCGGTTACCTTCGTCTGTCACAGGGAAAGGGCCAGCGATGTCGATCGCTATCCTCTCGAACGGTGCTCCCACGTTGTACTTCTTCATAGGGGCCCTCATTCTTCTTGTTGGACCGTTAGAAGCCGCACAAGTCGCACAACGCCTGCACCAGTCCAACACATCGTCCTTAAGGTTTGCCCAGTAAAAGCGTTCACGAACTTTTTCCAATGTACGGTGAACTCCAAGATGGCCGCCAGTTACACCGTCATGTAGCTCCCTAAGAACTTCGGGCACTTTCTTCCTTGGAACGATGAGCTGTAGCCTACGCTGATCTCCTTCCGCGTTCTCCAATGCCCGTTTCAGCAGCCCGTTGTCCACCAAAATTGAGTTCCATTGGGCCCAGTACGTTTTTACATTCTTCGACATTGGAGCAACATCCTGCCAGGTTGGTCTTCCTTGCCCCGATATTTTCCATTCCTTTATTTGTTTTAAATCCGGGTCCTCGTCCTGTTCCTTTGAAACCTCTGCATCTTGCCAACTGTCCATGACAACTGTAGTCCTCAACACCACTGCCTGCTTCTCTTCTTGTCGAGAACAATGCTTGCAGCCTTCATCACAAGGTCTTCTTGACAGTGCATCCGCATTCCTGTGGCTCGTTCCAGAACGATGAGCAGATTCAAAGTCATACTCTTGAAGGCGCTCGATCCACCTCGCCACTTGTCCCTCTGGTGACTTGAATCGCAGCAGCCACATTAGAGCCGCGTGGTCCGTTCTCAGCAGGAACCTTCTTCCGTATAGATATTTATGGAAGTGCTCTATGGATTTTACTACTGCCAGAAGCTCTTTCCTTGTGACACAGTAGTTGCGTTCCGGAGCTGAGAGTGCTTTGCTGAAATATCCAATCACCCTTTCTTCTCCGTCTTGGAGCTGAGAGAGGACACTTCCAATGGCGATGTTGCTGGCATCTGTGTCAAGTATGAACTTGCCCTCGGGACGTGGATAGCTCAGAATAGGAGCACTACTCAATTTGCTCTTCAGCTCCTCGAAGGATGCCTGGCACTCGTGATCCCAATGGAAAGTCCTTTTATCCTCGGTTAGCCTGGTAAGAGGTTTTGCGATGTTAGCAAATCCTTTCACGTATCTCCGGTAATAGGTGCAGAGCCCGAGAAAACTTCTCACCTGGTGCTTATCTCGAGGTACTGGCCAGTTGGTGATCGCTGCTATCTTCTCTGGGTCAACAGCAACTCCGTTGTCTGACACAATATGCCCCAGGTAGTTGACTTGCCTTCGGAAGAGATTACACTTCTTCGGGTTCAACTTTAGGTTCGCTGCACGCAGTCGTTCGAAGACCTTCTCCAGATTCTTCAGATGGTGAGCGAAGGACTTTCCCAGCACAATAATGTCGTCTAGGTATACCAGGCATACCTCCCAAGAGAGACCTCTTAACACGTTTTCCATCAGCCTCTCGAATGTGGCAGGAGCGTTGCAAAGCCCGAATGGCATTACTGTAAACTGCCAGAGCCCAGTGCCAATTGAAAACGCCGTCTTCTCTTTATCCTCAGGTGCCAATCCAACCTGCCAATATCCACTGCGGAGATCCAAAGTAGAGAAGAGTTTACACCCCTCTAGGGTGTCCAGTGTATCGTCAATCCTGGGAAGCGGATAGCTGTCCTTCTTGGTGACATTGTTCAGAAGACGGTAGTCTACGCAGAACCTCGTTGTGCCATCTTTCTTCTTCACCAATACAACAGGAGACATCCAGGGGCTACTCGAAGGCTCAATGACACTGTCAGCCGCCATCTCCTTTATAATCTCCTCGGCGTCCTCCCGTTTGGCTAACGGCAGCCTCCGCGGAACCTGTCGGATGGGCTTCGCATCCCCAGTGTCAATCTTGTGCTGGACGATATCCGTTCTGCCCCGTGGTCCTGGTCCGATCTCGAAGACGTCATGCCATCGGATAATCATATTCTTCACTTCCTCGCTCTGTTCGGGCGAAAGGTCGCGACATGATTCGTCCAAAAATCCTTTAAGTTCCTCTGGGAGTCCTCGAAGCTCGGTGGGATGACGTTGCAGCTGACGAACCACTGAGGTAGCGGTGGTACACTCCCCGACTGGTGTTCCTTTCTTCAGCGTTACCGGGAAGCTGTTCAGGTTCATTAGCCGAATTGGAGTGGTAGGTCCGATCTTGATGAGAGACCTAGCAACCAGTACGCCGCGTCCAACCTCTTGTTCTTCGTGCCTTCCAGGTTCGAGTAGTGCACATTGACCCGCGGGTAGATGCCCTTCGAACGTCCCATGCGTCACGATTTGGCTCCGTGCAGGTAAAGCGGTGTCTTCTGGTAGCAGCACTCGAGCGCAGAAGTCCTTTTCCTGCCGAAGTATGACTTCCTCGTCTCCTAGCGTCATCACACCTCTCGACATATCCAGCTTGATCCCGTATGTGATCATAAAGTCCATACCCAGTATGACGTCCTCATCTATATCTGCCACGAGAGCGAGGTGCTTCAGATGTTGGCCCCCGATGTGGAAGGTGGCATCTATCTCCCCGTAGACCTTGGCTGGCTGTCCCGTTGCAGTCCGTAATGCCCAAGTGGTCGGTATGATCTTCTCAGCTGGAAGTGTCTTCGAGTTCAAGATCGTCATGCTCGCTCCGGTATCCACTAGAAGACTTCGCAGCTGTCCGTTCACCATCCCATCAACGTAGAAACTGTTCGTTCTGCTTCCTATCGACGCAACTCTGATGGTCTTCCTGGGGGTTTTGACGTTACGGGTTGGACATTTGCTTCTAGGATGTCCAAGCTGGCCGCAGCCCCAAAGGCGTATCTCCCTCTTATGGGTCCTGAGAGCATCCAACACTTTCGTCACAATGTCTTCGATGCTAGGGACCACATTAGGTTCCGCTTCTGCTGCTCGAACTCGCGCATGGCCCCGTACAGACTGTCTAACAGCTTCAAACTCCATGGCCTGAGATAATGCGCCCCCCAACGTTTTCGGCCGGGCGAGCTTCACTGCTTGTTGTGTCTCTGGGTCCCGAAGTCCATCCAGGAATTTGTCGACAGCCAAACTCTCGTAGACATAGTCGGTGACCGATGGGTAGGCGTTCCTCACCAGCCGGGCAATATCCGCTTCAAATTCCTGCAGCGTCTCGTTGTCCTTCTGGACCCTGTTTCTTAGCTGTGAGCGATATAGCTGGTCCATGTGGCGGTGGCCGAAACGCATCTCCAGCCTTCTAATCAGCTTCCCGTAGTTAGACCGCTCCGACATGGGCATTCCCTGCAGCACTCTCAAGGCGTCTCCACGCAAGGCCAGGCACAACGCTGAAGCTTGGGTCTCCTGTGACCACCCGTGGATCGAAGCCGCTGTCTCGAAGAGAGTCATGTAGTCCTCCCACGGCGTCTTTCCGTCGAATACTGGAATGGTGTTGTGAGCTGGTGGCGTCCCATTAATGGCGGGCAGAATAGTTTTATGAAGACTGACCTCGGGGAAACGGTCGGTGTTGTTCGTCGGTGGGTTGCTCATAAGTCCCTCTATAGCTTCCACTCTTTGCCTAAGTTTGCTTTCAATTGAATTTAATTTTTCTCCTAACCTAGATTCTACTGTGCCTAACTTAGACTCTAATGTATCCATTAAATCATTTTTAACAGTGCTTAACTCATTACCTAGCTCATTTTTAACAGTGCTTAACTCATTACCTAGCTCATTTTTAACAGTGCTTAACTCATTACCTAGCTTATTTTCTACATTGCCTAATTCACTTTTAACACTGCTTAATTCATTACCTAGCTTATTTTCTACATTGCCTAATTCATTTTTAAAAGTTGCAGACAACTTGCTTAAATCAGTTTCAAACAGAACGTCCTCTGGATTTTCCCCTAACTCTACAAAAAATTGACGCAAGCGATGTTGCAGTACACTTTTATTTCCGGAAGAATCCAGATCACGTTCTTCTAATTCCCGTTTTAAATCCGCAACTTTTAAATCCATCAATTTAAGACTTTGAGAAGCCATTTTTCAAACAGTAGCCCAATTATTACAAAATGCTAGACAAAATAACAATTACACAAGATCCCACTTCTGACACCAATTTGTTACGGGCTACTGGGTGTAAAATGGACTAAACTATTACTTAATTCAATAATCTAATATTTATTAACAAATTAGAAAGAATACAATGAGATTATTTAAAACAGTTAAATTATTAAACTAATATCAATTTACAATAACAATATTCTACTAAATGTTATCTAATTTCTAAAATAATATACAAACAATATAAGATATTTCTAATACTAAATAACTAAACTATTTATATATAAATTTGTACAAATACAATAATATTACACTATAGTTTACAATAACAAATTAACACTTACAGTTCGCTAACTTAAGTCCACCGACCGTAAGACTCCAAATATGACAAACTGCCACACAGTTTATTACACTTATTACACGGCCACTAATTGTCACTGTTGCTCACTAAGCACTTATTACAGACTGATACTAATACTAACTAACTCACACACACTGCCACTAATTAACGGCTGCTTATTACTTCACTGCTTATTACTGACTCGTCTTATTACTACTGCCGCGGCCGAAAACGCTGTCCTTTTTATATAGGCAAGGTAGGTCGTGGTGGGGCATTACTCGGAACACGGACGAGGACCACCTAGACCGATCTAGAAGGTTCTACGCCATTCTATAATCCCTTCCGCTTAATCCCATTGTTTGCCTAATCCGCTCTAGGCAGATCAGAAGCCGGTCCTGCTTTCCGCTCTGACCGTAACAATATGATAAATATAATAAATAATTTGTAGAAGATAATAGTCCGCGTAGAGGTCAATAAATTTCTCTGAGTATCAAGAAATATTTATTCAGTAGCCAACGTTTCGACCTACATTGTAGGTCTTCTTCAGGGCTGAATATGCAAAATACAGACAATTGAAAATTAAAAAATTGTTAAGCAAAGAAAAAACAAGGATAATAAAAGCATGGTTAATGTAGAAAATGTACATTAAAAAATATAAAAAAATTCCTAAGCATGGTAAATACATTATAAAGGTTAAAACGAATGAATGTATAGTATTAATAACCAAGTGACAGGAAGGTAGTGAAATACAATTAGAAAGAATCGGCCGTTATGGAAAGATAAATAAAAGGTATAAAGCTAGAGAACGTAAGCCAAAAGCCAAAAAATTATACATTTGCATACACACATACCTACATGCACACACATATATATATATATATATATATATATATATATATATAATAGTGTTAGAACCAAAAAGATATGAGAAAAAACGGGGGGGTGATATGAATGAAAGGAGATGAAGGAGTAGACAGGTGGGTATTAATAGGTGTTGAAAGGTAAAATATTAGCGGGGGGGGGGGTTAGTTCTTTTTAACGAGATCTATCATGTGTCTGTAAACTATAAAAAGGTTATTTTTGTCGGTCTTGATGTTTGATGGATTGTTTACGAGGTTTATATAGATGGATACTGCAATGAGTCTTTTGTTGTAACTGGGAACCGTGGCGAGAACAGAGGATTGGTCGAAGTTAAAGGTGTGGTTAAGGCTCAACGCATGTTCGGATAATTTGGAAGCAGACATGTTACGGGTTGAGATGGAAGTCTTGTGTTGGGATAGTCTTCTGTAAAAATGGTTTTTAGTTTCACCAATGTAGGAGGAGGTACTGTTGGGGGCAGAGCAAGGGATACGGTAGACAATGTTGGAGAGGTTTTGGTAGGGATTGGGTCTTTAAAATTTGTAAACAGGTGGGATAATTTATGGTAGGACTTAAAACCAAGGCGTGGATCGGGAAAAGAAAGATTTACAATTTGTTTGATATTATCAGAAAGAACAGGAATATAAGGAAAAGATCTGTATAGGTAAGAGCTCGGGGTCGGTAGTGTGGGATTAGGGGAGGGGTAAATAACATTACCATGGTTTTTAAGGGTGTCTAACAGTTTACTGGTGATATGTGATGGGAAGTTGTTGGAGAGTAAAATGTTTTTGATTCGTTCGATGTTGGTTCGTAAGTATTGGGTGTCTGATAAAGACAGACATCGGTGGATGAGGTTTTTTGGTAATTTGATCTTCTGGTGGTAAGGGTGCTGTGAGAAAAATGTTAGAAGTCTGCCGGAATATGTGGGTTTGGTGTACTAATCAAAGGACAAGGAACCATCGTTATTTCTAATAATGAGGAGGTCGAGAAAGGGACGGTGTGATTGGTTTCGGTTTCAATGGTAAATTTGAGACGGGGATGGTAAGAGTTAAAGGAGGCAAGTAATTCGGGGATTTTTTCGGGATTCAGAACTAAGAGGAGCTCGTCAACGTATTTCTTAATGAGGATGATGTCACAGGGGAATAAAGGGATGATGTTATATTATATTATTTATATTTATTTTATTTTATTTTATTATTTTTTACCTCTATCCATTCCATTTTCTCTCCATTAAAAAAAAAAAGAAGTTTAAAATACATGTTTTTTTTGTTTTTTTTGTAATACAGTTTAAAGGATGCTATTAAGGAATTTTAGAAAAACAATAAATAAATCTGAATTATTGTTATTAAATATGACAGTCTTGCCAGTGATGGAGGCATTAAAAAAAATAATTTGAACAAATAATTACTGTATTTAGCCTTTCGAAAATCCTCACTATTGGTTTAGTTGTTTTAAATATTTTTTCATTTGTTTTGGTTTTATCTGGAATGATTAAGATTAACTTTCGAGTATCCACGTGTCAACTATTGTGGAAACATTTTCCTTATTATTATAAGAAAATTTTCTAACCACTTCTACGGTATTATTCATACAAAAATTATATAAAATAAATTCTTATTTCTTGTTTTAATATTTTTTAAATTTATCTTTTCAGATTATCGGCGTAGACCACGTGTACTTCATCCAGAAGAACATCCTCAACTTTCGTACGAGGACATTGGAGATAGAAGCCTGTAATGAGAGTTTCCAATCGCGTGTCATCGTACTTGAGACCTGCAGATACTTCGTAAGTTGTGCTGCATATCTATTTCTAAATCCTCGCTTATCTATTTTCTAAATCCGGTGGTTCTTGACCTTTTCGTGGCTAAACGCCGCTCGAACACGGAAGACACGGAAGGACTCTTTGTTCCTTGGTTCTTTTGTATTATTCACAATTACTAAAACATTCTAACTAGGAAGGTATGTTTACTGTTCTCACTAAAATATGTTCTGTTAAATAGTTATCTCATTTCTACCTGAGTTTCGTTAGCGCATGTTCCTAATTTTCATATTTCTTAGAGTTGTTTTACATATGATATGTATGACTTAAAAGCATTAAAGGAATAATCTAATTCTAAATCATGTAATTTTCTCGATTCTAAATTAATCGCTGTATAAATGTTTTGTAAGTATCATAGTAATTAAAGTAAAACAAATAAAAAACAGCACCGAGTTTTTTGAACAAATAATAAAATATTCTTTTAAAAAAATAAGTAAGTAAATGTTTTTTTTAAAAATTCATTTGATGATAAAAGATCTAGGCTAAATTTATAGAAAATTTGAAGGAAAAAAATCATGTTTAACATCGGGTCTTTGAAAAAGTAATTCTTCATTCTAAGTGTAAAGCTAATTAATTTCATCTCAAAGTATGTTTCTAGATAATTTACCGTGTATTATTTCATTACGAAAATTTTTTTTTTTATTATTTACCCATTTTTAAAATCTAATCTTCGCTTTTTTAGTCAAAATAAAGTGCGTTCAGTGGCACTATTCACTTGTTTATTTTTTGGGAATTACCTACATTAATTCAAAATATTTAGTAAACAATGTCGGTTTTGTATTAATATTTTTTTTTAAATCAGTAATTCTAAATATACTAAAACTTATTTTAATTTACACCAATTAATTAATTGTAAATATTTCCAAGGCCAGGTTTGGCGAAAAATATATTATTTCTTTGTTGGATTTTTTATTGTACTTGTGAATCTATAAAAGGAATAAAATTTACGTCTGTCGTGAAAAATATTTTCTGCCTGTTTAATAAATTATTCCCGGGATGGAAGGTTAACTGTAAGTCATTAATAGGCCTTATATTGTTGGTTCATTTTAATGAATAATAATTTTTATATATGTAGGATGGAAATAGTTGGGGATGCAGTCAAAAATTACACAACAAATAAGTGGAAACCTATTATATTTTATGTGTGCCGACGTTTCGACCTACTGTGTAGATCATCTTCAGGGCCAATAGGAGTGCCCTAGAGCCAGTTATCTTCTGCACCGAGTAGCCAGTCCTATTGGCCTTGAAGATGACCTACGCAGTAGGTCGAAACGTCGGCACACATAAAATATAATAGGTTTCCACTTATTTGTTGTGTAATTTTTGACTGCACCCCCAACTATTTCCATCCTACATTATTCCTACCAGTCAACGAATTTCTTTCCTACATGAATTTTTATATATATTCAAAAAAAAAGTTTTCTTCTTTAAATAAAAAATATTCAGTTAGTACCCAGACAATTCCTTTATATCATATTATTCCATCTTCGGACGATCGATTAGTTGTTTTATTCATAATGAGATTCCGTGAATCGCTTGTAAATTTTTATTTTTATTTTAGCGTACTGTATCTGTATTTGAATCAATCATTTGAGAAACACCTTTTTAAAATTTAGTTAGACATATTAAATTGTTGGTGAAGGCTAGACAAATCCAATACGCATGTTTGGCTAATGTGTATATATAATTTGAAAAATAAAATACTGATTTGTACTAATAATTTGAATTATTTTACCTTTTATTTCGTACCGTTTCATATCGTTTAGTCAGTTATTTAGGAAACAACACATCTCTAACAACGTTTATAATTTTTTTTAATATCAACATAAAAATAATAATAATTTAGTTTGGTAGAATTAGCATACCAACCCCCTGTAGAAACATATTAAAAAATTCAAAAAATATATGATGTTAAATTAGTTATATGAGTTTTTTTTTATTTCCCGAAAGTTTACATTTTTGGATATGAAGTTTTTCTCAAATGACCGATTCATTTAAGGATTGAATGATTCGATCTTAAACACCTGAATTGAAGGTAAAACTGAACTATAAATTAATTTTTTAGTTCGGTGTCGATATTGCTCTCAGGAACTCATAGCTAAACGAATTGTTAAATGGATCCGTTTTATTTTCTATATTTGGAGGAGTATTTTAGTAAAACTTTTAAAAATATGTACCACAGGGTTGCAAGATGTACAATTTATTATAAATAGAAAATTTTAAGCTATTTACTTTCTCTGAATCTCCGGTGTTGGTTGAGGCGCTTGGTTTAATATTGTGAAACAAGATCAGGCCTGTAAAGAAGAATATCTTTCAAGAAGGGGTTGGTTTTGCCTTTATGCTTCGCCTGAACCGAGGTCAAAGAATAAAACAACTATTGTTTTAACCTCATTAACTTTTTTCATATTTCTTTGTTTATATTGGTGTAAAAGATAAATTATTTATTGATATATATTTTAAAATACTCTTACAGATCCATGAATATCGAACCAATCTTCGTTACGTTAAATATTTGTTTAAGGTTATATCTATAATTATTTTCAATAATTAGTCGAGTGAATTAAAATGACTAGTTAATTAAAGTATTATAATTTCCAGGCGACCTGACTATCAAGTTGCAAAGCTTGAGTTAACTTGTGGTTTTGTCTTCAATTGCTTACGTCTTTTGGCACAGGGTCTATATATTTTTAATCAATATTCTAATCCCAATGTTAATAACCACTACCTTCTACAAGCTACCACTTCTCACAAACAAATATAAATGTTTTTTTAAGTGAATAAAATCAATTATCCACTAAGATTAAGAACTATGTAACCTTTTCCTATAAAATCTCATATTTAATTACACAATAATACAATTTATTCACGTAATTATATTATTGTAATTTATAGTAACTTTTCCGTCCATTTTTCACCTTCCCTAAACTTAGTTTATATCAATATAGAGACCGAAAAGAAAAAAATTCCCAATGCTGCATCATAAATGATTAAAAATTTTCTAAAGCATAAATTTTATTTGATGACTGTGTAAATTGGTTTTTAGTATAAGCCAAAAGTTTACAACGTTTGATCGAGAAATGAGGTATAGTAGGGCATCAGTAATTTCGATTTTTAAATTTATAAATCCCATGGTTCATGTTTTTTGCATTATAACAGACGTAGTACGTCTTCGTGTGTTTTAAATAATTTATTACACCTTTTTATTTAATTTATGCCATTCCACGGGCCATATATGCGTTTTTCGGAGTCATATAATTTAGTCATTTATATATATATATATATATATATATATATATATATATATATATATATATATATTAGGTACTTGAATTCGAAGTTATCAAATTGTGTGTATTCAAACTTCTTGTAAAAATTAAAAATTTATTTTTGCCAGATATTCTAAATTTTACCTTGACATATTCTCATTACTTAGATGTGTATTGTAGGCAACCAATTTAGTTTTTAATTTATTTATTTTTGTCAGTTTTAAAGATGCCCATAATTTAGGTCGATATAATAATTATATTTTTGTTCCATTCCTCGGCGCCAATATTATGCAGATTATCCTCCGGCTAGAATCGACCTACTGTCCTCAGAAGTTTGGTTAAACTATCCATTTAAACCATATTGGCTTCTTCAAAGTTTGAAGACTCCAACTTAGCCCATGATCCTTAAACAGATTAGGAGGCCAAATCCAATGAGATTTTCTCAGTTGCTGGTTTATAGGTTATTCAGCTGTTTCATTTTAACGTTTATCTATCTACGGTTATAGTTTTAACGTTTAAGCATCATGATCATTAGTGCCTGTAATATTTGTAAGATAAATTATTAGTAAAACTTATATATTATGAAAAAAAGGCCTAGAGAAAAATATACGCTTAAAAAAAAGTAACGATATTTTAATTAAATTGATGTAATATTAAAGGTTAGCCCTAGTATCAGACTGCTTACATCATTTCCGAATTCAATTGGAGTACTGCAATTTCTCCGGCAAAATGAGCATTCCTCGAAAATATAGGCCACTTTTTGTAGCTGTTTTTCAATAGCTGTCAACCTTTTGCTTGCCTTATCCAGCAATCCTTCGATATATGTTGAATATACATCAGTATATATTTTCTAATTCTCAGAAGTGTTCGGACCACTTTAATTTTTCTCTGCGTCTTTTGAAACTTGTGGCATAACCTTAGATTTTTCTTGGGCACTTGTGCTTCAAACGGCTTGGTTAGCTTTTGTCCCATGAATCTTTATCTCGTTTTCTTGCACTACAGGCGTGGAAGTATCCTTGCTACCTCTAATAGCAACCTGCACGCTTTCATTTTCTGTTCCACTTTTTTCCTAGTTGATTTAGTAATCTCCTCGTCATTGATTACACCAACCGCCATTTCGGACTAAAAAGAAGCTCAGTCAGGATCCTCATAGGAGGTAAATCGTTACCCATTTCACTGTCCATAAAACCTCATAAGTCCTGTTCACGTGACCCTTCAAAGCATGATAAAACGGTAGATATCCGGTTCATTGTATAAATCATTCAGCTCTCGATTGCTTCCCCGTATCATCCATTCATATTTTTAATCATTCATACCCCCATATAACCAGTTAGTTCTCAACACTGGATGTAATCCGTGCCTCTGAGCTGTATTAAATACAAGCCGAATGAGAATCATTAAGATGATAAAGTATGTTTGCCTGGTCATCAAATTCTAAATTAGATATTTCCAGAATCTAAAGTATTAGCGATATTTTTCTCGTGATCTCATTGTTGCAATTTACCTCGTATTCCAGATTGGCAAATTCTGAGACCGTCTCAAACCTATAAGTCCTACAAGAAATTTTAGCTCTGGTAAATTTTGGTCCAGCATCATGTAAATGGTTTTATTCTCATAAAAATGAGTCATACCTCTCTCGAAGGTTACCGCTTGCGTTGTATCTTCACAATATTGATTTCTCCTCATGCTAATATCTGTACCATGTGTGATTTGTTTTGAATTATGCCTGTAGTTTGTATCTAAAAATCCCTTATTGCTTTCTCTAACGCCACTTTATAAAGTAGACTCCACTTCCGAATAAGAATTCGGAATGTTAGAATGAATTAGAATTGTATGTTATGCTATTTTTCTAAATATGTCAACAATGATATTATGTACGTTATACTTACTCTCAGTATAGTTCAGAGGCTACAAATTTGGTCTAATCGTGATCTGCCCTTCCGTAAGTCACGTTGATAATGGTCAATTTCTCTTTTAACAGTTGGGTGAATCAGGAAAAGTACGATAGAAACTATTTTAAATGTCCAGGAAAGAAAATACATATAATACACAAGAACCCTATATACTACTCATGTACGTACCGCTGTCTACAGTGTCTGTTTAATCCGCGTATGTACGGATATTCTTTATTGTTGATCGAATTTTGACCATTGTCATTTCTCTTTACTAACTGTCTTCTGATTGCGGGATAATAAGGTACTTTTTTGGTTTTTCTTTCCCTCTTAATTCTTAAACCTTTAAGGATTAAACTCTTTTCTCGCAATTCTTGAACTCCTTGAATATTCTTCCATTCTGAAGACAGCTATCTCTGATTTTAGATGAACCCTACCACAACCATATGGAGCATTAGCTTCGAAGCCAGGGCCAAATTAGGGTATTCATTTTAAGAGAAGATTTTAATGTGAATTACGAAAGTGTTAGGTCTTCTAAGAAAAAAGAAAAAAAAAAGAAGCTTCTCTGGCATACCAAATAAACTACTTTCAAGAATGGCGATGGCGGCATTTTATTCAAAAAATCCTTAAAAGACTATCACCACTTCTCGAATTTTAGTTAGTGATACGTAAATCTATCTCTGGCAACGCTATGACCTAAGAAGGACCCTGGCTTCTTCAACAGCTCTTCTCCTCTCAAAGCGATCCTCTGGAGATAAAAATGGATGCCCACGTAGTGTATAATAATCATATTTGTAGAGTAGTTTCCATGATATTTACCGAAATGAATTCACAAAATGTAATTTTTCTTTTTTGTTGAATCTAGGTGTGATCTAGTGTGAACTATTAATCAAATTTTAGCTAATCTGATCTAATAAAAAAAAAATGGCTCTATTTTTCTTTCCGTTGCTATTTCTATCATGGAATGAAAAATGAGCGAAATTTTTTGTGTTTTTTTAAAAGTTGTTTGTTTTCGAAGGCAGTGACTTTGTTGTCGAAGGCTTGTTTTATTTATTTAGAATTTAAATATTTTCATTAATTGAGTACGCTACTATTTTTCTCCATTGCTAAATAGATAAGGACTTCATTGGCATCCACGTAAAGTGTTTCGATTTTCCATCTACATTCTTCTCTTTAGTGATTTATAGAATTCTTCGTATTTGGAAGGGTTTCAATTTCAGAATATTACCTGATTGGTATTTTGAGTATCAGAATAATTTAATTGTTTCTTCTTTAACTTTTTTTTACATATTGATACTTCAAGTTACAAATTTATTTTCCTTTCTTCAACTGGAGTTTTTTCTGCCTCCAATTTTCATTTGATCCTCCATCTTTGCCCACCTTCTCTGGTCTTTCTTCGTCCTGAAACTCTACCAGATTTTTCACTTTGCTTGAAATCCGCTTCTAGCATGCGAGACTCTGTAATGTTCAACTTTTCCAATTCTTTCCATACATATGTTGTCCACGTTGTCATGATCTTCTGTTTCCAAAAATAATCAAATATATGCTTGTTCACCTGTACAGATCTTTAACATTATATATATTAATTAACACTGGCTCTACAACCCAGCACGGGCCCTGGCCGCATCAAGGCGTCGCCTCCACTCTTCTCTGTCCTGCGCCAAGGTCCTCCACTCCAAGCTCTGGGTCCAATGGTGCTGCCTGCATCACTCTCGACTTCATCTGCCCATCTAAGTCGTGGACGCCCACGTTTTATTTTTAAGTCAACGAACCCAAACAGCAGTCTTTTCAGGGTAGCGTCGTCCTCCATTCTGGCCACATGTCCAGCCCATCTCAGTCTAGCTAAGCATTATATGTATTACTGATTTTATTTTTTTCTGGATGCGAATATCGCCATCGCCATCTCGATCTCAGTAAATTCAATCTTTACTATATTTCTTATTAAAAATATACATCGAATCAAGCAAGTATCGGAACTATAAAAAAAAATATGATCGCTACATTGCTGAATCAAAGATGAATGGAATAAGTTATGAACTAGTAAATATAGAATGAAATGAATCCATATGCTTTTTATGATTCATAGAGAGTCTATGTATGCAAGTAGTAAATATTTAATGTTGACGATAGTGAAACTGCGAAACACGATAGCCTTGATCCCCCGTACATGTTGAATAAATATTTTGTCATTTTAATAGTTAATAAACATTTTCTATTGATTATATATTATAGTCCTGTAAACATGATTGAAATAATAACTCTGCAAATATTGAAGTATATAAGTAATATGCATAATGAACGAATCTCTAAATCGTTTGTTTGATTAGGTAATTCTTTCTTAACTGCGCTCATATATATTTATTTATATATATCTGTGTATATATATATATATATATATATTTTTTTTTTTTTTTTTTGTTACAATTAATGGTTTGAATTTTATTCTATCTTGCGTGATTCTTGTCTTACGCTATCATAAAATTATTAAACTTTCCACTCTATTTATACATAAATTTTAGTACTTTCTTTTTCTTATTGTACCTGCAGTTTTTATTAATAACATTTTCATATTGTTGTCCAATTTATAATTGATCCAAGATCCTCCATCGTATTCTGGTGGATGGTTTAAAAAGAAAGAAAAAAATGTTGGAACGTATTTTTATTTCTGTATTCATACCTTCCAATTATAAAATTAATTATCAGCAGGTATTAATAATCTTATAAACTATTAAAAAATCTCGAATATTATTATTATTTAAAAAATAAATTATTTATTTTAAAAAATAATACATTAATAGTTATAGATATTCAAGCTGGTAGAAATATGTTTGAAAAAATATTTGTTTGTTTTTTATTTGTTACAGTAAGATAAATAATGTCATTGTTATTATAGATTATAATATTATTATCTTATATTATTACGTAATATAAAAATGTTATTAAAAATACATTTACATTTGAAAACTATATTATCTCCTACATAACGTATATCATTTGTACATATGTTTAAATCTACAGTGTATTGTACTTCACCTAGTTCTCCATGGAGTGCGATATTTTTTTTAATCCTCTGGAGTCCTTTGGAGTGCGAATTAACTACTAAACTATTCAGTCGGTACTGTAACTCCATGTAGAGTCCAATTTTCCTTCGAAGGATCGATTTGATACTTGAAAAAGTATAAAGGATTTTTATAATTAGGTTATAACTACGATTGAAAAAAAAATACTTTTTTTATTTCAGAAATTTCTAAAAACGTTGAAATTGTTTTGGTCTTCCACCGCTCATAATCGGTTTACTTTCACTTAAATTATCATCAAATATTAAAGAAAGGAAATGATGTGTGGCATGAAGCAATATGCACCAACAGTAAATTGCTATTGGTATATTGCAATCTAGTAATATTGTTATTGTTGATGTAATTTGATTAGTTTACTAATATTGCTTCGCTGATAAATTAAACTAAATGACGCCAATCAAACTGATAAAAATCTATTTCAAGAACCTGATAAAAATACTCCCTGAAAATACTGAAAAGACAATGGTCAATTTCGTGAATTTTCTGAGGAATCATTTCGAATATTTTAAGAATTAATTTTTTTAAGTTCTCTGCGTTTTTTACCCGACTTTTTCAGTATTTGTTATCGGTTTAATCGCTAGTGCTCTTGAAATCTGAACTTACGTGTATATTATTTGGCAAACATTTATTTATTGCTGTATTTATAATTACCTATTCAAAGGTGAAAATAGTTAATTATGACGCAAGTATTTATGTTAGTGACTTAGAAAATAACTTTGCACCATCTTTAGACAACATTTTGGTATAGCGGTACCTTCTTTTTTGGCTGTTAAATATTTAATAAATAGCCCAGTATATCTCAAAAGATTGAGGAATAAGCTGTCCTAGTCGGGTTGATGATGTGGGCAAATATTTGAAGATTATTTTAGGTTTGGTAGATCGGAAATTGGCAGTTAAGGAGTCAAATTAGGTAAATGTTATGCTGACTAAATTATGTTTATTATTCAATATTCCATATTTAACCAAGACACCTTTAGTCTTATGCGATATATTGTGTGTATACAACTTTATTACAATTAGTAACCAACTTTACTAAATGTATGAAGTTGTATGTATACACTATACCTCTATTCATTTTTGGACAGTTTATAATATTATATTTCAATTTAAATAAGTTGAGTTAACAAGTCATTAAATAGTCTTTTAATCTCGAAAAAAAGAAAGAAAAATTAACTTTTACTTTTTATGTATAATGATAGAGGGAAATATGTTGGGACACTTAGCTGTGTCGCTATCTCTTCCTATTCTTTTCAATATTTAAGTGTGCAAAAGAAATTTTTTTCTGATTAAACATATATATTTCACATTGAATTGTGCTCTATTTGAATAATAGAACAAAGCTTTCACTCATGAATTTTCACTTTTTAGGTTCATCCTGAAAATACCGAGTGGACATGTTTCGAACAATCTGCAGAAGTTGACATCAAATCTTTTCTAGGGTTTGAAAATACCATTGAAAAATTAGCCATGAAGCAATACTCTGCTAACATCGCCAAAGGTAAGGAGGTGATGGAGTTTTTCATCAATGAACTGAAAAGTGAAGGAATTGTTACTGTGTCCAGATGGACTAGAGATCCTAGCTCTCCTGAAATTGATGAGGAGTAAGTGATATTTAATTTTCCAACAAAATGTATCCTAAATACTGTCTTGTTATTTTTTTTTACTGAAAAAATATAATCTGAAGAGTTATTTCATCGAACCAATTGGATATCAACAATTTTCGTTTACAGAAAAGAACTCAAGGAAGGAGATGATACAGTAACTATCACTGAAATTTCTCTTTGTTCAAAACCAAGACGTAACTCAGGTCAGCAGTCTTCAAAAGGTAGCTTATGTAAAGTAGTTTTATTATATGTAATAACAGCAATTTTTAGTTTTTAATAAAGGCTTTGATTATCGTATTATTATTAATTTTGTTTTTAGATTGTCAATCACAACTTGATTCAGAGTACATTCAGAGGTATCTTGGGCAGCTTACTCTAATGCAAGAATCTAGACTTGTTCAGTTGCGGAAATCGGTAGCTCAGCTACACAAGTCAAAGGTAAAAACAAATTTAACTCTGGACTATAAACTAACGATTGATTGGCATTTATGAGATGATAAAATAAAACTAATTTTAAAAGAATGTTTTCTTCAAAATATTTATTAATTAGATTTATTTTATTTGTATTTAACAATTTCTTGTTTTCTTGGTCAGATTCCCAGTGATACCACACTTCTCAGGTTTTTGAGGGCACGTGACTTTAATGTTGATAAAGCACGGACTCTTCTTTCTGAATCATTGAGCTGGAGGAAGAAACACAATGTAGATAAAGTTTTGTCTGAGTATGTTGTACCACAGATTGTTAAGAGCTATTTTCCTGGAGGTTGGCATCATCATGACAGAGGTAAATTTATTTACTTAAAAGTTATGTTTATTTGATAAATTGAAAATAATTTTTTTTTCATTTATCAATCATTGATTATTTCTTTATTATATATTTGCACTTATGTTGAGACAAATCAAGAACATTTTCATTAAAAACTTTTACGATAGATTTAAAATGTTAGTGTACGCATACACCTAAACCGTTATCGACCGAATTTTTCTCGGGCGTTATCGGCCGATCAAATCAAACGTATGTAAAAGAAAGGGAGTGCTTACACCACTATAACCGCCATCGTCCGATGACGCCCGTTGACACCGACTAGTCCGAAATTGGGATTTCTTACCCTTCTGCTGGCGTCTACAGCACAAATTGAGTGTATTTATAGTTTAATTTCATTATTCTGTCTTGTTTGTGTATTCTTATCTACCTAAACGGCTATGGATATTGAAAAATTAATTAGTTGTGTTTATAATAGACCAACCCTGTTGGATAAACATTCAAAAAATAACAATAATCGTGATGTTGCGAAACGGTTATGGGCCGAAATTCCATCGGAAATGGGTACAGCGGTGGTAGACATTAAGCCGCACAATCCACTACAGAAGATCGGCAACGTCCAATGTCGGCACCAGTGAGAGCACATGCAGGTCCCAGTTACTCGTCAGAGTAATTCTGTTGACAAAACCGGTTTTGATGTACCCCTACCTTTTGGCCAAAAGTATGTAAAAAGAATCTAGCAAAAAGTTCATTAAATACCAAAAAATACCTATAACCTTCACTGAGCACAATTTCTGTAATAAGTGTCAGTACAGAATGTGTTGCAATTCCATGATTACTAACAGTCTTTGATATGTTTTTTTTTTTTCAATTCCTATAAAATTATATTTATTTTATTTACACTTCTTAAACAGTTGTTTAAAATTAATAATTTTTTGGCAGATGGTAGACCTGTGTATTTGCTGAGACTTGGTCAGATGGATGTAAAAGGCCTCTTGAAAACTATTGGTGAAGATGGTCTTTTGAAACTTGTAAGATGTTTTCCAGATTATTTTGTTATGATATTTAGTTTGTTGGGTTTTTTATTTCTTGCACAAACTATTATAGTGTATATTTTAGTCTATTTTATTACTATTCTAAATAATTACAGATCGACTCAGTTTTGCAATAATGTCATAATGCCAGAACACTTCAACGAAAAAATTAGGAAAATTAAATTATAGAACTGATAAATTGGTTTCTTTAAAAATGATTCCTCAGGCATAGGGAGGTGGCGGCCCCTTCCCCCGGCTCCTGGAACAGTATACTTACATTCACACATATACACTAATTACAGCACACTGCATTCACCCTCACTCTTCAAACAAAGGTCACTTACATCACACACCCTAGGGTCACCTTCCCTAGGTAGCCGCCCCGGATGAGGGTGCAAGTATACATGCACCAAGGTGGCAGCCCCACCAGTATACTAGGGTACGGAGTGAGGGTTAGAAGCCCCCCCCTACCTGAAGCTTATATTTCGAAGAAACCAAAATCAGCCTTCGGAAAGGCCAAGACTCGTAACCGAGTTTTAGTGCCGAGTTAAAAAAAAAAATTATGATTCCATTTAAGTTAATAAATTAATTTGTAATTTAATCTGTTATTCTGTTTTAAATGTTGCTAAGTTGATACTTTAATCTACTCGATTCTTCAACTCGATCTATGAATAAGTAATTTAAAAGATTTAGTTAATATGAAATTTAAATCCCATTCTATTTTTTAATGAATTGTAGACACAATTGTTGTTTAATGAAGAATGATATACTGAAGTCCAAATGTAACCATAATTATTATATTAAATATTCTTCAGGAGGGACTAGTTATTTATTTATCAAATAATATAATATATAATATTTATAATTGTATTACTTTCTTTTCTTTTTTTCCTTTTTCCCCAATAGGGGTGGCATTGGTATATTCCATACAGCCATATATGAAAGTTATATTCTCAGTAAGCCTAATCACTTTGTTGGTACTGCTATAATTTATTATTTTTAGTGTATTTGTTTATTTTTATTGTATATTACTTTAAAATTTAGTTTAAACTATGATTTAAGTGACAACATGTAAATAATTATATTTTTTTATTAGACAATGCATGTTTGTGAGGAAGGACTTCGATTAACTGAAGAGGCTACACTTACCTCTGGGAAACCAATATCTACCTGGTGTTTGCTTGTAGATCTTGAAGGGCTCAACATGAGACATCTTTGGAGACCAGGAATCAAGGTGAATTACTTAAAAATGACATAAAAACTATTGTTTTTTTGTAATTTATTTTAGTTTATTTTTTTATTAATTAAGTACCTCGGATTTGTCTGACCGAGGTACGAACCAGGTAGCTCAGGTGGTAGAGCACCACGGCGGAAATGTGGGAGACCCGGGTTCGAATCCCGGCCTATTAATTAATTTTCTTAATTAATTGGTAACTTTAAATGAGATTAACTTATTTGATATTTTTTATTTTTTTCAAAACAGGCTTTGCTTCATATAATTGAGATAGTTGAAGCGAATTATCCAGAAACCTTGGGCCGTGTTCTAATTATCAGAGCTCCTCGTGTATTCCCTATTCTATGGACACTGGTTTCAACATTTATCGGTAAGTCGATTATTAGACAGGTTCATTGTGCATTTATGGTTTCATTATTTGTAATATTTTTTCTGTAAATTTTAAACATTATCACTTTTTTGATATTTGTCACTTAAATTTAAGATCATTGAAATATGAATAAATTTATATTTTATAAAAATTGTTTGTGAACGTAGTAATTATTTACTTACAAACAATCGAACATGGTGTTTGGAAGAAGCGATTGGAGGAGTTCAAAGCATGTAACTGGGTTGTAGCGTCTTAATAAAAAAAAAAAGTAAATAATATCAATAATTCTTTTATTATTATTTTTCTTAAAGTTTTTTAAAGGCTGTGAAAATATAATTGTTCATGGGTAGCTATAATTTTATATTGATTAAAGTGCTCGTTTTCCTATGGTATATTTGTAAAACATAAATTTTTTTTTAAGTAAGGGTTCGGTATTTTATGGAGTTATTATTTAGTGTATTATTTTCTTATTATTGTTATTATTATTCCTCATATGACCTTCATTTATATCTTGTAATTTAGATCAATTTTAACTATCATTACTTTTAGAAATATTTTTTTATCTTATCTACACACAATTATCAACTAAGATCCTTGGCTTCCTTAACCCTTCTCTGAAGTACACCATCCTTTTTTAACATTATTCTCTATCTTTTAAAGCCAGAAGGTGTAGCCCACTTCCACATTCTCCTTTCTTTACTTCTACCCCTTCTTCTTTTAATTTATTAAGCGTTTCTCTTTCTTGGTATTGATATTCTAATATCTTCTATACTGCAGTTCCACAACCTTTATACTTATTGTACTTAAACCATGATCAATAATACTCATATTCATGTTTGTTTATTTCTTCTAAAATAATCTCATAAATTATTTATAAATTTAACATTTTGTTATATTCTCAAGTGTTGGAAAAGTCATATGATTGAAAAAGAAATAGTGGCTAGTTACGGTCACTACCAAACTTGCTGCCTGTCCTAAAGCACCATCAATTCGGTGATAAAAGTAAAAGAGATGGCTTTGCTAGAAGTTATCTTAAAATTTCCAGCAGGTTGTCTGGCATGATGATGACTAGGAGATGTAAAATAAACGATGGTTAAATAATCAGTCTCTAAGGTATCAAAAAGCCATCTAAATGGTGAACAAAATAATTAGAAGCTTTTGAAACAAAACAAGAGATTCAAACGTTGGCTAAAATCGGCAGTTCTGGCTACCATTTTAGACAAGATTTCAACATTGAGCTGACAGATATGGGGAGTATTGATGTTTGCTAAAAAGCCAATTAGAGCCAATTGACTAACAGAATTTTCTAAAGATTCTATCCATATGGTTGAGTACATTCAGTGGAAGTAATAAATCAAATTATTATTTTGTAATAATTTGCTGCTTTAGTAATGCCCATTTCATCCCAAATACTTCCATTTTATATGTGACGATTAGGTTATATATATATTCAGTGTAACATATTGATAACTTTGTTTTGATGTGTTATTTTTAAAAATAATGTTATCTTAATATTGTATTATTTTAACGGAAATAATATTTTAGTAATCAAGAAAAAGAAAAGTATTTCAGTTGGTCAGTTATATTTAAATTCACTCTTATACATAATATAGACAGTTACTGAGACACTGTTTATTTATCATCTTATATGTTCTCTCATAACTCGAATGGACAAAGACAACTTCTTTTTCACTACATGCTTTTAAAATGACATAGTTTTTTATTTACGCTTACAAATCAAGAGGCAAATTTACTGGTCAGTGTTCTAAAAATGTAACCCCTGGATTTCTTATTATTTTGAGAGATTTGCACAGGTGGTACATAAAACCACGTTCATTGTATGCCACAGCATTAAATCGGGTCAGGTCACATGAAAATAGCCTGTCCAGTTGCTGGCCGTAATAATGGATTACTGTTAAAAATAATAAAATAGTGAACAATCCCAGTGCTACACAACTGGCATAATATTTGAGCATTTGATATGTACCAATTGTGTAAGGTAATAAGCTAGTTGTTGAACATTCGATGGTTCCTTGTAAGTTTGGTTCACTTTCAGTAGCCGATACAGCAGTATCAGAGGAATTTATATGATGTTGATGGTGATGTATTTTCTTTCTCTTTTCTTCTTTGACATTAACACGTTTTTCTGAAACTGATCTTTCTCGTAGAAACCTGTGTTAAAGGAAAATCAATAAATTATAAAATTTCACATTTAAGAAAAATAATAAAACTTTGTAGTTTATTTATGTGAAAAACGTTTGTATTATATAAGTGCTGATTTAATGTTCAATATTCTCTTGATTGAGTAGAAGGCTTTATAACTGTTATGTAATTGAGTGTCTTGGAATAAAACCAAATAGATACTTTTTTTCATATTAAACTTGCTGTTTATTGATCTGTCTATCCACCTTTCCAAAATAAGTTATAATCTTAAACTAATCATGGATTTTTGTCATTACATTCTATGTGAAGTTACATAGCTCGACATTCACAGCTCTTCAATAAAAAATGAAAAGTTTATCAATTCAAAAATCAATTTAAAGATTGTTGTTAATCGTAATGATTTACTACATTTTTTTTTAATAATAGAAATTTTTAATAGAAAAAATGCATTTTCATTCTCACAGATCATACAACCATCACAAATGTTCAATGGACCTCCATCAAAAACCATTGTTAACACATACATTTTTTGGAAATATTTATTTGAATTTAACCTTAACTTTTAATTTGCAGTTTAGGCATTTGTATAACCTGTTTAGATATCATATGTTCTTTTTATCAATAATATAATATGTTTTTGATTTACACAGTGAATATATAATAATGTTTAAAGAACAGTATCTTACCTGGGACTGTATGGATCAGGTATTATGTCATAGTCATATATTCCCATGTCATAACTTGAGACAGGGGCTTCTTGGTTCCTGTCTAAAAAGTCTTCTCCTTTGTCCATTTGTCCAGGGATTGGTTTGGAAGTGTCTTACAGTCGATGTAT
Source organism: Troilus luridus (assembly GCA_964056705.1). NCBI lineage: Eukaryota > Metazoa > Arthropoda > Insecta > Hemiptera > Pentatomidae > Troilus > Troilus luridus. The sequence goes on from OZ057414.1 coordinate 50,194,424, forward strand.
GCACATGAAGTTCAGAGAGAACCAGATAAACACTAGATTAATCTGTCATTGAGTTAAAGTACTAATTATTGATATCATGGAATCACCTGAAAAATTTAGATTCAGTGATAAATTTACATATGGTGGAACATTTTCTGAGTGCTTGCTTAGATTGAAATTATATTTGAGTTCTGTTTTATATAGGGATAAGTAATGATTTAGAATCCTGTTTGTGTAAATTGGTATATAACTATCTCAATGTGTTTTTAACTATCTTTAATATTGGAGTTACTCTGTGGTTGTGCAGTCCATTGGTCAAAATGGTTCTCATAAATTTCTTTATGATACATTTAACATGGTTAGATGAAAAAATCCACAATAGGGTGTGCTTTAATAGGACTTGTAAATACTTATGGTTATGGGTTTACAATTTGTAATTGAGATGGATTAGTAAGGATATCTGTGTTAACTTTTCACTATTTGCATGTCCAACAACTTTTTTATTTATTCATTTTGTATTTATATTGTGTCCTCTTATATAGTTGTTTCAACCTGAAATCAACTTTCACTTATCCTGATTCAGTATATCTTCTTTCGTTGCACTTTTATCATCGTGCTTACACCCATCAATACTTCTCGGCATGATTTTCCTACTGCTTATTTCTTTTTTTCCTTATTTTTTCTATAACTGGTCAAGATATTTTTTTGTATTTTCATTTCTTTCGTGAATATAGTTTTATTTTACTTCTGCTTAAACATTCTCCCTTTTTTAATGTACAATTTCTTTTTATATTATGATATTATACAAAATTATTGATTTATTAAATCATAAACTTTCCATAATTCCCAAAATCCTTTCTTGTTCATAATAAACACTCTTATAGAAATGAGCAAGAAAAAACACATTGCCAAGTATTGTAAAAGAACAGTTGTTTTTTTTTAGTCCCGGTTCTGGTCATATTTTTTCTTTTCTAATAAAATATTTTAAAAAACAAACAATCTTTGAAGCTTTACATATAACAATGATTTTTTGAATTACACGAGTAAATTAAATCATTCTTGGGGAACTGTTTAGTATCTGTAATGATTTATTATTTGCCTATAAAGCCTAATTTTAATCAGGAGACCATTCGATAAACAAGCACTAATTCGTCATGGCTCCTCAAGAATCATAGCTGATGTTTGTTTAAGATTCATATCATCATTTTATCTAATAATTGTGAATGCTTAGTTAGAGACATTCAAATACTAATAGCCCAATATGAAAATATAATAATATTATTATTTTAAAAGTCTGCACCAAAATCAGAAGTATAAAGAGTCATAATTTGGAAGTTTTCTTTAATTATGGTTCCAAAACATTACTTATAGATAAGTATCATATCTTGGAATTTATACTATGGTTTGAAACACAATGTAGGATTTATCTTTAAAAGCTTCAGATTTTTAAAGTTAGTTCAATAGATTTATAAGTTTCCTAATTTGGATTATTTGATTTTTGAAAAATCATTACTTCATATCAGAGATTGATTTTTATGTTGATACACTCCCAAAATATTGAGCCTAAAACTAGATTCCTCTTGGTCTAAAAAATTGGGAATTGGTCAATTTCTCAATACAGGTTATATTTTATGATTAATATAGATAATGTTAAGACCTTTTTCTTGTGAACTTACATTGCTTTAAAAAATAAAATGCTTTACTTTCGTAATATTTTTTTTAGATGATGTTACCAGAACAAAGTTCCTCTTCTATGCTGGCAATGATTATCAAGAACCTGGAGGCTTGATCGATTACATTCCTGAAGAAAACATTCCAGATTTTCTTGGCGGCCAATGCAAGGTAATGTATTGGTTCATCTTTATAAGATGTCGAAGAGTTCTTGTATTTAATAATTAAAGACATTATTGACATGCATATCTGATTTCAGACACATGTTGTTGAGGGTAGTTTGGTGCCAAAGAGTTTGTACCTGACAGAAGGTGAACTTGGCCGTGAGGGCAACCCTTTGACGGATGATAGTATGTATCATTCTGTCAGCCTTTCAAAGGGTCAGGTAATCTCAGCTCTGGTTCTATGTTATATATACAGTTTTGTAGCATGCATGATTTTATATTTACAGGACTATTATAACATGCTAGAATGTATACATGTAAGTGCAGTAGAGCGTCGATTATCCGAACGTCAATTAACCGGTACTTCAATTATCCGGACTGTTTGTTTGAAAAATTTCAAAAATAAACATTTTCCGAATATTAAACAAGGATTTTCAAGACTTATTGATTTGTTGTATAGTTTTACACAATAAAAAATGACTGTTGCTGCCAGTTAAAAGATTAAAACCTTAATTATGTAACACACTTTTATTATTTTATTATAAATACGTAATGATCTTACAAACTGCTGTAGGAATATGCCCCGTTCAGTTTGATATTAAAATCGATTGCTTTCTCGCATATAAGTGGGCCAGACAAGGGCTCTCCCAAACTTCGTTTTTGAAGAAACCATACGTAGACGGCTTTATCAAGTTTAATATTTGTTGGTTTCTTCATCACTTTTTAGCGACTTGGTCAGTCGAAGTTTGGGATAGGCCTTGTCTGGTCCACTTATATGCGAGAAAGCAATCAATTTTAATATCAAACTGAACGGGGATAAAGTGTTTAAGGCTAGTTCTTACAAATGTCTTATAACAATGTTTAACCGTTTAAATGAAAATATATTGTTTGTATCCTGTGTTTTTATTGTTTCCTACTTCCAATTTTACTTTGTGCATAATTGCATCGATTATCCAGAAAATTTCAGTATCCGGAATAGGCCTGACATTGATTAGTCCGGATAATCGACACTCTACTGTACTATAACATGTAGGGACTCTACCATCTTTATCAATTTTTAACATTGTCTATGAAATTCTACTATTTATAGCAAAGATACAGAATTAGTAAAAAAAATCCATTTATCTTGGTATTTTAAATATATAAGTGTGGATTTTTTAAATTCAATATTCAAGTATTGATATAATTTTTACAGGCTCACGAAGTGAAATTGAATATCGCTGATGCAGGAAGCGTTATTACTTGGGATTTTGATATAATTCGAGAGGATGTCACTTTTACTGTTACTAGAAGAAACAGTTCCCCTAAACTCGGTGCTACAGGTTATTTTATTTATTTATTTTCTGTAATTTTAGTCATTAGCCTAATTTTCCTTAAGTAATAGTGATAATTACTGTTTAGATGAAGAGGATAGTGTCAAGGTAGAAGGTCCGCTTCTATGCAGGGACGGGGAGAGTGTGCAGGGTTCCCACGTTTGCTCTAGCCCCGGCCAGTACGCCCTGTGCTGGAGTCACCAGGGTGACCATAAGGCACAGCTCATGTACTATTATGAAATACTTTCTTCAGCCGATTACAGGTATCTCTTTTATAATATATCATCAATAACTTACAAAAATGTTTTGACGATATTTATGTTTTACAGATCTGTAATTGAAATTCAGTCCAAGGTCATTGGAGCAGTTTGTTAATTGATTACGTTTGTGTCTATCAAGAGCCATTTATACTGTGAATAAAAATATTTTAAGCCTATTAGTGGTTATCATTTAGATTGTAGTCCGTTAATTATAACTTATGAGTTATAGTAATTTACAAATTAATTACTAATTGTGAAGGAGAAAAATGTTTCAGTTGGAGGTCAAGAATAAAATCTTTAATAATAAGCAACTATTTATTAGAAACCAACATTGCATCAGGGATTAATGGTCACAAATATGTGAGGATGGTCACCCCGATTTCCTCCTCTATTATATTTATATGGTTAACTAATAATGATTCTGCTCAAAAATGTGGACAATGACTAAAACAATTGAAATTTCACTCCTGAGGTTTGAGAGGAAAATTCTCCATAGAATATTCTGACCAATATTATAATCTGGCCTGGCAAGGAAAGACAAATAGCTAGTTAAAGAACTTTTACAAAGATGTGGATATTGTGCAGGTCATTAAACTTGTTAAGCCAGTTTCGCAATAAGGATGAACCTTGAAGAAAATTCACAGAAAGTGTTGAGTGCGAGGGTTTAAAGAACTAGGAGAGTTAGTCATACAAAACTTAGATTAGAAGATTCCGTAGCTACTGATATCACGATTCTGCTTGGTACCTGAAATTAGAAGGCAGTGGCATTTTACAATTGATGCTGGTGCAGGCCAAGTCTCAACTTAGGATGTAGCACCTTTTCTTTATTATTATTCAACATAATCATTTATTCATTTTAAATATCTAAATTCCACATTGTTATCATGTGAATGGCCAATGTTTTGTTAGAATGGAATTTTATTAAGTTAATCCGGAAGTTTAATCAATAAATTAATAGAATAATAACAAATTGCATTTATTAGATATTAAAACTAATGGCAGCTTTTAAGAATATTATTCATTTTATTTTATCACTGCTAGAATGAATTAGTTCCATTCCTTCTCCATATGATTTAAAACCCAAAAAGTTGAAATATAAAGGATTTGAAAACCTCCTTCGAACTATAATTTTACTGTAATAGTTCTAAATTAAAAAGTAATACCAATACTTTTTACCTAAAATACCGGGAACTGTACAGCACTGTTTTAAAATAAATTAATAAAATGTCATGTCAAGGTTAGGTGAGAGTTAAAATTCAACTGAGTTTGGAAAATTAAAATATTTAATTTAATTGAGAACTATGATCAAATTGTTGAATAATTTCAGACTGCTCCCCCTCATTAAAATGTCACATCCTTGGATTATGAATAACTGAATAAAAAAGATAGCTTCTCTCTTATCATATTGTGTCATATTTATTACTATCATATTCAATGTTACCTTTAGTCATTAATAATTTTTTTTCTGTATTTATGTTGTAGTCCAGATGTGGCTACGAAATGGATCAAAATATTGGGAACATAAAAATAAAATCGCAAATTGTATTTTATTTAAATTGATTAATGCCCAGTTAATCATACTCTGATAATATGAAATTTTATGATGACAATAATTGGGCCTATATGTTTCCATTTCAGTTAAAACAAGAAATTTCTCAAAAACTTATTTGAACCTATGTAGGTATAATTGTTTTTGTTGTATTAATTATCATAAATATTTTGCCCAGGGGTTCGATGTCTAGTCTTCAGTCAGCAAACAGTTCATTTTCTGCTCTCAGCTCGTCACAAGCTGCTACCAACAGATGATATCGGGACTTTGGCTCTTCTCAACTAGAAGAAGAGCCTTAATTTATTTTTCTGTTCCTTTCACGCTTCACTAGATAAATGTTTAAAAATTACTCAAGGATCGAATCTTTCTTGCTGATTTTTATCAGCGACTGAAAGCATTCCGATTCATATTAAATAATGAAATTATAGCATTCAGGTTGGTACTAATTTGTAATTGTCGGAGGTGATTCTGATCTTATTCATTTGACAACACAATCAAACTATTATTATTATTTTTGGTTTTATAGAATCATAATCTTAAGCTATATTGATTTTATGTTACATATAATTTCTCTAAATTCTGTAGTAATTCTGTTTATTTTAAATTGTAAGAATTGCAAAAATATTACAAGATATTATGGTAATAAAATGCTCAAGAAGTCGACTCTTCATTAGATTAAACATACATGGTTGTGGAAAATGAAATTGATAAATGTTGTTAATTGTTGGATTTTTGTAAAATCTAAACTATTTTAGGCAATTTAATTAAGTTTTAAAAAATCAGTTCGATCAGTTCGATTGAAGTCTAATTCCATTGTGATATTTAGTTCAGATGTTATCAGAATCTATGTATGAAGTATGCTTTTGAATATTTGAGGCCTCCTGCGATTTTCATTGGGTGGTAAAGCTCCTTAAAAAGCTCATTTTTTAAGTGAGCGTAATTATATTTTGAAAATAGGGAGAATATAATTTAGTAAACAAATACTCCAATTATTTATGGCCATCTGCCCAAAAATTTCGTTTTATGGAATCATTAGTAATTTATATAATGGTAATGAATATGGATTTCTTAAAGGCTGTTAAAATTTATCAACGAAAGTTCTACCAATTAGTCCATCATAGATAACGGGCAATTAAAATAGAAGTTATGTGAAATAAGTGCATTAGAAATTTATCATTAAAAAACAAAATAAAGAAAATCAGTACAAAAATATAAGTGTTATCCATTTAAAGTTCAACTGTTATATTTTTTTGACTGTTAAAAATAATTTAATAGAGTATAGAATTACCCAATCTAACCTTACATTAAGATAAATGAAGCTTTTATATTATATGAATCTTGCTGTATCATTTAGGTTTAACTTGTTAAAAATATAGTTAATTAAATTGTGTGTAAGATCATTTAAAAATATATAAAATTAATGAAGTTCTTAAAAGTAGAAGATAGCTGTCAATTACTAGTTGACCTAAAATAATAAGCTCTTAAATGATTTTTAGGGCGTCAAAATATTATGAAATAACTAAGAACATTGCTTTTCTTATTTATAAAAAATGTTTGCCATTCTACAATAGTTTATACTATTCCGAACTACTGGTATACCAAGGCTTTTTTTTTTAATTACTTTAATTTTTACCATTTTCAAAAAAGTCTACTAATTATTTTCCATCACTATTAGCAACTATTTAGAAATTTTCCTTAGCTGTTCAAAAATTGGGTTAGCTTCAAATTTCTTTGATTAGCCTCTTCACCATTATCTTGGACATTTAACATTTTCTTTCAAAATACACATTTTTATTAGTATTTGCTTAAAATAAAGTCACCTTATAGCCTATGCAACAATAGATATATCATGTATAATAATTTTAAGCATGAATACAGTAGGGTGTTGATAATCTTGCTCACTTTAATTGTAGATTCTGCCATTCAAACATTTATAGATATCGATAAATAGAATAATAATAAAAATATTAAGTTTATCAACCTATTTCCAAGAAAGGCTTTAGGATTTTTATATTAGTACTACATTCGCATAAAATGATAAAATTATTCACTGCTACTTATTAAATCTGCACAGATTTTTCAATGAATTAACAATGTTGCAGTGAATGGTATAACAATTTTAATATATTATTATTAATTTTGTTAATTATTACTGCAAAGTGACTACTTATGTGTATAGAATTCATTTATCCATAGGCATTTGATGTGTTTAAATTCCACACAAGTTCGATAATTTTATGTAATTTAAAATTGCGTTCTACTAATATTACTTTTCAAAGAGCCCAGATTATTTAAAATTAGGATTGTTGACATCCTACTGTATATGGGAGGATAGGTGAGCATTGTGATGTTATTGACGATTGTAAAATTAAAATGGAATATCCCAAGAGATAGCAATAAAATATAGAAGTTGATTGCTCAAGCTGAGTTAACAAACTCTTCCCAGTTTTTTGAAAATGATTTTATCAGTTACCTGTAACTTCTATGAACTATGAGGTAGATATAAATAATTTCAAATGATCTTTTGATGGGACTAAGATAATTTTATTATTGTAGCAGCTTCATAAGTATAAATGTATGGATGTGTGTATGTATGTATATGTATATATATGTATATGTATATATATATATATATATATATATATATATATATATATATATATATATATATATATGTATATATATATATATATATATATATGTATGTATGTATGAATGAATGATTGATTCATTGTGTGATATGTTTTTATGTAGTTATATTAATGAAATTGTATCTCACCTGCTTGATTTTAAAATATGCATTTTTTTTTAAGAGTGAAATCTTCAGCAAGCAATAGTAAAATGAGCTTGTTGAATGGTTATCTTAGATATTTATATACATATAATGATATTTTAAATTCAAATTCTTTAAAATTATAAAACTTATTATTGAGATATTTATTGACAAGTTTTTGATAATAGCATTTTAAACATATATTGTTAAAATTAAATCAGGCCAGAGATATATTTTTGTTTCTCTAAAAGAATTTTAATATAGCAAATTATATGTGTGTTATTTAATGGGGATTTTAGTTTTAAGTAGTGTGACATCTAGTTGAGAAGAGCCATGTGCCATTTATAATAGATCTGATTGTGGCATTGTTATGTAGTATGTATTTATAGCGTGTAGGACAAAACTAGTTTTAATGTTGTAAGGAAAATTTATCAGTAAAATCTTTTATCACTCCTCTTTTGTTATAAATTCATTAGACTGATATAATTTTATGTGTGAAATTGTAATTTATTGTGGTAACAGTTTACATTATTTTAAAAAAAAAGAATACTTTTCGAAAATGTCATTTATTAAATGATTTAATTGTCCCAGATGTAATAATACATTATTTATTGGGTATGTATTATATACAGAAATTAAAATGTATTTTTCTTTCAATATATTTTTAATTAAGTAACGCTTGAGTTTTTTATTTTCAGTTGTGTAAACAATTATTATGTAATATCTCATAACATAAATCGTGCATGGCAGCATTCTTACCTTTTCACAAACTTAAGAGATCCTATTCCTCTCAAAAACCACTCACAATATAGTTCCACCAGATTCCCTGTTCCAATCTGAATTGTAATTTTTTGTATATTAACAAAACAAAAAACCACCTCAAATCTTGTATTTCCCAACATAAACCATCAATTATATCCCATAGTCCATATAAATCATCAGAACACATTTTGACCCTCAACCATTAATTCCACTTTGAAAAATTCTCTATTCTTGCCCAAGTTCCAAGCTATGAAAAAACATTAATTTAGGAAACAATTAAAGTATCCCTTTAATCATAAAATTAACAATAAGTGCATTTTCATATCATAGATGTTATTAAAATATATATTAAATATTTATATTTTATCTTTACCTCACTACTGTCTTCCAATTATTTTCTCCTTGTATATCCTTCACCTCCATTTAAAACATTTTCATATTATTTTATAAATTATTTATTTTTAATTTTTTTTTTTGGAAGGTTATACAACTTTCATTGAACCCATATTGATAGTACTATATCTCATATTTGTTACATGGTTTCTTATCTTAATTTAATTATATTAATTTGTATTATTATTCCTCATTTTCTCAGTACCTAGCTGGATCTAGATTAAGGGCGAGGCTAGAAAAAATAAATTGGCAATATTCCTGAATTTTCTAAAAATGTTCGGTAAAAATCCCCTAGCAACACGGGTTTCTCCAATTGTTCCAAAATAACAAACAGGTCCATTTTTAAAATAAACAGTGTAGGTGCCATCCAGAGGTTTAACTTTCTAGAAAAATTCTTAGTGAGTAATTTTCACCACATTATTTTTCTTCACCAAGTATTCCTCCCCAGCAAACACGCTGTTTTTACAGTCAAAACATTTCATGAACCTTCTTGCCACATTTACAGTGCCTATAGGTCTTTGTAGCAATCACCTGACCCTAAATAGCTCGGAAAACGCTTCACTTTAGGAAAATAATGTGTCTCAACAGAGCCACCTTAAAGAAACAAATTTAACAATCAACAGCTGCAAATATTTCTCCCTTTTTCCACTTTATGTATTCATTAGATATAATTTAAGTTGGCCACAGACATAAGAGTTTTTCCACATAAGTATACCTCAGAGTGGAAGAGCAGAGATTTACCTGTAGAAGCTAGGAGCCCACGCACTTAGCGGTCTGCCTCTCTCAATATTGCTGCCAGTTTTGTGTTTGCTGGATTTTAGGGCATAATTTTGGTACTCCTTGCAGTTCACATGCCACAGACAAGGCGTTATTATATTCACATATATATAACTCAATTAATTCTTCTAAAACTTGATTGTGTTCCCGCATTGACATGAAAATTTGTTCAAAAACACTACGTCTAAGCACAAATAATCTATAGTGAAGTCAAACAAAACATTTTAAAAAATAAATGCAAATTAAACATAAGTCAAAGCACAAGATAACACAAAAACCATCCTCTTTCTGTGTTTGTCTTCTATTATATTTCCAACCTTTCTATATTCTATTTTGTTTATTCAGCCCTGAGGACCAATAATGATTCAACTTTTGGACACATAGCATCATCATTTTTAATATTTGTTTAAACAATTTTTCATTATACTGAACATAGTTTGCCACTTTTCTTACCTCTAAAATCCTTTCAATTTTTTTCAAATACCTTTTAAAATATTTGTAAAAAGTATCAAGATACTTGGTTGATAGCATCAAAAAATAATCTCACACATTTCCTTAATATCCACAGCACGTCTGTCCTCAAGGAATTGAGGGGAACGAGTTGCTATTTTGAAGTAGAGCAGCTTTTAAGCTCACTTATTATGAGTCTATGAATAGTCTATAAACTTAACGTTTTCATCACACTATTTTCATTATAACATGATCTAAGAAACACAAGATTGTTTCCATTTTTAAAATATGGTATTAGATAGTTATGTTGATTTCTGTAAAACATTACTTTCACATCAGGTGAGAGAAGATTGTATTGCTTATGTCTAAACCCTAAGAGTTTGACTTTGTCTTTTGGGAGGGAAAAAAAAAAAAATATATATATATGAATAGTTCCCTGGAAGACGGGCGCATGTTACATTTTTCAAAGTTTACGAGAGAGCCATTGTAAGAAAACGGGTCATTTAATTAGGTGACTGTCACATAAGCCCTTCTTACATTTTATAGATTTTGCACTTACGCCCTTGTTCGATTGTAAAACATGCAAAAAAAATTGTAACATCCACTATGCTTAGGTCAAAATGTTTATTTTGACATGACATTGAAAAACTGAAGAGTCTACAAAAATTTCGCGTGCAGACGGGTATTTGTTGACAAGAGAGCAGTAGGGGCCATCGCATGGACCTTGTTCCACAAAAAAAAAGAAACTCAAAAATGTAACATACGCCCTTCTTCGAGGCAACTATTCATATATATATAAACTGCTCACAAATTGAAGTGGACCACTTAAGAAAATGAAGATATTTTATGATTTAGCTAACTTGATTGATTTGAGGTTTTCCTCCATTTAAAAAGAACTATTTTATCAGCACTTTCACGGTGTTAAAGAGATAAAAACAAAGTCTTAGTATCACTACTTAGAGCTGAGCTGCTTATTTTCCACTTGTGTTTTGTAAACATTATTTACGTTTTATCGTCAGTGTGTTTTGTAAACATTATTTCCGTTTTATCGTCAGTATTACTCCAACCAGTTCATTATGCAGTGTTTAACAATGTCTTTACGACGACTTAGTGTTGAAGAACTCGGGAGGGCATTAGCACTTTTAGAGTTAGGTGATTCTCAACGTGATGTCGGTCGTAGGCTTCAGTGCTCTCACAGTCATTGGACGAGCACGGTCTCGATACCAGGCAATATGTACTGCTCAGAACACACATGGAGGAGGCCGAGTTCGAAAAACCACCCTTCAGCAAAACCAATATCTCAAAATCCAAACCACTAGGCGAGGTTTAACACCTCGGCAGCTGCAAAGCTCTTTTCAACAAGCAATGGGAGTCCGCATTTCAACTCAGATGGTTTATTTAACCAGACAACAAAAGGCAACTATGGGCTATGGGCTTGTGAACATGTTGATTGGACTGACGAAGACTGGGACCTTTATTTACTGACGAATCGAAATTTGTTCTCCATCATCAAGATCAACGTTTTAGAGTGTGGCAAGAGACAAGCCAGTGATTTAGCTCAGGTATGACTGAACCAGTTCGCTCTTATGGAAGAGGCTCAATAATGGTGGGGGAGGGATAATGAGTAATTGAAAAACTCAGCTTGTACTGTGTAGAAATGAACATGTAACTGCACGAACCTACCTGAGCAACGTCATCAGACCTGTAATTATCCCTTTATCCCAAGAAACGGGTGAGAACTTCATTCTTGTTGATAATAATGCTCGTCCTCATAAGGCAAGGATGATTCAACGTTATTTAGCAGAGCAAGAAATAACGCGCATGAACTGGCCTGCTTGTTCACCAGACATGAATCAAATTGAACATGTTTGGGACAAACTCCAACAGCAATTACACAAGCGTTCACCTTGCCCAGATAACTTGGATGAACTTGCTGCCGCCTTAATTGAGGAATGGGCTAATTTACCTCAAGATTACATATTGAGCTTACTAAAGAGTATGAATCGCCTATGTGAAGCATTAATTCATAGTAGAGGGGGTCCAACCCTTCTGAAGAAGGTTAAATTGAAATGAAAACCAATATTTGTAAAAATTGAAATGTTTATTTTGTAAAAAAATAATTTTTTCTTGAATTTTGTTTGGTGTATTTATTTTTGTTGAACAAAAACCAATAGCAATCGATAAATGAGGTACTATAAGCACAAATATACAACAAATAACCAGAAGTATGGTTAAAAAAGAGAGTTACCTAACTTTTGATGAGTGGTCCACTTCAATTTGTGAGCAGTTTATATATATACATATAAAATATATATCAAGTTTATATATATAAACTTGAGAAGAATCAGAGAATTAGAATTAGAATATATATTTTCTTCAACAGTCAAGATAAGTAGAAAGTAGAAAAGAAAAAAATATATATGTATATATATGTGTATCTTCATTCTTTTTTTTAGGAAGCAAAAAAGTAGTAAAAGTTGGGATGCTAAATATAAAAAATAAGATACACAAATAAAAAATTTGTTTTTATTGATTTTGACTTTATAAACAAGACTTTTATCTATCAATTAATTCAAAATATGTACATATGATTATTTATAAACACAAATAAAACGTTTTTGTGTCAAAGTAATAACTTAAAACAGGCACAGGTTCTACATCCTATGGATGCAAAGAAAAATATGGTTGGTTTTAAACCTATTGATTATCTAATACAGCTGCACTAAACAAAGATGAGACCGCATATAAAAAAGCATGAAGGTCAATTCATATTGAAAAATAGTTCAATTTTACTATAAATAACTTTGTAGGAAACATGTATACAATGTAAATGGAAATGAACAATTTAATCACTATCAGATTCACTAGAAGCAGTTGGGGTGCTGAGAATTTCTTCCGACAGTTCTTCATCATCATCCTCACTTTCATCTTTCTTCCCTTTCTTATTTGAGCCCTTTTTGTCTGAATCGCTTCCACTGTCAGGTTTCTTCCTCTTGTTGCTTTCTTTTCCTTTGGCTTTTTTGCCTTTTCCTTTATTGCTTTCATCACTATCACTTCCGCTGTCTTCGCTTTCTTCTTTCTTCTTAGGAGCACTTTTCTTCGCCACTTCCTTCTTGGGCGGGGCTTTCTTTTTATCTGTTCCACTGTCTTCTTCACCACTGTCGCTTTCATTGCTCTCTTTATCCTTCTTTGGACTAGATTTTTTAGGTGAGTCACTACCACTACCTTCAGAAGCTTTTTTGTTGCCTGACGGTTTCTGAAACAAGATATGAATGCATTGCTATAAATTGCTAAAATTCAATTTTTCGAGTCACATATTCTAAGAAGTCACAAAAAAAGAAAAATTAATATAAAAAATAAGGTCATTTTTTAAACACTAGTCAACTGTATATCCTACAAAGTCTAATTATCAGAAACATTAATTTTGTTATCTCTACATTCTTAAATAAACACAATTTGATTTGTTAAATTTATAAATTCATTCTACTATAGGTGGAGTGTAATTGCTCTGCTTCAAAATCAATGAGTTTTAATAATTAAATAATATTTACAAGATGTTGTCACATTAGATCAACCTTTTATTATAGACCACACAGAATTTTCTCCAAGAAAAATATCATAAATTAATTAATTAAAGGAAAGACTAATCAGTTCATTGAAGATTAACCCTTTTTTTTAAATCTAATTTTTTTTTATCTAAATTTTTTTTCTAAGGTTATTTTTTATATTATTTTTTTAAATATGAATATTAATTTTTTCAAAAGCTAAAATTTCTTTTGAGTGTAATAAATGCCGAAACACACGAAAGTAACGGTAGCAGACACAACAAACGAAAAGTAATATGGCCAAAAATGGATTCCCATAACATCTGTTGTCAAGAAAAAGTACTAAAGCTTGTGATGGGGAAAACTAGATGGTGCTGGAAACAGAACTACTATAGTAGCTTACGGTCTAGAGACGCCGGAGAAGCAAAACTATTTTAATAGTCCATGGTCCGTGGAGCCCACCTGACACCGGACTATAATAATAGTCAACGGTCTCCACGGCACGGCGCGCTCGGACTATTATAGTAGTTCACGATCGCTAAAGGATTAAGCAAATTGTGGAATGCCTTTTAAAAAGACAAACAATTATACTATGTATAGAAGTAAAGAAAATAGCTTACCGATTTTGCATCAGAATCAGAACTTGAATCACTTTCAATGAATTCTTTGGAAATATAAGCCCCTCCACTGCCTCTCTTTTCCGGAGACTTTTCAACTGCCTTTTTACTAGCCTTTGTTGTTTTCTTTTCCTTTCCTTCAGATTTTTCCTTAGCAGCAGCTGCCTTTCCACTAGCTTTATACTCTGACATAGCTTCTAGGTATTCTTCCTTCATTTTCGCGGCCCGTTTATCCCATTCCTTGAAAAAAGAAGTATTATTAGTACAAGATAAACAAATATATGAGACATTAAGTTAGCTAGGAAAAGGCTAAGTAATACAGATATGCACTATTGCTTCTGAATTAGAAGAAAAACAAAAAACTCAGAGCCAAAGAAAATAATTTTTATGGCATAGTTATGTTTTACATTTAACAACTCAACAGCTTTACTTTCTTAAAATATTTTAATGATTAGTAAAAAAGAGTAATGAAGATCACAGATTAAATTGTTCCTTTTAATTCGTAAAAGTAAAAATGTCTTAATTATTTCTTAAAAAATCTATATAAAATTGGAACCATATAATCTGGAATATCAATAATGGGAAGGATGGGTTAAATGAGAGGCTTCAGAAAACCAGATGATAAAACTGTTTTCTAACAAGTTGATTAAAAAGAAATGTTTTATAAAAGACCTTCTTGGTATGGTGTAAATCAGAACAAAGAAATGTCTCGGAAAACTGAGTTCTTCATAACTTAATAAAAGTTGGATGGTTTATAAAATTTAATAATTCAATGAATGCACCTACAAAAAAACTTGAAGGTCTTGGCTTCAGTACATGGTAGAGATTGTACTGTTTCAAGGACAATGACTGGGCAGGGAAGTGATTGGTCTGAGGTGGCACTCAATTGGCAGGTTTTCTGCCAAATTAAGGGGGAGCCACAGTCCATTGATGGCTATTAACAGATTAAATAATGCACTTAACTAATACTAATAATTATTCTGCTTACTGATTTGTCCTCAAGATTCTTCCAAAGCTCACCACCTTTCTTTGCAATATCAGTGAATGAAATGCCTGGATTATCAGTTTTAATCTTTTCTCTGTTTTCATTAAACCATAACATGTAAGCTGAAGGAGCTCTCTTGGGCCTATTTTCATCTTTTTCTTTCTTCTGCCTCCTTTTCCTTGGTTTTTCAGACTATTAACAAATAAAAAAAGAAACAAAATTAAGTATTATACCAGTTTAAATATATATGTAAATAACTATAAACATCATTATTAATTTACTATTGTAGTAGTTTTCTTCTTTTTCTCTTTCTTCTTCTTCTCTTTCTTTTCTTTTTTCTCCTCACCTCCACCTCCTTCTCCTCCACTACCTGCCTCTGAATCTTCATCTGAATCTGTTGGCGAAGGATTGGAATCGTATCTGAAAATAAAGTAATGTTAAATCATATTTCTATGAAAACTTCAATAAGGTTGCCCTAAGACTGCCTCATACGTAAGCGATCTTGACACGAACGTGAAGCAAAGCAGTTTCATTAAGTAATGAATTTTCCAATAATATTTGTTTCCATCTGTCCATGACAATTGCACAGTGTCTACTGAAAAGTGGTGGGGCGGGAGAATTCATAAGGACGTAGGACAGAGCCACCGCGGCGACCGCAACACATTGAATTCGCCGGTTCACCGTTTCACATTCCCTTTTAATCGCCCACGTAGGACGTACAAATAGTTTGTTAAGTACAGTGGAACGTTGTCAGGGGTGGTTCGGATAATCGAAATTCACTAAAAAAAAAATACCAACCAAATGAATAGGAAGGGATTCAGAGAAACAAATGAAATTATCTAATTAGGTTTCCAGTTCTTAATAAACAAATATGTATTGAAGTATAAGTTCATTTTTTTGCTGTTTCTGAGAAATGATTAGGGGCCCATGATTGATATACATGGAAAAAAATATTTTATTTTTTCGACTAATTTTATTTAAAATAAGAATACTTTTAACAAAACAAATAAGTAACTGGATGATCTGATCAAATTAATTAAAATTACTTTTTTATAATTTTTTATTAATTCAAAATACTTCAGTGGTATCTTCTGGTTTAGACCGTGTAGCTAACTTTTTCGCCAGACATGCTGCTGACTTCTTCAGGGCAGAAAAGAGAATGAATTCAGTCAGCAGCATGTCTGGCGAAACGTTGGCGAAAAAGTTAGCGAAACGGTCTAAACCAGAAGATACCACTGAAGTATTTTGTATAAATAGTGGCCGTGGAAACCTAAAAGAGTATTTTTATTAATTGCTTTAATATTTAAATCTCTTCAAAATAAAAATATTAAATAATTAAAATCACATTTAAAAAAAAAACAGTTCCATTAAACTTTAACCATCCCAACAAAACATACTTATTTATCTGCTCAAGCACATAAGTGGGTTGCTAGTGAAGTTGTCGTCCATGAATATAAAACTTGTTATAGTTGGATGCTTTCCAAACTCAAACCAAAATCAATATTTTAAATGTGGCTCTATAACACATTTAAAAATGTTTCAAGATTCATGGAATCTCGATAAATAATTAGCCCCATGATGCTAGAAAATTGATTCAGTAATTTGTTCAAAAAATTATATGATAACTAAAAATGGTCAGACTAAACAATTTGTTAAAGCTAACCTTTCTTCCCCTCAGTCGGGTTTCTGTATACAGCCAAAGACAATGACACACGCGTGGGAGGCAGTAAAGGGTCATGAATTATTTCAAAAACTATATCTTATTTTTTTATTTCTGATTGTTCTATCCATTATTTAAAAACTATATCTTTAAAGGTGTTACAATGAAAATATTTTCACAAGAATGTATATGGAGCTTGATGCCCATGTCAAAATCATTAATACCCGATTGATATAATTTCGATTCACAGACTAACCAAGACCAAAATTTTGAAAAACCGCTTTTTCCAGCAATTTCATTCAAATCCTTGAATGAATTTGAGAATTGAATTAAGAATTCTTACTTCTCCATAAAAACCCCTGTCATTTGATATTTTATTAACCAAAACTCCTGGGAGATAGAAAAGATACCAACATATATTAATAAACAGAACTGATCACTATAAGTTGTTTAATTATTTATTTTATAGCTTTATTTTTTTATAGGGCAATCTTTAAAATTTTTTTTTATTTGATCCCATAGGTAGTAAAAAATGCTGAATTAACAATATATTTTCAATTATAGCTCTTATAGTAACTGTGGACCAGTGAGCAGAATCATTTTGTGAATGTGAATATTAACAAAAAATAAGTTTTTTTGGTACTTTTAAATATTAGTTATCATAAATGTCCCATCAAAATCAAGACTGCTACATTTAGAATATTTTAAAAGAACCAATTAAACAAACTTATTTTTTAGTGTATTCCAGTCTCATATGCCTATAAATAATTATTACATCATATGGATAAATAAAATGTACATACTCTTCAGCAACATCACTCGCTTCACCACCAGGGACAAAATCATCGTCAGTGGATTCATCTTCAGAAGTACCACCCTCTCCTTCAGCTCTTTCTTCGGCCTCTCTCTTTACACGAGCCAAGTACGCATCAGGTTCTTTCTCCTCATCAGAGTTACCAAATTCATCAACAGAATAACCAGGTTTATCCTAAAAAATAAGTAAATTAGATTAAAGCGAGAAGAGATTAGAACATTAAGCGCTATAACAATCAAAATGTAAACTCACTGATTTCTTGTTCTTCACATGAAGCTTCTTAGCATTTATAAAATCATATAACTTTCCGTACTCTTCTTTTTCAATTGAACTAAACGTATGAACCACTCCATTTTTCAACTCTATTTCAAAATCAAAAGACCTAAACAAATAAGATGCAATAACTACTAATATCACAATAAACAGTGAGGTAACAAGTAAAATTTCAAAAAAGTAAATCTGACAAGTAAATATTGAAAATTATATGTCAATAATCCTCTCCTTCATTTTATTAAGTCTCCATTGAAACGAATTTCTTTATATTAAGTATTGGAAATAAAATTAATTCTAAATTATATTGATGTAAGATAAAACTACAGTGGAGGAAAGTTTGCCAATTATGAAAATAAAACTCTTTCAAGTCTTCATACATATTATCAGGAATCTCAAGTTTTTATTAGAAAAAATGTCCATAAATCAAATATCAAACTAATAAAACTCCTCACATTTAATAAATGCAATTCTGATTTACCTATAAGTATTTAAAAATAGTCAATATTTCTTTAAAATAGTCAATAAAAATTAGTATTAATATACAATTAAAAAATAAAAATAAAAATTAGTCATATTTTTGGCCGTCAGATATCGCTGGCAACACCACCGTAACGTATTTTTTTTGTCCGTTAGACCTCTTGTCATTCTTGTGTCAGCCTCCTGCTGGTCAGGTATGCCCATTTTTATTACTCATATCTTCTCCTCACCCTTTTCCTTCTCCAATTTACACACCTTTTTCTCATATTAGCTTTTTGGCATCCATCATATGTTATTATTATTTGAGATTTCATTAGCATTTAACATCACTTTTTCATCATATGTCATTCTATTTCCATGCTCATACCATATTGTCACTTATATTTCTATACGTTCCTTGTATATTTGTGTCATACTTTTATACCACTCCATACTATATGTATGCATTTCAAAACTGTTATACTTTATACTGTTATATTTATATCTTGACTTGCTACTGTTATTTTTCCTTTATTTACTCTTTAATATCATTTTGGCTATACCTCCTTTCATTTTACTTATGTAAACTCCCCAGGAGTCTATTATCTGATGTTTATATTTTTTCTTTTTAAATACTTTCTGTTTACTTCCTTCCTTTATCTTTGTAAAAAAATTTTTTTGGCATCACCACCGTTTTGTACATTTTCTCTGTAATTTTTTATTCATATATATCCCGCACTTTTGTTCTAAATTTCTACCTCTCTACATATATATTTTTCTCATTTATCATATACTTAGTCTGCAATGTATTTTTATAGTTCTGTTATTTTGTCTGTTTTTCTTTCTTAGCCCTGAAGATGACCCACAAAGTGGGTCGAAACGTCGGCACGTAATTAAAATAAGTAACCACTTATTTAGTGTCTTATTTGACTGCACCCCCAACTATTTTCTTCCTTACATAAGTATTTAAAGGTATAAATAAATTAGAATAGACAAGAAAGTAAGTAATCTAAAGAAATAAAAATCTATAAACAATACCTAGTACTTCCGCCACTTCGAGCAAAGTTGACACTTGCTATTTCTTCAAATCTGATATGAATCGGAGGCTTATGTATGTAGATAAAGCCTCTTTCCAATGGGTATAAGTAACCTGCTGCTGCTTTATATGAACATCCAACAGCTGGTGTGCCAGAATGCCTGGAAATAAATGAACAAGTATATTAAAATAATTCAAAAACTTAATAAATCATTGTTATAAATATCCAAGATGTCTTACCCAACAAATGCTCCAGGTACAGTAATTTTTCTATTTACTAAAACTTTCATGATACGACTAATAACATCATATGTTGGCCCTGAAAGTTCTTTGCTTAATTTATCTTCGTACTTTTCTTTTAACTCCTCCCTACAGTAGTCAGAAAAAATGAATATAAACGAAACTAACTTAAAATAATGACTATATTAGTAGTAAAGATTAATTGCACTTATTGATCATAACTAGTTGGAGGTATCCAGCTAATTGTTGAAAATTAATCAGAAAGGGCCTGAACCCAATTTAAAAAAATATATATATATATATTTACAAAAGTCACAAACAAGTGGTCCAGATGATTGATAATAATTAAATATAAGTCAAAAGAAGTACTACTCATTAAACACTCTTTTTATATACTGTAATAGTTACTATGAATTCTGAATATCACATACTCAGAAAGGTCACAAACATTTAAAACTGAATATAATGGCTGAATACTGATAACGTGTGGTTAAATATAATTTATATTTTGTGATGTATTTTCAAATAGAACATATTCTGTAAAAAAAGTAGTTGGTTTCCACTACTTATAACTAAAATCATCAGTAAATATAAATCAAGCTTCAAGGATTCATTTCTTTTTGAAAGAAAATCAATTCCTCCTTTTTGTCTAAAAAGGGTTCAACAAGAAAGTCTGCAGCCTTAACCAACCATGATGAAGTTATTTTCAAGACGGCAGACCTTTCAGCAGTTCACAATATTCCAATCTTAATGCAAACCTGGTTATGGAGAATATGAAATTTGTAACCTAAAATAGTTTTTCCAAATAGTTGAAATAAGATCTCCTAATATAGTTTGAATGTTTTCTTACCAGCATTTGTAAATCAGAAATATACACTATGTTTCAAGATAGCAGATGTTTCAATGATAGTAAACAATAGAAGACATATCCAGAAAATATGTTGGCTGTCTTTTCAGCTCTTAACGAAAAATTATTATTCTCCAAGCGATTCAACACTTTATAAAGTCATTAATAAATATTATTTAAGGGTTAATTTTGACAAAACATCAAAGTAAACTAAATAACTGTGAAAAATATTAATTATTTGATTATTTAAAATACATGTTATACATACTCAGAAAATGGAAGTTCAAGTGATGTGTCTTCATCTTGAGCAAATAGAAACACCAAATAATGATACCTAGTTTGACCTTGTTTTATTGGTGGATCCAAGCTCACCTACGATTGTAAAAAGAGAAATGTGTCAGTTCATATAATAAAAATATTAAAGTATATATTTATTCTGGAGCAAGTGTCATTAGAATAATAACACAAAAAAATATGAACTATAATGTCATAGAATAAAATACAATTACAATTTAATTAATAATTGATGTGCCGGATATCCGTATCCGTATCCGCGAAAAAAAAAAGATCCGTATCCGTGACTTTTTTGGCGGATCTTTTACCTTATTAAATTTCAATATATACCCTCAGTTAATGACCCGAGACAATTGACCGTACTTCAAAGAGTTTGTGTAAGAGTGGAAAGCAGGATTGGGAATAACACTCTTCAATCTTGGAAGGAGAACCAATGGAAATGGCCAGTAGGAGACATAGAAAGTTGGAGTGAAAAGTTTATAGACAATACAGTTATTATGTGATAATTAATATTGTCAAAACCTGTGTTGCCGTAAGGCAAGGAAGGGTAATATTTATTTTATTTGTTTATTTATATAAATAAAATAAATAATACCTTATTAATTTTGAATACATAGATGAAATTTTATATATGGGTATTTTATATTCATTGCAAAACTTTTAGGTACGTGTTAGTGACCCTATAAACAGCAACTTTTGTTCTAGCCGTCTAAATAAAAAAAAAAATCAGTCCTCCATTCAAATGACCTATCAGCTGATCCTAGTTTGCATGGAAAAACGCAATTTTTTTTTCCGTATTCGATGTTTGTCCAGAACAAAAGATGCAGTTTATAGTGCTACTAACATGTACCTAAGTGGTTTTCAGTAAATTTAAAATAACCCTGAATAAAGGTTATTAGGTAGCAGTTAAAAACTATAGTCATTTAACATTAGACTCAGGCAATCCTTTCAAGGTTTAAAGAAAAACTTCTTTGTTTTTTGTTGACAATTTTATAACTTACAACCAAACACAAATCTTATCTATGCCACGCAGTGCACGTCGAAAACTTGAAACATGTACTGCCCTGCCTTCCACGCAAAGCGTCAAGTGGCGACAACTATCAAGGTCACCCGCACCGACATCTATTGAGTAAATAAGATAAGATCCGTGTCCATATCTGTATCCGGGGATCTTGACACCAAATATCCGTATCCGCGGATATACTTTGATATAGACACATCACTAATAATTGACTATTAAAATACATTATGATTTAGCTCTCAACAACAAATCAATGAAAAAAGAAAAAAATATATAAAAAAGATAAGAATAATAATAAAGATAGAATTAAGCATTACACATAGAGATTGCCCAATAAAAATACTTATATTTTAATTATCCTCCGTCGTAAACCTGCGACTTCCTGCCCCCCTGTATCGTTTAATAACATCCCTCTAAGTCCTGTAGAACAGATCCGGTACTTAGGACTACACCTTGACAAACGCTTAACTTGGAATCCTCATACTAGACTGAAACGACAAGAAACAGCTCGCCGTTTCAGACTACTTCAGCATTTACTAGATAAACGTTCTAAGCTCCCAATTAAATGACAATCATTAGACCCATCTGGACTTATGGAATAGAGCTTTGGGGCTCCACTAAGCCATCGAATTCCTCTCGTATTCAATCCTTACAATCCAAAATCCTTCGGAAAATCCTTAATGCTCCTTACTTTGTTACGAACAAAGTAATCCATAATGACCTTAACGTCCTGTTTATTGCTGATTTGGCCCGAATCCGATATCAATCTTTTCATGACAAACTTCATTTCCACTCAAACCCACTAGTTTCAAACCTCGCAACCTCTTCAATTCCTGATAATCCTTCGAGGCGTCTGAAAAGAAGATGGCCTCGTGACCTTCTAAACTGAACTTTTTAATTTGAGTACTACCACTGGGTAGTTTCTCTACTTGTCTTCTCATGTCAATGTATTCACTCATTATATTTACTAGATGTATTTTGTATACAGTTGTAAATTTCAATAAATAAATTTAAAAAAAAAAATATATATATTTTAATTATCAGTATTAGTTACCTCATTAATCAAATACAAACTATTATGAATGGAACGAAACTGCTGATAAGCCAACATATATCGGTTTATCAGTCTCCTGTTCTTTAAAAAAAAATTAAGACATCAATATTACTCCATTAAACAGAATTGATGGAATCTTAAGTGGACTCATACTTTCCCAAAGCCTACACAAATGAAACACTAAGCACAAATGCAAACATGTAAATAGAAGAAGAGTTGGTGTAAAGAAGCTTAGCAAATTAACATCCACAAACAACTTTCATGCCTTTAAAAATTTAATTTGATGTTAATTACTCAGAAACAGAAATTTGATAAATTTTATGAATCAAAGTGCCCACAGAACTATAAAGTAGATAATATGAACTGAACAGATCTGATAGTATCCCCTCAACCTTAGAGAGCTAAAAAGTTAATGTTCAAAAAACTTAAAATTTAAAAATATTAATGAATAAGATTAAATTAAAAATGAATCCAAAAGATATTGATATAAACTTACCACAAAATAGTTCTGTCTGCCATCTTTATGTGGTAAAACAAAAAGTCTCAGAACTGTAGACATTGGAATTTTGTAATCAAATGTTTTACCATGGAGTTGAAAAAATGACTGAAATATTTTGATATCATAACGACCTCTGCAACAGAACAATATAAATTAATACCTTTGTGAAGACGAAAATGTAAGAATAAAACAAATTTTCAAGAAAAAAATATTTATCAAGATTGAAGTTAGGTGTAAAGTGATTATGGAATGTAAACACAACTTCTGTTGATTTTTACTTATGACAAAAAAATTGATATAGTCTAAATCTTGACTATTGGTGAAGTAAGCCAAAAATAATAGCAATGCTCAGTGGCCTTTCCCAGAGCTTAAAGATTTAAAAATATATTGTAATATTTCTTCAATTTAATTTTATCCCTAATAAACACAATAAGGAATAAAATTAAAAATACGTTTTTTTTCAAAAGTTTGCTTATTAGCCTTTTTCAAAAAACAAAATTAGAATTTTAATGTGTAACAAATATGAGGAGGATACATAACCACCAATGGCCAACTGATTTATCCAGATTAGCCTTTTGTTGATTCTCCCTAATGACAGAAACTTAGAAACAAGTGATTATGCGTGCCTTTCCATAAAAGCTAAGCTGTTTCTACCTACGCTTTATAATTAAATTCCAATTTTATACTGTATATTTTTTATTTTGAAATTTGCCCTAAGAAAATTTACTTTTGAAATTTGGTCTCAAATTTATATGGCTATCTGTTCCACAGATTGTCACTTCGAGTTGAGTAACAACGTTTTAACTATTTATTCATGATCTATATAATTTAATAATGAAGAAAAAACCTTATTCCAGTCAAAAATTGTTGTTATATATTGGTCAGATATTATATATTTGACCATAGAAGAAAGTTGAGTTCCAGGAGTTTATATATATTTGACTTTTTAATTTGTTTGACCTCAAGCAATGATTGGACTTGTAAATTTAAAGGAGGTTGTGTGAAGAACTACTAAAATTGAAAATGACAAATAAATGTCGAAACGTTTTTTAATCTTTTGTTAATTTTTAACAACGATTTTTGACTGGAATAAGGTTTTTTTTTTCATTATTAAATTATATAGATCAAGAAGATTAGTCCAGCATATAAGAAATATCTTATAAAGATAATGAACTATTTATTCATTTAATTTTTTTTTCTTAAAAAATACAAATTATCTATCGTAAGCTTTAGTATGGAAAAGAGAATGAAATTATTGGTAATGAGTAGATTTTGGTAATCATTTCATCAAGAAATAAAAGTTTCAGCCAACATTTCAAAATATAAATGATATATTTTTGTTGAAACGTTCATTTCTAGGTGAAATGACTACCGAATTATACACATTTCCCATAATTATAATTCTCCTTTCCATAATAAAGCTCATCATAACTTATATTTTTAGAAAATATTAAAACGGAAAGAAATGAAAATTTAAAACTTGTTTGACTCAACTGAAAACCACAATCTGCAAAATAATTACCTTATTAATATTAGTCTAGGTATTTCACTAAGTAGAGCCTAAATAACACAGTAGATTTTTTAATTTTCAGGTTATAACAAGAATAATAACTGAAGTGTCTCAGCAAAATGGAAGATTTACTAAACATTTAATAACTGAATGAAAAATATAATTACTGTAATAATCAGTAAAAATTACCTCGGTGTAAGGCAATAAATTTCCCTGAATATAGCAATGGCATCTCCAGATACAGATATGACGCTGGCTTTTTGCATAACTTGACTGTGGAATGAATCAACTGGATCATCACCAGCTATTTCGGACGGCGGAATGTGGAATCTTATTTCCATTAAGCTCACTGGAGCTTCATCATTCTAAATAAAAAAATAGAGATAATTAACTGCATTAAAAAATATAAAATAAACTTAACCTAAATAAAAGGAACATTGCTTACTTGATGAAATTCAACAGTAACTTCATTTTTGCCAGTTGTACACTGACTAACATTGCTAAGGGGTATTTCAAAGGCTGTTAAGTTATTGACATCAAAACTTAAAATAGATCCAGCAAATTTAGCAGTTCCCCAATTCCATCCTTTGACACTGAGCTCTTTTTCAGAAAGATCATGAGAATACTTAGATTTAAAAAACTTTGCAACTTTTTCAACTTCCTGAATTAAAAAAAAAAAATTAATGAAAGATCAATAAGCAAGCTAAACTCACAAACAAACACACACGCACACACACAAAAATATTGGTATAATTTCCGACGGTTGTCTCTGCGAAGAAAGTCTGAAGTTTTAACTATCTTTTATCTGTAATCATTTTAATATTCTCAACAATAAAAATAATTTTACTACTGATAGTATATAGTAACTACTAGCTTTTGTCCACGGCTTTGCTCGCGTGGAATTTGGTCTGCCACATAAAGTTTCGTGACAGATCATTTTAAATAAATAAAATTTTTTTTTTGTTAACTATAAGTTACTCATACATCCGAAATCGTTCCCTAGGCTTGAGATTATCCATATCAAATTACCCCCCATATCACAGACAGATCAGCACAGCCGTGAAACATGCATTGACACTGATTAACAAATGGGACGGACAGAAGTTTTCTGTTGTTCGTGTCAATAAAGGATTAGTAAGTAATATTATTAAATTTATTGAAAAGAATTACTTAGTATAACGGTTTCACTTGTCATATGGCAGCAGCGAGAAGTGAACTATCTTACTTGATTTGTTTTGTTCAGCGAAAATATGTAGATTTTGCGAGTAAGAAACACGTGAGCAAGCATACAAACTTTGCCCCCCTTTTTCACCCCCTTATCGGATGCCTACGTCATACAAAGAACACACCCTGAAAGTTTCAGGTCTCTACGATTAGCGGTTTAGGCTGTGCTTGATACCTCAGCCAGTCATTTAGGGCAAACCATTTTATATATATTACTACTTTTATTAGATTACTGCCTGTTGGTAGATTAAAAAACCAACTTGAATATACTGTTTAGGTTAAATCTATACTTCAAAGTGTTTATTGAAACAATTATTTCTGGATGAAATGATTATCAAATAAAATACACATAATTACAATACTACTAAAACTCACGATTATTTTTATTTTCGAGAATATTAAAAGAGAAGCAAATAAATATTGAAAGCTTGTTGACTTAACCTGAAGCAACAACCTGCGAAACTGATACCGTAAGGTGTATAGATAAATGATGAGACAGTAGGAACAAAATATGTTTTTAAACAAATTGGTGAGAACAGTGCTCCGTAAACCTTTTCCTTAATGGTTACATTTTCAATACTTGTATATTAGATTATATTGTATGTTGAATTCAATATGTTTTAGTAAAACACATTCAACTGGCATTATAAATTAATTAACCAAAAATAAAAGGAAGTTATCGGGCATGTACTTATAATGGAAATACTTACGGACTCTTTGAATCCAGTATATCTGTGAAGAGAACCATTTTTTAAAAATAGCCTAAGACCCCAAGTTCCAACCAACTTCTGCCAG
Organism: Troilus luridus; assembly: GCA_964056705.1. Classification (NCBI taxonomy): domain Eukaryota; kingdom Metazoa; phylum Arthropoda; class Insecta; order Hemiptera; family Pentatomidae; genus Troilus; species Troilus luridus. The sequence continues at coordinate 50,221,385 of OZ057414.1, forward strand.
TTGCATAGTTCTAAGTCAGAAGCAACAAGTTGATCAACTTTGCCTGTTCTGTTATTTTTAAAGCTGATATTTTGATCGGATAATTTAAGCCGTCCAGGGCACTAAAATATTTTTTTAAATGTTATTAGAACATGGCAGACATAATACAGGAAGAGTTTTAATTAAAATAAAAATTACCAAAGCTCCCTTTATTTCGGCTGTTATATCACTAAATTCTAAAACATCCATAATGTAACAACTGAAAAATAACACTTAACACAATTGACGAAATATATTACACGATCCCATAAACCTAACACAGCGACTTGCCGCGCAGTAAACAAAGACTGGGAAGCAGTTTACTACCTTCCCCTCCATGCATTTCATCTGTATAAATCATATAAAAGTACATTTTTTGAAAATTTACTTCTATAAAAAATGTATAAAGCATCGCAATATTATATTAATTAATGATTAATCTTTTATATTTTCAATAATCAATTATTTCATTTTAACGTTAGGTTCCGATGTAATTAATTTTTTAAATACCGATATTTATATAAAATATTTCAAAAACTATTCCATTTACTTCGTAACATATAATTAAAAAATATATCACATTGATTACAAATGAAATACTTTAATTTGTTTCAACAAATAATTAAATGTCATATTATGCCTTTTATATTAAAAAGCTATTTCCGACAAATAAGGAAGGAAAATTTAAATCTCATTTCTGTCAATATTTACAACGAAAACATTTCCGTTGACCAGATTTAGCACTCTTAGTTGTTAACAATTGTTAACGTTGAAAAGTTATATTAAATGATTGATTATGTTTATAAACATGGGTGCTAAGCAACCAAACCCCTCAAGAACCAACAGAAAAGTATTATGGACAATATATTATTAAAGAACATTTCCTAGCAAACTTCCTAGGATAACAATTCGCGATGTAAAGTCAATATAAAATGCCATTAGCTGACGCTAAGGAAAGGAAGCAAAACGAAGAAAATAATTTGTTAGATTTCAGACTAAAAGGAACACAGGTGACACAGTTTCTGTTTAATGAAATATTTTGGTAGTTGATTACAATTCCATTCAACATTTTTGTTTGAAGATTACTTTGCAGAGAAGACCCAGTCCAGTTTGTTCTCGATCACCCTCAAGACTAGAGCCAAACTTCAGATCAATGTCAGCTACTCCTACTTTTACATACAAGGTAACGATTATTATATTATATTCATTATATTAACGTCGCCTTAATTAATAATTGTTTTGTTTCCAAAGTAAATCAAGTAGATAGAGTATTGCTGGAGTGCTTAGTTCACATTTTTATGTTTTTCAAATTACTTTTCTCTTCACAAATAAAGGAGAAACATAGAAAGACTCCACCTTGGACCAGGCCACAGTCAGCTGACCATGTCACTAGAGGAAGAAGGAAAATTGCCGCAAAGTTCGAAAGAAGTGGAGACAGAAGACATTCAAAAAGTATGTTGGGGCAAATATATGATTAACTTTAATTTATTAAAATGAAGTAAAAAACTAAGTGTATCTGTAAATTATCTATAATACACAATAAACTATTTTGTTTATTATTATATAATACACAAATATTATATAAAATATAACACACAATATTTATTTGGTTTGCTGGAATTTTTAATTTAATTTTTTAATTTTTCTGTCACTGGCTATGTTCTCAGGAACTAGAGCTCAGGATCCAACATACAGAGCTACACCCCATTCATAATTGAAGTATTACAGGATTAAATAAATGTAAAATTTAAGATTTAAGCCAATTTCAGTTGTTGAGTTATACATTTAAAAAGTTAAAACAAATAACTTCTATTCATGCTTTGAATCATTAAAAATCTTATAGCTCCAAAACTATTGGTTCTAGAAACGTTAAAACAATACCATTCTCTTCAAAAACACATGTTATTTAATTTACATGAATTTTGTAATTTACTGTACCAATTATCAAAAGTATAACAATTTTACAATGATATATTTTTTTAAGTTACGTTTAAATAATATTTTTTCAAATTTCATGAGAATATTTTTATCGGTTGAAGTTCCAAAAAAATATAGTAAATAAACAAATAAAACCTAGAATTTTTTTTAACTGAAATTGAGATACATTGTGTATTTTATGATCTTAATAATAAGCCATACAGCATTTTTATGTTATGTGCCTACTTTGACATTATTCAAAGGTAATAATAATAATAAGCTTCTTCAATATTTTTTTCCCATTGAAATGATATTTGGTATGTGGTTTCTTATTTTTTCCCCATTGAAATGATATTTGGTATGTGGTTTCTTATTTTTTCCCCATTGAAATGATATTTGGTATGTGGTTTCTTATTTTTTCCCCATTGAAATGATATTTGGTATGTGGTTTCTTATTTTTTCCCCATTGAAATGATATTTGGTATGTGGTTTCTTATTTTTTCCCCATTGAAATGATATTTGGTATGTGGTTTCTTATTTTTTTCCCATTGAAATGATATTTGGTATGTGGTTTCTTATTTTTTTCCCATTGAAATGATATTTGGTATGTGGTTTCTTATTTTTTTCCCATTGAAATGATATTTGGTATGTGGTTTCTTATTTTTTTCCCATTGAAATGATATTTGGTATGTGGTTTCTTATTTTAATATTAAATATATATATTTTAATATTTGTTTTCAATTGATAAGTAAAACTCATTTATTTTGTGCTGACATATCAGCCTAATTTAAGCAGAGGGGTATAGAGTTTAGAGATGGAAAAATATTTTAAATTCAATACATTGATATTCAATATTTGATATTGTTTTGATTCAAATTTTCTATTTAATTTTTTTTTTAAATGTATGATTAAGATTATTATTCCTTATATCCTTATTTACAGGGTATGTTGTATAAATAACATTTAATTTTTTTTTTAATTGTTATTTTTTTAAAATAGCGTTTGAGCAGTTAAAAATAGTTTTGATAAATTTAAAACTCATGTTATTCTGAAACACACTATTTTATTTTGGGCATTCTAGGGCAAACAGTTTGGGAGATTTTTATTTATTTATTGTATTTAAAAAAAAGAAGTAATTTTTAAAATTTGATAACATTGCCATTTTTTACTTAGATTTATACCTATCAATGTACCCTTGGAAAACCTAAATTTAAATGTTTTTATTAGTTATATTGCAATATGTTGTGTACTACCCCACATATTAATTAATACATGATATTATTATTTGAGACCTAGATAATTTTTTTTCTTAAACAGAGTTTTATAGGTTTTCTTATTTCTATTTTTAAATATTGACTACGTTGCAGGAAAAGGGACTGGTTCAATGAACAATCTTTTAGACAACTCTTCCATTGAGGATGGTATAGATTCTGAGACATCAGTGACGCCAAGTCCTGTCCCAAGTTTGAATGAAGTTCTTCGTTCAAATAGGAAATTGGAGCCAGGCCTTGCTGCCAAGCCGCCAATACCCCCAGGTCTGGCGCCTAAACGTGATCACAAATCTATGGATGATATAATAAATATAAAATTCCAAAGATGGTTTCCAGAGTCGATTCAAGAAGCATATAAGGAGAAATTAGTTGAAATGAATACAGGCAAAATTAAGTTAAACAGTTTGATACCCCCTAAATTAAAACTCAGCAAGTCTTCTGAAAACCTAAATGAATTGCGCAATTCTTCTCAAACTCCGGAAACTCAGGTCACACTTTCTTTTCCATTACATTTTGATGCTTTTGAAAGCCCAAGGTTCGATTCTAATAAAAGATTGGCAAAAACACCTACAATGGAAACAATCGAAGAAAGTGAAGATATTCCACAGGCTAAGCTAAATGGAACTAGTTCAAATTACTCCAAGAAAAATGGTGTTAACAGTAATGACAGAGAATTCATGAATTCAAAAGTCGGTGAGTCATTAAACCAATTTTATGATGGGTCTGATTCATCCAATCAAAAAAAGAGAGTTACTATTCTTGAAAATCTGGATAGTGAAGCCGAAAGAAAGAATGGTTTTGTCGAAAGCTCAAATTCATCTTTTGTAAATGAAAATCAAATTCCTGATGCTCAAAATTTTACTAAAAGTGCTGCAATAACTGTTGACACTGGAGATCAAGTCGTACATAATTACCCTGACTCGGGTACTCAAGAAAGAGATAACTTTCGATTACCACTGAATGGAGATGTACAGAGAACTGGTCTCAACAATCAAGATATCTTGAACTGGATGGGAAACACCACTGAGGTCGCAGTAAGTTTATGTATATGTTGTTCTTTGTCTCTAACATAAATTATAGTTCCAATAATTAGTGCTCACAAGTTTGTGATGTTTGTTATTTTTCATATACTTATTTTTTTTATTAAGATATCCTGAACTTATTTTATACATAAAAAAAGATATTTTTTACTTCTAAGGAAAACTTTATTAATGGATGTTCTTTCTAAAATTCATTTTAATTATTTTTGTCTTAAAATTTATAAATCAAGAGCTATTAAACAATATAAGACGGACTTATATCCTTCCACTAGCAGATACCTGTGCACTGGCAATGGTTTCCCTGCGGTATCATAATGCACTAGTTTACCATGATAACTTTTGTTTGTAAAAATACAACATCAAATAGTTTAATAAGTATTATGTAATAATTTTGCTTTAAAATAATAATAAATACATATTTTAAACAAATGAAATTAAATGATTGTGTCAATTGTTTATTAAATATAAATTATTATATAAAGAAAAATAATCAGAAGATTTATATTTCAACATTTATCTGTAGCCATTCATATAGTTATTATTGCAGGATAGAGCAGAAGATAAAGTTCTTGGATCAACAACATACAATGATATTATTTCAATGTTAAAAGTTCTGGAAAAAGAAGAAGTAGAATCAAGTAATCAACAATTTTTTTCATATCTTTACATTTTTTGAGATAGTTATTCAGTAAATTCCAGTTAGGTTAATTCTAAATTATTTTTTAGTAAAACTAGAAGCACTTTCGGTAAACAGAAGTACCAATAATTCTGTTTGCAGTAATGTGACTCCTGTCGGGGCTAGGTAATTCTCTCAAATGTGATTTGAATGAATGAAAATATGAAATTTTAAAATGACCATTAAATAATTATTTATTTTAGCTGTAGAGATATTTTGACATTTCTTGATGATTTGGACAGAAGTGATTCAAGAAACGGAATGCAATCACCCGAAACAAAACCCATGATAACACATAGGTAAAAAAAAAATTTAATTGCTCCCTTGGTGCAAAACAAAATATTATTATTATATTTGGTATATATAGTATTATATGTAATCAGAAATATTTTTTAGACTAGCAAAGTAGCTTTGAGCCAAAAAAAGACCCTGGAAGTAATGAGAATACCGTACGATATTTCATAGATGAATGGTCATGAAGTGCATAGGCCGACGATGTCTGTTTTGAATAATTTAAATTTCATATATCCTATATAACTTCTTCTGTTAACCAATTGGGAGCGGAGTGACTCAGTGGTTGAGCACTGAGTTGCCATGCCGGAAATCCTGGTTCAAATCCCGCTGCGGGCAGTTACTTTTATTTAGTCTGTTTGCAGCCGGAGATGGATCATATAGGATCTAGGACCCTCCCGGGGCTCACCCAGCCTCTACAAAATATTATAAAAATAGGGTACCCATAATAAGGGGGAAAAACCTGGCGGTTGAGCATGACCTAGGACAAGTCACCTTGCAGAACTGTTGTCCGTGAAACAGTACAGTCTCAACCATATACTGAACCCCCAGACTCGTTCACGGGCCGTAGTGGTACAGGTTTTTTTGTTATCCAATTATTGGCATAGGTAGCTTTAAATCTAACAACACCAATCTTCCCGCTTACTGCCCAGCAGCTTCATTTCATGAGGCATTTCTTCTGATGACCCCAATCCTCTCGATATATTCCTTAATTAGAGATTATAAAAAATAAAACAATATGTAATAATGGTGATACTATTAGAGTTTTTATTTTATTTTTTATATTCCAATTATTAATATGTTTGTATCTTGTCTATCCATTCCTGAAGAAGACCTGTAATGTTGGTCAATAACGGTTGGTCGTAATAAATAGTACATCACCAATTAAAGATATATTTTTTTATTAAAGATCTATTTTTTAAAAATTAAAGATCTATTTTTTTACCTATACCCGGGCCATTTTCCATTTATATAAGGTCAACTAATATTATTCAAGGTATTTTATTTGTAGTTCTAGTTTCCTTTGCCCTTTTTCCATTTGACAAACATTTTCAAACCATTTAAGTATCCAGTAAGTATATCTGGGTATAGGTCAGTAATATACACCTTCACATCACTAACTACTTCACAGTGTCCAATAATTTTATAGTTGACTTGATAGTCCGATTTGAGATTTTATTTAAATTTTCTTGGTCTGCCTTCAGGTTGATTCCTAAGTATTATTATACATTAACTACCACTAGGATTTCCCCGTTGCATAATATTTCAACACTTTCATTTATCCAATGAGGGAATATATGGTGCTGCTTTTTAAGTTTGTTATAAACTTGTTTTCTGTAGTAGCTCCTCCCATTTGACCAGTGCTAGTATGGTTTTTCTTTTGCTTTTGCAATTAGAACTAGCAGAGATGTTAGTACTAGTTACCACAGTCCTAATTAACGTCCAGAAGAACTAAATTGCCATAACATAGGCAAAAGCAATGTTTTTCTGAAAGACTTATCTATTTACAGTGAGTTATACAAATAACTGCTATTTACAACATTCAATCTATGGTTTTTCTAATTTCTTTGAACAGAACTAGGAATAAATACATATAGTATTTTTTTCGATTTAAAAAAAAATTAGTTTCTTTCTATATTTTCTTTGATACTAGTTTTGATTTTTTTAATTGTTTTCTTAACTTCATTAAATATTTTTCTATTAAACTCAAGTCATATACCCAATGACTGTTTCTAAAAAAACTTTTTTTTTAAATAGTTTTTTATTATTTAAATTATTTGCCGTTCCCAGTGAAGTCCCCAAACCACTGCCTGCTGGTAGAATGGGACAGCTATTGTCCTTAGACTCTGCTGAACTTGCTCAACGAGTGATGGCTCTTTCTTTAGAACTTGAAGAGAAAACAGTTATGTGCGATAGAGTACAAGAAAGGCTTAAGGAATCTCAGGAAAAGTTGAATAAGCATAAGACTGATTCCGATTCCATCATAAAAAGACATCAGAAATTCATTGATCAGGTAACACTTGTTGAGGTTAAATTATTTTGAATTGAGAATTGAATTCTTTACTACAACAGAATACTGATTTTTTTTTAGCTGTTGCAAGAAAAGCGATTGCTGGGAGAACAGTGTGCAAGTGTGGTGAAAGAGATGGAAGAAAAACATAATAAAACAGTCGCTTCTATGGAATCGAGGCATGAAGTGGAATTGAAAAAGTTGCAGGAAAAAATGCTGGCTGCTGAAAAGTTGAGGAGAGAAAAGTGGGAAAATGAAAGAATTAAAAAAATTAAGGTAAGCAAAATCATAAAAGCGACTTGAGTTTTTTTCTTTCTTACTATCAGTTAAAAAAATTTTAATATTAAATTTAGTGCATTGAAGCTAGTAGTATATAGATATATTCATACATAATTGATAGGCCAAGTTGTGATAACTGTACAGATGAGGGTGGCAGGTATTTAAATCATTATTTTTTTACATATATTTCCATCAAAAGGGTCCAAGTAATTATTATAATTTAAACAGTTTTATGTCTTCTCGGTTCTTGAGATTCGGTAAAAAATTGTTAATCATCTCTTGGCAATTCTTCTAGACTTTATTTTTCTTATATCTACGCCTGAACAGTGTAAACACAGGCTTTTAACAAATTACATTAAATGAAATGCTAGTCTTAATATAAAATTGACACTAGTACCCTTGGAAGAAAATGATAATGCATAAATTGTACTTAAAAAATGATGTGTAATGACCTGTAAAATATTAATATGTATCCTGCAAATAACTGCTAAAAGATAGTTGAACAATTGTAGACTGATTCTCAAGAACTGAAAATTAATACCGATATATATACTTATAACACATTCAGCATAAATTTTATTAAATTGTTTGGCTATTCAGATAGAAAAGTCAATTTCTATAATGATTATTTGGTTAATGAAGCTAATTATTACCACATTGTTATTCAGAGTTTAGAGCACAGTCAGTATAATAATATTATGTTCAAACTTTACACCAGTGCAATTATTGTTTAATAGGAACAGACGGTAAAAGGTTTGGAACCTGAACTGGAAAGGATGACTAGGACCCATCAGGATGAGCTTACTGAACTGAGAAGAGCACATGAACGAGAGTTGAGCGAAATGGAAGCTGCATCATCGAGAAGGATAATTGCTGCCCGCGAGCAGGCTTTAAGAGACCGAGAACAGGCTGTATCGGAAGAAAGGGAAGCAGCAAGGAAAAAGTAACTAAAGCATGCTAAAATATTTCTTTTTTATCAATCAGATGCATTTGGTAACATTGTATATAATGGTAGTACTGTTATAATAATTACTGAAAGGAGTGATGGATTTTATTCATAGAACCTCAGTAAGCTCAACTTAAAGTGGTAAATTCATACTTGAAAGAGTTTAACATTATTTTATTACTTCATAATAGGTCCATAGAAACTGCACTGAAGATTGTTTGCAATTCCTCCTCTAACTGAATTACTAATGGTCATGTACAAAAAAAACTACAAGAAGCAAAAAACTTTTCTTATATCATTTATTAAAATATATGAAGTTTTAACTCCAAGAAACTTGGCTATCATAAACTATGTTATTTACAGTACTTCTTTTCTTTCCTTTTTTCAGCAAACATTTTGAATAATCCTATTAATGCAAGTTCATATTCAGTTCTAAAGTAAATATATAGTTTTTCAAAACCTCATTCTTTTTAATTGTTTTCATCTAGAGAATAGCCTAGTAACCATATATTCCTTAAAAATAGAATGTATATGTCCTGTTAATATATATCATATATTAATATATATAATATCATATATATATATATGATATATCATATATCTTCATAGATTACTAGGCAGTGTAGAGGAGGGTTTTATAAAGATAGACCAAGAAGCTAAATACATGGGTCTCAGGGTCAATAAGAACAAAACAAAGATGATGTGCTTCAGGAGAAAAGATACAGTCCTACAACAAGTACTGCTAGGAAACTGCACTTTCCAAATTGTCCCTAGCTTTCAATATCTGTGGATCTACTATAACTGAAAACATGGACGAGGAGGCTAAAATAAAGAACAGACTGGCAGCAGCAAACAGAGGGTATTTCTCCCTCCCCAAAATTATAAGGAGAAGGTTTTTAAGTGGTACGACAAAAATGAGGATCTACAAATTGATCATACTGCCAGTAGCATTCTATGGGTGTGAGACGTTGACTCTCAACAAGTCCGATGCACAGAAGGTGGACTGGTTCGATAGAAAGATCCTGAGACAAATAATGGGGCCTATCAAAGAAAATGGATCCTGGCGACTATGTCGGAATATGGAGTTATTGGAACAAAGTATTAACAGACGTTAGGCAAGGAGGAATAAACATAACCCAAGTTGCAGATAGACAATCCTGAGGCAAAATGGTTGAGCTGGCCAAGGACCGCTTTAGGCATCTGTCGTGCCACTGGAAGTAGTATATGATGCCAATATATAATTATAGTAACCTAGAAATATAATTATATAGTCACGTTGTTGTATTTGTTCAGGGGAACCAATTTTCCATAACTTTGAACAATTAAAATTTGTTTCTTTGCTACTAGCAGAAACAACTTAACAAAAATATTCACATAGTTATAGCCATTGATAAGTAATTGGAACTATTAATTATATTATTAATTAGTGACGATTTACCTAAAATATTGCCAACTTTGTGGACATTTTTAACTGGACCACTACAACCCGTGAATGGGTCCAGGGTTTTGAACTTGTTATAGACTGTACTGTTTAATGGACAACGGTTCTTCAAGGAGGTGACTTGTCCTAGATCACACTCAACCGCCAGATTTCCCCCCCTCTTTTTGGGTACCCTATTTTTATAACACATTACAGAGGCTGGGTGAGCCCCAGGAGGGTTCTGAATCCCATATGATCCATCTCCGGCTGCAAACAGACTAAATAAAAGCCTTGCCCGCAGAGGGATTTGAACCAGGATTGCCGTCATGGCAACTCAGCCAACCCGCTCCCCTCTATTTTGTGGAAATGGTATCTTGTACCTCCAAGGCACAGATTTATAAGTAAAATACACTTCTTTTTTTTCCATTCAAAGTTACAAGTTTTTTTATCCTTAATAGGTTAGAAGATGAGCTTGCTGAAGTGGAAAGAAGCTACCAGGACCAAAGAAGACGTCTGATGAATGAAGTTAGGGATGAGAAAGAAAGATTAGAGCGAGAGGCCAATGCTAGTCTAGCTCAAAGAACTAGGCAACTAGAGGAGAAATGGAAGCAGGCTGAAGCTGATCTTCAAGAGCGCATGAGAATGCTTCAAGAAAAACATGAAGTATTTTTTTTTTAAATCTTTATAAACGTGAAAACTGTATAGGTTTGGATTTTTAAGAGAATGATTTTTTTTTCAGGCCGAGCTAAAAACATTGAGAGAAACCCTGGAAGGGGAAAGACAGTCTTGGTTGAATCATCAGGCAATGGCACTTGTCGAAAAAGAAAAGCAAATTCGTGATTCGGTGAAAAAAGAAAGAGACAGGCACATAGAAGCTGTCATTAGAAGGTTGGATGAAGAAGCGCAAGAGAAGGAGAGGACTCTAGAAGCAAAAATAGTGTAAGTGTTAAACATTATAACAATCAAATAATTATATAATAAAAAATTACAATTGCTATCTTTGCCATTAGCTTCTTCACAATGGTATGAAATGGTCAGGGAGTGCAGTCAATGATTACACAAAATAAGAATGAGTTATGGAAGACAAAAGAATGATTTATTTTGCGTAATCATTGACTGCACCTCTTGACCATTTCACACCACTGTTAAAATTATCCAGTCAACTATTTTCCACTTAAATTAGCTTCTTCAGTTCCTAAATTAGAACAAGTCAAAATTTTGTTTCTATACTTAGTATCGTATTGAAAAATAATTTCAAATTTCTTAATTATAAATTTTTAAATGGCCAGGTTGTAGTCTTTACTTAAATCTAATTTACGTTTTCAACAACTCAAATCCAATCCATTAACTTCTTCAGTTCCTAAATAACTACCAACCAATGGTATTTTTCTAGTCTTAAAAGCAAATAGAAAAATAATTTTGAATTTCTTAGTTCTAATTTGACAGGCTATAGACTTTACTTAAATCTAATATATTTTTTCAACAAATCGAATACTATGTAGTGAATTTTATTACAACCCCTAACAGATTCAGGAAGTCCTTGAAGGAAGATAAAGTAGTGTGTGTTATAGATATTAAGTTAAAGCCATTTTTAATGTATTTCGGTAAGGAGACCAAAGAAAAGGTGGATAGGAGTTGAGGAAAGCATACAAGGTAATGTAAATGAGAGGAAGATATACAAGACAGAAGGAAACCCCTAAAAAAAAAGGAAAAATCCATTTTTTTTGTGAAATTACAAAACATATTTATTAATGGTTTTATTGAAACATCTTACATGACAACCCCGTTTTGGCCCGTCCCCATGGTGTAACATATTTTTTTTAATTTATCGATTATTCTTTCTACTGTTGATTAATCATGTTTTTTTTTTTAGTATTTTTCTTTTCAGAATGTTACCCCTATAACAACATAGAAATACTAACTTCTGAAAATCTAATTGATTCATAAGCATACTTAAACAACAAGAACTTTATGAACAAAGACCATTTCCCTTTAAGAAATATCATTGAAGAACTTTATTAACTTTGATGTGGAAGTTGCCCTCTCTAAACCTTTCCAACTCCTGTAAATGCAATCACATCAAACATTCATATGCTTAGGCCTTTTGTTCAAATGAATCTAAATTTTTATCGCTACATACTTGTAAGAAAGGTAGATGTAGACCTCATGATGAAACTTGCAAAATATTTGAGGAATCATCCATAAATACTTGTGTTCTTGTTTATGTACTTTATTGTACCTTAGTTTAATAAGAAAATATGATTTGAAATCTACCAAGTTAAACCAGCCATAAAAGGATATTAATATTTCTTCCTTCCAAAATTGATCTAAAAGAAATTGATCTTCTTTAATATTTGCTAATAAACAATTTCATATTTCAGGAGGATAAAAGAGGAGTATGAGAGGGAATTAAAAGAATCTGAAGGGTCTTTGCATGAGTTAAAGAGGAAATTAAAAGAGACTAGATCAGAAATCCAGGATTATGAAGAGATAGTGAGTAAATTGCGAACACAGACCACACAACTCGAATGCCAGCTGACTACAGCTAAACAGGTTTTTAAAATATTTTTTAATTTTTGGTAAGATTGGGTAAACTTCATAGAGGAAATTAGGACTTCTACGTAATATTGGTTACAGGAGACTCATTAAAAGTAATTAACCAAAAAAAAAATCAATAATTCATTATTAACCATTGATCATTTTATTTTAAGTGATCGGAATCATTAAGAAAAGACTGATTCATTTTCTTTTCTTATAATGATCCCAAAATACTTTACATTTATTCTCTATTTTCAAATATCTCTGAGATAAAGAAGCTTAAACCTCTTTTTGGTAATTCTGGATGACCTTGCCAAATTTAAATAGCAATTATTTAGTAAAGTTGGTTACAGGACTCATTAAAAGTTGGGTCAAGCCATAGTATAGTTTTTAAAAAAATTAAATGTTTTGATTATACATATGAGCTGTTATTTTTGAAAGTGGTATAAGTCCATAAGGATATAAGAGAGATCATATATTTTTTTATATGATTACCATTTCATAATAAAATTTAAAAGGTGTATAGTGTTAAAAACATCACTCTTTGCAAAGTGCTAAGCATTAGAAATATATTTATAGATACTTTTAAATTAATTTAAATGTAAACCCTTAAATATCTCAATACATGGACTTGTACCTCTTCCACAAATTCCAGCTCATATCTTGTAATTTTAAATTTCAAGAGTGACCAGGTGACCAGTTAATACTTTTTTGTTCTTGATCGATAACAGAAGTTTAATAATGAAAATAATAAACCAAATATTTTTATATTTTTTGTTTCTTTAACATTAGGTATAGTATACAATATATATGTAAAGAAAATGCGGATTATGTCCATTTATGAGTTTAAACCCAGAATTTTCTCACTTCAGCTGTTCTTGCATTTTTTTATCTTGGATTCTCCAGAACTAAAATTTGAGTCTTAAAAATTCTCTGACTTTGGCCCCTATAGACACACTTGGTCAAATGCAGAGTAGTGAAAATTAGAATATATTTAAAAAAAGCTAGGCATAATCTAATCAATGTTTCCATTACTGTACAGCATGTTGAGCGGTTAGAATATGAAAGAAGTGAATCACGCTCATTGGCCAGATCTGAAGCTTGCTCTCAGATCGCAGCACTTCAAAGGGAACTCAGTGAAGAAAGGATGAAAAAGGAAGAAGCAGTAGCATTATTACAAGCCGAGAAGGAGAGAGAGCTACAGCAAGTTTACAACAGGTGCTTACTTTTTATTTTCATTTCTTCTCAGTAGCCAATTACAAGTCCTTTGACACCCTTTTTTTTCCAAATTTGTTTTCAATGAGCTGTGAAAAGCATTATTTATGTTCTGCTTTTGTATAGAGTTAAGGAAGCAATCTCTAAGAAAGACGAAACGGTAAGAATGGTTCAAAAGCAGAGGGATGCAGCACTCGAACAGTGCGCTCAATTGGAGACAATGGTTGACCAGCAGAGAAAAGAACTATCTTTGAGAAAACAGTGAACGATTGCTCAAACTTAGCTTAGTTCAATAACTTATTAAAGTATGTTAGTCAACATATTTATAATAAAGAGTTTTATATGGATTTTATTAACAGTCGTTTTATTTTTCCTTCAAATTTAATGTACTTACATTATGAAAGTTTATCATTATTAGAGTATATTAAATGCTTGTATTAATTTGGTTGATTTATTACATAGAAAACCCAGGAAATAAACTTTCCTTCCCGATTAGGAATTTATAAGGGATACAACAAACTGCTGAGTTTTAATCAGCTTTTACATTTAACAAACAGTTTACATTTAAGTACACAAACAAAACAATTCACTTAATAGATCATAAAATAGTTTGATGGGCTGCCAGATTTTCTTCCTTATGCACAGATGCCCAATTTCTTAGTCGGCGAAGTTCCCTACATTTCCATAATATAAGTGTTAAAAAATCTTTTTGTTAATGAACAATGTCTGTATTAATGAGTGAAGCGCTTATTAAGAGTTTAATTAAAGAAATAGTAAAACTTAGTTAATATTTAATGTTTTTTTGTAATTATTTCAGCATAAACTTCACACGGCATAAGCAGTAGAGGATGGGCTATGATGATGATTATTATTTTAGCAAAAATTGCATATATCCAAAATGTTGAATACATTGTTACCAGTTCAATAAGAAAGTTGATTAAATGCCACTGAAAACGAATTAATTGATGCTGAGTTGCTCCGGTAAATGCCTAAGAAAGCTCTAGTAGTTATAACCTACATTTATTATTCGATATTGTAGCATATCAAATATTAGAATGATTCACAAGCCAGTCATAATACTGACTAATCAGCTCACTTCTTTTCTGCTTCTAAACTGTCAGTAACTAGTAACATGAAAGACGTGATGATAAATTTACTAACACACATTACACCAGCCATTGATTTGTAATTAGAATTTACCCCTCAACTATCAACCACACTCAGAGGCAGATTTCATATCCACAGTACTAGGACAGGAATTATATGCAATTGGCCAATTTCCAGACAGAATTCAGATTTTTATTTTGAAGAGGAAAGATTTGTCCTCCACATCTCTGGCACAGTACTCCACCAAGCTACCAGGCCAGACTAATCCATTCTCTTCATTGATCCCACACGGCCAGCACTCGCAATATTTCTCTATTAAATATTATAAAAATAGGGTACCCATAATATCCCATAAGGGGGAAAAATCTGGCGGTTGAGCATGACCTAGGACAAGTCAACTCCTTGCAGAACCGTTGTTCATGAAACAGTGCAGTCTCTACCATGTACTGAACCCCAGACACGTTCACAGGTTGTAGTGGTACAGGTTTTTTTTAAGTTCATGGAGTACTGTGCTAGAGATGTGGAGGACCTGGGTTCGTATCCCAGCCAGGACAAATCATTTCTCTTAAAAATAAAAATATTTAATCACAATAAAATAAAAAAATATAAATTCACATTTTAGTGTTAACAAACTCACCAGAAGGAAATAAAAAAATAACATGGTAATACAGCTCATGCCAGGTAATGACCATAGACCAATAAGTAGCTGAATTACAAATTCTTTGTTCAACAATCCGTGTAAAAATGATATTAAAGTGTGTTCCTAGTAACTGTTCCTGCTTATCCTATGCTCTTGGCTTATTAAATCCTATTCACTAGTTGTAAATAACACAATTAACGAGTGTGGTTAAAAATATAAAATCAACTTTGCTCTATAAAGGCTCCATTTATTTAATATTTCATTTCAGTACTACTAACAGTCCTCAACAACCTAAACATATAATATAAATAACAATAAATATGGCAGTAACGCTCCCCCTTTAATGATAAAATACATTGATAATACAATTTAAATGACAACAAGTGCAATATCTTAGCAATACATTTGAAAATAACAGTCAAAAGTTCATCTACTTATTTATTTATAAATTATTTAAAAGTTGGAACTAATCCCTTAAATTTTATGATTATTTACAAAAACAAAAATTTTGATCAGAACAAATTTGATCACCGTAATGAAAACTAAAATTGATTTAAACTTAAATCATTCTAAAAATAAATAGACAATAAATATTTACACATCAATGCAACATAAAATTAAATAAAATTAAGGTACAGTCTTATAATGAAACCTATGCACAAAAATAATGTTAGATCTTTTAATACTGCTTAAGAAGCAAGCCATGGATGAAACCTTAATGATTCTTTACTTCTATCACCGTAATCATATGTCAACTCATCACCAGGATTAATATCTTCTTTGGCAATCAATACCAATCGTGGTATACCACCAACAGCAATGGGTTTTGTCATGAGATTACCATTACGAGAATGATTTACAAGTCTTCCAAGTCTATTACTCTCAGCAGTGGCATCAACGCAATACTGCACATTGCAATACATAAAATAATACATATAACAACCAGTGTTTTGGTCCTGGGCATACTTAGCCTCACGGATCTTAGCTTCCTCGAGTGAGATCAATTCTCCTGCATATTCGACGACAAAGTCTCCACGTTTGAATTCTTTGATGGAAACTATACCTCGGCCTTTCCCCAGAAACGTTCTGCATTCTAAACCATCTTCTCGACCTGATAACACTGCTTCTTCAATACTCTTCTGCTTTTCTTCAAGTACAGTCTTCTTTGTCTTCCTCACACTTCTTCTAACAGGAAAGTAATCAGTTAACTTATTTGATTTTGCATCATTTAAAGGGACTTTCCTTCTCGAAGGAACTGGAGCTTTTGGTTTCTTGACTTCAATTGTGTCTGAGATTTCAATACGGTGAGGGCTTGTCTTTATAATGCTATTATTTTGTTGCAGGACAGAGACTGCTGGAGAAAGGTTCCTTGGCGTCACCTTAGGTGAGACCTCCAAATTACTTTCAGCATCAAAATATGACGTAATTTTTCCAACAGGACTTGTGTGAGATAATATTCCTTGAAATGTCGCTTTTTCAGTTTTTTTCTGGCTTTCAGTGACCCGTGTTGAAAGGGTCCTACCTCTTCTCCTTCCTTTAACCATCTTTAGCTTCTTGAATATGTACAGCTTTCTTTAGACATATCTGTAAGATAATTAATGGTAATATATTAGAGGGATAAATTTCAAAACATTTAAATAGATGCTTAATAGTTAAACATTAAGAAATCATGATCATTACAGTGTTAACTAAAAATTATTGATATTTTACTCTTTCTAGGTAAGCCTAAATTCTAAATGATCAAATAACTTGATAAAAGTAAGTTTTTATATACTTAAATCTGTGCCCCGGAGGTAAAGGAAACCATGTACATAAAACTGGTAATATTTTAGGTAAATTATCATAAATAAATCCTATGACCAGTACTTCCAATAACATAAAAAAGCGAACAATTTTCTTTAAGGTGGGTCTATACGTAAAGAAGAAACAAATTTTATTGGTTTTAACTATAAGTAACAAAGAAACAAATGTTTAATTGGTTTTAACTAGAAGTAACGAAGAAACAAAATTTATTGGTTTTAAGTTATGCAAATTTAGTTCTCCTGGAGAAATAAGAAAACTACAAAAATGTGACATGGTGTCCTTTTCCTACAGGGTTAAGATTTAAACCTTAAAAAAAAAATGCTGAATACTTAAACTGCAAAAATTGCAGAACTAAAGAAGATATCAGTAATGAAACTTTACACATCCTTTAAATCTTCTTTTTATTCACAAACTATCTTTAATAACAATCAATAACCAATAAATTTGGTATGACAGAACTTAAGTTATAGTTTAATCCTCAAGGTTTTCTGATAATAGGTCACTTTTACACTATTTATTAACACCATACCTTTAATATTAAACTTCTACTTTAACATAGTGTAGAATAAGTAATAAATTTTACCTTTTAAAACTGCATTTTATATTTTGAAATCCTTACAAAGCGTATAAACAACCGCCACAGATAAGACCGATCATTTAAAAATGGTTTAAAATATTATTAATTGAAACTAACTTCAGGAACGTGATACGATATAATGAAACAACCACTAACAGCTAACATTAACTTATATTAAATAACTTCAGATAAAATTTACCAAAATAACCGTTGAGAATTTTGTTTAGCTGTGCTTGCATCAGGCCTCCATTTTAACAAACTTCAGCGCTGCCAATACTGATAACGATTTTTAATAAACATGATGAAAAATCTAAACAATACTTTACATGAATTATTTTTAGAATTTATCGATAGTTTCATGTAAAATAATTTTACGTATTATCTTAATTAATTAAAAAGTAAATATATCTTTAAAGCTTGTACTGGTACTTTTCGACATTAATGCACTCTGTAGAAAAATGTTTGTACCAAGCAAGATGTAGGGAGCGCGCTCAATTGTCTAGTTATCACTAATTAAATTTGATTCAAAAAGATAAACTAAAAAAAACAACAACTGTAAGGTAATAAATATAGTTAGTTATATTTTTTTATATCATGTTTAATGCATATTCACGAAGCGACAGATTTTTCACTAAACTAAGTTAATGTAGTATATTATTGTAAGAACTCCTAAAACAAAGCATTTCTATAGAGAAGGAAATAGATTAGAGTACTTTAATCATTGTAGCTATTTTTTTCATTCTATTAATAAATACTTTAAGCTTATCAAATTTTTCAGACAAATGTTTAGTTTAATCAACTATCATATTAATAAATATAAATAATTGCCCAGATTGTGATTGACTCACTCATAACTGCTGTAGTTTATGTTGATGTTTCAAAATTATTTTAAATATAAAACTATTAATTAATTTAAAAATTCTGCATACGTGAACAAAAAAATCATTAGTTATATACCTATCTTACCCAAAAGATTCACAGAAGTTGATTGTATTATTTGATTATATTTCTTGATGTCAAACTTGTTATTGTACAATATACATGTCACATTATTCTCAATAAGTTCAACCGTAATGAAAGAAATTAATTATTATCCTTCCTTATTAATCCATAAATTAATAGGACTTATACCCACAAAAAAATCTAGCCATAACTAGAAACATATTGGGATCTTTACTGGATGTTTGATAAATAGGTAGTTATAATGACAAGAGAAAATGTTTTAGGCTGGAAATTGTAACAGATAGCTAGAGGAAGGAGAGTTTAACTGAATAATTTATTTTTTTTTTTAATTTATTTATTTTTTAAAACTAATATTCTTTCTCCACTTACAAAAGTATTATTACTTAGCTAGTAGAAGAACAAGATTCAGACTCAGAAAATGATATTGATTGTTAATTCAGAGTCTATAGCGGCTCAATATGAATGTGAAAAGAGAAAATAAAATTTATTTATTGAATGATAATGTATTTTAAAAAGTTCAAAAAATAATTTATTTCAAGTATTAATTGCTAATTGTTTTTACTAATTGGTGGATGAGGCCCAGGTCTTTGTAGGACCGTAGTGCCAAGGAGTGAGGGATTGAGTGAATTGGTGGACACTAGGGTGTCCCAAAAAAAATAAAGTGATATTTTTTTAACGCATACCCTCTAATTCTGTTTGAATGGTCTCAAATCATTTTAAATAAAGTTTCAGGAACTAAGGATCACGACAACCCGTGCCGACTTGGATCGAAACGTGTCTGGACTTGCCCAGTATTAGGGGACGGAAATCTCGCATTGATTGCTTGTTATTACTTGTTTGTTTTATTAGTAAACGCATTACTTTTGAGTAGTCAACATGTAAGTGGAGTTCCAAAAAGGAGATATTTTTAATAGGGGAAGTAAAACATCAAATTACTGGTACGAAAATTCCCTCAGGACAAGTACTGGCAGTTCTGTTCTACAATATTCGTGAAGTGAATTTAAGTGTCAATGAAAGTGCAAATCTTACTATTCATGAGTGCATTATTTACTGGGAAAAGGCACGTATACCGACTAAATAAATACCTAACTGTGTTAAGAATCTAGTTGCATTATACCAAGTTTGGAGAGATTTGGAAAAAAAATGCGAAAAAAATACAAGAAGTGCTTGAACAGCGCCGACAAGAGTTTCTTTCCAACATGAACAATTTGTTTGACATTGCTCATGCCGATGCGCTTCAGCTAATTAAAATAAATGAAGATAGGATCTTCTTGCAGCGCCAAAGAGAACCAGGTCTGGTCACTTAGCCGGAGTGGACAAATAACTAACAGAAAAAGAAGAAAAGGCGGGCCTTAGAAACATTGAGGAGGAAAAGCAACGTGCTAAATATTTTTCATTGTTAGCTCCATCGACATCATCTTATGAATCACTACAAGAAAACTCATCTTCTGATTCTGAAATAATAGATTTACAAGAAAATAGGCTTAGTCCAAGTGGTCCTTCCTCTCAGCCCGATAAAACTTGTATGCGGAAAAAATTCATATCTCCGAAGTTAGTTGCTGCATTAAATAGGTGTCAGTTAAGTGTGAGAGAATCTGTATTTATAATTGAAGCTACTATTGAAGTAGTAGGGCATAATACGGATGAATTTGCTATAAGCAAGTCTTCAATCCATAGAATTCGAACAGAAATGCGAAGAGAGCGGGCTGAAGCTATAAAGTTTAATTTCCATAACAAGGTACCGGATACGGTAATTGTCCACTGGGATGGCAAACTGTTGCCGGCTCTAGATCCGCATAAATCTAAAGAAGAACACCTAACAATAGTTGTTTCCTATTATAATAACGAACAACTTATCGCTGTGCCAAAATTGGGCAACTCATCAGGAGGCGAACAGGCACAGGCAGTTTCAAACGCCATTTTCGACTAGAATCTTGAGGACAGAGTGCAGATTCTCTGTTGTGATACTACTGCTTCAAACACAGGCCGTATCAATGGTCTAAGTGTTCTTCTGGAACAAAAACTGGATAGAGAAATGCTTATTTTTGCTTGCCGTCATCACAGTTTAATCACTGTTGAAGAGGAGAAAAAGCAATTTTTATTACGGTGCGTATATCATGACTGTAAAAAACTAACTTTGAAAAGAAAATTTCATGAATAATTTGTCTTTTACAATAAATAAGTATTAAATAATATTATAATTATATTATGTGTGTTTATTTACTGAATTTAAACAATAAACTATACACTCTCCCTAAAGCTTCCACACTAACTTTTATATTTAAACTTTGGCGTCAAGTCGTTTTATCGTTACCCGATCGCAATAATATTTAATATTTAAGGTTTTGGATTAAAATGAAAAAAATTGAGAGGGTATGCATTTCGAAATTCGAAAAAAAAAAATTTCACCCTAGAGAGCCTGGGACACCCTAGTGGACACGACTCAAATGAAAACACTTTTAAAACAGTACCATGGACCCCATGAAATTAAAATAGACAAAATTGATTAGTAGCTCCTACTCTAATGGTTTAAGTATTTCAATCGCTCCAGTAGCTCAATTAATTATGTTCAAACTATGAAATATGATGGGCTGTCAACAATTTTATAGTTTCCTTGATTTTGGGTTGATGTTGGGTGTTTTATTATAACTTAAAATTCCATTAAAATCACAAAATAGAAAATAATAAAATCAAAAAAGAGTTACTTTATGATATTTTAATTTATTTATGTGAATATTATTATGTATTTAATAGTTTTAAGTGCATTAAAAATATTAAGAAAATTATGGGATGGAGTAAAGTAGTATATGGAGAAGACAAGGAATGAGGAGCTGTTTGGAGAACCCGATATGGTGAAATTGGTAAATAGAAGCCCAAAAAACAGAGAGGCCTCCTTGGTAAAAGAGAGCCCAAATAAGACGGATGGGACATGTGAAAAGAATGCCAGACTACAGGATATCAATGAAAATCACCTATGGTAAATTGGACGACAAACAAAGTAGATGTCCCCAGGTCAGATGGCTGGAAGATGTGGAGGAGGGATTAATGGGCTTAAAGGTGATGGTGGAGGATGCCTGGGTCCTACTTACATCCTACATCCTATCATACATTTGCAATAAATAAATACCTTAAATTCTTAAAGTATTAGTAATTAGAAAAATAATAAATTTTGATGCAAGTGCACGTACATAATGAAGCTTTCACTACCACAGTGCTGAGTGAAATAAACTTGTTTACATGGAAGTGGTCCTCTCCACTATCAGCTAAACAATAAAATTCTAAAATAACTATTGTACTAGCATAAAATAAAAATTATAGTGAGTTGAACTAATACTGTAAAATATTTTGTTCTCAATTCTGATTGTAAGCAGTAAGTATATGCTATATCCATTTTGGTACAACTCCAGAATTCTAATGTAAAGTTCTTAATCGTTGGATTAATTAAAATTGTTATTGCTTTAATCGGGTATAATTTATATTTATTATTGCTGTTCACATCTGCTCATTATGAATCCACTAGAGATAAACAAAACACAATGGATCTTTCTAAGCTTGGAGCTAAATGTAATTTTATTGATTGCTGCATAGAGTAGATAAAGCTGTCAATTATGGCCATGTTTGCTGAAAAGATGTGAAAATTCTAACAGATCCCTGTTTTGAGAAGTCTTGGTTATTTATATTATTACTGCTTTTCTTCAACTTCCCTAGATCATTTGAGGCAAACAGCAATAATAATTTCAAATTATTATAATTGAATTCAAAATAGTTGGTTATCACAAATTCCTTAAAAAGCTACAGTGTCGCACCTGAATTGATGAGGTGATGGTACTCTGGATTTATATCTCAATTACTTTATTTAAAAAAATAACTGAATGCAGATAAATTATTAAGCATTCATTCAAAATATAAACCACACATTTTTCCGGCTTTCCTTTATCCTTGTTACTTAGAGAGGAGATTGCCATTTGGGCATGTTTTGAAATTAATTTTTCTGGAAAGAATTTCCTATATAAGTTGATTGTATTACAATACTAATAAGTAATTGAAATTTAGAAATAGTTTTATTAACTAGCAATTTTTTTTTTATAACTTTTAACTTAAATTTTAATACAAATATTATTTGAATATCTGTTTAGACAAATACTGTCTGGTGAAAAGTCTTCTTGTTTTCCTTCAAATTCATGGGATCTTAGATGGTAGACTTTTTTCTAGTTATGTTTTAGCTACTGATCAACAAATGTTTTTTAAAGTAAGTTTAATTTTCCCTGATAGCATGTCATTTCTCTCCATAGTTTATCTGTTACATCTCTTATTTTATTTTATTTTTAAATTTTTACTGCATTTATCGTCCAAAGATGCTCATCAACCCAGAGTGAAACTAAAGCTGCAATTTAATTTAAATATAAAAATCTATTTATATTAACCATTTAATGGACAGACATCTACAAAACAGACTAGGGATCACTTAAAAATAAAAGTTCTTTGGTGCTTATCAGCACGTGATTACTTAATTTTAAAATCATGCTTCTGGAATGGATGATGGATGATGGATGGCCAGTGTCAGCCTTTATTTTTCTGATGATAGCCTTACAGCAAATTTTTAATATATGTTTACTTGAATATAATTTTTTTTAAACATTTACCATACCGTAACAATCTCCTTCTCTTGTTGAAAAAAAAATTCTAGCATTAATTTTTTTTTTATTAATTCAAAAAAATTTTTTTCCAATAATTGGCAAGCTTAATAACAATATTTTAAAAATAAAATTAATATGTAATGAAATAAACTATTTATATAAAGATTTAGAATTCATTTGATTATCGTAACTACAAAATATAGATTTTTAACCATTGGTAATTGGTGGAATTAATAGTTTTATTTATTTCCTCATCTTTTACTACTCAACTTTAATTTCTTCATATTTAATATCTTAATCCGATATAAGTGAATTGGGAATTTTAAAATCTATTACTATGAGTAATTTACCACTAATTAAAATAAGAGCTTATTCAAATCATTCTAAGAACATATCATTTATAAAACATTTACTAAATTTCAAAATATTAGATCCCCTCATCACTTAATTAATTATTTTTCCATAACTGGCTATTGAGAGGCATAAATCAGATGTCCTTTATGCAAAAAATATGAAGTAAGATTATACAAGCAATTACAGGGGTGTTTCTTTTTTAGATTCCATTTCGAAGATATATTCTGGGATGCTAGCAGTAAGACTTACAAACTGGTTGGAAGAAAGAAATGTATTGATAGAAGGCCAAGCAGGTTTCAGAAAGGGCCGCTCAGTTGTTGACAATTTGTTTATTTTAAGCAATTTAATAGAGTACATGTGGCATTTAGGGAAAAATAAAATCTATTGTTTTTTTGTCGACTTCAAGGCAGCGTTTGACTCTGTGGACAGGAATGCGTTAATTTACAAAATGTACGAAATGGGTTTGTCAACTAAGTTCACTAACGCTATAAAAAGTCTTTACGAAAACACGGAGGCAGTGGTCTGGACAAAAGATGGAGTTACGGAGTCATTCAAGACGGGGATGGGGGTCAAGCAGGGATGTGTACTGAGTCCATACCTGTTTACTCTTTTCATAAATGATTTAGCGGAGAATCTCGGGGGAGGAGTCATAGTGGGGCATAAGAAAGTGAATATGTTGGCTTATGCTGACGATATTGTCCTAATATCAGATAATCCGGTTGGTTTGCAGTACATGATAGGCAATTTAGAAATCTATTGTAAAACATGGAATTTGTTTGTAAATCTGGACAAATCAAAAATTATAGTATTTAAGAAGAATAATAGAGGCAAAATGTGTACAAAAAAAGAGAAATGGTTCCTAAATAATGAGCAAATTGAATGTGTGAAATCATACAAATATCTAGGGGTGGTGATGTGCAATAACTTAAAAATGAAATATGACATTAAAGAAAAAGTAAGTAAGGCAAAAGTTGGGATTAATATGATGTGGAGAGAACTGTTCAAAAATCCAGAAGTGCCATTAGAGTCAAAATTTAAAGTATTTGAGTCAACAATTAAAAATGTCATAACCTATGGATGTCAAGTTTGGGGCCACAAATATTTTGAGGAAATAGAAAAAGTTGAAAGGTATTTCATTAAAAAAATCTTTAAATTACCGGTTAATACCCCAAATTACTTTGTGTACCTAGAAATGAATAGAAAATTAATACACATGTACACACTAAAAATGCAATCCAATTATATTTTAAAAATACTAGATTATAAAGAAAATAGGCTATGTACAGTTATAGCAAGAGAAATAATAAAACAAAACATATCATGGTTTAAAGAGTGGGGGGAAATTGCAAAAAAAATAAATTATAGACTGGATTTAACTTTAAACTCCGTGGATACTTGGGAGGGAGAAATGTTCAAAATGTTAGAGCTGTACAAAGATTATTTTATCCAAGTTTGCCATGCAAAAGCAGCAGAGGGCACACACCACGGCCTCTATAGCTCATTAAATAAAACAATAGATTACCATAGACATTTTAAAGCAACAAAAAAAATGAGCGTAGTTATGAAATGTAGAGGGGAACTTTTGAATCTAAATTACAAACCATTTGAAATTGATTCGCAAAATATACAGCTATGCTCACTGTGTAATCTGAAAGAAATTGAAAACAGTTTTCACTTCCTGGCAGTGTGTCCCGTCTTAAAATTGTATAGAAAAAAATTCTTAAAATATGAGCTGATATCAAAACAAAAATTAATAGATATTCTGAATGGAGAGAATTTTATAGGTTTATATAATTTTGTAAGTAATGCAGGTCGATATAGACATTTTTTAATTTCAGAATTTAATTATTAATGTCAAAAAGAAATTTGATTTATTTTTTAGTTTTCTTGTTGTTTAGTAGTTTAATCAAACTCCCGGCAGACGGTATAAGTACCATGCTGTGGTTGCTAATGTGGAAAATAAAATTAAAAAGAACAGTTGTAAATAATTTAATAAAGAGCATTTTATATCTATCTATCTATCTATCTATATCTATCTTATACAAGCATTATATGAGTAAGTCAACTATTTTCCAATAAATTCTTCTCATTACCTACTTATAATTTTTTTTTTACAATGTCCCCAATTTTTCAATACACCCAAATAGATCCTTTTATTATAACTTTTTATTGGCACATTTTTCTTTATATTTGTCCTTTATGTGATTCTAGTTATTTTCCCATATTCTTTAATTGATTTTTCCATGTTCTAAATAATTAGAGTCCGCGTAATTGCTAAGAACCATTGTGTTCAATTGTACACTATCTCTCCAGTGTTAAATCAACTACTGAAAACCACCTCTTTTTTTTTTACCAAGCCAGATATTCACCCTCTGTATGGTCTTGGAAAAAACTAGTGAAGACAAGACTCAGAAATTTAACTTACTTAATTACAACTCAGGTATCCAGATTAAAGCAATACTCAATTAAAGTATGCAATGACAAAATCAAAAGCTAGACCAGCTAAATAAAGAAAACAGCACATAGTCCGGATGAAAAGATTGACTTATATCTACCAGAATGGATGAAGATTAAATTCCGTGGAAAATACTGGATGAACAGATCGACGGAAAATGCAGAGTGGGCTGGCCTAAGATGAGTGGATAGACGGAGTTAATGGTGATGCAAGATCATTCCTCAGGGATTGGAGAATGGCAGCTAAAACAAGAGAGGACGGGTGTACTATGTTGGAGGAGGCCAGAACCCACACAAGGGTTGTAGAGCCCCATACTTAGGTAGGTTTCTCCAATGGTTCTTTAATTTCTGTAAGTTCCAAGAAGTATTAATTTTTGAATTCTAAATCTTCATTATCATAGTCCATCCTTTCTACACTCATGCAGTGTGAGATTTCTTAATCTTTGTATTTGTTTTCATAATATAGATTAAATGTAAAGTGCTTCTTTTTATGGGCTATTAAAATTTTTTTAGTGATATAAAATTTTATTTTTAGATTTTCAATATTACCCAGATTAGAACCAGATTGTTACCTGGTTTGATGATTGTTTATAACACATAGACATTCCATCAATTATCAGATTAATTAATGATTGAGGAGAAATCTTCTCTATTATTTCTTTGGAATAAAGTTTATTTTGGTAAAACTCTAGGGTGGCGCAACCTTATCAATTCATGATAATAGACGAGTACTATATGGTGGAATTCATGGTAATTAAGTTCTATGAGTTCAACTATTTAACTTTAATTTAATTTATTTTAATTAAATTATTGTTACATTACAAATGAGAGTAACCTACATTGTTAAATTATACATTATGAAATCATATCATATTAACTAACATAAAATGTTGATTATAATTAAAAACTTAATGTATCTTTATTTCCTTCATACAATAATTATAATTATTAATTATTAAATTAATAATATATTAAAGAATTAGGATTAAATTATTATATATTAATAATATATTAAAGAATATATTAAAGAATTAAAGAATTAATAATATATTAAAGAATTAACCACTTCTTCAAAATAAAGATTATTTTGACAAATTAATATTCCATTTATCATTTAAGTTTTTTTTGTGCCTTAAATTTTTTTCTGTCAAAGAGACAAATAATATTTTCATTAAAATTTGCTTTATCTCCAAGAAATGTCCCCACAGTTTTTTTTTTTCAACTTTTCCAATTTCCGATGCAACTTTTGCAATGGATATATTCGCTTTTGATAGAAAACTCTTCCATTATGCGGACTATTAATTGTAGATGTACATTATTTTCCAGATCATTGATCTCAGATTCAAAATTTGGCCTATTTTACAATGTTACAAGTTAAAGAAATTTTCCACTTTTATTTTTTCTATTTATATTTAATAATTCATCAAATTGTTGCTAATATTTACAGAGGTCGGTAAATACCATCTACTCTGCTTAAAAACGGTGTAGCTATCTGCAACATTAAATTTGAAATTACTAGAAATAAAGAAATATTTATATCAGGTAGATTGGGAATGATTTTACAAGCATGTGTCTCTGTTTTTTTATTAAAAAAAAAATTTTAATATTCTTCAATTTGAGAAGAAAAAAACAAGTATATCTATGATGTAATAATTGATAGCTGCTCAGATAAAATATAAGAAAAAAATAACTGTAAATATCTTAGTTTTTACATCGTTATCCTTTCGTTTTTATATCTTTTATTATTTATTTAAAATATTATTTTCCTAAAGCTTAATAACCAATGGGCGTTGATTACCTGGATGATTTACACCCTCTAAACCCCAGTAAAAATATAATTTTTCTTAATATTATTGTAAATCTGTCAACTATTCACACCATTAATTAGCCTGATCATTGATCTCAGATTGAATATCGGCTTGGTTTGCAATGTTACTAGTTTAAGTTGTTCTTATTTTTTCTATTTAAATTTAATTAGTAATCAAATGGTTGGTGATATTTACAGAAATTGGTAAATGTAGTCCTTTGCTTATAAACAGTGAGGCTTGATATTAAATTTGAAATTACAAGAAATTAAAATATAAGGTATTTTTAAGGTAGATTGGGAATAATTGTATAAGCATGTTTCTCTGCTTGTTATTAAAAGTAATATTTTAATTTTACAAATTGAATAGAAACAAACAAAACATTTATCTATGATGTCTATAATTGATAGCTGCTCAGATAAAATATAAGAAAATAAACTGAGGCATTGAAAATCTCAAAAAGGTCATTAATTTTCTGAATACTGTTAAAGTTTTTCAAATATTAAAGTATTGTCCGCATTGGTGGGATGACTTTGAGTTATTGGATTGTGTTTTTCGAGGAAAAATAGTCTAAAAAGTTTTGAATTTATGGTAAAGTTTTTTACATCGTTATCCTTTACTTTTTGTCTCTTTTATTGTTTATTTAAAATATTATTCTAAATTTGTCAACTAGTACTAGTGATAGTACTAAAAAACTGCAAACTAGTCAAAATATAAATATTTATAAAATAAAATAAAAGTAAGTTGAACATACTTAAAGCCGCGGCTCGGCTAGCGCCTTCATTCCACGCCTCTAGGAAACCCGCCAAACTGGTAATCAATGCTGGTTCGTTAGAAAAAAATCTAAGGCGTTATGATGTTTTCTATTGTTTTTTTTCAGGAAAAATTCTTTAGGATTAATTAACTCATAGATACAGTTTTCGTGTTGATTTTTCAAACTCCTTTCTCCAAAAACTTTGCACGAAATAAATATAATTATGTTGTAATGGGTAGGATTTTTTTAAAAACTATTTCATATAAAAAAGTTATCCGTAGAACCATCCTCAAATTTATTTATATGGAGGTGTATTTATTTACTTCCTAACCACCGCTTCGACATTACTTTAAATAAGCTCGCTGTTATGAGTATTCAGTAGAAAAATTGACTTGAAGTTTTAAAAATTGTTAACAATTAAGCAATATGGGTCACCTGTGGTCTAATGGTTAGCATAACAACCAACTATGCTCAAGATCGCGGGTTCGCAGCTCGGCAGGTGGCCTTTTTTTACTTTTTAAGGGTACTAAAAAATCCTTAGTTATTTTGTCCTTCGGAAGGAAAGCTTGTATCCCACGAGATAAAAACTGCCACAAAAAAAAATTCTCGAAAGGTTACTTTTTATTGATTGCTGTACATTTCAGTTTAAAAAAAATAAGTACTGAATAGTTAACTCCATAAAGGTTAGTTCAAGTTGTATAATTTCAAATAAAAGTAAGTTATATTTTCATATTATGCTCACCTGTGGAGCAGTGGTTAGAATAACAAACTTCTATACCCGAGATCGCCGGTTCCCGGCAGGCAGCCCTGGGATTTTTTAAAAGGGAGTAAAAAATCTTTGGCTATGCTATTCGGAATGGACATAAAATACTAGGTACTCGTTGAAGATCCCTATCCTAATTATACCTGGATAGACAGAACTCTCTCTTGGGACTCTCTCTCTGTAGCATCATCCGATTAGCCATTGCAGCATAAAGTGACGATAAATGAATAAATAATTAAGCAATAATAAAAGAGGCATAGGAACCGTAATGGTGATGATTATGAAATAAAAAACATCTTGACCCCACCTTGTTGCCGGACTAGCTTGAAGGTTTCCACCTTGTGGAACGAAGAGTTCCCACCGCCTTGTGTTTGGATCCCGATATCAAGGAGGCGCTGGAGTAGCCGGCGGAAGTGGAACCGGTCCCACTTCCTTTCCATGGCCAAGGCCTCGCCGATAGCGGGCTAGGATAGTCTAAATTGCCCTCTTTAGTGAAGAGTCCTGTAGCCATTATTTGAACGATCGACCTGTCCTGTTTAAGCTATATTTCTTTAAAAATGATCCGCCAAAGTTATAAATTACTTTATATTTAGTTTATAATACATGAACGTTGATAGCCTACTAATAACTGTGAAATAACATAAATGTTTCTTTGATTACTGTTGTTTATTATTTATGCTATTTTGCGATAATGACAATCTATGTACTATAATCGTCCACCCAATTGGATTTGTGGAAATAAAAGAACAAATACTACATTTGTCAAAATACTATTACAAAATTTGAAAAACGAAGCCTTGCCAGAAAATAAATCAAGTTAATTTTTTTGTGGCAAATCTCAGGCCTTTTTCTGATCTAAACAGGGGTAAGACGAGGAGATGGACTCTCTCCACAACACTTCAATGGCGTTCTTGAAAATGTAATGCTAGAATGACCCAAACAGAAATCAGTCCTCAAGATTGATTAGCCAATGACTTTCAGTAGATTGAACTCCTGAGAGAAAGTGAAAAAAGTCGGAATGCAAATAACGTTTGAAAACAGAGCTCAGGCGTGGCCTGCAACAAAGAAGCATCAAGAAAAGTATGAAATAATTAAACGAGCCCGCATTTCTAATATTTCGGCCAAAACATTTAACAGAACGGAATAGAAACTAAAGCCAACGAAATTAGATGCCAAAACATGTTCACTGCATATCAAATATCTAAAATATTTACAACAAAAAATGTATTTCCAGTAGTTACACAAAGCTAAAGGATTACAATACAGTTGTAAAACGTAACGCCGTGTAATCTGCAGATCCGAAAATCATAAAAAATTCTATTTATATCAAGATTATTATCATAAAATTCAAAATAATGCACTTAACAAAATCTAATTTGTGAAGAAACAGGCATCTAGACGTCAACTAGTTACTGAATATTTATAACTTTATATTTACTTGTAGTTACTTCAAACAAACATACGACCTATAATGACTACATGATGAATGTGTCGCAACCGCCTTGTTTCTCCACGGTTCGCTGGATCCTTGGAATCTCCTCGCTCAGGCATTCTTCTGTAGGCTTCACACATCCTGTGTTTCTTGGGTGGTCTTCTTACATCGAAAACATTTCAAGTATCGAGTAACATTAAAACGGATATCCGATGAAATATCGAGATATTGATCGATTCTCATGTAAAAATCTATTAATTGAGCCCTACTGAACTAGATTATGCCCAGCGCTTTTTGCGTGAGGATTTCTTATGTGTTTTGGGGGAATTTGAAATATACAAACAAATTTGTCAGTTTTGATAAATGTTTTTTCAGGAAAAAAGAATTAGGAAATTTATGAGTTGTATATCTAGATCTAGTGTGCACACACACGACTTTCTTTACAACTTTGGGTGTTAAGAATCTTAACAATTTATTATTCTGTATTTATTTTTTTCATATCATGTTAATCTAGCATTGGTCCGATCTGTTTTACTTTTATTTATTTCTTATACGTGTTCTTTAATTCACTAATAAAATTTATGTCATCAAAAAAGGATTAGCTGTAGTTCGTGTAACGACAATCAAATCTAATAAACTACCGATACCTTTATTTATTTGATTATATGATTATATTTGTTTAAGATATCCTGTAGGCCATTCCAAACCAATATTGTTTGGGAAAGCTCAACTCACTCACATCTTTGGATTTTTTTTATTTAATTCGTATTAAAGTAGAGTAGGTACTTAAAAAAAAGTAGTTGTATGAATATAGATATTTATCGAAACCTGAAAGGGAGATACAATTATGCATTTTTTGTGGGAGATGTCTTATAGTCTTTTATACATGCCAAAGGTTATAATTTAGTTGAAAAAAAGGTATGGCTTGAAGCAGAGTTTATTAAAATGTTCGTTAGTCATCCTCATTGGCCAGCAAAAATTTAAAAGCTACATCTTAAAAATTTCAAATTTCAGTACATACATATATAAGAACTCACTCACTCAAACTCTTTAACATTTAAAATATTTATCACATGATTCCACTTTTTATTCGTTGTTTAATGTACTAGGCTTGCTTACTAAATGTTGAGCATTTTTTATAAATTTCAATATGACCACCAATTGCACTAGGTACAAGTACAGATACAAGTACTAGGAAGAGGAACCATCCTAAGAGGTCAAGCAGAATTTTATTTATCTATTGCATTATTTAAGAAGGAAGAACTTGTAATTTCATAAGGTTTTTTTTTGGAATTTATTAAAATAATTCAAAAAAATATTCTGATAGTGGCCGGAGATGGATACTGTGGTGTCTAGGATCCTCCAGGGGCTCGCCCAGCCTCTATAAGGTGTGTAACCAAAATATGGGGGAAATCTGGTGGATGCGCGTTATGTAGGACAAATCACCTCCCTGAACAATCGTTTTCCAAGAAACAGTACAGTCTCTACCATGTACTTAACCCCAGACCCTTCATGAGTTGTAATGGTAAGGTTTTTTTTTCTACCAAATAATATAGAATATAGCACTGTAATTGATTTTGTGCTTAAAATGTTTTCCAGCGAAAACTAAGAAGTGACCTTAGAATCCATAAAGAAAAACTGAAGCAGGTGTTTACGATAGAACACCTGCTGTCCAAAAATATTCAGAATTCCTATGTTTGTTGATTCGGAGCGTGGACCACCTGGCCATGTCGTACTCGCATTTACATACCAAATCCTCATTCTTAATGGAAATATCTGAGACTATTTATATTAATAACTTGCAATAAGTTTATCTTTTAATTACTGATATGCTAAAAAACATGAAATTATTTAAACGATTTTAAACAATATTTTGTTGTATATTTTACATATTTTCCTAATTAATTTCACAAATCTGATTATTAATTACAGTGGCTGTCAAAAGTAATTGCACAAGCCAAATATTGGCCCTAAAGTTATATTGTAATGAAATAAAATTACACAATTTTTTCAATTGAAAAATCTTTTATTTACACAATTTTTAAAGTGACAAATAATCATCTAAATAAAACTAATCAATAAAAAAAAAAAAACACAAAAAAGGACCCTTCAAAAGTATTTGCACAAATTTAATTGTATTTGTTTACAAACATTATTTTGTTTGTTAAGAGCTTAATTTTATTCAGGATTAGGGGAATTGTAATAAAATTTATTTAGTCTGTACTGTTCTCTATCTAAGTAAGCATGTCACCAAAGAAAGGCGAATTTTAAATTTCCACCCGAGAAAATTGTGAAGTGTTCAATTGCGACAACTTGTCTAAATAAAAGATTTTTCTTTTGAAAAAATCGTGTAATTTTATTTCATTCCAATATCACTTTAGGGCCAATATTTGGCTTGTGCAATTAATTTTGAGTGCCACTGTATATTTTCATGTAAACAAGCAAAAATGGCATTTGCACATAAACCTATTTGATAGGATGTGAAATTCATGCATTATACAGAAAAAAAATTGTGAAAGTTAACAGACAAAATAATTAATTTAGAAAAATAAAGTTGCGTGTCTAAATAAAACTTGAAATCCACCCTTGCGGTTTTTGTTTTGTAGGGGCACATAGTTTGTTTAGTAACTCATAATAAATCTTTGGAAATTAGATCTAAATTATTTCTATTTAATTTGTCATTGCTAGCCAAATCTCAACTTGTTTGTAATAACAGCATTTTGGAAAAGTTTAAAAATAATTTGAACCTATTTATGTTGTTAACAAACAAAAAAACAATTGTTAGATTCAGTTTTTTTTTTTGTTTCAAAAACTCGTTTATTTAACAAACCATTAGCTGATTGATAAATTGTCAGTCACGGTTAAACAATTATGTTTCTAAGAAAATGTTCTGATTCCGTCAATTTTTAGAACTTTTGTTCACTAACAACCTGAATCCATCAATCTATCCATTTATCTCTAAAAAATAAGAATTAGGTTAGGAATTGGGAATTTCCAATCCGATTCGAAAATCATGCAGGCAAAGAGTTGTTAACTAGTGACTAATGACTATTAGTTTATTTATTATCTAATTATCATCTAGTTTGCTATTGGTCTTATTCGGCGCCAAATATAATTCTCAATCAGGTTATTTTCCTTATTTTTTTGTGCATTCCAGTTTTGTTTTTTCCCCCCTATAAGGTTAATCTTTTTACGGGTTAGCACACCCTGTACATTATATACCTAAACAAAAGAAATCTACAGGTTTGTAGTGTTTTGTTTGTTTATTTAACGTCACTTAATGCTGCTGTGGCTAATCGGACGCTGCTAAAGTGGGAGCTCTGAACTTCGCCTATCCAGGTTTAATTAGGATAGGGACTTTTAACGAGTACATGACGTCGCACTGACTCGGGACCCCCGCTGAAAGTCCGTTCCGAAGGACGGCATAACCAAGAATTTTTACCCGCTTTTAAAAAACCCACCTCCCGGGCTACGAACCCGCGATCTTGGGCTTAGTAGGTTGCTATGCTAACCACTAGACCACAGGTCGCCCCTCAGGTTCGTAAATAATTCAATATAACTTACTATGATTCTTCTAGAATTATTGGATTATAAAATAAAACTAAGTAATAAAAGGGCAGTTTTGTATCCATGACGATTTTAAAACAATAAATAAATAAATTATTTAAAATATTTTGTCATGGCTAAACGGGTGAAACGGGTACCCACACTCCACATTCCTCTTTACTCCTACGTACGTTCTATCGCCCTCCGTTTTACCGAGTTATGTACGCCAACGCGTCCCCATTTTCGGCACGCTATCTTAATGCCTTGAAAAAAAAATACTGAATTTCTGTTTTAAAGAAGTCAAAGAATTTCTGCTTTTTAAAAAAAATAAAAATTCACTACCGTAAACATGTTTTTAAAGCCTAATGAATATACTTTGCGAACCGAATTATTTCATAAAGAAATGCTTTTTAGGAAGACCTTTTCGTAACCTTGTATGTTATTAGGGGAAGAAAATGGTCCGGGTGAAGGACCCGTCTAACCGGACGATTTTTTTTCGCCTGAAGAAGTCCTGCAATGTAGACAAAATGTCGGTTTTAAATGAATAGTTAAACCCAATTTACGAAATTCTTTCGCTGGCCTCACCCGGACCAATTTTTTCCCCTAATAATATACAAGTTTACAAAAAGGTCTTCCATGTCTATATGAGATGAATTGAATCGCAAATTAGATTCAGTAGGTTTTAAAAACATGTTTACGGTTGTGAATTTTTATAAGTTTTATTTTTAAAACTGGAAGAAACTCTTTGACTTGTTTAAAACTGAAATTTGGTAATTTTTTTTAAATATATTTTTATTTTGAAGAGAAGAGATTTGGGTCTGGCAGGGTTTCGAACCCGGGTGATTTAAAATCGAACCGGAACTTCGAACCCGGATTCACTCCAAGTTCAGGTCCTCTTCAAAATAAAAATAGTAAAAAATTAAAACAATTATAAAAAAATGTTTAATATATATATTTTTTTTCTTCCTTAGCCCTTAGATGGCTTAAAAACTAGGTTGAAACCTATGGCCAAATAATAAAAGCCTTAATTATTTTGTGTAATTTTTGACAGTACACCCTGTCAGGGTAAACGGTCAGTTTACACTCTTTTAAGAACTATCCAGTCAGCCACTTCCACTTGAATTTATTTATTATTAGTTTACAAAACTTATTTAAAAGTGTGTCATAGTTAACTGTTTATCTCTCGACACATTTTTTTTTTCATGTAAAATTTTTATATTGTCAGACCGTAGGTATTTATAAAATGACGAGCTACTTTTTTCTTTTTCTTTTTTTTGGACGTTAACCTATATCGGGTTATGAACGGACCTATCAAGTCGGCAATGGAGAATAAAACACGTTTTGGGGGAGACATAATGGGAGAGATCTGGTGTCGTTGCAGAGGTTGATTAGTGAAAAGAGAAAGGTCCCGGTTTGGCAGACAAGAGGACATTTACGTTACCAGAGAGAAGCCATGTCTTTGGGACCCCCGGGTTTGTAAGTTGACTTTTATTGCCGTGCGAGGAGGACCGGTTAGCTTCATGCGGGTACCGGTACGTTAACCAAAACCGGAAATTCCGTTATTATTATTGATTTAGTTAAAAAAAATGCATTATCTGAAAAAAATCGTTGTGAGCATTTTTAATGTGAAAACTTTTTTTGCTGCTTTTAGCGACTTTTAGTAGGTGGTCAACTTTTGGTTTCGCGTCAGCAACATACTCGAGACTGCCGACCCCTGGTGGCTTATGCATGAGATATAGAATTTCTTTTAATCAACTCTAGTTCAAAGGTTAGAATTCCATTGATATAAGAATAGGTATATTTAAATAGAAATTCGTTTCATATTTTTTTTCTCTTCTAGGACTCATTTCCTTTCTAATTTATATTGGGAAAGAGAAAAAAACCTTTTTCCACTCGGTTAAATTTTCTTTTATCTTTATTTTTCTCTTGAGACTTTTCGACAATATGTGATTTTCAATCTTATCACTTTTTTTTGTTTTCTGCATCGGTAACGAATCATTTACATAACTTTATTATAGTTACAAGTCTAAAATATCTCCAAATTAAATTCATTTTAATTTTTATTTTTGACAGTACATCATGTCAGGGTAAACGGTCAGTTTACACTCATGTGCATCGGTAACGAACCATTTACATAACTTTATTATAGTTACAAGTCTAAAATATCTCCAAATTAAATTCATTTGTTTAAGTTTTATTTAAATAATGAATTTAATTTGGAGATATTTTAGACTTGTAACTATAATAAAGTTATGTAAATGATTCGTTACCGATGCAGAAAACAAAAAATGTGATAAGATTGAAAATGACATATTGTCGATACGTCTCTAGAGAAAAATAAAGATACAAGAAAAGTTAACCGACTGGAAAAAGGTTTTTTTCTCTTTCCCGATATACTAGAAATACGTTTAATAGTTGTGATTTTGATACTGATAATAACATCAAGAACTAGTTGAAGTTTTCGTTTCCCCTAAAAGACATTATTTGTTAAATATCTTGTTTTATGAAATGATTGTAAATACAAATGGTATAAGTATTGTTGAACATAACAATCGTAATAATGCTATAAATGAAGGTATTCAGATTCTGCAGATTAATAGAATAAATACTTTAGTTAGCTGGTTTCTTAAACGGTACCATTTGAAAAGTAATCCATCGCCTACATAGCAACCCCGATGTTAAATTCAAGGTCATTAATATCTGCGTTCTTTAATAACCAATGTTTTTATTCCAATCAATTAATATGGTGTATTATATAAGAATGCATTTTTTCAACAGAGTTACGCCAAATTTGATTTAACATTAAAACCTTGACTCTCTGACCAACCAACCCTCACCTCTAAGTTCCTTTTATAGTTGTAACATTATAACTATATTTGAAAGCATATCAGTATGTAACCGAGAATCCGTATTTACCAGGAAATAAGATATCATTTTTATATTTTTCAATTATTTCGTTCAAATTTAACCCTAAATGTGCAATGGATGCATGCATGTGTCCAGACAAAGAAATTGGTGGCGTTTATTAGCACATATATGCGTCTGTTGAAATTCACCAACAGGGACTAAGGATGCCTGTACCACTACAACCCGTGAACGGGTCTGGGGCTTAGTGCATGGTAGAGACTGTTCAGTTTCACGGACAACGGTTCTGCAAGGAGGTGGTTTGTCCTAGGTCACGCTCAACCGCCAGATTTTTCTTCCTTATAGAGGCTGGGTGAGCCCAGGAGGGTCCTAGATCCAATATGATCCACCTCCCCCTGCAAACAGTATAAGTAAGAGTCTTGCCTGCAGCGGGATTTGAACCAGGATTTCCGGCATGTAAACTCAGTGCTCTACCACTGAGTCATTCCACTCCCCTATAAGTACATGAAATCATGATTAAAATATTATGTTTAACTTTATGTAATTCAGGATATATTCTTATAATTTTATCTACGGCATTGAAGAAAGATTGATTATGAAACAATCGGGTTTATAGAAAACAAATAAAAGTAAGTCAAAATATTGAAGAGTACAAAATAGCTTAAATAACCTGACATTTTAAATAAATTGTATTTTATGTTTAATTGACAAATTGCTCGTAATCGCCCAGCTCCCTAGCAACGAATGCACTCCAGATTAGTTTTCGTATTTTTATGTTCTAGCAATATAAATTTTACTCATTATAATAGATGATTGGTGCTTGAAAGTAAGCTTCTGTTATTATACAATCTAGTGCAAACGAAATTGTAAACATAATGCTTAGCAAACCCAAAGGCTCGATGCTGATAGCACCAATCTCTCCTTACAAACTCCCGTCCACGGACCACTAAGCATACCCATGTCCGCCCCATGTCCGCCAGATTACGCAATTTTCGCACCTACAACCTCGGTCTACCCCTCAGATGCTTTCCAATCGGCCTACCGCTTATTAACTTTTTAGGAATTCGTTCGTTACTAAGCCCATTAACTTTACAGGGCGATCTTAATCTTCATGACGCTATGACTTGAGTAATATTAATAAATATTATTATTAATTAATAATAATATTAATTATAGTGTTATTAACCGGGTGCGTGCTTCGCAATTCCGCAATATGTAATTTCCTAAATTATATAAATTTTTGGACCGAATATTTTACGCAGCACCTTATTTTCGGCAAACGAAATACCATAATAATTTATATGACACTCCTCGAACTTTTAATCAACCAATAGAGCTGCCTCGAGTGAATAATATTTCGTCCACAGCTATGATATAGCTTTGGATCTCATCTACCGATAGTCGCCCACACTTATTAATTCCTAGAGTTAATTCCTCTTATCCAGATAAATGGGATCCACCGAACCCCTCTTAACCAGACGGCCTCCCACTCCTTCATTCTCTCTTCGATGCCCGCGACAATTCTGATCGCCAGCCTCTATCCTCCCCGAAGACGTATAATCACTCCTAGCTACGCACTAATCCCTGGGACTATAGAACGGTACCGCCAGCTGTGCATTCCTTCCAAAGCTACCAGCTGCCCTTACACCTGGGCGAGCAGCTGCCGTCACTGCTACCAGGGCATCTCCGTTCCACGTTCGAGATTATAGACTTGGATATATTTATGTCTTATGCTTCACGAATTCCTGATATTATACGAGGCGTTCAGGATCAAAAGCGAATAAGTCCAACTTGTTCACATTTTTTGCTAGTTTAGCCAATTAATTGTATGCTCCTGGATTTTCGAGTTCAGAATCGGACTAAAATCATGAGAAATAAGGCAATAAACTGTCGTGTTAGACAAAATTAATAGGCTGAACTAGCAAAAAGTGTGAAAAAGTCAAGTGTTAAA
The DNA here is from genome assembly GCA_964056705.1 of Troilus luridus. Taxonomy (NCBI): domain Eukaryota; kingdom Metazoa; phylum Arthropoda; class Insecta; order Hemiptera; family Pentatomidae; genus Troilus; species Troilus luridus. Next base: position 50,260,658 of record OZ057414.1, read on the forward strand.
ATTTTTCAGTTATCCGCTTTGGATCGTTCCGCCTCATTTATAAATATATACATATACATGTATGTATTTTAGGTTCTTGAATCTATAAATGCATAGTTGTTTGTTTATTTATTGAAGAGGAAGAAAATTGTCCGGGTGAAGGTAAACAAAAATTCTCTTATATAGGGAGAACTGTATATTTGAAAGCCGACGTTTCGACCCACATTACAGGTGTTCTTCAGGGCTAAATATACAGGATAGAAATAAAATATTTAGCCCTGAAGAAGACCTACAATGTGGGTCGAGACGTTGGTTTCCAAATATACAGTTCTCCCTATATAAGAGAATTTTTGTTCACCTCCACCCGGAACATTTTCTTCCTCATGTATATAAGGTCAACTAATATTATTCAAAATTTATTTATTTAACGCCACTTTTATAAATTCATAGTTATCCCTTAGTTAAAATCCAAGAACCTGAAAAGCTAAAATCGAGAAAAATACTCACCAATTAATTTTTTTTTTTTATTCTCTTTATTTCCAGATCGGCTATTCCTAGCCTTACATGGTTTTTTTAATAATGAATTTTAAGATTCAACACATAGTGAAAGTGTGGGTTTCGTCTCATGCAAGAGACACCCCTAACTGCACATTATCAGATTATTTACAGAGAAGATGTAAATATATAATAGAGTTTTTTCATATAAAAGAATGATAGTAGTTTGAATATAAAACAAGTAAATAAGTAAGCAAAATTAAAATTAATGTAATAATAAACAGAGCTATCGTACTATAAAACGGGAAACTGAAAGAAAACAGGATTATATTACATTTTGTTGAAACGATTGGTGAGAAACGTTATCTATTGAGATCACATCAGAATATCTTTCAAGAGTCTTGGTTTTAGTCTTGGGGATACCAATTAATTAAATTCGTATTTCACCAACGTACAGTTGAGAAAATTGCTTCTAATGAACATGATTTAGCTCACGTAAATTACGGAGGTTTTTGGAGGAGAAAACTAGGAACGATTTTATTTTGTTTCTAATAAGCCACTTTGGACTACGTTTCCTCAACTCTCAGTTGATTTTCTATGTCTCTGCTCCAAATCTCCTTAATTCTTGGACTATGTTTTTCCTTCCTCTTCTTTCTCCATGATGCGTCCATCTTCTTTCCAGGTGTATCCTAAAAACCCACAGGTTTGTACAATTTTACCTTCAGAAAAGATCCCTCTGTAATATCAGCTGCGGTATTATTCGTCTCCTCCAATTCATCACACCATTTATTCTTTACTTGGATAAAGAAAAGATTGATAAAAATGATTGAAAAGTCTTCCAATCAATCATTTGGGGTCCATTCTGCCGCATTCGATGCTTCTGGCCACACACCTGTTGAACAATGAGGAAGTTGTGAGTTAATAGAGATCAATTTAAAAGAAAAAACACTCTAATTAGTTTTTATTTGCTGCAAACTACAGTTTGTTAATTACAATTGCTTCTTTATTTCGAACATTATGCTCGATGATTTCTCCAAATTTTATTTTATTATTAATATTAAAATATTAACTTAATAATTCAGGTGTTACATCTATTTAACTTTTCATAATCATAATAATAATTTTCAAAATCAATCGATTAATTAATAAAAATATTTCTGGCGATTGAGGCATATATAAATTTTATTCTTTAAGATCAATGAATTCACACAAGCTAATGTGTTTGAATAAATCTTTTTCCTCGGAAATATTCATGAATGTGGGATTGGAATTCATTTAATGATAAAATCGCAAGGATAATTAATAAAATAAAATAAAATAGAAAACGGCATAAATTATTCGAGAAATTTATCAAAGGCGAAAATTGATGACCTGAACCGGCAAGTGGGCGAATAAAATACGATTTAAAGTATTCTGTGCTCACTTCTGCATAATTATAATACTTAGCATCTCAATCAGCCTAAAATTGAAGGTGAATTCGGATTATGATATAAATTTAACAAAGAAATTCATAATACGATATATAGGAGATAACCGAATTTAAAACAAATTAATTAACATAAGTGATTTCTTATACCAAATTCTACATTGCCTTGGGAGTCCTATTTATAATCGGGGCGTGATATAGCGTTTCTGGTTTCCATCTCGAAGAAATTTGTCAATATAATTATTTAAAATAGAAAGGATCATAAATTTGTTCTACGATTGATTCATCAAGAGTTCAAGAATGGACAGTTGTATATTGCTTTTCAAATGGAGATTATATATGATGAAGTCGGTTTTAGCTACTGTTGATAGATTTGAAGACAGAATAAAACATGAAAATACCTGAAAATCATTTGCTGTCTCGGAAATTGGTCTGAATGCTCCAATAATTACAAAAAAGGTCGAAAAACTAACTTTTTTCTTTTTCTTACTTCAGCTGAACTATCTTTTAGGTTACAGAAAGATGCCTGTGTCCCCGCCAGGCTGTGCAATGATTGTTTAAAAGACAATATTAGATCCTTGGTTAAGTCGTCCATATAGAGGAACAAGCCTGTACTATGTATGGTACTTTTGAAGATCCTTGTCCTAACTATTCCTGGATAGGTAAAATTTATAGTCATAGCATCGTCCGATCAGTCATAGCAGCTTAAAGTGACGTTAAATGAATAAACAATAAATAAGGATGTATATTACGCATAAATGAAGTCGGTTTGGTTATTGTATGACCTGTTTTAACTTAACCGTAACGGATGGCACAGTTCCCAATTTTGTGGTTCTGAAATTAACTTAAGAAGCCACCTGATATAGGTGAATTTCCTGCATTGGTCTCCCCAAGTTCCATGACAAGTATTATCTACAGCCTACATTACATGAAAGCCTTGGGTTCAGTACGTTGTAGGGTATGCAATGTAACTTGAAGAACGGTTGTCAGGGAGACGATTTGTTCTACTGTTTGTAGAAGTGATTTGTCACTTAGCCGCCAGATTTATTGCCTTTAACCTGGGTGCCCTCTTTATAGAGGTTGAGTGAGCCCCAGGAGGGTCCCAGATCCCATAGGATCTATCTCCTGTTGCTAACAGCTTGAATAAATAAAGTCTGCTTGCAGTGGAATTCGAACCCAAGGCCTTCGGCACGGCGCTTTACCACTGAACCACCCTTATCTTTGAATGTAGTAGAATTAAAATTTTGAAGGTGAAACGTGTTTCGATTGGAAATTTCGATTTAAGGTAGGTAAATTTACGAATTTATTCAATCTAGATTATTGGGTATAATTCATGGATACTTACTAAAGAACTAGAATGTTACCATTTATCATTGTTGTGACATTGTGCCATACCATTTAACTCTAGACGAATTAATCTAACCAAATGAGTGTCAATTTCACCAATCCTTAACCACTGAGGGTTACCGTCGTAGGATCTAAGAAGCAATAAGTCATAACTTTTATGACTTAAACTAACTCCTCTGTTCCATTTAATTTACTCTATTTAGACGTAACTGATTATGTATTTCTTATGTAATTTTGATTTCTACCTCACCTTGAACTTAATAATCTATTTAAACATTCTTGAGGGACTTCTTGAGGAAGTTTCTATTAAGAGCCTTAAAAAATAGTCTGTTATAACCGTCTTGTGGCTCGCGATTGTTAAAGGCTTCGACTTAATGGGCGGAAGAATCAAAACTGGTAAAAGGTAAGTGGTTTGACCGCGTTTTGGAAGGCCATCGATAAAAAGCAAACGGTGGTTTGATGAAAGTATTCTCTTTGTTTTTCTATCGAATTGTTTCGATGACTCTTCGCCACCAACGGTTGCATTGCCTTGCAGTTGTAACGAAGGTATAAAAAAGAGAGAGCGGGGGGGGGGAGGGAGAAAAGCTAATTGCTAACTGTAGCAATTATGACCTGTTGTTTGTGAGCTTAATATCGCATCAAGTTTGGTTTTACAACATTCGAATACAATGATAAGGATTGGATTGTACAAGGATATCAAATAGTAGCAGATATGCTAAAAAGTAATGATTAACCACTATGTTGTCATTATAAACATTCTTCGTTTGACAGGTGTATTTTACTATTAAAAGTTGACACTTTCCCTAGAAAAAAATAAAAGAGTAAATTTATGAAAACAGTGAGGACAGCGATCAAGAATTTAAAGTAAAGATCTTAGGTAATGTGACTCTAAATGATACTTGTTTTAAAATGGGCTTTCATTACTAATTACAACCTAACAATTTTTCAACAATGATAATAATAATTCAAACAACGAAATCAACATAAGATAGCTATAATATAAGTGCTTCCATGCCCTTCTATCAGAGTAATCGAATTTAGGTTTCTTTAAGTAAAAAAGATACTGTATGTAAGCTATCTGGAATAAGGGAATCTGAGCTCGAGTCTTCTTTTTACAACTATTGACTCAATTACTGAAGTAAAATGACAACAAATGACCAATTACTAATGAATAACTCAACAAAGAAAAAAATGCTCTTTAGAATTTTTGCTAGTAATGTTTTGAAGTGAAAACTTCTTTAGCCACGTTTGGCGATATTAGGTAGAGGAAAAACTTATGGATCGCGTCAACGATATGTGCGGGAGACTGGTGACGCGTAACAGCCTGAATATGAGTTATCCATTTTGTTTTGTTTACTTTAAAGGTTAGAATTTGACTTCTTTAAGAATAATAAGGAAAAAAATCGTTTAATGATTGTTCAATTCATACTATTAATCATTTAAAACATCGATGTCTAGTTAAACTTTTCGTTATAATTGTTATAGCATTACAGGGATGACAGTAATTCTTAAAATGAAAAAAAGTTTATTAATATCTATGTAAATATAAATATTATATCTGTCGGGAGTTCCCTTGACTGCCTATTTACATTTGTTTTATTTTTAATTATGTTAAGTTTTTTAAATCAACATATTTCACTGTTCATACCAATAGTTTTAAAAACTCTTGTTGGATTTTTATGATGGTTCGATAATCTTTATTACTAAGGCCAATGATTGCCCCTGAGAACAAAGGATAAAGTTGGCTATCGAAGACATAAAGACTTAAAGAAGCTCTCAGCGATCAACGAGAGGCTCCAGCCCCAGTTAGATTAGAGGCCGCTGATCTCTAAGTGCTCTATCGGGTACTTTCCTCCCGGTCGTGGTCCAAGGTATACGTGAAGGAGTCGTTAAGGCGGTATTATAGCAGGGCTTCCATCAACCAGGCCTTCTCATCTCATGGGATCTTCATCTCGAAGACTAGAACGTTATATTTATAACAAATCTTCCAAAATTCAAACTAATAAAAAAAAAAAGGATAATTGCGTTTAGTTAATGGTAGGGAACTTGTTTTCAAGCCAAAAGCTATGCTATGGGGTGAAAGAGATCATCAATCAGTCCTTTCCCCCAATTTAGGGTACCCATTTTAAAGAGGCTGGGTGAGCCCAAGGAATGTCTCTAAACACCACTGAGTTTATTCACAACTGTTACCAGAATAAAATAATTTAACTACCACTGCCGATCTAGAATCCCGAATCTAGAGCTCATTAACTCACATCTTAACAAACTGAGATATGTTTATACTCCGCATAAAGATAAACAAATTATACACATGTTTGGGAAAGAAGACCTCAAAACCCGATGCAGGAATTAATGCCAAGATAATAGTTAAAAACTCCAAAGAAAATAATTTTTTTAAACAGGGATTATGTTTTCTAACTTCTTGTCTGATATATAAATGATGTTCAATACATTTGCTCATAATTAATTAAACCATTTAATTTCTGTGAGGAAACATAAATTGAACGGGACTTAGTGAAATCTGAGTTTAGCATGGTGAACAATATTTATCATCATCTTAACTTTTCCCCCTTCATCCGCTGTGAGGTGTGAGAATGATGATGATAAATATAAAAACGAGTATGTATACAAAAGATTAATATCAGGCAATACGTTTATGGTAAAAAACGGGAACAGAAAAGAAGAAAAAATATGTTGTCATAATATATTTAAATACATAATAAACATGATTTTTATGTATATTTATCTGTGAATAAATAAATAAAAAAATATATACATGTTTTAGGGAGAAAACCCGAAAAAAGGAAAAACATCCTCTTATAATATACAGAAAGTAGCGAAAGTAAAAAGTGCCTCGTCTCACCTTCCATTATTATTCACTCAACTTCTGCCAAAAAGGACATGCATGATATTCTGGTTAACCAACTCATTCGTTTCACTGCTGACAGTTGAAACGGATGACTTCAGTATCTTGTCTGATTTTATAAAGTGTGGATACTAAATAAGTTATAAAACACAGAGCTATTTTCTCTACCATGTCATGGTGCAACTAGAAGATTAAGCGTAGAACATTGAAGTCGGATACTCCATGAAGGCTGGCTGGTCAGAACCATCTGGCGGAACTGCGGTCTGAGAGCCTTCTCCTCGGACCTGAACAAGGAGGGAATTAACTGTACTGTACCTAACGAAGCTTTAACTACGTATGCAGGCTTTGTATGTAGATAAATATAATGGAAACATTCACAGCTGTAGGATAAAAATAACAAAATTAAAATTTATATTGATCAAAAGAATTATTTATTAAATATAATACACCTAAACTCTATGCTAACGTTTCCGTTCCAAAAAAACCGGTAGAAGAAGACCAATAGTATATAAGGAAGTTAAGAAAAGACTTTCAAGAGAATAACTATTAATCCCATAATGACCTCAATGTCCCAGTTGTTGCTTATTTCACCCGAACCCGATACAAGTCCTTTCATGATAAACATTATTCCCACTCAAATCTACTAGTTACAAAGTAACTACTTCTCCAATTCCCAATATGTCTGAAAAGACACATTTGTGTTACTTAACAGTCATTAGCGGGTTACCAAAGTTTTTCTATTAAAAATTAATTTTAGAAGAAACTGCTTGCCGTTTCAGGCTTCTTCAACATTTACATGACAAATGCTCAAAGCACCCAGTTAATTACAAAAGACTCATGTACATGGCAATTATAAGACCCATTTGGATGGCCAGCCAGGACCTTGGGGCGCCACTAAGCCATCGAATTCCTCTCTTATCCAATATTCACTATATGATCAATAACTTATGTAATAAAATAAACAAAACAGAAAGATGCAGTCATCCAGTGCTTCACGCTTGGCGCATGTATCACGGGGTTTGGCCACCTATGGTTATATCACATAGATAATACTCTATTAAAATTGTAAACAGAATGTATGTATATCATTGCAACATGGTAAATTATTAATACAATAATAGTAATAGTTCAGGTTTCTTTTATTTGATCTGTGTAATTTCGAATTTAAAATTGTCGACTATACATGACTATCATAAGATTTATTTGGACTAAAGGAGTAGAGCTTTGGGGCTCTACCAAGCCATCGAATTCCTCTCGTATGTAATCCTTATAATCCATAATCCTTCGTCAAATCCTCAATACTCCTTACTTTGTTACGAACAAAGTCATCCGTAATGACCTTAATGTACCAGTTGTTACTGATTTGGCCCGAACCCGATATCAATCCTTTCTTGAAGAATTGTATTACTTCTGAAACCCACTAGTTTCAAACCTTGCTACTTCAACGATTCCCGATAATCCTCTGAGGTGTTTGAAAAAAAGGTGGTCTCAAGATCTTTTAAGATGAATTTGTTATTCGAGTTCTACCAGTGGGTGTTTCCTCTACTTTCTCCTATCCATGTCATTGTCTATCATTCATTATACTTTGTTGCATTGTTATTATTTAGTTGCTATTTTCAATAAATAAATAATAAAAATTACAATGACAATAATAATAAGTGCATGAAGAATTGACCTTTTTAATTATTTCTTTTCCAAAGTTAAATTAAGGAACAGAAAAAGAAGAATAAATGTTATATCGATACATCTGCTTACAAATGTGTTAAATACAAATTTTTCAAAAATGGGTTTTGTTATATAAATGATGTTGTAAAGTTTTGATCAGGAAGTAATAGATCATTTGTTGATATAAAATTAATGGAGAAGGTTACAAAAATATATTGTGCACTTAAACTTAAACTGTATTTCTTGTGTTATTATCAAAGTTGACTCATGTAAAATCTGGTTTTCGGCACTTACATATGTGAACTAAGGCATCGATATGATTGTATGTGATATGAACCTAAAAGGAAACTATGAATTCTTATTTTTTTCTTTTAATTTGTTTATTGAATTTGACACCTTATAGCAATAACAATAATTAGAATGAATGTTACGTAATGACATGAGATAAAGGCAAGTAGAGACACTAGCCACTGGTAGTATTCAAATTATCAATTTAAATTAGAAGATCTCGAGGCCATCTTCTTCTCAGATGCTAAGGTGGATTATCGGAAATTGAAGAGGTTGCTATGTTGAAATTAGTTGGTTTGAGTGGTAATAAAGTTTATCTTAAAAGGATTGGTATCGGGTTAGGGCCAAATCACCAGCTAATCGCTAATCGCTAAGGAGCGTTGAAGATTTTGTGTAGGTTTTTGGACTGTAAGAATACAATGAGTTTTTACAACAGATAAGAGAGAAATTTGAAGGCTTTGTGGAGTCCCAAAGCTCTACTCTGTAAATCCAAATATGTATTCTAATAGTCATGTATATGAGTATTTTGTTATTAATTGGGAGTTTGGGGAGTTTTTTTGGTAAATGTTGAATTAGCCTGAAATGCCGAGCAATCTCTTTTCGTTTCAAACCGCTACGAGGATTCCAATTTAAACATTCATAAAAATTACATGAATGTTTAAATAACAAAATTAGTCTGGAAAAATGATGAAAAGTATGAAAAAATATCACTGCAGTTTATCCATGACCAAAATAAGCACAATTTCTTGTTCATAATTTTTAAATTATGAGAAGTACTGGCTATATTATGCCATGATATAACAATCTAAATATTTAAAAGGCCACAAGACGTTTCCCCATTACTACCACTTAGTGACAGTTACCCAATGTAGCCGTCAACAGGTAAGAAAAGAATGATGGTCAGGTAAAGTTGTGCTTTAAGTCCTTAAATATGGTCATATCTTATTCTCAGATTTTTGGGCATTTCGGTTTCAGAAATATTGCTGATAGACAGATATCTTGTTATCAAATAAATTTAAATTATATCAACAATAAAAGTTTTCGAAACAACCTTTGTTAGCTGAGTCGTTGTCATGGAAAAGGTATTAAATAAAAATAAATATTTTTCAATTTTTTATAGAAAATATATTAATTAATCACACCGATAGGATTTCCTATTTTTCTATCGAAATTTTTCTCCACGTCAATCATCAATTATCTGAGAAACCAGATTACCTATTTCGATCATATGTTTATGTACACTGATACTTTTATATGTATATAGATATATATTCTTTATTTATTCAGATTGGCATTGACGATCATTGATGCATTTACTAAGAAACATAAATAACCCACATACCATAAAGTATCCTTTTATTTATTTCATTGAGTGTGGCTATTCGTTATCCCTCTCGTCTTTCTTCCCAACTATTGCGACATACGCGGTTGTGTAGAGGCACCGTGATGGATACCTCCCATCAACATTCTTCGGCCGTCTTAACCGGGCCACTCCTGAGAATTGTCCGCCGGAGGAACCACGCTCCAGCGACCCCCAGGAACTCAGGACAGATGTAAATTAATAAATAAACTTCAGTCTTCTATTCCTTTTGAAGCCTCCTCTCATTCACGGATGGCTGCTCCGGGACAATCACACGCTCAGAATATATTTTCTCTAATCGAGTCCGTATTTTATGAAGAAGTGTGGGCTGTCTTGTTCATAGATAGCACTTGAAAGATCTATAACGCATTCTGTTTGAGGACGTCCGATCAGATCATAAACGATTAGATGTATAATATTAGTGAAAGTAAGGACTACTTTGCAATACCTCACCGCCTTGCACAGCCGTTAGTCAAGAATCAGTACAACCTTACTCAGTAATGAAACCAAGATCATTCAGAGCAGGTACCAATTCTGTAAACAAAATCACGCCCATATTCAAGAATATGCCCTATTTATAACAAGTCTATGTTCACCAAGTTATACTACTTCAGCCTTTATATTTATAATATTCTATAATACCCGTATAGTTGTATTTTTATATGTATTAGTTACAATATAATGCATTAAGCAATATACGCCGCCTTCAAGACACGTCTACGTAGTCGAACGATTTTTTTTTTTTTTATAATCTTTGTTCATGATGTTTGATTTTTTTTCTTTACTTGATTAAAGTAATACAATAATTACATTTATTTAAAAATATAATATTAGCTGCTATTTTTTAAAGTAAAAATCCATTTGTATCTTTAAAAAATTGTTTATTCGTTTAAATGATTTTAATGATTATTATTTCAAAATAAATTTTATAAGGTGTATAGGGTTTAAAACATTACTCCTTGCTATGTGCTAAGTAAAAAAATATTTAGCCGTTGGCCAATATTATTAAAGTAATTGAAATGGGAACCTTTAGGTATCGTAAATATGAAATGGACTTATACCACTTTAAAAAAAATCAGCTCATATCTAAAACACGTTTATTAAACTATGACAATGACTTATGTTAATGTGAGCAACGAAAGAAAAGGTGGATAAATTAATATAACAGTAAAAATCCCTTTCCTGTTCTGTGTGAATATTTTCGTTAGATAAATGTAGGGGGGGAAAATAATAAGAATTAATTATCCATGTAGAAAATATGAATGAAAAATACATTTTAAACTTTAAATCGCAATATTAAAAAATAAAAGGATTATAAAAATTGTCAAAGATAAGTAGTGTGATAATATATACTAAAAATACCGTTTATATTGATTTTGAATATATCCATTCAACTACAATTACTTAAAAAAAAAAAAAGTGAGCAAAAACTCAAAATGAAGCATAAATTATTAATAGGACGCAATAGGAGAAATCCCCAAAACAAAGCCATGAGTCTCTATAGCGCTAAAAAAACCAACCTGTCAACATCTAGCCTATTCAGGCATCATCAGGACACTCAAGTTGTTTTTGGAGCGTCTTGGAGTAAGGTTGCTGTCTCTATTTGATGGTTCTGTTTAGGCTGTTAGTGTGAGATGTGCTGTACTTTGATGAGCTATTCTTTTGGAGTGTCTACTGACGATGCTTGAGTTGGCGAAATGTTGACAAGTTGTTTTGTTTTTTTTCAGTCTTTTAGATAACTAAGCCGTAAGTTTTAGGGATTTTTCTTTTTGAATCCTTTTTTTTTTACGATAATTTTCTAAACGATTAATAGTCTGAAACGAGGAATTCCATGTTCAATTAATACACTATTTTTTTCATAATATTCCACAAGAACTGTTTTGCGTGCTGTTTCTGTAGATGGTTCCCTCGGTAAGAGGAAATTATATGGAATGAAGTACACGGCCTTAGAAACTAACAAGGCCGAATTCCTTGGATGTTTTTCATGAGAATATTTCGAAGGAAGATTCCAGCAGGCGATAGCACTTACACGAATGGAAGCTTCAGAGACTTTAACTGGGATATCGTGATGTCTGAACTATTCCATTGTTAGCCACAATTAAATGCACATATACTAACAGAACCATTTCTTACATCTTCAGGATTTACAGACAGTATCAGTACCGAAAAATCATGATAATTAATGACTAACATACAAAATAAGATATAATAACCAATAAAAATGTAATCAACAAAATTTGACAATCACTCCCAAAAAAGATAAAAATAAAACCAGGCCATATAACAACTGAGGCGTACCAGATCAAACGCGGGTGATTCCAAAACTTCAACAATTGACTTTTCCAATTTCCGCTAGTTTAGTCAAGCAATTTCGCTTAACACGACACTTTGCCGCCTTATTTCCGATGGTTTTAGCCCGGTTCTGAACTGTAGTATCGGGAGCATAAAATTGCTTGGCTAAACGACCCAAAAATGTAAAAAAGTCAATTTTTGACATTTCGGAGTTATCCGCTTTTGGTCCCAAACTCCTCAAGTAGTGCGATTGTCGGATAATGGCATGTCACAGCATTGTTTGTACATGAAGTCACGTCTAAATAAATTTAAAAGTAAACATCAAATTACGGGGTCATTCAGACCAATTTAATTACCTTAGTTGTGCTTGAATAATATTAATAAAGAGCTTATTCTGTAGAATGTAAATTTGTGCAAACATCTGCATAATATTTTTTCCAATAATTTCCTCAGGTTGACATTGCAGGAAAAAGCTTGAAGATACGATTCAAAATGTTAGACAACATTGTATCAAAAAATCGCATCTATAATTTATGTTTTTTAAAATATAATTTATTCAATGAAATTTACAACTGTATTATACAATTACAACAAGTAAATAGAATGAATGGTACTTATTGGCATGGATAAAGACAAGTAGAGAAACTACTCAGTAGTAGTACTCAAATAAATAGTTCAACTTAAAAGGTCATTAGGCCATCTTCTTTTCAGAAGCCTCGGAGGATTATCAGGAATTGAAGAGGTTGCTAGGTTTAAAACTAGTGGGTTTGAATGGGAATGAAGTTTGTCATGTAAAAATTGATATCGGATTCGGGCCAAATCACCAATTATTATAAAGCATTAAGTCATTATGGATTGTTCGTAACAAAGTAAGGAGCATTGAGGATTTTACGAAGGATTTTGGATTGTAAGGATTGAATACGAGAGGAATTTGATGGTTTGGTGGAGCCCTAAAGCTCTATTCCGTAAGTTCAGATGGTTTTAATTATTGCCATGTATATGAGTATTTTGTAATTAATTGAGAGCTTAGATAATTTATATTTAAATTAATTTAAGGAAAATTATAAACAATCTAAATGAATTATTTCATGGTCTTGTCCATGGGATTTAAAAAATGTCTATCATTTACGTAGCATAGTTTCCTAAGATGTTTGAATGTACTATGGATTTAGGATTAAATTGAAAAGGAATAAAAAATAAAATTAGTTATCGTTATGAAAGAATTTATGTACTGAACTAAATTATTTCCAAGAATACCGCTAAATCCCGCTGTGGCAGATACATTATTTAATCTGTTAACCCTGTAGGATCTACAGATCCTCCTGAGCCCCACCCAACCTAAATTGTGATATAAAAAACATGGCAGTTGAGTGTGATATGGTCTAAATCATCTCCTTGCACAAACTTTGTCCTAAATATGCTATAATCTCTACCATAAAAGAACCCAAGATCCTTTCTGGATTGAAGTGGTCATTTTTTTTTTTTTTAATTATTCATAATTCTATTTCAAGATAAATAGAATTTCAAAATTTGTGTAAGTGATGGACCGTTAACAGATCCAGACTTAATCAGCGGATTCAAAATAAAATACATATTGATCTTCACAGGTGGAATCGAACAAAGCAGAGTATTGCCCAATCTCTGGCATTCTGATCCAACAGGCTTCATTACGCCACATAAATTGACAAAAGTATTCTATATAAAACAATTAAGTTCCATTAAAATAATAAGCATTAATCTGGGTGTAAATATAACTCTACAATGCTTGTCTGGTTATTTTCAAAGTAAAATTGGCCTTTCCGCTGGACTGTGGAAAACGAGAAAGAGGTTGAAACAAATCCGTATCCATGTCCTTGAAAACTACCGTTGGGAGTTCTAACATCCTTGATAATATCTTTCCAATGGTCCGGACTTCTTAAACGAAGCCGTTATACTACCTAAATCTAATACATAGATTAACGCTGAAAATAAGACATTAATAACGTACTAAACAAATACATAAATGTTTCCATTTATGTAACATGTTTTCTTATAAGGTGTGTTTAAGTATAAAAAGAAACATTCTTGACATGCATACGCAATTATTGTAACAATAGGTTTAGGATAAACATCCAAAATCCATGAAATGGAAATCGGTATAATATCTGCGGAAATCTATATTTATAAAAAAAACCTTGAGCACAGATTATTAACTGGAAGATTTTTTTAAGTAATTGAAAAAGCTAAAATTTTAAGAATAAATAGTTTTTTCAGAAAAAGGCATAAAGGAGCTGAAAATTAGTCTAGCAAATATTATAGGGATCTTCTCTGAAAAAATGGGTATATTTATGGATTTACTAGAAGAACCTAAAAAGAAAACGGGGGCTGTTTGGACAGAAGAGAGGAAGGAAAAATATAATTAAAGAATGGTAGATATTTTGAAGACAGAAAAGTAGCAGAATGGTTTTTTCTAATGGGATATTCGAAAAACAAATTCTATACTGTGGACATTAGTGGTATTTGCTCAATGCCAAGATAAAATTTTAGTTTCAATTATATCCATTGAAGTACTTACTGTTGTCTGTAGTATTTTTTCGTTTTTCATCATTGTTCGAACACGTTTATCATGAATCATTTTATAACGATATGTAAACTGGATAAAGTTGCCCATGAGAAAACTATGTAGCAACATTCCCTGCGATTTTTTGGCGGCCAATTATAATTATAATCTACTTTTCTTTTCTTTCTACTAAAGCCCCTAGTAGAAAGAAAAAAAATCATGCTTACAATTATTATTGATTTACCTAATGACTTACTTATTTAAAATAATAATGAAACCAATTATTTAGATTTTTTTAAACAGAACGATGAATGTTTAAGAAGAAATAAAATATCTCTACGATTTGCCCAACCCCTCCAAGAAACTAGTTCAGATGACAAACTTCTTAACTGTGTCGAATCGAGAAAGCCACGTTAGAGGTTTAACTAATATATTTCTTCTTCCTAGGCGCTACAAATCATGAAGAGGCAAGACCTCCTATAATCTGAGCCGCCTGTTTTATCTGGTTCGTTCTCCAATTTTCTGGGCGTCTGGAGCAACACAATATAAGTGCAGGCGAGGTCTACCCACTTTTTGGTACTTCGTTACCGCTCATTCGTGCAACATGCCCTCTCAGACGTCCATAAAGCTTCTTTCTTTTGTTATTATTTATTTATTGATATTTACAACTATATTACAGTAATATAACAAGTAAATTGGCTGAGTGATACATAATGGCATGATATAATGACAAGTAGAGAAACTACCCACTGGTAGTACTCAAATCGCATGTTCAACTAAGAAGGTCACGTGGCCATCTTCTTCTCAGACGCCTCGGAGGATTATCGGGAATTGAAGAGGAAGCTAGGTTTGAAACTAGAGGGTTTGAGTGGAAATGAAGTTTGTTATGAAAGGATAGATACCGGGTTCGGGCCAAATCAGCAACAAATGGGACATTTAGGTCGTTATGGATGACTTTATTCTTAACAAAATAAGGAGCGTTGAGGATTTTACGAAGGATTTTGGACTGTAGGGATTGGATACGAGAGGAATTCGATGGCTTAGTGGAGCCCCAAAGCTCTACTCCGTAAGTCCAAATAGGTCGTATGATGGTCATGTAGATGAGTCTTTTGTAACTAATTGGGAGCTTAGAGCGTTTGTCTAGTAAGTGTTGAAGTAGCCTGAAACGTCGAGCGGTTTCTTGTCTTTTCAGTCTTGTATGAGGATTCCATAGGGTTTGTCGAGATGCAACCCTAGGTATCGGATCTGTTCTACAGGCACAAGTGGGATATTATTAAAGGATACTGAAGAGCAGGAAGTCATTGGCTTACGACGTAAGGTAAAAGTGATTTGATGGGATTTTTGAGAATTTATTTTAATTCTCCAGTTCTGGCACCATTCTTCAAGATCAGTGATATGGGATTGGAGGCTTTGGGATACAATAACTGGATTGGTATTGACTGATAATACACATGTATCATCAGCATATGTGGTAAGGATAGTATTAGGATGAGTTGGGATGTCAGCTGTATAAACTGTATAAAGGATTGGGCCAAGGATACTACCTTGGGGAGCCATAAAGCTGAGATGCATAAGCTCAGCGTTGTTGTTTTTTTTTTATCTTCATACACCGTTGTCCACATAGGTCTCAAAGCCTTCTCAGAACCTTCTTTTAAAATCTTAAGTACGAATCAATGACTTTTCTCATCCTCTAGCACTCTGATCAATATATAAAAAACTGTTTGATTTGGGTTATATATTTATATTTTCGTTGTCCTGGAGAGAAACTTGCTTCAGAAGCCCATAGTAGCAACTATTGGCCGCCATGATCCGGCGCTGAATCGTTGAGTTAGGATTAATTAATTCCTCTACACAATGCAAGCTGAAAGCCCTTTTAACGACTCCAACTCACTCATCATGTTCCTTAGTCTTTCATCTTTGTAAATACTGTATACTAAGAAATATTTTATAATTTAGATACCTATCCGAATTTTTTTAAATGGAAGCTGCTTACTATTTTCATCTTGGGAATATACCTCCTAGGTACCAAGCTAAAGACCTTGGGAGAACGCAAATAGAACTCCATAGCGGTGCAGCAATCACAAGCGGACGGCGGATGGAGCTGTACCGGATTAGTTTTTGTGGTTTTCGAGGCCGGTCTAGAGCGCGTCCATTTACAGACCTCGACTCTCTGGAATAAAAAAGGAAACTACTTCGGTTCATATCGTATTCAATTCAAGACTGAAGGGGGAGGCATCACAATCGGGGGAAAAAAAACAGAGGGAGAATGCCCTACGTGATTCTTTGTAGATTCCGTCTTTTTGTAAAGAATCTTTAGAGGATGCGTCTAACAAGAAACGAGTAGATAAAAATGTGGTTCCTTGTTTGAATGTTACTCTAGTTTATTGGTAACGAACACATAAGTATTAAGAAGTAAATAAATATCTAAAGGTCAGAATTTACTAATTACAATGAAAAATATATAAAGTTATAGATCCTATCACCCTCTTTGCATTGGACATATTGGATAAATGCCTTTTTTCCGAGTAGTATGACTATCTTTAAGTAGTCTAACTTTTTTTAAAGTACTTTACATTTCTATTTTTAAATACATATTACTAGTACCCCCTGTCCGTCTAACGACGTATCAATTCCTAATTAAGATTTTATACATTTGTTCATTTAATTGCTAAAATTGGTTAGCACTTATTGTGTGCCATCCTTGTGAGTCTATTAAAATATGAGTACCCACTTAGTATTGTTCGAGATATTGAGTATTTTGCTTTAAATAAAATAATAAATGTGTTTTTTAGGTTTGTTTTGTAGGTAAAAAAAAGTAATTTACAGTTTGTAAGAAAAATTTCCTTAACTCATTTCACTGCTTTCTCCATGTTGAAATAACAGTCCTAAAATCGAAACATAGGAATATGTCGTAGGCTGTTTTATTTTTTATATCAATGGATTTCATTTTTCTATCTGAATTAGTGCTATATTTTGTGGGACAGGTTAATGAAGTCAGGAACAGCAGTTTTTTAATTTGGCAAAATAGTAAAGAAAAAGTAGTTGCTTGCCTGCAAGCAAACGCTGATAAATTAGCACATCACTAAAACGTTTTTGTATAATACAGAAAAATTAATAATTATTAATTATGACTTCACAAGTGATCACAAGTTTCAGAAAAGAAAAATAAGACGTTATTCCGAAATTACGACATAAGAAGTTCTGTTATGTCTTAATTTCGGTGATTAAGACATACGTCCTGATTCAGTGATTTCATACGCATTCATGCACTATCAATCAATAGATAGATGTTGAGAGTCTTAAACTATAATATAATAATTTCGACTTTACACTTTCCTCTCTATTTGTAAATGATTGAGATGTTTTTATACGTAATCAGCAGCCATTTAAAAACCGGTAGCAAATGGTAATGTCACACTCAGCGGATCTTTTTCAATTGGATATATTCTTTAAACATCACACTTCAAATTTTGATAGAGTGCATTATCTGTACAATCCTATCGATCTAATAATCCTAAATAAGACGATGAAAAAATAAGGATTAAACTACTTGACAAAAGATGTTTGAAGACTCCTCCTTTCTAACTCTAATGATGGCATTATGAGCTTATATGGCCATCATTTTGAAACCAAGTGAAAGGAGGTAAACACTCCCCATTATGTTCTTTAAACCCACAAAATTCCTTTAGCAACACTTTTGTGAGTACCAGGTAAAATGAGACTAAGTACTGTAAAAATGTGATGGATTGTTAGTTTTAAAATTGTCTGAATATTATTTTATAAATAAAAATCTGGCATGGATTTTCGAACTCTGGTAATTTGGAGAAACAGTTTCACTAGCATAATATAAGAAATTTTTTTTAATATTTCGGGTTTATATTTTGTTTTAACACATAGTAGGTAGGTTTACTATATTTCGTTATGTTAAATAAGTATTAACTTTAAAAAATTTGATCAATGAAAGAACGTTTAGATGGAATACAGACATTGTATTGGGAGCTGTATGAACTATATGGAGAAGCTTAAAGTTTAACTGAATAGGTTGAGCTGAGTTGGACTTGAAGGAAAGCCAAGTGCTTTGAAGAACCCTGGAAGCTAAATTAGGCAAAAGTACAAGAGTTGGTAGCCCAAGACGCAGATAGTTGGATGGTGTATCCAGCGACAAATTCTGGGTGTTCGAAACTGGAGACTGGCCGCAGAAAATAGACAATCCTGGAGAGTGCTCCTCGAGGAGGCGACGACCGATCTAGGGTTGTAGAGCCATGCAGATAGGCAATGTTTTATGGATTATATCCATCCCAAAAGTAAAGAACAAAATATATTCAAGAACCATCGTCGCTAAATAATGACTGTTAATATGTCATCTCTTTACCCAAACAAAACAGAATTTTCAATTTTCAAAATAGATTTGAAAGGTTATAGAATTTGTTTTAATGTAATTAATGAACTTTAGCCCAAGGCTAGATAATATTCAGTATGTTATTAGCTATATTTATAAACAACAGTGTAATAATTATTTTTAAAAAACCTACCACTTTATCCTATATACTATTGTATATACTAGTATATCCTATATACTACCACGACAACCCATGAATGGTGTTGGGTTCAGTACATGGTAGAGACCACATTGTTTCTACCCACCCCACCATCAGGTATTTCCCCAATTAATGGTCAATACTTTATAGGGACTGGGTGTGCCCCAAGAGGGCTCAGGTCCTACAAGGCCCAGCCATGGCCGTTAAAAGATTAAACAATTTAACTGATTAACCATTGCTGGATTTCAATCCGGGATAAGTGGCATAGCAAACCGGTGCCCTGGTGAATAACTGATTAAGTCGAAAATTAGTTTCTTGTGCTTAAGACGCACTAGGAACTAAGTACTAAGAAGCTAGGAAATCCTTGCTAACTTCCTATTTTATATTTGAGTAGAAAATATTTGACTGGATTATTCTAATGACGGATTGAATTGGTCAAGGGTGCAGTCAAAGATACGACAAAATAAGTTTTGAGTTATCTTCTACTGCACGCCTATACCAATTCAATCCATCATTACTATCTTATAGTTATACTATTTTATCAAATATACTTAGAGAGGTATGAAGTTTTCTCCAGGTTTGTCCTAATAAATTCGAACCAATCTAATTTGGCTGGTCAAAGCCCTTATCCCTGAGAATGAAAAAGCCTTGAATAACAAAATAATTAAAACTGTGTTTAGACTGAACAGCTGGCAGAAAGCAGAAGGTATACGAGGTACCTGAATGGGGCTGCAGAGATGCAATCTGTGCCTTCTTGATCCCTGTTATTATTATCGAGGAGGCCTTGGCTATTATACAGAGCTCTTGTCTCACAAATACTACTTTAGTTATAATTTATATCTCGTGAGAATCATCGATTTTGTCCTGGATATTTGACTTGTTATTTTCTGATGCTCATCTTTTCCAAATCCTACTCGCTGTTTAACGATCAGAAGGTTGCCAACTTGAAAGTGGCTTATCTACAATTTGTTTTCTATTTTAGGATTAAGTGGTCTTTCCTACTTCAGGACTGCAAGTTACTTTTTAGTATCGCCTGCTTTATTTGTTATTTTTCAGTAACTGAATAAAACAAATGACAATTATCATGAATATGTTTGGACACGTTAGTTATATTTTCTACATTAACTGGCAGTAAAAATTTAATAGAACTGTTTAACTTGTGCAAAGAAGAAGAAAGTGTTATAACGTTTTTACAGGGAAGAGGCGTTACACAAGACAAGACTTTGCAAAGAAGGACATGAAATGAAGTATGTTAATACAAACAGAAGTGGTTTTGTTGCAAAGGAACTATTCAAGATTCAAAAGGGTTATGTTCGAATACATTTAAATACCTATTTAAAATTTGAAATGCGATTTTTTGCTTCTTTTCGAATTTGATTTTAATCGGACATGAATGATGAATGACTGTAAACGTAACAAAGTATGGAGCATCGAAGATTTCAGGAAGGATTTTGGATTGTAAAGATTGGAGAGAGGAGTTCGATGACTTAATGGAGCCCCGAAGCTCTGCAATTCAACTCCAAATAGGTCATTAATAACCATATATTTAAGTATTTTGAAATTAATTGGGACCTTAGAGCGTTTGTCTAGTAAGTGTTGAAGTAGGCAGACTTAGACTAACATTCCCT
This sequence comes from Troilus luridus, assembly GCA_964056705.1. Classification (NCBI taxonomy): domain Eukaryota; kingdom Metazoa; phylum Arthropoda; class Insecta; order Hemiptera; family Pentatomidae; genus Troilus; species Troilus luridus. The sequence goes on from OZ057414.1 coordinate 50,281,081, forward strand.
TTCTTCTCAAGAGAACAGAAAGATACTTTCTCTTCACAAGCAAATATATTTCATATATCTCTTTGCAACAGTTTAAATAAAACTGTTTGATTGTTCGAAGGGTGAGACGTTTTACTTATTCCCTCTAGTAGAATGAACTTACAAACATAACTGAAGGTCCTCTGGAGCACCTGACTAGAGGCCTAGAAGATGCACTAAGAATAAGCATGAGGTTTCCCGGCTACACCCACAATCTTAGTCATCTAAATGTGTAAGGAGGTCGGAGAAAGTCAAGGTCGGCCGAGTAGGATATGCGAGGGGCTGGTCCCGGATACTTTTCAGCGCATGCGTCTTCGATAATAAATGTATTCATATTTATTCTTTATGTTTTATTATTATTATTCTTTATGTTATGTTATTTGTGTTACATTAGCCCTTGTGGAGTACCAGATTCAGAAAGACAGGCCTGTGCTTTTTCCCTCTTATATTTGTGTTGTTTGTATTTCGTGTATATGGAGGTGTTTGTTGAACCTCAAAGTTCTGCTCTCTATGTCCTAATAGGTCTTAGTATAGTGTTGTAGATTAGTCGTTTGTTCGTTGGTCAAGTGAAGATCTGTAGTCCAGAAGATGTGATAGTTCTTTGTAGCGTCGTGTCAGTTCTTGTCTTTTTAATTTTGTATGCTCCTTGTAAGTCCTACGTCCGTACATCCTTGTAAAAAATAACGTACATAGTTGTCAATTTTAATTGCTGGGGAGGAAGCTTTCCGTAGGGAAAAGCTAACTTGGCTCGATTTTGTGGACCCACTTTTCTAAATGAAATATGTAATTTTGGAGAGCTATAGAGGTTATATTAGGATCTTCGGTGGACGAAATAATGGTTGTATAGTCAGCAAAGGTATAGGGTGCTTTGGGATATCAGAGCTGTATAGGTAATAGAGAATAAGGCTTAGAACACTGCCTTGTTGTTGAGTGAAAAAAAACAACTAAGTATTATAAACTTAAATAACACCGATGGGATATACGAGGTAATGCATTGATCTTAAACGTTTAGGACAATTTGTTATGCGTAAGTATAATTGAAATTAAGGTAAAAAAGAAAAACAGCACAAAATAATAAAGATAGATTTAATAAGTTAGTGGATACTGAACATAGGATGCTCAAGTAGGAAATATATGATATCGTTTTATGTCATTAGCCACAAATGATCCCTGTGGGACCTGGTACTCTCCTGGGGCTCACCCAACCTCTAAAAAGTGGGTACACTTAATTGGGGGAAAAAACCTTGCGGTAGAGGGTAATCTCAACCAAATCTCTGCTCAAGGGTTGTGCAGAGTATCGCTTATACAGACTCTACAATCAACTGAATCCTAGAACCTTTATGGTTTATAGCAGTACAGGTTTTTTTTTTTGGTTTTTTTAACTTTAGTATAATTGTAACTTAAAAATTTTAGATTAAAAAATAATAATAACTTTAAAAACGCTTCATCCCAAATTTTGAAAAAACTAAATCTACACTTTTTAACTTCTAAATGACATTAATCTTATTAAAATAACGGTGAAATCGAGTATCACCTCTTCAGTGCAACCACGCACCATCCACTTTCCTCCGTTACAATGATTCATTATCAATATCACATGTCCCGTATACTTCTTCGGATATCCCCTAACAACACCTTCTCTTTATCAACATTGAAAATTTTCCTTTGCGTCCATCCTAGATCGTATACAGCCAGATATAATCCACTAGATGGTTAATAAATATCACCATCTATGATACACAGTAGAAATTTCAAAGAGAAAATATTTTAACTACCTCAAACAAAAAAATATATGACACTGTTACTACTTAAATGTTTTTAAAAGCTTACTCATTTAATATTTTGTGAAAATAGTGTTGCCACAATACAGTTTTGTTTGTGGGAAGTTTCGCAGAGATTTTTTTGTCGTCACCGTCCCATTATTTAAAAATCCCAAAAATCAGAAACTATTGAAAATACTTGGAATGCTGAATCCTGAATAGCTTCTAGTGAAAACTTTCGGCACAGCAATTCAAGGCTCAATCCATTGAGCTACTCCGCTCGGTTGACAGCTTTATTCCATATCATCGAAATATTAAGCAATATTACTTTTGGTAAATTTTATATGAAAAACCCATGCTAATGATTTTATAGCATGTATCAACTCTATGTGCATAATTAGCAAAAACGCTCAAATTCCTATTACAAAAAATAAATACAAATTTGTTCCCCTTGACTTTTCTCATCCAATGTATTTTGTGGCAGAGTCATAAGAAATTCTTCTCTATTCACTAAAATGATAATTATTCACAGTAATATAATCGAAAGAATTTTCTACCAACATTCCATTCCAGAAGGAAGGGCCATCTCTTCTGTTTTCTCCATTGTTCCTGGATAATGTACAAGTTCCAGGCCTCACTCGACTTTCAGCTTCTAAGACAAAAGAGATATCTACCTCATTAAACAACAAGAGTCATTTATTTCAACACGTTTTCTTTCCCATTACGGCATAGAAGATTTTACAAAATCTGAGACAATTTATTTTTACCATTAGTAACCAACTTAGAACTGAAAATTTTTAAAAGATCGCTTTACAATTTATGGAATATCAATTGCGAAGCAGTAGAACACAGATTATTTTCGGTGAGAGGAGTAAGTAAGCACTTAATGAACTTCTATTATTCTTAAATAAATATTTATGAAAACCATAAGTAATATCCATGAAGTTTAATTTTTTTCCTAATTTCGATTTATTATTTATAATTATCTTTTTGGTTTTTTCAATAAGTATGGGGAAAACTCAACTCAAAAAGACAGATTACATGTTCGAAACCAATTAGGGAAGCTACCAAATGAAAAACCGTAATTCTCTAAACTACTGGAAACAATTAACTTGTCTGATTAATAACGTTGATTGGTTCGCTTTTCCTAGTAATTTAGAGTATCAAAGTTTGTTTTTTTTAGTATTTCCTATTGCGTTCTAATTTAAGTTGTTTTTTTAAGATTAAATAGTAACGACTAAAATTACACGTTACTCCAGAATGTTTCTCGTGTACCATCCGCCAAACCGTTTTAAAACACATAAATTTTTTCATAATGCTGTGTAGGAAATGTATGAAGTGCTTTGAAGTCATTAGCTAACAGTTTTAATAAAGAAATAAACCTTCTGTACTATACATTCGAGCTGTATAATCAATAAAGTTTAGTTGATGTCCAATCGTGAGTTGTCACGCTGGCCTAAACCCTTCTTTTTTTATTATATTATTTCAGTTTAATTTTAACTGGTGCCGAAATCAGGGAATTCTGTTCGTTCGCGGTTGTTAAAAATTAAGAAGTTAATCAGACGAGCTAATTAAGGAACGCGCCAAGTTTGAATTCTAGTTGGCTAAGGCGGCGGAAGAACATGCACAATTGATGGCTCAGCTCACGGAGGCGAAGAAGTCGGTGGAAATAGAGTTAGTAAAGGTGCGTACACTAAATTCTGCCTTTATACACAAGGTCATCCATGAGTCATTCACAGGTACCGTCGGTGATCTGGATCACATCATAAAAGGCGCCGACCAGATTATGACTCTTATTGTGTCATGACAGGAAAATGGGACCATATTCGAGTATACGGCGTATCTTGAACGCTATACAGGGCGATACAACCCATTCATGGGACACGCTAAAATACCGATTGAAGAAGCTGTACGGCGGAAGCCACTGGACTCCGGAGGAAGATGTGCTTTATTTGGTGAAAGTGAAGCGGAACCAACTACAGTCGGAGGGCGAATTCGCAGAAAAACTTTTAGTTCTCTACAATAGAGTGGTGGAGAAAATGTCTGAAGCTTTTGGTCAAGAGGAAGGCGGCCGGCGATTAGAGTTTGTACGTGGTCTCCTAAATGTTCAGCCGAACCATTATATGGACCGACCAGGTTCTCTATCACGTGACAGAGATTTCGTCGAATGTTCACACGAGTTGGTGGACGCGCATGACAGGAACAAGGCCTCTGCATGAGAAGTGCGAGGGCGAATGGACCGAAGTAGGATAACCGAACTGGCAGAGGGTCTGAAGAGAGGAGGAAGCGACCAGAGCGCCGGTGTTATGAATGTAATAGGTCCGGTCACGTGGGAGCACAGTGCAGTCTGACGCGGTGCTATGAGTGCGGCAGGAAGGTGCATGTAGTCCGAGACGGAATTCTAGACCACATAGAAGAGAATCCAGGGCTGAACCGATAGAGATCAACTATCAAGAGTAGCGAGAGAAGCGGACTCACCGGAGCAGCAGCGTCCACTATTCGCGGAGGAGTCTTTGGCAGAGGAGAGCGTCAGTTCCGAGCGCAGGACGCCGGGAGGGAGAGAGCGTGAGGTAAGAGGTGGGAACTCCTGGAGGGGCGGTCCTTCCGGTTCAGAGGCAGTGCCGCGACAACAACGATTAGAATGAGGAAACGGTGTTAGGTGGGGCAAAGGTTCGGGGAAAATAATTATTAGTAACGCGGCGACAAAGGGGAACGAACACGATTGCCCGTGGCGAGAATGCGTGGACGGCGGTTAGGTTCCTAGTTGACTCTGGGATTACAAATTCTCTAATTAGCATGAAAGGGGCCGAAAAACTAGGATTCTGGGATAAACACAAAAAATGTCAGTGACCTTGGGGGAGGTGTACGTAAATTGTACAGAGTTGGCAGGACGGGATGTGGAGGCTAAGGTTCATGTGGTGGGAAAGATATAGCCGGAGTACAACTCCATTGTAGGGGTAAAATATTCTGCGGTTAGCTGGGTTGAAGTTGGCAGTGGATCGGGGGGCAACTGGCACTTTAACTTAGGCGAACGGCCATATCAGACCACAGTTACGAGCGGCGGTGGCAGTACCGAAATAGGTGCGGCAAATTGTGACAGGGCACCCATTAAGGATATCGTAGAGCTAAATAAAGACCTTTTCTACACGGAAAATGAGATTTTACACAATATAGGGGAAACGGTCCATTGGATTAGATTAAAAACGGATATCCCGGTGTATGTCAAAGATAGACGTTACCCGCAGGCGTTGAGAGATTTAAGGGACTGTTAGACGATCTCCTGCGCCAGGGAATTATCAGACCAAGTAATTCTCCGTTTAATAGTCCGTTTTGGGTAGTTTTGAAAGAGGACATGCAAACGGAGAAAGAATATAGGGTCGTGGTAGATTATAGAAAACTGAATGAAGCGACAGAGGACGAACGATACCTGCTTCCCCGTGTTGAGGACATTCTGGACAGATTGGCAGGTGCAACGATTTTTATTACCCTAGATTTAAAAAGCGGGTAACTTCAAGTAAAAGTGGCTGCTGAGGACATTGGAATGATCACACGGCTGTGGCGCCAAGAACGAATCGGGGTGGATTGTTCGCTAGTGCCTTGCCTTCGGCAAGTAGAAACTGTACCCGATCCCACAGCACAGCAGCAGTTCATTGTGGATCACCACAGTGGCAAAACGATTCACCGGGGGATCGACGAGACGTTACGTGCATTGGACGCATCTACGTTTCGCAAACGATGGGTCCTACTGTTTATTTTATAGATTTTGTAGATTTTATAGATCAATGATCATATAGCGAAATATGATTGACAGCCAGAACAGAACGGTGGCAGAACAGGCCGTCACCCCCGCTGTGATGGAACCTCTCAGGTCGGTGCAAGTCGACATTTATTCTAATGAGGGACAATCCTGGCTCACTATTCTGGACGCTTTCAGTAAACTCGCCATGACTTACCCTATCGTAGAGAAGACCCCGAAGGCTGTTTGGGAAGGCATCTTCCAATGGTGTACGACTTATGGAGTACACTGATTGTAGTCACGAGTTTCATAATTCGTTGATTCGCGAAGAGTGTGCCCAGTTGGGGATCAAGTGGCGACTTAATACTCCTCATCATGTTAAGGGCAGGGGGACTGTGGAAAGGTTACACAATACACTGGGAGAACACCTTCGGCTATTGAAGTTGGGAAGAAGTATCGAATCCTATGACGCTAAGCCGCGAGCAATAATTGCATACAATCATACGATCCATTCGGCAACGGGATTGTCCCCAATCGAAATTGTGTTCGGACAGGCGCGGAGGGATAGGGGTGACCTCATCACGGTAAATAATGAACAATTGTGTACCATGCTCCATCAATCACGAGTCATTTGTAAATCTACGTGGCAGAAGGTGCGCGAGAAACTAATCCGAGAAAAGGCCACCAGGGTGCTCAAAGCCAACGCTCGGGACGGGGTGTATATCAAGGGTCCCCTGCCATTGGTTATGATTGTTTACCGACGGTCACTCACTGCGCGTACTAAAGCTTCGGCGCGGTCCATACGAGGGTCCATACAAAATCGTGACTGTTTGCGAACACAACCTCTATACGATTCGGGATGTGCACTATCTATTTCGCGTTCGGACCGTTCATCTGGAAGAGCTTCGAGTGCCTCATGCTATGTCACCTGTCCCGCCTGCGGCTTCTACATCTGAGTCAGGTTTACTTGTCCATGTGATAGCCTTTTTTTTTGTTTTGTTGTAAGTACTTATTTCATTTTTGTATGTGTTTCTTTTCTTTTCTTTTATTAGATTCTTTTCTTGTGGTAGTTCCTCCTGTACAGGAACTGGAAGGGGTGAGTTATGTGTGTGTCAATAGACTAATAGGATTAGTTTTAGGCTAACAGTCAAGCTATTGTTTTTCTTATTGTACACACATTATGTACGATATATACGAGCTGTATAATCAATAAAGTTTGGTTGATGCCAAATCGTGAGTTGTTACGCTGACGATATTATTTTGAATGATATTATTTCATTCTAATTTTAACTTATATATGTACATATCAGCAGATTTACTAGTTATAATCATATTATAGTTGTAAATATAAATAAATTAAATTTTTTTAAAACAAAAAACTTATATATATATATATATATATATATATATATATATATATATAATACTGATATATATATATATCAGTGTAACAATTTGGAAATCATATACCGCACTACAATAATTTGCAATTTTTTTTTTTTAAATACCTTCCTATTACAAGTGTTCAGATCTAGATAGATAATCGTAGATTCCCACGTGTTCTATTTCCTATTATTTTACGAATCTCACTATGAGAACACTAATTATGTCATTACGAGGCTAATAGCGATAAGAAAACGAAAGTCTGAGAGAAAACTTTCTTCTAATGTTTTAGAAGACCTGTGCACCATTGTGGAGAACTGAAGCTGTACTGGTGATTGACACCTTAGGGGTATGACAAAACAAATAAAGGATACGAGCACTAAAATTAATTCGACCGAGTATTTGACTAAGCGATGGGCAGGAATGGAATGTGGTGGAAGAGTATTCCGTTATTAGAGACAATGGAAGCACATACCAGGGCGTGGGAGTTTACTCAAGATCTCACGGTCGTCCGCGGCGAGTCCTCTGGCATATCTCCTCGAGGGTCTCAATAATTAGCTGCACTTATCTAGAATAAAAAAACAAAAATGATAAGTAGTAAACCTAGGTCCGTGGATGACCTGCGTCATAATGGATTGGGAATGCCAATGAAAGCAAACATAATGGACATAATCATATCTTTATGACTTTTAACACTAGAACTACGAACCGGTCAAAATGACCGGTTGCGTCATTTATTTATAACATTTCCTCTTTAAGTCTTATTTAATATTTTACGATAATGTCATGATTTTTATTAAATTTGTGTATACAATAATATTATAAATCATTCAGTTCTTACGCTTCAAATATCTATGTGTTATACCTATATATACGAACCGGTCATTTTGACCGGTCATGAAAATCTGAATACATGTGGTGTATTCCCGGAATGTTTATACATCTATAATTACGGGAAATTCCCGGAATTAAAAAATTCTACGTTTTCAATTTATTATGCGTAAATTTGTGTATATGTAACATACAAAATTTTAATTTATTATTCTTGCTTGTCCTGTATAGTTGCAAGTTGCAACACGCACTACTCTTTATGTTATGTAATTACAATATTTTATTGTTGATACTACTGTTTTTGAATGAAATATATATTAATGATATTTTAATGAATAAATATATATTTCATTTTATTTAAAATTAAATTATCTTATGAATTTATAGTTTTATTTCTTGAATTCTACTATTTTGTTTAATTAAACAAACAAAACGGTAATTTTGACATACGGTAAATCTTCGTAGTTCTAGTGTTAAAAGAAATATTTTAGACTACTATCATTAACCTTCAGTTTGAAGAAAAACACACACATATAATATGGTTAAAATGAAAAAGAATCCGTGACCTAGCCCGCATCTCCTACTTGAGTTCAAAGAATCTACAAATATATATTCCTGTGTAAGTCCACATCTATGGATATAGCCATATCGAGTTACAGGTTTAAAAAGATTTGCTTTAAATCCAGGAAATATATATATAACCTAATAAAGTTAAAGGTTGAGACGGGCTTGTAATGTTTATGTTGTAATTCATAAAAAGTTAATAATCACTAATGGGTAAAGCGAGGCGTAGGTGGCAGGATTTCGTTAAAGGTTATTTGGATTTGGAAGACGTGCCATGGACAGATATTTGTAAGTAGAGTCGAAATTATTGGTATTTTATCATTAATATAGTTAAAGAGAGTTGTTATATGAGGCGTTCAGGATCAAAAGCGGACAACTCTAAATTTCAGAAATCCACTTTTTTCACATTTTTCGCTAGTTCAGTCAAGAAATACTTTATGCTTCCGATACTTCAGGTACAGGACCGTACAGGACTAAAACCATGAAAATAAGGCAGCAAAGTGTTTTGTTTGACAAAATTTCTTGACTAAACTAGCGAAAAATGTGAAAAAGACAATTTTTGGAATATCGGAGTTACCCGATTTTGGTCCTAAACACCTCGGAAGGTAATTCTCTTTATGTATTCTATTGATAATAGTAAGGCTTAGAGAACCCGAAGGCTCGATGCCGATACCACCAATCTCTTACAAGTTTCCGACAGATACCCAAATCCCAATCACTCTTAGCAAAATCCTCCTACCTACGCCTCGGCTTATTCCTCGGACATTACCAGTCGATGCAGTGATTAAGATCTTAGGAATTATTTCATTACTAAATCCAACTACTTTACAAGCACATCTCAACCATTATATAAATATATTCCTGGTACGAAAGTAAATATTTTAAAAACGGAAAAATACGTACTGTACTTCGAAAAAAATTATAAGATCAATACACGAAGTTGGTTTGTTTAATTTTATGTACATTATACAACACAACAAAAATTATATTATATTGCATTTGTTTTTAAACCAAATGTAGTGCTACCTTCAGCATTAACAAATCACGTGATTGAAGGAACAAATACTAAAAAAAAACGGATATTCATAATTTTTTACAAGCCTTCTGAACTACATCATTTTTTTTTTAACAACCTTCTGTAATCTAAAGTATGATTATCATGAAATCCCGGAATAAGTCGGAGACTCGGCAATATGTAATTTTGAAATCGGGGGTTACGATGATTAAAATAGCTTTCAGTCTTTTTTGAAACCGTATTTTCCCGAGGTTAAAGGCTGTAATGAATAGCATAGGACTGGATTCGAACTTGAGATTTTTATGTCACTTTTACTATTCTCTAATAATTCAGTTACAACTAACTAGTTTCTCTTGAAGAAAGGTAGATAGTAGTTAAAAAGAATGGCTTTTGAGATCTCAAACTTTTAAGTGCCTCCAGGGAAAGGAGTATCCAGACTATAACAAGGAAACGGTGTCCTTTTGATTTACACCTCTTCGAGAAGTAGAAGAGCCCACATGGATGCCACAGACACTACACTGTAGACTAGAAGGCAGGTGACACGTGGCCGGCCTAGAAGAGGCAGCTGCTCCAGGCACCTGCACACCCTTCGCCTCTAATGGCAGCAACCCTCTCCAACTGGAGGCTCCTGCGGGAGTAAACACTGCCGGAGGGTGGGTCCTTGTCAGAGGTCATAAGTGGTGTATTACATTACAGGAACCATTATATGGTTATACCATCAGCATTTTTATAGCATATGGCATTAGCAAAATTTATGTTAGCTCGACATTCATCTTGTCTAAAAAGGAATGACTTCACCCAAGTAAAAGCCTACAGGATCATTACTTTTTAACTTTTTAACCATAAAATCTTTTTCATGTATTTGTAGTTGCAATTAAACGAAAAAGGAATGAAGAATTATTTAATTAATATAAAATAGCACTTTGATATGATTGATAGTCGGTTGAAAAATAATGACCTAGAAAAACTATGTATACATAGAAGAACACAAAACGAATAAAGTTACCCAATAAGAAATAAAATTGAATTTACCTACGAAATGGTGAGAGCGAAGAAATGAAAACAATTTTGAAGATGTACATGAGAAAACAGAAAGATGGAAGATCTATCACAAGCATTCACTTATCAAATCCTCAATTCGTACTACTTCCAATTGTTTTATTTTTCATAAAATAAAGAAATAATATTTCACAAAGATTGCTCAGTTGGTACCTCACACTGTTCACCTCTCTCTACATTCCTACCTCCTTTCAGAAAGTGGTTTCTCATCAGGTCTGAAGTACTTCATATTCCTTTAGAACATATACAAATTGTTTACAAGACTGAAAAACGTTTTGCCTTTGGTGCATAACCAAGCAGCATCTTCTAAAATTAGAATCCATGTCAATGGATTTAACTTGAACAGCCGTCTTATATACTCCTGATACCTAGAAACTACAAGACAAAAAACTAAATAATTTAATTTATTAATAATCAATCAATAATTCAACTTATTTGTGGTGTTTTCAACTTTTCATCTCTAGTTCTCTTCTCTTAAGGCACAAAATCTGGAAAAAAATATCTGCAGTTACTTAATTTGTAGAAATCAAGAACAACATAATGTTATTTTTTGTTGACTGTCTGAACTACTTTGCTTATGAGAATGGTCTTACTGGTATATGGGTATACCTTTCCGCAACTTAAAGCACGTCCTTTTGAAGTGTACTATTAAACCGAGCAATCAGATCTCCTAAATCTATAAAATATTAGCTTGATTTATTTTTTATCACGCTAATATTTTATAGATTTTTTACCCAACTTATTCCAAAGAAACTCAATATTTCAGAAAAACATTAATCTCATTATAAACTATGTCATTAGTGGCATGAGTAGTCCAAAAGATGGCGAATGTGGGTTTTAAATAGTCCATTGCTGATTTAGAACGATTACCTAATATTTATATTTATGTTCATGATTACTAAAAAATCACAAAGCAATCGCTCATCAATCATAGAGAAAAGAAAAATCGATATATGGTTATAATAATATATCTAAATAGTAAATTAATTCAAGGTTAACTTCATGGTATATTTTAAAATAAGATGAACGCAATAGATGAACTATTATCTATTAACTACTTAATACTTATTAATTAAGTGGGCAAATAAAGAGAAATAGCAGCCTTCATTTCTCTGATTTTATTGAGATATATATAAGCAATAAAGGGTTTTGTTCATGGAGTGACAAAAAAATCCTTACATTCTTTATAAATTTCTGAGATTCTTTGTCTTCTGACAAAATTAAGTTCTTTTATTTCCCTCCTTGACATTTTACTATGTAAAATATTCATCCTTAAATAGTGATTTTGGATTGTTATTTATTTCTTTAAAAATTTACTTTAAATATTCCACCCACAATTTTTTAATTATTTTTTTAAGGAATTTGACATATCGAAATCATTCTATAATTATAAAATGGAAATTCCATGGAATGAACTACATGGATTAAACATGCAAATAATAGAGAACAATGAAAAATTAAGTGGAAATCGGACATTTAAAAGTTATATAACGACCTTTTTTTCATTGCTGAAACATTCCCACGAATAAAGCCGTTTCCGTTTTCGGTAAAAGATTGATTATGCTAAGGCCGTAATCAAATTCCTCGAATAGGCCCACGCCTCCGATTATACGCTAGCACTCATTTACAATTTAAGATGCCTTGACAAAGGAAGTCATTTGACCGCCCATAGAGCTCAATGAATGGGCCCCTAAGTGAATGAACTTCCACAAATTCGGACTACGTCATTACCACACTTGGTGCGGGCGGGTGTCAAGATATCGTGGGAATCTTTCAAGATCTGTAAGATGGTTTTTGATTATTGACAAGAGTAATATATAAATACGCATATAATGCCTTCGTACATGCAATAGAAAAAATAAGAAATTGTCTCAATTCTCTAAAATACTGGGAAAAAAAATAAACATTCAACCATTCGCTATTTCAGGCATCATCAGGAAATACACCAAAAGAAAAAGAAAATTTTATAAGACCAAGTTCAGCACATCACACATCAACAGGCAAAAAAACTCATCAAATAGAGGCAACAACCTTATTACATGACGTTAAATAAACAACTAAGGCAATGATGATACATGGACACTTGGGGACTTAATAAAAATATAAAGCAGGAAAAAAAACCTTTATATATATATATATATATATATATATATATATATATATAGTTTGTATATACACAAAAACTAGTAAGATAAAAACATTAAATATTTTATAAGAGAGATAACTTTGCTATAGGATGTTTAGCTGTTGCTGATGATCTAGCTTTATTGTCAGATTCAATAAACACAGGTACCAAACAAATAGAGTTACTACAAGAACAAGCCGAAAAAGTTGAATTAAAAATCTCTTATGGGATAACCTACAAAGAATGGGCCAGAGCCAAATGACAAAAAAAGGAATTCATGTATCTTAAAAAGCTAAAAATGAACAACCAAGGAGATTAAAAAAGACATTCATGAGATTGAGGTCATTTTGCATGGTATTGAAGGACGGTCTTCAATTAGGCAGGAACTTCAAAATGCTCTGGGTCTTCAAAAAAGATTAAATACCATATTAGGATGCAGGAGAGAATGAAAAATCATCGGGGGGGGGGGGGGAGGAATGAAAGATATAAGGGAAACGAATGAACAGTTTAAATAGAAATAGTGCTTGTATATCTAGCCAAATACCCATTTTTGGTTGTAGGTCTGAAGATGGAACAACAATCTTACGTCACGATAATCCCGTTGATGTTTCCTATAACTTTTTGACTTTTACGTTCATAAATTCGCCGATTAACCAAAATAATTAATTGAAATCATACACTCATATAATGAAATTGAAAAACATGAGATGATGAAATAATGATGAATTGCCACTGATTTATTTATGAACTAAACCTAGAATTTATTTGTAAGATAAATGTATACCGCACACGTAGTTTGCAAATCCTGAATGGGGCAATCGTCCTCAATACATCATTCATTTTTCTTCAGTGATTAAATATCATTTATGTTATCGTTAACGACAGGCAAAAGTCCCTATAAAATATTTGATGTTTTTAACTTCAATTCCAGAGCGAAATAGATTTTTTTTAAATAATTATTTTTCGAAAATCCAGATGAGATTGCAGTAAAAGGTTTCCCAATATTTGTAGTTATGACGTATATATTTATATTATAATTCATTGGGAATGGACCCTGGAGGATCACGCAAAGAACTCTGAAGTCGTTTTTTCCAAACTTCTTTTATATATTCTCTCTTCCGTCCGTTTTGCTCTTGGTCCTTTCAATGCTTCCTTCCCTTCCTGACATCACTATCCATTTTTCCACTTTTCTAACTTGTTTCCAATTTTTTTTTTAGTAACCTCACTTAGTTCTATTTTCGCTCCAAGATGTGGTTGACGACTTTTTGTAGGTAAGTAAACATTCTACTGGTAATTCTTGTTTATGGAAGGGTACTTTAAATCCTCGTTTTCATATGTCTGCAACCTGATTTAAGATAATTCTTTAGTTTTTTCTTGACAGTTAATAGTCGGTCTAATTTTTTCTCATAATATTCTTTATCCATTTTTTCCAAGTCACATTTAATGTGGATAGTGAGAAATTCGCCTGCATATAGTGCTGCTGGTTTTGTTATTATGTAGTAGTGTCTGATCTTAGTTGCAGTGGAAACACATCATTTGTCCGAGATCAACCAGCAGGTTTTTCCCTGAATTAAGGGTACCCACTTAGAAGAGGCTAGGTCCCACAAATTCCTTAACAGAGTGAAATTCGCGAATTACGAGGGGAAATCGGTATGACCTATTAGAAATTTGGTGCCCGAACTAACTTCAAAATGAGAAATTATAAAATTGGCTAATAAGAATGGTTCTATACGAAACAAAATTATTTTGTCAGAATAATTATTTATATTTCTAGCGATTGCAGTTGTTTGAATTAACTGATAAAAATTCACAGTTAGTTTTATATAAAGTAAAGTTCAACTTTGTGAGTGAAACGTACGTTTATGAATTTATAATATTTAGACGTAAACTAATGATTTAATATGCGCGATGAACATTCTAATATACTTTTTTTTTTCTTATTGTTCAAAATGAGGGTTCCTTCAACGAACCGTCTTAGTCCACTAACAATATATTTTATTTCCTTTTTCCATTTTCTTCTGTATTGTACAATGTGCCCCGAAAATCATTATTAAAAGAAGTTCAAAAGAATGCTATTGACAGAACGCTGCTTGATCTGAAGAATATATAGCAATAACCAGTGTCAAATGAAAGTAGCCAGGAATGTATCACAAGAATTTTCAATTAGTAAAGGCTTACTGCAAGGTTACTGTAGGTCACCCTTCCTGTTTAAAATATGCATTGGAATGGCTTTAAAATTGAGGGATACAAAATGTAAGTAAATTGTAGTAAGAATAGGTAACAGCCATTTCCATAATCTACTGTTCGCTAATGACCATGTAATTATCGCTCAACACCATAAAGATGCTCAATATATACAAATATAAATAATAGGTAAGATTTATCAACTTTTAGCAGTTACTTCATAAATGTAAAATTACTAAAACTAGTTTATGGATTAAGCAATTACAAGCTCCTGTCTTCCTTTCCCATGGGTACAAAGCATGAGCTCGTCAGCCACGGAGGACTGTCAGTTCCCAAAAAAAACACAAAAGGAGATGAAGAAGAAACTATGGCAGGGACCACACACGCTTCAACACGTTCTATTCAAGTAGTAACCCTCTCTATCATTAAGGGAAGACTCCTAGGTACTGTGTCGCACGACTAACCCACTAGGAGACGTTTCGGAGTTTTTCAAATATCTACAAAATTTTCGTAACAAGTATTTCTACAAACAAAAAAACACATAAATAAAATATTAAAAGTCATAACTAATATTAATGAAAGATCTAAAATAAATGTTTAACTACATAAATAAAATAAGAGCATTTCTAGTCAACTATAAGTCACTCTAACTAAACAACCTCATAACTTGATAGAAAAATGGATGCCAAGGTTCATTTAAAACCACTTCATGCTGGTGTGGCTAATCGGACCATGCTACAGTGGGAGTCCTAAATTTCGCCTATACAAGTAAAAGCAGGATAGTGACCTTTAAAGTGTACCTGTCACAGCAATTAATTTTGACTTTACAGAACCGCAATTTTACGTCCGTGTAGTAATCGTATAATAATTAATTTTTAAAAGTTCTAGTTATCCAGATTTACTTTTTTTTTATTTACAATAAAAGTTATAATTATAGTAAATTAGATAAATTCGGTAGTTGTTAATTTTTATTTTCTATATATCTGTGTTTTATAAGACAACTGGAACTGAAAATAATAAAATTTGAAAACCCCAATAATTGTCAGTGGGTAGTTTTTTTACTTCTCTTTTTTTCATATCATTATTTCACTGTTTATAACATTTACTTAAATTTATAGTACACAATTTTAAATTTCATAAAATAAATTCCTGTTTAATTTGGATTCTTCCAGCTTATAAAACTAGCTGAAATTCTGTATGTATAGTTGTTTGCTCTACAATTTTGAAAGTTGTATCTTTTTTATTCACTTTTCTATAAAGATTAGGGCTTCTTAAAATAAAAAAATGTATATTTAAAAAAAAATCTTATATTAAAGTAAAGAAATATTTCAAATGACATTTTTATATCCTAAGTTCATAAAATTAAAAAATCTTCGGTAATATATTTTTTTCTTAGAATTGAACATTATGTACCACTGTGCGGCGCACTAAGATGAGAAAAGTTTGATTTTTAAGTACAGATCAAATATATAATTTTAAAAAAAAGAAAATTAGTGGTTTGCCAAATTATATGGAAGACAAAATATTCTGGTTGGAAGTAAAAATAAATTCTTAAGTATGAGGATACATTTATTAGGTGCTAGTAATATTAAATTTGTAATAATAGTAATAATAAAATAAAAATAACTTCGCGATTACAGAGGATATGCTTAGGAATGGAGCTGCCAAGAGGCAAGAGGATAAGATTTGAGGCGAGAACTAAGTGAGCGATCAAAATCTTTGATGAGGAAAGAAATAGGGGATGAAAGAAGTTGAAGAGATAATGAACGAAGAGAAATGTACATGCACTAATGATTGATGCGGAGAGCCCTAAATTTGGATGAAACATTATAAAAAGAATAAAACAAAATAAAGTTTATAATAATAAAATTAGTTCTTATAAGTATTTTTTTACTATTTGAGAATTTAACTCCACTTGCATCGTTTCCTCATCCAAATGACCTTTTGAAAAGTATAACATCACTATTCCGTATAATCGCCATAATCAAAACAAGCCAATGCTCCCTGAGAACTATTGAAACGAAAAGGGGCTGAGAGAACCCAATCGCCAGTTCGGTAATCGAGTTTTTCGGCTAAATCAGTATCGAGCCATTAGAGTCACCCCATTGCTACTGGCCAGTATCTTCTACACGATATCAACCCAGAACACTTGCGCCGCCATGATGAGGGCCCATTAGGGCCATTAGTATTCTAATAGGAAGCTGATCGAGCAGGATCACGAATCTGCGGTCTTAGGGAAAATAAAACGCGGCGTGGGAAGAGCAAAGGTTGAAGAAACCCCAAGGAGGCATAATCTCCTTCGAGGACGTGAGGAGAAACTTCCAGGAGGTTCTGGATCGGCGGAAGGATTGCATCAAGTCTCGCTAAGGCGTAAATCCTGACGGAACAAGAAGGTACAGTTATTTCAAAAGAAGGAACACTGGAGGAAGAGGTCGAGGGAATGGAATCTTAATGGGTTTAGAATTGAAACAGTGCAAAAGTATTGTATACCAAAAATAGTTTTATCTTTTCTAAATTTATTTATTGAAATTTACAACTGTAATAATAATAATGCATCAAGCAGATGTATGAATGATACATAATGTTTTGTGACTAAGTAGAGAAAGTAGATAAGATACTACTCGTACATGGTAGAACTGGAATAACAAAAATGTCACGAGGCCATCTTCTATTCAGACTTCTCGGAGGGAATACAGTTTGTCATGAAAAAATTGATATCGGGTTCAGACAATATTAGTTACAAATGGGTCATTAAAGTCATTATGGATGATTTTATTCGTAAAAAGTAAGAAGCATTTTTTTTTTTTTTTTATTCTCTTTATTTCCAGATCGGCTATTCCTAGCCTTACATGGTTTTTTTAATAATGAAATTTTAAGATTTAACACTTAGTGAAAGTGTGGGTTTCGTCTCATGCAAGAGACACCCCTAACTGTACATTATCAGATTATTTACAGAGAAGATGTAAATATATAATAGCGTTTTTTCATATAAAAGAATAATAGTAGTTTGAAAATAAAGCATGTGAATAAGTAAACAAAAATAACATTAATGTAATAATAAACAGAACTATAGTACTATAAAACGGAAAACTGAAAGAAAACAGGATTATATTACATTTTGTTAAAGCGATTGGTGAGAAACGTTATCTATTGAGATCACATCAGGATATCTTTCAAGAGTCTTGGTTTTAGTCTTGGGCATGAAATAGGTTCGCCTATGTTGAATGCTACAGCTCCTTGGACTGCTGGTAATCCGGTCTTAAATCTGCTGTAACGTTTAAAAGAAGCATTGAGGATTTTAGGATTGGATAGGACAGGGAATCGATGGCTTAGTGGAGCACCAAAGCTCTACTCCATAAGTCCTAATGGGTCTTATAATAGTCATCTATATGAGTCTTTTGTAAGTAATAGGGAGCTTAGAAAATCCATCTAGTAAATATTGAAGTAGCCGGAATCGGCGAGCCAAAAATAGTTAAATAAAAAAGAAGAAAATAGTCCGAGTGAAAGACAAAAAATGTTTCTTAAATAATGAAAATTTTTTATTAGAAAGCTAACGTTTCGACTCACATTGGCACTAGGGTTGAAACTAGACGCACTAGTGTCCAGTCAAGTGTCAACCCCCGATCCTACTAGCCCTGACGAAGACCTGCAATGTGGGTCGAAACTTTTACTTTCCAATAAGGATTTCTCCCCATTTAAGAGAATTTTTGGACCTTCACCCGGACCATTTTCTTCCTCATATATTTAAAATCGACTTATATTATTCAACTTGAATAAAAAAGGCTAGCTGTTTTGTTTACTTTATTCTTAAGCTCACGACTGTTTAAACGACAGGGAATGAAATTACAAGAACAAGTATTACAATTTAAAAAAAGTATTACAAGAATAGGGCGTGGCAGGGTTAAGAAAGAGGATTAGCCATTATCACCTTCTTCGGTACTGATATCAACGTTCCTTGATTCTCTGTAAGGTGTTTCATAGTGTTTCTTTCCAGCCTATTAAAGGCTTATTTTTTGTTTTGTTTTTTTAATTTTAACCTTGTCTAATATTAACTTTGCTGTTTTTTAGAGGAGATGCAGCCTTGATGATCTTAAAGAGAGCCGTATGTGTTCATAAATGATAGTTTTCGGTGACTGTGTTTTGTAAGCCCCAAAACATAACCTTAAAGGGGTCTTCTGCGGTCTAGTGGTTAGCATAACTACCTACTATGCCCAAGATGGCTGGTTAGCAGCTTGGCAAGTGGCCTTAGGATTATTTAAAGGGTGTAAAAAATCCTTAGATATGCCGCCCTTAAGGAAGAGGCGTAAAATGGGGGTACCGACCCTGTTTGATATCAGGTATTCGTTAAAGATCCCTATCCTAATTATAAATGTATAGGTTAAATTTAGGACTCTCACTTCCTTCAAGATTTACGCCTTAGTGTAACTTGAACAATGTACAGTTATTCCGAACAGAGGAACACTGGAGATTTCGGTCAAGTGAATGGAATCTATGTGTTCAGAAACATTTCTGAATTGAAACAGTGGAAAGTATTGTATACCAAAAATAAATTTATCTTTTTTAATAAATAATTTATGTATATTTATTTATTTATAAATTTATAATTAGTTTATAATTTTATTCAGATGCATAGTTTCTTGAGACCCCCACCATAGCATCGTCCGATTAGCCAAAGGAGCACAAAGCGACAGTAAATGAACAAACATAAGCATAAGTTTAAAGAGGTACACATGAGTAGGGTTGTCATCTAGTTGATATTGAAAATGGCTCTTCAAAGAGTTTAGTCTTCTGAGTTTAGAGTTAATTTAAGGATAAAAATAAATGGATGAACAATATAAACAACTTTTGTAAATGGTCTGCTCTAAACTTGAGTATTCAGGAATAAATTAAATTAATCTATTTAAATGTTAAATATATTAGGGAGTTAGTTATTATAAGTTCGTAAAGTGTTTAAGGATGGGACTCTTCTCCCGAACCCACCAAAAGCAGTCAGGCAACCCGACTTTGTTTCATGTTCGGACAAGTCTAGACCTGCATCAGCAAGTCCGAACAAGACCAAACAAACCCTTTCCTATTCTGAATCTCTTGCCCAATATCATTCTAATAGTAACCACCTGCATCGTCTGAAAAAATTAATCGGAGGTATAAATTATATGAGCAATTTAAAACTTGAAATGTGTAAAGAGTGGAATTTATGAAACAGTGATTTTTAAAAAGAATCCTTTACCGGAATAAACACAACTCATTAAGTGTCTTTGACCAGATAATAATTAAAGGTATGAGTAACAAAGTAATATTTTTTTATCAAAGATCATAATAGACAAAGTTAGAATTTGAGGGATCACATGTGGTGTAGTTGTTAGCATTGCCGTTTCGGTACTTGTGTATTAGCCGGCTGCAGGGACTGTTATCCTCCATTGTTTATAACCTGAATTCTGATACATATAACACCTATCTTCTTATTCATATTTATAGAAATTGAAATATACAATTTAATAATTAAACAATAATTCTAACCACATTCCTCTCCTTATATAAATGTTTTCTCTATACTTTCGAGGAAAGCATCTCCAGTTTTATCCTTGTTAAAATCCATTTGATAACCTTTTTTCACATTTCACACTCTTTTAAATTGTTTCGAAGTTCTGGAAGTATTTCACAGCTTCTATTTTTAATGACGGCTATTCCCAACGTGTTATTCTGTTCATTTTAAATAGGCATTATCAACAAAAGGAATAAGACAGAAATACAAAATTAAATTTGATAAAAAATACAGATATTTTAATAGGCAATAAAGAAAGCTAAAAAGACAAAACTACTAAGAAACTTTACATAAAACAATTTAATAACGCACACAGAAATAACTCAAATGAAACGAGTAATAAGAAAAAGTTACACGAGATGAGGTACGTTTCTTGCAGATTAATACGCAAGAACCCAACCTTCTATGCCTGAGGTCACGGATTATCAGTCCGGCAGTTGGTCCAAGGATATTAAGATTAAATGGAGTAAAAGTTCTATGGTTATACCGCCTTACAGAATATACGTAAAATGAATGCCATTCGGTTAAGATCCTTTTATAATTACACCTGGATAGGAACAATTTAGGATTCCCACCGTAGCATTCTGGTTAGTGATAACCGCAAAAGTATTGTTAAATGAACAAACAACAAGTGAATTTACGCCCAACCACAAGATTTATTTTTCAGCTGTACGATTGGTAAGTTACCCACTTTCTTTGGGTAGGGTTAAGTTCAGTATGCTATACCAGGCTTCAGTATGGTATACAGAATTTTTGTTTTTAATTATAACTTGTAGACACCATTCGTTTCGCAGGACCAGTCCAATAGAAAAAATGTGGAGGGCGTAGCATTGTTAACCGTTTTCGAACCCCCATCATCATCCAAATCAACACCGCAGAAAGGACACGGACACCCTAAAGACATTATCCTTTGTGGCTGACATATGTTCGCCGCCCAGCAGATGTTCTCCGTCATGTGTTCCCGTTTAACTTTTGTCTTACTGTTATTTTCTATAATCAGCTGGGAATGTGCATGTCTATTGACAACTTTTCAACATTCGACAAAAGGTGGACGTTCTATCACTTGAAAATATGATAAAAATTATATAATTACATAGGATATTGCGATGCAGGAAATGTGTTAATACGCGATGGCACGATATGCAGGAGATTAGGAAATGTTTTATGTTATGTTGCACAAAAATGAAATATTTTTTGTTAAATCATTTCGAAACAAAAATTATATCTCCTGAATTTGGTAAATATAACTTCGTCAACTTACTTCGCTTTAAAGATTAGTAAGTTATTAAAAAGCTCTTGCATTAGAACCAGTGCAGGGTCTTGGATTCATTAAGTGGTAAAGACTATTTCTAGGACAACGGTTGTGCTGGGAGGGGATTTGTCCTAGATCGCGGTCAACCGCCAGGCTTTTCAACTATCACCCTCACAACTCTTCTTTACGAATGTGAAGAATGGACAGTCTTCAGGTATTTGAAAATGAGGTATTGCGTAGATTGTTCGGACCAAAAAAGAATGAGACCACTGGAGAATTTAGGAGATTACACATCTCAGAATTGCTTAGCCTGCATCCGGTTAATACTCGTATTATTGAAGTGATAGTGTCGCAAACATTTAATAGGTTTGTAAAGTTGGACTCTGTAACGAACGAATTCATAAAATTTTATAAGCGTTGTGCCGACTGGTCTGAGTGGTAGACCGAGCGTTAGGGGGAGAATTACAGATTGATCTGGAGGATTCGGTTTTGGGTAGTGGACCATGGACGGAAGATTGTAAGCAGATGTCAGTGGTATCGGCATAGAGCCTAAGAGTTCGCTAAGCCTTATACTCCCCCGTAACAGAAAAATTCCTAATCTCCTGCAAAAATTGTATTTTATTTATTTGTAATAGGTAAAGCTTATTTTATTTTGTGCCTTTTTATTTCATACATTTCTGTAAAATTCATTGACTGCACCCCCCGACCGTTTTCAATACTTCTCAAGATACCAACATTCAACAATTTCCTCTTCATTAGGGTTTTGGATCTTTATAATGTAGAACAAAGGCTTATTTTTATCTAGATCAACCAACTAGACATAAGTGGTTTTGATAGAAATCCGGAACACTTACTTCCTAGACCATATCTGTCACACTGCACAATCGGAGAACGCTTGAACATCGAGTTCGATTTTTTAGGGCAGAGAGAAGTTGAGCCACAAAACCAAGGCATGTCAAGTAAACCAATGTAGAGGAAGGTCATGTGAGAGAAACTGCAGCCATGAAGTAGGAACATTATAATAACCTATATATTGTTCAATCTCATTTTAGCATTCATTGTTAACCAAAGAAGAGAACTTAACAAAGAATCAGGATACGCAGTTAAAACTGTAACAGTGGTACATTTCAATGGTTATATAAAAAGTTTTTAGTGATCTAATATTCTAGCAACGGACCTAGAAAATTCTTTTGTGAGTCTATTGCCGTATTATATCAGTTAAATTACAAATACTCATAAAAAAATTGGCTACTCGGAAATCACTGTTCCTGGCTTCTTTAAGCCATTACAAAAAACATAGCACTGTGTTTAAATTTAAATGGGAAAAAACGGGATTCATCGATTTAAAAAAAAAAACATGCTACGTCTTATTCCAATATTTTGATTGTAGGACGGTTATTTCAATAAAGTGAAATAATATTAAACTATAATTTTGTTTACCGATAAAAAAATAACCTGCACTATTGCAACTCATGAAGGGTCTTGATTTCAGTGCGTGGTTGAGATTGTACTGTTATATATATATCTTGGACAACAGTTGTACAGGAAGGTGATTTGTCCTAGATCACGCTCAACCGCCTGATTCCACCCTATTTTGATACCTACTTTATAGAGCCTGGATAGGTCCCAGAAGTGGAGGTGGGCAAAGTAATTCCTTTTACTGAATCGTTCCTTTTGAGATAGTTCATTTCAAATGAACTACATAGTTCATTCTACAAAAGAACTAGAAATGTACTAAACTAAGAGTGGAATTGAACTATGGAAAAAGGGGGAGAAACTGAAATGTCAAATGAACCAGAAAGTTTCAACAAGTTCACTTAGTTCAGTAGTTCGTCTTCGTTCAATCACAGGTCAGACTCCTGCGGTGCCCTGTCCGAGTGTGGGGTAGCTGGTTAGTGGTGTGAAGTGAAAAGAACTATAGTTCACCAAAACAGAGAGCTCTCTTAATAGTTCATTTTCCGGATCTAGTTCAATGAAATAGTTCGTTCACTTACTTCTCATCTCTACC
Source organism: Troilus luridus (assembly GCA_964056705.1). Taxonomy (NCBI): domain Eukaryota; kingdom Metazoa; phylum Arthropoda; class Insecta; order Hemiptera; family Pentatomidae; genus Troilus; species Troilus luridus. Next base: position 50,304,558 of record OZ057414.1, read on the forward strand.
CAGAAGGGTCCTAGATCCCATACGATCCATTTCCACCGCTAACAGATTAAATAAAAGTCTGCCTGATCTTCGGGACGGCAACTCAGCGCTCTACCTGTGAGGCTACGTGCTCCCTTTATCTATAAAACAAACTTAAAATAAAACAAAAACATTCCATTATCTTACTTAAAGCAAAATATTCAATTTCTTGAAAAATATTACTACGTAGTACTATGCTTATATTTTAGTAGACTCACTAAGGGGGATACGATATAATTACTACAGTAGACTTCAATTTATTGAATAATATTGGAGTACAAAAACATCTGGTACCTACTTTAGTGCATTTAAATGAAAAGTTGAATAATTTACGACTATATGAGCCGCATACTAAACTATGAAATTATTTTTAGTAGAAATACCATTATTTTTATTGTTCTGTGTATCTTGCGAGCTTTCGATTATATTTATCTTTTCTGTAATTAGTCTTTTGTTTACAATCACCATCCCCTCTATCTTGGCATGAGGTCTACGATACAGAAACCAGAGATATTTATTCCATAAGTGCTTAGTTTTCAAAAAGACAAACTCCCCCAAGAAGGACATGAGACTGTTTCCAAGTAGTGTCAATGACCCAACTAATCCGCTCTCTTCATAAAACCGGTCTAAGGATGAAAAAGTTTTTCTTATAAGTTGCCAACTGATTAGATTAACAGCTACGTAGGATCTAGTACATATAAAAGTGTATCTAAAACTATTTTAAGTAGGTTAAAACCTACAACAAAATAAATAAAATTCGGTTATCTGTTCCGCAGGTTGTCTCCTCGAGTTGAATTACAAGTTTTAACTGTTTATTTGTATAATTTGTAATATTTTCCAAAAGTACAAGTTACGTACCATGAGCTGTAGTATGGGAAAGAGTTTATGATTATGGGTAATGAGTAGATTTCGGTAATCATTTCATCAAGAAACAAAAATTTCAACTAACATTTCGAAGTTTAGATGATATACGTTTGTTGAAACGTTCATTTCTAGATGAAATGATTACCGAAGTATACACATTTCCTATGATTACATTCTCTTTCCCACACTGAAGCTCATGATAACTTTTATTTTTGTAAAATATTAAAAGGGAACGAATAAAAAGTTAAAACTTGTTATGACTCAACTCGAAGCGACAACCTGCGGAATAATTACCCAAATTCGTATTAAATAATTTTAAAAAATTACGTCAGTAAATACCGTAAGTTTGTTTATACGTGAAATATTTCAATATATGTATGAATTAATAATAAAAATTCCTCTATTTTATCATTTCATAAACAGTAATTTATCCAAATAAATTACATAGGCATTCACAAAAGTACTGTACTGAATTATTTAACTCATGTGGTTGAATTTCAGAATTCACATTTAGACAGGTTTGATATAAGGTGTTCAGGATCCAAAGCGTAATACTCCAAAATTTTAAAAACTGACTTTTTCACATTTTTCGCTAGTTTTGTCAAGCAGTTTTGTCCAAATCTGAACCTGTTTCAGTAATATGTACTATTTGATCTACTTTTGATCTTAAACGCCTCATATCTTCTTTGTTATTAATAGAAACTACAAAGAGTTTAATGTAATAAGGTGAAAAACTAATTAAAATTATATGATTATTAATTTGTTCAAGAATAGTTTATTTTTTTCATCGATCCCTATGTCTAAAATTATTTTTAAAACATAAATACCTGTAATAAAAAACAATATTCTGATATGCTTATTAATTATATTTTTTTTTGTTTTTGAGTATAAAAATGTTGTAAAATCATTAAACAAATTAACATACGCATCTAGTTGTGGATGTAGGAAAAACGTCGATGCATATATTTTTTAAATATGTAGGTTGATTGAATTTTATTTAAATATTTTTGTCCAAGTTGTTTTTATACAATATATTGACTAATAAAATTCGAGTTTATTATATTATTATTATACTGGTATTTTATTGAAAAAAATAAAAAAATGGTTTCTAATAATAATTAACTTTAAAGTTAAAACATTGATATTTATTATTGATCAAACATTGCGGATTTAAAGTAAAATAACACTGAGCCAAAGTTAGGAAAACAAAAACAAAATGCTATGTTAGAATAAGATTCACCAGGGACAGAAATTAGAATCGATTCCCACGATTTTTTTTTTCAATCCAAAGAAAACCCAGATGTTTCAGATCTCCAAGGTCTTTGCGGTTATCGTTGTCAACAGGTGAATATCCTACACCCTTTCAACTATTTTAGATTGCAATAACTTCTACAAAAACACTATTTAATGTATTTCTTATCGTGTTTTCTTTCCAGTCTTTGGTATAGGTAAAGCTGGATATTGTTAAATAAATTCAATTTTCGATATTAATTAATTGATCGAGATAACTTTTATCTCAGTAGTTCCTCTTCAGTGCTACATCACAAATAGAGCTTTTCATTATTTATCACACAGAAAATATTAAAATTATTGGTGATAAGTATAATCTAAAATATCACAATTTCTTGGCTTACATTGTCCGTGGCTCACTTGTACCGGGTCAATTCATATAAAATATAAAATATGTCCGTTTTTATTTTTTCTAAAATTGAAAGTTGAATTAATAGACTCTTGTAGTTCACTATGTTTATATTTACAGATTAGAATGAGCTGTTATTAATCATCCCTTTTTTATATTTACTATCACTACAATTGAACGATCATTGTTTGGTATGCCATCAAAAATGATCATGGCGATTTTTGTACATTTTTTTTATGAGTTTAAACTTAGACTTTCTGCAGCCCAAGCCTGCAAGAAGCATTACCACCGCGTTTGAGGAACGGTTCTGTAACGAACAGACCATCCGTCGTTGGTTTCAGAAATTTCAAACAAAAAAGTTAGTGTTAATTTTTTTATTAATTGGTATTATTTTTAAATATTTTTTTTTTGAAGAGAAAAGATTTTGCCTGGTCGAGATATAGGATCGGTGAAGAAAATGGATTAGTCTGACTTGGATGTGACCCCTGGTAGCTCAGATGGTTAGAGCACTGCTACGGAGAAGCAGACAACCCGGGTTCGATTCCCGGCCAGGGTAAATCTTTTCTCTTTAAAACAAAAATATTTAAAAAAAATATTGGTTTCCATGTAGTGGTCAATGGAAGGAAAATTCATTTATCCTTTCTACCCAGAGGTGAGACTATCACATTCCCATCGTACTGCAAGGATATTGACATAATGCAACAAAAACCTATAAAAAAATCAACCTGCATTGTATAATCGGAAGGGACCTATACTCTTACACGACAACGCCAGACCTCATGTTTCACTGCAGGTAGTGAAGAAACTAAACGAGCTGGATAACGATGTCCTCCCACACTCAACTATTTCTCCAGACTTATCTTCAACAGATTTCCACCTGTTCAGCAATTTTGAAAACTTCCTTGAGAATAATTTTTTGATAATGATTCTCAAGTCAAAAACGCATTTTGAGATTTTATTACATCACAGTAATCTGAATTTTCTTGTTCTAGGATTGAAAATTTGATAACACATTGGGGGAAATGTATAGAAAGTGAGGGTAAATATTTTGAATAAAAAGGTTTTTATTTCACATTCTGTATTATAATGAATAATCTTTCTTTTGAGTACGTATATTTAATATGAAACAGCAAAATAAATACTTTTAATAGCCGATTCCTACCGAATAAAGTCGTACATCATAACAAAAACATGGAATGATACAGGCGAGCTCAGTGAACCCTAAGGACATGGTGGAAGCTGTGAACCAACATCTAATTGGTAATTGTCCGTGCCCTGGGGCGGGTGTCATTAGGATAGCTAGGCACGTACCAGGCAACACCATCTCCACTAGTTCTAGGCAAAGCTATGGTATTAAGATGGTAAGGTTCGTGTTCTCTGGTGCAGCTGATGGTAGGAGTATGATATCAGTCCATAAAATATAACAATGAAAGTTTTATTTTATCAAAAAATGAAGGTGATCCGTCAGTGGTCGAACGCTGACTTGCCGTGCCGAAAGTCCCCGGTTCAAATCTGACTGTAGCAAAAATTTATTTAATCTATTAATAGCTAGGACGCACTAGGACATTGTGGAATCTGGAGACCCGCTTGGAGCTCACCTGGTCTCTATAAAGTGAGTACTCTTAGTTCAGGAAAAACCTGGGGGTTGGGCTTGAACTAGAATAAATCACCGCCCCGCACAACCGTAGTCCTAGAAACTGTACAGTCTTTACTCCATACTGTACAGTCTTTACCCCGTACTGTACCCAGGACTCTTCATTGGTTGTAGTGGTACAGGTTTTTTTTAATCAAAAAATTAAATGTAAGGATAGGAATGCAATCTACTAACGGTTTATCTACTATATTGTTAAACATAACACCGAATTCCAATTCTCAGAATTAATACCATAAAAATGTTTGTGTCCATTCTATTTATGTCAATGTTTACCTCGACTAATCTTTTAATTTCTTGTAGCTTGAGTTGGCTTTGTGAGGTCGTTAACAGTTTTACTACACACATGCAATGCCAAAAGAAGAAATCGTGATTTGAAAAAAAGTTTCTTATGACATTACTTGAAAAAAAAAGTCTTAGTGCAAACGCAATCGAAGAACATTGTGCCATAGAAGGAGATACAGTTATCTATCGAAAAACTGCTTGTGATGGTTCAGGCGTTTCAACAAGGATATGACCTTTACAGATGAACCTAAATCAGATCGCCTATCGGATGATCTAGCAATGGTAGCACAAAACTCCACGATTTGGTCAACCAGAAACAGGCAACGTTGCAACTCGGAACCTGCACACAAGGAAAAACTATCGTAATAGCTAGCAAACGCCTTGCCTCATCCTGGTATAGCCAAGTTATAAGGTTTATTTAGATCAATAAATGATATAATAATTATCATTAATCAATTTAAGCACCATCAGAATTCGATTTGTTTAGATAAATGATTAAATTTTTAAAAGCTCGAATCGACAATTAGGAGGGCGTAAATAATGGATGTGATGAGTTCTTTTTCCCCCCAAAAAAGGAGTGGTATCGGCATCAAATTCAATTACAAACAAAAAGATGGATAAAAGTAGAAATGGACTCTATTTTTTCTGAAGGTCTGTTGTAACATCCTATTTGAGTATTCCGCAATACGCATATATACGAATATATATAGGATGCGAATGGAAAAATTCCATAACCATGGCCTTAAGTCACAAGAATACAGAAAAAAACGGTACTTGTGTATTACCTGGCTTACATGAAACTACCTCCTTATCTCGTGTAACCTCTTCTTATCACTCGTTCCAGTTGAGTTATTTGTGTGTGCGTTATTCAATTGTGTCCTGTGCTGTTTTTAGTATTTTTGTCTTGTTAATTTTCTTGATCGTCTATTTAAAGTTCTGTATTGATTATTAAATTTAATTTGTATTTTTGTCTTATTCCTTTTGTTATGGTCTATAAAATGAGCAGAATAAGTTGTGAGATATATCCAGAAGTTCAGAATAATTCCAAAAGACGAAAATATGTGAAAAGGTTCATCAAATGGATTTTAACAAGGATAGAAATGGAGATTTTTTCGTCGAATGAATATGGAAATTTATAGGGAACTTATGTAAGTGACAAGAGGGGTCTAGATTTTGTATTTTTTAATTAAATTTTGTATAATTCAATTTCCATTAATTTTAATAAGAAGGTAGTTGTCATCAATATCAAAATTATGAATGTTCAGGTTGTAAATAATGGCGGATAACAGTCCTTGCAAACCGCCTAATACATAAGTACCGAAAAACGAACCAGTCAACGATAGAGGTGGAGCGTCTTGGAGTAAGGTTGTTGTCTTTATTTGATGAGTCTGTTGATGTGAGATGTGATGCACTTTGAATGATTTTTTGTTGTTTCAGTATTTTAGAGACTTAGTATGAGGGATTATGATTTTTTATTGAATTTTATTATTTTCCAGATTAAAACTAATAAAGAAGGAATTTTAAAATTTTACTTTCACGTTTTTTAATTTTTGGTTATTTTGCGCTGTAGCTGTTGAATAATATTACAAGTAATTAAAGCAGTGACTCATACAAGTAATTGTCACTGGAAAGGCGAGTCTTAGTAATAGGATAATAATTATTGGGGTAAACGCCTATAGAGCCTTGGAAATGCACGCAGTGTATTTACAAAACGTTCACATCCTGTAGATAGAACGCTCATTTTTTGTCATAAAAACGTATTTATTAATTCTAACGATAAAAATATGCATTAATTATAAAAAATATATATAGTTTTTCTTAAGATATTAATTATAATTTTTTTGCAATAAAACGATTGAAACTTACTTTCTGCATAACTTATATATTTATATACTAACGGCAGACCAGCCGCCATTTTACAAATTATACAATGTTCATTCATGTTCTACAGTAAGTACTTAATTTTAGTAGAGGTAGGTAATTGTAATAGTAAGGCTTTTAAAATATGAGCACTCATTTAGTATTATTTTCAGATATTGAGTATTTTGCGTTAAATAGAATAATAATTATTTATTTATTATTTTAGGTTTTTTTTGCATAGAAAAAAATTATTATTTTTTATTGAAATATCAGTCATAATAAAGAAATATTGGAATAAGGTGTAGTTTGTTTTATCATTTTTTAATGAAGCATTCTAATAAAATTCAAAAACAGTGCTATATTTTGCGTAACCGCATAAAAAAGTCAGAACTACGACTTTGTGAACTGATCGAGCATGACAAAAGACTATACAAAACGCTGTTCCTTGATCCATTGCTAAGCAACGCCGATAAAATATTACATCACTAAAAACTTTTTTATATATTAGAGAGATATATATAATTAAAAAATATATTTCTTAATATAATTGAGAATTTTTATATCAAAAGTCAATATACCCATTTTTTATATGTACCCAAGTACTAAAAGGAAAAAATATATTGTACATCACTCCCTAAAAAGAAGAAGAGGTAAAAAGAGAGAACTGAGCATAAAATTCTATTGTTCTGTTATTCTAATGAGGGAGCGATATTTTGTTTAATTTTATTTATTTACTTTTATTTGTATCAAAATAGTGATTACGCATGGCCAAGATATCAAAATTGGAAACAAAATGTAATATAGTATAATGAAAAAAGGAAATATTGGCATCTTAGAAGTTGAGTCCCCTTTTTGAGGGTCGATTTACTGGAATATTAGTTACGGTTCAGACAAAGAAGTCAGCATGTCCACCCATGCACCTTCAGCATTCGTCTTTAGCCTGCAGACTGCCTGCTTCCCTTTTGGGAGGCTTCATACTGAAACAAATGCCAACACCTCTATATGAAGTCTTTGGAAAACTTACAGGACTACTAATCATTTAAAATCAGTTATATTAAATTAAATATTATATATGCTTCATATAATTAAATATTTTATGCCATATCATAAAATAAAAGCATCCTGGTGTTCCATTAATGTCCCCTTGTGTGGTGGATCACCAGTCCTCTTCCCTTAGTCCAGGAGCTGTGATAAGCCTTTCACGATTCCTCAAATAAACCGCCCGGGCGCCCCCCGGACCAATCCTCCTTTCGACTATTTGCCATCCTCGATAACCACCCAAAAACATTTTGATAATTTTAAATGTGATGTAATATTAAGTAATTTTTGTTTGGAGTATTATTAGCTTATGTAGTATTTTTAACTTTTGATGTGGGATATACATTCTCTGATCTTTATTAAGTAATATTATTTCTCTGGCACCGATAATACATAAATCGGCGAAACATCGCTAGTTACTTTCTGGAATTTAAGGTACTTAAGGATACGCTTTTTTAGTATATCTTTAATAATTTTCCATATGTTCACTTAATACTAATGTCTAAAATAGTAATAATAGTGCTTCCTGTTATTTGTTGTCATCGCAGAAATTTAGAACTTTTGAGAAGAAGCCTTCATATCGGAAACTAGATGTGAGGATTCCTGTTTAAAGATCCAGAGACAAGAAAAGGATAGTGACGCGGACATGCAGGGACCTGTAGCGGCTATAAAAGATTACATCACCTTGAGGTTGCTCCGGCGGCGGCCGATTAGTTTCGCCTCTTTCACTGGAGGTGTCGTCCAATAGAGAGCGAAAAACGCAGGCTCAGAAGGAGCTATGGGAATGTGCTCTCAGGAGATATAGCAACATGAGTCAGTGCATACTCATGCAAGGTCCGAAGGCTGAGTTGAAGCTTATAAATGCTGTCGATGCAGAAATGAAATTGGAATCAGTGACTGACTGCCTCCCATTTCGTTAAACTATGTTTAAAACATTTTATGCAGTATTAGGCATATTGCTTTCTAGTCTATAGATGATCACCCTTCTTGGTCTCGTCCAGCGTCAAAAGTACTATTTGAATTTCTTGTCTTGTCTTCATGATACAGAAATAGTGTACTTACTATCCCTCCGCTTACGGACTCTTTAAGTTTGCCGATATGATGTAGCTTGTGCAATTTTGTTTAAAATTACCATTTTTTTAAAAGGTTATCTTTTGAATCAGTCATACTCCCAAAGTTACCTTGGGTATTTCGGAGTCGGTAGAATCCTTAGCTGACAACAAGATACTAATATTTAACCAATATTACACATCTGCGCTGAAAGACTGTAACATAGAACATTGCATTATACTTTACTTTATAGGTGTTCCTACAAGGGTTGCTTCAATTTGTCAGAGCAGATCTCCAAACCTCTCCATCCATTATAATATTACAGATTTAAAAAAAATGTTGGGTATGGCATCGTCTTAGCCCAATTATTAAAAAAAAAATTGTGTTAATAGTCGACGATGATATTTTCGACTTATAACGTATGTGTTTGATAGGATGACCAGCATTGGCCGTATTGTTTACTTTCAAATTTTAAATATTTATATACGGAATTAAATTTTTTATATATTATATGTTATCTAAATACTACCGCCATCAAAATGGAAAAAAAAATGATATTCCATTATATTTTTTCATATGGTTCCAACATTTCCGTCCTTTTTTGCTTTCTTCTTCCAAAAGCCCTGACTTTTTTTTTTTGCGTTGTTTTATAGCTAGCTATATAGTGGCACGAAACCGGCTAAATCATCCATAGATATTTTATAATTTTTTGTTTTGACGAATACAAATTCCCTTCACAATGTGCTATTTCATACTATTTCATAACTATTGTTGAAAATTTGTTGCAGTAGGATTGCGCATTCGGAAGTTTATTCAATATACATTCAATTCAATTAATGCTTACGTCTGGAAATGTTATTAGTCTTAAGAGTATATTTTACAACGATAATGCTTAAAAAAAATATGCCTCCAAATGAAATCCCCTCGCCGCCATGCGCTCGTCTACATCCTGCAACAATCGCTTCCTGAGTCGCCCTCTTTTCCTTCTTTCTGTCGGGCGATAGTCAACGATTAACTAATGCACAAAGGTAATAAATACCGGTAGTAAGAGGAGAAAAACTGGCTTAAAGTCAGAGGATGAAGATCCGGATGAGGAGTGGAACTCGAGGAAGAATGGATACCGAGCACCATTGTCTTCAGCAGGACTAAAGGATGATACAATAACAAAGAGTTACGATAATATAATGACAAATACAATAAGATGCAATAACTGATTTATTTCAAAACCATTATTTGAACTGATGGAAAACTTAACTAGATTAAGCTCCTTTACGAAATTTTGATACGTTTAAATGTAATGTAAGTTGTGTATCGAATAGTCTTAGTATTTTTTATTTAATATAACTACAACCCGGTGAATAAGTGGTTAGGTCTAATTGTGTCCAAAATTAATTTCTTGTACTTAAGTAAGCGGAATCGAGTTATTTTCGTAGTGAGTACGGAGCTCTAAGTAAGGCATTGACTTGAAACGGAGTTATTGCTTATATTACAATTCCTTTTCAAGAAAAGAACTACTTTTAAATTTTAAATGCTGACATTGCGAGGAAGACAATCTTTGGTCGTACGCAATCTAATTTTTTTCTGCCCCAATGATGCAAGAATCGGTGAAACATCGCAGATTATTTTCCAGAATTTCAGATGTTTAAGGATCAGCTTTTGGAGTGTATTTATAACAATATTCCTTGGATTAAAGTAATATATGTTAATATCTTTACCAAGTATGTAATTGAAAATGCATTTGTCAAAAATTGTATCTCAAAATATTTGTTTAGAGTTAGCCAAAGAATAATGAAATGAAATAATAAAATTCCAGAAGAGTAAAAATCCAAACTTAGACGATGTTATTTTATTAACTATTAACATCCTCACTCCAGAATTAAGTTGTTCCTAACAGCTCCACTTGTTCTGAAAGATTTAAAAGTCATGCCCATTCGTCGCACTAGACAATTAACGCGCGTCACTGGGTTTTTCACTTTCCCTACGAAAAAAGTAAATTGTTCAAACTTCTATTTTTTCAAAGATTTCGGAATACCTAGTTGCTGAGTGACGGCAAAGTAATTTCCTGATAGTTTTGTATTTTATTGGAACGAATAATGTGGTGATGCGAAGTATGTACTAGATTTTTTTAGTGATCATCGCGAAGATATAAGCTCGAGTATCGCATAATTACTTATATCCTGTGAGAAATTCATATATTTATTTATTTTATCTATGAAATCATTGCAGCCCTGGAATTGTTGATGTTGGGAAGTTGATACATTTTTAGTTCGGGAAAGAATGCCCAGGTAATGTGTTGAAAGGCTAATAAAATACTTTCTAGTAAAAAAAATCATTTTAGTTTTTTTTTAGTAATAACCTATTATGTGAATAGGTCAGTGTGTAGAAGAATGTGTTACTGATTTGTCTGTTCTTGGTTCGAAAATTTTAATGTATTTGTGCTGTTAACAGCCATTGTTCTGGATGGTCTGGAGTGCCTATTGAGGCTAACACAACCTCGAATATCTTAGTACTAGTAGTCTAAGATAAGGGGGTAATAGCCTTAGTAATACTCTTAGTTAATAGTCTTAGTAACAGGGGGTTTAAAACTCGCAGTAGAGCGTGATCACGACCAAATCAACTGCAGAAAGGCTGTGGGACCTGCAGACCCTCCTGTGATTCTACCAGCCTATTTAAAGAGGGTATTCTTAATTGGGGGGGGGGGGTGGGAAGCTAGGACAAATAACCTCCCGGGACCAATCTTTGTCCTAGAAACAGTAAAGTCTCTACCATGTACAGTACCAAAGACCACTATGGATTGTAGCGGGACAGTTTTTTTTTTGTTTGTATCTATTACAAACTTCTGTCCGCGGACAACTACCCAAGCCCAAACCCACCAGATTACTCTTAACCCTACCTCTAAGACTCTTCCCAGTTACCAAGCCCAGCAACTTTACAATCCCATCTTAATCTTCTTTCCGTGACGCTATAATTAACTGGGTGCATGTTTCGCAATTCCGCGTTGTGTAATCTCCTAAATTCTCCAGTGGTCCCATCCTTTTCGGACCTTATTTTCGAATACCTTAAAACTTTGTTCATCTATTGTTAAATAATAAGGCACATGAATGTTTTTATATATCTTATGTTTCAATGGTTGATTAGCATCCAATATAGCAAATAAAAAAAAGAGCTCGGTCATGGAGAAAATACGGCGTTTTCTCAGGACCTTTTCTACAGCAATATACCTTTTAACAAATTACATGAGGTTTGGTTGATAATGACAGTTGAGGGCATGTAATTGCTCACAACCAGCCGGCCACTAAGGTATCGTTATAGTGTGGCTGAGTATGGAACCGACTGCAACGGATTTTCTCAGCCAAGTCGACCGTAGTGCCGCTTCCTCCAGAATGTGCCTTATGGAAGTTGGATTTCCATTTCGGCAACTGTTTCAACATCTGGGTTATAAGCGTAAACTGAATTATCCTAATACATAATAATTCTAGTTTCAAATATCATTTATCTAAAAGGAAAAAAAATAATAAAAGACTTTAAGTGGAGCGTTTAGTTTCAAAAACAGATAACTCCAAATATTCAAACATGTAATTTTTCGCTACCCAAAACAAGCAAATTTATGCTCCCAAAACTTAAAGTTTAGAACCGGACTAAAATCATAAGAATTTAAGCGGAAAAGTGTCATATTAGACTAAATTTCTAGACTAAACTAGCAAAAAAAAAATCAAGTATTGAAAATAAGGAGTAATCTGCTTTTGGTCCTGAACGCCTCCAATATTAATGTTAAATAAAGACCTCGCAGGGTTCGTCCAATTAGAAAAAAACCTCTAGCGATGAGTGAGTTTGATTTTCAATTTGGTTGCAAATACGCGACAATTTATATTTTAAAAATATATTCAAGTTTTTATACTACATATTCAATATTTCCTTGTAATAATCAAAGGATTGAACCAGGAGAGAATGTAGGAAAACATTTACAGGATTCTAATTTTAAAAATATGTATGACAACATTAGCCACAGTGTGATGGTTAGGTGATACATTTCACTTGACAGTCAGTTATGTTTTGTGAGGAAGTAGTCTACCGTAGATAGATAGCATATGCATATGCATCACATATAGATAGCATATGCATCACAATTCTTCCTTGAAGGGCAGGAAAACAATCTCAAACCAGAGAAAGTGAAAAAAACTAAATAATTACATAACCAATATCATTATAATAAAACAATATAACATAACCTTCCTAAGATTATACCTGAAACAGCTCGCCGTTTCAGGCTACTTCAACATTTACAAGACAAACGCTCTAAGCTCCCAATTAATTACAAAAGACTCAAATAAATGACAATCATTAGGCCCATCTGGACTTACGGAATAGAGCTTTGGGACTCCACTAAGCCATCGAATTCCTCTCGTATTCAATCCTTACCATCCAAAATCCGCAATGCTCCTTACTTTGTTACGAACAAAGTAATCCATAATGACCTCAATGTCCCGTTTATTGCTGATTTGGCCCGAATCCGATACCAATCTTTTCAAGACAACCTTCATTTCCACTCAAACCCACTAGTTTCAAACCTCGCTACTTCTTCAATCCTGATAATCCTCCGAGGCTTCTGAAAAAAAGATGGCCTCGTGACCTTCTAAGCTGAACTTTTTATTTGAATACTACCCTCTCCACTTGCCTTTGTCTCTGGGCATTACTTATCTTTCACTATATTTACTTGATGTATTCTGTATACAGTTGATTATTTCAATAAATACATTTAAAAAGAAAAAAATTATACCTCCTGATCAGATATCAATGGACGTGAAAAATGCCATATCAAACATGACGACAGGATCCGAGTCTCTGATTTTCGACTGATTAATATAAAAATATCTACTTTATTCTTCTCAGAACACGTGTGGTATATAATGTGGTAACCGATACGCAACCTATTAGTAATAATTTTTTTAACACAGCTTGCTCATGGAAACCAAATGAATCGGAAAAGTCACACAGTGGAAACTAAGATGCAGTTGAAAAGATTAAAAGAAGATAATTCCTCGGAAGATTATATTAAATAATCCTTCTTACACAGCTCCTTGTTTAATTTTTCTAAACTTTAAATTTTGACCCTATTATATTATTATTCTTTTATGTTTTAATTGCACTTTCGCAGTATTCAATACAGCAAATTTGGTCTCGATGATCTCTTTTTCTCCTCAATTGGCAGGAATATGAAATTTTTAATAACTGGTTAATGATTTCTGGGCCATTGTCATTTTAACATTTTCAAAAGAAGTCCCTAGGAGAAGATAGGAGGAAACCGACGGAAAAAGTAGATTTTGGTAACGTGTTGACCAGTGAAACGTGTATTTGCTATGAATATATGATTATGTAGTGGGAATGCCCTTATCTTTGTGTATAGATTGATTAAAATAAACCAAGGACCCTATGCAATTTTTTAATACTATTTTAATCTCAAAAATTGGAAGGGAAGTTTAAGGGTTTTCTTTTCATAGTTAAAAGAATGAATTTCAACCAGAAAAACTCATAAAAAATGTAAGTGTTCTTAAGATCCGAATGAATTATAATTATTGAAAAAATATCAAATGATTGCAAAATTATCGAATTATTTTTTTATATTTTATTCTGGATGATAATTGATAATTATAATAACTTTCTAAACAATATTAACCCCAATATACACCAGCCTTAACATTTATTGCTAACACGAGAAGAGCCATCTTGACCTCGTTACGAACAGCTGCTGCTAAAAATATCGGTAAGATGTTTTGGTTGTTAGTTTGATTTAGTATTTCCGTTCGCTATTGAGATAGAATTGTTTGATTGTTTATAAATGGAATGTGAACCTATCGATTTTTAAATTATTATAATTTCATTTATGGAAATTCGAATATTTTAGTTTAACTTCCCAAGAATGGAATCTTTTATAATAATTTTATAAATAAATTATTTTTCTGTCTTTCCGGCGCTACATTCTAGTCTAAACTTAGCGTCCCTCACAATCCGTCTCCAATATACCTGATCCATCGCCTTCCTCCTACAAGCGGACACTTCAAGTTTGTAGGGATCTTGTTCTACATCCTTCATCCACCTTGTTCTTGTGTGGCCTCTTCTTCTTTACCCCAGGAAATTGGGGATAGTAGAGTCTTCTACTAGGAAATATAAAATAGAACCTACTACTAGAGGTCCCTATTAATAGGCTCAATTCCCTGCCGTTATTCTACTTTTGATCTCACCACTTCCCTTGTTTTCGCAGTTTAGTTCCACTCCTAGGTACGTGAATCGATACAACAGCTTCGAAGCGATAGTTACTCTCCACCATATCCACTTCTTCTAGCTTAGGATCCAGCTAATACCATAAATTTGTTTTTTATATATGTTTATATAAATTAAAATATGATTGATAAAACCACTTCATCATGCTAATCTTACAAATATTTACAAAACCTTGGATAAGTCTTTTAGTTATGCGACAAATCCATGTAATGTAACTATGTTTCATGAATGTTTGTCACTTAGTTTTTCTTTAAAACCATTATATTGATATAATTCATTCTGTTGGGAGTTCTCAACAACTTATCTCATATCGATCAGGCGAGGGAAGGACTTGCAATATAATATTTGAAATAAAATGTCGGGACGAGTATTGGCCCTGAATTAAAAAATAATAAATCAGTATAATAATAGGACTGATCGAAGGGAATTAAAAATCGTTGGCTGTCTTCCTTCGGAGTGGACGTAAAATGACTGTTCAAAGTCTGTGTGGTGTCAGTTACTCGTTAAAGATACCCTAATTATAATTGAATAGGAAAAATGTAGGACTCCCAGTGTAACACCGTGCTATGTAGTATAAATAGAGTGCCATAAAGTAACATTATAAATATAAACAAGATTGATTCAGATAAATTTAATATTATTATAATATTTATTTTTTGTGGCTCATTCAATGCTTCATATCATCATAATTCATAATTTTACACATTTTTTTCATGTACTACTTCAAACTCCTAAGCAGCATGGACGATCATACGCTTTCGTGCCAATAGTAAAAATGATCAAGCATGTTTTGAAACTGACAGGCTTATGTGGACAATTAATTTCCAAGTCTTGAAAGTCTAAAAACCAATTCCTATAAATCAATACCAACATACGATCTAGTGAAGATAGTACCCGAGGGCTAAAAGATGGCCCTAGATGGTGGGTTAGGAGCGCTTCGGGGAGAATATGAATGGAGCAGGTGAAAGGACAGCTGGCCCGAGCGGCATTCCTGGTAGTTCACCTTCCTACATCCCAGCAACCTTACAGCTTAGGAGAGGGGATTTGGTTTTCATTGTTAATCAAATAATTTTTTTGTATACCAATTATTTATAACAAAAAAAAAAAATCGTTATCACTACACCCAATGAGGCGTAGTGGGTTAAGTGCACACTGCTAGGACAACGGTTGTCCTAGGACAAGGGAGGGTGATATGTCCAATTTAAAGCTCAACCGTCAGGTTTTCCCCTAATTCACGGTAATCACTTTATTGAGGCTGAGTGAGCTCCAGGGAGGTGTCTCCAGTTCACACAGCGTCCACCCGTTGTTGCGGAGGCGTCAAGTGTTTTTCGATGGGTGGATTTAATAAGAAAAAGATTAGTAATCACTTAAAAGTCTGTAATCGTCAAATTTAATAAGCTTTAATAATAGTCAAGTATTACAACAGTTATTAACAAGTATAACAAAAAATGACTGTCAACACTGTATTTATGTTTATAACTTTAATTCAATAGATAATTAATATTCTAAATATACAACAAAGTGATAACAAGTTGCCAACCATCTTTTAGCCGGACATCTTTCGAAAAACTATTGAACTGCAGCTTTAATCTCAGAAAGATGTTTTCTAGAAAGAACAATCAGACCATAGAAGTTGTAGTAAACTTAAAAAGGTCCATTTTTTAAAATGTTTTAATGTTCTATCGCGGTTTTTAATTTAAGTCAAGGACCTCTACAGCCATTTAAAGGCTATAGAGGTCCTTGTTATATCCATTAGTTAGATTAGTTGAACGTATGTTCTTTAATTGAGTTTTGAATATGCAGAAGTTATTTATATACATATCAATCACCTCCGTGATAAAGATACTCATCCGTGATAAAGTTATAAAGATCGTATTGTATACATAGTAGAGATTATAATGTCTACCGTCATCTAGGAATCAGTACAGTCCCTACCACGTTCTGAAGCCAAGACCCTTCAAGGGTTGTACTGGTATAAGTTTTTTATTAATAGGTTTATCTTAGTGACTAATGATCAATTTATTTGACTTTCTTCCATTACACAAATCTGAGAATGTTAATCTTAATATTAGGATACTTTTTCTTCCTATGCGTTCACATGCATATTGTTTCATACATAACTCATATTTCGTCGTCACGTTTTAAGAACAATTTATCCATTAACGAATTCTTTTTAATTTTTTTCCCATTACAAAGCGTAAATGTTAACTTTATGAACAGACATAATATCTATAACGATTTACTGAAATTCACTAAAATCCTATTTTTCCACTGTTAGAGCTTGAATATCAGAACAATAAATTCTCAAAACATCGCCAAATGATAGTTTTATATTTATTGATTGAAGCTCAAGAACCTGACAAATTTCTATATATTTATAAAAAAACTCATATATCTATATTTAAATGTATAAACTTCATATAACATTATTCCCAAAATTATATTAATTATAGACAGAATTAATGTCGCAGTTGGCCAATTCTGCATTCACCTAATTGCTCGTTGATAGTTAAAGTCACCTCCGCAATTAATTGGCAAGAAAGGTTATTGCAGAACCAGCTCACAGATATCGGCTTCCTGGTGACACACTTAGCATTTCCCAGCCGGGAGGAATGTTGGTTGCCACCAGATCCTCGCTCTTGCGTCACCATCGTGTCGGTCTTCGGCCTTCTCTGTATGTTTCTGCTGAGCTCGGTCATCTTGTGCAATACCTAAAATGAAAATAATAAATAATAATATCAGGTTTTAGGCAATTATGTAACATTATTATGCAAAATCCCAATTATATCGATACGCTAAATATTATTCGTTTTTTTGTGGATAGAACTTGTGCAGAAAGGTCATGTCATTATATTCCATCTAAAAAAATATATACCACTACTTATAAAGATCGTATTGTATACATAGAAGAGATTATAATGTTTTTAAGCCAAGGTAGTGAAGGGAGGTGATTTGGCAAATATCACACTCAACTGCCAGGTTTTTCTCCTAATTAATGGTACCCACTTTGTAGAGGCTGGGACATCCCAAGGAGGTTTTCATTGATAATAAGTAGTTCATCTCCATTACCTGGGCTCGAAATCAGGAGTTACAGGCAAGTAACCCAGCAGTATTGAGAATCCCCGCTCCCTTTCAATAAATTTAATAAAATATTTTTTATATATAAGTTTTCAATTAAAGGACAGGTTATGTTTATTAATAAAAAATGGACAGGTTTAAGAATAATCAAGGGCTTTAAAACTGTATGGCCAAAGAATGAGATTTATCTATCAGATGGCGCTACAACCCTGCGAAGGGTCCTGGCCTCCTCTATGAGCCTCCGCCATTCGGCTCGGTTTTGTGATGCTGTCTTCCAATTAAAGAATGAGATTAGTCACAGATTTACTTTGTTTTTGGATCCTGAGGGCTCCATGTTATAAATAAATTCTAATTAGTTCAACATTAGTTATTTATTATTAATTTTTGTTTTAATATATTAAGGCTTCTTAAATTCAAGAGGCCTAGCTACAAAAAATGTATGGTCTCATTTCAATATTAATTTTTCCTTTAGTTTTCACAATTCAAAATCACTGAGCTTTCACATTAAAGAAAATAATCAGTTGTAATCATCATGGATACCGAAGAAATCTTGAAATCCTACTTGGGGAAGCATACATCCATCAATTCTTTAAAAGTATCAGAATCCTCTGCTCTTCATTGGGGGAGTGTCAACATGTGATAAAATAATTGACTGAAAGACTATTTGCTAATACTATATATGATTGAATGGCTTGGAGCGAGGTTGATGTCTCTGATTGGCAGGTCTATTTGGCTGTTAATGTGAGATGAGACCAAAAAAAAGGTCCAGATAATGGCAGGATTGGTAAAATATTTACTGGTTGGTTTCCTCCTCTTTAAGACTTGGGACATAATTTTTTGGTGTTTTCCAATTGCGTTCTTATAATGATTTTGTATTTATTTTTGGGTTTTTGCTTATTTTGAATACTTTAAAAATTATACTTAATTTCAATAAAAAAATATACTACCAATATATTCACGATAGGATGGGGAAAATGTATAGCGTGCACGTTGACTGTCGGTCCACTTAACTTTCATATTCTCACACGCCATTTTTTTAAAATACAATTATCCAGTAGTCTTGTAAAAACGATATGGCAGCCAAATTTTAATGTTCATAATTGAACTAATCACAGAAAATACATCCAAACGCAACTTAATAATAACCAAGATATTCTTGGAAAGTGTTCCTAAAAAATAATACATTATATATTATTAATTTTTTTTAGGACGATCGTAGGCTACTACACCAAACTTTATTTGAGATTATTAATGTTTTAGTTGTTACAATATTGTTCATATTAAAATTACACATATAATATTAATAAATTATAACTTTTTATGATATGGTTGAGGGGGTCTTACTGAATTAGAACTTGGAACGCGGCTCGTGGAGTATTTCTGTTACACAACCCGCCTACTCATGGAATTTATCCTTCATGGCGACATATTTAATTTAGGTCTTAAAAGATTTTATGATGAATATAGAAATCCTCCAAAGGAATGCAAAAGGTCTAAGAAACAAATAAATGCCTGATGTATGTGTATTTTTATGGATAAAGCGAGAGCATAACATCTAAGAGAAATTAAAATTATAATTAGTTAAGTAGTTTTTGAGAGAAAAACAAGTCTCGTGCCAAGTTGTGTTGCCGTATCCCTACCAAAACAGTAAAAACAAATAATCAATTTCTGCAAATGATTATTTATTTTAGTATTCTGTTGTTTAATTAATTTGTAAGGGGAGCGGAGGATCCTCATAGTAGATAGCTCAATAGCGCTGAATTGCCGTGCCGAAGGAGCCGGGTTGAAATCCGGCGATGGATCCTGTAGGATCTGAAAACCTTCTTGGGGCTCCCCAAACCTACCAAACAATGTGGGTACTCTTTATTGGGGAAAAAACTGGCTTCGTTGAGGGTTAATTAGGAAACATCACCTTCCTGCTCAACTTTTGTTTTTTAAACAGTACAGTCTCAACAACGTGTACTGAACACAAAAGCCATGGGTTGTAGTAGTACAGGTTTTTTTTTTATTCATTATTGATGTTTTTTTAAGTTACATTGATACATCGTTCACTTTTTTTTTTGGTATGAATGTGAAGAGATGTCTGATTCGTCTTCCGTTTTAATGATTAACAAACCAATATATCGCATTAACCTCAAAAGTTCTATCACATTTTCTGTTTTGAACTTTGTTAATTAATTTTTCACTATCACTAATGGATTATTATTAATTTTGGCAAGTATCAATTACCAAGATGGAGGAGGACAGCTGTATCCGGCGGTAGATGGGCGCACCTGCGCTGTAATCCAAGACACTCCTCCCCCGGCTTCCTGTTGCCGTAGTTCACTACCATCCTTTCCGAGGTTCTTAAAAGTCTTCAGTTTCCTATAGCCTCAGTGAACCTGTCGTCATCCCTATCAACTGTACAGAGGTGTTTCGAAAATAATCCAAGAGACGCCAAAAAGATCTCTCGAAAAAATATAAGAAAAAATTACAGAACATTGAACTGAATGCACTATGGCAGAGGGGTTTCTACAAGAGACAAGAAAATGTCTCGTAGTAAGTACTAGGCCTAAGTTAAATGATGAACGTCGAAGACGGCTGGATTGATAAGAGGGAATGGCAGGATTATTGTGATTGATCTGGATGGATGAAGATAAATAGCTTAAGAAGATCTGGAAGTGGAAACCCTACGGACTGAAAAAGGGAGGGCGGCCTCGAAAAAAGTTGACAGATGAGTACAAAGGATAGACTGGATCGAAGAAAATGAAATATTGGCTGCGAAAACGGCATATTGACTTCTTATGAATATTTGGAATATCTGGACTAAAAGCGATTCACTAACTACCTAGGGGGGTTGAGACTAGGCTCCCAAGACCAC
Source organism: Troilus luridus (assembly GCA_964056705.1). Lineage (NCBI taxonomy): Eukaryota > Metazoa > Arthropoda > Insecta > Hemiptera > Pentatomidae > Troilus > Troilus luridus. Next base: position 50,325,180 of record OZ057414.1, read on the forward strand.
ATCAGTCTGTTAGGATATAGCATAACTTGAGATATCACAGAGGACAAATTTAGACCGATTATAGTTCCAGCAAGCCATACGACGGGGAGTTTTCCCAATGGTCTTTACAGGAGGATATAATAGACTGAAGACTGGCTCACAATCAGAAAATGAAGGAGTAAGTGTACAAGTAAAGAACGAAGAGTAGTTGCGAGCCCAGGGGGCCTCAGGAGATCGCAACGGCCCACAACATGGATTGCATGTTCACTTAATCATTCTTAACGTTCTCGCCCTTGTGAGTCGAGGATAGCGCAAGGAATGAATATAATTTTAATATAAATTAAATTGGTGAAATAAGATAATTATACCGTTTCGTGACCAAGTACTTGGCCTCGAAGACAATTTGAGGTAAGTGCCCTATACTTTTTTTTAATAATAAAAAATCTATTAAAAGTAGAACAAGAAGAGAAGTTTCATGGTCAATTTGTTTGCAACCAGACAGACCTTCAATTAAAATATATTTTAACTAGTATTTTTCTTTTCATTCAGTGTGTGAGTATTTGTGTGACGGTGTTTTTCTTCCACCCCCCCGTTATTTTTTAAGTTTTTCTTCATGAATAAAATTTAAAACTCTCCATAAATTAAAAAAATGTATTCTAAACATTATAACATTTGCTCCTTTAATCAACCCCAATATAACCTATAACAGGATATCAAGCAATAGAGCCAAGGGTGTTCTGAAGGACGTACTATCTCATAGCAGAATGTTGTAGTTAAGTCATCCAACACCAAACACGGATATACATTTTTTTAATTCTGTTGTTTTGTAATCTGTGAGTCATAGCAAAAGTCTATGAACATCATGTCTTGTGCCAAAGAAAATTCTGAAACGGTAGGTGTACCGATTGCTGCATCTTCATAGATTGGAGGAAAATATGATCTGAAGTTACAAAAAAAATAAAAAATAAATCGCTATAACCCATTACGATTCTTGGATTCAGTACATGATAGAGACTGTACAGTTTCTAAGCCAATGATTTACTAGGTTTAACTGATATTACACTTTAACCAAATTAAGGGCTGGGTGAGTCCTAAGAGGTTACAATCAGGCAAAGAAAAATAATATAGCAATAAAGATAGCCAGCTTCCATTATTTAATTTATGTATTAATTTAGACACAATAACACTTCTAGTTTTTTGGTCTATTCCTCTTTCTAACTAGTGCTGCTATGATATGAACATATTGAGTAAAATCAAAATAAACACCAATGTAGCCAAATATACATACGAAATACATACTAATAAATAAGGAATTAATCCGAATATAAATATTTTTACTCATAACTGAAAAATGAACACAATTCCAGGCGTTCAAGATCAAAAGAGGACTGCTCCCAAATCTCAAAAATTGACTTGAAGTCAAGCGATTTTATGCTCCTGAAATTTCAGCTTCAGAACAGGACTAAAACCATGAGAAATGAGGGAACCAAGTGTCGTTTTAGACCAAATGGTTTGACTAAACTAACGAAAATGTGAAAAAATCAATTTCTGAAATTTTGGAGTTATCCGCTTTTGATCCAGAAAGCATCATATCTAGGATTGGCCATTAGCTTTGAAATTATGCACAAAAATTCATTAACAAGAAAGAACAATGACAGGTAAATAAATTATGGAGCCATAATGGTTATACATGTATTACCTATACTAGATGTATAATGGCTTCACTGCAACAACAATAATCTCAGGGAAAATTTATATCTTTTGATCTGAATAATATTTAAACGATAAAATGGGATGCCACCCTGAGATCGTTATACTTAGTGTATAGTAATTCTATATCATTGATGAATAAGAAATATATCCCTCTCTTCTCCAAAGGTTGACAGACTGGGAGTTGTTTAGTATATAAAGATCGTTTTTCATCTAATTGAATAACATTATATTTATTGTGTGCTGATCATTGTTACAAGTTAAATTATTTATTTACAAAAAAGAAAAGGGAGCCATTTGGTTGTATGTGACTGCCTACATCGTGAGTGTCAGCTGTTCTGACTACAACTGCCTGCCTTATCTTCAGGAACGGATCCCAGGGGAGACTTATGCTACCTTGTCAGTGACCCTTAACCGATTTATTTACATATTCCAAGCACTCTAAATTGTGTCTCATATAACAAAATATATTATAATAGAATAAATTAGCAGTTATTAAATCCTTATTTTAAAGATAAGGCTAATCAATTAAAATAAGTTAATACTTATTTTAGTTGAAATAAAGATAATGGGTTCTTCCTTCTACTGCACTGTAGTTGCAAGAGACCCAGATGGTTACGTTAGCTTGAAGAGGATGGCATTTAGAGGAAGGAGATAAAGGCTTGAAGTTGTTTGGAAAGTACGACCTCTCACTCGGCCTTCGGTACTTTCTTTATTATTTATAGGCCACCTGCAACCCCCTGCTTCATAACAATTGCTCAATGACGCGTCGTTGGTTAAGTTGATCGTCGCAACGATTCGATTAAGAATTTTAATTTATACTCATGTTTTAGTCTTTAACTCTTTGTAAGATCATTAAATATTTAAAAATTAGATAAGGGAAATATGTTTTTTTTAATGACCATAAAACATAAGTTGTTTGTTCATTTAACGTCACTTTATGCTACGGCTCTAAATTTTGCCTATATTAGGATATTGATTTTTAATAGGGACTACCTGACGTCTTACATGCTCGGGATCCTCGTCTAACGTCCCTTCCGAACGACGGCATAATCAAGGGTTTTTACTCCCTTAGGTGAGGTAGGAAATGCTCCTGAGACATGTACTTATATCAGAAAACATAAGTAATAAAAGCATATTACATGAATAAATAGAATTACTTGAGGCAATGGCTGGGAATAATTGATGATAATCAAAGCATTCATTATACACTTAAAATACCAGTTACAAAATTACAAAATTCTTAAGTTTGCTTAGTTTACCCGATGTTGGTTCGATTCTTCCTTCACATATCTTCCTTAGTTTTATTAAAATTACATACATACTTTTTTTGTAGTTGTTGTTGGTTAATTGTGGAAATATATATATGAAAACAAGTGAAACAAACTTTGGGACTTCAACAAAATGAAAATTCAAAAGTGAGTCTTAAAAAATTGAATGGTTCCAGTAGGAAAATCAAATATTACACTGTGGTCACCATCAATAAAAACTTTCTAATATAATAGAAAAATGGAGATGTGAAATTTAAAAAAAATATATTTTAAAAACGTGAGTTAAAGTGTTATCTTTAAACATTTAGAAAATATAAATTACATAATTTTATACAGTTAAAAAAAATACAAAATATCAACGATTTTTTTTATCCATGTTCAACAATTGACGTTTTTTTAAATGAAATTACTCCATCTTGGGTTACTAATATCAATTTTCTATCAGTATCATTTCATATTTTTCTAATGTGTTTAGTTTATAAATATGCAAAAATAAATTCAAATATTTTTAGCTGCTTCCCGTATATCGTAAAATATTTAAATTCCTGTATTATTGATAAAATGCTCTAAAAGGTGAGATAATAAAGAAATCTAAGCCTTCTTTTACCTCTTCGAGCTAAAATGCCTGAAAAAACCCGAAAATAATTGCGACCGTTAGAACAGACTCATTCTTAGGTAAGAGTACAATGACAGTCATATTTCAGTTTTTATCACCATACCTGTCAATCATTTGTCGTTGTTTTTTGCAAAATCGTGAAAAGGGGATTAAAGATATAAGTTAAGGCTCTACGATGAAGATAACAATGAACTGAGAAACCACACGACTGGAGCTTGTGTCCCTCTTAATAGATAAAAATAATGTTTTACCGAAAGGATACTCGAAGAACTATGTAAACTGGATCTGATCAAAGACAATAATGGCGGAATTTAAAATAAGACATTAGAATTTTGAATTTTTAAACTACACCAACCGTTTTAGGTAACAAGATCACGTGGTCAATATTTTTATAAGTGAAAAACAGTTATCAGGATATCATTAGAAGGGAGGTTACTGGTCAAGGTTAAGAATTATATTTACAGCCCAGGTGAATAAATGGTTAAGAATAATGTTTTCCTAAATGAGTTTCTTGTACTTGAGGAAGCGGAATCGCATTATTTTCGAAGTGAATAAGGGGCTAATTCAGGGATTGGCTGGAAATGGAGTTATTGTTTATAATAAGACTACATTTCGAGGCAAACTCTAAGAGAATTTTTCCCTCTTCCAATTCTTCTTCAGAATACAGTCGACTCTCTCTGGACGAAATTTGACTTGTCCACTTATTCATTTGCGCCGCAGATTATGTCTTGAGTAGTGGAGAATAAGCAGTTCTTTGCATCACTAAGAAATTCGACTCAATCTATCATCTTATTCATTTTAAATTAAGCGATAACGAGAGATTATAGTTAGTACAAAGGTCCATGAAATTGGTTTCAATCAATATCCGTTCAATTCTTACCTGAGTTGTGCCATCATTCTATTAGAATGCCCAATAAAATGGATTCCACTTTAGGTTGAGGATACTGTAGGTAGAACCTATCAGAGGTACGATAACAAGAAGAAATATGCCAAACTGACAATTTAGGCTCTCCATCAATAAAATAACCTGTTAAATTACTCTTTTTAATGCCTGTCTTGAACCTTTGTGATTACATGACAAAGAAGCAAGTATTAGGCAACTTTTACGTAATACCTATGTCCAAAAATCTAAACTTAGTTTGCTTACCAGTTTATTGAAATGGCAGGGGTAAAGAAGGTCAAGAACCAAACTCAAAAACCAACTTTCATGAGCTGTTGGGTAACGGTAAATCACAACTTGACACATTAATTTTTTTTAATTTCAGAAAAAAATATCTAATTTTTAATCTATGTAAAAACAATAATATCCTAATATCTGATATTTTAACAAAGAACAGTTCATAGAAGAAGACACAGCAACGTTCCCAGCCATTACAATGGTAAGCTTTAGGCCATTGTCCACCTTCTACCTGCTCTGCCCTAAGTACGTACGTACGGACACGTTGGTATTTGTAGGTAATTGATCTGTAAACGCTATTGTCAGTCACATCTCTGGATATTCCTGTTGATAAAGGTCAATTTATGTGTTTTTTTAGAGGTCAACTTTTAAATTTAAAAAAATTCAACATGGACTTGGAAAGATCATTGTCCCAGAATCTAGTTTTCTTTTTACAATAACAAAAATATTTATTACCGCTATTTGGAACATGTTCTTCCATCCAATTACCTATTTTGGTCTTTAAAATGTTTTTTAGCAGGTTCAAACATATACATGAAACTCAGCTTCGCTTGAGTTTCTAAATCATCATACAATAAACCAAATACAATAGACTAGGTAAAAGAATATGACACAAAAGGCTCCTAAAACTAGAAATTAATACTGAAAATAGAATCATAAAGATACAGAAAAATTATAAAACTACATTTTGAAGAAATCGGCTAAGTAACGTGAAAATACCTACAGCCCCGGTGAATGGTTATGTCTAATTTTCTCCAAAATGAGTTTCATGTACTTAAGTAAGCGGAATCGAGTTATTTTCGTGGTGAATAAGGGGATAAGTAAGGCATTGGCTTGCAAATGTTTATTTCTAACTCCATTTCAAGCCAAAAACTACGAGAATGATACGATTCCGGTTATCTGAAAGCAGTTACCTCTTTCTGGACAAAATCCGACTTGACCACTTATCCACCGGGGCTGTAGATATAAAGATAGCGCTAGGCTCAAATAATAAGGAATTATAAAATTCTAATCGATCATAAATAATTAGGGCTCTCATTACGTCATACATATGATTCAGATCTGACCCACTTTCTACCGTGGAGTGGGTATTCTATAGAGTAGATGTATATATTTTATTTATATTATTATATTTACATATACCATAAATATTATATATTTCAATTGCTTTGAGATGAAAATCTAAATGGCTGCCGGGTATCTTCGGTCAGTCCCCGATCCTTTTCGGCATTTCAGATGTCTAATTTTATGGCCTCGTATTGGAGAAAACCTGCCTGCTGCTTTCCCCGTTACATCTTATAAGCACAACTTCCATTTTTACCACTTCCCATTTGGGGGTAGGCAAAGTCCATAAAATTTCCCTTTATTTCGATTTTCTCAAAAAAGATCATCAAGGCATCTTACCAAATATATTATTTTTGAAAAAAAGATCTTATTTGAAAAACAAATATAAATAACCCTTTTGGATTCCTTTTCAAATTGATTATTTTATATATATATATATATATCGGTTCTATTCTTAGGATTTAAGCATAGAAGTCGGTTGTGTTGGAAACTTTCGTAGATCTGCTTTGCCGACAAAGTTATTGGTCTTGAAAATAAATTCATTTTAAAACATCCTCATACAAGACTGAAAAGACAAGAAACCGCTCGACGTTTCAGGCTACTTCAACACTTACTAGACAAACGCTCTAAGCTCCCAGTTAATTACAAAAGACTCATCTACATGACCATCATACGACCTATTTGGACTTACGGAGTAGAGCTTTGGGGCTCCACTAAGCCATCAAATTCTTCTCGTATCCAATCCCTACAATCCAAAATCCTTCGTAAAATCCTCAACGCTCCTTATTTTGTTAAGAATATAGTCATCCATAACGACCTTAATGTCCCATTTGTTGCTGATTTGGCCCGAACCCGGTATCTATCCTTTCATAACAAACTTCATTTCCACTCAAACCCTCTAGTTTCAAACTTAGCTTCCTCTTCAATTCCCGATAATCCTCCGAGGCGTCTGAGAAGAAGATGGCCACGTGACCTTCTTAGTTGAACATGCGATTTGAGTACTACCAGTGGGTAGTTTCTCTACATGTCATTATATCATATCATTATGTATCACTCAGCCAATTTACTTGTTATATTATTGTAATATAGTTGTAAATATCAATAAATAAATAATAAAAAAAAAAAAAAAAAAAAAAATTTTAAAACAAAATTAGTTTATATTACAAAACCCATTACCAGACCATTACTTAACCTATGGATCAATTATATAACGTACTTACGTTTTCCAGAAAATAGACAAAATCTCAACTCAGCTGATGATGAATTGCACTTTTTTAAATTTAATTATCGTTGGTTACCATTTCAGTTTAAGATTGTCTTTATATAGACTATGTGTATCATAGTTTTATAATTTATGAATTTAAAAAAATATTTTTTTAATATAAACAACTTCAAATTCGGACTCACGGTTACTATGAATCCCACAAGGTTGAGTAAGCTAATATATTGAATATGTATCTATATATTATGATATAATTATATCCAATATCCTTTATAAACATCCTATTGTAAGAATGTAATAGGATGTATTGGATATCTTATAGAGGATATACAACCTGAAAACCAAGGTTATGCTAAGCAAATGAAAGAAGAATTTAAAAAATTTAAATCACTAATAAGGACTGTCTGCCAGGAGAGAGAGAAATTTAGGAGCCGACTCAAAAACAGGGTCCTAGTGGAGGAAAGAACGAAGCATGGATACGGGGGATAGAGGGAGGAGAGAAGTAGGCAACATTCAGAGAGAATGAAGGATTATTGGAGAAGAAAGAATGAGCGATGAACATGACGTCTGTGTGGTTTTATGATGGCTGGTTTGAAAAAAAATTCAGAAATTATAAAACTTATACATATTAAATCGAAAGTTAAGTATATCCATATAAAATCGAAGTTATTTTGAAACATTAGAATGCAGCGGAAAAATATTTTATCTTTGTAAAATAAAAATTATTTCTTGACGAGTAAGTGGTTGTTTTTTTATGGTATTAGTTCCGCAGGTTGTCGCTTCGAATTGAGTTACAACAGTTTTAAACCTTCGTACGTTTCCTTTTTAATGTTCACCATAAATACAACTTATCGTAAGCTCTGGCATGGAAAAAAGAGTGCAATTATGGGAATTGTGTAATTTCGGTAATAATTTCATCAAGAAATAAAAGTTTCAACTAACATAAATCATCCATAGTTCGAAACGTTCATTTCTAGATGAAATAATTACCCAAGTATTCACGTTTCCTACAATTACATTCTCTTTCCCATACTAAAGCATGAAAACTTGTATTTTGGGAAAATATTAGAAGGGAAATGAATGAAAAGTTAAACTTGTGATACAACTCGAAGCGACAACTTGTTGGATAATTATACCGAAATCTACACATTTCACATAATTACATTATTTTTTTCGTTCTAAAGCTCACTATGATTTGTATTTATGGAGAATATTAAAGAGGTAAGCAATAGACAGTTAAAAGTTGTAACTCAACTCAAAGCGACAACCTGCGGAACTGATAACGAAATGGGTATCCCATTATCCATCACTCTCTCATTTAATTTATTTAAACTCGCAAACGGTTATATTGTAGAATATGCATGTATTCGCGATCCTCGCTTTCATGGTACAGAGATATTTTTGACCACGTCGTTATGTAATAAAAAATATTATATATAAACAATAAACAAGATGGTAAATCCTTAGCAGAGCGGTCAGGTGTAGGCAGAAATGCAAGAGCCGTGGCTGCCCCCTTTACAGAAAGTAAGAAGGGGAGGGGAGGCCCGACCTACAGACAAGGCCGCAGTTGCTCAGTGTTAACAGCATGGTGAGGAGCTTCGCGCAGTGGACCAAGACCCTCAGCTTCCCCGCTCGTCTGAGTCCGGGGAAGGCGACCGGGTCTCCCCAGAGCAGTCAGGATGTAACCACCCCTGTATCCAGCAATCCAGACGTGAGTACCACAATATGTATATTGCTTGTGTTTCGGAGGATACTTAAGAAGGAGAGGGTCTAAACTGCGAACCCATATAGGGGTCGTTAACGAAAAACTTGATTGATAAGCTAGTAGAGTTGTTAGGATAGTGTTTTTCTTTTATAACTATACACCATAAATGATCAAATGCCGGTTCTGGATCTAAATCAAGGTAACAACTTGTCCATTTTGTAGAATATCTTCCACATCTTTAGTAGAATTTTTTAAATAGACCCTAGTTAGCTAAAAGATCCACAAATAACTTCTTTTCAAACCAGGATCTCAATATACGTGGACAAGACTTTGTTTGACAAGAATTACATTACAATTTTCAATAGCTCGTAGTAAATGGAGTGATTAGCAGGACGAAAGACCGGAATGAGTTCGATCCACCCACTAACTGCACTAATGTTGCAGTAAGTGATCAAATACAGATTCTCAATTCAAGAATATCTTCAATACATTTTGTCGGATTACTTAAATCTTAGCTAACAATCCATAACTAGACTCTTTTCAAATCACTATCTCGACATATCGTGAAACAACATTGTAAAATCAATTATAACCAAATCTTCAGTAACTCATAGTAAATTGAGCGATTAACTCAACCTACGAACCAAGATTGGTTCTTAAAATAAGAGCTTCATATTGAAATAATAAATCAAAATTTTTTTGAACCGTTTAAACAATTTTCTTGGAGAGTCAGAAGTTTGTATCAGCATATTTTTTAGAACATTCTAACCAAAATTCATTCAGTAAGACGATTGTTAATTACTCTTTTACAGTATTTTAACGATTGCAATGTTCCAGTAACCATATTATTATATAACTTTCCGATTATTATATGGGCATTGCATCAATTCCAAATTAGTGATTAGTAATTTAGTTTTAATTCAGGTACCTTTTAGGATATCAATGAATGAAGTTTTTATAAATTGTATATAGTACCCGTAAATAAACTGTTAAACTTCAATTACTTTACTGATACCAGAATCAGGTTTCCATTCATACTTCCTGCCCTTCACTTAGAAATCCATGGATAGACTAGGGTACGTGGCCAAGTCAGTTCAATGATTTGCATTCCAAGTATAATACACAAAAAATGCAAATCAAAAATTCTTATTTAACATTTGATAAAGGTTATACCCTAGCCAAGAAATGGTTCCAAGGAAGTTATGTATTCTTTGAAAAAGTTTGCTGTATCGCTAAGGTGACGTCAATGATATGTATGTTCTTCTCACGGTGACGAATATACGTTACGTCCGAAAGTTAAACAAACCGCAATATATTTTCAATTTTCCTCAATTGCGTGTCTTTTTCGATTAAGGTTTAATTAAAATATGAGAGCTTGACTTTAAAAACATAAATTAATGAAGATGATAATTTCAAACTTGATAGCACCACCATGTTTTTATGAGCATTGGTGTTATGTACTCTAATTAATATATGGTGGTAGTGCACGTGACTAGAGTTGTAACTTCAATCTAGTTTATGACTCATAAGAACGGAATTTATATCTTTGAGTTTATTTATTTTGTTTAAACGAAATTTGAAAAAATCTCTCTATATTCGGTCTAAATTTTGAAGTAATTACGAAGTTAATGATAATGAAACCCGTGTCTGAAAATGATCATTTTTCAAAATACTCACTCAAAAAGTTTGAATCTTTTAATAAAAATAATTTTTTTAGTTGTGTTCATTTGTTTATAAATATTTTAACCCTTCCTTCCTAAGGCAGGTTAAATATTACGTGAGCAGAATGTACAAAGATTTGCATAAGACACACTTGCTCAAGTACACACTACTTGCATCAGTCCAACCCATTATATTAGCAAAGGATTTCTCAACTATTCTGAATCCTACGACAGTTTCAAGGGATTGGAATTTGCTTTAACTACATATTTCACAATTCATAGATTTTATAGTTGAGATTTGAGGAATCTAACTTAAAAAATATACGATATAAAACGATTAGAGTGGTTTGGACATCTACTAAAGATAAGTTAGATAGACTATGTACAAGTACCCTGAAGGAAGAAGCAGAAGTGAGCGTCCAAGACATTTATGGATAAACCAAGTTCAGGAAGACATGGCAGGATACGGTCTCAATGAAGTCCTCTGGACAGGAAGGTCTGGGAAAAATATCCTAAAATTTGTTTGGAGAAAACCTCAACTTTGGGGAAACTCTCAAAACAATGAAATAATAATTACAGAAATAGTATTGTATGTTAAATCGGTGTGAATATTTTTGGATTTGTATATTATATCCATCGGTGGCGTATGAAGTAAGTAAGCGCATATTGAAAATTAACAATTATATTTATATTAACCAAAATCTTAGTAAACAATTCGTTAGTCTTTGTTATTGATCTTGAAATCGATCTTGTAGTCCAATACTCTCCGTGTAAAGAAAAGAGTTTTTTACTTCCTCATAAAAAGTACAAAAGGTGCGACTAATAAGTGATGAAGAAAGTAGAGAAAAAAAACCCCAATAAACAACAACAAAAGATGAGGAGTTCAGGAATAAAAGAGATGGGAGTTAATAGAATAGAGACGGGAAATTAGAGTTGTCAAACTGGTCCTGTGTTTATCGGCGATGCGGAGTTCCCACGATCGGGATGGCCTAGATGCCCTGGGCTGGTACCTGACTCAGCGCAACTCGATGCCTTCCAATCCTTTCCATCATTGTGCCCTCGTGGATTTCCATATTCTTTGTCTAGGAATACTGCCATTGGAGACTCTAGGTACCTATTAATAATTCTGTATTTAAAACTAAAAATTAAATCAAGAATATCACGTAGAAACTGCCTGTTTCTGGATATGATTTCTTATTCTTATCATGTAGTCTCTATCATGTAGTCTTATTCTAATCCTCTTAACCGGCAGTCTATAAGTTAAGTCATAACCTCCTGATTATCAACGCATTAGTTTATGCTCAAGTATTTGTATTATTATCCTTGTATGGGTGTATACACACATTTACAATTTTTAATTATATTTTTATAACTCTGAAAAAAACTAAGTTAGGCGATTCAGTGTAATAAAGTGATAGTAAAACAACATATGGATTTTTAATAAATATAAAAAATATACCTATCAAAAGAACGGCACAAGTCAAAAATTGGCATCAAACCCAACAGTAGCAGTTGTGTTGGTTGAAGCTTTTTGATTCAGGAACGAAATATCTGACGTTCTCTTGAAATGATCTGATGATTTTTTAAAAATTAATTCATATTTTGAGTTGTATTATGTTTGAATCTGAAGTTTTTTGGGAATAATGTCATAAGCTATATCATGTCAAGGGAGGTAACCATTTTACTTATTTTCAATCAACACTTTTTATAGAATGACCACGATCTCAGTAATATAAATATCTTAATAAAATTTTTTCTTTTACCAAAACTTTTGATACATTTTAAGGCAGTTTTATTTCACGTAACGTTCTCATGTAGAATGCACGATCTTTAGTAATATGGAGTCATTGCTTCTTGTCACATGAGCTATCATAGGCAATCAAACAAAAATATTTCGGCCATACTAATCTTCCTTTTTTTAATACAAAAGTGCATTATTGTAATGATGTTCTTATTTACATATTATATTACGATTATTATTGGGACTAATTTTGTAAAATACTGTTTGAATGATTCAAAGTTTGTAAGCAGAGATTGGTTGTATCGGCATCGAACCTTTGAATTCGCTTAGTCTTATTATTACTGTTTCATTAATCATGCAGACCTAAAAGAATAGGAATAAATTTAACTGCTTATAAGCATTCAAAATAGACGCTCATTTTTTTGTTCTTAATTCATAGAAAAGATGCCTCATAATTTTTCTTAAATAGATAATTAGCATCACAAATCATTTAGAGAGATTTTCCCAGATTCGTTCAACACTTTAAGCCTAACAAAGAGCAGTACTGTTTGGAGGACTCACTTAAAAGGAATTCGAATATTACAGATGCAGCGCCTAGAGGGGGTCAGGATGAGCAAGAAGTGGGTAGTGGGGGGTGAGAGTTACACATGTTGCGACAGGCACGGGGTCACCGCCTCCCGACGAAGAGGGTGCCGGCTGAACCATACCATACCGCCCAATTAATACCTTCCACTCCTTCCGGCTCAGGATTATGACAGACCTATAGAAGACTCCGGTTAAGGCAGCTTGCGATTCAGGAGTTGGCATTTCACGCAGAGTGTTGCAAGGTACCTCTGGGAGAGTGGTACTTGCGATCACGACTTGGACATCCTTGTGTTATTAATAGTTATTCAGTCATGGAGTATGGTGAATCTTGTTTTAGTCATCGATAGTGATTTGAGATTCGCAATATCTGAATTAATAACTGTAAAGAGTAAATCCCAAAATATCTTATAAATAAATTATTATCTCTTCCCCATGAAAATAATAGAAAACTTTATCCTCATTTCCAGCGTTGTGATTAACTTTTGTAATATGGGCAATGCTTCACGCATACTTAAACTATTTATAATACTAGAATAAAAACTGTTCGGATGACCAGAAAATCATAAAAAGAAAACTGTAACACTAAAATCCTTGAAGGGCCTTTGGGTTCAGTACATGGTAGAGAATGAACTGTTTCAAAGGACACGTTTATACAGGAAATTCATTTGGCCGAAATCATACTTAACCGCCAGATTTTCCCCGTTATATATAGGGCACCCACTTTATAGAGTTTGGGTTAGTCCCAGTAGGATTTGCAGGTCTCATAGGATCCATCTGCTCCTGTTTAAAAAATAAATAGTTTATCTCCCATAGCCACCCATAGCTTTGAACCTGAGCACTTAAGCGCAAAAACCCATCGCTCAACACAATAAGCTACCCAACTCCCTAATTACCGTGATAATTTGAGTTGAAAAAACAAAAACTTGTTGTCATAAGTTATGTTCAGTGTATACACTGATATATATATTTTGAAAAACACTGCCGAAAATTTAAATAAGAATAACTTAAAAAAATAATGAGCTAAATGTCCATGACACGTAATCGAACAGAAAAATGATCTATCAGTTTAATGTTTTTTTCAGTTGAGAAATTACTGTTGCTTTAATTGCTACCAATATCCTTATGTTAATACAGTTTTTTAAAATCCTAATTGACCTACGCACATAACTTGTTGACCTTATGTAAGACACGTGTTGAAGGAAAATCAATCGGTAAACATGTTTATAAACAAAGAAAATCATTACAAGTTAAGAGTAAAGATCTGTTTCAAAACAAAAAAATTGTATTTACATAGACCTAGCCTTGAATTTTTATACGGTTCGAAATAAGTAGGAATGGTTATTCTGTCCGTCGTTAAATATCCATGATCGACTAGAATCCAATGAATTTTATAGTTTGATAAGATAATGTCCAGGTTAGACATAATCTTAGGTTCATCTCTTGAGGCTTGTTCACTATTATCTCTGTAACTCTCTAGTTTCGGGTTTATGACTTAAGAATAAAAATTCCAACATGGATAGTTGTTGAGAGTAACATGTTCTTGCAGCACAGGTGGAATGCCCGTTTAAAATTCCCGTTCTCTGGGAAGGTAAACGACTCCTTCATCTTTCCTCCATGTCCTTTGGCGCTGAAGACAGGACAATAATTGGCTGATAGGAGTACATAGGCAGGCGAAAAAAAACTATCGCATAGAGTTTATGAGGCGCGTGATTAATATTTAACGTTTCTCCGAGCGTAACGGTGTAAATAACTGTAAATACTTAGCCGATCCCCATTTGGTCTTTTGAGGATCAGTTTTAAGACCACTGTTGTTGTTTTTTTTCCTCCTTTCTACCTCTTGTAGGTTAGCATGGGTTAGCCTCGATCCTTTTGCAGGGTAACAACTCGTATTAATGTCGGAGTTGTAATCTCGTGTTATCCTTCTAATGCTGAGTCTACTTACCATCATTAAAGTAGTAAGGAGACTTTTATCTTAAATACAAATCCGCATTACGTGATAAAGGAAAATAGTTCAGTATGTTCTATATGAAAACACTGACGTATATTTTCCCTAAAAAAAACTTTTAGGTACATCTCACAACAACCCACATATATAACATCAGCATCAATGATCAATGATGATGAAAACAAAAAAGGTACTTACACAATTTTACTTTTATTATCGCCTCTAAAACTTCAAATACCGATATATCATTAAAACATTATACGATAGTCGTTTGTAGAAAAGTTTGTGATTTTTTGAAATTTTTCAGTAAAATAAAAAAATTGTTAAAACCCTGTTTTTCTCATTATATCATAAATAAATAAAAACAGGTTGAACTTATGCATCTGTACCTATGTATACACGCACAGACGTGACGATAACATTACTTATACAATAAATTACTGTGCATATGTGCTAATAATTTACATGTTAACTCGTTATTCCTAATATCTTTTAAAAAAATGACTGTGTTCTTTTTTCTTATCAATACTAGTGTTGCTTAGCCTCTGTCAAAGTTAACACCGTTTTTGCCAATTTCGGTAAGAACCTACTATTAATGCTGGGTTTAGTTGTTTTAAATTGGAAATTATTATGTTTCAATTAATTAAAAATCAACATTAAATAAGTAATAAATCAACTGGTGAGTGGAAACGACTAAGTAGCAAAACTTATAACCACAGATAAGTTTTCTTTTTACTATTAAATTCTCTCATTTAAAATAAAATATGCACTAGACACTGATAAAGCTAGTGTTAAATGTTAACTAGATTAGTTTATCGAATCCAGACTGTTAAACCAATGCCCCTTAGCGGTCATCCACCTATTCAGGCAAATCTGTGGTCAGCAATCTAAACAGTTCTCAAGCTGCGGTAGACCTCAAGACATGATAGAGACTACATTATGTACAAATAATCTTATTAATGTGTACTTTAACCGAAAGGATAACACCTATACCATAATTCAAAAGCATTATAAAGAAAAAGGGGTTGGAGTAGATATATAAATATTATTAGAAGAAAGCCTGTACCACTACAACCTTTCAAGGACATTTAGGTTTAGTGGTAGAGATCGCACTCAACCTCCACCTTTCCTGCAATTAAGAGCACCTACTTTATAGAGGCTGGGTGAGCTCTAGGAGGAAGTTTTAAACGTAAATATGAAACTATGGCCCAGAAGTTGGAAATCAAGGCAGAAATAATTCTTTACAAACAGCAGTGGAATGCCCAGAGGCATACCAGAACCACCGGCCTGATAACACCCTTGGAAGATAAGATAAACCCACACACGTGAGAGAAACGCCTACCTGTGTATCTCCAGCTTCTAAGCGCATACCTACCTACCCTACTGTTAAAGTCACCTGAGAGAATTGCGAAATTGAGTAAAACTTATACATAACTATATTTATGTTACTATTGATATACAGTAGTAACATAAACATGTATTGTGATGGTTAATAATCTATTTTAATTTCACTCTGATAAAGTATAGATTAAACCAGATTATTTAATTTATATGGCTTCGTTTTCAACTGTTATGAATTATAGGGATATCTAAACAACATTATTAAATTTAAACGAAAACTCATGCTTAACAAAGTACTGTCTGATTAAAATATAAACATGAGAAAAAAAAAACAAATGTAGATCATTAAATATGAATTAAATTTTGAAATATACGACAACAAATTGACCAAAAGCATTAATAAAACATAGGTTTATTATATTTACAAAAAAAATCGTAGTTTTAGGTTACATAAAAATATATAGTGAAGTAACAGTACCCTATATTTTAGAATAAATTTGGTTGGCTTTAACAACGATAACTATCCCTGGTCTGTCCTAAACTATTACCACAATATTTCTCACGGTTGTCCAGGGAGATGGAAAGCTTTTTATTGTATTGGATGGAACTGTAAAATAATGGTCTGTTACGGTATAGTTATGTCGCTGAGAACGTTGACGGAATAAGTTCCGAGGATGTTGCATATTCTAGAAGTGAAATCGGAGAGAAAACGAGGAAGCCAAAACACTCTTTTTTTAAAAGTCTTCTATGGTCTAGACTTAAAATGATATTACTGTACTTATATAAGGTCCGATTTTTATGATATTTACAGAGTTGTGCTAGATTGTTCTTTAATAGTACCATATCAATTTATATTAAAATCCGCCCCAAGCTTTTACAAAATACGCCAATATGTCAATAACAGTTCTTCGTATTCACTCAAAAATTATGATAGATGTGTAAATGTCCCAGTATTATTTTTTGCTAAATTGCATAAATTACTTTCGCTTACGAATACGTTAGCATAATTTCCACACCTATACTTCAAAAAAGGCGTGTTTTGATTAGGGTTTAGGGTTAAACAATATTATTTAAATATATTTCCCCCCAAAATCCACACTCGCCAAATTCATCAATGAATTTGGAGGTGTTTTGAAATAAATTTAATTGTACAACCATAATTTCTGTCCATGCATTACAGTACAGAATTAGTCTGCACGAATAAATTATTCGATATAGAAATTTGGCAAGGTGCCAAACAGGTTCTATGAGGTCATATCTTTGTTAACTAAACAATTGGTATGCTCCCTACAGTTCTTTAGGTACAAACTAAGAAAATGCTTTTAGAACATTACGCTATTATTCTGAAACGAAAAATGTATATACATATTAGAGAGGATTTATTACCATTACATTTATGAATATTAACGTAAGTTACAACAATAAGCCCCAAATATATTAAAAACAATTGAAACTCAGCTGATCTAGAGTACGTTTTATTTAGATGTAACAATAACATAAAAGTAAAGTCATTCAACCATTATTAGCAAAAACTCCTTTAACAGCTCCTTTTACCTGGGGGTAGGAACCCCACATGACCGTAAAACTGTCACTACAATACCCCTCTTAAAATAGCCTGTTAAATCATTTTTTCAGGCAGGGTACTACTTAAGGTCGCAATTCTCATTCAACAAATAATATCGAAAAATACTAAATGTTAATAATCATTTCAGATATTTTATTTTATTACTAAGATAAAAATGACACCTCTTTTTTTTTTATAAAATATTTAAATTATCTTATAACATATTGATCAATCCAATCTCTTAATATGGCATAAACATGTAGTTTTTATATGATTACATGTTACGTAGTGGACTATTTGTTTTTAGGCTGTACATATTTAGTTTAAACAAGAGTTAACTTTTTGTTAAACAAAACATGAACATTAATAAAAACATAAAAAATGTATTAGTAATATTAGGTATACATGTCATTTTAATTTTAGAATCACAATATTTTTTCTTATTAAGACTTATTATTATGAACCTGTTCAATTCCCAATTTAAAGGTAATTAAATTAGATTTCTAATTTAAAATTAAAATCCTCAAGGTAGTATCCTTGGCCCAATCCTTTATACAGTTTATACAGCTGACATCCCAACTCATCCTAATACTATCCTTACCACATATGCTGATGATACATGTGTATTATCAGTCAATACCAATCCAGTTATTGTATCCCAAAGCCTCCAATCCCATATCACTGATCTTGAAGAATGGTGCCAGAACTGGAGAATTAAAATAAATTCTCAAAAATCCCATCAAATCACTTTTACCTTACGTCGTAAACCAATGACTTCCTACCCTTCAGTATCCTTTAATAATATCCCACTTGTGCCTGTAGAACAGATCCGATACTTAGGGTTGCATCTCGACAAACGATTAACCTGGAATCCTCATACAAGACTGAAAAGACAAGAAACCGCTCGACGTTTCAGGCTACTTCAACACTTACTAGACAAACGCTCTAAGCTCCCAGTTAATTACAAAAGACTCATCTACATGACCATCATACGACCTATTTGGACTTACGGAGTAGAGCTTTGGGGTTCAACTAAGCCATCAAATTCTTCTCGTATCCAATCCCTACAATCCAAAATCCTTCGTAAAATCCTCAACGCTCCTTATTTTGTTAAGAATATAGTCATCCATAACGACCTTAATGTCCCATTTGTTGCTGATTTGGCCCGAACCCGGTATCTATCCTTTCATAACAAACTTCATTTCCACTCAAACCCTCTAGTTTCAAACTTAGCTTCCTCTTCAATTCCCGATAATCCTCCGAGGCGTCTGAGAAGAAGATGGCCACGTGACCTTCTTAGTCGAACATACGATTTGAGTACTACCAGTGGGTAGTTTCTCTACTTGTCATTATATCATGTCATTATGTATCACTCAGCCAATTTACTTGTGATATTATTGTAATATAGTTGTAAATATCAATAAATAAATAATAAAAAAAAAAAAAAAAATTAAAATATTTTAAACGAAAAATGTCAATAAATTATCTACCTAAACAATTTCAATTTTTTAATCAATTATTCAGTCTAATTTATTTTGAATGATTATTAAATTAAATTTTGTATCTAAAAAATTTTTTTAAAATAATTTATATAATGTAATTTACAACTGTATTAAATTGATACATCCAGTAAATAGAATGGATGTATACAATACAATGAAATGACAAGTAGAGAAACTACCCAGTGGCAGTCAGTACTCAAATAGCAAGTTCAAATTAATAGATCACGAGGCCATCTTCTTAAAAAAAAATTAAATCTTTTATAATTTATTAAATTAAACAAATAAAATCATAAAATTTTAATATTCTCTACCAATTACTGCCTCTACCATATATTTAACCCATGGGTTGTAGTGGTAGTTTTATTTTTTTCACTCAATAATTAAATCAAAGATAATAGACGTAGAAAAAAAATTAAAAAGTATTCAAATTTGTTCATTATTGTTAAAATTTAGAAGTGACAACAAATTCAAGCAGCAGTTTTTGATTGTTTATTCATTTTTTTATCTACCGTTCAGTAGAGTCCTTCCGGCGGAAAATTCATCCTTTGTCGTAGATCATTTATAAGCCCGGAGGACATTGAACGTAAGAAAAAGCTGAGACCTTTATCCGGAGGACCTGGCCAAACATTCCTTTGGAGCCTGTACATAAAGAACATTATGTCGTTTTTTTCTTCATCCTTCCTCCCTCTCAGACGCTGCTGCCATCTCTAGATCGACCATGAAAACTGGAAATTCCTAAGTTGTCGGGAGAGGAGAGATTTTTTGGATTTTAGCCAAATTCCCACAAGAACTCTTTTAGAATATCACGTTTCTTTTCTTGGAATGAGGTTTATCGGCTTCGAAGAAAGTGCACATCACCAAAGGGATCAATGATATAGATTCTAAAAAATTATGCGTACACTCACTTACTTCCTGTAGAAGTTAAATTTAATTATTGTTACAGGAATATATTAATTAATTAAAACCTTACTTAATTAGCTGATATATCCAACGTGAATAAGTCATTTATTTACAATTTCCATATTAAGTTGTCTAAGTGATAACATCAAACTTAGTGTCAGTAAGAATTGTATGGTTACAATTTAATAACACGATAGTATTTATAAATAACAAGTTCATAATCAGCGCAATCTTGATTACTCACAACGCACCTGTTTTTCAAGGATTATAACTGAGCAAGTCGATAGAAAGAAATAAAACGTCTTAAATATGTCGAAACGTCCATAACTGGAAAAGTAACGGAGTCAACTACTTAAAAAAAGAGAGAGAGAAAAAACCTCAAGGGCAAGTCAGGTTCTATGTGTTCTCTAAGAGATTTTTTTTTTCTTTTTCCAATTAATACCAGATAGGATAGTCAGTCTTACTTGACACACATTATATTAATTCAGCACATATTTATTTATTTTCCTCTTGTATTATTATTTTATTGGAACAGTTCTGTAAACTGTATGTTTTTTCTTGTAAAACGATTCTAATTAGGTTGAAATAAACATTCATTTATGTTTCGAGATACCTATATATATTTTTTTAGTTGTACCACTACAATCCGTATAGGGTCTTGGGTTTAATACATGGTAGAGTCTGTACTACATTATGTACTAATAATCTTAGTAATGTATACTTTACCCGTAAGAATGACACCTATTCGATAGTTCAAAAGTATTATAACCTAAAAATAAGATAAAAAGGTGTGTTTTAACTTTATGAACATTATTACAACAAAACTTGTTCAACTAAAACTTATTAATGTAAATGTTAATCGTAAGATTGACACCTACATGATAATTCAAAAACATTATAGCGCGGAAATAAGATTTTAAAATGGGGTGGATTAGGTATATAATCATTACTAGAAGAAGACCTGTTCTTATTAGAAGGCCACATCAACATTACTGCAATCTATTAAGTGTCTTAGGGTTCAGTACATGGTAGAGATTGTATTGTATTTAAGTCAACTGTTCCCCAGGGAGGATATTTGTCCAAGATCATGCTCAACCGTCAGGTTTCCCCTCAATTAATTCACTCACTATGTAGGGATTGGGTGAGCCCCAATAGAGTCTCCAGTTCCATCTTTTGGTGTTAACAGATTAAATAATTTATCTGCCAAGGCTGGATTTGAACATGGGCCCTTCGGCATAGCAACTCAGCGCTCTATGCATTGAGCTAGCCCGCTTTTAAAGTTACTTATTTATTACTTTTATTGATTTATTAGATCTGAAGTTCTTAACCTTTTGGCCATTTTCGTCTTGGCACACATAAATATTGATTTCCTATATACCTAATACTAAATTAGCTGACTGCAGTTTTAATAGCTGAAAAAATAAAGTTTTCCAACAGATTCGTTAGATCTTTACAATTCTGTGAATTTTCACAACTACCAAGTGACAAACATTTCAAGAACACTGTTTTACTTTTTTATAATCCAGTTTTCGTACAATTTATTTGTCACTAATCACTAGTACAAATAATTCTAATTCTATTATTAATTAATTTATCATTAAAAAAAATAAAATAAAATGACCTCAGCTGATATGAAATTAAATATGAGATGTATTAGGCACATAATTTGATTACTCTATTAAAGGAATTAGAATCAAAAGATTTTTTTCTTTTAAATTTTCCGAGACCAAATCTACTTGCCCGTCACACAAGAAGTCGATGGTGGAAATTGTGACCCAAAAGAGAGCTGGAATTATCAGCTGTCCAGAGAGCCCGACAGGTTCTCCAGCAAGTGGGACAACTCTCTCGGCAGATCCAACCACTTCCAATCCAATCCTTTGTCTTATCCCTCACCTACTTACCACTCTTACCACTCGTCCACAGTATATCAGCGTAGTCCGAAAACGATTGAGAACATTTTAAATTTCTCCTTAGGATATATGGAATTGGGTGTCCACCCACGGATGAGTTTATGACTACCACGAAACTCCTCTGCGCAAAAGAATACTGCAGATGATCAGAATGAATTATGAACATACCGATTTTTAAATTATTTTTTATGAGTTCTAGATGATCTTCATATGAGGATCAAAAGCTAGGATCAAAAGCGGATAATTCCAAATTTCAAAAATAGATTTTTCACATTTTTCGCTAGGACAAGCAGTGTAAGACGCTCCCGAAACTTCAGGTTCAGAACTTGACTAAACTAGCGGAAATGTGAAAAAGTCAATTTTAGGAAATTTTAAGCTATCAGCAGAAATTTTAAGCAAATACTAATACGCTTCAGTATTAAAATATTTAAGGAAAGCACTATTTTTTTAAATTATTGTTTTGTGTATTAATAAAGTATTATTTACTATTTCGTAGACCGATATTTCTTTATAGATCATCAAAAGGAACCCACAATGTTTAAATCTCAGCATTGCACAGATTTTTTTATTTTTTCTCTAAGCTAATTGCCACCTATCAAGAGTTGAAGTAAAGTCAATACTGAAATAATAAAAAAATATACATAGGAAAATCGCAATTGAGACGGTGATATGGAAAATGTAGTAAGTAAAAAAAAATCATTTTGCATAGAAAAAGCTGTAATTAATCATAGTTTTTATGGAGAATGATAGTTACTATTCTCCAACTAAAACTTTTATTTGTCAAAACTGTTTTTCGCTTCTCTTGTAAAATTATATTTTATGACTTATTACCTTTTCCACGTCAACACCTCAATTATACATTTAACAACTTAGCAAGAACCATACAGAATACCCTCTCGTCTCAGATCATTTCGCTGAAGGGGCCCATTTAGTGAAGTAACCAACCACAAATGTTACGGTCACAGGTAGCCAATAATTAATAACGAAACAGGCAACAGCGGTTAACCTATAAAAGTAATATATTCAATAGGTTATATAACCTGTATGCTGCAATATTAATTTTAAAATACCAGGTTAGTAGATGAAATCACTTTACAATAAAGTGGGACATTTATATAAGTCCTGAAAAAATAAAATAAAATTTCTATACAGGTCAATACAAATAATAATAATATAATTTTTTTTTACAATCTGTACACTATAACAAAAAAAATGAAACATTCCTGAAGCAACTTAATATAAAAATATAACCAACATTTCTAAAATAAACTACATAGAAGAATAACAATTAGTTTATTTTTATTTAAGACATTTTTAAAAATTATATAAATTATAAATTAAAAAAATCTAGAATAATTATTGGTCAACTATAAATTTTAAGGAAAAAATGCTCCGGATGTAGGTCAAAATAAATTCATAAATAGCAACTATTTATTAGGGTGTTGGGTTCAAATCCGGCTGTGGCAGTTTTTATATAATCTGCTAACAGCCGGGGATGGATCCTTTGGGATCTGGGGCCCTCCTGGTGCTCACCCAATCTTCTATAAAGTGAATATCCAAAATAGTAAAACTCACCTACCTGCACAACCGATGTCCATGAATCTCTCTCTACTACCAACTGAACCCGAGACACTCCATGAGTTGTACAGCTTTTTTTTTATTTTTTTAAAACTATTTATTAGACAGAAGCCTCGTAAGTAAATAGTAATATTTTCCATATAATTCCAATTGCTCATAACTAATTGCTTGATAATACACATAAAAGAATTGAACAATGGCCAATTGTAGCTAAGTGCCCTCCCACGGTGGATAAGAAAATGACTAAGTGGAAGAGGCGTGCCCGGCTGTTTAAATTCAGCCACTTCTCGTCCAGTGGCCAGTCCCCACTTCGGAGTTCACATTCCCACGCTATTCCCCACTCCATGATCTCTGTGTCTTCAGTTTATTAACATCTTCCCCTCCAGCTCTACTGGAATAATTCCACTTCCCGACTAATAACAAGTCGTCAACAGATCATTCAGTGGATTATCTATTAAATGGGAGAAATAATTGCATGCCCTAAACCGAAAGGTCGTATATACTGTAGTGTAAAACTGTCCAAGAGAGCTTCTTAAGCAAAATACAAATCAGGCTTATTAAAACCCGTATTACCGTAAGGCAAGGGAAGGTGTTTTTATTTATTTAAATCAGACTGAAAACATAATGGAAATCAAAGATTTATTTAAATAGCATTCATTTCGATTAAATAGGTTGGACGTATATATAAAACTAATTTAAAAAAAGAAGACAAATCAGATTATTTTTTTAAATGAATGTGAACGAATATCGATTTTTAAAAAATATACTACAATCTTAAGTGAAATAGATCCCAAACATTGTTTACTTTATTACAAATTAGTAGAGAACTTCACTCAGAAGCAATGAAGATCCTCAAGAACTTAATGTATGGTATTTATTATACTGTTTTTAAATTATCGGTTGTGCAAAGAAGTGATTTGGCCGAGATTACACTCAACAGCTTTTTTTCCCGTTTGTTTTACGCCAATTAAGAGTACCCACTTCACAAAGTGGTGAAATTCATTACAAACTGTAAATTAGTAACCAATATTTGATCCTCCATTGTCCTTGCTATAGATGCATTTGTTGTTTTTTCCGATTGTTTTATTTCCTAATAATAGGCGTATTATTTATTAGTATTTGTGTGTATATGTATATTTTATTTATTTATTATTTTTTTTAAAGATAATAATTATAAAAATCAAAAATCTACAGGCGTTGATGACTCTAGGGTTTTACGCCTCTAAGCAACAACAAACAACAAGAGTACCCACTAAAAAGAGGCTGGATGAGCTTTACGTCACTCTATGCTACGATAGCTAATCGGATGACGTTATAATGGAAATCCTAAGGGATTTTTAACAAGCACCCGACAACATATAATCCCATTTTACGCCCCTTTCGAAGGACACTATAAACAAGATTTTTTACTCCTAGGGCCTCCTACCGGGCTGCGGACCCGCTTGAGATCCAACAGCGACTATTTATGGCTGATAGCAGATTAAATAATTAATTTGCCATTGCCCGATTTGAATACGAGGCCTTCAGCACAGCAATTCAGTGCTATACACACTAAGCTATCACGCTCCTTAGGTTGGATATATAACAACTATTAATTAATGAAGCAGTGAAAAAAAAATTGTTTGCAGAGTAAACTATTTATCTAAACCACTAATAAATCAATCTCTATTAGCTAATAAATTTTAATGAGCAGGTAATTATCTGCTAACAGCAAGTATTACAACTTAATTATTTAGACCTATCTAACCGGTAAGAGGTCGGGGCTTAAAACTTGTAGGAGGTAATATTATTTAATAGAGATTAATATCTGACGTCGATATTTGTTATACTTATAATGTCATTGTGGGTTTAGATTTAATTATTTTAGCAAGGATGGTGAATATAATTTTGTCTGCCGCTATGATGACTCCTATTGTTTCAGCATCGGTGTAGTGTTTAGTCGAACATATGTTTGAAATAAATTACTTATAGATATGCACTGTAGGACAAAAACCGTCCTTAAAAAAAACAAAGGTTTTTTGACGTCGATGGCATGTGGTTTTTTTATTTACTTGTTTATTGGTTTTTATTTACTTGTTTATTTATGTCTCATAAATAAACATCAAAGCAATTGTTAATGTCTTTTAAAGTTCGCAATTTTGAAATGATTCCACCCTTTCCGAACTTGAATGTCCCCATTTGAGTTGGTTAACAAGAATAAGTTATGAAAACTATTTGAATCGCTAACTGAAAGACAACTAATCCACTTTTATATATTTTACAAGAGAGACAAAAAAGGGATCTTGTCTGAGTTATCAAGACAATCTTGCGGACAAGAGTCCACTCTGTAGTAACCGATGCGATCTGTCTCTGGTAAACTATAAAGTTTTAACAACAAAAATCTCAAAAGTGAAACTAGTCGCGATTCAAATGGATAATATTCAGACTAAACATTTTTTTTTTCAAATTAATCACTTCCCATTGTCCTCTGTTCTTGGACTATTATTACTACTCGTTGCCGATTTCTGAACCCGTTACTTTGATGGCGGCCAACAACATAATCCAAAAGTCGGCACTTGTTACAAAAAGTATTTCTACATTCTTAATGAGAGTTTTGTTTCATGGGTCGCTTCAGATTTTATATATCAACCGATCATTGCCCTTACTACCTGTTGAGTAACCGATCGAACTAGGTACAAAAGAGCAGAAATTTCCCAAGCATTAAATTGGTTATCCTGCCTAATTACCCAGGCGTTAGGAAAAAATCTGAGAGCGGTTAAACAACCACGGAGTTCCTTTTAAATGCCCCAGGCGCCGATTCGTAGCCCATCCTCCAGATCTTCAGCACAAAGGATCCATGTCGAAAAAGGATTTCCTCCTTTTTTTCTACCCCGATTCCTATTCCGAGTCGGCCATCGCTTCGGTTCCTGAAACGAAAGTGTTTGTCACGCTTCTCTGTTTCATCGCTGCCATGTTTTCGCATGTCTCATTTATGAAGTCTCTAAAATCGTTCGATCATAGCAATTCTCCACTCTTGTAACAAAAATAACAAGCAAAATTATTGTCACTTTTTTAATAATTATTAGTTGATCGTATAAATAGTGACAAGAAAATGGTCCCGGATAAGGTAAAAAAATAATTATAAACTATTTATTGGAAACCGACGTATCGACGTGCATTGCTGGTCTTGTTCAGGGCTTGTTGATAGACAAGATACAGAAATATTTAAAAATAAAATAATTGGGATAGAAAAAATAATTATATATATTAAAAAAAACTTGTTTTAGTTAACAATCCTTAGAGACTTATTTAAATGAAAATTCTTCTACTTTTCCTCAATTAATTCTTATTTCTTCTTTGGTAACTTGTTTACTCCTATAGTTTCATTTTTAAATATTATTTTATTTTTCTATTCCATTTATTTCATTTTTATATATTTTTGCAATTTGTCTATGCAACCATGAAGACCTGCAGTGTGGTTGGAACCTCTATCCTCACTATTTTCTTCCCTGATTGTAATTCGGTTGATCATAACTTAGTAAACTAAACCATGAATGATTTCAGGAACATATATTTTACTAAATTAAAAGTAATACTGAGTAATATGCAACAGCAGTGAAGAGTATACTATTTCCTTTCAATGTGGTTCTCAATGATGACCAGATGTCGTGCGTGAGAACCCTTTCGACGTGCGGTTTCGACCGCAAGGCCAAATGTTCTGCAACTGTGGTGAATACTCAACATTTGATGACTAGTACTAAAAAAAAAAAAAAAAGAAAGAAAATATTCTGTATGGTTTCTTGCTTTATTATTACTTACCACTAAACTATCAATAATTAAAATGTGTTTGGAATTGATCAGTCTCATGGAAGATATTATAATTCGCTAGATGCAGTATAAGCACTCAATCGCTATGCTGCAGATCCTGTGTTCAAACTCGGATGTAACAGATAGATTATTTAATTTAATAGCAGTCATACATGATTTTTTGATAGTTTACAATGAGATCTCTGGTCTGCATCGGTAAGATATTTTGCGCTTTAAGATCACTGATTATTTTTACGAATATTAAACATTTGATTACCTAGGTCGAATTAAGGGTTTAACCATTAACGCAAGATGATTTTATGGTCCATTGTAAATGCTTATTAATGTGTCTAGTTACTCCCATTTTCCTTTTTGATATTTACGGCCTGAAATCAAATTCACAATACTTCAAAAATATTTTCTAATACTCTTATTTCCCTTTAGAGAAACTGGCCTCAGTTTCACAAATCAAAGCCTCTAGTGTCCAAAGTTTAAATACCCCCAAGGCCTTCAAGGTCGCCAACCGTTACCCGGTCCATCTTCAACCAGTTTCTGCTCATCCCCTTTCTCTTTAGGAGGGGAGATCTGCTGGGTGGAAAGGAGAAGAAATCTTACGGATGGGAATGTCTCGTTGAAAGAAACTTCAGGAAATGAAATAGATAATATATCAAAATAATTCAATAGGTCCTTATTGTTATACTTATTAGCAAGACTAAACATAAGCAACGTGTTGTACGAGTATATTGCATTAAAGGTACCAACAAATTAATTTCAGCTTTCAGTATAGATTATTTTTGTATCTATAATAGATAAATCTATAATACATTATAAATAAATGTAACATATGAGGCGTCAAAAGCAGATAAATTTAATGACTTCTTCACATATGGTTGTCTAGTCAAGCAATGCTTCATGTTCTGGAAACTTCATGTTCAGAACCGGACTAAAACAGTTAGAAATAATGCGGCAAAGTGTGATATTACACTGGATTGGTTAGCTAAAACTAAATAACGAAAAATGAGGAAAAGTGGAGTTTTGAAATTTTGGTGTTACCCGCTTTTGATCCTAAACGCCTTAATTAATTAATCGGGAAAACAATACTTATAGTCTTCTGGACATTAGAAATATCTATCTGGCAGTCTTTGTTTATAGTCAGTAATCGATTACTTTCACATTCCAAGTACAGTGTCACGAAAAATGAGTAAGTCAAGTTTTGAAATTTTGGAGTTATCTGCTTTTGATCCTGAACGCTTCATGTAATATAATACAGGTGAATAAGCTATTGTTTTCATTCCATCTATTCAAAAGAGCAAACGGCATTGCTAGTCGTGGCGTGCCAGCACGCGACGTATCGCTAAGCAGGCGTGGACTATGCCCAAGCGGTGTTAGTACCTATCCGGATCCGCACACGAGGAACAAGAATACGCGACTTCCTCCGGAACACGATGGAGACCGACATCTGTATTCCATCCCTATGGACTAATTGGGTGAAGTGGAATGACAATGGAGGGGTCGAAAGGAAGTTCCCACAAGACGCAGGAAGTGGCGACGTCGTACACACTACCTTACTTCAAAATGATCCTGTATATATTTTCCGATGGCTATAATGGATCGCTACAAGGTTTGACTATTTGACTCCTTGTTCCGGGATAATATGGAAATATCCTTTTGATCGAATAGAAACTAAAAAACATGCTCTAAAAGGAAATAAAACTAAAAAGTAGAATATAATTTTTAAAATGTTTAAAATAAGAATATTGTAATAAACAAAAACAATCAATTTAAAAAAGCGTAGGAAGCTTTTTAAGATATTTTCATAATAGCTCTATTTTTACCAATATCTGTCAATGATATATTTACATCAAGTACTCCTCGATTTTTTTAATGATAAAATGAAGTTTTTCGTTCATCACTCTCTATTCTAATTTTAAACTTACTGAAAATTATTTTCTACTTTTTAGTTCGGCAAGCTACACCAGCCCGTTTTTTTAAAAATCTATTATTTTTTTATGCTGCAAAAGATACGAAACTCCCCATTTGGTCTCAAACATTAAGGCATCTATGCCTGAATACTACAATACAATACCGTGTCTTCGGCTATGAAAAATCGCTAATCCTTAAGATTCTGGTCAGGATAATGAGACAAACTTATTAAATTATTGTATTGTCGTCGGTCCTTGAGAATTTTGCACAATTTCAATTCATTTCGTTGATTTGGAGTGGCATAAAATTCAGGTTCCTTTAAAGTCCAAAGATTCCCTTACACATATACATACGTACGGAAGCTAATAAAAGCGTCTTAAAAAATACCATCGACATGCATAAAATATGTTTAAAAATGCAATACAAAGCTCTCTTGAAAGACACTGCACCAGAGAGTTATTGAGATGAGGCTGCAAATAAATTTTTTTTAATATATAGGGTTGTATATATTATAAATACATATATTGAATACTAATCCACTCATAATATGAATGAGTTGGAATGCCAAGAGCCTCCCCTCTCCACTTCACTATGAGATCTCACGCGAAGGATACAAAATTAGTTTGTGCCCAATGGGTCTTTAGAGCTCTTCCCCACATGCCGAATATGGCAACACGAATTAGTCTCTATTATATTAATTGGAAGCTATCTCGTTTAATTGCATTTCCTGCAGCTGTCCAAATTGCCGGCTTTACCAACAACCGGGAAACAACTCTCAACTATTACTAAAGCAATTAATAAGATAAAGCGCATTCATTTTCGTAATCTGCAATAAAAAACAATGTATTCTACCGTCAAGGAAAATTCACTAATAATTTTATACAATTAATAAGGTTGGCTATAATGAAATAAAGGTTATAATATTAATTTTTTGACATAAGAACAATCTTAAACAGTAATTATTCCCCTTATCAGTATACGATTTTGAAAAATATTCTAGAAAAATTTATTAAATAGTTACATCAGATAAAGCATATAGATTTATATATATATATATTTATGTAATATATTAAAAGTTTTGAATAATATTTCCGATGGGAATACAATATACGAGTAATTAGTAAGCTAAAAGTATAAGCACTATATTATATTTTAAAATTATAATATAGAAATAATATATTGTAATATTGTATAAGTACTATATATTTTAAAATGAAATAGTGTTTATAAACAAAATAATGAAGTCAAGGACCACCATGACCACAAATTAGATACTATTTTAGCTAAGTTTTCATAAATAAATACTTATCAATGCTAATAACAATGTGAACAATTTTCTTTAAGCTATTGGTATAAGTACAATATTGGCTAGTATAAGCTATTGGTATATAAATATTAAAACATATTTTAATATTTCAAAAAAGGGAAAACTGGCCCTCTTGTCCATAATAATGTGACAGGGTGTCCTTTAACTCCGGGGTACAGAAATACAAAAAAAAAACAACCCTACCATTCTGGGTCTGGGGTTCAGTACATGGTAGAGACTGTACTATTTCATGGACAACGGTTCTGCAATGAGGTGACTTGTACTAGATCACGCTCAACAGCCAGATGTTTCACCCTTATTTTGGTAAAAATACTCTATTTTTATAAGATTTTATTGAGACTGAGTCCTAGATCGAGAGATAACAGATTTATGAGAGATATAGAGCCTAGATCCTATATGATCCATCTCCGGCTGCAAACAGACTAAATAAAAGTCTTGCCCGCAGCGGGATTTGAACCAGGATACAGAAATACAGCATGCAGAAAATTGTAACATTTACATTTCCTGGAACTCACATTCCAGCTAGCTTCCTATTTGAAAACTACTGAGTACTGACTCTTGGCAGAAAATTGGAATGGTTCTGGTAATGAAATGGAGCACTGGAAAATGGAAATAGGGTCGTGATGGTCGGGAGCGTAAGGCAGCCTCAAGACTGTTGCGGCCTTAATTCAAATCCGGCCTCCTGGGAGGCTATTTTGTAGAGGATCCAGGGAATCAATGACGACCATCCTACTGCACACTCCATTTTATTGAACGAGCTAGGAATAGGAAAGGGTATTAAACATCCGGCGGATTATGCCAAGTTTCTGTAGCATTGCCAGTACAGTTAGCCAGATGGTCTTTTCCATTAGTCGCCCATAATCCTAAGCCCAAGCGGAACACCACCTTTGGCACGCCTTCTTAGCCATCTAGCCAACTTCGCGAAGAAAAACAAAAGAATACCGCCGGCTAATTACCATCTATTGTTGCATACTCCCTCGACCATAAGAAACGCAGATCATTACCCCTCGGGGCAGCTGCTGCGCACGCGCCTTGCTCACTGAGTCGTGTAGCTTATTTCCTCTGGGTTACCTATTTCCATTTATCCTCCACACTTGGCCGATCCTAATTACTTCCAACGCCATCTTTGAGGACGTCGCTCAACCGCATCACCCGGCGGTGTTCATTATGAGATCGCTAATTATGCACGTACCTAAAGCGAAAAAAATCCATTTGTTCGGTTTTATCTAAAGTTATGTATATAATAAATACAATAGTCGACAAATGTTTTTATATTGTACTCAAAGGAACCCATTGATTAGAAGCTAATCTAAGAGAAACCAGAATAAAATTTAATGCAGCTCTGCCGAATGAAAGAATATTATGAGTTAGTTGCTACACCAAAGGTGTGGGTCGATAGATAACAAATCTATATAGATAATGAACGTTTATCTTCCCACATGGTTGCGGAGAAAACATGTTTACAGCAAAATGTCCTCGACTTGTAGTGGTAAAACGTCGGATTAAGGATCAAAACAAGATTCGTCTTCCCGATTTGCAACTAATATTTTTTCTAAAAATCTGTTCAATAAATATCTCAGATGTGGCGTTCAAGATCAATAGAGGATAAATACAAAATTTCAAAAATTGACTTCCACATTTTCAGCTTAATTATTCAAGCAATTTTGTCTAATACGGCATTTAGTGTTTATTTTTTGTTGCTTTAGTCCAGTTCTGAAACTGATGTTTCGATAGCATTAGGCATTGCTTAACTTAGCCAGCGAAAACTTTGTTAAAGTCAATTTTTGAAATTTGAAGTAATCCGTTTTTGATTCTGAATGCCTTTATTTTATACAGCTAGGAAAAGATTTTTTTTTTTTTTAGGAAAAGAAATAACACATTACCCCATGAATATGGAACTAGACTATTTAATGCTGAAATTTAATGCTCTTGTTTCAATCCTCCACGTTCAGATGACTGAACGGCTGATATTTCGTATAACCATTACGGCAGAGTAGTCTTTTCCGCGTTACGGAATGAAATAGGATAATTTACAACAATATGATGCAAAATGATAGTCATGAGCAGCTATCCTAGAGCTACCTAGGAGAGTTGGAGGAGTTGAGACGCATAGCAGTCACGTAGCATTGTCTTGCCACTGATGATGGAGCAATTTTTCCAATGCGCTCGTGCTCAATAGAAGTGAACTAACCTCTATAGCTTCCCTTCAAAGTAGAGATATATTTGTAGAAATATATTTAACTATGTTTTTATTATGAAATCTTATGAAGATCACTATTGTCCATTTCTTGAGACTAATTTCCTACTTGATGCTACCTACTTTACCCTACGCCCTAGACCTTTCGGTCGGCTAATGAAGGGCTCCCAGGTCCAGCCCTCCCGCATAGAAGTAACTAATAGGACCGTTGTTTGTTATGGTACCCTTACCTGTGGGAGTCACTACATCACCGATTTCACAGGTGAACCGTAAACATCCCAATCGGCGACCACCCCGGTAGCAGTACCAAAAACTCACTCACCCGCTGGCTCGGTCATATATCAGTTAACTCTGTCACCGCCCTCTGTCTTTCCTTCCCCTGTAGGTCAAGACTAATGGCAGCGTTCTGCTTTGATGTTGGAGGGTGTTCCGATTCGACACGCCCATTTATTTAAGTTCACTGGGACAGTTTACTCTCTTCCCTTTTAGGATCGTAGGAGCGTGAAAAAAGAAATTTTCGAGAAGGAAAATTTATTCAGTAAAATTAAAACTTTACTTAAAGCCCTCGAACTACCGACAATATTTGCCTCAAAAATTCAATTGAAGAAATAATGGGTGCTCTTTTTATAAAATGTAGGTTACCCAGCCTACTGCCTATTCTATTTCCACACTTCATCCTAATTATTTCCAGAACCTTTTTTTTTTTTTTAAGAAGTAGGGATGTTGAATAATTATTAGTTTGCCGTATCAAATGGGGAAGAATAGATTAGATACAAAAATATTTAAAACTGATATAATTGGAACAGAAAAATAATATGTAGTAATAAAACTATTGTGATAAACAAGATGCCAAAGTAGAAATGAGTGAAATTATAAAATAAAATCAGAGATTTTTCTTGTGTTTTTTTTCTATTTATTTTTATAATTTCAATTGTTTCTACTTTTGTATCTTGTTTGCTCTAATACTTTTTAAATATTATTTTATTTTATTTTTCTGTTCCAATTATTTCAGTTTTAAATATTTTTGTATCGTGTCTACCCAGTCCTGATGAAGACCTGCAATGTTTGTCGAAAGGTCAGTTTCTAATAAATAATTTATAACGCCTTCATCCGGACCATTTTCTTCCCCGAATGATGAACAAGTAATGATGATGAAGATCTAAACGTCAATGATAATTACGGTTAAATTGGGCCAAGCTTAAAATTAAACAAATAAAAAAACAGATAAACTCGGGAAGGAATTATCATAATATTTTGAACTTCAGTCTTTATTTAGTTATAGTCAATAATATTCTTTCACATTTTAACTGTCCATTAAAAGAACTCGGAACTCGACAATTTTCAATCATTAAATTAACATAAACATTAAATTTCCTCTGAGTGGAAAACTGCATAAACTATTAATACGAATTTCTTTAAACAGGAGAGGAACTGTTTAAATGTACATAAACACAGCGGCTCAGCTGAGAGGGCGTTCATAACGTTATTGCCCATAGCTATGGAAATTTTACCCGGCTGTGTAGGTGTCCCTTCCGACCCTACCGCCTTGTTAACTATTTATAATACAAATTAGGTGGATTAGTTAGCAAGGACTTCTACTTATTTAAATTCTAGCTCGGGTTAATTTATATCCTACGACGTAGAGAGATAAAAATACAATCTAATAAGCGAAAATATTATTGCCAAATAAAAATAAAACTCTACTGTAACACTTCTGTAATTTATCAGTAAAATCATCCATACTCCATCTGTAAATAATACCGGTTTGTCATGATAATCTATGATTTCCAACAACATTTCTATTATCTATTTCGTTTATGTACCCTTTACAATATTTCATTAAAAAAAATTCTATATCATTAATATTCCAATTACTTATTTTTGTATTTCACCATCTCTATTATATTAATTGTATTATCTTCTTTATTGCTTATTTGATAATAATCTCTAATATATTATCTTTGCTTTCTCCCACATTTACGTTTTATCACTCAAATACCTTGATGCCTATATGTATTTTTAATATTTACCATACATAGTTTTAATTTGTCTGTGTTTTGTATATTTAACCTGGAAGAAGACCTTTGTTGGTCGAAACGTTAGCTTTCCAATAAACAGTTCTCCCAATCTAAGAGAATTTATTTTACCTCCGGATGTACCATTTTCTTAGCCAAAAATAAAACTATAGTTTTTAAAAATACTCAATTTCTCCTAAATAATTACATAAACTTAAAAGTAGAAAAAGAAACCTAGATTTTCTTTTAGCACTGCAAGAGGTATAATTATAATTTTTGTAAGGTTTTTGCACATTCTAAAATAGTTTTAAAAATTACACACATTGATGAAATGATGAAATATTGACTTAATGACTTATTCTTCAAAAATCTAGCTTTTATAAGACAATTTAATAATATTTTCTCAACATAAGTTTGTTTAAGTATTCTAAAAGAAGGAAAAAGTTGTCAACAGGATTATGTTCGGGCGCCAAATATGGGAGAATCGAACATTGTTCCTTCTGCACATTTCTCAACTACAATTTACCAAGTTTTCGTATGATACTTTCATTACGATTTATCTTATTTATTATACTTACAAGTTACAACCTGTGTATTACATCAAACTTAAAAAAATAATATTAATCGTGTAAATACAAATAATGACTTTAAGCATTAATTACAATTACGGAGATCCAAAAATTTTCGAAACTGTTTGTTTATGATTGCCAAGAGTTAATATTGTTGAAAGTGAAA
The DNA here is from genome assembly GCA_964056705.1 of Troilus luridus. Classification (NCBI taxonomy): domain Eukaryota; kingdom Metazoa; phylum Arthropoda; class Insecta; order Hemiptera; family Pentatomidae; genus Troilus; species Troilus luridus. The sequence continues at coordinate 50,360,635 of OZ057414.1, forward strand.
AGCCGATGTGTTCTAAAGAGGAAACTTTTAAAAATGACACTTTTATTTATCTTATAAAATTTATCTAGGCAAAATTTAGGAATCCCACTGTAGCATCATCCGATTAGCCATAGCAGTAAAAAACGTCGTCAAATGATAAACAAATGAACTATAAACCATATATTCTTTTCCTTGCTTGGAAAAGTGAGACTCCAGAGGGTGCGATACCCGGACGGCCTCCTACATCGCTCAGTCCGATTACTCCCTTAACATATGACATCCATGGGAAGGTTCCCAAGTGGCTACCAAGAACCCCCTCCCTCTTGCATCAGTAATTAGTGCAGATGGTGGTGGGGCGACCAGTCAACCCCGTGGTATGGAGCCGAGCAGTCATGTTCAGGAGAGTACAGCCGTCATCTGCTATACAGCCGGTAATATATAAATAATTAATATGTATTTGTATTAATTATTAATCTGTAATATCCGAACTAATACAAAAAAAAAGGTTATGGTATTCGGAAATTCATCCCGAACTTTGAAAGCCTATTGGGATATTCGCATTAAAACAGCTCAATTTGGTATCAGCTCTGCAGGTTGTCGCTTCGAGTTAAGTCACATGTTTTGGCTTTTTATGCTTTTCCTTTTTAATGAAAAAAAAAAAGTTTAATTATGGCAAATAAGTATATTTTAGTAATCGTGATGATATATGATATAACCTAAACAGAATGTTTAACTCAGTTCTTAAATCTATATACAGTCAGTAATAGTAACTATATACAGTTATTAATAAAATTATTTTTGTGTTCAAAAATATCAAAAGGGAAACCAATGAAAAGTCAAAACTTGTGACTACAACTCGAAACGACAATCTGCGAAAATGATACCACTAATTTTAATAGTAAATTAAATTATTGAATAAATACTATTAAACTAACAATAAATGACAAAATGATCGAGTTAGCAAGTCATAACTAAAAAGATAAATCAATATACAAATAACCATTAATAAGGCATAAATCTTAACGATATAGTAACTGTGGCATATTTTGACAGGATAGTAAAATCCTAGATATAATTATTTATTAAAAAATTATTTTATAAATAGCCTACTTTTTAAATGCAAAATCCACAAATATATGACAAATTATGTCAATAATCGTAAATAATATTCAAAATTTGAGAATATAATTAATATTATTCCTATTGTTAAGCAACCTAGTTAACGATTAATTAATCTTCCGCTACATTTATAAACGCTGTATGATATCAGGGAAAGTAACTATAAAAAATGAAGGTTACTTATAGTTGTTGTTTTTTCATGCATTTAAATAAATAGTGATTGTAATATATCAGTGTTTATGTAATCAACCTGTAATGCATCTTATGCCTACATTTATTGTTACAATTACAATTTAATAGATGAGGAATACTAAAAGCATAACCATCTAACAGATGTAGATATAAATTCAGTGTTGTGTGCTTGTTTTGGTACAGATAGTGTTATCTGTGGTCTTATCGCGACGTACCACCGACATCGGGGTACGGCTGGAAATAGTGTATCATACTGATTCATTTCATGATGATTTTATTTTATGTTAAATTTATATATTTATAAAAAAACTAGGAAACATTTTATTATTGTTACCATTTTTTTATGAAATGTACTTATCGTAATTAATATACAAGGCCTCGTGAACGTGTGGACAAGGTTACATGTCTTATGCATACACGATCAACCTGTGGATTTCGCTTTAATCGATCTAAACCTCACCTGGTTAAGGAGGGGTTTGGGGGTGAATCAGAAGGGAACATACTCCCCAATGAAAAAAAAAATAATTAATATAATAAGTAAGTTAGTTTTCTAATTAAACCATACTAAAAACAAATATTACGTACAATGTCATTGATTGAAGGTTCATATTTATCTGCAAATATGAATTATGTACGTCATGTACATAATTACTAAAATATGTTTTAAAAAAATGCTCTTTATAATATATGTAAGCCTTTGTTTAATATAGTTGTTATTTCAAGAATTTCCGGTGGTAGAGAACCAACTCAGCGCTCTCACAATCGCATCCGGTCCTTGTGTTTTAGCGGAGAATGGCCAACAAGAATCTACCTTGTTCAGAAACTTCCTTTTAGTTATTATAATTGTGTTTAATTATTCACTTAAATTATTCTTAAAGAAATCTCCAAAATATTCTAAAAGTAGATAAATATGACTTTAGTCTGAGCTGTTACTCCCTTAACTGATCGATATATCCAATTACCGGTAATTATAATCGATTGTTTTAGTGTGCTCTCAATCTGATTAATTGGTTATATTTCAGGCAACAATGAATTTTGTTGAAAAATATCAAAATTACTCAAAAATAATAAATTTTCCACCAAATTTATATGTTGTTCACTTCAACATTTGTTGAAAATATAAAGATATAATATGTTACAGGATGTATACGTAAATACTTAATTAGTAATTAGTGTTTGTTGAGTGGTGATTATTATTAACTTAATAACATTTCCCTAGCCAATTTTAACACTCAAGGTCAAGTTATGAATAATTTCAGTTCAATGTCAGTGCAGTTGCAAAAATGTTAGTTCCAATATCTAAAAATAAACACAAACTATAAATTTCGCATGACATCTGTTTCAATAAACTATATCTATAAAATGTATAATGGTTTGCATTTTTAGATAATACATTTTTTTTCCTGGAATATTATTTTTTTCATTATTTTAAATATTCAATAAATAATAATTCGTATGTTTAATTCATGTTTAATTAAATAATAGCAATAACCCTTTAAACAAAATAATTCTTTATGATCAAGCCCTTTTTAGTAAAAATAATAGCAATCATTTTCTATAGTCAAACAAGTTTTTTAAAGTAAAAATATGAACAATGATAACATTTAGATCCGAATTTACACTGTTCCAGACATAACCCCCATGAATATCTTCTTAAGCCATTGTTAAACGTAACAAACAAAAAGAAAAAAAATTTGCCTTGAAAATATTCTGGTTGGATGTTTTGTTCCTGCTTGTTTATGTAACATGAATGCTAAAAAGCTAAACATAAAACAAGTCCTTACAGCCGCTATACACGGTTCAATCTTATTTACCGAAATGAGTTACAACAATAACAACTCAATTTTTTTTGTATCTGTGATAAATATGTTTTTTTTTAGTAATTAAATCATAAATTACAATAATGAAAAGTTTTGATTAATAATATCTAGCACTTAATCACCCTTCATTGGAGACTGGTTAAAATTATTATTTTAAACATAAACAAATAAAAGCAGTGTGTAATAAATCTGATTGTAAAACTTGAATTAAAAAACAAATTGTCCACCCACTCTCTCCGACTTTTCTTATAAGACTAACGGAGTTTCTACAAAAATAACTAAATCATGAACTAAGTTAATATAAAGTTTTGTTTCATAATAATATGATACTTAGGACTTTATCACCATTCGTTGGAGACTGGTTAAATTTATTATTTTAAACAAAAACAAATCAGCGCGACAATTGTTAAGTTGGTAAATTGTTTTTTTTTTTATAAGACTAACGGAATTTTTTTTGTTGGCACTAAGGTAACAAATCCCTCCAGAATGATCCTTGTGTTTAAAAATTACTATTTTTCTTTTTTTTTATAGTAACCTTTTCATACGTCTATGTGTAGATTAAAATAGGAAAAACATTAAATATATTTTTGGATCATTTTACCACATTATATATATGTATATAATGGTTATTCATAGACAAAATTTTTAATTCAATTTTTTTAAATGAAAACTTGAAATTTGAAATACAAAAAAAAAACTGGTCTAGGATTTATATGCCTGCTTTAGTTTGGAATAAATAAAATAAAAAATAAAATAAGGCCTTGAAAGAGACTATTGTTCACTCATTGGTTTTATAAAGATGATAGATGAGGGAATTTCAAAGAGAAAAATCATTAACTGTCTAAGAGAACCATAAAATTACCTCTAACTAATAAATTAATGGTACCATCGACTTATATTTTATGTCCCTCTGCTCCAAAAAAACTTCATTTTGTGATATAAGCAGATACAAAAAATTCAAGCGACACGTAACTCATTGTTGGATTCGATAAATGAAAACACACGCGACAGATCCTCCGTTTTAAAAACCTTTTCTGCTCTTCAGTTTCTGCTTCCTAAGCTATTAGAGCGTTCATGATTGCGTGAAGCCGTTCGCATGGACTGCTGCATGCCACGTGGGTCATCATTATAATAACCTCCAAGTCATCATGTCTTGCTCAATACATTCAAAGTAATTTAAATAATACACAGGCCATTGTATACTTCCTCTCCATTCCATCATATTATTAACATTAATTAATAACCTTTTATAGGATATGACTAACTTCGTGGAGATGGGAGAAAATACTGCAATCCATAGAACACAGTTATTTTTGAAATTTTCAGCTAAAACATAGCTTTATAAACCTGTACCGTTACAACTCATGAGGATTCTTGGGTTCAGAACATGTTACTGTTTGCACAAAGGTTGTGCATGGAAGTGATTAGTCTAAGATCACGCTCAACCGCCAGGATTAGGTTGCCCACTTTATAGAGACTGGTGAGCCCCAGGAGCGTCTCTAGATACCATAGAACCCTTCCCCAGCTGTTAACAGATTAAATAAATTATCTGTCACAGCCGGATTTCCGATCTAAAAATGAAAGACTTTCTTTTATTTTGCTAAAATGTAGTAAAATTAACTAAATATAGGGGAAACTAATAGTAACCTAGTAAACCAAACCAAAGCGTTATATATTTATATATATATATTTATAGCTCTGTTATCATCTTTTCACCGGATTAAGTTTACCAAAAATAAAGAAAAACAATTTTTTTTTTAGATAAATCATTTAAAGAGATATAGGGACGATTGTTTTTCAACCATTGAGCTAAAGTTATCTTTTGAAAAAACTTTTTTAAAAAAAAGGTATCGATATCTTATTAGTATTTGATCATCTTCGTAAGGCAAAAAAAAAATCCTTGTGGATTATGTTTATCAAGAAACGAGAATATTTAGCGTGTATGGAGTGGGAAGAATACTTAAATACCTCATTACACTCTCCATTAATAAAAGTAAGATTTTTTATTACAGTACTCAAGGTATTTCATTTTATTTCGTAATGAAGAACATTGTTTCATTAACTTAGCTCATTTCATTGATTAAATTAAGATCAAAAGAATCAAAAAGCAGAAACATCTGGGCTTTGTTTTGTGCCTTAACATAACAAATAAAAATTACCATATTATTTTCCCACCCTTTAAATTCTGCCATATATTCTTACTACATGTCACGGTCCTGTTACCCTTTCCCAGGATATAGGATATTTGTGGTTAGCTCTTTTTTTTTTTCAGAGGAAAAAATTGCATTCCTTGTTGTATCGAAATACTTCTAACGGTTCATTTGATGGATAAGCACATTGAAGGTTGGTGTAAATCATATGAACCAGATCTTATGGGTCTAGAAATAATTTAAGTTTTATTCTGAATTAAGGTGGTAAAGCGCTGAGTTGCAGTGCCGAAGGTTCCGGGTTCAAATCTGGCTGTGGCAGATAATTTATTTAATCTTTTAGCAGCTGGGGCTAGATCCTGTGGGATCTGGAGACCCTCCCGAGGCTCTATAAAGTGGGTGCACTTAACAGGCGAAAAAAAAAAACGTCCTAGAAACAGTGCAGTCTCTTCCTGGTACTGAACCCAACAGTCTTTGTAGGTTTTACTTTTTCTAAATTAAGGTAAAAAAAAAAGAGCTAACATTAATTCAAATAGCTGTCCTTTATCATTGAGCTCGCGTTGCAATAGAGTAGGTCAAAGTAACATAGACAGAAGACTGACGAATAGTAAAATATTCATTATACGAAAAAAAAGACTAATAACAAATAGCCGGGGGGTAATAACCAGACTACGGATCAATGGGGATGCCGTTACGTATTAATGGCTGCCACTTCACGCAAGGTCCGTCCGTATCTTTTATAAAAGATAAAAAGAAATGCTCCGGGCCATCTATTGTCCCTAAATAGTCCTTATTGGAAGATAATGGCCAAGAACTTTAGTCAGGACCCAATTAGTGAAAAATTAAGGGCTAGGATTAAAATGAAAACCGGCTTATAAGGAAACGATCAAGGCTTGAATTGAACTATTTGGTAAGAAAAAAAAGTTAATAAATCCTGAGAATGATAATTATCTAAGACAGTTATAATTCAATAGAATAGAATATATATATATATATATATATATATCTTTGGAACTTGGCATGAATATGAGACTAACCTAGTCTCGAAACGTCGCCTAAGAAGTTGAAATAACTGACTGAAACTCGAGAACCATAAACAATATATATATGTCAGTCTTAGATATATAGAATATATCAGTGTACAATCTTACGCACTGACCAAAGACCTTCATGGGTTTTAGTAGTACAGGAATATGTTTACGTATACAAAACTGGTAGTGTAATATAAATAATTAAGGAACACAAAAATTCTGGAGCAATAAAAACATTCTTTAATTCTAATGACATGAATACAATTTTACTTGCGTTTCTATTATCTTTTATTCTTTAATTTGTACTGTTCTGGGGTTAACAGAATCTGCGAATTGAATCAAAGTGCCTTTATATACCAACCCCTTATTGAGATATTATTTGCTTGTTTTTTTTATTTATTTTTTTTCATGAGCTTGTGCAATTATGATTACACTTCCTAGATAAAAAAATCGAGAGTAATGTAATAAGAACTCATAAAAATGTACCCGGGGGGTGGATATTTTGTAAATTCTGTGTTGAATAAGCGTTTCATTTGCATTTATACTTTTCTTTTATGCTCCTTTTATACTTTTCTTATATATTATTATATAATATATAAATAAATTTTGGAGGAAGAAGAATATATATATATATACCACCCACTCAAATATTACTCTTTTTCCTCTGTTTATATTTTAATTTTAATAATTCTCACAACTGCATTTTTCAATCACAGGAAAACATTAAAATTCTAAAGGAAATTTATCACCACCAAAAATTCTTTTGTTGTTTGTTTTCATGTCATTAATATTAAAGAAAATTTTAGTTTAAAAGTCAGTTTCAATAATACTTATTCTTGTGTAAATTGCATTTAAGTGGTTTGTTGGCCTGTAGAGTGGTTCAGACCTAGGGGAGAGGAAAGGGGTTATAAGGGATATAAGATAAATAAATATGTTTGACGTCGCTCATGAACGATGACCATTGTCCGCCTCTTATCTTATCAGTTCACAACAGGGTTACTTTACAGATATTTACAGACCTATACAAAATATATAGCTCTTTAGTTCAGTTTACAACGTTATTATTAGTTTCCCTTATCTTCAGTTCATTTTACTACTTTTAAGAAAGAGTTCGGGGAGCGGGCTAACTCAGTGGTAGAGCGCTGAAGTGCCTGCTGAAGGTCCTGGGTTAAAATCCGGTAAAGACAGATAATTTCTATAACATGTTAACAGCCAAGGATGGTTCCTCGGCTGTTGGGACACATTCAGACTCTTAACTGGGTATCCTCACCTCTCTGCACAACCGTTGTTCTAGAAATAGTACCGTCTCCAGCACTACTGAGTCCGAGATCCTTAAAGGGTTGTAGTGGTGGAGAAGACAAAACAAATTAAGATAAATGAAAAAATTTATAAAAAACAACAATCAATGGAGGATATTTCAAAATTAACTCAACCTTTAATAAAAATTCCTTGTAATTATGTGTTTTGAATATAAAAATCTTCATTTGTATAATAATTAATAATGGAAATGTGAGTATCAACTACGAACTAAAAGGTAATATTGAAGATTTGCTAGAAATAAAATTAATAAAAACATCAAGGGGCGTAGCTATCTCATGTGACAGTTAAAAAATGGAAGAGTACAGATACGTTGACTCTATCGGGCTTGATTATGATGCAAGACGTGACCTGCCAGTACAGTCCACGGTAAAAGTCAATCCCATCCAACTTAAACAGTAAGTGTCCATAGGGAGGTAATTGTTGACCGATAAGTATTTAGGATTTATTATATCGACAATTAGTTGAAATACTGTCAACATTAATTGATCTGAACTCTCCAGAGTTGAATATTATGTATCATGTCATCAGTAACTGTAAAAATCAGACTTAAAAGCATGCACATGATCCAACACTGGCCAAAACAGACTGATCATAAATAAAAAGGGCAATACCGTTCTTGCTTATTTTCTTATTGGTTATTGGTTAATAAAATTGGTATATTTTATTTTACTTACTAATATTTTTTGTTAGTAAAATGACATTTTATAACAAACAAACCGTTAGGTAAGAACCACTCACAAAATTACAGAACCTGTTAACATAATCGTACTTTAGTAAATAGCACTTTACCATCTTAGCACTGAGTGATTGTCCTACCAGAATCATTCCCCACTACTTTTTATCATAACTCATTGAGAACTTCATAAAGGCACGTGAATACCCAATAGTCCAAGAATTTGGACAGTATTAGGATTTAAGGTTTGCCCATAAAAATGTCTTTGCTAAGATTTAGTGGGTTGATACTAATATTTAGTTCAGAACTTTCACATTCACCGTAAGCAAGTTTTCCTGAAGAAATCAACCACCAGCCACATCCTCGACATGTTAAGACAATTGAGGTCCGGCAGACGTTCCGTGAGAATCTGCCTCACGCTCTGTTTCCCACTGTAATTCTGTTCCATTCTCATTGTGCAGAGCCACTGGGGGCATCGGTGTAGAAAACTCAACTCACGCGTGCTCTACCATACCAGGTCATATCTTCCATCACATCGTAGGATATGGTGCTGTTATCCTTTGAACTCATCCTCTTTGAAAAGTCAGCTGTACCTAATGATAATGAGAAGGAACCATGCAGCTACGAAAGCTTAAAAAAATCGGATGTCTTTTTTTATTATATCACTACAACCCATTCAGGACTTGGTGAAGACCTTAATATTTCATGGACAACTGTAGAGAAGGATGTGGTTTTGTAATCCAACCAAAGTTGAGGCTCTGTTCGACATTATTCAACCATCATATTCTTGGTCTTCCTCTGTATCGTTTTCCTTCATTTTTTTTCATAAACTAAGCATTCTTGGCATCGTAGTTCCTGGCATCCGTCCCCCATTTCTCAGCCACTGAGGAGAGTTTTTTCACAAAAGATACCAGTTCTAGTTAATTGATGTGAATAACCCTGTTTAATTTTCTTAAACATTTGCATGCAAACAGTAGTAATGTTAAAATAGACCTTTATGCAAATAATAATCAATTCGACAAATATTAGGTTGTCAACCCAAATGTGGAAGCAGTATGACTCATTATCTTTGAATATTGATGGCTAACAGTTGACTCATCATCAATTTTACAAAGTAACCTAAATTTCCAAGAATCTGAAAGAGCTTCCGGTCAACCAATCAGCCTAAAATTCTCAATGTTTAATCAGAATCGTGTACTTTTCCAGTATTTGACGATAGGAGGGTAAGAAGAAAGACTGGAAGACTTTAAATAAAAGTGGTTCTGTTTAATAAGAATCATAAACAAGCTAAAAAAAAGTTCCAGGGTATGAAAATATCCCAGATAACTATGGCATTGTGAAAAATAGAAAAGAAAGCAAGAACTTAAAAAAAAACTCGAGTCCTCTATAAATCCCAATATATCGAGAAAAAGCAATAAATTTCCTCAATTGGAAGTGAATAGGTTGAAATAATTGCATGGCTATAACGGTGCGCCCAAGATAGCCGGCTTGCGACCAAACTTAACCGGAGAAAAATGTGGTATTACTGCCTACACGTCGGTAGAGAGGAATGTGCAAGTGATGACGTCCTCCAGCCACTACCTGATTCCCGATTGCTCAACTGAAAGTAACTCTCACAAACTTGGCGACGACAGTCTAAACGTGCCCTGCTTAACCCAGGGCAACAATTAGATTCCAGGTCTGGGCGATCACACTAAATCGTCTCAAAAACCAAAGTTGAGACAACACCCAGGTACACAATACTAAAAACTTAGCTAAGCAGAAAAATAATTCAAATTAAACAGGGACAAACGAATTAATAAAAGATATTTTTGGAATTTCCTATTCAAAGATATCCTGGGTATAATACAATCAAAACGTTTGAATATTGTGCCAGGTTTTCAAGATTATTAATTACAATCAAGTGCTCTTGAGCCATTTTCTTGGGGCGGTAAAATTTGGATGACACTATACTTATCAACATTAATGACTTGGTTAGTATTGAAATTACTCGAAAAGAACAATTATTTCTTATCAATAATGATTTTAACATCATTATTGATAAGAAATCAGACCCTGGTGTTTTGTGGAATCCTTTAATATATATTTTTGTATCCTATCGATTTACTAGATTTTTTTACTATTATTTCACGCGTAACATGACAGATCCCCTCTAAAAAGTATCCAAATTACCACAAATTCAGCTGCAAAGAAATGTTCTACTTGATTATTTACTGGAATATTTTCACCGGAGTTGACAGCATTTGCTACCCATCTCTCAGGTGAGGATGTTGGCAATATTAGTTGTTGTTAAATTTTAATAAATGTTAATATTTATTGACATATTGCCAGTGTCATCAACTCTGCTTTCGTAAGATACTTCACGTCCCGATATATGTTGAAAACATTTGTACAAACACGCCCTTACATTTCTTATTCACTGTATATGTTTTATAAAAAGAAAAGAAAAATTTTTTTTTCTATTCTATAACATTTATCTGATTGAAAAGGGTTTCAAGTATAAAAAATTTATATGACCTAACCTTAGCTTCATAATACTAATATTGAGAAAAGCACATGGGTTCATTAAGTAAAGGTCATCATGATGAAAGATAAATAAGCAGATTATTAATCATTAAGGACATCGATATCGATTTAGACACTAACGGATTCCTAAATCGCTTATGAGCTACGACTATTATATTGTTTTTTGAGTAAGTCTTTAACCATCATCAGCAAACCGTAATTAATTATTAATATTAAAATCCGATTAAGTCACATTAGCCAAAGAAAACACGTTATAATAGATATTGGGTTAACTATGCATATAGAGCATGCTTTACACATTGTGGGGTTACAAGTAAAATACACTAAGTGAAAAATATGATTTTGAGAAAACGCTGATATAAAAGGCTAGAATACTTAGCGTGAGATGTTGCTGCTGATGGAACTAAGTCATATCTTTAATTATTTAGTGTTTTCAATGTTTCATAATAACACTAAGTACAATATCTTTTTTATCAGCGTTTTTTCAAAATCATGTTTTTGACTTAGTGTAATTCACTTGTAGCACCGCGATATACATTATTACACTGATCTACGGCCCCACAAGAATCCTCCACCAAAGCCAACCAATCTCCGCGATCATGCGTTTTCCCCTCCATTCTTGTACACCCAGCACCTTTAAGTCTTCCTCCAGATTGTCCAGCCATCAAATGCTAGGTCTTATATTTCACTTGCCGTCCGCATTCTCTTTGGTATCAATCTAATTCTGGCTATCTTTATCAATGTTACCATCTCAGACTCTCCAAACAGCTGCTCATTCCTTTTTCTTCTCCATACCCCATTTTCGGCTTCTTATGTATACGATATATATATATATATATATATATATATATATATATATATATATATATATAGTGAACATTTATAAAATTTCATATCGATACGATAGAAGAGCATTGATTTGTTTTATCGATGATATGATATATTATCGATAACTTTAGTCACAAAAATATTTTCATTATTACAGAAGCAGTTAGTACTATTATTATTCAAGCAAATGTAATCTCATAAATGTAATTTTTCAACTATCAATTACCAAGTCATACCATGCTGCAGACTATTTAACAATAACAACTCGATACAATATGGGCTGGTTCAACAGATGCGGTATATGAAATGTGTTAGCCAGCTGTTGAGTACAAAAGACCTCTTCAATGCTTTTTTGCCACCACCCATTTAAAAGATCCTACAGAGGGATCGGAGAAGGTCAGTCTTACACACTTGCCCTACACGTCCATTGTTGTGCCTTCGGTTCGTACCTTCAAGGGTCTTCTCCCGATCTTTGTCATTCCAGTAATGGTTAACGGTTACGTTCTACTTAGAACTGCTCAGGCGTAATTAAAACTATATTTACATTGAAACTAAAGAATGTTCCCACAAAAGATCAAATATTGTGAGGGTCTTAAATTATTATCCAATACTTAAAGTCTTATCGCAGATGTATTTATCATTCCAAACAAATAATAATAATAACAAATAAAAATATAATTTTTGATTAGTTACCTCCCTTTCAATCCTTGCTGTCATGAAATTCATGAATAAGTGCTCTAGTCAATAAAAAATTGCACATAAGTGCAAATATATACTTTTTCTTAATTATAATCATATTTCTATTTTTATATATAACCTGTGATTTGGTTTGGGTATATGCGCTTTGACAATTGAGGAGTTTGAGGTCACCTGTATTGTATTAGTTGGTATAATGTCAATTTTTGTTATTCTACGATTTCCAAGATCAGTTCACAGCCTGGCAGGTGGCCTTAGGATTTTTTTAAATCGAGTAAAAAACCCTTAGTTAAGCCATCCTTTGGAAGGGACGTAGAATGGGGGTAAAGATCCCTATCCTAATTATACCTGGATAGGCAATATTTAGGACTACCGCTGCAGCATCGTCCGATTAGGCTTAGTAGCATAAAGCGATGTTAAACGAATTAACAAAAAACAAAATCGAGAAGTTGACATGGAAAGGGTAATAAATCAAAAAAAAAATTTAATTTGTTTCATAGTAAAGAGAGTAATTAATTAACTTGCATGGAATAGAGCAAAAGCAGGGGTATCTGTACTTATAAATAAAAAGCATATCATATTATTAAAAAAAAATAAATAAAGATTTCAACTTACTATTCAATATTAATTATAATTTATATAATTTAATAATGAAGGAAGAAAAAAAAACAAATTCCAGTCAAAAATTTTTATTAAAAATTAGCAAATTAAAGAAAGTTAAGTTCCAGGATTTATATATATTTTAAATTTTTGACTTTTAAATTATTTGACCTCAAGTAATAATTTGGACTTGTAAATTTTAAAGGAAGATGCATGAGGAATTGCTTAAATTGATAATGACAAATAAGTGTCGAAACGTTTTTTTTAATCATTTGTTAATTTTTAATAACAATTTTTGACTGGAATTTGGTTTTTTCTTCATTATTAAATTACATAAATTAAGAAGATTGAGTCCAGTATATAAGAAATATCTTATAAAGAAAATTAAATATATTAATTATAATTGTATGTGCTCTATCCATATGCATTGAACTGAGTGAGTCATTCGCATATGTGATCGAGTCATTATCGTTTTGTACGAGGATTTTCCTCAAACAGAAAATATAAACAATTCGTCATTTGCTTCAAAATCTAGAGAAAAGTATCTGTGGCAATAAAAACAATTTTCATCGGCTTGTTTCCTTTTATAAATATTTCATATTCGTCAACGAGGAATCTCCATATGTGTTTTCTAAATTAATGCGAACTACTTGAAATGTTCTGCTGATTCGACTTTAGTTTCAGAAATATTAATCATAAAAGTTTGCTGGTGAAATGTACTTCTCACTAAGAAACACATTCACTGGAAGAAAACATTGAAAGAAACTAAATAATTCGTAAGGAATGGACGCAGGCGTATAGATGGGAGCTCGCCACTTTAACTCCAAGCACCTCCTACTGTGCCTAGGACCTGTTACCATTCTAATCTTATTACTGACAAAAACAACTCCTCTTCATTTGACTAACTAATAGACGGAACCCTTAAGGTCAACAGCCACTCAAGGTGCGTGTGGGTGACGAACCTATTGACTAAGAACTTGTTGAAAATCTTGAACTTTTTAGCTTTTTTAATGATTTATAAAACATTAAAGCATCCACCATTTTGTTTCTTTATTTTAAACTTAATGACGGATGCAGATATCGAATTATGAGAATCCACTTTTGTGGAGGTGATATGCCCTGTAGTATTGGAGAAAATACGCTTTCAGCTAACGTTTTTTTTAATATTTGATTTTGGGTTCTACGTTTTTTGAAACCTAAGGCACCTAATCTCAAATTTTAGAAGGGTCGATATTTATTTCTTCTACATCGATTACAAAATCTTAACACAGAGAATAAAAAAACCAACACTAACAAATTATTTAACACCTCTAAACTTTTAAAAAATCCCTTACAAGATAAATTAAATATGAGAACTCCAAAATGAGTTCCTCGTACTTAGTGAAGCGGAATCATGTTATTTTCGTAGCGAATAAGGGGCTAAGGAGTTGTTGCTTATTTTTATTATTTTGCTTTACAACTCCATTTTGAACCAAAAACTATGAGAATGACACCATTCCGCTTCCCTTCAATACAGTAAACTCTCTCTCTGGGCAAAATTCGACATAACCACTTACTCACCGGCGCTCCAGATATATTACCTACCATATCACCGTTAATATATTTTTAGTTATATTTTAATATGTTATTCTGTATTAAAAAAATACGTTTATGTCGTTTCAGATTTCGGATTCGGAGAAGGATATTATGTCATCAGTCGTCTATTGTATACATCATAAGGAAGGATGTAAATGGAGCGATCAGCTTAAAAAACTTAAGGTAAACATTTATATTATTATTAATGTTACAGTATTAAACAAAACAAAATACTAATATAAAATCGGCAATATCTATTTCGATGATCTATTAGCTGTTAAAATCAAATTCACTTTGACTAAAAAATAATATAATAGTATAATTTTACCGTTATAATTTTTATTTATTTTTAAAAAAATTGTATTGGTTATGTATTAACGGTAATAAACAAGAATATTACTAACGGGAATACTGGCTAGAGCATGTATAGCGATGACAAATAGGTCGTCGTAGTGAAGAAGTCTACCCTGACAGACGAGTTGGCATGTCTCAACTCCCCAGGAGCAAAACAGAAATAAAACTGAAACTATAAATAATGTTCTTTACAACTTTGTTTTGGTTACTCCTGAGCATATGCTGGTTATAACACGGAAGTTAAAATAACTAAGAACAAAACAAGAATAAAAATATTGAACAATAAAAAAATATCCTCAAGAGCTAAGTTATAGAATTCGCTTCGAGTCCTTTTTAGTAATCTCAAATCATACTCATATCACTAGACTGTATTTAGGTAAAAGATCTATACTTCCAAATGTTTGTTAAATGTTCATTTCTTGATAAAATGATTTTCGAAATATACACATTTCTATAATTACACTCTTCTTTTTTCCATACTAAAACTTATTTTCGAGAATATTAAAAAGGAAACAAATGAAAAGTTAAAACTTGTGACTTGACAGAAAGGAACTGATATCCTTTATTATTAAAAAAAAATTAAAATAAATATTAATTACAATGATTTTAATTACTTTAGCTAATTTTTAAAATAATATTTTAATTAGTAAAAGTAAAAGAATGATTTACATTCTAAAACAAATTTCATAGATTAATTTGATTTGACACATCAAATCAGAGTTCATGAATCTTTAAATAACTATAAGTTTATACTTTATAAATTCTAAATCAATACTAATAAATATCAATATTTTTTAGGCACATCTGAACACTTGCAAGTATGACACTATGCCCTGCACCAACCTTTGTGGCGCCCAGATACCCCGTGTTCTGATGGAAGACCATTTAAGGTACACATGCCCTTCAAGGACTGAAACCTGCGAGTTTTGTGGTTCTGAACTGAGTGGAACTGCTTTAGACTCGCACCCTGGTAGCTGCCCAAAAGAACCACTCTACTGTGAGAATAAATGCGGAATCAGGGTACAACGAAGGCATCTGCCCAGGCATAAGGCTACTGAGTGCACCAAAAGACTAGTCCCATGCAGGTGAGAACATTCAAATATTAAAACCAACTGGGTTATTCAGCTAGTTAGTCATTAGCTAATATAAATGAAAAAAAAAAGATATGATTTTATTCTATTTTGCTGTTGATACTTATGAGCTGTTCAGGAAATTACTATTGTATCTACATTTTTAAGTTACAATTAAAGTAAGCTACAATTAACGTTTTTCAATTGCAGGCATTGTGGTGCAAGTTTTGTGAGCGACACATTAAACATCCATCACAGTAAATGCTCCCGCCTCCCAGTACCTTGCCCAAACCGCTGCCAAATGTCACCAATAGCAAGAGAAGAACTTGAAACCCATCTTAAAGAACAGTGTTCATCACCTTTAACACCCTGTGCCTTCAAGGATGCCGGATGTAGATTCAAGGTAAATATAAGGATTCTGCAGTGATTTGGATTTTAAATTTTGTAAAAAGAGTTATGGCATTATGGAAAAATATATTATATCATTTTCTAAAAATATAATTTTGAAACAGGGACTTCGTGGAGGAAGCATGGAAAGACATTTGGAAGAAAGTACCCAACAACATTTAGCCCTTATGTGCAGTCTTGTGTCAAGACAACAGCATCAAATTTCAAGCCTGAAAAGTGCCATATCGAGACTGTCTCTCAACACATCAGGTAATTTTTATTTAACTTAATAAACTTTAGTGATACAACATAAGTATATATTTCATATAACATGTCTTAATAAATACATATTTGCATTACAGTAATAGCTTAAGTCTAAAGGTTTCATTTTTTATTTTGCAGGAACATTGGTATGGAAAATCAATGATTTCTTAGTCAAAATGACTGAGGCGCAATCGAAAGAAGGTATGGAACTAGTCTCTCCAACGTGGTACACTTCACAGTTTGGTTATAAGCTTCAAGCATCGCTCTTCTTAAATGGAAACGGAACCGGTGAAGGAACCCATTTATCACTTTATATAAAACTGCTTCCTGGAGAATACGATGCACTCCTCAAATGGCCATTTTCACATTCAGTAGCTTTCACCTTGTTCGATCAAAGTGAAAAGGTAATTTTTATTATTATAGCTTCTTTACATATAATTAAATTAAATAAAAAGTTTCATACTCGAAAGTAATCAGGCACATTTCGATAAAAATTGAGATTTCACCAATTTTGAAGTCTAGTAGGTATTGTTGATCCATATAATTAATTATTCATGACATCAGTCCTGATTTAAGTTAAATCCACTATTTGAGAACTGGGTGTCAACTATACAAGAGCCTCCAAAACGTTATAATTCTGATGCTCTTCTAGTATGAACCCAATCAAATAAAACACACTAAATATTAACATTAATATACATTGTTTTATCTCTAAAAATCATACAATAATTATTTTTAAATGGTTTATTAAGGCATTGAAATAATTAGAAACATATGAAAACATTATACTGCAAATATCTGAAAAGAATTTACTTAAGATTTTTTTTTTTCAGGCATGCAATGTCGTAGAAAGCTTTGTTCCTGACCCAACATGGGAAAACTTCCAAAGGCCCAGCAAAGAACCTGATACCCTTGGATTCGGTTTTCCTCGGTTCATTTCTCATGAGATCCTACACAAGCGAGGATTTGTGAGAGATGATACCATATTTATCAGGATAAAAGTCGACCCAAGTAAAATTGTTGCAGTCTAACTGTGAAAACCTAAAAATTTATTTTATAAAAAATGTAATAGTCAAAAAGAAATGTCAGCAACATATTAGTCTTTAAATTATATGACTGAATAAACTAAAGGTATAATTAGCATGTATTAAGGACTAATTTTAGATTCAAAAGATTATATTTTGGAAATGAAAAATTAAATTGCTAGAAAATAGCAGTATTTTAGTGCAATTTTAAAATTTCTGAAATAAGTATATTTCTTTCAAATATCATATATAATAAATGTAAATTTAAAAAAAAAATAATCTAAATGAAATTTATTTATTTCATATTGTTGAAGAATAATTTTATTGACAACAAATACCATATCAATACTGTGTGTACATAAGATCTCATCTATTAGTTAGTATATAGTTAGAGCACCATTTTTTAAATTTACTATTTAAAAGAATTAAGACACCTAATATTCCAAATGTATTTATAGTTATTAATTGCCAAAGTTTATTATTATTTAACGAACTTGATAGTCACCAAGTGATATATGTATATTCTTTGTTTACGACTGTGTATATTATATCGATGTAAATAGTTATTGTTTAAATGTGATTTTAATGAATAGATTTCTTACCAAGAAACATATGTTTTATTTATTTTTTCCTTCACCAAACCAATGAATTATAAAATAAAATTATAGCAGATTTTTGTTCAGCACATTAACAAACCATTTATTTTTACTTTGTATTTCAGTTTATTGCCTCTTTTTCTTAATTATATGACATTTTCAAGAAAAAATAATTTTATATGTTCATCAGATAAACTAAATTTTGTATGACCTACTTTCATTATACCACCTTAATATGTAAAATGAAATATTATACGGTGATGACGAAAAACACCATCTTTTTTATATTAAAGAGAAAAGAGGATACTTAAAATATTTAAATTATAAGACCTTTTGCCATGGCTATTTAGAAAAGAGTTGGAGAGAAGACTACCGGTCTTTAAGTTATGATTCCATAATCAATAGAGACTCAGTCTGTTTTTTGGAGAGTGCCTGGCCATACATGAAAAGCAGAGGGGCATTTACAGATACAAATTGAACAGGAAACAATAATTCTGGGAATAAGAAGTGTGGTGTCTCCGTTAAGCTTCGTCCCGCTTATATCATTAAGATATAAATAAATTATCTTATAACTATAATATAATATAATTATATTATAGTTATAAGATAAACTTAAACTTCTTTATAATACATAATAGAGATATATGTATTATAAAGTATCGCCTCTTTGTAACTAATCCAAGAACTTTGATACACTGAAAATAAGATACAGACCTTCAAACAAAAATGTAATTTTTTAGTTTTGAGGTTTTGAGCAGCCTCAGAATGGCAAAAATATTTTGTTTTATGTTAGATGATTTTTTTCTATATCATATTATGATTTTTGAAGTGAAAAAAATTTACCATACTAGTTTACCTGATGAGTTAAAATTTACTTCTTAATAATTTATTTTATAAAAAAAATTAATAGGTTTGTTTTCTCATTAATATACTTTTTTTTTAAATAATTTTTTCTAGTTAAAACAACATCGATTCAATTTCAAGATAAAAATAAAGCATGTTCAGAGTGTATTTTTTTCTCCAAGTTCCAAGGCTTGATTGAATAATAGGAGGATTTACCTTATGAAATGAATCACCCTAAAATTTTGACCAATTTCAAAACTAAAGTCAAACAATGTACAAGTTGAAATTATTGTTAATACTTATGAACATCCTGGCTGCTAATTAAGATCAATAGTTTTGTTCTCTCTGCACTAAATACTTATCACTACAGACTTAATAGGTAGTCACACACTTAAATTTCAATGGACCAAGCCAAGGGGTTTGATTTTCAGGTTTTTCATCAGGCTCAATCAAGGGATTTCATGTTTTTTAAAAATTCACTATGGTATTTTTGGACGGAATGCAGGACAGATCGATGGAGTTATAGAATGTTACTGCCTACTAACTGCAGACCCTAATGCTTTCAACGATGCATGAAAATCCCTGTCCCAAGGATCAATTCAGATATGTATCACTCTATTGTGAATTAGAAAGCACTAACAGGCTAAAGACACAAAACCATACATGTATGACTAGGTAATGAAAAATCCAGGGCCCATCTAAAGTATTCATTTGTGCAGAACTAACTATAAGTATCACGATATTTTGAAAATCAAGAACAGAATTTCTAGAATAAAATCTTTTCCTGCTCTTTGGATAAAACTATATTTCATAAAAAAAATTATGCAAAAAAGTGGTCTTCACAAAAATAGAATCTTTTGGACAGATTATGGATTGTGCACAAGCTTAAGTTTTTAAAAACCCATTACTACACAATTAATTATGACATAACAACAAAATTGATTGAAACAAACACTTCAGTAAATAGTATGGGTAATAATTTAGAAACTGCATTAAAACTGAATAGATTAAATATATGGGTTTTAAGTAAGAAACCAATTAATAAAAGAAAAAATCATATATTAAAATTAAGAATAACAGTTACATCAGATAAAAATAAATTATATACTTTCAAAATAACAACAAACTTAATTTAATAAAACAGAAAAAAAAAATGGAAATTCATTAGATTATTACGTGAGACATTTAGCAGAAGTTATAAATATTAGAAATTTACAACTCAGTTCATCAATAATTAAATGTTGTACAATGAACAATCACATTTAATATAAAATATATTATATAATATTTCAATATGAAATAGTAAAAATGATATATTGTTTAATATGAAGTCATATTTCCCTAGAAATATTAAGTTACCATAAGTGTATCATTTAACAATACTATACTTTAATCAAGTAAATTGTATAACAGCATGGAGATCTAGAGCCTGGTTTCGATTTGCATAACTAAAACAGAAATGATGGAAGATATAATGCAAAAAGTATTGAACCATAACACAATTAATAATATTTAACATAATAAACAGTTAAACAAACTATTTTATTAAAACCCTAACAGGAAAAATAAATCAACTAATTAAATAATACCTCATAAGATGAAAATTGTATTTGGTATTTTTAGGGGTATAAATGTGAAATTAAGACAAAAGAAGGAGCAAAGGTAAGAGACGACTTCTCCAGCTTCATATTTTAAATTCAGATTTAGGGTATAATGTTAATAAGCAATAGAAGCTAGTCACGCTGGTGCAGATGAAAATGAATAACAGGCATTGAAGCAGAAAAGATGAATGTCGCAGCCAATATTGAATTGATGTTAAAGTATAAAGGTTAACACCAATCCATCTAAATTGTCCTTTCTCAATAAAATCTGCAAATTAAAATGTTGCAAGCAGGGTATGAAAAATATTAATCTTCTCACATGTGCCCAAAGGCTGATTTTTTGTAAACCAAGCAAGTAGGAACATAATTAAATTTGTGAAATTATGTTACGTTTTTCCTGTGACTATTTGTAGTAAATTTTGTGTCAATTTAAGAACATTTTTACCATACGGTTTATGTAAATATTTTTTCTCTCACAAAATACATGTTTAAGTTTCTCCTGGATCCCACTGAGTGTTTTATATTCATTTATTTACTACTATAACTTTTCTTATAATGGTTATGACAGTAAAACCAAGACAAATGGCATAAAGTAATTGAAACATTTTTTCAAATCTGAGCTGTCAAGTAATACAGTCACTGGTTCAGTTCATTATTCAACTTTATCAGGAATTCCACTGATATATTACTTAATACTTAATATCATTATAGTAGGATTATAACCTTATTTCTTTTTATTTAAAAAAATTACAGTGATTTCTGATTCAGTTTGAATAAAGGTTTTAATTATATGGATTCCACT
This sequence comes from Troilus luridus, assembly GCA_964056705.1. Lineage (NCBI taxonomy): Eukaryota > Metazoa > Arthropoda > Insecta > Hemiptera > Pentatomidae > Troilus > Troilus luridus. The sequence goes on from OZ057414.1 coordinate 50,382,083, forward strand.
GTATAAATTAAACTGGCTGCAAATGTTAAAAAAGTGAAATAAATTTTGCTACGTTACCATTATTTATTTATTATTAAATAAATAAATAAATTTAAAATTCTTAACTATTACAGGTATTTTTTTCTAATCTATCTTCAAAAGTTAAAGCAAATTGAGTTTATTTTATTTTATTAGTATTAAAAATAACAGGTATTAAGACGATAAATTGATTGCAGACATACAGACAACTCAGATTTGGAGGTGACCCAATCTTACATTGCTACAAATCATGGTTTTGACGGTGCAATGGCCTAACTATATATCCAAAACCAGTCTCTGTAAAGCCATTTCTAAGAATGTACACTCAGATTTAAGGATGGTTACAAAATGGTAGTTGTCACAAAAATATACAATTATGCAATCTAATAAAATTGCTGAAACGGCAATCACTATGATAAAGAAAGGAGAGGGGGTAAATAGTACAGATTTAAATAAAAATCTAAAATGATTCTATTAAAATATGAATTTAAATTAGTGAATATAAAATTATTTGAATTTTTATAAGAAGGAAGGAAATAGTTAGGGGTGCTGCATTTACTCTGTATATTTAAATATTTTTATTCATATATATCCCTCACTTTTTTGTTCTATTTTTCTATTACTCTACATATATTTTTATATTATCATATTCTTGGTACTGTAATGTAATTTTATAGTTTTGTTGTTTTGTCTGTTTTCTTTCTTAGCCCTGAAGATGACCCACAAAGTGGGTCGAAACGTTGGCACAAAATAAAATAAGTACCCACTTATTTAGAGTTTAATATGACTGCACCTCCAACTATTTCCTTCCTTATTCAGATCTTTCAGTCAACTATCTCCTCGCATATTTGAATTTTTATTTATTATTCTTATGATGGTGATTATTTTTAAATATTTTTATTTTGAAGAGAAAAGATTTGTCCAAGATTTGGTTACAACGCTGCGCTAGAGATGCAGAAGACCCGGGTTCGAATCTCGGCCTGGACAAATCTTTTCTCTTTAAAATAAAAATATTTGAATTTTGATTTTATATATTCTTAAAGCACCATGAAAACAAATACTTTGTCTACACAGAAAGTCTTTATAATTGGAAAGCAAATATAAACACACTTTCTATTTAACTTTTTATAGCATCAGATCTGATTAAGGATAGAATCGTTTGTTCAATTCCTAGTATCAAATATCAATAGCTTCTACAATATACTACACTCTTGTTTTGTTAAATAGATCTTTAAAAAACAATGTAAACAAATGACACATACCTTCCTTTAAATAAAATCTCCATTACTAATTCATCTTCTCACTGAGATCTTCGGAAACTACTTGATAGACGAGATGTTCCTGCTGAACCGGAAAACGATTCGCTCAGCATTGTACTTGTATCATTTAAATTTTGCCCAGTTGAAGTCTAAAATAAATATATATAAAATATAGTTTCTGAACTTAATATTGTTGGGGAGGTTTATTAGTTTGTTTTCAAGGAGATTTTTTCGTAAAGCTCAAGAATAGTACAGCATCATCAATCCAAGGTACAAAAATAAGGAGTAACAATGTTTTATTAAATTTTATCATCGGTGAGCAGGCAGAATCACAGGTCGAAGCTTCGTAAGTGGATCAGTTGGCCTATTTTGTCACCATGACAGTTCTTATCCATGTTGACAGTTGTATGATGTTACCCTTATAACTCTTAGTAATTATGGTCTAGTAAATATATTTTATGAGGAACCTGATAGGTTAAGATCTTTAAAAAATAAGAGAGAAAGAAGGGAAGACTTAGAAAGAGAAGTTGAAGGTGATTAGAAACCGTATTACTGATCCAGATAAGAGATAGTTCTTTGTACTCCTCAGTAATTTCATCTTTATATAAATTGTCAATGAAAGGTTTGGGATAAGGTGCTCTAAACCCAATGATAATGGCTTTTAGATTAAAAAATGAAAAACTATACACTGGTTTATCTTGTTACTGACCAGCACCTGGTTTATTAACTTATTGATATAATATGATATCAACTATTAGTGACAATAAATAACCAAAGCTGTGTAAAATGCATTTTTTAACATATATTGGCTAAGTAATGCAAGTAATCAATCAAGAAAGTTAATAGGAACTAATAATAATAAAAAATAAGTGGAAACTTATTTGTTGTGTAATTTTTGACTGCAACCCCAACTAGTTCCATTCTACATTAGTACTTCCCAGTCAACGAATTTCTTTCCTACAAGAAAATTAATAGTTTAATAGATAGATTACTAGTTAATAGATTTAATACTCTGACCAATTAGTATTGTCAAAATGTTACCAAATTGAAAGAAATAAACACTTAAAATTCACACTTCGAGACATATTTAACAAAATTTATAACTTTATAAGTCAATAATGTGCTATTAATTAAGGAACATTTTTTTAAACTTACACTTAACCACTGAGCAGTATCTAAAGCATCAAGTAAAAGTGGTCGTAATGTTGAAATTTCCAGCTGTGTTAAGAAATCAATTCCAGCATGTCGCCCTCCACTTTTCAAAAACGTATCAGCAGAAGATCTCGCTTTAGAAATTCTTAAATCCCATAAGTCCTAAAATATAGAAATAAATTCACTATATTATTAAATTAAATGGTAATTCCTTATGGTAATTTTTGCTTTAAGTTGAATCACTACAAGTTTTAAAGTTTCATTAGTTTCCCTTTAAATATTTTCCAAAAATACAAGTTATCATGCTGCAGTATGGAAAAGAGAATGTAATTATGGAAAATGTGTATACCTCGTTAACCATTTCAGCTAGAAATGAACGTATAAACAAACATATATCATCTATACTTTGAAATATTAGTTAAAACATTTATTTCTTAATGAAATGATAACAGAAATCTGCTCATTACCCATATTCATAAACTCTTTTCCATACTACAGCTCATGGTACGTAACTTGTACTTTTGGAAAATATTAAAAATGAAACGAAACAGTTAAAACTTGTACCTCAACTCAAAGCGACAACCTGTGGAGCAGATGCCAGTTAAACTATATTAATGTGGATTCTGGTTAGAAAAAAATTGTGACAGCTCATAACGAGTGCAAGACAGACTAAAATTTACATATATAAGTGGTACCTTAATTAATGTCTTAATTTGTTCAGCATTATCAATATCTTGTCCAGCAGTTGAAAAGACCAAATGTGCTATACTCATGTAATGGTCACTTGGCATTTTAGTAAACAACCTAAATGATATCATTCCATTAGCTTTAATTAGACACACAAGCAAATAGAAAAGAAAATATAGATGATAGGAAACACATACCGACTGTTTTTTTCCTCTTCAAGTTTTCCTTCCAACAAGTCTACGTCCATCCATTCCGGTGGTATTATGGTACATTTTTCTTTCTTCCTGAGAGTAATAGCTACCCAAATTGGTACTGAAACGGGAATTCCAGCCCGAAATGGACCTATGTCTCCAGCAATTAAATGTATTCGTCTCATATCACTAAACTTCGGTATGATAGAAATATGCTCTTGTTCTGCCATAAACTCTATTTCTGCAGGATCCATTACTTAGCATGGCTAAGAAACAGAATGTTAAAAATTATAGTTAAAAATACGAAAACCACGTAATCGCGATTCAGTTCTCCGTAGAACCGCCAAAATCCGAATAACACTGCTAACTTGATTATGGAGGGGGTTATAAAACTTGCCACATATGTTCCTGCATCATCTGATAGTGTATGTTTGACAACAGCTGCTTAAGAAAACAGTCGAAATGGTCAAACTGATAAACACTAAACAAATTGGTATGTTTATTATAATCTCACCTTAATATTGCGACATTTATCTATATATAACCCTTTAAATGAACCTAGTTTCTTAAAATAGTATCCCTGCACAGTTGTTTTTATTTTTATATTAGGCCTTAGTGAAGTGACTTTCACAATTGCTATGTTTAAAAGGGAAAATTATTTATTTGTCTTAATGAATGTTATAGCAACACGAGTACATCAGTGGACAATTATTCGGACATGAAAACTTAAATCGGAGCTGGCTAGTGAGATTGCTGTATTTTCACCATTTATGGGGCAGACAGTTCGGTTATTTTAAGTTTTATAATGGCAAGTGTTGTTGATCAAACTCCGACCACTGCTGAAAACACGTCCAATCTCCTATCTCCTAAGAAAGATCCCGCTGTTCCAACAGTTGATTACTCGAGCATCCGTGCAAAGGTTTGTGAATACCCTTACTATATGATTATACTCTTCATGTTAAGCTTAATATTTCACTTAAAGTGTCTAATAACTTTTTGTTTTAACTAAGCTCTACATTTCGTTCAATGTTACACCAATGCTTAGGGAGATTAGGTGACTTACTAAGGACTACATGTCGTGCAATGTTACATCATTGATTTCTCAGCTGTGATTAACTAGAATATCACTTTTCTTACCCGAGATAAATTTATGTTTTGCTTTGGTTTTTACAGACATGCCTTGTAAGCCCAACATCTGAGCAATACGATTTACTTCAATGTAAACTGAAAGAAAGGATTGAAAATGGTCGAGGGGAAACTATTTTCGAAGTTGGTGTTGGAGAAGGTTTGTTTCTTACTGTTTTCCTAAACAGCTATGGTGTACATTTTTAATTTGTGTTTTTTTTTATTAAGATGGAGGTGAATCTGGTTTAAGTCCAGATGAGTACGATGCTGCGGTTGCTACTCTTCAATCATTAGCATCTACCTTAGATGCAGATTGTGTGTTATTAAGAAATAAAAAAGGCGAAGAAGGAATCACTGGGCAATATTTAGTGAGAAAAAGGGTTATTGAACAAGATTTTCTTGAAATCAGGTTTGTTAACTTTTTGATTATTTATTCTGCATAGATTATGATGGTTTTAACATTTTTCTAACAAAATATTAAGCCACTGCATAATATTGTTGCTAGCAGTGTAATGGTTTATGATAAGCTCTAATACCATAATTTTTGTGCAAGCTGAAGTTAAAACTTGTAAAGCAGCCATTATGTTTAAAATATAATGCAAATAATACAAGAATTTATTTTATGTTATTGATAAATAATATACTTTAAATGACACTACAATTTTTTGCAAATAAAAAATTACCAATAAATCCCAATGTTTTTTTTAAGCCCTTTAAAATTCATTGTTAAAGTTAAGAGCATTTTCTACAAAATAAATCATAGTTTTGTATAAATTTTGTTGCTTTCAAAAATAGCAGAAAATTAATATTCTTTCATTTAGCCGAAGGGGGCCTTTTTTCTATTTATTGGTTTGTTAATGTGTACAGTATCATGGCCAGTAAAATTAACTCAATTATTGGCATTGAAATGTTCATAGTTAGCAGCTCTTTATCTATCTATTTCTTTTTTTAATTTATGATTGAGTAGAAACTTTTTTGATATTTAACATTATTTCATCAAAAAGAGTTCTTGCTTTTCTTCTGATAGCTTTTACAAGAGCTTTTGTCCAGCTATTAAATCATCCAAAAATCCATTGTTTAGACAGTTATTTATAACTTGATTTTTTGTTTTATTTGGCAAAATCATTCGATAGGTTTAGACAAAAGTTTTTGTTATTTTGAATGAATGGTTGGTTCCTCTGGATGTAGATTTCCCCCCGTTATTCCTGGAGGTACCTCTTAAAGTTTTCTCGGGTATTGATGTGATTTCTCTTGCAGTTGTTCAGTGAGCTGAAAGTGCTTCAGTCCCATTTTCTTGAGAATGCAATGTAGAAATATAGTAGGTACCCATGTCTTAATGTTAGTTACAGAAAAAAATATGTTTCGGAAAACCTATAGTTTAGAATTCTTATAATTGCTTATCAGTAGTTCAATACGATAGTTACAGAAATCCCTTATATTTTTAACCCTTACTTATGGAAAGGATAATGAATGGGTAAGAAGAATGAGACCTGGATATAGAATGGGAAAAGAAGATTTAGAACTGACTGATTGTGTCTCTTAGACTTTACTAATACTGTTTGTCTTCCATATGATGTTTAACTGCATAGTAGTTGATCGAAAATGATTTACCTTCTAGAGGTCACAAACCAAAGAAAAACTGAGATGACCCCTTCCTGGAACTGTCAATATTTTAATTGTTTAAGTGTTAGCATTAAATAAATATAGTTGAAAAATAAACTATAGTAAATTATTTCATCAATCTCGTAAAATTTCTGTTATTTCTAAGCTTGTTTAATTTAGGAACAAAACATTATTCTTGGTGGTGAATCGCCATTAAATATAGATTTAACATGGTTAATTTTAAAAAAAGAAGTAAATAAAAAAATGTAATTAATTATATCATCTGTAAGAGAAGCGAGGGATGGTTGACCTGGATGATAGATGTAAGGAAGAAAATAGTTGGGGGTGCAGTCAAATAAGACACTAAATAACGTCGGCACTTAATTAAAATAAGTAACCACTTATTTAGTGTCTTATTTGACTGCACCCCCAACTATTTTCTTCCTTACATATATCATCTGTAGTTATTTTTCTTATTGTTGTTATCTGAAAGGAGGTTAAAATGTAAATATTTTCTTTTTTTTTAATTTGATACTAAATGACTAATAAGGTCATTCAAGCTGTTCCCATTCCTCTCTTTTAAATTTCTTTCATATGTTACCTTTTATCAGAATCTGTATAATTTAGTTAATGATTTGTGTATTAAAAATGTTTCTAAATTAAAATATTAATTATATATATATATAATGTCCACTTTCATTACTCCGTTGACTACTAAGTACAATCCAAGAATTGTTAAATATTCCCTAATATTATTTCATTCTGAGATATTATTATTTATTTTTTTCCCACAAAAAGGCCACGCGAATATCACAACTAATGCTTCCTCTTTTCCCATATGTCTCTCATGAGCTTTGTGTGCCTAAGAGATATTATTATTATTATTATCTAAGTTTATCATTGCACTCTTAAATGAGCATCTGAAAAGATCCACTACTGATAGTTAGTTTTCAAGTAGTTTGACAAACTTAAAACGTGAATCAGCTTTCATTTAAAATATGGAATAAAAAATATAACAAGATTTTGTTTTGTGAAAAATTTAATTACCTTTTAAATAACCATATCCATAATTTATCATAAAATCCATTTTTATGACTAACCATTTTTATAACTAAAAAGGGATGTGAACAACTAGATGCTACAACAATCCGAATTACACTATTTCAGTTTTTTATAGCTAATTATTCGTGAATTGCGTATGAAAAATAAAAATAGATTTGGCAATGTGCAAAATGGATAATTCTGTTAATATCTAAAAATTGATCTTTTTTTATTGCAATACTTCCTTTACCGCACGGAAAAAAAGTGAAAAATGGATAAACTACTTTTCCCCCTAAATTTCCTATATGTTTCAATTATAATTATTTAATGTATTTTCAACAGGGTGGCAGTAGTTGGAAATGTTGATGCTGGTAAATCTACTCTTCTTGGTGTGCTTACACATGGAGAATTGGACAATGGAAGGGGACATGCTAGGCAAAAACTTTTCCGTCATAAACATGAAATGGAATCTGGAAGGACAAGTTCTGTAGGAAATGATATTCTTGGATTTGATAGCCTAGGTAAAGAATTATTTATGTTTGGTTTTTAAAATAATTAATGTTGAAATTTATAAAATGTTAAACGATTTAGCCTGTCATATTTACACTTAAAGTAAAGTATTGCACTAATTTGTATACACTTATTGTTCAGCTTACAAACTCAACTATTTCAACTGGCTCAAAAAAAAAATTGATAGAATGCCAGAGATGACACAAACTGTAGGTCTGCGCACTTCAGACCATAAAGAAAATTCAGTTTAAAAAAAAAATAATTTCTTGAAGTTAAAAGATAAAATAAGTTAAAAGAAATTGTCCAAACTTTGATTTATTTCATATTCTGATTAACTTGAATTTGGACCCTAATTTGTAAATATTAAAATTATTTTGTACCAAAAATGATATATGATACATGAGCCATCCAGACCATATTCTCTTACATGTACATTTTTTTCAATCTTGCATTTATTTAATTTCGATGTAGGTACAGTAACACTAACCACATGTTTATCAATCAATTTATGTTAATCATTAGGTCCACAGAATCCAAGCAAGGTAGTTCTTTTAGCTCATGGTGTAATTATATATAAAAACCATAATAGTAAAACATGGATTAAAATATAACGGGTGGCGCAATAGAACGTGCAAATTTTAAAAAAATATTAAAAAATAAATACAAAAGGTATAGTTAAAATAAAAATGAGGCATTGTAATATAATAATTGAAGTTTATTTTTTATAAATTACATCATCCAAATGATGACCTTCTCTTCGACGGCACTCCTCTAACCGCAAACCGAAATTATTGAAAACTTTCTTCAATAATGTTCAATGACGTTTTGCCCCCGTGCATTTTCAAAGAAAAAAGGACCAATAATTCCTCTGCCACAGATTGCGGTCCATACTGTCACTTTAGGACTGTGCAGTGGTTTCTGATGTTTGAGTTTAGGATTCTCACTGTACCAGTAACGACAATTTTGACGGTTTACGAAACCATTGATGATTCTCGTAATATGCGCGTACGCAAATCCCGTCGAAGTGACTCATAGCGACTAAAACTCCATGAGCCCACCTATCAAACGATGTAGGGTCCCCTCCCCCCGCGCGCTTTGCACTCCGCGGAAAAAGATGATGCAATATGCACGTTCTATTGCGCCACCCTGTAGAAAAATAATTTCATAATGTGCGATAAAACAAAGATGATTTTAATACCATTCTTGTTATATTTTATTTAATAAAAATTATTCGAGAAAGTCAATTTATTTTTTTATAAAGAATACGATATGCATGATTAAGTTAACTACATTGGTAAACTCAAAATCTTGAAATTATTTTTCTAAAAGAATTTAAAAAATCAAGTTTCTTTTAAAAATCTATAATGTGATAAATTTTTAATACATTTACAAACATTTACATTTTTTTTGCACTATAAATCTTTTTTAGCTCATTAATAAAAAATGTTTTTATATTAGAAAGATGGAATACAATTTTGCCATGTTTTCACCTTTACAACCATATTTTATTTACTTATTTTTTAATTTTGATCTTAAATATAATTTATTTTATTTATATGTCAACTATATTTTATTTATTTATTTTTTCAAAATTTGATCTTTATTATAATTTATTTTATTTATATGTTTCTTTATTCAACAGGGAATGTAGTTAATAAACCTGAGCATGGATCACTTGATTGGGTTAAGATTTGTGAAAGATCTTCTAAAGTTATTACTTTCATTGATCTCGCAGGGCATGAAAGATATCTTAAAACAACAGTCTTCGGGATGACTGGTCATGCACCTGATTTTGGAATGTTAATGGTATTATATAATTTTAATCAACATTATAATTTTAATCTCGAATAGATTATCAAGCTTTTATTTTAAGGTTGGAGCGAATGCGGGGATTATTGGAATGACTAAAGAACATTTGGGCCTAGCACTTGCTCTATCGGTGCCAGTATTCGTCGTTGTTACCAAAATTGATATGTGTCCTCCTAACGTTCTTCAAGATACTCTTCGACTTTTGACAAGGGTGCTGAAGTCTCCTGGTTGTCGTAAAGTGCCAATAATGGTGAAAACTAAAGATGAAGTTATTATATCTGCAACCAACTTTGTATCTGAAAGGTATATCATTTTATTCTATTATATTTTTGTATTAAAAATCCATTTAGTTAGTTTTAGCATTATATCTTTATTTTTATTTTATGTATTTTATTTCTTTACTGTACCTAATTTTTGATAAAAGTTTTAGAAAAATTAATATTTTTTTTTTAAGGCTGTGTCCTATATTTCAAGTATCAAATGTCAATGGTGAAAATTTGGATCTGCTGAAAATGTTCCTGAATTTATTAACAACAAGAATGACCTGCCAGGATTCTGAGCCTGCTGAATTTCAGATAGACGACACTTACTCTGTTCCTGTTAGTATTATAAATTAAATGATGAATGATTTTCACTTTCCCTTTTGAAGGTTTTATTTGCAAGGATTTCATCTATTTAAATATTTAAAAAAGTGTTAATTGCCTACTAGAGTAATAATAAAATAAAAGAGTAAGGCTCTGTAATTTTAAAATAAAGGAATAATAAATATATAAATATAATATATATAATATATGTAAGTTTGAACATTCATGCCAAACTTAACAGCTGTGAAGATAACCTTAGGCACAGATGTGAGGAAGGTTAGGATTGATTGGCTTACTGAAAGACTCACAGAAGTTAACGTTTGTTAAATTAATAGTGTTTAAGTTATAATGGAATATTGACAAATGTGTTGATTCAGGTTTGTAATTAAAGATACCTGAAGTTGTTTAGTTACTTATAAGTTTATTATAAAATATGTTTTTTTTAATTACAGTTATTCACTGCATCCACGTGTTTATTCCATTCACCTCCTTAGTTAAGTTGTTGAATTCACGACTTACTTATATTATATGGGATATAATATATATATCCCATTCCCCTTAAACAACGCTCCCATGTCGTCTACCGCATCCCCTGCTCTACTCCTAATTGCAACTCTTCCTACATCGGCGAAACTAAGAACTTCCTTAAAGACCGTATTTACCAACACAAATACTCCATTTCCTCCCATAACCTTACCGCATCAAAACTCTCCGAACACGCCTTATCCCTTAACCACAATTTTGACTTTGATAATACATCCATCCTAGCTTCTGTTCCCAACCATGATAAACGCATACTCTCTGAAACTATCCACATAAATTTAGATTCCTCCACTGTTAACCTCAAGATCGATTCAAACAACTTATCCTCTTTCTACTCACAAATTTTCAACTTACTAAAAAAACCTTAAATTAGTTTACCTTGTTATTCCTTCCCATTTTCATTCTGTTACTACTATATTCTCTTTCCTATATTACTGATTTTGACCTTTTGACATCAAATCCTAATGTTTCATCGTGGCCCTCTATAAAATAGTCATGATACACATTTAAATATAATAAAATAGTCAATATTTCTAAAAAATTGTCATTAAAAATATTACTATTAATATACAATTAAAAAATATATCTCAAAAATTAAAAGGTCAGTTAGACCGCGTCTACTCTTGCTACAGCTTCCTATAGCCCTGAAGATGACCCACAAAGTGGGTCGAAACGTCGGCACATAATTAAATAAGCTACCACTTATTTAGTGTTCTCATTTGACTGCACCCCCAACTATTTTCTTCCTTATGTCTACTTTCCAGTCAACCATCCCCTCGCTTCTCAATAATAAATATAACTCAGATTCTGTTTAATACTTTTTTATTATAATTTGCCAGATGCCAAGCTTTTCCATTTTCAATATTTTGTTTTTCTAGGGTGTTGGGACAGTTGTTTCTGGAACTACTTTAAAAGGCGTTATTCGGCTTAATGACACATTGATGCTTGGGCCAGATCCTGTTGGTCAGTTTATCCCTATTGCTGTCAAAAGCATTCACAGGAAAAGGATGGCTGTGAGGCAAGTCAGTGCATCTCAAACAGCTTCATTTGCTCTCAAAAAGGTAATAAATTTTGTGAAGTGAAGAGACTTTGTTACAGTGTATTACTTTTTTTTGTTTTTGGTCATAAAATTTACGGTTATAGATCTCATAGTTTTAAATGTTTGTGTTTTAATACTATTGAATAGGAATAACTGAAATTCTTTAATTACATGACTCTTTTTGCCCATATCGACAGTCAAACTTTAGACAAATTTTACCGAGTTGTGCTGAGTTACAATGTCTGTAATATTTAACATGCCTAATAACTAAAGTTGTAGAGCAGTTAATTCCAAATTTGAAGCATTCCATTTTAAAAATAATGTTCTCATCCCCATGCTTACACCCAAGAAACTAAAAGCAGCCATTTTGACACTTTTCATAATGAAGTGCTATTACATTGAAATTACTAATTTTAGTCTTGAAAATTGAATTTCAATACACTTCGAAAGAAAGTCATAATATCGAAAACCTTAACCCTTTTTCCTTACTGGTCACTGATAAGTACATTATCATCTTGAGAAAAAAAGAAAAAAAAGGCTATTGAAACATATTAAATCAAACTTTAATATTAAAATTAAATCAATTTTCAAGACTAAAATTAATGGTTATTAGGTGAGATTTTAAGAGAACCTGATTGTAGATGAGGTTGTTTTTATTTTCTTACATGCATATACCTAAAAACTTCAGAATGTTTGACTAAAAAAAAAAACTTAGATAACTTTAAGTATAACAGCAGTGAAAACTCAACATTTTTATTTTGGAAAGCCAAATGAAATCAATTAATGAAGTAATAAATATTTTTACTTTTTTCTGAAAATCACCTAAAAGTCTCTGTGACACTTCTATTTGATTAACTTACAATTAAATGTAATTAATCAATTGTTTTTCGGAAAACAATTTTGACTTTTATTTCGATTTTGTTGATTCTGTAATCCCTTTTGTTTTAGCTAATCATAAACCTACTTTCAGTTTGTATTTTTATTCTTGTCATTACTGTTTTTTTCTAGATATTTGTAGATCATTTATGAACTTTTCAGATTTTTTGGAGTTCACAGACTCACAATTTTGAAGATATATTTTTGAGCTTTTTTTTTATAATTAATCATCTATATAATTCAATTTCTTTACCACATTTAAATTTGTATTGCTGTTATACTTAAATTTAAGAAATGTAACATTTAACATGCATGTTAATATTTTAAAATAGTCTTGTTTGTTTTGACTGATTAGTTTAGTTTTATTTTCAGCAAAAGGATTTAAAAAATAGATAAATATTAAATTTCTTAAAATAATTAACTGGACATTATATCTGGAGTTGTTAAATACTAATTGACATTTAACATTTAAAATTATTAGTATTGAGAAGTTCGTAGTTTTAATTTATATTGATATAACTTTATTAAACATCATAGATCAAGAGATCTCAAATAAGGAAAGGAATGGTGATGGTCTCACCAGCTCTTAATCCTACAGCCTGTTGGGAGTTTGAAGGTGAAATCCTTGTATTACATCATCCCACCACTATCAGTTCCAGATATCAAGCCATGGGTATATAAAAGGACTTTTATATTAATTGGTTAAGACCTACTTCTAAATATGGAAATCTAGTAAATAGTCATAGTTTTACACTTCTTTGATAAGAACTCCTGATAATTTATTATTTATGAAGTAATTTACAAATATTGATGCAACAAGGGGTTTCAGATTCTACTAGTTTATACGATATAGTCTAAGTATTTTATACAACAGTTATGTCAGCTTCCTATACAAACACCCTATTATTTAATTGAAGAAGACTTGTTAATAAGCTACCTAACTTCTTCACTTTTATTTATATATTTTTTTTGTTATCTATTTTATAACATAAGTTACATATTCATACATAACTGAAATACAGACCTCTTTGAAATACTTTTCAAAAAGTACACATTTTTATGTAGTCATGATCCAGAGATGGATTAACATTTGAATAACACTGTTGTGGTTCTACGGTGCTCCTTAGTTAATTTTAGAATATCTAGACTTAAGGAGGGAGAAACCTTTGTTAAAGAAAATTTGGTTCGAAAATGGTGTTTATAACTATTGAAATTATTTAATTCCTTAAATGTAAGCATTAACCCCAAATGTCATATGCTATCTGTGGATATCCTAAAAAATCATTCCAATGTATTTTCGGTTTTTATGTTTCAGTCTGCTATTAAATTTTCCTTAAAATAAGAGCTCACAAGTGTTATTGGCTTTAAACTAAATCTTCATGTTTTTTTGTTTTTTTTTAATTTTTATTGATTCAATTTTTAACATGATAGTTAAAAGTAAGGTTGAGCTAATGATTTATTATAATTGTATTGGATGATTAAATAATTCAAATCAATTGAAGAAAAAGTGTCTGGAACATAATTAAAAATAACTCGCATGGGTTATAATTTGTATTGTTGATATTTTATTTATATATATATATATATTTGTACTTATGTTTCTTAGTGCACTGTGGCAGCATACGTCAGACAGCTTCAATTCTTTCAATGTCGGAGGAGTGCTTACGAACAGGTGATAAGGCAGTTGTTCACTTCCGATTCATTAAACATCCTGAGTATTTAAAACCTGGACAGAGGCTAGTATTCAGAGAAGGCAGGACTAAAGCTGTTGGAAATATTTTACGAGTATTCCCATCTGTTGGGTCTAAACTGTCCGCATCGGTACCGTTAAAACAGCATAAAATGCTTTCATCTCATCAGCAGGTACTTAATATAACAAACATATTTTTTTTTAAATAGGTCATATTATTTTGAAAAGAAAAAAATAGTCCTAACTCTTTAAAATTTATGAACATTTTCACTTTTATTTTCAAACCTATATTTACTTTAAAATTATTTATGGATATTTATTTTCTCTTCTAATTAATCCTGTAATCAGAACCAATGGCGATTGGTGTTGGAGGAGGCCAGGACTCGCTTGCGGGTTGTAGCGCCAACATAATTATAATATTAAATAATCCTGTTAGTTTTTCTACAACTTTTTGTCTGTTTAATGTTAAGTTAATCTCATTTTATTTATAAATCTATAGCAACCTCCATATTATCTGATTAATTAGTATTTCCTTCATAGTAATTCTATATTCTGTTTTATTTCTTATAATATTGGTTAATTGATAACATAAATGCTATTGTCCACTGTGACTGTCCAATAGGTAGATAAGAAAGAAAGCATGACAAATGACAATCTATTCAGGAACAAACTTGCAAAAATAAGTCTGAGGGTATAATAATGATTATCATTCTGTTCATCCAATATAGGTTTAAATGAAAGGAAAATATCTTACTAGACAAGCTTCCATTATTCTTTTCTTTTTTCTTTTTTTTTTTTTTTTACTATATTATAATGTATAATATTTTTCTGAAGAGCCACTATAGTAAAATTATGCTTTATTCATTCTGCAAGTGCAAAGCATGATGGACCCCCTTTAGAATATAAAAATCTTGAGTGTTCCACATAAGCAACTGATTAATCCCAGATGTAGCCATTTGAGATATGCTAGTTCAATGCTTCTTCAGTTCATATCCCAAGGATATTTTGTTGAGTTTTCTTTTTAATGGTTTTTTTTACATAGATGAGCACTGTGATAAAACCCTCATCCTATAATCAGACGTAGAATTAGCACTGCTAGAGCAGACCCTAACTAAGAGAGTTTTATGTCCCTTAATATTATTTTTAGTTATTTATGCTATTACTAATAAAAAAACAATACCTAAAAAATAATTACTACTTCCATACCAGCTAGTTAATTTCCCTATCCTTAACAAACTCTTCCTTAACCAGCAATTCTCTTTCAATAACAAAATATCTGGATTATATACTTTAACTTTAACCTCAATTGTGACAGGTTTTTACTAATCAGCTCAATTAAGTTTCTACATTCTACATCCCTAGTGGTATTTAGTGAATAAAGTTAATAATTTGTGAGTAGGGTGTTCGAACCTTCATTACATCCCCCAGCCTGGGGAACCGCTCTAATCATGCTAGGTATTTTCGCTGACTATCCCCAATACACCTCCTATGGGACACTCCCCTATGGTAAAATCCATGTGAGGATATTTAAAATTAAAAAAAAATAATTAGGGATTGAAAACAAACGTCTGTATTGTTTAGGATTGTGATCCTATACCTCATATTTCGAAAAGTTAGGCCTGTTGGAAGGATGTTGGAATAGATCATTGGTCAAGATATTTCATTATGATAGATTTGTAAATGATTCATAATTTCCTGTTCTCCTTTTTTTCTATTTTTTTTTTAAATGAGATTTTTATTGACTTGATAGGGAAGTATTGAACACGAGGTTGAAGGCAGTTCTGCGGATAAACGAGAAAATACTCCCCAGAGAACAGGCCAAGGTTGTACGAAGAGAGGGCGTGGAAGACGAGGGGGAAGGGGAAGATCAGGGCAGGGTGGAGGCAAGCCACTAGCCGAACAGAATCAACCTGCAAGAGCGGTCCTTACTCCAACCAAGATACCCTCTAATTGGTAGAGATTATAATTGCTTTAAATTTGCTCTATATTAGTTTTTACAATCCCTATTTTCAACTAATGGATGATTCTATTGTAAATCTTACTTTTTATTTTAAAAATTGTAATTCTATATATACATTCTTCAGAAAAATTATTACATTTACTTATGAATTGAACATTAAGATGTATGTAATTATTAGTTAGGATTATTTTTTGGACAAAAAAAATAATGAATCCTCAGGTAAATAATGGATCGAATTGGTCAGGGGGGTGCAGTCAATGATAACACAACTTTATTTAAAAAACAAGTATTTTTAATTAGAAAATAAATATTTTTGTGATATCATTGACTGCACCCCCTGACCAATTCAATCCATCATCAGAATTATCCAGTCAACTATTTTCCACTCAAACATAAATTCGATAAGTAGACATGACACAGTGGCATTTAAGTGATGAACTGTAAGTTTTCTATAACCACAAGTCATTTTACACGAAAGAAGTGATGAAATATATTCATGAGGATCATTTTGATACTAAAATTTTCTAAAATGCTTGTTAATGGATGACCAGTGAGAGCAAACAGTACAGGGCATTGATAAACACTGTTAAAATGGAATTGCCTTATGTTGTGCTTAGCATCAATAATTGATAAATTTAAAAATTGTAATTCATATATACTTCACTGGACTGCAATCATTTAATAACCATAATCAAACTATAAACCAATGTCCAGTCTACTTAATTACTTATTATTTAAAACGTTTCAACATTAGTCATTATCAATAGCTAAAATATGAGCATTATGCTTCATCCAACAACGTTTACAACTCTATAAATAAAGTTATAAATGAAATTCATCTGCAAAGACAAACAATTATACCAATTTAAATCTAAGAACTTGTCCCAACAATTAGTGAACAAAGCATAGATACCTCTGAAATTGCAATACTATATTATTAATTTCCAAACCACCAAATTTAACCCTGGGGATAAGTTGATCCCTAGATGATGATAACTTTGGAAATTAATAATATAGTATTGCACTTTCAGAGGTATCTATGCTTTGTTCACTAATTGTTGGAACAGGTTCTTAGATTTGAGTTGTTTTAATTGTAATTGTTTGTCTTTACAGATGAATTTGACTTATAACTTTATAGAGTTGTATATTTTGTTGGTTGTTGCATAATGCTTATATTTTAGCTATTGATAATGACTAGTCGGAATATTTTAAATAATAAATAATTAAGTAGACTGGATGTTGTTTTTTTTCCTTGATTATGGTTATTAAATTTTAAAAATAAAATATATTAAAATTTCACTTGCTAAGTACTTCAAGTGCTGTATTTTTTTATCCATGTTTTTTTTTACTATTTCAGAAGTAAAAAGGAGCAATGTGATTGAGAACTTCTAATGCACATTCTTATCAACACTTAATGTTCTACTTAATGGATTGAAGAAATAACCTTCTCTTTTACCTCTGCAACTCTCATCAGGTATAGTGTTCTTGGAAACTGTAATTTTCTTTTTAAGAAACATTTTATTAAGATGCTAATACGAGGAAACATTTTTATTAGAGGTGTAATGTATATTAATTTTTTAATTATAGCAATTCTGATTGTTTAATTTTGTGAGTAGTCAATTGACATTATACTGTACAAATTTTAATTGTTAAAATTGTTTGCTATAAAATCTGTATTATTTAACAATAACGATAAGACTTGTTTGTCTTTATATATTGATATAAGAAGATATAACTATACACATAGCTCCATGTATTATTAAAGAAACCTAATTGTTTTTATTTTATTTATTGGCATAAGTGTGTCAAAAAAGTGTTACGTGAATTTTTTCAAACATATAAATATTAAATTTTTAATTAAATGTCTTATTTTTTTTTTTATACAAATAATTGACCCTTATCCTAAGTAATCACGTGACATGTAAACATTAGGAATTTTTACATTTTCATCTGAGAAAGGTAATGATTGTGTATGAAGTAAAAACTGATCTTTACAAATACTAATGCATTGTGTAGTTAATTTTTAACGGAGTAAAAAATTATTTTTTCTCTTAATTTTTAACGGAGTAAAAAATTATTTTTTCTCTTGTCATTAAAAATATGTTATGATTTGTCCCACAGTAACATTTAAAGGGATTTTAATTCAAAGACCATACTCCTTACAATCGCCATGTCGCACCCTTGTTTGGGAAAAGCCCATTTTCTTACTAACCCGAACTTTAATAAAGTTCTATTTTCTCTACATTTATTCCAAATTATTTTTATATTGCCAAATTTATATTTTATATTTTTGGCCAACCAAGTATTGTATAAATAAAACATTTTAATGTTGGCATTCTGGAACACAACACCGTTCCCAATAGAAGTTAAAGAGGTAGGCTCTTCTCTCCTAGATCAGTTGTTGATTTGCCTCCAGTACATTGATGAGCCTCACACATGTGAGGAGTGGCATATGAAATCCTCAGAAAGGGTTTCTAACTCGCAAACTTTGGGCTTTAAACTGGCGAACTTTTATTGTGAGGTTAATCATACATATATTTAATTTTAATGGGTAAAAAAAAATATATGTTTCTCCAAAACAATTAACTTTTGCTATTTATACCAACAGGTAATAATAGAAAAGGCAGTCCGGGTTCCAATAATTTTGCTGAACCAATCAGTATTTTAAAATTAGTTTATATTTATTACTCATTTTAATGATCGATTACTCATCTCAAAAAGTATTAATAAATATCTATAGAATTTACTATTTATGATATTTTACATCCTTCATTTTTTTTTTACTCTTGTACCCAAGACGATTGAAGGAGAGAGGAACAGTTATGAGAAGGCGGAATGGCTTTATGTATATTTCGCCTGTTCCAATAATTTAATATACTGCCACTAGTGAAGGACCAATTAGTTCAATAAAATAGGATAAATTTAATAAACAAATGAGTTACTTTTCTTTATTATCATAACTCAAACCCGTTATTCTCTGTTTCACAAACTTTCAGATAAGCCAATTTGACTTTGGTACGATGTTTTTTACTATTTTTCACCCCTTAGTCAATTTAAACAAGTTTATTCTTATTTATAAAAAAAATAGCTTTACTAATTTTTTATAACCAGATTAATTTATTAATTTCAGATAGAACATGTCAAATTTTCCTTTCACGCCAAGTTATATTGTGAAACAGCAAATATCTCTCCAGAAACGTATTATTAAAACCTGATAACAAAAATTGAAAATAACATGTTCAATTTTTTTTAATAAGAAAACATTGAACAGGCTCATAAATAATTTAATGACAATCAGTGATCATAACTAGAGCCCAGATTCTCATACAATTGCAATTTTTTGAAACTAGTTTGAAATCCAACAGGAACAATTTATTGACACAAATCAAGGCACTCTGATCCGTATATGTAAGTTTTATTTTTCATAAATTGTGCATTTTATGTTTTCAATTATGTTCCCATGTTTTTCTGCATATTGCACATCTAGACATTACACCATATCTAATCGATTTAATTTACACTTGTTTGAAAACAAAATCAGAAATTAACATTTCATGAAGTAATGTGCAACAATTTACAAGGCGCTTACAAATAAGATCTAATTTTCTAGAATATTTTCAAATTTGTTTTTCTCTCATAAAACTGGAAGTTAATCCTCACCTTTCATTTCTCTTCATCTTATCCATAATAGTACACTCGATCTATAGTTAGCAAAATAACTATTACACACACATTTTTCAGAAATAAATTAGTTAATGGATTTGATAAAAAAACAACTTTTCTTCCCGAAATTATTTTTATCAGTTAAGGAAATTATAAGCATTTACAACGTGGTAGAACATATCTTATTACAATATTCAACTCCTTACAATATTTTCAGGATGAAAAAATAATTATAAATGTAAGACAACAAAGTAAATAGATATAATTTTGTTTTAACATAAAATAAATGAATGACATTTTATTATTAGTTCCTTGCTTCTGAGTTTGCTTAACAACTTACAAGCAAATACAATTTTATTTTTTTACTGCATGAAATCCGGGCTCTAATAAAAATGATAAGAGTTAAAAGACAACGATAATACCTTTTTGGAAACTAATACATAAAACATTTTATTAAATAATAATAAATCTAATACACCAGTATTTATATAAAGATATTCCATGTAAATTATTTTCCTTCAAGTAGTAGCCCTGTGGAAGAGATGGATATTTGAACTTACTCCAAACTCCATCTAAGTAATACCATATGTGAATAAGATGTATTATTAATGCAGTCTTTGTGTTGTTCTTGAAACATTTCTATATTCTACAAATACATGAAACCACCTAATATAAAATTCCGATTCATAATTCAATCCATAACTCCTTTAGATTCTAAAAAGTTTATAATAAATAACAAAAAGTAGTGTATTAATCTTAACTTGAATAGTCTGGGACACATTTGGTGACTAGATATTTGTTGTAGTCACTAGAACTCTTTTTTCCTTTAAAAAATGTAATGTAAAATACACCAAGTGTGCGTGATGTACATAATGTTCATTTCAAATACGCATAATGAATTCTCAGCTAGTTGAGATTTATATTTCAGTATTCAAAGTATACCTACATAATGCAATATAATGTGTATAATGCATAACTATACACAAAAATACAAAATATATAAATTTTTCAAACTCTAACAAGTGAAAGAACTTTTTTACTAAAATCTATTTATTTTTTTCTGATTTTATAAGGCCCATTTATAAGTTTAGAGAAATGGTTACTTTTATAATATAAAATGAATACTATAACCATGATAAATTAAACTCTATCATGAATTATTTCATTCGATATTGAATGAAGTCAATTATAAATTTCTAACCAACAAGAATTGCTTAATTCAATACCTATTAGTTTCTGAATTGTTATTAACAAGATAAAGCACAGGAAAAATTGTTAATCACAAATTTCATGTCTTTTAACTATTGCTTAGGCAATAATCCCTGAGGTAATGGTTAAGGCAATCATTTCAATATAAATAGTAAAAAATGTGTATGCCATATAGTTATTATACCTACAACATTAAAAATTCGCGATATATATAGTTGTATTCATGCTAGAGTATTATCATTAAAAGACACATCTCACTGGATTATAGAAATGTGAAAAACAGCAGCGCTATTAAAAATAAAATTATTTGTGAATTTTAATGAAACTAAATAAAAAAAACTTCTCCATACAAAAATCAAATTTCAAAGTTCTCCGTGCATAGGATGCAAGTTTTCTCTCCAAATTAACATTTCCTTCACAATCCCCAAAGATCAGAATTATTTAATTTTGTTAATTTTAAAAAATTATACTATACACTATTTTTGTAGGGAGTGACTCTGCTTGATTATCACTCTCGCATTGCGAAAATAGTGCAAATTGTAATCTTTAAAAATTAACAAATACAAGGAAGAACATGGTGAAGAAAATGCGATTCTAAAGTGAACATCCTGAAGAGTAAGAGCATATGTATCAAGATGTATTATCTTATAATAAAGATAATTTGTAATGCAAAGTAATAAATCATAATATTATATGATCTCCCCATATTGTTTGAATTACACATGTATGTGTTTAATTTAAATTAAATAACACGATTAATAAAATTATGTTAATTTTTTTTAAAACAGGAATTAACATTAAATAACTCTGAATCATGAATTTATCCCATATTTAAAGGTTTTATGCATATAAGCAAAGTGAATAAAAACAAGGAAAAGAAGATGAAAAATACTAACTAAACTACATATTAATAGTCTACAAATAGGCTTAGGGATTGTAAGAAGGAGAACAATCACTATTTTAAAACAACTTGTTCCCCCAAATATAACCATTATAGTGAAAAAGAAACCATTACTCGGATCAAAAAGCAAAGATGTGATCACAGTGAACAAGTGCCCATACAAACCATAACCAAGTAATGCAAGTATTTTAGGCGGACTAAGATTTGCATTACCAACTTTGGCAACTGTAAGACAAGCTAGAGGCACAAATGTAATATAATAGAGTAAAGTGACAGTAGGAGATGTGAGAATTATTGCTTTTGGATGTTTATTGGCATGGCCATATTGTAGCACACTTGCTAATAATATAAGTGCTATTAAAGGACCAACAAGATCAACATACACTTTCCTTGAGTTATTGCCAAAAATAGGTGGTATAAATGACGACAATATTCTTTGAGGAAGCTCTAAAGGAGACACTAAAAAATAAGCCACTAATTTATTTTTCTTATAAATAGTTTCTGGTCTATTAAGTCTTTCATACTCTACTTCTGGGTGTTCAATAAATATCACTGAGTGGTTATTCATTATGTACAATCTTCTATAAACATATAAAATAGTCAATAGTATATGATCATCATTTAATATTTCTTTGCCTTCTCTTCTAAACTTTCTTTCACCTTCTTTAGTCTTGCTTCTAACTGCTCACCTAGACTTTTTAAGCCGGGTTGATTTTTCAAGCTAAAATATTTATCACCTTCAATCGCTTTTGTTCTATTGATAAAATATACAACCCACTGTGCAGCTCTACGAATAGGATAAGATTCAGCCAATTTATCGACTACTCTATCATTCATTAAAAATCTGGTGATGAATCTCCAAACCATTTTCAGTTTCTAGGCCTTGGGGATGTCAAAAGTGCACATTGTTCTATACTTCAATAATAAATCACGCTTCAATTTCAGCTGAGTTCGAAGAGCTTCCAACTTGTCTAACTGCTGCTCTTTGCTGTATTCCACACCAGGCAACCTCTTGATCTAAATCACACAAAAATCTATAGATTAAAGTGGATCAAGTGATAAAATATAAAAGAAATGTAATAGAAGCACATTCAATTGTAAACTGATAAAACAAATAACTACAGTTTTACCTGTTCCTTGGCAAGTTCCAATTTTTTGTGTAATTCCAAAACTTTCTGGCTAATGTCTTGTGAGTGACTTGGCTTTTGGCTTGACTCGTGAGGATCTTTTTCTAACCTACAAAAACAACATATGATAAGATTATAATTAAAATAAACTATAAATAGACCTATAAACACGCATGACGTTACCTACCCTCGTATTATATCATATATAATTGGTAAAAACTCTACATCCACGTCTTCCACTGACAAGCGTACTGGCAAATCGTTCGTGTGTTGGTCGGGGTTATCGTGAGAGGACTCCATCCCTCTTTTCCATTATTAATAACCTAATACATGGAATTACAATTACATTTAAGAATAACAACTACAGATGTTACCAGGCAGTAAATAAACATTGTTGCCAACATAACCAAAACTAACCTATAGTACCAATTACTAATTTATAGTTTATTAAAATTACTCACAAATTTAGATTATTTTAAATAGCAATCAATTTATTTTTTTAGTCTTTTTTATTGTATGTTTAATTAAAAATCTTTATAAAGTTATCATTATCACAATTATTAATTTCGATCAGGTAACCTACCCCATAGCTGTCAAATAAGACAAGTAAACAGACGGATGATCTGGTTATTGTAAATTTGAAGTGAAAAGGAACTTTTTAAATTTTTGTGATGGGCGCTTTAACTAGTCGCCAAAATGCTGGTGTAGAAGAAGTGGATATAGTTTCTAACCATGCTTATAAGTATCCTCCTAAATCTGGTTAGTGCCATAACTATTTTTATTTACATTCTTTCATTTATAATTCCTCCTTATTCAGTTTCGATTTATCATAATTTCGTGACTTATTAACGGAATAAGAAGTCAGTCTTTAAAAATAGTCTCTTTTCTAGTCATAGTATTCCTGACTTATCTTCATTTATTCGCTCTTAGGTAACTATTTCGGTAGTCACTTTATTATGGGTGGTGAAAGATTTGATACACCACAACCAGAAGCATACTTATTTGGTGAAAACGCTGATCTGAACTTTCTAGGAAGTAGACCTACACCAGTAAGATATTTATTTTTTATTCTAGCCATTTGTATGTTCTATGATAACCATCTAATGAATTGCTGGCACTTGTTTTAGTTCCCTTACCCCCCTCCTCCAGCGAACGAACCTACTAAAACTTTAAAAAGTCTTGTTAATATTCGGAAAGAATCTTTAAGACTTGTTAAAACAATGTCTCTTGGAGGGAAGAATGAAGGAGACATCATTAAACCACCTCAGTACAATATTGAATTTACTTTTGATTGTGATGCCAGAACTGCCATTACTATATACTATTTTGCTACTGAAGAAATAGCTGTTAATGGCCTTGTGTAAGTTGTAATTATAGTTTAGGTATTTAACTATTTCATTAAATTTTATATCATATTATTTGATATAACTATTTTTATTTTATGTTATTCCATATAAGCTTCTAAATAAGACAGTTTAATATTTATTGATAACTATATTTCTTACCTATTCCTTTTGCTATACCAAGTTAGAATACTTAAGAACATTTAAAATTATCATTTGTGTCTATCAATAATAACTTCCTACCAATCTTGCCTAAACATACAGGAGTGATAAATAGGGAACTATATTTTAAAAAGCTCCTGGGTTTTTAAAATTTCAGTAGAAAATGCATTTCCTGTTTAAGGAATATATCTAATTCTATATTAAGGTTTAGATATTTTCCACTATCTGGAAAATCTTAAAACCAACCGAATCCAAAGACACAATCAATGCTTCGAATTACTGGCCTATTCAATATACTAGCATGCCTCCCTGAATAGACCAATTAAATCAATTGAAAACTAATTCTGAAAAGCATAAATTGACATATTAGAAAGAACAATGTCCAAATAAATGAAGAGTATTTACTGAATAATAATACTTTTATCACATCCAATAAAGCCATCAGACTCTGTCTTGCTTACTGTGGTTACACATACATTGATTACATTTAAAGTACATGCATACTTGACTCACCCCATCCACCTAATGGTATGATCCATAGATGATTTGATATTCAAATTAACTTCTTAACCTTCAATTTCAAGAGCAAATCCAGGATTTTTTCCTGCGGGGGGCCACAATGGGCTGACGGTAAAAAGAATCAACAATAATTTAGAAATAAACTTGTAGTATTTATTAAAAGGTTTATTAAAATATCAAAACAATAGTTTCACTCGTGTTCTTTCTGTTATTTTATTCATATATTCTAACAATTATGATCATGTGATTTGCCTATAAGTATGTACTGTAATGGATTCTCCACAGTACACAAAAAACCGTCTGGGGGGGGGCACGTGTCCCGCGCTCCCCTCTAAATCCGCCCCTCCTTAATTTAGTGTCACTAAATTACTTACTGAAACGTATTTAGGGTAAATTTTATTTATTTTTATATTTTATGTAATTTTTGCAAATAATTACGGTTTAAATTTCAGAATTAAAATATTATTGCTTAGTCTATAACCTACTTGTAAAAGTTAATTAAATTTTATAATCCGCATTATTGCTCTGTAGTTGTAACAGCTACTGAAGGCATTCTGTCAGATGTTTCTTGTAAACCACGGTGATTATTCTCTTTCATTTCGCCGGACTGCATGCTTCCTCCCAAATGTGATTTATCAAGCAGTGCTTGATTCAGCATGTTTTTATAGGCCATCAATTTAAAGAATTTAACATTATAATGTCTATGTTTGGTGCGTGGGACCTTTTCAGCTTACATATCACATATTCTAGTTCTTCCTTTACTGTAGGGAATGTTTCTTCCTATCCGTGGTCTGCCAACCGCATTTTACTTTGCCTGATCATAACAATCTGGTAATATATCAATATCAATTAGTAATTTATAGAAATTTGTCTTCCTTATCTGAAGAATCTCTTTATTTTAAGTGAGCAGTTCACCTTCGTCACTTTGCACCCTACTATTTAAAAGTGAATACTTTTAATGCTGTTTACTTTCTATATAGACCTAATTGCCTGAAAAATTTTCTACTTTTATTCTTATTGGTTGTCTCCTCAATGACATCCAACATGCAACTGTGATGCTTGTTACCAGTAAAGTGATGTATTTGATTCATACTTCTCCTTCCAGAGAGCCTCAGTTCATTTTTTATTATTATTAACTACAGAAATGTTTCTAACTAGTTTAACCTTTTTTTTAAAATTTTCATTATTGTTTATGAATACTTCTTTTTATTGTTGTTTTAATGATACAACCTTTCCTTTTTAGATACACATCTAGAGATCCTTCTATGACATCAGAAACTTTTCATTATAAAAAAGGAGCAAATCAGCTATTCTCCCAGCCATCCGTTGTTTTTGACCCAAGTAAATATACTGAAGAAGAGTTATTGTACTATCCAGAAAAAGAAATAATACCTATTGCAATACACTGTGTAGCCCAAGAAGGGTCAGATGGTAATGCTATTACAATTATTATTAATTAAAATGATTTACTTTTATGTTTATATTTCTTCCTTTTAATTCTTTGTTCCTTCTAATATTTATTAATAGAAACAGAAGGGTTTTAATACAATAGTAATAATAATATATGTGTTTATATTATAATTATATATTTTTTATAATAAATTATTAATATAAGTTTCTGTATGGCCTTAAGCATCATGAGCTATTTAGACATAGCACTTGTTGCAGTTTATGATAGTTATTATTTTATGTTATTATTTCATATATTCTGTTTCAGATTCAAAGCAATCTCATACTTGTATATCAGTTGTTGAGCGCCATTCGGACGGAACTTATGTTTTAAAAGCTCTTAAGCAGAAGTTATTTGTTGATGGTTTATGTTATTTGTTACAAGAAATTTATGGTATTGAGAATAAGAATATTGAAAGTATTAAGGTTAGTAAATATGTTTTCAAAATTTTTTCCTGGAACTTATCTCAGCATCATATGGTTTTACAATTGTTTTAAGATTTATTATAGTTCCTCTCTGATACATTTGATTAAATGGAGGGAGGATACAAGTGCCTTTTTCCAAAACTAATTGTTATATCTCATCCATTAGGAATGATAATTTTATGTTATTTCTATTTTATAAAAGGCTTTACTTTTTAAAATATTTATTATTTCTCTCTATATTTCAGGGAGCAAGTGATGTGGAAACAGAAGACAATGGAGCTGAGTGCGTTATTTGTATGTGTGATGTCAGAGATACTTTGATTTTACCCTGTCGACATCTTTGTTTGTGTAATTCTTGTGCTGATTCTTTACGATATCAAGCCAATAATTGTCCGATCTGCAGGGCACCATTCAGAGCACTTTTGCAGATAAGGGCTCTGCAAAAATCAGGATCTTCCCATCCTCCTCCTGCATTGCCACACGATGTAAGGAATTCTTATTTGATTAAGAATATTCAAAATATTCATACTTAGTTTCTTTATTTTATTCATGTTCAAATAAAATAAAAAACAATGCTGATTTTGTTAAGCGATGGCTTATCAAGCTATTTCACTTAAAATGTTTCCTTCTTTAGGTTGATGAACTGATTAATGAATGTTTATATAGTGTTAAAATGATTTTTCCTATTACAGTAAAGTGTGCAATCCATTATTGTAGTAACTACTAACCTTTAAAATCCTAAAGTTTTAGTTGTGCTTAAATAATTTTATAGTCAGGACTAACTGTGTTATTTTAATAATTGTGGTTTGAACAATCCTTACTTTCCTATTTTGGACATTTTATGTGTTTTTTTAGTTTGTAAACCAGCAAAATAATTGTGCTGATCTCTTGGATAACTTCTGTGGAAAGTAGTAATAGTTCTTACTATTATTTTTGTAATGCTTACCTTACGAACAGATAATAAAATAATAAATTCTAGTACTAGTGTTGTTATAATAGTTATATTTTTCATAGGTTTAAAAGAAATGAAATTAATAGTTATTGATTATATTTAGGGTAGCTGTGAAAATATACCACCTGGTTATGAAGGAGTTTCTCTTATTGAAGCATTAAATGGGCCAGCAACAGTGAGGCAAGTAACTTAAAAAAATTACTTCATAACTATTATGTTATAAAAGAGCACAAACTTTATTTATCATTACATGTATGTAACTTTATTTATCATTCATTGCTAGTAATCTAGTAGCTTTTCTTTTATTATATATTTTTTTATGCCCTTAGTCTTTTTTCGACAACGGTATAGTCCATAATTTAATTATTTGTAATCTAAGGTTGTTAATAAACTCTCAACATTTCATTATAATTGCAATAGTCTACAAATCGCCTCTTAGCTTCTGACACTTCTTAACTTAATTTTGGACAAAAATGTGTCGGTAATTGGATTTGTTTTTTCATGTGTTTTTTGTAGCGACCATTTCAATTGATTACAAGTAAAAAAAAGTCTCTAGTAACAAAAGTAGACAATTCCTTTGTATATTCATAAATTAATTTGGTAGAATTTTTTTTTTTATCTAGACAAAATTTTATTTCAATTCAATTTATCATTTGTTAATTTTTAATAACAATTTTTGACTGGAATATAGTTTTTTCTTCATTATTCAATTTATTTTAATTGTGTTTAAAATATATATATATTTTTCTGTTTCTAGATCAAGTCTAGAAAGAACTCCTAAATCTTCTAAAATGGTGGGGAGCCCAGATTATGAACGAGATCCTCCAACTCCTGAGGTTCCATAATCATATTAATATTTTGGTTAATTGTAATAATTTTAAAATGATAATATTTTTCTAATCATTATTTCAGGTTCGTATGTCTGTACTTTTGGCCAGGGAAAAAGAAGCTTCGAGTCCTAAAGAAAAAGGGAAGTCCCCTGTGTTATCTCCTAGATGGAGGGATAAAAGCAGGCATAAAGATACTGTTAGGACAGTCAGCGAAACTTCCAATACCCATGATGAGGTAATGTGCCGTATATTTTTTCTTTCCGTATCTTGGCCATTTTTGTTATTAGGGGATTTCTTCAGCGGTAGTTATTAAATGGCCATAACACTTTAGTGGAAGCAAATAGTGGTACAACCAAGTTGCATACTCTAATGGTAGACTCTATGCCTTATTTGTTGCCCTCCAGTAACTTGGCCTCCACCTGGCCCCTTGTCTAGCTCTTATGGCTAACTGCCATCTAGCCATATTGGTCATCTTCGTCTTATTCCATTGATAGTTATATTTGTGATTTAAGTGACTGCCAGATGAGAATTACTACTCTATGTACCTGGTGCTATATCCATTAAATTTTTCAAATGATGCACGAGGACCCTTGAATCTGATCCATTGTTCCCCTCCTATTACTGAATTTATATTTTAAATGTAGGTAATATTAAATTAATTTTTATATCACCCCATTATTTGCTTACATTCTTTGTGAGGAATCTTCAATTAGCAAAAAGTGTGATAGAGCTTATTTATTATCCCCACAGGTACATTAGCACAGTAGTTAAGATGAGTTCTTTTCAGGCTCTCAGAAATGATGGATTTAGATGTAAAACCATCAAAAGATAGGGATTTCTCACTAAAGTAATTCTATTTTCAATTTTGATCTTAAATTCTTAGTAAGATTATTTTAGTAATAAAGATATTTTATAGTAAGAGATTTTTTTTTTAATTTGGAAGCTAATATATGCTTATTTATTATTTATTTTATTTTTCAGGGCTGTGAAGATGACATGGATAGTGAAGCTGAAAAAATGTCTCCCTTACTGAGTGGAACAAGGAAGGAAAGCAAGGACGAAGGGAGTCCTAGTCATTCTCCAGTCTCCGATCAGAGCCCTTCTTCCCAAGGTTTACTTAGTTAATTATAGAAGTAACTCACTGCTGAAGTATTATCCCCTCCTAAAGTGTAAATAATTTTATGGGAGATATTTCTAAAAGTGTTTCTTTATATTCATTAGTAAATTTGTAGAATCATTAAATATTTTTAGGTTTATACAACAACTGTCACTATTTTTTTTAATTTAAAAGTTTTATAGTCAAAATAAAGGTTTATTGAAACTTTAAAAAATAAATGAATTTAAAAGTCAATAATCATTATTTTATTTGATCTAGAACTTTATTTATTGCACAACTAAATAAGAACATAGTCAATTCTGGAATTATTTTTATTAATATTCTACTGCCATGTAAGATCCAATAAATTATTTTATAAATTTCTTGAGTAGTATCCAAAAATTAAAAAAAAAAAATTCTAATTGTTGTATTATAAAATTATATTTTTTTACTCAATAATAAAAAATATAAATTAAAATAATTATAAAATGTGTGCACATATATAAATTGCCTTCCAAGGCTAATAATATTTTCTTGTTAAAATTAAAAGTATTCTTTTGTAGAAACATATAAATGAAATTTGATAAGTTTCTTCATGTTATTTCGTTTTTCGTTTTTTTTTTTAAATTCTTATATGAAAATTTTCTTGAGACTTTGAAATGTTTGTGCCATAATTTCGTTTGCTCATCAGACATTCACTTTGTGTTTGCTTCCATTATCAATAATTATAAATTATTTTCAAATTACAATAATAATTTCCTTTTTTGGAAGGCAAAGTCTGGTTGTAATTAATAAAATATATATTATGTATTTTTGATGTAATATTAAATTTAATCCTTACCTCAATGTAGGAATGCTTGTTATTTATTTTTAAAAAACCCATTTGTTCTATTTATAAGACTTGAATGAATATATCTATACATTTTGAACCATTATTCCTAATTTCTCTCTGCAGTTATACTCCTTCATAAGAATCATGAACACTTATAATATTTATATTGGGTTTTTTTTGGCCCAGCCTTCATAAACAATACTAACGTTTAATAATTAAATCAGGTGAAATTCAAATTTCTGATACACCTCTTGGGGAGAAAAGCAAAACGCCATCTAAAGGTTCATGTGAGTAATAAGTACTATGTTGTGCTTTTTTTATTTTGTAGAATATTATAAGGATTTGGAATATTATTATGTATTAACAATGGTGGTCTGAAATTGAGCCATTAGAAAGTTTTTTAGAATGATATCTTCACTGAATAGTAATCGTATAGAAATGTTTGGTTTTATTAACAACAACTACGCTATGAATTAGTGTATATTTTATTACTGTCGCAATCTTTAGACTATAAAATGGGGATTTTCAACTGTCGGTTACATTCCATTCATTTAATCTCAACCAATCATCTCTCTGTAGTTATTAGTTACTTAATTTTTATTGAATTGATTCTTGATTTCTTTATCATATATATGTATATATATATATATATATATATATATAGTAGATTTTCAAAACACTAATTGAATGTATAGGTTTTTTATACTTTAATAAGTAGCTGATTGAATTGTTAAAAAATAAATACAAAATTTGATTGCTCATGAAATTCCTGTGTATTTAAACCAGAGGATTAGAAAACCATTTTAGAAAATATATCTGCACTATTAATTATTTGAATGATAGTTTCGTTACCACTTTGAACAAAACTCTACAATAAAAATTGTTTGTATCTTTGATAATATTAGTATGATTAAGATTTCTTATCATTTTTTTAATGATTAGTTTCATGGATGATTAAATTACATTTAAAAGTAGATTCTAGAGTCATCTTTGAGTTGTATATTTATTGTGTTATAAAACAAGTAAACAAATATGAATAAAAAAAGTGAAACTGTTTCTAAAGGTGCATG
The DNA here is from genome assembly GCA_964056705.1 of Troilus luridus. Taxonomy (NCBI): domain Eukaryota; kingdom Metazoa; phylum Arthropoda; class Insecta; order Hemiptera; family Pentatomidae; genus Troilus; species Troilus luridus. The sequence goes on from OZ057414.1 coordinate 50,413,748, forward strand.
TACAGAAAACTTTATGAAACATGTGTTAAAAGTTCAATGTCCCATAACTTCCCAATTTTGGCTCAATTTAGATATTTCTTTTTACTTATAAATTTTTTTACATACTCAGGAAGCTTTAAAAGACACATAGAAACTTTGGCATGGTTGTAATATTTTCCTTGCATAGTATCAGTAGTATCCTATTTCTAATTTTTTTTTCTAGTATAAATTTTGAATTACTAAACTCTTTAATCTTTTTTTTGGGGCTTTATTAAAAGTTTATATATTTTTGAAATAACAGATTATGTTTACATACACGTCGATAATCAAAATGTATAACTTTTAACGCTTGGATTGTTTAGTTTTAAGCTAATTCCATTTGTAATCAAAAGTTCTGTAAAAATGTTAATGTAAATGTTTTTAGATAAACAGACCCTATCTTATAGTTTGGTAGTTGATTTACATTTTGAGGCATCATATTTTTTTTAATTGATTGTTTTTATTTCATTTCTTAGTTTAAACTTCAACCTTAATACTAAAGGAAGAGTAATTATATTTCAAGTTTACTGAATTTACTTAATAAATTCCTAGTAGCTAAAATAAACATAGATTTTACATTTGACTGATATAATCTATTCACGATATCAACTCCTAGCGGCATATTTCATCCCTTGAAATGTATATCTTTGTAACTTTACTTCTTTCATATTAGTAACCTCGTATGGATTTAGTTGACAACATTCAGTTATGTTGCATAAAAGTAATATAAAGCTAATACTGCTAGTATGCCATATTCAGACCAATTTAAGTTATGCACTCTTCAAGTTACTATTATATACACATTTTGGTATTGAATTTATTTATTTTACTACCTGTAAATATTACAGTATGTATAAAACACGTATAGTATTATTCACTCTTGCTTTTTCATTTCAAAACAGTAGTTAACAAGATGCTCCGTTTTAATTTACCTTTAACTCAACTATTTAGTGCTACTGACCTCTTGAGTTACCAATTGAGAACTCTCTCCTCACTTCATGATATCTTAAACCATCCTTTATTTGCACATGCTTCTTGGCCTTCTTACCTTTCTTTTTTCACTTAATTGGACTGCTGAGGGGAAAATCTCTGATATTTTATCCCTCAGTCCCGTCTTATCATACTTGCTTTATTACATTTTTTTTTCAAACAGTATACAAAAAAAATTTTCCACTTCATAGGTGTCTACTAATGTTATTAGAGGTTTTATATGATTTAATTTAAATCCTTTCAACAACACTAAATGCATGAAAAGCTATATTACCAACCACTATTCTGTTGTTACTTCTTAGCTGACGAACTTCTTAGATTTGCGTTATAAAGTACTTTGAACATGCTAATATGAGAACCAGTTCACCTTTGTTTATTTATTTCACAACCCAACCATGTTACTTTTCCTGGAAAATTACTGATATTTGAAAGATAATGGAATTATCTGTATATTATATCAAAGTGACTAGACAACTGGTGGAAAAGGGCGCATAATGATGCTTTTTGATGGTGATATATATATAAAACCCTGATGAATTAATGGTTAAGTCAATTTTTTTCCAGAGAGCGTTAACTGTATTGAGAGAAGCAGGATTGTGTCCTTTTCGTAGTTTTTGGTTTTAAATGGAATTGCAATATAAGCAATGACTCTGTCTGGACCCAATGCCTGACTTAGACCCTTATTCACTGCAAAAATAACACAATTCCGCTGTCTGAAGTACAAGAAATTCATTTTGGAGAAAATTCAACTTAACCAGGGCTTTAGATATATATGTAAAATCATGATTTATAATTTTTTTTTTTAATATAATAAAAAGTAAATAATATTATTTTGTGAAGATTCAATAAATTTGTGATGACGTGTGCTGATTAAATTTTACAAAGAAATGTGTGTTGGCAGGTGAAAGTATTACTCAAGAAGATCTAGAAGCTGGTAAATCAAGTCCAAAACAATCAGGTGAGCATTAAGATAATTATGTTCAATACTTAAGAAACAGAAATATCTTCTTACAATTTTATTTTATACATATATATATATATTTTTTTATAGCCACTCCTCCGGAAGAAATGGAGTTATCCTGTGGAGTGATAACAGTTGACGATTCCGATTATTACACACCTGATGATCCGCCAGCGACTGTGCTCAGCCCACTTCATTCTACTGACAAAGTAAGGATCAACGCCAATATTCCATAGTCTGTTTTCCCCTCATCACACTAAAGTTATTTTTGTTTACGAAGGAGAGGGGAATAGACGTTGCTTAATATATGTAAATTTATAATGTTGTAAATCTTTATTACTACACTTTCCATTAGCGAACCAATAAAATTACCACAAATTATTGCACCAACCTATTTAAAAACTTTAAAACTGTCAAAATTCAAGTTTATAAACACATTGATCTATTCCCTTTACCCATTTTAAATGTAAATTTAAAAAGTAGTTTTTACAAGATATAAAAGAAACTTCATAAATTTTAATAGTTAGCATATGAATAGTATTAAAATAATGTGATACCTTTAGTGTGATGTTAAGCTGCTTGCATTATCTTTACAATTTACTTATGACTAAATTTTAATTTTACTAGGTTATTTTATGTAATGATAATAAAAGCACATGTTGTTCCATTTCCAGTTTGAATCACTCATTAAGCATATAATGAAATGGCATAGTTTTTGTTGCTGTTTATGGCTGTAATTTTTTTATTTTATTTTTTGTAAATAAATCCATTTGGTTATTATCAAAAACAAATGGGAGAGAAGTTGTTTATTATCATTTTATACCTACTTTATGGAAGATCATGGATATGTGACTATGCAAAATATATGAGGAGATGAGATTTTTAGCTAGTTTACCAAAATAATTTTTAAAATAGAATAATATGGTTATACTTTTATTGCAAGCCTTATTTTTGGTCCTATCATGTTGCCCATTAAATCAGTTCAGAAAAATGAATTTAAAAAAATTCAATGAAGAAATGCTAACAGAACATAAAACAAATAAAATGCTCTGGAAATAATGAATTATATAATATTTTACTTTAATATATTGGTGAGTTGCACAAAAGATAGAAGGTATCCTTTTTTTAACAGGTTTTAGAAATTTAAAAGTTACAATATTTAAAGTAATTTCAATGAAAAATTAACGAAAGCGTAGTTGAGCGGCATTGAATGTGTTGTGCTAAAACTTCTCTCCCTTAATATTTAAATGTATGGAAATATTCACCTTTCATTTCATTTGATCGTTGTTGTTACTTTATTGTTTTTGTTATAAAATTAATAATTGCACTTGTCATTTTGTTATTACCATTATCCATGTTTCTGTTTTTCTATATTTACACATTTCTTATTTACATTAGTTTTCCCACAGGGCGAGCGAGAATATACAGCATTGATGTTCTGAGTGTGTGGAATGTAAGTCTTAAATTGTTGTTTGTATGGAATGGGTGCCTGGTGTGAATTACTTGTAACCTGCTTGCATTTTATGATTCTTGGTGGTGGCTTCTATCTTCCATTCAATGTCTGTTTTTTTTTTTATCATAGCTTCTTCATTCCCTGTCCTTGCTTTGAGGGTTCATGTTGTTCCAAATGAGCTTTCTGAAAATGCTTTTTATTTAATCCCTTACAAATCAATCATTATAAACAGGTTTTATTTTGCAATGGGGTAATTTTTGAGAAGAAAATGATCCAGGTGGAGGTGAAAAATAAATCCTTTAATAGTGAGCAACTATTTATTAGAAGCCAACATTACGGGTCTTCTTCAGAGCTGAATAAACAAGATAAAAAACATATAAAACTAAAATAATTGGAATAAACAATAAAATAATATATAAAAATGAAATAATTGGAATGAAAAAGATACAAAAAGAAATATGATTTAAAAAAATAAAATTTTGCCAGCTAAAACAATAGGATATACATTTATAACAATTATGGTAAAAACAATATTTAGGTAAAATAATTACCTACCAATCTAATAATCAGTAGTTAAAATAAAATAGTGACAGTATTTTAGATACAACTCTTTTCATATCTTATTTATTCAATTATCTCATTTTTATATATTATTTTGTTGTTAATATTTCCTAAATTCCTCTACAAACATTCGTCAGTATGACGAAAATTCGTCATTTCGCCAACAATCATCAATAGCCAAACAAAAAAATTCATCATTTTAATGTTATGCTTAGTTTAGTTGAATAACAGATCTTGCCCTTAATCAAGAATTTTTTACTTATTGTTGTTTAAGTATAAGAAAATATTAGTCTGGATTCCCTTTTCCACTGTACTAATGTATTTATTTACTTATTATTATTAATTTATTTTTTATTGAGATGGTTAACTTTTTAAATAATAACATTGATAAATACCTAAACACATTATGTGTTCAATTTTTCTTAAATCTTCTGCTTGTAACTATTTTTTTCTTTGACACATAATGATTCTATGTTCTTAACCATATCGTTGCTGCATGGGTTAATTTTGTTTGCATTACTTTGAACTGTATGTTTATATTTGTTTATTCTTCTGTATTACATGTAAGATATAATACTACATTTGTGTTAAGTACGGAAATATATTCACTAAAAAAGTTTTAATGTTTTTCATGTGTTAGATATCTGTTACAGAACATTTTAACAACTTACACACAATTACAAAAATCGTTTAAATGAATAATTTAAAAAAGTACAATGTCCAGGTGGAGTATTTTAAAACAGCAGATGGTCTGCCTAGAGTTACTGTCTAATTATAATGTGAGTTGAACTGTTATTAATTATGCCTTATATTCACATTGAAAATGTTTTCCTTTATCAACAAAAAACTATTGATTGTGGTGTAAACTTGTGTCTGTCATTTATGCACGTGTTTTATACTTAATGTTTAAAAAAAAAAAAAATCACTCATTTTAAGCATACATTTTGTTTAGGAAGTGATTTGCTTCAAGATTTGAATGCACCACATGTTGCGGCAAAGACTTTTTTTTTTTATCGTCTAATATCTTTGTATGCCTTTTTAATGAAATTTATAAATTACAATATCGATTAATTGCAACCATTACATTTTTTTATGGAAAACTGATTTCTTCAGATATCCAACCAGTAGCAATTTTGAGAGAATATAAAAAATTTTGTGTTGTGATTAAAAGATTTGTTTTAGCTAATAAACTATATATGATTATTGACGAATTAACCTGTAATCGAGCATTTACATTTTAAATTAACATCTTTATAATACAATTGAAGATTTATTTTTATAACAAATATTTTATATTAATTATGATAATGTATTAATTTGATTACAATCAGATAATATTTATTTATTCTTAATTGAGCATTTTTTGTTTTATTAATCGGTACTATGGCTCCATTTTTCTCTAAATACGTCTTGATTTAGTACTCAATCAGTGAAAAAACATACTTATAAAAAGTATTTATTGATGAAAAAACTATAAACTTTGTAACTTCTGTTTTCTTATTTATATTGAATTAATTAAAATAGGAAGGTAAACACATTAAAATAATCGAAACAAAATAAATACCATCACTAGCCTATACAGTTATACATTAATAGTGCACATTGTAGTTAATAGGTTTCTGAAGCATTAATAATAATTGGGGTGTTATTAGTTAGAAGACCCCAAAAGGAACAGTATCAAAAACATTATTTTCAGTAAAACTAAATTTGCAGTTAAAAAATGTTTCTGTTAGTAAATATTTTGATTTTCCAAAGAACCCAACGTTTATTTCTTATTTTGATTCAATTTTTAATTAAGTTATTTATTTAAATCTAAAGCCTGAACATGTAAAAAATAAATATGTACAATTAGGTAAAACAAAATCAAAAAGTTTCAGTTTTTCTATATTTATGTTAACTTTTTTTTTTTATTATCCATTTTATAATAAATAAATAAATTAGAATAATTTAATCTATATCATAAATTCGTGTATTTTAAGTTTTTGAAAAACTGCTTATTGATTCAATCATTTTAAATGCCTGCAAATATTTTCTCCACTCACTTAAAAAAACTATGAAAGTTACATGTTTAAAATTTTTTAAAGTTTATTTTATTGCAAAACTTTTTTCGATAATGATTCATTACATATTTATTTTTTACTTTTTTTTTTTTTTATATGATCAACTATATTTTCATAATTCAATTTATTAAACAGTAAATCACATGTGTTTATTTTTTGCGTTTAAATTTGTGGAAAATGTTTGGGTTGAAAAACTAAAGAAAAGAGTTAAAAGGATTTTTTTTATTTTTTTTTTTATAGATTCCAAATTTTGTTTAACTTATTATTATTGTTTACTTAATTGGATTTTTTGATTAAAATTCATTTTATATTTAACTGTAAAAGCTTTTTGTATTATTACATAATAATGATTTCATTACAAATTTATCTGCTTACTGATTTTAAATTTTGTTCACGATTTATCTGATGGTACCTTTTTTTTTCAATAGTCTAATTCAACCATCAAATCAGATAAAATTTTAACTATGCTGTCCTACCTTTATTTGTGTGAATTTGATGATTATTCCCTTTAAAGCAGTTTTAGTAATGATAACTGTTGTGTAGTGTGCTCTGAAACTGAATGTTTTATTGAATATGGTCAGTTGAACTATTTAGAAGGTCGTTTCGTTGAGGCATAGGGTGTGTATTGGGAACAAAAGCTTTTGTTAACACTATTTTTAGCAAATAGAATTACATAACTGAAGCTAATTTTTAGGCAAATCAAAACCTAATTTTTTCAACCTTGTGAATCTTAACACAAATTGTTTTGATAATATGAGTGCAAAATATGTTATTCTTAAAAGAAAAAAGTTATTTGGTGGAGTGTTGTCTTTATTTTGTTGAGTTATTTAATGTATTTTTATAAATACTTTACATGGATATTTTATTTACATAAATACAAGCTCATCTCGAAAATAAACTTATTTTAATCATAATCTCCTGAAATATCTAAATATCATGCATTAAAAAAAAGAAACAGTTTTTTATTTTAATATTCAAAAATAAACTATGCAAATGGAAATGGTTGACCGGATAATACCAAGAATAATGTCAAATGGTTAGGGGGGGGGCAGTCAATGAATGCCACAAAATAAGGTAGACTTATTTTAGTACTAAACATTTTTCAAAAATGATTTATTATATATTTATTTTTTACATTTCATTCATGTCGAACCTATTTTTATAATTGTTTTTTTTTAGAAAAGTAAGTTACTTAAGATTATTTCATTACTTTTTCCATTTTATTTGTGGAAAAAATCAGTTAAGTTAATAATGAAAAAAAAAAGTTAAATCAAGTCTATCTTATTTTGTGTAATTCATTAAATTGCTATGAACTGATTAGATTCAAAATAAACAAAATTCATATATATTAGTGTGCGCCATTTTTTTAGAAGAATCTAGAATGAAAATAAAGTATATTCTAAGGATTCTTTAATAAATATATATATATAATTGGGGTGTGGCAAGTAATTGTGGATATAAAAATTGAAAACAGAGGAGCAAAATTACACTAACTAATAATAATGGTAAAAATTTAAGTTTTATATTTTTTTAAATAATTTGTAATTCATGTATATATTCACGAGGAATGAATGTATTGTTAACAGTTGGTATGAATATTAGATGGAAAAACCAATAATTCGACCCAGTGCAATTACAAGGTTTCAAATGACAAAATTAAAGAAAATGAGTTAGCATGATGAGGTTCAATTTGACTTCTGCTATAAGAAGAGTATACCTTTGCTGTAATATGCAGATGAATAGCCAAGTTACAAGAATGTATGATCAAATTCCATATTTTTGTAATTTTTTTGTAAAGCAGCAGTTTAGTTTATATAGAATTAGGTAGAGATAGGTTGATCATTTATGTTTCCATTTTATAACAATGTTTTTTAAATTTTCTTAAAGTACATTGTGATAAGTAGAGTCAGATGTTATCGCACATTCAGTTCACTTCAACAGCTTCATACTCGACATTGATTCATGATCTATCTCATGATGTAATAGAATTTTGAATTGTACGGAATTACCAGGTTTAATATCTTTGTGCTATAATCAACAATTTTAATTTTGATTGTACTAAATTGTGCTTTACGGAAAAAATTTCTGTAAATAAATCTCAAACTGAAATTTATATAGCAGTACAATGGCCAATAGATAGTTTTTCTCTGAAAATTACATATTTTTAAAGTTTGTTCCAACAGAAATACAAGGCAGCTATATGAAATAACCAGTAATTAAGATTCTTTTTAAAACCTTTCTCATATATAAGTATCAAACACAAATTTCTACAGGAGTTTAAAACAGAACAGAAGGCTTATATTAAAAAGGCCTGATTTTTAAAATTCATGCCAACAGAGATGCCATCAGAAATAAAAATCTATGTACATAATTCAGGTTCAGATTCTCTAAAAATTTACATGGATTTATCTGTAAAGCAGTGAGATTTTAAAAGATCATTTCAATGACATGAGTTTGAAATTGTAGATTTTTTAAAACCTTGAAAAAATGTTACTTGTAAAGAAATCTAAGAGTTGGCTTTTTTTTTATAAATAAAAAGAATTTTGGTCATTTAACATACGTTCAACATAATTTTTATTCCATTCTTTCCTGAAAAAATAGTTTCTGTTTCATCAAGGTTACAACAGTTTTTATCACAATAGACATTCTCTAAAATTTAAGCCTGTGTGTTTAAAACGAGGCTAACAAAGCTATTCATGAATTTTCATGGTTTTGGTATTAAAATATTGATATTATACAATTAGAGTTTTTACTTGTTTTATATGAAAATATTTGCATGTTTTTAGTTTTTTCATTGCACGTTTTTTTTGTTTTTTTGCTGCATGATTTCTGTTTTTTTTTTAGTGGTAAGACCTCCAGTCTTTAGTGATAAACATAAACTACCAACGTATCAAAAAATTGTTACTGTAGGAGAATGGGCAACTGAATAATGAGTTAATGAAATATATATATATATATGCCCTGTAGGAAAAGGACATCATGTTCACATAATAGGTGATATTTTAGGTAAATTGTCATAAAGAAATACTATGCCCAATATTTCCGATTACTTATCAATGCCAATAACCATGTGAACTATTTTCTTTAAGCTTTTTCTATAAGTAATGAAGAAACAAATTTTAATAGTTTAAAATTATGGAAATTGGCTCTTGTCAACAAATACCAAAATATTACATGGTGTCCTTTACCTCCGGTGTATAGTATACTTATAATCTGAACAAAACATGTGAAATGTTAGTTGGAACCTTGTTATTCTATGGGTCGAATTATTAAAAGGTGTACTTAATCATAAAAATCAGCATTATTATTATTACTCAACCATTAAATGATTGGAAAAAGAAAATACAAAATATTTTAGTGTTTTGTAAAGTAACAAAGTTCAGCATGTACCGTGTACTAAGTAATAAATTGTTCGAGTGGGAATGGAGTCTAGCCCTATACTACTAGTGAAAATTTTATACTAAAAACACAACTTTTACTAACCATACAATTAGACTAACCATAGGACTTTAATATTTAAGGTTTATTAATTACGTATTATTATTTATTAAACCAGATACTGAGTAATAAATATGCCTAGCACAACTGTAGTGATAACAGGCTAAATAAATATTAGCACTACAAGGCTGAGTTGGGTGTTGGGCATTAGTTAACTAATGTTTTAATTAAATAAATTATTAATTAAATTACTAACCCTAGTTACTAAAATAATCAAAAATATCCCTCAACTAAAATAAAGCCATTTATAGAGTTTTCAGCTATAATTTTTTTTTTTCATTTAAACAATAATAAAATTGTTTTTATTTTTGAAAATAAAAATTTAAGTTATTATTATTTTTCAATAAAAAAAAGTAGTACTTTGAAATAAATGATTAAGAATTATTTTTCACCAAAAATATAATTTCCTCAGAAGTTAAAATGAATTATTTTTAAAATATGACTGTAGGAATAATCTAAAATACAATACATTTCTATTTGATCAACCGACTACTAAAAATTTGAATTCTCTACTAGGGCCAATGTGTCTGAATAATTAGCATTCCTTATGTCACTTCAAACATATATTTTTTGGTTTTTGTATAAGCCTCTATCTACCTTTTAAGTTTGTTTTCCAATTATATAAGTTTAATTTTGTTTTCATAACATTAAAAGCTTTTTGGACGTTTCAATTTTAAGGAAAAAATTAAATACAATTTCAAAATCTCTATTTATGTTTGTTGGTTCTGACAACCATTTCAATATAATTTCTAAAATATTCTGTCAAGTTTTCTGCATATGTATTGATTAGCATTCCTGCTTCAAGCCCTGATAAAGACATTAGTTTAATTCTCCACAATCTACCTGATTTTCTTTATGTGATTATTAGGACTTAAATCCGACGTGAAATATTACTGGCCACAAAGTTCTTTATAAGGAAACTTCCAATACAATGACAACCGATTTGGTTGTTGTAATGTGAAAAAATTAAAAGCAAGGTCTTATTACGGAAAATCGTCACTCTAATTTCATTTTATGTGTCTTAATAGTTTAATAGTAAGTTACTACTGTCGTGAACTGATGAACAAAGATGACGAGTATTTTAAATAATTGGTATGTATTTATTGTTAGATATTTTTGAGATGTCTTGATAATTTAAAACGGTTGATGGCAGGTAGAAGGGAAATGGTGCGCTGGATCCATCCCAGGAACCCCTTTGAGCACTGCCAGCCATCGCTCTAGTGCTGACAGCTATTCCTCCTCGGGTTCAGCAAGGCTCTTACTCGGCAGAACTAACAAGACCTAGCAGTTTTTTTTTCTATTGTGATACCTATATTTTTTGTACTGAATTTAATTTTGTTATTGTTATTTTTAATTATTAAAATAAATGTCATATTCTAAATTAGAACTTATATTTAATTAATTCCATGCATCACTTTGTTATTTTATCATTCTGTAAAACTTCTTAATTAAAGCTATCAGTTTGTTTCTATAATGAAATCATCTTAGCAGGGGACACAACCAACCATTATCTTTTACTTACAAAATAAATACAATTTATAAAACTTTCAATTTTAATCTTCATCTTTTTTATATTAGTTTGATTATAAATCTTGTTTAAAATTTTGTATTCATTAACCTATTTTGAAAGCATTAACTTCGACTTCTCAATAAAAAATTGTACTTGTATTACATATTATAATATAGTTTTTTGAATCACTTAAAAGTTGTTTTTGTGTGACTTATGTAAGCAACCACTAACTTAAGCAAGCACTAAGAAAAAACAACTAACATGTTTTATAATTTAGTATTACATTATTGAACTGTTTAAATTTAACTATTTACTTACTTTTAATTTCTGTTTATGAAGTGTATTACTAATAATTTAAAATGGTGATTACTTACTATTTCAGGCACAATAGTTATTTCTTCATAATTTTTTTATTTTATTTTACCTAAAGTTTAATTAAACTGTAATAATCACATTCTATAATATATTACGTCATAGTTACAAAGTAATAACAAGTTATTATACCTTTAAATTGTTCATTTTAATGTTTATACTCATTATATACATAGTAAGTTATGCACACTCTTATATGAAGGAAATTTTATGACTTATCTGTGTTATTTCAATCTATCAGAGTAGTATGATTGTTTAGCTTTATCTGGCCACTTGATGAAATAATCAGTTTGATAGGAAAGCCTGTTTTCAATCATTTATGAATATTCAACCATTTTATAAACACCTTTTATTTGTTATTGCTCTCTGAAAGATAACAATTTTAAAATGTTATTAATTGATTAATAACAAAAAAAAACTTTAATTCACTTCACATCTTTTTTTTATAACAGTTAAAGAAATAAAATGAGAATTAAAATTTTTAACGTAAAGTTATTCAGTATTTTTTTAAATTAGATTTGAACCCTCTCTTTGAAGTTTTATCCTGCTGTGGTCACATAGTTTTATGAAATACATATCTGTAATTATCAAGAGTAAAGTACAAGTGTTAGTATAATAATGTGAAGGAATTAGCTTTACAATATTTTAGCAATAATTCTTAACAATACTCATTAGGGGTTCTGGAATTTGGTTGTAATTTATTTGATTTTTCTATTCATAAATAAATAAATTTTGAATCCTTACTGTTTGTATTCATGTGAAATTATCTGAAGAACATATTTATTTTATGTTGTATCAAAGAAATTTGATGTTTTATTACTATTGTTTTATAGTAATAGTAAATATTATAATAGATCTGGGTTTGTTTGAAGAATAGATTAAAGTTATTGTAATATTTATTTATATTTCTAGCACGTAATTTTATTTTATTAATTTGGTTTATTCCTATCCGTTCCATTTTATGCACTTTACTGAATTTTCATGCATTATTTGAACATTAATTTTCTTTTCAATTTAATATTTTAATATTAACTTTAAGATAAACTAAAATATCGAGTAATGATAAATATTATAAAATATTTATGAACTAAACTAATTGAATAGTTGCCTGGAAGAAGGGCCTATGCTACATTTTCAGTTGTTTTTTTTTTTGTGGAACAAGGTCCATGTGATGACCCCTACCAATCTCTCGTCAAGAAATACACGTCCACACACAAAATTTCTATACACTCTTTGGTTTTTCAATGTCATGTCAAAATAAACATTTTGGCCAAAGCATTGTATGTAACAATTTTTTTACTTTTTTTTTGCTTGTTTTACAATCGGACAGGCAGGGGGGTTAGTGCAAAATCTATAAAATGTAAGAAGGGCGTAAATAACAGTCACCTAATTAAATGACCAGTTTTCTTATTTTGGCTCTCCTGTAAACTTTTAAAAATGTAACATGCGCCCTTCTTCCAGGCAACTATTCAATTATTGAAATGTTAATGAGAGCTATAGCTTGACCACATTGTTAGTTGACTACCGGGAAAATGAGGTTCAATCTGCAAAAGTTTTGGTGACTCATATACAAGCAAAGATATGATTTACAGGAGTGATTATCGCCTAGCATTCAAAACTTCTAATAAAACAGTTATCAATCAGAGGAATTCATGAATTCATTTTAGAAAAAAATGACTGAAGTTTCATGGGGGAAATGTGGACACTTTTTGGTCTGTAATATGAATTAATTTTTTATCATAGCTTTGCTCCTTTTAGAATTATAATTCTTTTTCAAAAATTAGATAAACTGTCTTTTTAGCTTTATGAATTGAAGATATTTGTCTTTAATAAGCTTCACATTTTCCCTCTATTCTTTAGCATTGCATTACTCCCAGTGCTCATTTTTCTTTTTAACTCTTTCTTTTAAAGAATTTATATTCTGGCAGGCCAATGAATCATTCAATAAAGCTATTTAAAAAAAATCAAATTCCCACAATTGAAGACCTTTAAAAAAAAAAAAGCAAGCTATAGTTTGTTGATTCACTGTAGAAAACACTAAATAGGCAATTTATATTCTATGTTGATGTAATTTTAATTTATTAAATTAAGTTATCACGTTATATTATTACTGTATTATTATTTTTTTTACTTAATTTTCTAAGAACATTATATCTGTTCTATTATTATTATTTATATTTTATGGTTTGGTTAGAATAAATAATAAAGGATTTACTGTGAGGAAATTAATTTTGAGTATAAGTATAGTTCCTGCCTAAAATATCCTAGACTAATTTATTTAAAATAAAATTCTAGGATTGTTTTGCCTAAAAAATATTGTTAATGAGAAATAGGCAATTGAAAGAAAAAATTTGGCTTAAATCTTTAATCAATCTATTTAAATTATAAGACAAGTTGATAAGTAAAGCAATAAACATATTTCTCTTTTTGTTATACTTTCCTAATAAATCACTCTAACAATGTTAATCTAAAATAGTTACTCAATGAATAGAATCTTAAAAGTATCAATTTTGTTTATTATTAAATTCTGAAGGCTTAAAGAATACAGAAATCTAAACTCAACCTCTTACAAAATAAAATAAAATCAGAATTGATGATACAAACTGTTCTCTATAAGCCTCAAGCCCATGGACACATCTACCTAAAATGCACTAATATACAATACAAACTGTTATCAATAATTACAATGCACTGAATACATTAGGGTCATGGATATATTAAGATTTTTATTTAAAATGATTAAAAATAATGAAGTTTATATTGTTTTTAAAAACAAACTTTTTTACCCCAATAAATTCGAAGACCATATTATTACTATGTCACAAACAATAAACTTTCTGCTATGAATATTACTGCTTATTAACAGGAAGTATTTTTTATTAATAGTAGAAAAAATTTCTAAAGTTCATTTGGTTTATTCGTAAGTTGTTTTAAGTAATTAAATTTTAATTTCTTAATAATACAATGGTGACCTAATCCTGGTTCCCAAATGATGTTATGGATTCTCTGTATAGTTACAATACTGGAAGTAAGCACATTAACATTGATAATTGAGATGGGCAAAGGAGAGTGTGCCAGTATAGAGAATGGATTAATATCCAGATATATTGTTACTTTCAATCTCTTTATTTATTAAGCTCATGTAACAGAGTGCTAAGAAAATAATTATAAAAAAAATTGATCAGAATGGCAACTGATCTATATCACCAAATTTAAAACCCGAAGGCTAGTAACTAGCACGAGCCCTTTAGTTTTTTTGCTTTCCAATTCCTGAATATTAATTCGTGTGATGGTCTTATCACTCTAGTAAGTAAAAATGAAATTTGAGTAACTAACTGCAATTCAGTATTAATCTTCAACAAACAATATCTTATATATTTATTTTTTTTTAAATCCTTCCTGTTTTATAAGAGAAGGGCGTTTTGCATGTATGAGCAACAATTAGATATATTTCAATCCTTTTTTTTGAAAAAATAAATACTGTATGCAACATGATTTGTAATTAAAACCCACGAGTTTAACATAATTATGCTGAACTTTTTTAGGTATCTGTTCCGCATAAAATCCAACAGTTAAGTGATAACTGTTAATTCGTTACATTTTTAATATTTCCCATAAGTACAAGTTATCATAAGCTTTAGGTTGGAAAAGAGATTATAATTATGGGTAATTAATCATTTCATCAAGAAATAAGAGCTTCAACTAACATTTCGAAGTATAGATGATATAAGTTTGTTGGAACATTCATTTCTAGATAAATGATTACTGAAGTATACACCTTTCCCATACTAAAGCTCATGTAACTTGAATTTTTGGAAAATATTATTAAGTTAAAACTTGTAGCTACAACCTGCAGAATAATTACCCTTTAATTTAAGAGTTTATGTTGTAAAGAGAGTATTTACAGTCTAAGGTCATTAAAATTCAGTTAGAGCATTAACTATCCATACTGGCTTCACTGAAAATATAAAGGAGGCTTCAACATTGTCATTTCTAGAAAATAAGTTTTTAAGAGCTTTTTCTCTAAAATTTGATTTCCTGGAACTATTGTATTGTTTAGTACTTACTACTATACTAATGTTACAATTTTGTTTGTTCCACAACATTTAAAAATATTGCTATGTACGTACATATTTTTATTGACATTTGATTGTTGAACTTCTATACTACACAATAAAAATTAAATTTTTTCAAGAAACGTGGTGATTGTTTTACATTTATTAAATTTTATTCACCAAGCCACATCTGCCACATTAAACCGGAAAATCAACCCTCTACTGTATAAATAAGGGACAGGGAAATAACTAAACAAATATTTGTTCAATTTAAAACAATTTATTTTCTTTTGAAAATTATAAAATGAAATTAACTAGCAGCTGCCAGTTCGACTTGAACCTTCTTCCAGTTGGACAAAGGACCATGATCCCTCCTGTACTTCACGTTGCAACCATCGTTCGCCAATTTACCGTCGGCTCTGAGTTCCTCAAAGGTCTCCCTGTCATATTTGGTGAAACCCCACTTCTTGGAAACATAGATCTATGGAGATAAAAACAAGTGTTATTATCAAGATGTAAATTAATATTAAGTACTAAAATTGTCACAAAAGTCAATTTATATATAAAATATGACACATACATATCATAATGATCAATTTAACAAGTTTTAAAAAAAAGACATAACAGATAAATAAGCTAAATACAAAATAAAACATTGATAATTGACATATAATTAATTTGTTCGTTGAATTCAAAGCAGACAATTTTTACCTAAGGTTTTCATAGTTAATTTTTATACAAATTAATTGTTTGAAATTAAGCATTTAGGGGGGAAAAATATGGAAATAGAGAAGAAAATAATTTAAAAATTGCTTTCTTTAATATTAATAGGAAAATACTACCTTCTGCCTTCCTGGAAACTTGAATTTGGCTCTCCTGAGTGCTTCAATGACAGCTGCCTTGTATCTGTCACTGGAACGGACACTCATGATGGGTTGACCAATGCGTACTCTAGCAACGGTACCCTGGGGTTTTCCAAAAGCTCCTCTCATCCCAGTCTGGAGCCTTAAAAGAAAAAAGAATAGTATAATTTATATGTAATTTAAGATAATAATTGATATAACATTAATCTAAGATATAATAAAATGACAATTTATGATTATCCATATTACCATACTTAGGTAACAAACTTAACTAAATCCATTATTAAAATAAAGCCCGTATTGAAATAGATTTGAAAAAGTACATGTACTAGTTCTTACATAATTTAATTACAATTAAATCTATAATGTCAGTATATAATAAAAACTGAGCCTATTATAATGATAAAGTGTACTTTTCACAAAAAAATTAGTTAAAAATATTAAGGAAGAAATTCATTCAGAGTTTTAACTAGGAATTGGATGGCACTTAGTATGAAGCACGGTGCCTAAATCACAGACTAACCTCTTCCACCATACAGATTATAAACAATTAAACCAAGACAGGGATACTTAATTCATGGAGTAATGTAATGACTACACTGTCTCTGGAAATATAGATTAAAACAAGTTACTCAGTGGCTGGAATGTCTTCACGATGTTCTCAGAAGACCATCGTGTAAATTATCATCATAGTAACTTGTATATTATCACAGAGAATTAAAATTTAGGAAGAGCAGCACGGGGTGGAGTAATGCCCACATAATTTGCTTTTTAGCCATCCTTCAAAAACCCACAAAAATAAACTCATTCTTACCTAAAATATTACATGTCTTAGATGCAGTACCTAGTATGGACATACTATTTCTACAAAAGGATATTTCCTACACAACCTTTCTTAGGGGGCAATTTGTGACCAAGGACTTACTCAACCACCATGTTTTCCCCCTTTAAAGTGAATTTATTTCAGTATGGTTGAAGAAAATATCTAAACATTATGCGGTTGGTATAACATAAAAAGAAATTATCTGACCACACTATCATTAAAGAAAATAGACATAAGTATGATTGGAAACAAGTTACTCAGTGGCTGAAATGTCTTCATGATGTTCTCAGAAGACCATCGTGTAAATTATCGTCATAGTAACATATTTATCATTGAGAAATACAACCAAGAATAGAGGAATGCACAGAAGGGAAATACAATAATAAGCATGAACAGTCTTTCATTCTTAAATGCCAACATATTTTGCTTTTTTTCCGTAAAAAAATAAAAATAAAAAACCCGTCTTATCTAATATATTTCACACCTTAGATTCAGTACTTAATACGGACAAAGTAATTCTAGGCAAGGCTATTTCCTAAACAACTTGAGTTTTTTTTTAGGGGGGGGGGGAGGCAATTGTGGCATAGAACATACTCAACCACCATGTTTTCCAGTTTTTAAGTGAATTTATTTTAAATGTTGAAGAAAATATCTAAACATTATATGGTTGGAATAACAGAAAAAGAAATTATCTGACCACACTATCATTAAAGAAAATAGATATATATATATATACATGATTGGAAACAAGTTACTCAGTGGCTGGAATGTCTTCATGACGTTCTCAGAAGACCATCGTGTAAATTATCATCATAGTAACATGTTTATCATTGAGAAATACAACCAAGAGTAGAGCAATACATGGTAGGGAAATACAATAATTATCATGAACAGTATTTCATTCCTAAATGCCCACATATTTTGCTTTTTTTCCATAAAAAATATGGCAAAAACGGAAAAAATAATAATAAAAAACCTCAGTCTTATCCAATATATTTTTCACAACTTAGATTCAGTACTTAATACGGACATAGTAATTCTAGGCATGGCTATTTCCTAAACAACTTGAGTTTTTTTATGGGGGAGGGGGGGGGAGGCAATTGTGGCATAGAACATACTTAACCACCAGTTTCCCCCACTATTAAATGTATTTATTTTAGGGTAGTTAAAAAAATATTCCCAGCATATACAGTTGGTATAACAGAAAAATATAATTATCTCTTAGAAACAAATTACTCAGTGGCTGGAATGTCTTCACGATGTTCTCAGAAGACCATCGTGTAAATTATCATCATAGTAACATGTTTATCACAGCAAATTAAAATTGGGAAACAGAGCAGCATGGTATTATTAAGATTTTTTAGACTTTCATCCTTTAAAACCCTATATTTTTATCAAACAGAAAAAAAAAACTACCGACATTATATACTTAGTCTTAGATTCAGTACCTGGTGAGGGTATTATGTCGCTAATATTAAAAAATTATACTTTAAGTTTTTTTATCCTTAAATAACCACATATATTCTGTTTGATCTTTTATCCGCCTTTATCAACATTATATTTCATATCCAGGATTTGTATTGAGATACTGTTTCTTGGAAAGGTTATTTAAGCAATTAAGGATTCTCATTTTGAAGATGCTGGATTAGAACTAGGATTATTAACAGAAAAAGGCTTAAAAAAATTTCTCGATAGCACAACCCATGAATAGCCTTGAGATTTAATATTTACTAAGCACTGATTCAGGACCCGCAATAGGGCAAGGGAGTGTTTTAGCCAAGATCAAATTCATCTGCAAGTTTTCCCCTAATAAAAAGCTTGTAATTTAGGCGAGATAAGAAGGATCTCCTGAATCAGAATATACATTACTGAAAAATAATTCTCTGACAGCACTAGAAATATGCGCTATTGGAAACAAGTTACTCAGTGGCTGGAATGTCTTCATGAAGTTCTCAGAAGACCATCGTGTAAATTATCATCATAGTAACATGTTAATTATAGAGAATTAAAATTAGGTCATAGAGCAGGTCAGTATTGTTAAATTTTTTATCCTTACATCCTTCAAAAGCTTCTGTGTTTTACTATGTTTTCTATATCAGATAAAAAAAACAAAAAACAACTTTACCATAGACTTTATCTTGGATTCAGTACCTGGTGAGGATGTACTGTAACTAATATGCTAAGATTATCCTTCAAGGTTTTTTAATCTTAAATATACAAATGTGTTGAATTTTGCTTTATTATTTGTCAAAACTAATACATTTCATATTTAGGATCTGTGTTGACATACTGTTTCTAGGAAAAGTTATTTGTGCAATTAAGGATTTTAACTTTGTAGAGGCTGGATTAGGATAAGGAGTAAAAACAAAAAAAAGGCTAGAAAAATTGCTTAACTGCAAAACCCATGAAGAGCCTTGGGGTTTAATATTAACTAAGTACTGATTCGGGACCCGCAATAGGGCAAGGGAGTGTTTGGACAAGATCAAATTTATCTTTAAGTTTTCCCTAATCATGAATTTGTAATTTAGGCAAGATAAGAAAGATCTCCTGAATCAGAATATCAACAATAAGGTTGATATTAAAGGAAAAAATAATTATCTGACCACACAATCTCTTAACGAAAAAGGGAAATATGCGTAATTGGTTACAAGTTACTCAGCGGCTGGAATGTCTTCAAGATGTTCTCAGAAGACCATCGTGTAAATTATCATCATAGTAACTTGTTAACCATAGAGGATTAAAATGGGTAAACGAGTTGTACAGTATTGTTTTTTGTTTTGATATACAAGGGAAAAAAAACCTAACATAACTGATATACTTTAAGGAAGAAAATAGTTAGGGGTGCAGTCAAATAAAAACACTAAATAAGTGGTTACTTTTTAGTGTTTTTATTTGACTGCACCCACAACTATTTTCTTCCTTACGTCTATCTTCCAGTCAACCATCCCCTCGCTTCTCATGATATACTTTAACTTGGATTTATAATCTCATAAGGATAAACTGTTTCTAAGCAAGATCACTTCCCAAATTGTCACATCTCAACTGAAATCCAAACAGTCCACCCTACCACCGTATTACTTTGAGATAAGAAGGATCATTGACCTAACCTCTTCCTGAGACCATGTATAAAGAGCCAAATCAACACTAACATAAATAAATCAAACTTATAGAGAATGACACTGACCACACTTTCTCCAAGTAATACTGGAAGGTCAGGCAACTATATCAGTGCACAAAAGCTCAAATTCTACATACCATTAATGAAAAATATTCAGTGTAATAAAAAGAATATATTGTAAAAGTATTAACATAAATGTTAAGCGATAATGGTGGAACAGAGGGTGCTAACAATCATAGGACTTCCACTTCCCAACACCTCTAAAAACTATTATAGGATGAAAGCTAGTTGAGCATTTAACCCAAGCAGGAAACGGGAAACAAGTTACTCAGTGGCTGGAATGTCTTCATGAAGTTCTCAGAAGACCATCGTGTAAATTATCATCATAGTAACATGTTTATCAAAGAAAAAGAGGTTGTTGCATAGAGTTGAGTAACAAGTTTTAACTGTTTATTTGTTTCATTTTTTATATTTTCCCAAAATACAAGTTATCGTGAGCTTCATTATGGAAAGGAGAATGTAAATATGGGTAATGAGTACATTTTGGTAATCATTTCATCGAGAAATGACAGTTTCAACTAACATTTCGTAGTATAGATGATAGATGATATATGTTCGTTGAAACATTTATTTCTAGATTAAATGATTACTGAAGTATACAAAATTCCCATAATTAAATTCGCTTTTCCACACTAAAGCTCATGACGACCTTGTATATTTAGAAAATATTAAAAGGGAAACGAATGAAAAGCTAAACCTAGTTGTGACTCAACTCAAAGCAACAACCTGTGGAGTAATTACAAATAAATGTAAAAAAAAACAAACACCACCACAACCAATGAAGAGTTGGGGGATTCAATACTTTCCAAGGAAATACTGTTTTATGACTTATAGCACAGTAAGTTATCCCCACAATTAAGTATAATTCGTTCAGGATGGGTTAAGAGAATATCACATATAATAATAATTGGTACAGTTGAAGTAACCTAAAAATAATTGTCACAAAATTACCCCTAAAAATGCTAGAAATATGCACGATTGGAAAACAAGTTACTCAGTGGCTGGAATGTCTTCATGACGTTCTCAGAAGACCATCGTGTAAATTATCATCATCGTAACATGTTTATCAAAGAGCATCAAAATTAGGAAATGGGCGGGGAAGCATATATCAAACATTATCCTTTAAGATTTTTTAAACATAAATACCCACTAAAGCTTTATGACCTTTCATAATTTTTTCAGAAAAAAAAACCCAGTATTATCCACCACATTTTAAATCTTAGATTCAGAACCTAATATGAATAAACTGTTTTTAGGTAAAGCCATTTTCCCAGTTAAGCATTCCCATGATTGAAAACAAGTAATTACTTGGTTGGAAAAATGTGAAAATAAGCCTGATGTACACAGTGAATGAAAGTGGATTATCAAATTGTACCAAGTGAATTTAAGCATCTTCATGTTGATCAAGGACTACAAACTATTAAAAAAATTAGAGTTGCTCAATGAAAGGTCCCAATTTAAAAAAATACAAGTTACAAAGAACCAGAATCATATTTAGTTGAGTGACCCTAACAAATTTAGAAAAGATTTCTTTGATCCTTCAGGATTTACTTCAATTTAATAAAAATATTAGAACTATATACAATAGATATAAAATAAATAAGTGATTATTTAAATTGAGATTCGAGTGGCCAAATAAATTCATTATTACTATTATGTACTTAATATCGAATTAAACTAATATTATACAAGAAACAAATAGAAAACTGTAATAACTGGAACATCGAAAATGTAATTAAATAAAAACAGTAATTTAGTAGATGTTCCTTTATGTTAGAAAACAATCTAATAAATTAATACTCAATATATATAATGTTGGAGCGAAAAACAATCCATAGAAAATAAAACAATCGATAGAAAAAGCATGTTACTCCAAAAAGGATTTAACAATAAAAATCAACTAAACCCAATAAAAGTTATTTATCCCATTTTAACAATTAAAACAACAGAAATTGTAAAATTTTAAGACAATTAGATATTGATTTTGAAATTGTTGACTGTAGACGTAATAATATGAAGAAATTGGATGGGAATGTGTCCTATGCAAAGTAAACACCAATCTACTGTGTATTAAGTATTTCTTAATAAATACAACTGTTTTGTATACGATCACCGGCGAACAGGTAGAAATTTCGGTCCCATTTACAGATTTTTATTTAGCAATAAAAGAAGATTGTCATAACACATGGCAGGATCAATATTCACTTTCTACAACAGGGCAGTATTACAAATCCGTATTTCCTAGTATTTCACGCAGGCCATGGGGTTATCAATTTAAATAAACAGGAAATAAAAACATATTGTAGATTAAGGGCAAATCATGGTTTATGTAACAGTTACTTGCACTGTATCGGAATTTCAGTATCGGCCGCATGCCAAAACTGCAATAACCGAGAAACTCTGCACCATATCGTTACGGAATGTAAGTCATATACACCTCATAGAAAAAAACTTCTACGAGATCTTAAGAATAATAACATTTCATATAAAGAAATAATATCACTAAGCGGAAGAGATGAGATAAGCTCCGTATTGAATTATCTTAAATCAATACAAAAATGTATTTAAAATATAAATATGTAAATATTTTCTTTATTATTACCAATTAATCAAATAAATATATATCTGGCTGTATGGAAGTATCCAATGCCATTAATTAAAAAAAACAAAAAAAACTGTTTTGAATGTATTAATGAAATTATATTAGCCCGGACACCAATCAATTTATGCAAAATAAATACAATTAGATTATGTTTTGGTATAATTTTAACTCTGAATTTTAATGAATATCTCAATCATTAAAAAAAAATTAAAAGACTGACAGTTATACTGAAGCACATTAATTAATTAAAATTGAAGTGAACTTATAAATTAAAATTAGAATGAGTAAGAAAAGTGAAAAAATAACTGACCATTGAGAATAAATAATATTATGGTAAAAACCATAACTTACCTATCAGCTCCAGCACACGATAACATTTTGTTTATCCTGATGACATGGAAAGGATGGAGTCTCATTCTAATGTGGAACTGATCTTTACCACAATTTTTCACTAAATATTTATTAGCGCAGATACGTCCTGCTTCAAGAGCTTCTGATGAAAGTTGTTCATATTCATCAGACACAAGATGTACACATAATGGAAAATCATCGACACGAGCCTTCTTCTTTCCAAGATCGAAAATCCTAATCTTAGGATCTGGCACACCACGACAAAACCTTGACTTTGGGTAAGGCTTGTTTTTGCAGTAGCGATAGCTAAAAGAAAATAAAGCTGAGTTATATACAAATATGTATTTCTTGAGCCAGAAAAGCCATATATAATTAAATGTTGAATTATGTTACTTAACTACAAGAACCAATGTAACACAACTGAAGTCTAATAAATAATACTACTAGGTTACTTTTTAAAATGAGAAAGTGTACAAAGTTAATATGAACTTAATCAAACAATACAAAGTTAAAAGTAAGATAGATAAACATTAAATATAAATAAAGCCATTGGGGAACAAAATTCACTAGAAGGGGTTATAACTCAGAAATTATTATGCTAAATGCATTACTCAATTAAATAGCTTATTTGAAAATAACTATTAGGTAACAATGCAGTAATTGTAAGAAGTAATGGAAAGATTTAAATCGTTAAGCTAAAATAATATTATTAAGGATTGATATAACCACACGAGTTGTAAGTGAAACCATATGTACTAACTTACCATCGAGCTGGTCTTCTCCCCATTTTCTGTAAAAACACGAATTGTATATTACTAAAGATGTTAATAAATTATAGAAACAACATAAGTATGATACATAAACTTAGATGATTTACGATATCGGAATTACTTACCACCTAACCAACTCGCAATCAAAAGAACTACTTCGTCCTTCTCCGTCCTCAGCCAACTAGATAGGCCACTTATATTCACCAAGGCTATACTGAGTTTTGTTGCGGTGTATTGTGCATTCCGTTACTGGAAATCATAAATACATTGACAAAACCTGTGTAATAATCAAATACATAAAAAATTTAATGTAAAGATTGATATATAAGATAATAATAATAATTCTAAATATTGTTTCAATAGTTTTATATACATATTATCGCCAGAGGGCGAGCTATTACGCTTCCACTTCTAAAAACACGGAAAATTTAAAATTTCGCTGCTAATTCTTGCAAATATTGTTCAATACTAAATATCTAAAAATTAATTGTGTTGTTTTGAATATGAATGTAGATTATTTTACGACACTACAATTCCCTTTCTTCTGTATCAGAAATAAATTATATTTTACATAGATCGTTAAACATTCTTATGTTAAATTTTCAATAATTTTCAATCTGAATGGTTGGCAACATTGTATTCATTTTCTGTACTCAGATTTGATTGTGAAAAATAAAAACTGTAAAAATTGTTTGATCATTTTATATAAAATGGAATGTATGATGCAACAGTCTTTACAATCAGAAGGTAATTCTAAAATCAGCCCAAAAGGTTTTATGAAAATTCCAGAAATTATGAAAATCATAAGTTAAATATTTTAAATACTATTTATTAAATGGTAGCTTGGGAAAAAAAGTGAACTTGGTTTATTAGTGAAACCAAGCTGTTCCTTTTTACCTTATTATTATTATTATCGAAACTTATTTGAGTCATTTGTATAAATTAATAAATAAACTTTTTTTTTTATTTGAGATGATTTGATTTTTTGTTTGTTCGCAACTGGCCTAAAATAATGAATAAATTATTTATAAATAAACACTTATAAAACTGATTTAAAAATAGGGTTAGATTAAATACTTAATTGAAAATTACCTCTTCAACAAACATTATAGTAAATTATAATGTACTGAAACTAATTGAAAATGTATTAATATATTTATTATTTAATAGGTTCTGGGTCATATAGATCCTCTTCCCCACTCTCTGACAATGATGAATGTAATGAATTCAATGCTCAGAAATGTTCTGACGCTAATAATAAATATAATGAAGATTTTGACAATGTAAGATCATGCCATGGTAGTAGGAATTTGACAAGCATAGATTTGGACACCATGGTTCAAAGTTATAAGCAGCTAGGGGGAGAGCTTGAACTTAATTTGAAAATTTTGGAAAATACTAGACAATCATTAAACAAAATATTAACTGAAACCAAACAGGAGTGTGAAATTCTTAATAAACAAAAAGAAAGTCAGAAAAAAAATCTTGTTGACTTGCAAATAAGATTGGAAAATTTAGATGCTGAAAAGATGAATATTTGGCATGAAAACCAAAAGGATAAGTTAGAAAAGTAAGGAATTATTTTCTTTTAATTTTTAAAATTATCAGTGTAATTATCCTTACTCATAATTATATGTACTCTTAGATTTGAAACAATAAAACAAGAAATGCAAATTATATTAGAAAATGATGGTTATGTATGTAATACATACTCCAAATTTATCGAAATTTTAAATATAGAGAAAGCTAAATGCGAAGAATTTTTTAATTATTCCAAGAAGGAAATAGCATTGCATAACAATGAAGGAGTAAGCTATATCAACGAGGTTAAGAAAATCAATGACTCCAGTAAGTATAATAGTTTATATATTTGTTATTCATTTTTATAATTTTAATTGATATGTTTAGTACACTGTGTTACATATTATTGAACCAATAATTATTTACTATATAGAAAATAATTACCAAAAATATAGCTAGAACTGCTTAATAAATGATAGAATTTTTATGTTTCACTACAACCCACTTAGGGGACTGAGATCAGTATTTGACTGAAAGTACTATTTCTTTTATGTTATTTTTTAAGCCTTGAATTTTGATTTTCAGTCATTTAGGTACACTTAATTGGTATATAATCCCTATAATTAAAATTCTCACAAATATCCTATTGACAAATTTGTTAAACATTCTTAGATAAATTGCTTACTAATTCTTTTCATATGCAAAAACAATATATTTTTTGTCTGTTTCAGTTAAGATTAATTATGAAGAATTATTAAAGCAGGAATCTAAACTAATTGAGGATCTCAAAGCTGCCATAGTTGGCTTCAAATCAACAGTTGACTCAAAAAAAACTTTAGAACAAAAAATGTGTTTAGTAGGAAAAGAATTAGGAGGTTTAGAAAAAGATAATGACATTTTTAGAGTCACAATAACAGAGGTCAATATTTTAAATTAAATATTTATATCACAATGTTTCATGAAATAAATTAGTCTTGTTTTTGTAGAAACATGATCAATTAAAATATTTGCAAAATGAATATAAAAATTGTGCTGATACCAACAACACCATGTTGAACAAGCTTCAAAAAGACGTTTTAGACTTCCAAGAAATGTAAATTATGTTTGAATTTTTTTTTTCAATTATTATTCACAAATGCTTTAGATTTGTCTAATTTGTAATTATTGTTATTTGTAATAGGTGCCAACAAAATTTACAAGAGGAGACAGAAAAAAATAAGATGTTGTCAAATAAAAAAGAGAATGTTCAGTTTTTGGCCGATGAAAATTTAGAACTCAAAGAAAAATTTTCAAAATTTGAAATAAACAATAAATCAGACAGTCAGGTAGTTCTGTCATTTTAATTTATCAAATCATTTTTCAGGTCCGTTTTGCCATAATATGTTTGGTTGAGTCATTAAAAATAGTATACCTACTTCTCTTCTTGCTAAAGTCTCATGTAATTAATAACATTTTTTCAAAATAAAAATGTTATAGATTGTGTACCTAATTATTGAAATTAATACAAATATAATTATTAAAATTAAAAATTAATTCAGATGATACTTTTTTCCTTCTTTTTGTAATTTACTGCAATTAATTTTTTTTAAATAGGCTGGTAATTTCCGTTTTAGTAAATCAATCCCTATGTGTAATTTTATATGATTTATTATACTTTAAAATTATTTTCAGAATGTGAATCTACTAGTTGAACATTGTTCTTCTTTGAAATCTGATCTACACAGTTTGACAGCCGAGCAACAGAATCTTGAAGCTGAAATAGTATTAATGCCTGTCCTTGTAGAAAAATTAAGTCAATTAAAACTGGCAGAGAAAGATTTATTCAGTTCTGTACAATGTTTGTCCGATGAAGAAAAACAATTAAAAGCAGAAGAGGAAGGAAAAGAGAAGGAATATGAAAGTATAAACCTGTCGCTTGCTTCATCTGAACTGGAAATCTTGAAATCAGAACTCGATATTGCAGTGGAAAATGAATCTAATAAAAATAAAGTTTTAGAAGAACAAAGGTTATGTTTTTAATATTTTATTTTCTTATTAATGAAATTTAGGATAATTTTATATTTTCATTAATATTCAACTTATAAATATAAAAAAATTTAAATTAAAAAGATTAAATAAACTTGATGTGAGAAAGGAAATCAACAACTAATAAAAAAAAAAAAAAATCAAATTCAACAGCAAATAAAATAATAGAACAATACTACTATAGCTTAGATATTAACTTTATTCTAGAAGTTTATTCTTACATCCTTTGAATTTATGTGAAAATTTGAAAAACATTGCAGCCCTATTAAAGATAATATAAAACGTATGATAATTAGTATAAATGGCGATGATTTGGGAATAAGTGTTGTAAGTACTGATATAGGCATAAGTAGGCATAAGGTAAAACTAAAATTACTTGTTTTCAACCCAAATATATAAATTTTTATTTAAATTTTAATGTGTTGTGATAGGCATGTTAAATATAAATTCTTAAATCAAAAACATTTTAAGTTGCAACAGAACATCAGAAGTAAATTTTTTAAATAGAAGTATTAAAAACCCTTAACAATGTCATATATATATCTTTGTTATGCTTCTATTGTTATATAATTTTATTATTTTAGAATTAGTTTTAAAAATTTCATACAAGAAAAAGAAAAGGAACTTGACGAAATAAATCAGAAAATTTCTGAAAATGAAACATTCTGTGATGAACTTGAAAATAAAATGGAAGTTATTAAAACAGTGATTTGTGAATTAAAAGAGGATGAAGAAAGTCAGGAATTGAAATTGATAGAAAGTGAAAAAGTAAGTTCTATAGTTTTTATTGATGTGTCTTAAATTTTGATGACTCTATTGAGGACGGTTTGTTTAATCTGTCCTGTTCAGTTGATGATTGTAAAGGTGATCTGGATTATGAGCTTCTGACACCCTTCTCCAAGGTAAGATTTGAAGAGAAGGGGTTGTTAAAGAAAGATACTGTGACTGGAAATTTCACCAAGTGTCTCAGTCGGCACATTTTGTCTACCTCCATTCATTGGTGCCTGATAGTATATTAGTTTATTGGGTACATTACATTCCCTGTTATCTTGTATAGATGTTCCCTACTAACTTTATATGTATTTTTAAAATAATAATTAAGTTATAAAAATTAATTTGTTTCTTTTTGAAAGTACTTTCCAAAAAATGAAAATTTGGGCGTTCATTAACTTCACTTTCTAGAATCCGTACTGAAACAAAACTATTGGCTGCTCTGCAAAAGGAGAAGTAAGACTTGAAGAGAATGTTGGACAGACCTTTGTAATGCAATGGTGTCGTTCTTCTGGTATTTTTTTCTTCCTCCCAAAAACAAATTAGGATTTCTTGCAGAGCTTAGTTAGTTTGGAAGCCTCTTTTTTAAACCATTCTGGAGTTATGAGACAATCATTATCAAGAACCAATTTCCCTCAATATATTCATTATACCTAAAGTACTTCCTTCTTACCTGGTGGTTCCAATTCTTTGGCTCTTCCTCTTCCTAATATGTTACTTGGTCATGCAGGATTTTATACGATCAAAGCCTTTGCTTGAAAGGTATTCTACATGAATTCACATTCCAATAGAATTTTCTAGGGTTGTCTGAATTTTTCATTTGATCTATTTTATCTCTTTCCTCCTAAATATTATTTTTCATCTCGGTGGTTCCTGACTTCACTTCTTCTGGTAACCCTCCTTCAAATAATTTGATTGTATGCTACATTTTTGGTATCTGCATTACTGCATTTGGCAAATTACTGTATATGGCCCAACTAGACCCTGAAGTTATATCCAATGGGTCACTCAACACTGTTAGTGCCAATTCAAAAATTTATAAAGGCCAATAAAAGTTTTAATTTATTGTATTTATTGATTTTATATGTGAATTTTAATCTATTATAAGTAGATTGATTTTTAGAATGGCAGCATTTATTTTATTTATTAATAACATCATTATTTCAAGATTTTTTTTTGTGAGTAAAACTATTAATATTGAAAATATCTTATATTAGGAAGATAAAGATATAATAAAGAAAGAACAAGAATTAAACTGTTACTATGAAGACTTAAGATCCGTAAAAGAAGACCTTATTGCATCAGATAGTGAATTATCAAATGTCAAACTAGAGGTTGATGAGAATGAGAACATAAATGATTTAGAATTAACTTTAAATAACATTATTTCAAAAATTGAGGAACTAAAGACATACCATGCAAATGAGATAGAAATAATCAAGACTTCTTTCAAAAAACAAGAAAAGGTATAATATTAATTGAATATATTTATTTAATTAGTAATAATTAAAAAAAATGAGGTTTAAATAAATTAGTAATTATTTAAGTAAAAAATTCTCAATGCTTCAAACACTTTTTTAATATGATTTTTTTGATAAAAAAAAATAATTTAAACTAGTTACAAAATATATAAAAGTCACAGCGGGAATTATTTGAAACGGAACAGAGCAGTAAATACAAGAGTTTGTTTTTATGTATACAAAAATAATTTAATAAACTAACAAGATGAACATTAACAATTGTATTATTAACAATTTTTATAATACACTCTTAAGTAATAAGATTAAAGTAGGTGTTCTGTTTTTTTTTTTTAAACATGCATTTCTTTCACATTTTATTTTTTCTATATTCATCTTAGGAGTGGATCATAAATTTTGTACTTTTTAACCGTCATTAGCTTAGCTCTTAGTCAGGACAACTTCACCTTATTTATCTGAAATTTACATCCAGTGGTTATCTTGTCTTATTAACATTTATAACTGTTTACCTTTAATATATGTTTTTATTTAAGTTGGAACAATATGGATAATTATATTTAATGGTTTTACCTCATTTTTAAGTTGAGTTATATATTTCAGCCCATTTTTATTTTATTTTTGGGGGGGGGGGGGTTTAAAAAAAAAGATCCTCTACATAAGCTCTTCGAAATTCAGTTTTCACTAATTTTTATTTTTACAGATCTACAGTGATAAAACTAATCAAGAAATCGGAGAAATCAATAGAAAGTCAATAAAAGAAGAAGCTCACGAGAAAAGAGTCTCACTGGCGGTACCCCGTCTCAATATTGAAATGACAAAACTTGAAAGTGACCTAAAAAAATTGTTACCTGAGCTCTCTAAAGAAATCAAATCGGGTGTAAGTTGTTTTATAATTATATTAAAATTAAATCTTTTTTTTTAAACCTTTGGAATGTTTGGTCCTGATAGGCCCATCTTTTGGATTAAAAGTGTGTGGTGATAAAAGTTTAGTAGTTGAGAATATGGGGGAGGGGGGGTTTCTTTCAAGTGATATCATTCTTCCCACTATTTCAGTTGTTTTTAACCAATCATCTATGATTCTAACAAGAATTACCATGTTTAATAAATAATGCTTAATAAATTCCACTTAAAATGGCATCTTTTAAGCCAACAATTGTTTATTCGCACATTCTCTTTCTACTGTGTCTTCTAAAGAGTTAATTAAATTAAAAATCTGTTTTTCTTTGTTCATTTTGATATATTGAAGAGAAATATTGATTTTTAAATTTTTAGTTTAAATAATTTTTTTTTTTAAGAGATAACTTAATCTTTATAGTTTTAACATTTATTATAAAAAATAAAATAAATGTGAGTATTTAAAAAATACTAGTTTAATGAAAATTCGATTATTAGTTTTAGTGCTACTAGAATATTTTTTATTTAATATAATTTTTTTAATATATTTGTATAAGTTATAAAATTTAAACTATGATGATCACAGAGGTCCTTCTTAACAGTCTTAATTTGCTGTCTCAGGTGCATAATTTAATTAAGGAGTATTTAGGAAGTAACTGAAATTAACCTGCAATATTGCAAAATTAGTTGATTAAATAGTTCTTGAATGGGTTAATTCTGAATAATTTTATATTATTTTGTTACAATTTGAAGCCCCTCCAGAACATTTCTCGGATTCCTATATATCTAAGTACTTCTCATGTCAACATTATTGAAATGAATTTAAATGATGAAGATAAAAAATAATGAAGATTTGTTTAAGACTTCACATCTTATGATTATTATTTATTTTCTAGCTGGACATTATTCATGAGCTTTGCACATTTTATGGAATGATGTTTGATTCTAAGCAAGACAAAGGAAAAGCTACAATCATTCGTAATTTGACATCCATAGAAGAGCAACTCGCTGTAAGAAAAATATAGTTTTTCTCAAATTACACCTCTTTAGAATATTTATTAACTTAATTTGTTTTTCCAGT
Organism: Troilus luridus; assembly: GCA_964056705.1. Classification (NCBI taxonomy): domain Eukaryota; kingdom Metazoa; phylum Arthropoda; class Insecta; order Hemiptera; family Pentatomidae; genus Troilus; species Troilus luridus. The sequence continues at coordinate 50,445,583 of OZ057414.1, forward strand.
CTCCAATGAAATGCATGATGACTCTTGACTACATTCCAAAAATAAATTTAAATCCACCGACACGAAATGGTTACTTACAGGTAAGGTTTAAATTTTTGGATTTATTTAATTGAAATTTTTTTATGATCAACAAATTCAAACAAGATCCTTTTCAGATCCTGAATTCTTTTAGAGACAAATTTTCGGAAATAGTAGATCAGTTAGAAACAGCACAACCACTTGAAATGGCTAGCAAGGTATTTTTATTCTTAAACAATATAGAACTCAGTTTTCGTTTGGTAAGTCAACATAACATGTTAGTGTACAAGCGTAGTGTTGTGTGCATGGGTCCATAAGTACATATAGATCTAGAAGGAAACATTTATTTTTCCAAAAGCAGACTAATTCTGCTAGGTAAGTGCGCATATGCTAAGCTACGACCGACCCCCTATAAACATACTAGGGAATGTGGTTCCAAATTCTCAAATGGAAGAGCTTCCATACATCCAAATATAGGATGTATGGAAGCTCTTAATGTGCTACAGCTGTGTGGCTGATTTATTATAATGAGTACTTGTAATCTGTTTGTTGGTACTTGATGAATTCCCTAGCAATACACTTACTGAACTCTACTGTAATTAATTAATTAATAATCTTTCCTCTTATTGGAAATTATTTTATTCTATTTTTTTTTTTGGCGTTATGTTGAAAAATATAAATGTTATATTCACATTTATATTTGATTTCATTAATTCAATAACTTTTTCTACATTTATCTTGTAGTTGCAAGAAATGGGAAGCTGCTTGTTTGGAAAGAAATATGTAAAACCTCCTTTCAATCCTCAGATTTTGAATGACACTGAAATATCCAGTTCAACTGAAATTTATCCCTAAACTATTTTTATTTTTGAAATTATAATTTTTTTTATGTAATGACTTTAGAGTATTTTTAAAGATAGAAATGTTTTGAGAATAAAATAAAATATTGCCTTTTTTACTATGTTTTTCATTCCATAGAATTTTTGTCTCATTAATTATACGGTGTATAATTAGACAAATTAAAACTCCATTTACCATTGCTTATGACCATGTCTTGATAGATGAGAAGTCAAGAGGTGACAATTTAATAATTTTGTAAACAATTGTTTTAAAATGAATTTTTTAACTTTAAAACATGTAAATTTCAATAACATACATTTGAATACTGAGCAATGAAGAGCTTTTGAATAACATTATGTATGCATTATCTATTCATAATGGCACATAACTTTGAAAAACTCACTTATACTTAACTCCTCAATTGACATACAGGTATTGCCAGTTTAAACAAACCGTTTTGTTATATCATATGAAGAGCAGGATTTTGAAAAATATTTTATATGCATTAACTATCGTTGACGATTCTTAACTCTTTGAAAAAAGTACTTAAAAAAAAAAATCATTTGTACCGGTTGACTTCTCACCTCCTAATGTAGCCTTGTAACCAAATTTTGGCAGGAAAACACTTAGGTGTTAGTTGCTGCACTAATCATTTCTATAAAAATTCATGGATTCTAATTCCTTTGAATTCAACTGTAAAATCCATAATCACTTTATGTTATAGTAAGGAAGTTATACATAAAGCAGTAATAACTACAGTTATAGTTAGGGTCCAACCTTAACTTCAAAGGATCTCTTGAACGAATGGAAGTTAATAATTTCAAAATATATCAAATTAAGGCAGTAATAATTATTAATCATTAAAATGATAATGATAATGAACTTTATTGTTAAATTCAATCTATTAGTAACCACAAATAATGATAGACAGGGCTAGGAGAAAATTTGAGTTGGGTTCATAGCCGGGCAGGTGGCCCTAGGATTTTTAAAGGGAGTAAAAAATCCTTAGTTACGCCGTCCTTTGGAAGGGACGTTAAACGGGGGACCCGAGCCTGTATGATGTCAGATAATCGTTAAAAATCCCTATCCTAATTAAACCTGGATAGGCAAAATTTAGAGCTCCCACTGTAGCATCATCCGATTAGCCACAGCAGTATAAAGTGACGTTAAATAAACAACTAAAATTTGAGTTGATTAGACACCAGTACTCACAGACACAGAGTTGTCTTTTTTATTATGCTAAAAAAATTAAAAAAGTTGTGTTTTTTTTTTCTGACTTCCTAATTTTATTAACGTTGCATGATAAAATCTTATGAAAACAAATCTAGAGCTGAGGTAAGTAAAAATAAATAAAAAATCTTCTTTTACATTCGATCAATACAAATTTTCTGATGAACTATGTTTTAATTAAATCTATTGAGAGCTCTGTGATGTTTGTTTTACAGAATATGCAATATTTATCAGGACTCTTTCTGTTCAAAAAATATTTTAATGTACTAACCCAGTATTGTAGTAAAACATTTTTTTTTTTCAACATGATAAACACTTGATGGATGCTTTACTCCATATTTCATTGAACATCTTTATATTATATTGCTATGAGTCATTATATTGAGGCATATTTTTGGACTATTGATGCGAGCTATGCTAAATATGATTTTCATTGATGCAATTTTTAGTGTAGGTCCTGACGATGCCATAATCGGTAAAACATTATCTACTTAGTCATCTTCCAGTACTTAATAATAGTAAGATTAAATTTATCTTGTTTTCTAGTTATACTTGTCATTAAATTGATATAATTTTGAAAATTGGTAAAAAAAAAGAAGAAAATTATTTTAGAAGAAATTTAAAGTATTAAAACATGCCAGTTATAATAAAGTAATATAATTTAGCAGAATATTATTTATACAACTGAATTTTATTAATTTAAATATAATGGTTCCTTAGTGTTAATCATAATCTTGTGGTGAAAGCCATAAAAATACATGTTGAGCTAGGGATGTATAATATTCTTCTTCAGTTTTACTATCAGGATATCCAGTACATGTCTTGATAATGCTAGCCGTAATATAATGCACTGTATTCAAATTTTCCAACCAATCCCTCAAAGTAAAGTTTGCCCTCATCACTGTAACAGAAACACATCTTGTTAACAATTCGATCAACACTCAGGCATGCAAATATATGTTTTCAAATCATTTATCTGTGGGTTGGAAATAACATTAAACCAAATTTCCAATATGTTGCATACATATGAAACAATTCAAATATAATTATTTATTTTTAAAATAAATTTGTTCCATTCTATAACATTAATTCTTATAAGTTGTATGTGCACTTGTAATCCTAATGCCAATTAATAATTATGTTAAATTATTTAACACTTAGCTAACTAGAATAGTTATTAAATAAGTTCCTTGTTTGTTGAAAAAAAAATAAATGCAATCAGAATGCCCACTTTAGGAATGTACCTAAACTGAATGATCAAATTTAAACTTTCAGATTATAAATCTAAATAACAACAAACTAAATGTTTGTAAATTATGTAATGAATATGATTTAATATTTTTTAAATGGAATAGAAACAAATTGATAATTAGTGATTTTTATTCGTTTATATCTATCAATGTTTTAAATAAACGAAAATTTACTACCGATTTTAAGAAAACTAATAGTTTCTCATATACATAGCTTCTAGTTAATCAAAATATTTGCTTTAAACGTTAATCGCAATGAATTTTAAAAATTTGAAGGAAACAAAAGAATCTTATTGCACTTTAAGAACATGTTTTATTTTGTTAATAAGATACTATGATTCTATATTCCTATTAACTGTATGGAAAAAATATTTAACAGTGTTAATAATACATAAACCTCGAAACAAATTACACTATAAATTAATTATATCATCAATACGAAATATTGATGTTTTAATGACGGGTAGAGTGTTTTCGTTACATTGTAAAACTGGTTATAACTAATATTTATAGTAATATTTTTTAGAAGTTGGGAAATATACTTTTATTTTTAAGGTCGTCTCGTCATTGATGATGATTTAGGATAAGATTTATTAAAAATTCCCCATTATAACCTTAGCAAATCTTAACCATCTGTAATTACCCCGAGTTTCGCAGTCTGTTGCAACTTGGAACATCTGTGATGTACGATCAAGGGCTCCTCTAGTACATTTCAAAGAATTGTTTTACAGCAGAAAATACTGTCCAATTTTTTTATACAAACATTTTTTAATTGTTATAATTTTTATTTTTATATTATACGACAGTTAGAAATTGTTTTTTTTTTTAAGAAAACGTTTTCAAGAGTTTAGTTCCGAGTAAACGTGGCACAGTGTGGCGTCACTGTTCGCAATAGCCTACTGTTCCCTACCCTTTTGGTGAAAGGTGTTACAGTCAGTTGGAAGCAGCAGTTTCTGGTCCTGAATTTGTCTTCAGTATATCGAGTTTCTTCATCACCAACCTTTGTCAAGTAAGTAAACCATCAAAATGGTGAACTTTACAGTAGATGAAATACGTACCATGATGGACAAAAAGCGAAACATTCGTAATATGTCTGTCATTGCGCACGTGGACCACGGAAAATCAACCCTGACAGACTCACTTGTATCTAAAGCTGGTATTATTGCCAGCGCTAAAGCAGGAGAAACTAGATTTACTGACACTAGAAAAGATGAACAAGAAAGATGTATTACTATTAAGTCCACAGCCATATCTATGTACTTTGAACTTGATGACAAAGACTGTGTTTTTATTACAAACCCTGACCAGAGGGATAAGGGAGAAAAAGGTTTCCTTATTAATCTTATTGATTCCCCTGGGCATGTGGACTTCTCTAGTGAAGTAACAGCTGCTCTTCGTGTAACTGATGGAGCTTTAGTTGTTGTAGATTGTGTTTCTGGAGTATGTGTGCAGACCGAAACTGTTTTGCGTCAAGCTATTGCTGAACGTATTAAGCCTGTTCTTTTCATGAATAAAATGGACAGAGCTCTTTTGGAACTCCAATTAGACCCTGAAGATCTTTATCAAACCTTTCAGCGTATTGTAGAAAATGTCAATGTCATTATTGCAACTTACAGTGACGATAGCGGTCCTATGGGTGAAGTACGTGTAGATCCTAGCAAAGGAAGTGTTGGATTCGGGTCTGGGCTTCATGGATGGGCTTTTACATTAAAACAGTTTGCTGAAATGTATGCTGAAAAATTCAAGATTGATGTAGTAAAACTAATGAACAGGCTGTGGGGTGAGAATTTCTTTAATCCTAAAACTAAGAAGTGGGCTAAGCAAAAGGAAGAGGACAACAAGCGCTCATTTGTCATGTACATTTTAGACCCTATTTATAAAATTTTTGACTGTATTATGAACTACAAAAAAGATGAAGCTGCCTCCCTTTTAGAAAAACTGAACATTAAATTGGGAGTTGAAGATCGTGAGAAAGATGGAAAACAATTGTTGAAAGTTGCAATGAGGTCTTGGCTTCCAGCTGGTGAAGCTTTACTTCAGATGATAGCAATTCATCTACCATCCCCAGTTGTTGCCCAGAAGTATAGGATGGAAATGTTATACGAAGGGCCTCACGATGATGAAGCTGCTATTGGTATTAAGACTTGTGATCCTAATGCTCCACTTATGATGTATATTTCAAAAATGGTACCCACCTCTGACAAAGGCCGTTTCTATGCTTTTGGACGTGTATTTTCTGGAAAAGTTTCAACAGGTATGAAGGCTAGAATCATGGGACCAAACTTTACCCCTGGAAAGAAGGAAGATTTGTATGAAAAAGCTATCCAAAGAACAATTTTGATGATGGGGCGTTATGTTGAAGCAATTGAAGATGTTCCCAGTGGAAACATTTGTGGTTTGGTTGGTGTTGATCAATTTTTAGTCAAAACCGGAACAATTACAACCTTTAAGGATGCACATAACATGAGGGTCATGAAATTCAGCGTTTCACCAGTCGTGCGAGTAGCTGTAGAACCTAAAAACCCAGCAGATTTACCCAAGCTTGTTGAAGGATTAAAACGTTTAGCAAAATCAGATCCTATGGTACAATGTATTATTGAAGAATCTGGTGAACATATCATTGCTGGAGCTGGTGAGCTTCATCTTGAAATTTGCCTGAAAGATCTTGAAGAAGACCATGCCTGCATCCCTCTAAAGAAATCTGATCCTGTTGTTTCTTACAGAGAAACAGTTTCTGAAGAGAGTAACCAAATGTGTCTGTCCAAATCACCTAACAAACATAATCGTCTGTTCATGAAAGCTTGCCCTATGCCAGATGGTTTGGCTGAAGATATTGACAAAGGTGATGTCAACCCACGTGATGACTTCAAAATCAGAGCCAGATATTTAGCTGAGAAATATGATTATGATGTGTCTGAAGCGAGGAAAATTTGGGCATTTGGACCTGATGGGTCAGGACCTAATCTACTGATGGACTGCACTAAGGGAGTACAATACTTGAATGAAATCAAGGATAGTGTTGTTGCTGGATTCCAATGGGCTACAAAGGAGGGAGTTTTGGCTGAAGAAAATATGCGAGGTGTGCGGTTCAACATTTATGATGTTACTCTTCATGCTGATGCTATTCACAGAGGAGGTGGCCAGATCATTCCAACAGCCAGGCGATGCCTTTATGCTTGCATCCTTACAGCCAGTCCCAGATTGATGGAACCTGTATACCTGTGTGAAATCCAATGTCCTGAAGTTGCTGTTGGAGGTATTTATGGTGTTCTTAATAGAAGAAGAGGCCATGTTTTTGAGGAAATGCAAGTTGCTGGAACCCCCATGTTTGTCGTTAAAGCTTATTTGCCAGTAAATGAATCATTTGGCTTTACTGCTGACTTGAGAAGTAATACTGGTGGACAGGCTTTCCCTCAATGTGTGTTCGATCATTGGCAGGTCTTGCCAGGAGACCCACTCGACACCAACACCAAGCCATTCAACATCGTTCAAGACACCAGGAAAAGAAAGGGTCTCAAAGAAGGTTTACCAGATCTTACACAATTTCTGGATAAATTATAAATTATTTCCTTTTTTATTTTAATATTTTTTTTTACATTTATTTTTCTATGTTACATACTGCAATTGAGCTGTATTTCTGCAAAGATATTTCACATTTTTGTTCTTTTAAATGAATTGAAAAATGATAATTTTAATTTAAACAATTATATGCAATGTGACCTGTACATATTCATTACTATGTAAAATGAAATAAAAACTGAGAAGAAGAAGGAAGATAAATGTTTGTTTTTATTTATGCTAAACCTTATTGATTTTAAATAACTAAAAGAATTTTTTTAATGAGATTTATTTTTATTAAAAATAATTGAAATTTTAAATGTAGAATTAATACTAAAAAGAACTCAAGTTTAATTAAATACATGTTGATTTGTAGACAATAGATAAATTGCATAATTTTCTTAAGTAATACAATTTTTAATCAGTGATGTTTGAAATTTATATCAAGTATAGAATGATTAATAACTTGAAATATTAAGGGAATTATTTAACCATTTGCTATATAATTAATATAACACCGATACTTAAACAGAAAATCCTATTTATTTTAAGATTTTAATTCATCCTGAGGCAATGCATTCTATGAGGAAATGACCTTCAAAGGTAATAGTTCAAAATTATAGTTTTACTTAAACTAGTAACCTTGAAAATGTCTACTGTTATATGAATATATCATTAAAAAAATATTCTTACCTCTTGAACTTATTGTATTCTTCCTCATACAAAACTTCAAATCCAACTTTTTTAGACAAATATTGGGACGATGGTGGAGTGTATATTGTACCAGTTACCTACAAATATAAATTCATTTTAATAAGCAGGGAGAAATTAAGTGCAGGTTAAATTGTAAACCATTTTTAAATGCAATACCTTGATGCCAAAGTGTTGGCAAAGGGGCTTCCTGCATTGGAGAAGTCTTTCTCCTATACGGTAACCATGGTAATTGGCATCCACTGACAGCCCAAAAGCGCTTAGGTACTTATCAACTCCATATCTTTCATAAATGTTAGCTCTCTCTGCTGCAGTTTTACATGCCAAATATACGTCTTTAAATTTTCCAGAGAGCTTGAGGAATATTAAATTACCATTAAAATAAAATTGTTATTTTGTTTGAATTACCTTAAGTAAAACAAAATTAACTTTGAAACAGGTCTTAAGTAAGTACACATCATTTTTGTTATAAGAAAAACAATTAATTAATTAATTGGTAAGTTATTAATTATCAAAAAACATATCTAACTTCTTATATTTTCATTCTAATTTTGTCTGTCATTTGACTGCTATACAAGTATACTTTTTTCCCTACCATTTGTCCAATGCATGAAAACGAGAGCATCTTCTCTCATTTTTTAAATTATAATATTATCTACTTAGTCATATTCTTATCTATGATAAGAATATGAGAAGATAAACAATTACGGTACTGAAGTTCCTGGTTACTGCCCCTTGTATTGTTAATATTAATAAATGCTCGATTAAATGTGAAAAGGCGATAAAATTAAGTATAAGGAATTAGATCAACTCTATTTTTCGTAAGTGAAAATAAGGTATAAAGTATGAACACTTTTTTTTCCCCCGAAGAAACATTACAAGGTTCTGGTAATAACCTTTTTTTTTTTTTTATTAAATTAGTTGTAATGATAAAATGAAGCAGACCAGAAGAAAGCTGAATGCCTCTTATTTCAATATTGTTTTTCCTTTGAAATAACTGATGTGATGCACCTATTTAAACGATTTGTTCATAAGCAATTGTGTAATGGATATACCTTGTATTACAGCCAGTCTATTAGTGTCTTTTTCATTTATTTACTTTTAATTAATTAATAGATAAATTAAATATTTGCACAGTTTAATAAATGTGGAATTAAATTGGTAAGTGTTATTTGGACAATTTAAATACTTTCATAAAGCGTTTAATTTTCTTAGGCATCAGGTTTAGCATAATCTATTCAGTTCTAATATGAAATATAATTTTTTTTAAATTTTACTTTCGCAGAAATTTCATTATAATTATTCATGAATATTCTTAATACTTGATGGATGAATTATCAAAGTACTATATCTTTTTATTTATTCATTTTTATCATAACAGTAAAATCGTGCTAGTTAAATTTTCTAAATATTGTTCTGAAATAAACTTGATACTTTTAATACAGACTAAACAAACAGTGATTCTACTCTGGCAACAAATTAACATTCTAGCGAAAAACGTTTCATGTAGGAAATCTGCTTCCTGGACTGTAGAATTAATTTTAGTTTCAACTAATTCTTAAAATAAGTATCTGTAATAAGAGAGATTACTTTTTCCCTTTAATTGTTTCACATTAAATCAAATAAATAAAATGTGGAAGAAAATTGTCTGGGTAGAGGTCAATAAATTCAGCCCCCCCCCCCCGCGACAGCCCTGAAGAAGACCTGCAAAGTGGGTCGAAACGTTGGATACTGAATAAATATTTCTTGACATTCAGAGAAATTTATTGACCTCTACCCGGACCATTTTCTTCCACATATTTCATCAAGGTAACTATTTTCATTCAAATAAATAAAAGTTTGAGAAAAAAATTTAATTTTAATGAAATAATTCGTTTAGTGTCTCATTAAGTATTTTAGTTTCTTTATCTTTGCTAAAAAGTTAGTAGATTGTTAGTTTTGGAAAAGAAGAGTCATTAGTAATAGATCATGATGAATACCTATATCTGTAAAATGTTCACTACCTTCTATAAAATTACATTTTACTCTTGAATTATTGACATTTCTTTGGTTTTAATTGGTTCTGTTAGGTTTGTAGTACAAAAAAAGATTTATTTAATTCCATAAATTTCCTATTAAATATTATTTTAAAATAGTTGGATCTGTGAGAATGACAACGGTATAAGTCCAATGTATACAAAAACTATTGCCATTCTGGGTTCAATTGTTTTCTCAAACTTTTATTTATTTGATTTAATGCTGAAAATAATTTCTAGATTGATTACTCATTTTATTTATTATGAAGATATATTCCTTAAAGCCTGTAACTGTTTCTTACATTATAAACATTGTAAACTCTTAAATTGTAATGACCATAATTATTTTACTATTATGATGTAAAGAAAAAGATATTATACTTTTGATTAAAAAAAATCATCTTTATCTATTATCAAATGCAGGCAATCATTATCATTAAAATTTATCTTTAGCATCATTAAGTTTTAAGATTATTCGTGGAGAATTATGATGAAATTCCTAAAGAAGTTATTACTATCAATCAATCAATCAATTTTGAGATGGAATGAACGTTGTGTATTTAAAATAAACCTCCTAGTTTACATAGGTTTATTCCGATTCTGACAACCAACAACTTCAAATTAATAAAGCCCACAAATTACAAACTAACAGGCTTTAAATGATCACGGACATACCAAATCATACTTGTACAGATTTCGCATAATCAATGACGACTTGACAAAGAAGAACAAACATTTTCTAAATTCAAACTAGTAATTATGACTGCCAAATGTATGAAAGGCAAATGCCAAAATTAATTATTTCAAGAATATGAGGAAAAAATTGTAAAGTGTCTGAACACGAATTATATAATAGATTTTGACCTGGAGCGATTAAATTCATTAATAGTATCGATTCGGAAAAGTATAGCTCAAATTTAGAATATGTACAAAGTAAAACATCCTATTACTAGATTAAAATTACAAAAGTTATAAAAAAACATTCTTAATATATTTTAGTAATTTTAATCTTTTATAAAACGTAATAGGAAGTAAGTAATAATGTTTATTGTATATACTTTTATTTTAATTATCACATGTTATGATTTAATATTGTAAATATGTAAGGCACGTCTCATAGTATACAATAGTATGGAATGTGCCAATACATAAATGTTCTTTTCAAAGGATTTCTTTGGAAGAAATAAAAAAGTAACAGAAAATGTGTTTTCAAAACATAAATTATATTTCATTTTTTAATTGAATAAATTACTCTAAATCTGTAAATAAATACAGGTACTGAATTTTCTTGGGAATCTTCATATTAATAAGATTATATCACTTTATAATCGTTAATCTTTTGTGTGAAATTAAATTTAAGTTTAATTTTTTGAGTACTACCACTGGGTAGTTTCTCTACTTGCCTTTGTATCTGGACATAATTTATCTTCTACTATATTTAGTTGATGTATTCTGTATACAGTTGTCAATTTCAATAAATACATTTAAAAAAAAGTTAAATTTAAACCAATCAGATAGCATTATTTTTATTAATAATAATTATACTTATATTTAATAATAATTATGTATAATTTATTAATGGCTTATAAGTACTCCATCTTGAAAACCAAACCAAAAAAGTATTCATGGATTCTGGTGATCTTGAATCCCTGACTTGCTATTTATATACAGTAATAGGTCCCCAAGTTTTATTATATATGTTCATACAGACACACCCACACAACTATATAGCTTTTATGTTACTTAAGTCCAAATACCTTATTAATAAATTATTTATTTTCTCTTAATTCATTATGTAAGTGTTATGTCTAAAATTTATTGTTACTTTGAATGAATAACAAACAATGAATTTTATATTTAAATTTGTTTTGTTCAAAGACTTATTTCTTTTTTTTTCGTGTAATGTATATTTTATCAATTTATATATTGTTATTTATCTATACTATGAAAAAAACTTGAGACTGTTTTACATAAGAATGCCATAATCATAGGACGATTTAAAGAATTGCTTTTGTGTTAAGTTGAATATAATACGAGGATGACTTTGGGCTTTAGAACAACGCTATCATGGGTATATTATAGTAGCAATAATAAACAAAGAAAAGGTGTTATAATTAGCTGCCGAAGTGTTTATGCTCGTTGCTATGGCAACTGGAAACTTTTGTAACCTCTGAGGAGGTTAAAGGTCTTTAATTATTTCTGTTACGGAAGGAAGACGGTTCATTACTTCTAGAGTACCAAATATAAATATTCAGGTCGATTCCTTTTAATTTCAACTGTCCCAGACAGGTTTAAAATGGGCGCTGTAGCAGATTACGAAGTTGATAAGGTTACAACTGAGTCGGCAACCGCGGACTCATCTCGTAACCCGTAACCTTGAAATCAAGTTGGCAACACAAATAATTGCTTGAATTAATTATCTTGTTTTGGTAGTTATTCCGCAGGTTGCCAGCTTGGTGGTAGGGGTAGTATCACAAAAGTCTCGTCAAATGACGTCACGTTGTTATACGATTTGTAATCTTACACAAGTTGCATTGGTTAGAAAAAAAGTTGACTTGAAAATAAATCTCAAGAAAACAAAGTGAAAACTTATTTGAGAATCGAGCCGAGAATTTTCATTCATTTGAGAATGGATTGTGTCAACCTTTGGAATGAGTACCCTTATTTTTGTCTTTACTTTACCTTTACGGTACTTGTGTATTAATGCCACCGCTGTTATTTTTCCCTACTTGTTCGCATACGCGAGCGGTTACATTTTATAACCGTTATATTTCTAAAACATTTATCTTGCATGTTTTTAAATCTATTTATTGTGGTTAGAATTTTAAATAATCATCAACAATTAGAAATCAAAATAATTTATTTACAAATGGAATATATCATGAACAATTAAAATAATGGATAATATAGAAATAAATAATGGAATATATCACGAACAATAAAAATAATGAAAAAATCAAAATATGAAAATAATGAAAAATCCAAATAATTTATTAAAAAAGAAAGTGGTTAATCGGATTTCGGTGGAAAATTGGTAAAATATTTCGCTCCTGGAAAAATACAATTGCTTCTTCTTTTGTTTTTGTCAAATCCCAAAGACTCATTTTCGTAGCACAAAAATTAGCGAAATAATAACAACAAATCTAATAATAATAAAATAAATAAATAAAATAATAACAACAATGAGTCTAGAATAAATCAGCAAACAAACAATAAATCAGCAACAAACAAAACTCAGCAAACAAGAACGAACATAGAAGAAATCAGGTGTTAGAAATATAACGGCTACAAAATGTAACCGCTCGCGCATGCGACCAAGTAGGAAAAAATAACTGCGGTGGCGTTAACACACAAGTACCAAATTTACTTTATTATGAAATTATAAATCTTGTCTATTTGTAACGGTACCTATTGCCATAGCTGTTAAAATTACATATAATAAATACTATTAATTTTAGTTAGGTTCGAATGGTTCAAATTTTGATTTTACCCATTCTTTTGAAATGGCTTTCATAGTTAGATGCAGGAAGTGGCCCCGTACAGCCCCGTACAGTCATCTATAATTTATTAGATATCCATTTTTCATTTAAACAAAGTTTCGGAGAATAGATATATTGTCAAATGGGGTGACAGATAAAAATTACTCTTGTCAAAATTCTTTATTAGTCCTCAGGAAAAAATACTGTTGGACTAATTTAAACATTAATAAATGATATCGTAAATATATTGTAAATAGTAAAAAAAAATGTAATAAAATTTAAACGTTGATCAATGGGGTTTAGTTCTTGTAAGGTAATCAAACATTTAATTAATAAATTAAGAAATCAACTTACATTGTAGATTGCAATCAAAGGAGAATTCTTAGGAAAAGAGAGATTAGAATGGAAGTACAAATGATTCTTGAAATGAGTAGCGTGTGGGCTTCAATCTAAATGATACAATTTATTTTATACTGAAGTAACTATAACACATAACATTTTTTCCAAAAAATAAATATTAGGTTAATGACAATTTTAAGAGACTATAAAAGTTTTAATTAAACTCTTTATAAAGCCTTTAAAACATAGTTCAGTTAAATTAAACAAATATAACGAACAGTTTAAAAAAAAAATTATTTTAACTAATAATTCATAAATAGTTTAAAAAATAGATTCAAATAAATTTTTTTTGGTATAAGTGTTCCCTTCACCTCGAAATGATGTACCAACAACTATTTCATTCGTTCCCATTAGGTTTTTCAAATAAATAAACCATTAAATGTTTAATGTATGATTTCAAGGTCATGTCATTTTACGTTATAACACTCGTACAGTAAATGTCTAAGAGTTGAAAAAAACAAAAACAAGTTTATCTTGTATAATTATACCACTCCTCGTGGAAAATATTTCAAACATTAATTATATAAACTTAGATCACAACGCTAGCCTTAGGTAAGCCGAACAATACTGCAACGTGCGTGCTGATAAATTATCTCATCACAGAATCGTGCCGAATCATTTGGTTTACTTTTTTGGTGGTGACGATCTTCTATTACCTTCAGGGTGGGTACAGAAAAAGTAGATGAAGTTCGTTGGTTTCTATTCCCACGTAACCGAGAAAATGAGGTATTTGGAAATATTGACCTTAAAGTACAAATTTGGAATATTTGATCAATAAATTTGTAATTTAAAGTACATATAAAATTTCTGTTTATATACAGTTTCACCATTTAGTTTTTGTTCATTAATTTAACGTCGTTTTATGCTACTTTGGCTGATCGGACGATGCTATAGTGTGAGTCCTAAATTTTGCCTATCTAGGTATAATTAGGATAGTGATCTTTTGTTTGCAACTGATACCGCACAGGCTAGGGGCCGCTATTTTCTCCCTCTTCAAAGGACGAAGTGACTAAGGATTTGTATCTCACTTTAAAAATCCTATAGCCTCCTGCCTATGCTTGCGAACCTGGGCATAGGAGGTTATTATGATAACCACTAAACCTTAGGTGACCCCATTTGACTGGTTATAGTCAGTAACAGGCACCGAAGATTTGTTGATAATCTTCCATCATCATGTTGCAAATATTTGTTTCTGTTGTGTAAAGTGGATATCTGGTTCTTTGAAAAAAAATAATAGAAATGTGCCACTGCAACTCGTGAAGAGTCTGTTCCAGTTTTTCCAGTGTTTACAACTGTTTCTTGGACAACGGTTGTGCATGGAAGGGATTTGATCTAGATCACGCTCAACCACCAGGTTTTTTCCTTATATTTTGGGTATCCACGTTATAGAGGCTGTGTGAGCCACAGATTGCGAGACATGTACCCTAAACAAGAAGGATGCACATCTGGTGTATAGATTCGAAAGGCGTATCCTCAGACGCAGGGCCCGTCCAGGAAAACGGTGTATGGTGCAGAAGAAAAAACAGAGAGTTATATGAACACTATAATGACATGACTATCTCCTCTTTTGCCAGGTTACAGAGGATGATGTGGCTGGATTACTTGCTGAGAATGGGAGAAGAAAGAGCTGTTAGTAGAGTGTATGAAAACTGTCCTGATGGAGTGAGGCGTAGAGGGAGACCCAGGGAGAGGTGGAAGGATAGCATGCTGGGAGATCTCAAGAAACTGAGAATAAGTTCCTCGCATGCACAAGACCGAAGCAGATGGAGCTTGGAGATTGAGCAGGCCAAGGATCGCTTTAATCATCTGTCACGCCACTAAAATAAAATAAGTGTGAGCCACAGGAGAATCCTAGAACTAAAAGGATCTATCCCCTGCTTTTAACAGATTAAATAAAATTTGCCACAACCGGAGGAATTGAACCCTGAACCTTCAGCACAGCTACTCAGCGCTCTACATTCTGAGCTCCCCAGCTCGCATTTTCTTTAACAGGTTATAGGAAATTATTATATTCACACACTAACTTAAACTTCGACTTACGGGTAAGTCGTCATGTTTGTCCTTATAGCTGATGTAAGTCAAGTTGGCCCCGACAATACGATCCTTCAAAGGCCCTGGTTTTTCTGCGAGGGCCACCATAGCAGCACCAGCTTCTAAAATGCCTCTCCATATCGTTCTTGAAAGATGTATGGCTACCGGATCATTCGCCAAATCTGTAAATGAATACAATAAAAATAAAAAAGTAGTACTTTTTGCTTTTAAACACTTTTAAAACTGAGGCATACTGAACTCGAACTTCTAAAGTTATAAACCTCTATATCCTATACTATTTAACGGGTAATAATAATAGAATAGGTTTCGGAATATTAATAAAAAATCATCAATTCACACACACACACACACACACACTCATATCTATACATATTATAAAACAAAGTCCTCGGCCGCATTTGTTAGCGGTAAACTCAATAACTACTGCACGGATTTTCATGCGGTTTTCACCAATTGATAAAGTGATTCATCAGGAAGGTTTGAGTATATAATTTGTCGAGGTTTTGTGTAAATGGGTTGGAATATCGATGTGTCTCGCCGAAGACGCTGCTTGCCTAATCCCGTGCAATTATCTAACATACAAGATAATAAATTCGTATATAAAGAAATGTTTCATTTTGTTTTTATTTTTATAATTTCTATATAATAAAGTACCTTAGCTGAGATGCGAAGAAAGAAAATCAAGACTCCCAAAGAAGCCTAACCAATGATATTCACGTGGTCCTTAGTGGCCATTACGTGATAAAAAAAATACATTACGGCGAATTATGTACCTTATTACCTTAAATATATAATAGTAATCGTACATTTTCCTTTTAAATATTTTGCTATATTCTGAAGTAAGTCGTGATAAGTAATTTGTAATTCTTAATAAAGTAAATTGGTAATACCTGAAGATCATTTTTAGAGCTACCGGTTTTTATCTACGTATTATATATTCTAAGGGGAAGTAAATTAACTGCTAAATAATTGATTTTAATAACCATACTTAATATTAATTTCCATCTAAATATTTAACGCTTTGTAATTTCACATTATTTCATTTCATTGTTCAATTTCTTATGTAATAGTAAGTATAAAAGTATAAACCGAAGAGATAGTTTTAGTGGTGCTAAAGTGGCAATCTGGTCAATTGGTTTAAAATTATTTCGTAACGCCAATTTATAATGCTAATAGTCAATCCACTCAGTCGCAAGGGACTGACAAGGTCGATTCAGCATCCCACGATTCCAATATTGTATCAGGTATATAAATATATTTTTCCAATGGTGGTAAATCCCGTAAATAAGTTTGTATATAATTTGTAGTTCGTAAATATATTTGTAATGTAAAAAGACTTTTACATTATTAATTTTATTATTATTTGGCCACCTCATAATTATTTGGCCACCTCAAAATTATTTGGCCACCTCATCTTCAATTTAATTGAAAACAAAATAAAAATCTACGGAATGAGAGGCAAAGTAAAAAATAAATTTCACATATGGCCTAACCATAAATAATTAATTTAAAATTAACTGCTAGAATAAATTACAAAAAAATAACAATAGGATGATTGTTATTTTACTGTGTATTATTATATTCCAGATTTCTTTCCGTACTTATTATTTCTTATCAGTTATTTCATAATTTATCTTTTACTCATTGTATTTCCTTTCATTCTTATCGTTTCTGTTTATGTAACAGTTATTATTCTGTGGTACTGCAATATTTTATATATTTTTTTCTGTCACTTTTTTCCTCAGCCCTGAAGATGGCCTAAATCATAGGTCGAAACTTAAGCACAATAAAATAAGGCATTCTTGTTTTGTTTATTCATTGACTTCACCACCTGACCATTTTCCGCTATTCTTAATTATTCGTGAAATATGTTGAAATTTATTGGACTTAACAGATTCCTCTGGGATACTCCAGATGTTATTTCAAAGATACTTTTTAAATTTAAGCGAAGAAAAATTCCCTTTTTGACTAAAAAAATTCTTTATTACACATTAAATAAAAATAATTAAAAAGTAAATGAATATTCGTCCTTAAATGTTATGTGCAATATTTTAATGCTTATTTTTCATAAGCTGATATTTTATTTTTTCCGGTACGATATGTTAACTACAATTAAAGTCCCCAAAATTGATGTTTAATTACATTATTAAAAATATAGTATGACAATAAATGAGAAAATTATGTAATGCCGTAGTTGTAATAAGAAAAACATTTAAAACTGATTGTTATTTCTTGTGAACCCTCAACCTAATCGTTAGTTATTACATATCTTTTATATAAGTATACATGTATGTATAATATAAAAAAAGCTTGTGGCTCAACAATTCATGAAGGGTCTTGGGTTTACTTCATAGTAGAGAGTTTACTGTTTCTAGGAAAACGGTTGTGCAGGGAGGTGATTTGGCCGAGATCACTACCAACCACTAGGTCCCCCTAGCTACCCCATTAGGTGCCCACTTTATAGATGCTTGGTGACCCCAGGAGGGTCTGTTCCAGTGTCTCAATTTGCGGTTGTTAACAAATGGATTTGTGGTTGTCTGACAAAGCCGGATTTTAACTCCCACTCAGCTTCCACACTCTTTATGTAAATAATTTACGTGAATATAACTTACTCGTGTGCATGCACAGCGGTTCTCTTGGGATAAAGTTCGTAACCATGTGATCTATTACGTCTTCGAATATTTCTGAAGGCACGGTTGTGATCTTGTATTTGAGTGGAACTCCATCTCTAGTCTCTTCGAATGTTCCAAGTTCTAAAACCTTGTCAGCCATTCTGAAAAAAAAGAAGCAAACTGCTGATTGAGTATTTTACTATCTTGTAAACATTATAAGAAATATACATTTGTATCTGTCATTTGCGTTTTTATCACTGATTTTCTAGAATATTGAGTGTGTATCACATGGAGAAGTGCACCTTCATTAAACCGAGAAGAACTGTTTTATTTTACTGTCATACAAAACCTTATGGGATTATTTCAATGAAGGCACAATTAAATATTGATATGTAAAACCATAAATATTGTAAATTCTTTAAAATTTTAAACATTATTTCCATTCAGAGAGGTAAATTTATTATTTCTGACGAAATTATAGCTATACACGTTCATTATGAAATGTTTCTGGCACTAATTTATGTATTTATAGGCCGGAATATTTCGAAATTCTTTAATGGAAATAAAAAATAAAAAATAATATGCATCTATATATTGGAAAATATACTATATTTTCTGGGGAAACTTGTGAATGCCCTATTATGAAAGAAATAGATCATTTCTTACCATAAATAATCTATTTCTTATAATAATCTTTTCTTTATTATTAATATATATTCGATTAATTATTGTTTATTCATTAGATGCCAATTTATGCTTCTAGGCTAATGGGGGGACGATGCTACAGTGGGAGAACTCTAAACACTTAAGTAATGTATATTTCGCCAATCCAGGTATAATTACGATTGGGGTCTTTAAAGAGTATCTGCCACCGCACGGACTCAGGCCCTTCATTTTACGCTCCTTCCGTAGGGCGGAGTAACCAAGCTTTTTTTATTTTTTTTTAAATTCATTTAAGCGAACTCACGACCTTGGGCTTAAAAAGTTTCTATGATACATCAATGGTGAGCACTTGAAATATTCTAATAATAGATTGTTTATGACCATTTTATTATATTTTGCAAAATGAATGATTAAATCAATAAACCTATTGTTAATGACCGTGAAGTTTTAACT
Source organism: Troilus luridus (assembly GCA_964056705.1). NCBI lineage: Eukaryota > Metazoa > Arthropoda > Insecta > Hemiptera > Pentatomidae > Troilus > Troilus luridus. The sequence goes on from OZ057414.1 coordinate 50,464,863, forward strand.
TTAAGTAATATATTAAATATTTGTATTTGAAAAGAAAAGATATGTCCAGGACCGGGACTCGAGCCCGGGTCGTCCAGATCGCTAGTCTGGAACTCTACCAATTGAGCTATCCTGGCTACATCAGGCTCGTTCCCCGGTAATGGTAATATCCTTTCTTTTCAAATAAAAAAATTTAAAAATTAATAAAATTAACAACTAATATAATAAAATAAATTATAATGACGTATGTCAACAAGATCTGAATAAAATAAATGTTCAAAGAACATTCTTCCCCTCGTATACATCGCAAACTTGCGAGAACGCGGGGATGTCGATCAGTGAAAAGAAAGGATATGACCATGACCGATATTATATTAAAACATATCAATATTATAGTAAAACACAGACTCGAGTGGTTTCTGGAAAAAAATCATATATTAAGTCAAAATGTTTTTGGCTTTCAAAAAAACCGTTCAACGTCAGACAGCATAATGTTTTTTATTAATGAAATATATAAAACCTTCAAAAGGAAAAATATACTCCTAGCGGTTACCCTGGACCTCCAAGACGCCTACAATAAAGTAAACATAACCAAGTTAAAAGAAATATTGAGATACATTAATATCCCAGAAGTAGTGATAAAGTGGATCTTTAATTTTTTCTCACACAGACTCTATTATTTACAAACATCCGAAGGAGAGGCTAAAATTCACTCAACCACTGGTTTGCCCCAAGGAGACCCTTTAAGCCCCATCTTATTTAATATATACACACACATGATAACCAAGCACCCTCCCGAAAATTGCGAAATTTTACAGTATGCCGACGATTTAATACTCTACACAATCTGCCCCAATATTGCCGAAGGATGTCATGTTCTAGAAAAAGGTTTTTACACACTGGAAAAGAAGCTTAATGCACTGAATGTTCGAATTAACATATCAAAATGCAAAATCATCCCGTTCACTAAAAAAAGAAAACTCAACCTAACTCAACTAACCATTTGCACGGACAGAGGTATAATAGAAACCACTAATACAATCAAATTCTTAGGGGTACATCTTGACACGAAACTCACGTTCAAAACGCACATACAAAACACATACAACAAAGCAGCAAATAGCCTAAACATTATCAAATCAATAGCAGGGGTCACCTGGGGACCCCATCCCCACAATTTACTTACGGTATACAAAACCATGGTCAGATCGATAATAGACTATGCATCTGTAATATACAATGAGTCCAGCTCACCACTAATTAAAAAACTAGACACAGTACAAAACAACGCGTTAAGGATTTGCTTAGGAGCTTTTCGCACTAGCCCCACAAATGCGCTGCTAGCCGAAGCAGGGGAGATGCCTCTTCAATTACGAAGGGAATGGGTTACAAAAAAGTTTCTATTAAAAGTAGCTTCAAACAGTACCCACCCTCTATACGAAGCAGTTCTGAACGACGCCATACTAATTCCAAAAGCCCGCACCATAGCCCAAGAAATGAGACATATGTTTAATTCACTTTCCACCTCTGCCGGACCACTTGACTTATGCACTCCCTTTCCAAAGTCACAAACCACTATCAAAACCAACCCCAAGTTGAATCTATCAGACTCCTCGAAATCACATTATTCATCAATAGCTCTAAGACAAAAAACTCTTGCAATATTATCTGAAAAATATAAAAGCCATCATAAAATATATACCGACGCGTCAAAAGATAAAAACAAGGTTGCTATTGGAATATATGATGCAGATTCCAACCAGAAATCATCAATGAACCTCCCCACAAAATTCAGTATATACAGTGCCGAATTATATGCCGTTACTGAAGCCTTCAGGTTAGCCAATAGATCATACAAAAATACAAAAATAGTCATCTTAACAGACTCCGCTTCGGTATGCAAAACTCTTAAAAACATCCATCGACAGCACATTTCATCATACCTAATAAACGATATAATACACGTGGTCAATGGTACATCAAATAAATTCACAGTTCAGTGGGTACCTGGGCACGTTGGTCTGTATGGAAACGAATTGGCAGACAAACTCGCAAAACAGGGGATAGAAGGGCCAAAGAACGCTAAGTTACCTTTACAGGAGGTTGTTAGGTGGATTAAACAACAACAAGTTAGCGAATGGCAAGATAGGTATGCCTGGGAATCGAGAACGAAAGGTAGGGACCACTACGCCATCCACCCGACCGTAAGTCTGCGCCCATGGTTCTCTAATACTACCTTCATGCTAAACAGAAAGCAAATAGCGATAATCACTAGGCTTAGAATTAACCATGGTCGCACGAATCGCGGACTTACAATGATTAAAGTAAAAAAGAACGAGAAATGTACGGAATGTAAAATTGTCGAAGACCCAATCCATGTCGTCGCCAAGTGCAAAAAATACAACGACAAACAGATCAAATATCCCGACATTCAAAATGACATGGTCTTTCAAAATAAATTCAAAATTTTGGACAGAAGCCTTTTAGAGTCCTTATGCCGGTTCTTGAACGAATGCGATATTGATTTTTAAAAGTTAAATTAACTAGGGTAGTGTCAAGTATATGAATACGGGCTGTATAGGACTTCAAAGGAAGTCTTTAGCCAAAAAAAAAAAAAAAAAAAAAAAAAAAAAAAAAAAAAAAAAAAAAAAAAAAAAAAAAAAAATGACCATGACCGGGAAACGAGCCTGATGTAGCCAGGATAGCTCAATCGGTAGAGTTTCAGACTAGCGATCTGGACGACCCGGGTTCTAGTCCTGGTCCTGGACGTATCTGTTCTTTTCAAATATAAATATTTAAAAATGAATAAAATCAACAACTAATATAATAAAATAAATTTAAGTAATATAGGTCTAATAATTATAATCTATCGTTACTGCAATTTTATATATATTTTTTTTTATTTGCTCATGGACATGTATTTGTAGGCTCGGAAATATACATGTTACAGAAAAACACAAATGTGAACAAACCTTTCAGAGCTGTGACGTAATACCGATCTCAGCTATCGAACCTAAAGCTCTTATCAGAAAGCCTGATAACACGTATTTTAAAATTAATATCTTTTGAACAGAAATTCATTGAAAACTCTGAATTTCGCTTATTTTTTTAAATAATAAATTTCGGCAAAATCAAAGTTAAACAAATAAATAAAAACACGAATATTTCCCATTATTAGTATTGTCCGGTTTATTATTTCCTTGCTATCAATTGATAAATAAGTTTAATATATTCAGTAAAATTATTAAGTAAATCGAACTGTTCAATGGGGTTGGACGGAATTTATAAACAATTTTATTAAAATTCTCACTAGTTTTCAACATATATCTACGAACAAGCCGCTATGCTCAATCTTCTTAACGATACTATTTACCCTGGCCGGGATTCGAACCCTGGTCGTCCGTCTCTCCGTGACATCGCAAAATTGCGAGAACACGGGGATATGGGATCGGTGAAGAGAACGGATTTGTCCTGACTGTAAGGCGGCCCCTGGTAGCTCAAATGGTAGAGTCAGTAAGGTTATTTTGGATGACTTTATTCGTAAACAAAGTAAGTAATATTAGTATTATAAGGAGGATTTTGAACTGTAAAGGTTGGATACGAGAGGATTTTGGTGGCTTAGTGAAGCCCCAAAGCTCTACTCCGAGTCCAAATGGAACTTAAAATAGTCATGTTTGTGAGTCTTTTGTAATTAATTGGAAGCTTAGAGTTTGTCTAGTAGTTGTAATAGCCTGAAACAGTGAATATTTTTTTTAAAATGGTTATTACTAGACAAACAGTAAATGTTGAAGTAGCCTGAAACGGCGAGCTGTTTCTTGTCGTTTCAGTCTAGTATGAGGATTCCACGTTAATTTTTTGGCAAGGTGTATTCCTAAATACCGGACCTGTTCTACAAGAATCAGTGGGATGTTATTAAACGATTCAGGGAGACAGCTAATCATTGGTTTACGACGGAACGTTTATGTTTTAATCCAAGCAATTTTGCAAGTGTTAAAAATATGTCTTAGTGTACTTCTAAAAATTATTTTCACTTATTTTTCTACTGTAAAGAATTTATTTGGGAGATAGAAGGGGATGGAAGATCGGCATTATCTACGATGCCTCTTGGCTATATTGTCTCAAATCCACTACAGAATGCGCCACTTTATGCCCTATAATTCTTTTTATCTATCTCCGATTACTTTAATATAGTTGTAGAACGTTTTTCGAATTAATTCCTGCATTTGTTTCCAGGATTTTTGAAGGTTTAGATTATTCACTAAAACATAGCATCAGTTAGAAGAGATGCCAGGTAATTAGCATTTTGGTTATTGTCATTATCGCTATTACAATTTCGCTCTCTGCTTACTAAAAGCTGAAGAATCCCTGAATTACAAACAAAAATGGCTTTTACCACATTAATGGCAAATTACACGGGACTCGCATTTCCGTTTCAACACAAATATGTGCCCTTGGGGACCCCTGGACATCTCTGTTGGATGTCACTGTTAATTGAACAAAAATTGCAGTAATTTACATTATTAATTTATCTTTTAATGTTGATACGATCGTTCCGGTCATTTCAGTACTCAATTATTTCAATTCGCTATTTATCTCTATGACATTTTTAACTTAATCATGACAGTAATCATTGCGGAACTCATTTCAAAATTCCATTATTTTCAAAATTTAGACTTAAAGATGTGATAGTTGAATCAGCTATCGATTACACAGGGCGAAGCAAGAGTTTCTAGTACAGTTCAAGGATAAACATACAGAAAGCTCCAAAACTTGGTTTTGTGTATAGTCCAAAATTGAAATATAACCATTTAAAAAGAAATTCAGACTATTTCAACACTTACTAGACCAACTCTCTAAGCCCCTAATTAATCACAAACGACTTACATACATGACTATTATAAATCTGTTTGCACTTAAAGAGTAGAGCTTTGGGCTTCATTAAGTCATCGAATTCCTCGCGAACCCAATCCTTGCAATCCGAAATTCTTCGTAAAATCCTCAATGATCTTAAGGTGCCATTTGCTGCTGATTTGGCCTAAAACCGATATCAGCCCTTTATTCCCACTCGAAACCAATAGTTTTAAATCTAGTTTCCCCTTCTATCCCCGATAATCCTCTTAGGCGACTGAAAACAGATGGCCTCGCTATGTACCATCAACGCACGTCTTTAAAATAGCTACAACACTGGGAGACAATTAAAAAATACGAATGATAACAAAATCATAGGATACAGTTTAGTGTCGCAGCTACATATCTGTCATCTCCATCCAAAATTCAATTAGACCACTGGATAGCTAACGGATCAAAGAATGTTTTACAATAAGTGAGGACTGTGAATCATAGCCCGCGGTGAAGGGGTAAGCGCCGCAATTTTGAGGTAATTTTCGTGCGTATCAAGATTTTCATACAGTATAACTTTTGATTCGGAGAAGCTAATACGTTCGTTTAGGCTGTCGTCAAAATCTATCGATTTTATATAAAACATTAGCGTAAAATTGTGACCGCAAATATAATAAGGTGTTAGATTAAAAAGATATCATCAAAAGTAAATAATGTTGGCCTATGCGCGTCGAAATGTCAAATCCAAATACAGAGGTCGTATACGGTTGGAAAGTGCTTCTCGAGAGCAATGGAATGGTAATAATAAAACTCCATATAACCGAGTCAAACAGGTTTATAATTAATAAAATTGTATTGTAAAACAGTAATTATTTGTTCATTTGATTTTTTTCTTGAATTAAAAAATAATAATATTTAAAAAATATATTATCCGTTACATAAATGTATCCTCGTACAAAACACAGCCGTGTCAATGACACAGTCACACCCCATTTTTTTTCCATAATTCCCGTTTGTATCAGAACGATCTAATGTTACACTAGATATTATGTATTGAGTTGTGAATATTAAATAGTTTATTGTTATCTGCTCAAAGACAAAGCTTTGATAAAGACATCGTAAAGCCACTAGGTTATTAATTTCTTCGCCCACAAATATTGCTTAGTTCCACTGAACTGGAAATAATGTAAGGCCAAACATAGGGGAATTTAAAATTAGACTCTATTAATTAAATATTTAAAATTAGGGCTCAATAAGCAAAAAAATTGATTACTTTAAGTGCTTGGTGAAGTCTTAATGAATTAAGATCATTTCAGGATTACTTATTTCACAGCTTTGGATCTTATAGATGTTAAAATTGTATTATTTGTTTAACAGAGTATTTTAATTTTTATCGCTAGTGTAAGTTTGATATAAATAATGTTTCTTATTTTATGTTTCCTTAATTATTTAAATATATCTCGACTTAATATGCTTACGTGTATGTTGTCTTCTACCTTTGTCTTTTTACAAATATCTACAACTCAAATTAATTGATATAGTTTAAGCAGTAATATGAAGGCTGTAAAGGTTATTTAATAGAATGACATATAATTAAGAACATTTTGAGAATGTGATTCAATCAGCTGATAGGATTTAGAGTTGCTGTGCTGAATACCCCGGTTTCGAATCCGGCTGTGGCAGATAAATTATTTAATCTGTTAATAGGCCCGAATGGGTCCTGTGAAATCCACAGTCCTAAATTAGGCTCAGCTAGCCTCTATAAATTAAGAACACTTAATTCGGGAAAAACCTTGGGGTTGAGATTGATCTAGGTCAAATCGTTTCTGTGCACAACAGTTGTCTCAGAAACCGTACAGTCTCTACAATTTATTGAACTCCTTTGGGGATTGTAGGGATAAAGATTTGTTTTTAATTTGTTATATGCTACCATAAAAGAGCTATTGAGTTTATAGGAAGCAACTACCAGGTGAGCGCACCAATGCCAATATTATATAGCCATTAAACTTTTATTCCACCACAAATTAGTGCTTCATGTGGTACCTGAAATAATATTGGAATTATGTCGTACTGAATCGGCCTTGTCAGTCCTCTGCCACGCCACTGAGTGGATTGACTATTAGCATTATAAATTGGAATAAAGAGATATGTTTAAACCAATTGACCAGATTGTCTCTTTAGCACCACCAAATCTATCTCTCTTTGCTTTATACTTATTATTATATACGAATCGAACAGTGAAATCAAAAATAAAAATTATAATTACGGGTGTTCATTATTATTATTAATTATTTGCCAGTTTTTTAATTCCCCTTACAAATATATAATGTGTAATATGTATGTAGAATGTAGATAAAAAATGGTGGCTTTAAAAATCATCCTGGACCAAATTAAAATCTGCGTGTACCTCATCAAGAATTACTAAATTATCACAACTTATTTTAGAGTATAGCAAAGTATTTAAAAGTAAAAGGTAAGATTAATAATAAAAAATCTAAATAGATGATTTTTATCGTTATTTTGATACTTCATTTAGCAGTAATTTCGATAATCAAGCAGGAGGTTACAACCTAATAAGTTCAATTAGAAGTGCTTAAATTATCATGTTATCTAGTTAATTTCTAATTTATCAATTACATCTAAAATAAAATGTGTTATTTTCGTTGATAAAAATAATAATATTAAATTTGGAAACAATTCGTTAATATCTGTATAAATTGCGCAAAAATAAATAGGGATATTGCTAATTTTGTGGTATGTCATTTTTATTTACTCAAAATAGAAAATAAGAAAGGTTTCATTACGTTTGTAAATTTTATAGCTCATCATTGGTAATACGGTTGCAACTGTGTTTATTTTTATTAACATTTTTCTTGACATTTTCTTTAAGCTAATATTTATTTTTGGAAAAATTTTAATGAATTCCAATATAAATTGAGCTAAAATAATTGGGATGTAGCTAATTTTCTGGTATTTACTTTACCCAGCATTTTTTAATATAAAGTGGATTAATATTTATTAATTTTTAAAATTTTATTTTACTGAAGGATAATTTAATTCTGATTCTTTGAAAAATAGCATAGTAAAAATTGTAGTTGTCGAATATTTTAAAAACCTTTTTCAACTTTTCTCCGTTTTAATCCAGTTGTTTTTTCATTAACCTTGGAAATGAATCATCTTTATTACTAAGACAGAAATATTGTTATATGAATGAGCAACCAAGATCATCGACATGTTGATATCGCAGGAGCAGCTGGTGTTTCACAGAGCTTTGTCAGATCCCGAGAGACTGGGAGTGCCAGGACAGGTAAGTGGATCGCCGCGCATTACAACGCAGTTAGGGAATAGAAATATTGTCATCGCTGCCAGAAGGAACTCTTTCCAAATCCTCAATGGTGTTGAAAGTTTTTTGGTTAGACTTTTATCTGCACATACAAGTCGTGATTGTTGGTCTTACAACTTATGCCCCTTACAGATTAGCTGCAGGAACAACCCACCACCAGGAGCTCAGAAGAATTTGGTGGAGCGAGCGATTAGAAGGGACACCTACAAACTGTATTGAAGGGCGCATGAACTGGGGGGAATTTTATACACCCCCTGTTCTCTGTAGACTGATGGGTCTATGATTACAATTCGTTGAACCGTTTTTTGTTTTTTTAAAATGAATTTGGAGGATTATGCTATTTTCCTAAGACTTTGGAACGCTCTTTCTGCCATATAATCCCTGAACGATCTTTCTAAAGGCTTTAAGGAGTCCACCTTATTTCAAGCGGTCTGGAACCATATCATCCTGGTGTCTTTCCTGTTTTTAGTGCCTGGATAACGTGTTTTATCTCTCCTTATTATTCTATTATCTCTAAGCTTTCTAGAGATTATCTTGTTCTTGGCAGTGACGTGCTTCTAGGAATGCACAATAGCGGAGTGGCTCAGTGGTAGAGCGCTGAGTTGCCATGCCGAAGGTCCTGGGTTCAAATCCTGTTGCGGGCAAGATTTTTATTTAATCTGTTAGCAGCCGGAGATGGATCCTCTGGGATCTAGGATCTCACCCACTCTATAGAATGGTCTATAAAATATAAAATGGTACCCCAAATAAGGGGGAAAACTCTGGCAGTTGAGCGTGATCTAGGACAAATCACCTCCCTGCACAACGGTTCTCCAAGAAACAGTACAGTCTTTACCCTGTACTGAACCCCAAACTCTGCATGGGTTGTAGTGGTACAGGTTTATAAATGTCACCAAATTTTTAATATAATAAATGAATGCTAAATTACTATTATATTTATTTACTCAATCCTTCGCCGTCTTTGTATGATTATTTTTTTTAAATCTCGATGTTATTGATATATAGAACTAATGTGAACGAGGCGACTCTACAGTGAGGAACCAATTCCGCTGAATGTAACAAACTATAAAATAAAAGTAATGATGATGGGTGTTTCTATGTCTTGTCACGTAATAGCGCTAAATTGTTAGTTCATACTGAGGCCGTACGTTCCGTAAGGAAGAGCAGATTTAGTTGTTTCACCCTCCATACCTCCATAAACAAGTGTTTTTACTTTAAAATCTAATTTTAAGATATCGCTCGCCGTTTCAGGGTACTTTAACACTGACAAGACAGATGCTCTAAGATCCCAATGAATTACAAAAAACTCATATGCATGACTAAGATCTATTGGGACTTATGGAGTGGAGATTTGGGGGTCCACTAAGCCATCGAATTCTTCTCGTATCCGATTATTACAATCCAAAATTCTTCGTAAAATCCTTAATGCTCCTTACTTTGTTACGAATAATGTAATCCATAATGACCTCAATGTCCCATTTGTTGCTTATTTGACCCGAATCCGATACCCGCCCTTTCACGACAAACTTTATTCCAGCTCAAACCCGCTAGTTTCAATCTAACTACTTCCTTCAGTCCCGGTAATCCTCCGAGGCGTCTTGGGTATCTTTGGACATCTCAGTTGTATGTCACTGTTGATTGAACAAAATTACAGCCACTTATATTATTAATTTATCTTTTACTGTTGAAAAGATCGGTCATTTCAGTAGTCTATTATCTCAATTAGCTAATTATCTGTATGAAATTTTAAACTTAATCATGTCAATAATCATTCCGGTACCCATTTCAAAATTCCATTATCCAAACTTGATGCATCAGATTATTAAGGGCAAAACAAAAGTATCTGGTACATTTTAAGGCTGAATCCAAACAAAACTACGAAATTTAAAAATCACAGCTTAAAAAAAAATAGCCGTTTCCAGACTACATCAACACTGACTAGACAAACGTTCTAAGCTTGCAAATAGTTAGAAATTAATCCTATATATGACTATTAAAACTTTGGGGCTTCACTAAGTAATCATGCTATCTTTTTCAATTCTTACGATCCAAAATCCTTTGTAGAGCCCTTAATGATTCTTACTTTGTTGGGAATAAAGTCGTTTATAATGATCTTTATGTCCCATTTCTTGCTGATTTGGCCCGAACACGATACAAGTCTTATCACGACAAACTTAATTCCACTCAAACCCACTAGCCTCAACTCAACTAACAATCTCAAACTAACTATTTCTTTAGTCCTCGATAATCCTCCGAGGCGTCTGAAAAGAGGATTGTTTCATGATCTTTTAAGTTTTTTTTTTTTTTTTTTTATTATTTATTTATTGATATTTACAACTATATTACAATAATATAACAAGTAAATTGGCTGAGTGATACATAATGATATGATATAATGACATGTAGAGAAACTACCCACTGGTAGTACTCAAATCGCATGTTCAACTAAGAAGGTCACGTGGCCATCTTCTTCTCAGACGCCTCGGAGGATTATCGGGAATTGAAGAGGAAGCTAAGTTTGAAACTAGGAGGGTTTGAGTGGAAATGAAGTTTGTTATGAAAGGATAGATACCGGGTTCGGGCCAAATCAGCAACAAATGGGACATTAAGGTCGTTATGGATGACTATATTCTTAACAAAATAAGGAGCGTTGAGGATTTTACGAAGGATTTTGGATTGTAGGGATTGGATACGAGAAGAATTTGATGGCTTAGTGGAGCCCCAAAGCTCTCTTTTAAGTTAAACTTGTTATTTGAGTATTACTACTGGGTAGTTTCTCTACTTACCTTTATTCATGCCATTATGTATCATTCATTATAATCACTTGTATTGTTATAATATTGTTGTAAATTTCAATAACAAAATTTAAAAAAAAAAGTTAAAATATCAAAATTCGTATATGAAGGATGGAGAAAATGAATATAAAGGAATGACTTATTTTGAATTTTCCACATCAACAATAGTCAGGTTGATTACTCAAGACATACCTGAGAAAAAGAATTATTGGTATAGTGAAATTATTACTTCTTTTCGAAATAAAATCCTGGCTACTAGTTAAATAATAAATGATTTCTTCCTGATTATTTTCTATTGTTTTATATTATAAGTTTTATTGGTTTATGCTCCTTCCATGATATTTTTGTCAATACGGCATCACAGAAATAAACCGACTTAGCACTAATCGATGAACAGTGCATTATTCAACATCTCTGGCCAGTCACGATTTGTTTCACGGAAGGATGGTAATCAGTATTGATGTTTTGTAATCGCATGTTTTTCCATTGAACTCAGAACATTTATTATTGAGTCATCCAATCACAGAAAATAAGTTTGCAGTGCACGAATTTTTGCAACAGTGTCATTTCAAGTCCGAATGAACGGCGAACCGTACCCATTTTAGTTAACTAAAAATTAAAAACGAAAAAAATGTTTTTGGGATTGCAAATCAATTGAGGATGTAGACCTGTTTTTTTATGGTACTAACCTGCCGCACAAGACAGGTTCCAACCTTATTATTAAAAGACACTAAATATTAATAAAAGCTTTACTAATTCTTTCCGGAATTAAAAGTTTTTATAGACAAATGATAGGGGAATAATTCGTAGTTTTTCATGGATATTATGATTTTTTTTTTTTTTTTTTTTTTTTTTTTTTTTTTTTTTTTTTTTTTTTTTTTTTTTTTGGAGCGTAGATTGTACTGCACGGGAGCCTTTCTCGATGTAGAAAAGGCTTTTGATCGAGTATGGCACCCAGGTCTCCTTTACAAAATCCGACAATTCCTTCCTCCTACATACTTTTTGATCATTCGCTCCTTTCTAGCTGGCAGAACATTTAAAGTAAATCATAATGGTTCCTACTCTCCTCTCTATTCCCAGTCTGCTGGTGTTCCTCAAGGTAGCATCCTCGGTCCTATCCTCTACACAGTATATACAGCTGACATCCCAACCCATCCTAACACCTTCATCTCCACCTATGCTGATGACACATGTGTGTTATCAGTTAATAACGACCCATATATTGCATACCAATCCCATCAATCACATTTATCAAGCCTCGAAGAATGGTGTCGGAATTGGAGAATTAAAATCAATTCCAAAAAGTCCCATCAAATTACCTTTACCCTTCGCCGAAAACCCATGACTTCCTGTCCTACTGTATCCTTTAATAGTACTCCACTTATCCCTGTTGAACAGATCCGCTACCTAGGACTCAACTTAGACAAACGTCTTACTTGGAACCCTCACACAAGACTGAAAAGACAAGAAACAGCTGGACGCTTCCGACTACTTCAACACATACTAGACAAACGCTCAAAGCTTCAAATCAATTACAAAAGACTCATTTATGTTACTGTTATAAGACCTATATGGACTTACGGAATTGAACTATGGGGCTCCACCAAACCATCAAATTCCTCTCGTATTCAATCCTTGCAATCCAAAATCCTTCGCAAAATCCTAAACGCTCCTTATTTTGTCACAAATAAAACCATCCATAATGACCTGAACGTTCCATATGTTACCGATTTAGCCCATTCCAGATACCTATCATTCCATAATAAACTCCAGGCCCATCCAAACCCACTAGTTTCCATCCTTGGTTCCAATTCCATCCCGGACAATCCTCCTAGGCGTCTGAAGAGAAGATAGCCTCGAGACCTTCTATAATAGATTTATTTATTCATACAGCCCTTGTACTAGATGTATATATTACAGTTGTACAATTCAATAAAATAATTTAAAAAAAACAAAAAATTTTTAATCGCCTCCAACTCCAAGAACATAATCTTTTTTTTTTCAAAGACATTAGGTAATTTATAACCTTAGCGCAATTTGACTTAACCATGATCTGCATAGATACCAACACATAATTTAAAGCCATTTAATTTTTTTTTCTAATGGAAGTTAAAAAAAATAAATAAATTCTTCTTATCCTAAAATTGTATTAAATTAGTTTAATGTTATATTTGTTGTAAGAATCTACCTACCTATCAAAACTCTGTTTTCCGTAATGTTTCAAAAATAAATTTTACATTATATTCTAATTAAATGTTGTATAAATTCAAATTAGAATAAATCATTTCTGGTAGGAACAAGATAAATTATTTTATGTGAAAGGTTTTTTTAATTTTTCATATGGAGTCAAACAGAAGTATAAAATAAGTTTTAATAATATTTTATAAATATTTACTGAGAAGAAAATAAATAGTAACTTTTGAAATGGGATAAAAACACTTGTTTTTCAAGTGAAGTTACTCGTATTAAAAAATAAAGATAATTTTCAAGGCAACACAAACAAGATACCAATTATTACATCTGATCTTCAATTATTTTAATTATATGTATTTTACCCCTGAAGAAAGTGTTTCGTGTTAAACACCCTAAATTTCCCTATTTAGGTCTTTATTCATAAGTTAATTAAGGGTTATTTATAGGAACAAAATATTAATTTTTATCTAAATTGTTGACACATTCTTGGCCCAATAACTTCAATTATAGTTTGTATTAAAAAAATTGGTTGCGAATTACTATTTTATACCTCACATTGTTTTAATTGTTTTCTACAATTTTATTTTTCTCCTTAAGTCAATCGTATTTTTTTAACTAAATATGTAAATAAAATTTTGCTCGAATTGTTTCGTCCACAGCAAATTCATCTTTGCCCATTCCAATCCTCAGATTTGATCTAATATTAAGATGTCAAAGAGTTTGGATTTATTAAAGCTACTGAGCTGCGGTTGGATTCTAATTGTAGCAAATTTAATCTACATTAAAAATGGTCACCTATGTTTTTCACCAAAAATGTACCAATTAGGAGATAAAGGCCAAAAACTGAATTAACTACGACAATTTCGAGGTTTTTCAGCCACCAATAGTTTTCCCATCTGCTTTATCGGTAGCAAACTTGTATTTACACTACTCAGACAAGCCCTTACAACTTATCTAAAATGCAACTCTCTTCAATTTATTACGACCTTCAAACGCCTGACCGCTGGCCTACTACCCCTCGGACGTTTACCAGTTGGCTCAGCGTTTATTAACTTTTTATCAATCCGTTCGTTACTAAGCCCAACAACTTCACAAGCCCATCTCAATGTAGATAGACGAATACTCTGCAATTCCGCGTTGTGTAATATCCTAATTTCTCCAGTAGCCTCATCCTTTTTCTTACCGAATATTCTACGCAATGCCTTATTTTTGAATAACTTAAGACGTTGTTCCCCCTTCAATGTCAACGCCCACGCATTTCACATTTATGATGAATATTTGGAAGGATGGTGGTTTTATAAAGTCTAATTATTAAATTTCGAGGCAGTAGGCGCGTGCTTAGTAATGTCGGGACCCAAAAATACCTAGTATTTCCTGTCTTTAACATCGCATTTTTCCCCCTTCTTATTTTAAAATAAGGGCTTGCATAAACAATGTTATTTTGATTTTATGTCAATAGATTTATATATCATTATATATAAATAAAATGAAACCCCTACAGGGGGACTTAGTTCAATCCTTAAATATACGCTGTATATAAAATGAAAAGATTTATAAATAATCAGAAATAATAATTTCAAATTAGAAATGAATATTTGCATTTAATCCATCCATCAGGCCATTTCCCTCTTCGTCCGGTGTATTCATCACTGATTTTTATGATGGTATGTAGTTTCATAAAACCACTTAAAATAATTATATTACATAATTTTAAATTGAAGAAAGTATCATGACTAATGAAATAAGAATTTTCATTTTGTTTTTGTATATTTATTTTTTTTGTTTTCGGGTAAAAGATATATTCACTTATTTATCAAACATATTTATAATTATAATTACTACTATTAAAAAATCGGTTTTTAATTTCAAAGTCGCTTGGACGTATGTTGGAGTATAAGCACGTGCTTTTACTATCAAAGTAAGCATTAAATAAAAAAATGTACCACTACAACTCATGAAGGGTAATCATATTCAGTACATAGTAAAGATCGCTCTGTTTCCAAGCCAACGATTGTGCAGGGAGTTGTTTAGTTCGAGATAACACTCACCGCAAGGCTTTACCCAAGAGTACCTACTGGGGCTGAGTGACCCCCCGGAGGGTCTGTATATCCCAGAGGCTCCGTCTGTGGCTGTTAACAAATTAAAAACTTTGTCTGCTACAGGCGGTCTCGATCCCGCAACCTCACTACTGTTAAGATTAAATAACTTTTAAAGATATTTAAATTAATTATTTTACTAATAGTAAGTAATATTTTACTTTAGTTATTAATTTATCTTACTTTTATTCGTTGATAAGAATTGATGTTAAGAGTGCGTAATGATGATGATGCGTAATCTTGATAAACATTCAAAGGGTTTATCAACTATTATTTCAGAATGAAAATGAGACGTTTGTCTTGTTTTTATCAGTCGATTATGCAACGTAAGAAGCGATAAAAAAAAATTATGAACTTATCTTTATCTAATTTTTTTTTTAAATGTTCACACCTCACCAGACAATTCTCATGAGTGGTTTTGTCTAGGCAAGTTAGAGGAAAATGTTTATTTTTAGGAAGAAATCATTAATGGACTTCACTATCTGGGGAAAAATTATAACGAAAAATATTTTTTTTAGTATAAATGTGTAGGTAGCAAACAAAAAAAAATGTAAAAAATATGACAACTAAACATGTTGTCTACAAATGCTTGAATTTGAATTAAATACATCAAATATGCCTAATTTTGGAGATTTAAGATCAGGGCTGGTGGACGATCATGAAAGGTATTTAAATTGTGACTTTCAGAGATCCCGTGTACAATAAAAATCCATGAAAAATGACAATAACTTTACATGTTAATAATTGGATGTTTTTAACAGATAATATTTTGAATTATTTCATTAGTCTAAAGGTTATTTCTTTTAATAGAATGGTCAGGGGTGCAGTCAAATATAACACAAAATAAGCAAATTAATGTGCCAACGTTTCGGCCTAAGGCGTAGGCCATCTTCAGGGCAGTAGCGGGTAACATGTCAAAGTATCAACTGTCAACTGAACTCTTTTCTGAAGTTATTTCTTTTATTTGAGAGCCGCTAAACTCACAATAAAATTTACTATAATGTTTTAACGATTACAAGCCCTTCCATTATGCATTCAAAACTAGTCATATTTCGTGTATTTTGTTTTTTTATTGGAATTTCTTTGTTTGTTTTGTTTTTCTATCGTTGTCGATCGATTTTTGTTCAGAACTTATTTATCCCGCCTTATTAAGCGCTATTAACTAAAAAGCTAAAATACCTGCTTTTGTCTGAAACAAAATTTTTCTAAAACGTACAGGAAAAAAAATCTGTTTGTTAATTATTTTCACTAGTTCGCGATTTATCGATTTTATCTATAACAAATAAAATATTTATCTATTCCTTTTCCCTAATCACGACCATGGAGATTAATATAAAATCAAACGAAATCTCTCTCGAAATCTTAAGTTTATTTCTGACAACCAGACCCCTTGCTTAGAACCTTACAAAAATGTCTCCCAAATATAGAAATGCTGTCAGCGGGAGTTGAATACAACCTCATCATTCCTCGTCATTGAATTATGCGTTAATTATTCACGTCATTCAAGTTTTTACCTGTCAGTCAATTTTTGTTTTAATATAAACAGTGAACAATTTTGAGGAATTATACCATTTGTACCAGGAACTTATCTGACATTATTCACCATTGGTATCAATTCTTTGCAGTGTCATAGGAACGAATGGTGTCAAGATGAAAAAATAATGCAAGAGAGTAGGTTACGATTTCCTCATAAGCTGAAAAACAAAATGATCTTTTGATTTATCATCCTTATTTGAATTGCTCATTAAACAAAGATGAAATTTAATATCTTGTAGCGATCAAACATCATTAGGTGATCAAACACATTTCTAGTGTTTTAAGTTTTGAGATGTTTGTAACAGAGATAAGAGAATACTCATGTAATCACGTTTAAGTTTAATGCGGTTACTAACGTGAAGAAAAAGATCATTTTGGCAGCTTTTAATTTTTTTTTTTTTATGAATTGCTAATACGTATAGAAAGACGTATAGAAGAATAAATAAATAAGTGATAAGATAAAAATCTTGTATTTTAGCGAAGGTCAAATAATAACATTACTCAAATATTTAGTTTTCTGCAATGTCTAATAAATCAATTACTTCAAATTACTATAATAAACATAAAAAGTTAAGGCTTTAAAGTTACTCATTAGAATATAATTACAAATTTGATGATTTATAATATTGATATGAATGTTTATCAGCGAAAGACAAGACTATATGATGCTGAAAAATAAACGATTCATATAACCCTTATAACGTATTATTTGCGATATAATTAAGAAGTTAGAAATATGCCAAAATGGAGTCATATTAAAATAGAAAATATATCATTTGAGATTAGCTTTACACTTAAAAAAAAATTCTGTTCTTCAGCATTTATCTGATTGACGATATTCCTAAAATAGGGCACACACGACTCATGATCTCTCTCGCGAAATTTCAAAGAATTTGTTTGTATTTATGTAAATAAATCGAAGATTTGATGTATCGATATATTATCTAATAAACACGAAGCAATTACCTGGCTAGTAACTGCAGTTATACTGAACATGTAGTTTTCTTAAGGTCAAGTTATACAACCATTTGGTTTTACACTCTGAATCATTTATTTTCCTTGTATGAGTAATTACTACTTACAATTATGTCATAGTATTTTGTATAATTTGTTATGGAGGTATTATTTCCATAAATAAATAATAAATGGTTGATTTGAATTTCTTCTTATTATTTTTTAATTTATTTGCATTACTCTTTATTTAAATGCATCTCCCCTATCATATTCATACTTATATTTAGTAATTCATATTTTGTATTATAGTTATATCCTAGATTCTACATTAAATAATATGTGTTTAAGCTTATTCAATAGTTCAAATCATTAATTTGTGTTTATAAATTATTCATTATTTTTTCTTTTTTGTTTATTGTTACATAATTTACAATATTTTTTTATTTGATCTAACTAATTGGTTATATACCTGAAATATTCGGTTACGTATAATTATTATTGGTTCTAATAATTGTTTGTTTCCGTTCATATTATTTTGATCTTGAATAATTATTAGCTGACCTTTAATTATCATGGAAGAGAAAAAATGGTCAAGTACAAAAATAAAATAAAAATTATTAAATAAAAAAAATGACCTAATTATATAAAAACAAAACAAAATAATTTATTAGGTTTGTAATAAATAATTTCTCACTATTAGAAATTTATTTTGACATCCACCCGGACCATTTTCTTCTCCATATTTTTTAGAAGTACTTGAAACGCCGCAACCGCAGATTTAAAATTATTAAAATTTAAGAACTTTGTTTCAGTAATTTGGATATGTTTATTCACAGTTCTGACAAGTGTCCGATTAAGAAGATGTCGTTGGTTGAGATGCTCCTGAATAAACTGCATTTGTGATGGAGAAATATTGCAGTCGACAAATATAGCAAAGTTTAACCCTAAAAGCCCTAACAGATTATATACATAAAGTTTTTTTATGTTCGTTATTTCTTCATCTGGATTGAAAGCATTGAACTTATTCGATTTATATCATATGTATTATAAGTTCCTAGTGAAGACTATCAGCATATTTTTAACGCTATTTGAAAATAAATTGGAGTTTTACATGGAAAGAATATTAATAAATTATAAATTTATTAACCTTCAGGTAGCAGAACCTTTCGGTTTAAATGATCCAATGGTCAGGGATTTCAACCAGAAGCTAAGATTAAACAAACAAAAAATTGTTATACTTTTTTTTAAAGGATATTGACAAACACTAAAGCGAATGAGGGTTTCAGAAAATTTTAAGAGCGCCGTTCATTATTTTTGGAGTTGAGACGGTCGCGACCCCTTCTTATGAAATCTATTAAAAAGGCAGATCCACAATTAGAATAGTCGGAACCTCTCGAACTGTTTATAAACTACGATAGTGCTATCTCGTCAGGTTATGCACATGTTACATAACCGCATATAAATAGAACAAAAGATATACAAAGAGATATGAAAGGCACCTGATAAATGACTATATTTTTTTTTTATTGCAAGTTTACGATCTCTTTTACCGCATCATCCGTTTCGCTATGGACGAATAGTGAATTAATTAAGTGTAGCAAATTTTTAAAAATAATTTACAGCGTTATATCATTGTTAAATAGACGGAAACTAAAATTAATTTTAACCATTAAAGATTTAAATTATGGGCGCTTACTTTTGGTCTTCTGCTACTGTAGTTCCTTTGACTATCCGGACACAACTGAGGTTTTATTGTCCGTCCCCTACTCTTATATTCGAGAAGGCACGGTATAGATTCTCTTATTTAGTAATGTTTCTCATGAAACAAAAAAAATCGTGATATGCATTACCGGTCAAATTTTTTTCGAAAAACGCCTTTTGCGCATGCTCTCTATATCGTGAGTCGTGACATATATCATTTTTTAATTATTTATTTTATGTATTAATTCGATTATAGTTACATTAAATAGTGTAGAATAAAAGTTAAAGAAGGAGTTACGAAACCAACGATAAAAATCATCAAATATTTACATTAAACACGCTCTCGAGTTTTAGATAATTCATTAGGCAGTGATAAAAAACAGTAATTCCATTATTTCAAGAATAATCTAACGGAAAAATTCTTCAATTTTCATTTATTCTTTGATCAGTTTTAAAACCTATTGTTCTCATTATACTACATATATGAGTGTGATTTGTGAGATATTTATTCATGCAAATAATTATTTCAGTAGAAAGTACTAGTCTCTATTATTTTTATGATTTAATGCGAATTAAGGTGTTCATAATACAGTTATTTAGTATTTTAATTTATAATAATATATAATATTATTATTTAATGCGAATTAAGGTGTTCATAATACAGTTATTTAGTATTTTAATTTATAATAATATATTATTTTGTCCTGTCCTGGGCCGGTCCAAATTTATTCCGGTTAGGTTGGTAACCATGACAATACCTCTATCATGATTATTGGATGAATAAACTGCCATATGCTTAAACTGCCACTATATGTAACTGGCTCAAAGTGCTTTTCATTACAAGTAATATGTGGGTCATTAACAGAAAACGTGGAAATTATACGTATCGATCATTTTTAATCTCTTAAGAGAACGCCAGTCATTGGATAAAATAATAACTATTCCACTAATTTCGTTATAATATGGACGCTATATTTTACCTCCTAAATAGATACATAAGTCGAAAAAAGTCAAAAATGGTTATTTTTTCCACTGCCTCGCCATGTCCGAACCCCTTGGTTAGGCACTTACAAAATTCGTATTCGATCTAGTATTGATTATTTGAACTCAATAACTGATTCAGTAAATTAACATATGGGGATACCATTAAAATAAACGTCTCATTAACCGCTGTAGCCATTAAAAAAAACAAAAAAACAAACTGTTTGTCCAGAGATTTTTCCTTCACACCCTCACAGAAAATGTTAGGGGTAATAGCTTGGAGGGTAAGATGGCTAGATGGCTGGAATTCGTATGGAAGGTAGTGGGTAGCTTCTAGGATTGTTCCAAATCTCCATTCAGACGCTGTCATCTTCTTCAGTTTTGCAGCGGCAGTCTTTGTGGAGAAACTGTCTTGTGGTCTCTTACCACTTCCCTCCATCGCTTAAAAAAAAAAAATTGAGTTTTAAAGTAACTTATGATAGAGAATGCTAAAGGTGTTTGCTCTCATATTCATTTTTATTTTATAACAAATTACTTTCATTAAAACAAAAACTTTAAAATTTTAAGCCCTCACTTTTTAAAATACATTTTTCATTAATGTGGGAAAGAATAACTCTAGTATTCATAAGAATTTGCTTTTTCATTTTTTAATGAATAGAGACTGCTTTTAGACGTATATTGTTGGAATAAATGGCAATTCTGTTCCATGTAGTTCAGTTACGCAATCGTTATGTTTCTTGTTACACGTTGATTTTGTGTTAAACCAGTGTCAAGTATGAAAAATAATTTTGTTTAAAAAATATTTTTTTCACTTCTCCAAAACTATGTTTTCATTCTCTCATTCACATATTTATCATTCCCTAACTCACCCTTTACTTCTTAATTGACATATTTTTCATTCCCTCACTAACCCTTCATTCGCACAAATTATTTTTTCATAATTTTTTAAAACCATATTTAAAGGTAGTCCTTCGTGGCCACTATGTAAAATGCAGAGGTGCTATGCTACTAAGTAGATATACTTTTTGCAGCTCGAAATGATGACTTTTTATTTTTCAGATTTTAGGAAACGAAATTTTCACCTCTTCAGATAATAACCCATATTATTTTAATTGCTGTTTACGCTACACACTAATAATTTCATGATTATACGCGGTAAAATTACCAATTTATTACTCATGAAGAATACATTATGAAGTTTATCGGCAAGTTTTCTTAATGTACCCTTTATTTAAATTAAAAACAAATTATAAGAATTGGTTAGAGAATAGACTTTAACGTATATTAACCATGATAAAGTTTATCTTAGTCCTCTTAGGGGTTAATTTTTTTTTTTATGAAAGAGCAGAAATCGACTCAGAAATGATGAATTCATGAGTGAAACTACATACAACATTAATTCAAAATGATAATCTCTTTTGGAGTATATGGAAATGTATCTTACACATGTGTTTCACCATATATTTTCCTTATTTATGCAATAGGAATAGATTTAAATATTTTAAAATGTTCATTAATTAAATGTTTTCCCATACTCCATTGATCCTCCTGGGACTTACCCAGCGTAAGTAAAATTGGAAAAAGGAGATCTGGGACAAATCTCCTCCCTCCACGACCGTTGTCCTAGTCAGTATAGTCTCTCCATGTATTGAACCCAAGGCCCTTCATGGGTTTTAGTGATACAGGAAATAAAATATAAATTTCTACCTACACGATACGGCTCCATAAAGTTTTTATGTGATTATGATGTACCGGGAGTATTTTGATACTTTATTATAATTTTTTCTACTGATTGCTATTTTTATATTGTTGAATTTATTAAAACATTGGAATGGAGAGAAGATACTTTTTAGATGATATTTTTTTGCAGTCTTTCACAAAAGATGGTGCAATGATATTGTTACGGGCTACTGGGTGTAAAATGGACTAAATTATTACTTAATTCAAGAATCTAATATTTATTAACAAATTAACAAGAATACAATGAGATTATTTAAAACAGTTAAATTATTAAACTAATATCAGTATACAATAATAATATTCTACTAAATGTTATCTAATTTCTAAGATAATATACAAATAATATAAGATATTGTTTATACTAAGTAACTAAACTATTTATATAAATTTGTACAAATACAATAATATTACACTATAGTTTACAATTACAAATTAACACTTACAGTTCGCTAACTAAAGTCCACCGACCGTAAGACTCTTCAAATATGACAAACTGCCACACAGTCTATTACACTTATTACACGGCCACTAATTGTCACTGTTGCTCACTAAGCACTTAATACAGACTGATACTAACACTAACTAACTCACACAAACTGCCACTAGTTAACAACTGCTACTCACTGGCTTACTACTGACTCGTCTTATTACTACTCTTCTTATTACTACTGCCTCGTCTTACTACTGACTGCCGCGGCCGAAAACGCTGTCCTTTTTATATAGGCAAGGTAGGTCGTGGTGGGGCATTACTCGGAACACGGACGAGGACCACCTAGACCGATCTAGAAGGTTCTACGCCATTCTATAATCCCTTCCGCTTAATCCCATTGTTTGCCTAATCCGCTCTAGGCAGATCAGAAGCCGGTCCTACTTTCCGCTCTGACCGTAACACTGCCCCCTCCTTAAAAGTGCTCTGCCCCAGAGCATAGTCCGGAGAAATCGGGCGGTCATGAGCTTCCCTCGATGGAGACGCATTTCCTTTCCAGGGGTTGAACGTGCACACCAATATGGCGACTCCAGAGTTGGCGAATATCTGTTCAAGCATGTTCCTGACAACCTTCCACTCCAGGCCGTCATATCCACAGCCCAACTTAGGGATCGCGAGCTTGGTGACACGCAGTCTCAGAAGCTTACTCCGCAGGTCGTCGAGGCTTCGCCGCAGTGCGTCATATGTGGGCTTCTGATCAGTAGCACACTTGGTAACTAAGTAGAACAGGTGTCGTCCTTCGTGCGTATGGTGGAGTGCTTTCCCGACGCGTGGTCCTTGGCGTTCCAGTTCCTCAGTTCCAGCAAACTTCTTCCTGAAGACGGTTGCAATCCCTCGGGAAGTCCTCAGATCTTCGGCTACACAATGGGCCAGAGAATAGTCCGCGGGTAACGAGAAGATATCTCTGTATACTGCCTGAGTTACTCCACGGGAACCTTGTACCTTAGGTTGTGCAACTGATACCTTACTGGCCTCCACGTTGTTGAGGTACCTGACTTGCTGGTCTTTTGTCGGGCCATGGTCTCCTTTGTATGGGGCCAGTCTATTAAAATGGACTACCCTGGGTTTTCCTTTTGGCTGCTTTCTGATCCTATAGATGACGTCGTTTATCCTATTGATGATCTCAAACGGGCCATCCCAGGAGTTCTGAAGTTTAGGTGAGTAGCCTCGCCTTCTTCGAGGATCATGTAGCCAGACCAAATCTCCAGGTTGGAATCCACCTTTCTCTGCCCTGATGTCGTAACGCTCCTTCATTCTGTCACTGGCTCCCTGGATGTTTGCACGAACCTTCTCGTGGATGTTATCCATCCGCTCCCGTAGATTCGTGACGTACTCCTCACCTGGCCACTTGTCCCTCCGGTGACTTGAATCGCAGCAGCCACATTAGAGCCGCGTGGTCCGTTCTCAGCAGGAACCTTCTTCCGTATAGATATTTATGGAAGTGCTCTATGGATTTTACTACTGCCAGAAGCTCTTTCCTTGTGACACAGTAGTTGCGCTCCGGAGCTGAGAGTGCCTTGCTGAAATATCCAATCACCCTTTCTTCTCCGTCTTGGAGCTGAGAGAGGACACTTCCTATGGCGATGTTGCTGGCATCTGTGTCGAGTATGAACTTGCCCTCGGGACGTGGATAGCACAGAATAGGAGCACTACTCAATTTTCTCTTCAGCTCCTCGAAGGATGCCTGGCACTCGTGGTCCCAATGGAAAGTCCTTTTCTCCTCGGTAAGCCTGGTAAGAGGTTTTGCGATGTCAGCAAATCCTTTCACGTACCTCCGGTAATAGGTGCAGAGCCCGAGAAAACTTCTCACCTGGTGCTTATCTCGAGGTACTGGCCAGTCGGTGATCGCTGCTATCTTCTCTGGGTCAACAGCAACTCCGTTGTCTGACACAATATGCCCCAGGTAGTTGACTTGCCTTCGGAAGAGATTACACTTCTTCGGGTTCAACTTTAGGTTCGCTGCACGCAGTCGTTCGAAGACCTTCTCCAGATTCTTCAGATGGTGAGCGAAGGACTTTCCCAGCACAATGATGTCGTCTAGGTACACCAGGCATACTTCCCAAGAGAGACCTCTTAACACGTTTTCCATCAGCCTCTCGAATGTGGCAGGAGCATTGCAAAGCCCGAACGGCATTACTGTAAACTGCCAGAGCCCAGTGCCAATTGAAAACGCCGTCTTCTCTTTATCTTCAGGTGCCAATCCAACCTGCCAATATCCACTGCGGAGATCCAAGGTAGAGAAGAGTTTACACCCCTCCAGGGTGTCCAGCGTATCGTCAATCCTGGGAAGCGGATAACTGTCCTTCTTGGTGACGTTGTTTAGAAGACGGTAGTCTACGCAGAACCTTGTCGTTCCGTCTTTCTTCTTCACCAATACGACAGGAGACATCCAGGGGCTACTTGAAGGCTCAATGACACCATCAGCTGCCATCTCCTTAATAATCTCCTCGGCGTCCTCCCGTTTAGCTAACGGCAGCCTCCGTGGGACCTGTCGGATAGGCTTTGCATCCCCAGTGTTAATCCTGTGCTGGACGATATCCGTTCTACCCCGTGGTCCTGGGCCGATCTCGAAGACGTCATGCCATCGGGTAATCATGTTTTTTTACCTCCTCGCTCTGTTCAGGTGAGAGGTCGCGACATGATTCATCCACAAATCCTTTTAGTTCCTCTGGGAGTCCTCGAAGCTCGGTGGGATGACGTTGCAGCTGACGAACCACTGAGGTAGCGGTGGTACACTCCCCGACCGGTGTTCCTTTCTTTAGCGTTACCGGGAAGCTGTTCAGGTTCATTAGCCGAATTGGAGTGGTAGGTCCGATCTTGATGAGAGACCTAGCAACCAGTACGCCGCGTCCAACCTCTTGTTCTTCGTGCCTTCCAGGTCCGAGTAGTGCACATTGACCCGCGGGTAGATGGCCTTCGACCGTCCCATGCGTCACGATTTGGCTCCGTGCCGGTAAAGTGGTGTCTTCTGGTAGCAGCACTCGTACGCAGAAGTCCTTTTCCTGCCGAAGTATGACTTCCTCGTCTCCCAGCGTCATCACACCTCTCGACATATCCAGCTTGATCCCGTATGCGATCATGAAGTCCATGCCCAATATGACATCTTCATCGATCTCTGCCACGAGAGCGCGGTGCTGCAGATGTTGACCCCCGATGTGCAAGGTGGCATCTGTCTCCCCGTAGACCTTGGCTGGCTGTCCCGTTGCAGTCCGTAATGCCCAAGTGGTCGGTATGATCTTCTCAGCTGGATGTGTCTTCGAGTTCAAGATCGTCATGCTCGCGCCGGTATCCACTAGAAGACTTCGCAGCTGCCCGTTCACCATCCCATCAACATAGAAGCTGTTTGTTCTGCTTCCTATTGACGCAACTCTGATGGCAATCCTGGGGGCTTTGACGTAACGGGTTGGACACTTGCTTCTAGGGTGTCCAAGCTGGCCGCAGCCCCAACAGCGTATTTCCTTCTTATGGGTCCTGAGAGCATCCAACACTTTGGTCACTATGTCCTCGACGCTGGTTACCGCATTAGGCTCTGCTCCTGCTGCTCGAACTCGCGCATGGCCCCGTACAGACTGTCTGACAGCTTCAAACTCCATGGCCTGAGATAATGCGTCTCCCAACGTTTTCGGGCGGGCGAGCTTCACCGCTTGTTGTGTCTCTGGGTCCCGCAGTCC
The DNA here is from genome assembly GCA_964056705.1 of Troilus luridus. Lineage (NCBI taxonomy): Eukaryota > Metazoa > Arthropoda > Insecta > Hemiptera > Pentatomidae > Troilus > Troilus luridus. Next base: position 50,491,178 of record OZ057414.1, read on the forward strand.
ATCCAGGAATTTGTCGACAGCCAAACTCTCGTAGACATAGTCAGTGACCGATGGGTAGGCGTTCCTCACCAGCCGGGCAATATCCGCTTCAAATTCCTGCAGCGTCTCGTTGTCCTTCTGGACCCTGTTCCTTAGCTGTGAGCGATATAGCTGGTCCATGTGGCGGTGACCGAAACGCATCTCCAGCCTTCTAATCAGCTTCCCGTAGTTAGACCGCTCTGACATGGGCATTCCCTGCAGCACTCTCAAGGCGTCTCCACGCAAGGCCAGGCACAACGCTGAAGCTTGGGTCTCCTGTGACCACCCGTGGATCGAAGCCGCTGTCTCGAAGAGAGTCATGTAGTCCTCCCACGGCGTCTTTCCGTCGAATACTGGAATGGTGTTGTGAGCTGGTGGCGTCCCATTATTGGCGGGCAGAATGGTTTTATGAAGACTGACCTCGGGGGAACGGTCGGTGTCGTTCATCGGTGGGTTGCTCATACGTCCCTCTAGAGCTTCTACTCTTTGCCTAAGTTTGCTTTCAATTGAATTCAATTTTTCTCCTAACCTAGATTCTACATCAGCTACTTTATTATCTACATTGGCTAACTTATTCTCAACACTTTCCATTAACTTAGTCTCTAATGTACCTAATTTAGACTCTAGTTTATTTTCTACATTGCTTAACTCATTTTGTAAATTACCTAGCTTATTTTCTACATTGCTTAACTCATTTTGTAAATTACCTAGCTTATTATCTACATTGCTTAATTCATTACCTAGCTTATTTTCTACATTGCTTAAAGTTGCAGACAACTTGCTTAAATCGGTTTCAAACAGAGCGTCATCTGGATTCTCCCCTAACTCTACAAAAAATTGACGCAAGCGATGTTGCAGTACACTTTTATTTCCGGAAGAATCCAGATCACGTTCTTCTAATTCCCGTTTTAAATCCGCAACTTTTAAATCCATCAATTTAAGACTTTGAGAAGCCATTTTTCATACAGTAGCCCAATAATTACAAAATACAAGACAAAATAATAACAATTACCCAAAATCCCACTTCTGACACCAATTTGTTACGGGCTACTGGGTGTAAAATGGACTAAATTATTACTTAATTCAAGAATCTAATATTTATTAACAAATTAACAAGAATACAATGAGATTATTTAAAACAGTTAAATTATTAAACTAATATCAGTATACAATAATAATATTCTACTAAATGTTATCTAATTTCTAAGATAATATACAAATAATATAAGATATTGTTTATACTAAGTAACTAAACTATTTATATAAATTTGTACAAATACAATAATATTACACTATAGTTTACAATTACAAATTAACACTTACAGTTCGCTAACTAAAGTCCACCGACCGTAAGACTCTTCAAATATGACAAACTGCCACACAGTCTATTACACTTATTACACGGCCACTAATTGTCACTGTTGCTCACTAAGCACTTAATACAGACTGATACTAACACTAACTAACTCACACAAACTGCCACTAGTTAACAACTGCTACTCACTGGCTTACTACTGACTCGTCTTATTACTACTCTTCTTATTACTACTGCCTCGTCTTACTACTGACTGCCGCGGCCGAAAACGCTGTCCTTTTTATATAGGCAAGGTAGGTCGTGGTGGGGCATTACTCGGAACACGGACGAGGACCACCTAGACCGATCTAGAAGGTTCTACGCCATTCTATAATCCCTTCCGCTTAATCCCATTGTTTGCCTAATCCGCTCTAGGCAGATCAGAAGCCGGTCCTACTTTCCGCTCTGACCGTAACAATATTTAAACATGATTCGTCAACTTTCTGATGAAATGAAAAAATAAATAATACAAGTTTCTAAACCTGAATGAATCCTTTAGTTTTTAAAATATTGAAATGTGATTTACTAGTTATTGTAAATCACATTTCAAAGTGAGTGAGTTTGCGAACCCTAAGTTTTCACGTTGCGTCAATCGGACTTATCGCGCAATAGTTATTTAAAAAAAAAATAACTGGGATTCAGTATATGGTAGAGACTGTAATGTTTCAAGGAGAGAGTGATTTGTGTGTGAAGTTATGGAGGGAGGTGATTTGTTCTAGATCACGCTCAACAGCCAGATTCCCCCCTTATTTTGGGTACCCACTTTATAGAGGCTGGGTGAGCCCCAGAAGGTTCACATATGATTCATCTCCGGCTGCTTACCGACTAAATAAAAGTCTTGCCAGCAGAAGGATTTAAACCAAGATTTTCGGCATGGTAACTCAGTGCTCTACCACTGAGCCACTCCGTTCCCTATGATAGTTAATAAGCAATATGAACATATTGAAGTTTTCATAGGATTTCTTCATTAGAACGAATTCATCTGTTTGGAAGTGAGGATCATTTGAGCCCAATTAAGTTGGTAAGTAAAAAATCATTGGTAATGCCTTCCCTTCTGAAGAGACGTAAAATGGGGTTCCCGAGACTGTACGATGTCAGGTATTCCCTAAAGATCCTATCCTAAGTATAACTGGAATGCTATAATTTATGACTCTCAATGTAGTATCGTTCGATTAGCCATAGAAGCATCAAGTCAATTTATAATTTATGCATGAAAACGCAAAGGGCTTTCAGGTGAAAATTTTAGGCATGTTTCATCAAAACAGTTAGAGTGGTTTGGGCACTGTTATCTATAGAAATACACGAATGGCGACTTTCTCACGGACATTAATTCGTTAAAAATAAAACATCGATACTGGGGCCTACCTGTCAATACTGTTCTTACCCGTTCTACTAAAATAATTTTACTTTGTTGTTTTTCCTTTTTTTTTTACTTTAAAGGCTTTGAATGCAAAACATTGTATATATCTGTTTTATCTCCACAAATGAAATAATTACAAGCTTTTGAAACCTTCAATTTGCGGCCATTTTGAAATGAAATGGCTGATAGTAAGATAATGCTCTATGGGTCATCCAGTGATGGTTTGTGACTGGTTCCAAATAAAATAATCGGTAAAGTATCCTCGGAGGGCTTGGCGGAAGGCCAATGGATCTATTTATTTACTTGTATTTTTAATTTATTTCCATTATTTTACGTTCCAAGAAACGAAAAACCTTTAATTTTTAGGAGAAATAGTTGTTGGTCTGAATACTTTTAGTTTATAACTACTAAATAAAAACATATATGAACTTTTAAAAGTAGTAATTAATGGAATAAAAATATAATTATTTGAAACTCAGTAATAATTCCATTATTTATTTATTAAACATTTGAAAATTACAATTTTCTATCCACACTTAAAGTACTGGTGTGATTTTAATAGAATTGTACAAATGGAATTCAGTTGTTGCATTGAATTATTTTATATAAAATAAATTTTGTATTCACCCAAATAGCTCGGAAGATGACTACAGATCATCTGTAGGGTCAACCAGCATTTAAGGGTGAGCTTTAACTGCTAGCCATTTTGGGATTTTTGGAGAAAAAAAAAATTGTGAAAATTAAGGAAATGACAGTGACAAAAACCAGGTACCAAAGGGTCACAAGGATGGACCTAGAGGAGACCTGCAGAGAAGGCTGAAGAGGGAAGATGGCACAGCAACCAGAAGATTACAAGATCCGTGAGATGTTCTTATTAACTTGATGAAGCATTTTATATGTACCCCATTATTAGTAATTTCTGACATTTGCTATGTATTAATTAATTCCAAAATAATACCTTTAAATTATATTTGCTTTAATGATTGAACTGTTTACTTAATTCTGTTTCACTATATATTCATTACACAATATTGAGATTAGTAAATTGGTAAGCATACAAACCACCTCTGGAAAAAATCCAATCTAAAACATTTATGGACATTAAAATAAATAATAAATTCAGTAATTATCTTCAACAATTGCTATATATAAGATGAATAGCCTAATTAAGGGCAGAACATAGCATTTATAAAATGGCAAATATTTATTAAGTAAACAAAATAAATGGTTTGATTAACAAAACTAATAAATTATTTTTATTTAAAAAAACATACCAGTATGAATATCGTCGCTGTAACGGTAACACATTCTACAGGTTGAATTACACACTAAGAAAGGCATGTATTATGGTCAGCAACATGGCAGAATATGATTTTTTGATACTTCTCTTCAATAATTCTGAAAAAAATTGCCAAGTCAACAGTCTCTCCTGTGAAGTCGCACAAAGTGTAAATAGGCGGTATTGTTTTGACACCGACGATATATAAGAATGTCCTCCGACCAGTAGTTATGTATGCTAGAGAGGCATGGACCCTTACAAAGCGACAGGAGAGTTACAGCTTGGGTGAGGAAAATCCTGAGTAAAATATACTGCCCAACCAAAATTCGAGAACACATATACAATAAATACCAACAGAGAACTTAGAGATCTTTATAAAGTTAAATGATTTATTCTCCTATATTATAAAAAAGAGAATAACTTGGTTGGGACATGTTCACTGAATAAACCATGAAAGACAAGCAAGGAAGATAGTGGAGGGACCCCTGGACGGTAGAAGAGGGAGAGATAGACCTAGGCTAAGGTGGCTGGAAGATAATGAGGTTCATTTACAGTTTCTGGGGGTGAGGAGACGGAGAAGAGCTGCTGAAGATGGCTTTGAGTGGAGGAGTATTACGAGGCCTTACAGTATTATATTACGAGAAGTATTACAGGGTCCTTCATGGACCAAAGTGCCGTCAAAGATAGACAGATAGATTATTTTATCACTAAAACCAGTTTTTAAAATTTATTTGTAAACAGTTCATAGCTTCTTTAGTATTGATACATTTTCAAAGATCAATTGAATAAATGTAAGTTTTGCTAGAAAAAAACATGTTAGCACCAGTTTGCAAACTAAATATTGTATATAAAATAAAATAGATCCAACATGTTTTTGTTTTTTTCTCTTCTACAAAAACCACCAATAGAACAACCATTTTTTTTGTTCAGTATGAAATTTAATTCCTTTTCAAATAACAGGGAGAGTCTCCCCAACCCAAAGTCGATCTTAATCTTCTAAGCTGAAATAAAATAAAATAAATTTCCTATTGGATTCTCTATCTTTTGGGCCAGGAAGTTAGAATCAAGTGCCTTATCTGAGGAACTATTGGAACATTGAATTGCCTGAAAGTTGGTTTCACTGATGAGCATGATTCTTATTGTTCTAACAGTTGCAACTGTACTTTAGAAATGTCTGTTTTACCAATTTAAATTAGAGCCAGGACTTATATTTTGTTCAATATATAATTTTGGATTTTAAGACAAAACAAAAAAGGAGCAGAGCCCGTAAAACAACAATATAGTCATTCACAAATTATTTTAAATGGTTATAATTTATAGTTTGGAAAGGGCTATAAATAAAATTCTTGAAACATATGTATTTTTTTTTATAAAAGAGTTTTTAGGGATAGATCTACTAAATATAATAAATTTGGTCTACAACACTAGTTATTGATATTTAGTAGAAAAGTTTCTCTTTTTTTTTGAACCAGATAAATTCATCAACAATGGTCAATGGTAGGAGTCAAATCAAATGGAGGAAATTTTATCTAAACTGAAAAGAATTAATAATTCCTATGATTTATTCAATAATAATTATTTTCACATTAATTCAGCTTATTTTCAATACTAAGGGGTTTTGACTGATATTTATATTAGTTTTTCTGTTAGAATTAAACCATTGTTGGACATTAATTAGATTTTTGTTTTAACCAGCAGGTTGGCAACTTTTACTTTGTTGAAATCTTTAGTCATGCCTTGGGGAATCCCTGTATTATTAATACGTTGCAGATTATCCTTATCCTTTGATATATGATATCAAAACATGGCAGCCCAAGTAAAATTATTTTATCAGTAGCTTTGGCTAGACACCATATATCATTGACAGTTTCATACAAAATATAGATTAAATGAGAGTATGTTCATGAAATTGATCGAAAATACAATAAAGGTACACGTGAATGTTAGCTACAGGGGTTATTGTTATATGTTAGCTACAATATTAAAAGTCCTAGCATATGCTGATGACATATGCATCATTGAAAGACCATCAGTAGCAATAACAGATGCATTTACTTCACTAGTCAGCTCCAAGAATGATCAGGCTAAAAAAAGAAGTTAAGGAAAAACTAAATACACGTGTATTGATAACTGGCTGACTGGTTTAATCATTTATAGTGGCTCCTATAGTTTTGAAAATGTAAATAGTTTCAAGTACCTAGGATTACTTGTAATATGAATAAGGAACTAACACAGAAGCCTATTGTAGCTAATAGGTATTATTATAGGCTCCTGAAATGGATTAAAAATGCTTGGTGCCAAGGTATACAAAAGTATCTATAAATAAAGTGACTAATGAGTGCTGTAAGGCGAAAAATCAAAAATTGTTATTGTTCAAGAAAAAAAATCTCAGAAAGATATATGACCCTGTTAGGGAAAATAATGAATTGAGAACACAAAATAATAGTGAAATCCTTGGCCTTTGTAAAAAACTCGATATTGCCAAATATATTAGCCTGGCAAGGCTAAGATGTGCGGTCCAAGTCATACGGGTGGATGAGAATCTAGTTACCAAAAAGTATATGGTATTGAACCAGTGGATAAAAGAAAGGTCGACAGAGCAAAATTGAGGTGGTTGCATTGTGTGAGTGACGATCCAGAGTTAAGGGCATAAGGAATTGGTTGGCAGCCTCTCAAGATATAGTGAAAAGAGTTCTTTGAAGCAGCCATGATCCAGTGACAGGTTGTAGTGTTTGGGTGATACAAAAAGGGTCCATTATGAACATAAATTATGTTCATATATGATATATGAACATAAATCCATCAACTCAGATCAAACTAATGCTCCTGATTTGATTTCAGATATAGGAGATCTTGATTTTATTTCAGATATCCTTATCAATCCTGGACATAGTTATTTCCATATTGACTATTAATTTCGACAGTATAAAACAAATAACTCTAATATTGATTTAGGCCCTGTATTAGGTAAAAATTAAAATACAATCTAAAACTTGGTCTGAAGATAATATTGATATGAATATATGATGAGGTTAAATTTATTGGTTGAATTTAATATACCTTTAAACAAAAATGTTTTTACACATGATTTAATTTATGTATAAGAATGATTACTCTGTTATAGTAGTCACAGAATTTTTTATTTGTATGATCACAAGCTGGTGAAGAGTCTAGTCTCTTTTGCCTCTGTAGTATGTCAGAAACCTTTTAGTTTAAATAATTTAATAATGGTGATAGTGTGAGCAGTAAAACTAGTCAACTCGAAAGCTTTATTTTATCCATTAATTTTGCTCTTGGTTACGTCAGAGAACCGTGCAAACAAAGGCTGAGTTGAGAAAAATTTCAAAGAATTGTAAAAGTCATCCTGAAGTGGTTTTACATATTCATGATTTTCAGTAAAACTCTATTTTGTTAAGTCACTCTTTTAACTTGTGCAAGTTTGATACAAGCTAGTAGTAGTGGCAAGTTTAATGCTATATAGTTGTGAAAAAGTGTAGTATTGGTGTAACATAGTTGAATGATTCTTTATTAAATAATGCATTCATAGTATAATATATTGGAATCACGCATTCACTGTAAATATAGACACTTTTATTTATTATGATATTTTTAATTTAAAAATAACAGCCTTAATAATGAATTTGCTAGGAAAAAAAAAATAAAACTTATATTTAAATTTAGTTTAAATTAGTAAACACTAATATATAAAAGTAGCCTTACTTTATATATTTTATATAAAGCTCAATTTTGTTTACTTTATTGTAAAAATAATTACTCACTGAATGTAGCAGCTAACTGAGTAAACTGGCAAATGACTAATGCTCTATTAATATTATTTTTAAATATATATATTAGGAAACCATTTTCATAGAAAGTAATTCTATTTAAACATTCTACATTATAGTTTATGAAAGAAAGGTAAACATTGTCTTTGTTTTCCACTTTTTTTTATGTAGATAAAATTTAATGAAAGTCTTAGTTTAAATGAAATAATGGAATTTCATTTAATCATAACCCTTAGTTTAAATTAAATATTGACATTTTATGAATACAGAGCTAACACAAATTTAATTTTATAAATCGAAGCAGTTATGATTCTAAATTTTTTAAATTTAATTTTATCCATCTTATTAAAGGGAATTGTTCCATCCACCATTTTGTTATTTAGTGTTTTTGAAGGAAATAACATTACAAATCAAGCTTTTTTTAAATTAAAGTGATGGTATACGTGGTCAGGGAATGGTCCAGAGCTTTTTGGGAGTGAAACTATCAATGCAGTGTCAGAACATCTTTCCACCTACTTCGAATAAAGGTCAACAGTTTTATTCAAGGTTCATTTTTAGTATATTTTGAAATAACGAAAATATTTTTAAAGGTATATGTACGTATGTGTGTGTGTGTGTTTTTTTTTTCTTTTCTTTCTGTGTAGGGGAAAAATCTTTCATAAGACGAAGTGTAATCATTTAAGAAAAAAAGTCACACATCAGTGTGAGATTCCTACTCACTAAAAAACCACCTCCCAATTCTCCTTTTACCATCCCATGGAACAGCTGTCAAGCATTACTTCGTGGGGGGCAGAAGGGCCATGTCCCTACTTCTTCCTTGGACAACTTATGTGGGATTAGCCAGAGCTTGGCCTCTCCTTTCTCCATCCTGTGTTCTGAGCCTTCTTCCGATTTGTGCTGTATAGTCTGCTGCAGGACTCCAATGCTCCTGCCTAATCATCATCAAAGTGGCAAATATACAGTGTGTGTGTGTTTTTTTTTTGTGTTTTTTTACGAGGGTAGGTGGAAATCTTCAAAAGACGTGAATAGGCCCGTACCTATCTGTGTGTGGGATTTTTACCCACTAAAACCAACCTCCCTACACCTGTTTCTCACTCTCCACGGGACCGCCGTTAGGCATTACATCATTGGGGGGAGTGGTTGAGTACAGCCTCATTGATTGGAGCTACCTCCTGGCTCCCCTTTCTTTCTCCTCCTTTCTTAGCTTTTGTAGCACCTGTGCTGCTAACCTTTGGCCTGCCATCCAATAATCCTTATTAATCAGCATAAGGTTGACAACATTATCTGCAGTGGGAATGCGTCGGAACTCCATCCTCTCTTCTTGAAAGCGGGGACAAAAGAAGAATATGTGCTCTGCGCTCTCTTCCGCTCCTGGGCAGAATGTACATACACCTGTATCATCGAGCTTAAACCTATGCTGGTAGGCTCAAAAGCAACCATGCCCTGTGAGAAACTGAATGATGTAATATTCGACCTTCCTGTGGTTTCTATTAACCCAAGCCTCAATGCAGGGCACCAACCTGTGCGTCCACCTTCCACTGAATGCCACATCCCAACTAATAATTCCAGACATTCTCAATAATAATGGTTTTTGGATTAACTTCTTATTTTTTAAAGTTCAAGAGTCTTTACTAATATTTTACATATATTATTAGGTTTGATATTTTTATTCATGCCTCAGTTAATCACTGCATTATTAATTTTTTGCAGATAATCCTTGTCTGGTCATGGCAGTCCAAGTAAAATTTTTTATCAGTATCTTTGCATAGACACCACATATCATTGACGGTTAAATACAAAATATTCATTTTGTAAGAGTATGTTCATGAAATTAGAGGAAAATTCCGTAAGATTCATGTGAATAAAAGCCAAAGGCAGCATTATGTTTTTACACATGGATTCATAAAAGATGCAATTGATGAGATTAAATTTGACAAATGATTTTTTTACAAAGTAAGCCAAATGAATTATATTGATATAGTAAGCATTAGTTCCATTCAAAACCAACATTAGTTCATTTTGGCATATTTTATGGAATGGTTCCTTTCTGCTATGTGCCATCCTTTTAATCAGTTTTATTCACGGAAATTGTGCTCCAAGTTATTGTATACCCTCCTCTCTCTCATCAATATGTCACTGTAGGATACAGATAGATATCCGTTTTATATATATTTTCAGTAATTAAATGGCAAAATATTAGGTACTGGTCAAGCAAATGAGTAAATAACTACTGAGAGTAAAAAGTAAATAAATCCATTCATTGAAAACTTTTTTTCAAGACAAGCTACCTCTTCCGCTGCTCTTCTCCATCTTCTCACCCCAAGATGCCTAAGGTCTGCTTCCACATCGTACAGCCATCGCATTCTTGACCCGCCTCTTCCTCTTTCTCCATCTGGACGTATCTTCATTATCAGCTTTGGGAGCTTTTTTTTATCCATTCTGTGAACGTCCCCCAACCATCTTAATCTTCCTTTTTTAATACAACAAACCTATTCTCCGTACAGAGTGTTATTTTAATACATTAAAAATAAAGATAAATTATGAAGATATAGTAAGCCCCATTATTTATCTTCTTCCTCTATGTATCATGTACCTCTTTTATGATTAAATTTACATTTCCTATATTGTTTTTTTCTTTTCTGCTGAGTATGGCCGATATAAGTAATGTAAAATTCAAGAATTATTGAGCACATTATTGAGCAGGACGGAATAACCAAAGATTTCATACTCCCTTTAAAAAACCCCAGGGCCATCCACCGGGCTACCAACCCGCCATCTTCGGCTTAGTAGGTCGTCATGCTAACCACTTGACCATAGGTCGCCCCATTTTAAGATTTGGATGCTCTTTATTAAGTTAGTTCCTCTTTGCTATTATTCTCTTTCTGTCCTCGAGGTGCTTCAATAGGTGAAATACCTCCAAAGGTATTTTCTCAAGGTAAAGGTGTTTTCTGTTTTTAAACTAGAGGTGTTTTATTTAGAATTTTTTACACGTACTAACAAGTATTTTATGTCTCTTCTAAGCTTTTTCTCTTTTATATTGATTGTTATTTATTTTATTGAAATAATTTTTACTCTATTTCATTTTACTGGAGAGTGGAGAGTGGTATAAGCCTATTTATTACGGTTTTATTATGATTAATGTAGTTATATTTAGCGTAACTTTAGCTAAGATAACAATAAAATATTTAATATAATAGAAAATAACAATATAAAATCTGCTATTCTATGGTGTGACGTCAATAACCTTAGCTTTTTGGGCGATTCATTGTTTATTTGATATGCGTGTTTCAATCAGCTGTATCAAAATTTCCTTTCATTGAGATATTTTACAGGAAGTTGCTATAAGTAAATATCTTCCATAAATATTTATAAAACATCCACTGATGTGGTTAGCTAATAACAAAGGATAAGTAGATATTAGGTATCATTCATGAAAATTTGAAGTATTTTTTAAAAAATAGTGTACTGTTTCCAAGAGAAAAGTAACATAGATTTATAGAAAGTGAATTTTATACTCAAAATTTTCAAGTATTCAAATCTGAATTAATTTTATTTAAAGTCAACGGAAAAATCATAAAATTTTTGAAAGTGAAAAAAATTATAATTTTTGGGTCAGCATTCCTCTACCACAATTTATCAAGACCGACTGGATACATGAAGTATGTTTCTAAGCTGGTGATATTTCTTAAGCCAATATAATGAATAATATTATATTATTACCCTATATAATATAGGGTATATTTTGTCCCTAAGTTATTAATATTAAGTCCCTGTATATTTTGTACACTTTTTTGAACTAGTTTTAAATATTTAAAAAAAATAAGTTGCATCCATATACAGTCATTAATTTTCTTTATATATATTGGAAATGAATGAATGTTTGCAAACAATCTAAGCAGTCTGGTGACAGTGACAATTGCGAGTTCTTATCCTATTTATTGTCTATGTTTCTGTAAAAAAATATTCTATTTCGTAGAGGAAATAGACCAGCATTTTTTTTATCTCCAATTTTTTCAACAGCCAGCATTTTTTTTCCAATTTCCTCACAAATTAAGATCTATATCTGGAATTAACAAAATATTTTCTCTTTTATAGGAATTAGATTTGTATGGGACTAAGGATATATTTAGTTGTTGTCTATTTGTTTATTTTATGTCACTTTATGCTACTATGGCTAATCTGACGATGCTAAATTTTAAATTATTGGAAAGCTCTAAATTTTGCCTATCCAGGTTTAATTACGGTAGTGATTTTTAACAGGTACCTGACATTGTACAGGCTTGGGACCCCTGTGTAACGTCTCTTCCAAAGGACTGCATAACCAAGGATTTTTTATTTCCTTTAAAAAATCCTATGGAGCACTTGCCAGGCTACAAACCCTTGATCTTGGGCTTAGGAGGTTGTTATGCTTACCACTAGAGCTATTTAGTTATTTCACCGTTTTGCCAAATCTTTCTTAATTGATCTAGGAATTTGATTGTTACAAATATAATTTAAAAAATTGAATCAATAATAATACTTCTTTGGAAGTTTAAAATACCTGATTGAAAGATACCTGATAATTGAAAGAAATCAGTATAACTAAGCGAAAAATTGCTATACACAATTAAAGCGTATGAGGAAAGAATAAATTATATTGCTTCATCATTTACTTCAAGTTTTAATTAAAAGTGATTACTTTAAGTGTAATTATAATATTATTAAAAAGCACTTAGTTAAGAATAATTGGTTATAGTTTTGCTAATTACTTGTTGGCAATATAAGCTAGGTTTAAATATTATACTTAAATATTAACAATTTATATTAATTAACAATTAACAATTAATATTAACAATTAATATTAACAATTATTTGTAGGATTTCCAGTATATGCTCTGAGAAGTTTCTGGCTAGTCTTATAATAAAGCACTGTATCCAAATTTTCCTAGCAGGCCCTCAAGAAACCCTAAATACAATTTTATTTGATGTTATATTTGAGAATATTTTGATTTTTTTTCTTTTTCAAATGCAACATAATAATGATAAAAGGAATACAATTGATATTTATGTGATTTTAAATTGATAAAAATACTGTTACGGGCTACTGGGTGTAAAATGGACTAAACTATTACTTAATTCAAGAATCTAATATTTATTAACAAATTAGAAAGAATACAATGAGATTATTTAAAACAGTTAAATTATTAAACTAATATCAATTTACAATAATAATATTCTACTAAATGTTATCTAATTTCTAAGATAATATACAAATAATATAAGATATTGTTTATACTAAGTAACTAAACTATTCATATAAATTTGTACAAATACAATAATATTACACTATAGTTTACAATTACAAATTAACACTTACAGTTCGCTAACTAAAGTCCACCGACCGTAAGACTCTCCAAATATGACAAACTGCCACACAGTTTATTACACTTATTACACGGCCACTAATTGTCACTGTTGCTCACTAAGCACTTATTACAGACTAACTAACTCACACACACTGCCACTAGTTAACGACTGCTACTCACTGGCTTATTACTGACTCGTCTTATTCCTGACTGCCGCGGCCGAAAACGCTGTCCTTTTTATATAGGCAAGGTAGGTCGTGGTGGGGCATTACTCGGAACAAGATCGAGAACCATCCAGGCCGATCCAGGTTGAACGAGATTGGCCTCGGCAACTTCTTTAATCACTTCCGCTTAATCCCATTGTTTGCCTAATCCTGTCAGCCGGTCCTACTTCCTGCTCTGACCGTAACAATACAAATAAATTGAAAAAATAGAACTTATGTGCAGAAATATCTTCACTCTTGATTCATGTTCTCCATTCACTATTTCCCTTAACTGAGGAATATAATTAATCTTTTTGAGAACTTTTGCCTTGAACAGTGAAAATTTGTGCTCAGTGGGACAGGACATATCATTACTTTATATACAGTTATTTTCTGAATTTTGGTAGTGAGCAATTTTTCAAATACTTCAGGAGTTGATAAAAACAGCTATTAGCTTCTGTAGCACTTATACATACCACTATCTGCTGCATATCTCATCGTACATACTTAAAACTAGGTGCCAAAACTACAAGAGCCAATTTTAATGGTTGGGCCAGTCTGCCAGTTACCAGTTGTCATGAATTTAATTTTTTTGTTTGCTTATTTGTAGCAAGACCTTAAATATGCTAGGATTTGGTTGCTTTTGGTGTGTATTATGCCTATATTGCCTACATTTATAGAAACATTGCAGAAAAAATTGTCTCAGAACACTGGTTCAAATATACTGTTGTAGCATCTATTGATGGGTTTTATTCTTTGATCAGTGATGTCATTTTTAATCATTTACAAGTTTCATCAAAAGCATGATGAACAAATTTTTGATGACTTTTCTTGGATGAATAATTTTCAATAGTTAAATATTTAGAATTTTTGTAGCCTTATAAGCAGAAGTGGCCATATGCACTCCATGTTTGCTCCACTACAAATCACATACATATATATGTGTGTATGTACATGTAAAATAATTATATAGTATGTAAAATAATTTCAATAAGTAAAACAGGTTTATTTTCATTAACGATTAATCCAATTTTTTGATCATTCACTGCCCTTAGTCTCATCAAAATCAGAGTAGTATGTTAATAATTCATAATAAAATAAATAAATAATATTCTTGACAGTCAATACGTATGCACGTAATGTACTAGAGTTTTAGCACTTTTTATTTTGTTTTATATGTTTGTAGCTGTACAAAAATGTTGAAAAAAATTCTTTTTATCACATATTCGCATCATACAAACCTATTACTGAATAAATCACTACAACACCTTACAGATTTTTGTGTGCATTTATCCAGAAGAATGAACAAAATAAGAAAATTATAGTGTTCTAAATGTATAATCTATTATATAAGAAAATGATTTTGGTGGAGGTCAAAAAATAACTCTTTAAATAATAAACTATTTATAAGAAACTGACATTTCAATCCACGTTGCAGGTCTTCTTCAGGGCTCAAACGTTCCTCGTAGAAGCATTGATTTCTAACAAATAGTTTATCACTATTCAAAGAATTATATTTTGACATCCACCCGGACTATTTTCTTCTCCATATTTACATGATCAACAAATAATTTAAGATTTTTCATTTTTCATTTAAAATTACTGTTTTGAGTTACATCCAAGTAAAACTGATCACACTTTTCAGTCATTTTGACCAAATACTGTACCAAGTTAAATACTAAAAATTATCTGATACATAATATAATGCCCTTTAATTAAGGTAAGACTAGCATATGGTGATGAGCCCTTCTGGTATAAGAAAATAAAAACTTCTTGATTTTTGTCACTTGATATGCACACTTTAATACTAGTAATATCTGCTGGAATGATGTTTTTAGCTGAACACATAAGAAAAAATGATGTAGAATACAGGAATGTATTTGCTGAGTAATTTTTGGTGACAACTCACTAGCTTTCAGTTTGTTATATCTTATAATTAGATTTTTTTCCGTTCACCAATTTGTTAAATTTCGTTCATTGAATGTCAAATATAACCTCAAGAAATGTGCATGATGAGGATATGCTATTCAGGTGTAATTTTTATAGACAATCATCTGTATTTGGAATCTTAATAAGAAAAATTAGTGACTTTAGAAAATTGTAGTAATATGTAATAATACCCTTGTAACGAATATATTGTGCTTACCTCTTGAATTTAGAAAATTCCTCCTCAGATTCAACCGGTGTAACCAATTTTTTTGTACAAGTATTGTGATGATGGTGGAGAAAATCGTAAGCGGTTACCTAAAATGATTACCATACCTTTTAGTAAGCAGAGGGAGAGTATATGAAAAATCATAGCCATTTATAAATACCTTGAGACAAAGTGGTTTCCTGCATGGGAGAAGTCTTTCTCCTATATGGTATTAAGAGTCTACAGTTAGATTATCCTTGAAAGGTATTAAATTTTCATTTAAAAAGTTAAGAAATATATATATTTATAAATTATTGTACCTAATCATCTTTGTATAATTTTTATTTTTGTTTCTTATACATTTTCAGTTTGGGTGATTGAACACATAGATAATGGGAGAAAGAGTTGAATAATTAGAATCAGTTTAAGAAAGGGTTGCAAAGCTATAGAAGTTTATGACTGATGCCTTATTATTTTTATGATACGTGGATGACAAGAAAGACACTGCAGTGGTGGAATGAGGAGGTTGCTGCCCTATGAGTATTCCAATTAGGAGATTAGCCCAGAAAGAGATGAGTTACTCGATTTACTGTGTTCATAAATGACTGCATAAGGAAACTAGAGAGATACTACTTACTTACTGATGGGCGCTACGGTCCTACATCCTACTACGGGGAATTTGGGCCCCTTCAAGGACCTTAATCCAGTCACTTCTGACCTGTTCTTGCTCACTCCATCTCCTTACTCTAAGCAACTTGTGGTCTTCTTCAACATCATCCAACCATCTCATTCTAGATCTTCCTCTACACTGTTTTCCTCCAATTTTACAGGGGTCTTGGCATTCTAGTTTCTGGCATCCGTTCCACATGTCCATGCCATCTGAGGCGAGATTTTTTCACAACCAATACCAGGTCTGGTTTTCCATGCATTGTACAGAGCTCAAGATTCTTCCTTAATCACCACGATCTATTCTCTCTTATTGGCCCGTATACGTTTAGATCAAAGTATTTTCCTTTCCCAGACATAGAGTTTTCTTTTACTTTTGTCTTTCAATAACAACAAGTTATATCTGTAAGAAGTGGTAGATGAAACGTGGGAAAGACCTTACATAACAGTCATTGCTAAACTAAATAGTATAAACTAGTTCCCTCCAAGCATTCCAGTATTGTTAGAAAAATCGTGGGCTTGTTATTTTCAAGGCCTGCGGAAGTATTGATTATTCAAAATACAGCAACTGGATCCGAAACAATTCCAGAACCGAGGAGAAGGACAAGAAGAATAGGACCTATCCTGCTAGAGAAAAGAGGACTCTAGGACTGGATATCTGGACCAAAATTACACATAGAAAGTGGCTATTAGACCAAGGAAAAACTTCTGTCTCATTGAAGGAATCTTTCCAATCCAATAGAAAAAGCAACTAAAGAAACAGTTCTAAATCTTATCGGTCAATTTGTCTTCTGGCTACTGCAGGCAAGGCATTTGAGAGAATTGACAGATTTACTCCGGTGAAGGAGTCCACTTTGGCTGATAGCCAGTACTACAAATCCAGTAAAAATCTTGGAGAGGAAAAGTTGTAGAGTGAATGAGAACGTTGTTACTACTCGCCATTGGGTTTAATCGGCTGTTCTCTAGCCTTAGCTGTTCGTGAACTATAACTGAATTATTAATTATCAGTAATACGAAAGTAAAGGAGGCCATCACAATAACTAGTAGGAATTATTACTTCCATTCTATGCCATCTAATACATACCACAGTATGCTGATTGACCTCAGACTTTGGTTTGATGAACATTGGGACAAGTATCTAATGAGATAGCTCGGGTATGTCCAGAGATCGTTAGCCATAAGAAAAGCCGAAGTCTTGTGACTAGTGTAGTCAGCTCTGCTATAATGGATGCAGCATCGTTATGGTTATCAAGGTTCATCGAAGAAGTAATCAGCGAGTTACTCGAGTATTTATTGCATTGTGTTGGAAACGCGAGTGGAAATTATCCTCTTAAATGATGACAGCGACGCTTGAATTACTTGTGGAAGACATCCAATGTCTGATTTCTGGTAGTAATATCCTATATATTAATATAGGAACCCTGTGAGATTGACTATTATCTATTATACTACTCATTATTACTCAAGAAAATGATGGGCCTGAGAAGAATCTTGGACGACAATCAGTTCTAGGAAAGTGAGTCGTTCTAATTGTGTCCGGGCAACATAGGTGGTGTGATATATCAGACTAAGCAGATTAGTAAATAATACATGAATGAAGGGTCATTTTATTTTAATGAAGCCAGCGTCACTGTGGAGGAAACGAGGAAGGTGAGCGGTTCGTCAAAGGAGGAAATCGATAGATCAATAGGCGCTTTCCAAGACGAAGATACAGAGCAACCCAAGCAATGGTCTTCAACTCAGTAGCATTGAGAGATTGTTGAGAAATCAGCAGTAAACAGGTGAGAAATTTTCATTTCTCATCAGGAAAGAATCGAATGCACCACCGACGTAGCTAATTCCTGGTTTCAGGGAGTTAACTTGTCACGATTTATTTCGTCAAGACCCTTTATCGTTAAGTCCCTGTTGTGGTTTGAGCTCCTAACTGGTTGCTTTGTGCAAGTGGTGAAAAAGTCTCTTTACTTAGAAGATGAGTAGAGATTCAAGAAAATGTTTATGATCACGAAAGCATTTATGAAAAAAATAAAGAGAGATGTTGGAGTTCATGGACATGAATTTCTGTATTGGCTAACGGTAACAAGGCCTAAAAAAATAAAATAAAATCGAATTTACTTCCCTTAATCTGGTAAGCGTAAATGAAAATGCGTTTTGCTTAAATTGAATGTATAAACCAAAACATAAATTTTATATGTGTTATATTAGAACGATTTTTCTCCTCTTGCAAAAGAAACCAAACAAAACAAAAACAGTATTGGTTTTCTTCAATATTTAGGACTGTTTCGAACACTTTGTACTTGCAATAAAGGGTAAGCAATATGCTGAATTTCTTAAATAAAATGGATCTTTAATCTGCTATTTTATATCTGTATAAACGGACGGATAATTCGCGTAAAGATTTATGATTTTTATATTAACAATGAAATGGATATATCTAAAGTGTACCGTTTCATATCTCATAGTTAATCCATTCCCTGTCGTTGTATTCCATACCTTCGAAATGAAATGCTTTTTCAGTGGCTTATTTTTACTATATATTTTTAATTAAATCAGAACGAATCAATGGTTACGATGCTTCATAAATTTTGTGAAAATGTCCATATCCCAGTCAGTGTTTTCATTTATCTGTAATTTTTATGTACATTAAAAGATAGGAATGAGCTGCCAGTGGAATGAATTAAAACAAAACACCTGGGTATTTTAATTGGCACACCTCAACTTTGGCCTAGAAATATCGAATAAATAAATAAAAAATAAATAAAACCTAAACCCCTGAAGGGTATTGCCATTAAACAAAAGAAATATACTCGTAGATTGTCCTGTTTCTAAGACAACGGTTAAGCGGACAGGTGATTTGGCCAAGATCACCCCCAACCACAAGGTTTTACACCAATTAAGGTATCCGTAGAAAAGAGGGTGGGTGATCCCCAGGTGGTTCTGGAGATCCTACAATGTCCAGCAGATAACAATTCAACTCACTAATCTACTTCACCTCCTCTTTTCGAGTAAATAAATTAATTAAGAAAACTCTTATTTATACAAATGAAGATAACATGAAGAAAATGAAAGTGAAATGTATTAAAATAATCTCGTTTAGAATTAAAAAAAAAAATTTCACAGAGAAGATATACTTACCCATAACGCTATCAATGATCGCTCCTAGTAAAATCTATCCTTTCCGGTTCTCCCCAGTTCAGGGCTTAACGGAAGGTGTGAATGCTTAGAGCTAGGCCGAGTTCATTATTATGTTATGACTATTATTTTGTTTACGTTATTTGGAATAACGTCGTGATTCCAAAGGAAAACAGAATGTTATTCGATTGCGGATATTTATCGGTTTCTTTTGCGGAAGGATGAGGTTTATACAATATTTGCATGAAGTCTGATGGTTTGGGCTAATTCGGAGGTGAATGATTAAATCTATGAATTAGGTAAGGTCAGTGGTCAGTGGATTAGTGGGAGGAGGAATTTAGGAGATTTGGTAATAACTGGATTTATGGATATCAGATTTAGGTAAAGGGACAGAGTGGGTGGATGTTGAGGTCGAGTTTGGGAATCATGGGGTTGGGGGTCTGCTCCAGGGGAGGTCACAGATTGGGGTGTCTAATCTATTCCACCTAGTGTTTGAACTTGTTGTAATTAGTTCAGTCAGCTTAACATTCAACTGCTTCTGTATAAACTAGTCAAAATAGTAAATAAACGAACTGCTCAAAGTTTTATGTCACGGAGAGAAAATGAACTTGCCCTGGTCAAAGTTTATTCACTTAATGTTGATTAAGACAAAATAGGTTCAAAGCTTAACATATGCAGAACTTTCAAATAATCTTCTTCCTCTCTCTGTTTGTGCCATTTTTAACGTAGAGAGATCTCAATCCTCTCGTTCACCTTCATTTGTTTGAGGGTTTATTACCGAATATAATCTTCGTAAGGAACTTTGGGGAGACCTCAGCAGGTATCCATAACCTCATTAGGTCCCGTTTCTCATCCGTTCAAAATACAAAGTCGAACCACTTCAGCTAGAGCTTTTTTAAACAGGATCAGTCCAACATTGTTGATCTCTTATCTTGTGTCCACGAAGAAAAAGTATCTTTGTTTTCCCGTACATCCACCGCAGGTACTTTATTTCTAATCCTATGTTCCGGCTCATGGGTTTATCAAGCACGGTTCAACTTTCGATCCCATATATAAACGTAGAAAGATAAATTGCTTTTTATTGGTCCTCCTTCCTCTTTCAGTTTATATATTTCTTTCATGAATATATTTTTATTCGCTAAGATTATCTCCTGAAGTGCTGTTGAAATAAGGCTTTAAAAAAGAGATTTGGTTCCGATCCCATGTTTTCTTCTAAGAACAAACATGGGTTCCACCGTCTATCAACCTGGTTTAAATCCAAATTATTTCGATTTGAACAGTTCCTTAATAAGGATTAGTATATTTTTACATATGAATTTATTTTATATTTAATCGGAGGAACGGACAAGCTCAGCAAATAGATCGCTGAGTTACTATGCTAAAGGTCCCGGGTTCAAACCCAACCTCTTTACAACGTGTACCCTTATTTGTGAGAAAACCTAGAACTTGGATGTAATCACTGCAAAATAGCTTCCCTGCACGTCCATTGGCCTAGAAATTGTACAGTCTTAATCATGTACTGAACCCAAGACCCTTCATGGGTATTAGTGGTTCAGGAGTTTCTTTTATATATTTATAACCTGAAAGAGACTTGATAGGGCTATAATTTTGCATTGTGTTGAGTTGCTCATTTTAGGGATGGGGACCATGACATTAAGTTCCAATAATCTGGTAATTTTCCAGAAAAAAACATTCAACGGACCTTCACCAATTTTTGACCAGTCTGGGCTAAACTATTTTTTCCTAGGAATTTTTCAACCTTCATGTTCTCAATAGCACAGTAGATTCAAAAGCAGATTGCATTGATTTGAGAGATTACTTTTGTGTTTTCTTAACAAGCTTTTAAGTGAGTTTTAGTATTCTCCTGATGATCTTCATTCCGACTATTGCCAATTTTTGTACTGTCCGGATTCGAGTTATGATGGACTTTATGTAATCTACCTGGTCACACTCTAGATCTATTAAGTGGAAAGCTTGTTTATTATTGGCTTCAAGGAAAACCTAGTTGATATTGCAGATGGAGGAGATTTCTACTGATATTACATACTATCAGATAACTATACTAACTTAAGCGTAGTTAACTTAACTTACGGGAGGTATCTCAGATTTATCTTTGTAGTACAAGTAATTTATATTACCCCCCCCCCCCCCCAGGAACGCTCTTACGGTCCTGTGTTATCCGCGATGGGTACCATAGAAACAACTTTTCCTATCACCTTTCTCCACATTTCTTATTTACAAAAGTAAATAAGGAACTCTTAGTACACCCCTAGCTAGTATTGCAAAGTAGGCCCTGGACGATTGATAAAGGAATAATCAGGAGAATGAGCGTGATGAAAACTATACTTCGTTTTAGAAGCTTTAGAAATTTCTTTTCTACAAATAAGGAGTTACATCGGTTTAAATGGCACAGATATATTAAATATATTTATCGCCGAAGAGCAGTATCGGAAATATAATAAAAATAAATAACATTCCTCTCAATACAAAATAAATTTCACTCAAAGTCATAAATAAATAGTATTTGTCTTAATATTTACTCTAATAGGGATCTTTATTAGGTCGATATTGGAGAAATGTCTGTTCAAAAGTGAATATATTCCATGTTTTATTTTAAAGAGATTTCCGTTAAATTCTTATGTATATGCATAAAACAAAAAAAAATTCTTTTAAGGGTAATTTTAGAGAACCGACACAAATGCTTTTCAAAAAATTACATTCTTCTGTACCTTTAACAATTATTTTATTATTGTTATTAAATAAATACAAGGTAGGGATTGACGCTGACTGTTATTTCATGAAAAAACATGAAAGCTCTACAGAAGCGACTAGGGCTTACATACTCCTCCCGGATATATACTTCTCATCTTCTCCGAAATTTCGTTTAAAAAGTGATTTTTGTATTTTGAGCATTTATTAGACTTTGAGCACGTACATAAAATAAGAAACAACAAAACCGCGTAGAATGGAAACAATAAAGCACGGACATTTATTTTGTAAATAAAACTATTTATTTATAGGTGTTTATTTGCCTCCTGCTCTTTTTATATACTCGCGAAAAATAATTGAATGTAATTATCATAATTACAAGATTATGACGTTATCATCGCATATTGCTATGTTTCAAACATTCCAGTTGCATAACAGGAATCTCGATAAATCAAAATTTTTATACTACCATATCAGGACGATTTGGACTTTATACTCCTATAAGTATTATATTATTATTATGTATTATACTATTATTATTATGTATTGCATATATATTGTATGTAAATATTTATGGTTAAACAGAGATTTTGAAACAAAAAAAAAATATACTCCTCCTTTACTTTTCTTCTCTGAAATTTTATTAAAAAAGTGATATTTGTATTTTGTGAATTTATTAGACATTTAGTACGTATATAAAATGATAATTAACAAAACCGCGTAGAATGGAAACAGTAAAGCACGAACATTTATTTTGTAAATAAAACTATTTAGGTGATTACTTGCCTTCTGCTTATTTTATATACTCGTAGAAAAAAGTGTTTATAATTATCTAAATTACAAGATTGTAACGGTATCGTCGTACATTACAATGTTTCAAAAATTCCAGTCGTATAACAGGATAAATTTTTATACTACCATATCAGAAATCTTTATTTATTTATTGGGCTCTACAGTCCATGAAGAACCTTGGCCTCTGCTAAGTTTTTCCGCCATTCACCTCTGTCTGTTTATACCAATCGCCTTCAGGACACACTCCACATCGTCGAGCCACCTGAGACGGAGCCTTCCTCTCAATCATAACCATCATTCGGTACGCAGTACATCATCGTATACGGTATATCTTCTTGGAATTCTCGTTGGGTCCTCCCTCTCCGCATGCACCAACATTTTTCCGTTGCTATATACAAAACAGCAGTTTTAATTGACCATCTTTCTACTGGGTGAGATTGTCTTGGGTCAGCTAATCTCAGTGTCGGAGATATATCAGAAATCAGAGAACCTAGAAATGTTTTCATTACAAAAGTGAATAAAATTATAAATTTTTTTTTTTTTTTATTTATTTATTTATTTATTGCTATTTACAACTATATTACAGTAATATAACAAGTAAATTGGCTGAGTGATACATAATGACATGATATAATGACAAGTAGAGAAACTACCCACTGGTAGTACTCAAATCGCATGTTCAACTAAGAAGGTCACGTGGCCATCTTCTTTTCAGACGCCTCGGAGGATTATCGGGAATTGAACTTCCTTATGTTTCAGTTGTTGCATATGGTTAGTGCCTAAATATATTTTGAGGATAGGATGTGGTTCATTCCTATATTATTTTCCATTGCTATTATTCTCTTTTTGAACTGAAGATGAATAGGCGAAATATTGAGGGAATTTTCGTTTCATATTTTTAGTTTAGGGACTTTTTTTTTGTTTAAGGCTTTTTGGTCGGGTTTTTACAACAAATGTCTTAATGCGATAAGTAGCTTATAATATCTATTACCTAAACCTAGACCGTTCTACTTGTATTCGAGTCCTTACGACAATCTAAAGAACTGGGAAGATAATCTATGTTTGAGTTAGGCTTATCCCCAGAGTTTGATTCTACAAAACCAGTTTATCAGTACGACAGTTACCTAACTACTCACTACAAAACTCAATGGAAGTGAACTAACTTAGGAAAATGGACCCAATCTCAAACCGTATATCTGATGCCTCAGTGAATAGGTGGTTAAGTAGATTTTTTTACAAAATGAGTTAGTTGTACTAAAGGAGGCGGAATCCTATCATTCTTAGTGAAGTGGCGATGTCAGTCCTTGTCTTGAAAATTTAGTTATTGCTTTTATTATAACTCCATTTCAAGCCTAAAACTACGAGAATGTCACGAGCCCGCTTCCTTCAGTATAATTAATACATTATTGAAAAATTCGACTTACCTTATTCACCGGAATCACGGATATATAGGGTGAGATTCTTCAATCCATTACGCTCATATTTATGCTTATACAATAATATAAAGGATGTTCGAGATTAACATTTCCAAAGTCTCCTCTACACGGCGTTGAGTTCATCCGAAGTATGGAAGATACTTTCCACTATTTGACTCGGACCAGGTGCAGAGCAATCCTCAACATTCGTATGCCGACCAGCCCTGACGGTCGTGTAAGTATGTTAGTTGTTTCAATATTGTGTCAGATAAGAGGGCGACGTTGGCGCTACCTAATGCTTGCCTAGGCACGTCCCTTCCAGCCCTTACATACTAATTCTCCATGTCTATGTCAGCCTGTTTGTGTCTCGTCCTAAAAGATCATATTTATTGTAATTCTATGAGGGAAGAGTTGTGTTCTAATGTTGCTCTTTCATGGCGATTATAATTTCCGCTCATCACCTGAATTTAAAGCCAAGTTAAGTTCATGCATTTTTGGAGATATTCTTGAAACGTATTAAAATAGAAATTATAACTGAGTTCCATGAGTCTTTATCGAAAGAAACTATATCTAGTGTTATTTTATTAAATGTATCACTACAACCCAAGCTGTGCAGGGAGGGAGGATTTGTCCGAGATCACGCTCAATCTTCAGGTTTTCCCCAATTAAGAGCATTCACTTTATAGAGGCTGGGTGAGCCCGAGGACGGGTCCTCAGATCCCAGTGGGTTAAACCGCGGTTAACAGATTACATAATTTATCTGCCACTGCCGAATTTAAACCCGGAACTTCGGCATGGTAATTCAGCGTTCTACCCACTGAGCAACCCCGCTTCCTATTAACGTCCAGTTACAACGTATGGTTCAACCATATAAATGAAAAATATAATTTAGTCTTTTAAGCGCACTTTTTTTTTTTTTTTTACGAACTGTGGACAAATTTAACTTTTATCAAATACCTTTGTTTACATATTTACTTCAAATGAATCAATGAGTGTCACCGGCAAGATGTTAATTTGTTAGTATCTGTTTGTACATCATAAAACAATTTTTTGTTAATTTGCTTGCATCTGTTTGTACATCATAAAACATTTATTTTTATTTTTCCATCAAATATTATCTTCTCACAAAAAAAAAAAGCTTTTTTAAAAATTGTTTTGATTTAGCTAACTGATCTTTATGTAGTTTTTTGCGCTGATTTCAAAAATGACATTGGTTTTTTTTTTCTATCACGTAAGGCTTGCCTACAAAATAAAGTTGAAGTTTTTGGAAAAAGTACAAAAAACGGAAAATTTTGGATTTTTTTATTATTATTTTAAAATGAATAACAACAATACCTAATGTGAGCATGTAAGTGATGCACATGTGTTGTAAAGTTATTAAAAACGTTAAAGTCTTTGTAAAAACGTTTTCTTTTTCCATCAAAGCTTCTTTTTGTACTTTTTTCGGCTGTGTTCTTGTGAATTTTCCCTTTTTAACATCCAACAGTAGTCTGCCATCATGTTGACATTCCATCGACCTTAGTATCTGCGCTCCATTTCTTTTATATCTTGATGGAAACGTTCTATTTGTTCCTCACTTTTAATATTACTTCCTCACAAGATTTTCTGGAAAGTAGTCCAGATGTGAGTGAAGGAAATGAACTTTGACACTCATTTTGTAGTTTTGTAACAATTCAGCAACCAATGTTTTGTTGTTTGGGTCTTTTTGTTTCCAAGAAAGCCTGTTTCAACAAGTTTAAATGAATTCCAGGCATTTTTTTCTTCCATTTCCATTTTAGTGACAAAGCTTTCATCTTTTAAACGTTTTCTGATGTCACGCCCACCAATCACAAAGATACTTGAAACACTCTCCTTCTTTGGGTAATGCTTTCACAAACTGTTTTATTAGCCCCAGTTTGATATGAAGTGGTGGAAGTAAGATCTTTTAAGGATCCACTAAACTTTGTATTTCAACATTTTTAACTCTAGGAATAAGAGCCTTTCTGATTGGCCACGTCTGTTTGACGTAGTGTAGTTTCCTGTCACGGCTATCCCACTCCCAGAGGAAACATGGAAACTTTGTGTACCCACTTTGTTGACCTAGTAACATGGAAATAACTTTCAAATCCCCACAAATGGTCCATTTATGGCCAGAGTAGCCGAACTTATTAAGAACAAACTCATGATTTTCGTAGCATTCTTTCAATTGGACTGAGTGTCCAACTGGCACTCATATCGGTTAATAAGTATATCGGTTACCATTTTGAAGAAGTACAGCTTTCAAACTCCTTTTTAATGATTCGATGAAAAGTCTCCATTCCTCTGGTTCATGCGTGATTTTGAACATTTCCATGATTCCAGGTACATTGTTTCAGAAAACTAGGTCACCCTCTTGTATACAAAAAAAGGGACAAATTCCTTTTTTCTTAATCGGTAACGTGAAAATGGAACACCGGAGGCTAACATATGTCTTTCTTTAAGTCTAGACCCTAAAATTTTCAGGTGAAATTTGTGACATATCTAGGCGTGATGGATTGTTTTCACTATTTTTTCTGTAATCAGCACAAAAAATACTGTTAAACCCACTAGTTAAATATGCTACAACTTTTTCATCGCAGACTTGTGTAATCATAATGAAAATATTCTATAAAAATTATAATTATTATTTATTTTAGATAATAATAAATTTTAGTAAAAAATCGGAAGGGGAGTAAAATCCTACCTCTACCTCCATGAGGTGCTCCCTGGTGATTGCTAACAGAGGCAGTACCGAGGAATGGCGGTATAACCATAAAGGAGTGGAGGAAATGGCAGTCAGGGGGCGGACGGGGCTCCAAGCC
The DNA here is from genome assembly GCA_964056705.1 of Troilus luridus. Classification (NCBI taxonomy): domain Eukaryota; kingdom Metazoa; phylum Arthropoda; class Insecta; order Hemiptera; family Pentatomidae; genus Troilus; species Troilus luridus. Next base: position 50,518,186 of record OZ057414.1, read on the forward strand.
GTTGTCCTCGGGCTTTAGTGAAGAAACCTGTCTAGATCAATTACAGCGGTCCTCTAGGTTGGGGGTTGACTGATAGGCCTGCTCCCTATCGTCGGAAAAAAAACTTCACAGCATACAATTCTAAATAGCCTTGGATGTTAGATCGAATATACGGCAACGACAATGGCAACGGAAAATGACAATACGCATAGCAGCTTGGAACGTTTTTGGACTAAATACGAAGACAACTGAAGTAGAGGAAGAGTTGAATAGCTTAAGAATGGACTTAGTAGTATTGACGGAGACAAAACTGAAAGGACAGTGGTAATTTCATTCACTTCTATAGCGGTGTTGAAAAACATAAAAGAGCAAAGTCTGGAGTCTCAATTCTTCTAAGAAAAAAATGTGTAAGAACTTGATAGATTTTGAATGTTTCAGAGAAAGAATTATTAAACTTGAGGTAAAAATGTTAGGCCACCCAGTAGTCTTCTATGGTGTTTATGCACCAACGGACGATACAACAGACCAAAAAAAAAGATAATTTCTATAATGACTTACGGGAACTTTCCGAGAGCGTGGCTGACAGAAAAATTTTGCTTTGGTCAGGAGATCTAAATGCAAGAACAGGCATTACAATAGTTTATAAGGTGGTGGGAAGATATAGTGAAATAACTGTCAATCGTTGTGGCAGGCGACTGATAAGTATTTGTGAGGTATGAAAATTAAAATCCTAAATGTTTTTTTCAAACATAAGGAAATGCATAAATACACCAGGCTACAAAACAGGGGAAAATAAAGTGGTTAAACCTTAAGATGTGAGAATTATGAGAGGAACCGAACAGATCATTTTTTATTAAATATTGAAATAATGATCAAACATCTTGCATCGGCCTTTCATAAAACCGACCAGAAGTGAGCAACCCACAGCCATGTATACAATTTAACATACGAGTAGATAGTATGCAACAAAAATCGGTCAAAATTCTTTTTCAAAAGCGGTTAAAAACAAAATTAACTTACAAAGCCCCTATTGAACCAGTAAAAGAATACCATCACCTGAAAGAAGCTGCTGCAGAAGCATTAGGGAAAAAAGAGTTTCCGAAAAAAGGAAAAAAAAACCATTGTTGGAATGAGAAAATGGGAATAATGGTTGCTGAAAAAAAGCTGTTATTCTCTACATGGCTTTCAAGTAGGGATCCGAATTTTTCCGAACAGTTTAAAACTGTTAAAAGAGTAAAAGGAGTACTGGGAAGGGAAGTGTTCACTAATAAATAACTGCATGCATAGTCAGAAACCAAAGGGAGCCTGGAAGGTATTAAAGTCCATAAAAATCCAAATCGAACTGATTCTATTGACTTTATTACACATAACGACTGGATCAAATACTTTTCTGGATTTCTTACCGAGTGACGCACAGAACTTATTATTGAAACGCCTTCAATTAATATCGAAATAGACGATATTGAACCGATATCTGTTGAAGAGATAGATGAGTTGCTGAAGGGGATGAAAAACGGGCGATCAGGTAATATTCCTATCGAACGTATTAAAAATGGGCCACTTGAACTTAAAAACTACATAGCTGGTCTTATGACAACGTGTATAAGAAGTGGAACTGTGCCAGATGAATGGCCTGAAGGACACATAACGCCAATTTTTTAAGAAGGGAAGTTAAAAAGAATGCTCCAATTACAGAGCGATCACAGTTACCAGCAGCATCAATCGCCTTTACGGCCGTATATTAAGCGCTAGGCTGCAAGCAGAATGTAATAGGAAAATACCTGAAGAATATGTATATATCATATTTTTACCCTTACGCAGCTGATTGAAAGGAAGTATGCAATAGCAAGGTGAGTATAATTTTCATAGACCTCCAGAATGTCTATGATACGGTCCCATTATGCAAACTATGGGAATCACTGGAAAACATGGAAATAAGCAAACATTTAATAAGAGCCATCAAGAGCTTATATATTGGGGCCAAAACAAGAATGAAACTGAGGACTAGACTGACATACCACATTCCTATCACTAAAGGTCTCAAACAACGAACTATCCCCTCTGTTATTTATCCTAAATGTTGAAGAGGTCATAAGAATTTGGAAGAGAGTATGTAGGGGAATGGGATCACAAATTATTACCATAAAGCCCTTTACAACCTACAATTTGCTGATGACCAGGTGGTAGTCACAAGTGATGAAGATAGCAGCTGAACAGGAGGAAAACAGAGTACATGGCAATACTTGGAAATACAACGCTATCCCTCGAAAATTGGGAAACTGAAAAAAACCATAAATATCTTGGTAGATGGATAACAGACAATGGAATCTCCAATAAAGATATAAGAGATAAAAAAGTAAAATGCAGAAAAATTATTGGGATTCTTAACTCTGTTCTGTGGAGTAAACAGGTTAACCTTAAAAAAAAAAATGAATTTCCACTTGTTGGTTGAAAATGTTATCCTCTACGGAACCTAAACGTGGACAATCCGAAAAAGGAGGAAAGGGAGTTTTGGCCGTGGAGAAAAATTTGTCAAAAGGTTGAGCAGGAAACAATGATCCTCTTCGCCGTAAAAACAAGGAGATTCAAATGGTATGGCCACTTAAAAAAAAAATGGCAGGAGAACGATTGCTAAAAACAATCTCCGAATATTGCCCTACGGAAAGGAGGAAAAGAGGACGAGAAAAAAAAATGGTTGGAGGATGTGGAGGAGAGCGTGGCAGCAAGGGGTCTTAGAGAAGGCTGGATCGAAATCTGTGGCGAGACTTTTTAGATACGTAAAACAACCAAGTTGTAAAAATAGTTTATGAAACAAAACAATTATTTTTATTATATTTATTTTCTAATTATTTCATTTTCAAATATTTTTGTATCTTGTCTTGTTTTTGTTCATCGATATTTTTAGAGTTTGTCCTTAATATTTGATCGATTTCTGGTGTAATGAAAGACTTAATGCAAAGGGTGATATGGCTGTAAGTGATTAAAGAATAAGTCCATATCTCATTAATGGAATGGTGTTTAAAAATAGAATAAGTGAATAAACAAAATAATAAGATATAGGTATAATAATAAACTTATAATATTTTCAGCCAAAATGGATAAACCCATTCCAACTCAAACCTTTTCTTCTATGTTTAATTAATAAAACAGCACATATTAACTCTTCCTAATTAACCACATTATAAGCCCTGAAGAAGCCTGCAATGTGGGTCGAAACGTCGAATTCTAATAAATTGTTTATCACTATTTAAGAAATTAATTCTTTGACCTCCACCCAAATCATTTTCTTCCCGGTATACATATATTTGATGTCAACTAATAACAATATTGCTGTGCATTTGGAGGGAAGGAGATGGTCCTACTAGGTAGGGCTAATTTAATGGTTACAAGTTAGCAAGAAAATGAATACAAGATTCAAAAGCAGACATTTTAGGAACGAGAATTATCTTATTCGAAAACGAATGTTTCCTCGAAACATTGAACCTATACTCTCACGTTTTAATGGGTATTTAATGTTTGGTTTATCATGTTGGGCCTACGTGTGCTTAATGTGTCTTAAGGAGCAACATTTAGGAACTTCATGAAGTCATGTGAAACAACGTCTACTAGACGTGAGTCGGAAGGACAGGACGATAAATATTCCGGACTGAGCTCGTTTAAAACACTGAGAACGTACCAAGTGAAACAGAACAATGGCTGATATCAGCTTATCGTTAGCCGACAAGAAGGGTTTGATTAAGCAGTTTCCCCTGAAGAGGTTTTTATCTCCAGCCGGGGGCGAATAAGATGGCATTCCGTTCACGTAGGAGAGACAGATGGAGAGGGAATGTAATGCAGTTGAGGCGAGATGAGAGATAAAGACTAATAAAGTTAGCGACTCTCTCCCTGGCTAATAGCGCAACTTAGGATATGTCCTGGGTCAGTGGTGAGGGGGTAGGGGGTTTGTTCCCTGTCTCAACTGCCTACTTATTGCTTATATCTAGGGCGGACCAGATAAGAAGATTTCTGGCACAGTCTCGTTCATCTCTGGTTATTCAAACATATAGAGCTTAATCAGCTGCTTCATTCCGTTGGTTTAATTTTGAATTCTGATTCAAAATTGTTAACGCCCAAAACAAAAGGTAAATGTAATCTAATTTCCTCATTATATAGCAATTTTGATTTTTATCAAGGGGACCGGACAGCCTAGTGAGTATAGGTCTGAGTTTATGGGGTGAAGATTCCGGGTGCGAATCCGGATATGACGGATGAATTACTCTAGTCTACAAAAATGAACTTTTTTTCTTTCTCTCGAACTAAAATAACATTTTCTAGAAGTGTTTTTCGTGCTGAATTCAAATATACCTTTAGTTTTTCTCCAGTAGTTTTGTGTGATATTCATTTGAATTTTTATAATATTCGAAAAAAATCGATCTAACTCAAAATTATAACTACCCATTCTGCATTACCTAGAAAGTGGCCGATAGTGATTTTCGGGCATATTTTGCATCTGAAACGTCTCTCATCTTGGTCCAACAGTAGTCAGCCAGCAGATTGGAACTCCACTTGCCTTGGTACCTCTTTTCCATAGTAGAAATTTGGTGATGAAAACGCTCACTGTGCTCATCGCTGACAGCTCCAAGATTTTCGGGGAAGAAGTCTAAGTGATATTCCAAGAAGTGAATTTTTAAAGACATGTTGCATCCCATAGCTTTATAAGAATGTAGAAGATCAGTCACTATGTCACGATAGTTTTCTGCTTTATAGTTTCCAAGAAAATTGAAACATAAACTTTTGAAAGACTCCTAGGCTGCTTTCTCCAGTGGATTTAACAGTCCTTCGAAATGCTCCTTCTTTCAGTTTAACATTGGGAATTTCGATTTCAAGTACAAGAATCCATCTGAGTGTTTTTCCATAGCTTTGACGAAATTTTTCATTACTTAAAATGCAATGGAGGTAACAATATTTTTTTAGGATTCACTTACGGGACATATGACCCGCGTTTAGGCCATGATTTTGCAACATAGTGAGACTTCCTATCTCTGCTGTCCCAGAGGCACAAACAACAGTAAAATTTATTGAAACCAAGTTGTAAACCAAGCAATAAAGCAATGACCTTTAAATCACCACATATATTCCATTCATATTTTCCACATTATATTTTCTATAAAATAAGTTTCATATTTTGATATGTCTCTTTCATATCAGCGGCATGCGCTACAGGTATTGATGGAAGTTCATTGCCAATATGTAACAGCACAGCCTTTAAACTAACTTTAGACTAACTTTAGTCGCCTCTCATCTGGCCGGTGTTGAAGCCCAAGAATTTCCATAACTGAACAAATATCACTACAAAACATAATACCATTTTCTTCAGAGAAGCAGTCCTAGAAATCATCATGACGGCACGATAACAATATATCCTTACTTTTTTTTGGAGTAGATTCCACCCTTTGAGTCTGGAAGTTATACCTTCACCTTGCTGTTTAGAAGGATTTAAATCCCGAATCAGGTCTTTAAGGTCTTTCTGATTGGGAAAGTATGGTTCTGATGAACAGGAATTGGCTGCATATGTAGGATCATTTTTATTGTCATCTGAAGCATTTTCAGTTTCAGTTAGGTCAGATTCAGAGTTATCTCCTAAGGTCGTATATGCATATACTGGTATGTTGTTCATTGTGTAAGACAGGTATTATTGCAGATTGCAAATTCGGATACTTAACTGTATGTTTTGTTTAAGATGTGATTCCTTTAATATTTGTCAAACAGAAATAACAATAATCGCATCGGATCCGTATGACGTGAGATATGATGAGGAAGTTGCTGGACACATATTCCAGATGGGGGATGAAAATCGGTAAAAATAAAACAGAGTATATGGTTTTCAACGGTCCAAATTTACCACTTGAAATCGATGATTGGACGCTCAATGCTTGCAAAAAGTTCAAGTAGCTCGGATGCTTGCTCTCTTCTGGAGGAGGTAGTGAGGGTGACATCGAACATAAAGTAAACATGGGGAAAAAAATAATAAGTTGCATAAATTCCACCCTATGGAGTAAGGAAATAAGATTAGAAACTAAAAAGAAGATCTACCATTCCTTCGTAGAGAGCGTAGCCACTTGCGGATCAGAGGTTTGGACACTCACGAAGAAGGCGGAGAATAAGTTGCTTTTCATGGAAACGGATTTCTGGAGAAGAAGCTGTGGTATATCGAGAACCAAGCGCAGCAATCAGAGACGAGGTCCGATGCCAAAAGAACATCTTTCACCAGATCGGAACTAAAAGGTTAAAGTGGTATGGCCACTAATGGACGAATACCGCTGGCCAAAGAAAATTCATAACTATATACCACCTGAAAGAAGAAAGCATGGAAGACCGAAGAGGAAATGGATGGAGGATGTAGAGGAATGCATGGCAGCCAGAGGCCTCCGTGAGGGGGATTGGATGGACAGAGAGCAGTGGCTTTTGGGTATTGGGGATATGACTCCTTAAGTTGTGAAAAACCCCAGGAAAAAAAAAGAAAGAAATAACAATAACTTAAATGATCCTTCGGTTCCCTCCAAATCATGGGAATTGCAAATGGCATACGATGCGTACCATTTCTACACCCAGCCAGCAATCTAATATACGAAACATAGGATGTATTTGGTGCCCAACTCTTTTCAAAATAACCAGTCTGACAGCCAAAGTAAAAATGATAACACTTCTTTACGAGTGGGGTCAAATTTCGCCTCTGAGACTTGAAGGTCAGCTCACCACAAATATAGCAGAAACTGTCTACATGGTTTACACACTTTCTTGGTATGATGAAAAAACAAGGCACTAAAGCTCTACATACACAATACACTTCCGAAAAGAAAGTAAGGAAATATTTCACTACAGAACAAACTCACAGTCAGCTTACATCACAATGGCAGATGAACAGGTCTGAGCATGTCCAAACATGAATGAACCTGCACAGCCTTATTTTGCGGTGCTTCAGCATAATATTACAAATAGAATTTTCCTAAATACAGCTTGGATAAAATCGGTACATATGAGGTAAAGGTTTCTTTGACAAGTAAAAGAATAACGCTAAAATCAGATTTTAAAAAGCAGCTGTCACAAAAAAACTGTGTCTGATAGAAAAATTCTGTCTACATACCTGAATTCCGCATGAAAAACTGCACTAGATTCACTAATCAGATTTCTTGTGAAGAAAACCTTGTCGACCAGAGTTATTTAATCTGTCAGATGGGGGAGGCGGAGTAGCTCAGTGATAGTGCGGTATGTCGACTTGCTGAAGTTCCCGGATTCAACTACGGCTGTGGAAGATAATTTATTTAATCTGTTAACAGCTGGGGATGGATACTGGAGATGTGGGATCTAGAGACTCTCCTGGAGCTCATCCAGCCTCTAAAAAGCGGGCACCCTTAATAGGGGAAAAGTTGGGGGTTGAGCATGAAGTAAAGACACTACCCTTGGTAGAAAACATTCTGGGGATAAGAAGTGTGCTGTCTCCGTTACGCTGTAAAAATATTACGCTACGTAACTGAACTTGATACAATTCGGGAGGAAAGGAATTTTTGATAAAACCACATCAAAATCTGAGAAAAAATTTCTAATACAAAATCGACCAGTTAATAATATAAAACGGACACTACAACCACGAAGGGTCTTGGATTCAGTACATTGTAGCTACTCTACTGTTTCTAGGACATCGGTTGTGATGGGAGGATTTGTCCGAGACCAGGCTCAACCACCAGTTAAGTGTACCCACTTTAGAAGCCCCAAGGTCTGGCTGTTGACTGATTAAATAATTTATCTACCTCAACCGGATTTAAAACCGAGGTCTTCAGTACAGTATCTTAGCGCTCAACTAACTGAACTATTCGGGTTTTAAAAAAAATATTGAAACTTAATGTTGTCATGCAAAACTACTTAATAGTAATTCCAAATATTATTTTTTTTAATGTATTTTTACAAATTTAATTAAATCGATTGGGATGATAATCGAGATAAAGGGAATAATGAGAAATAAAAGATAATTGGTCCTGGAAGGTAGAACTATGGTGGAACCCTGCTTACGATTTCTGTTAGGCTAATCGACCCCAAAAAATATATTTTTATTAAATAGCGAGGTGTCTGTATCTAAATGGTTTCCATTCAATTTATGAAAGGTATCTTTCGAGAGGGTATAGATAACTGAGAGGAGAGAGATATCTACACAAGAGGCTAGCTACCAATTATCGCGCTTAATGGGCGCTATAATGGGAACACAGGTCCCCCCTCACTCTCACTCTATCTCTCTCTCCCTCACTTTCTCTCTCTCTCTCTCTCTCTCTCTCTCTCTCTCTCTCTCTCGCTCTCTCTCTCTCTTTTCCCCGCTGGAATTGCTCTGTCCGTTTCCAAGTATATCTTATTCTAAACATTTCGATTATACTTCCTGTCAAAATATGGTTTCCCGGTCTATCATAAGAGTATTATGATATAAATTGAAGAACGCGGTTCGAAATCCCACAACAGAAACGAGGAAAGCTAAATCCTTGCTACTACCATTATGCTAGATGTCTAGGGAGTAAAAATATTTCTCAAATTTTTTGCGTTCCCATAAAGAATACTGGGTAGATACACTATGGTACTGTGGTAAAACCAGAAGGATTATATACTTCGGATAGATTGACTATTCATAGAAGAGTATTAGTTAATCAAGAAGTCCAAAGAGAACGTACGATATTGAGGAAGATTTTAGGCAACTGATGGTTAATGATTGAGATCAAACGAGGAACAATACAGGAAGCGAATATCAACATCAATTAAAAAGAAAAGATTGTTGTTCTGTAGAAACATCTTCAGAATGTCCGATGATCGTTCAAATAAAAGAAAATATAATATGGAATTTTATAAAAAGGTAAGGCAAAAATATTTGGATGGTTCCAAAAGATATTTGGAATGTGATAAGGCCATTAAAGAAATTGGTATTCTGGAGAACAAAATCATGAGCAGGTATGATTCTCGACAAATGGTGAAAGGATACAATGGTTTTGAGTTGGGAGAGGAACACAAAAGACCGAAGGCATCGAACTGAAAAGAACGGCAGGAGTTACTCAGTGAATGGCACAAGAAGGACTAGCAGGACATCAAAGCTAGCAGAAGAACAAGTTCCAGATATGGAAAATGATAACAATTGTTAATTTTCAATCCATAGCGGCTAATACAAATATTAAAAAATGGAGTAAATGCAAAGATTGATGTTTATAATGAGCTCATCTATGCGGCAAGGGGTCATCTGTGGTTATCATAGCCTGCAGGGTTCGGAGCCCTGCAGGAGGTTTTAGGATTTTTATTGGGAGTAAAAAATCCTTGGTTATGCAGTCCATTGGAAGGGACGTAAGATACCCCAATCAGTGTGGTGTCAGTTAGTCGTTAAAGATCCCTATCCTAAGTATAGGAAACATAGGATAAGAAACATTTAAGAATCCCTCTGTTGCTACGTCCGATCGGCCATAGCATCATAAAGTGACGTTAAATGAAACAAACACAAAATGCGACAATACCAATTCAATGATGTTTTTCTGTTTTAAGCATACAGCCCGGGAAATCGGTACAACGAAAACCTGCTTGCCTCAATTATATAAGCATCCATTTAGTTTCATATTTTTGCAACTGAGAAATGAAAATGGACTTATCCGTGGAACATATGAATTCGTATAAAATACTTTTATTTTTACTTGTGTATATTGAGCATGAGAAAACTGTTCCTTCTGACTAAAATCCTTTTGGGAGAATTTTCCGTGGCCTAAAATTCTCCTCGTTGTTGCTATATTATTCGTAATACCACGATAGCTTTTCTCGGAACCTTTGCTGGTACATTTTATTCCTCAAGAGGAGGGAATATTCAACTATAATCATACTTAAGTCTCAGCTTTTTTTAAATACAGCACTAAACCAGTTCAGTAATTAACTATGTTTAGGCTCCACTAATAAACATAATTCTTTTTAACACTCATTAGCACAATCCCTTAAATTAAGGAAAAAATATCTAATCTGGGGACTTCATTTTACTCCTATTACAATAAAAATCTGCTACTGAAAAAAATATTCATACATCCTTCTCATTGTAAATTTTCTCTATTTCAATTCTTCCTTTATTTGGCGCAAGGTAGTAAAAATACAGTGCTTGATCAAATTTAATAAATTTTCATTTTCACCTTTATGTCTGCTTCATATGGACCTCATACTTCTAAGAACACTGCTAAAGTTTTGGAAATATGTTAATATCTCTTGCAAACATATTTGACAGAAGATTTCATGCGAGTGGGTACAATAAATTTTACTTACTTCAATTGAGCTTTAAAACTAAATTTTTCAATACAAATATATCTACAGCTCCGGAAAATAAATGGTTAAGTCGAATTTTTGCACAAACTAAGTTTCCTGTACTTCGGGAAACGGAATCGTGTTATTTTCTTAGTGAATAAAGACAAAACTCGACAAAACACTTATTCACCGGGTCTGTAGTAATAATTAGAGCTACGTGATTTAAGCAATTAAAATCATATGTTTTAGTGTTTTGTTTTTCCAATCTGTTTATATGTTATATTTTGGGCCAGTTATATAACTTAACTTAGTGTCAGGTTCGTAATGCAGGAAAATACACTTCCTCGCGAGCTACGCGGTTGCAGGGCATGCCTCAGCTGCTCCCTAATAAAGACCTTAGAACAGTTCGAGCAAGATGGCTGCGAAAACTGCGAGCAGTTCCTCCACCTCAAGAAGAACAGGGATAATGTCCAAGACTGCACCAGTTCCAACTTCGATGGGTTCATTGGGATGGTCTGTCCCCAGGATAGCTGGGTGAGCAAGTGGCAGCGGATTACTAAGTGCGTTCCTGGGGTCTACGCCATATCTGTGGCAGGAACTCTCCCCCCGCATATCATTCGGGAAATGAAGAAGAAAGACAGGGTGTATAGGTCCAGGGATACCAGTTCGCGGTGTTGAATCCCTTTTGGGTATTGGACTGTTTAAGTCATGTTCATTTTTTTATTTGTTTTATAAAATGTATGTTTATTTTATAGTAAAAACGACTTTTTAGTTATTAAAATACAATGTAATTTTACTAACATTTTCAAAAAAACTGTGGCTTTTTAAATATCGTTGTATTATTATAAAAAATAGATATTTTGGATTTCCAACAATGTATTTATTTTTATTAAGGTTTATAAATAAATTCCAAAACTTTATAGTGAATTTAAGTTTTTAGTGTAATCGAACAAGGTATGGCCAATTTAACCTTCGATGTCTCAGCGCTCGCCAGCCATGTGTTAAACATAAGTTTTGAAATATTTTATGGGGTAAGGTTAGCTAAATTGTAGGACATGTTTTATTTATTTTAATTTTATGAATATTGAATGATAAAAAATAAAGAAAAGCATGCAGTTGGTCACATTAACATTGTCAAAATGCAGTAATACTATCCCGCTAAGTTCATAATAGTGCCTGACGAGGTTATTTTTATGGAAAAGGGTATCCCATACACTTCTTTGAGAAGTTCATTATGCTCAAAGATTGGACATCGAACTTAAAAATATCGTAGTACAATACTTCTTTCGGTCATGGAACTTTGGATGTAGGCAGATATTGTCATCAGCATCCAACATTGTTAGTAATATGCTGATTTAAATCAATCTACATACATTGCAACCTTCCATTGTTCAGCACCACTAGATGATTCTAAACGTACACAACTTTACTTTATCATCACCAAAATCCCTAGTGGGGGAGAGATTTTCGAAATTATATCTACAGTCTCAGTGAATAAGCGGTTAAGTCGAATTTTCTCCAAAAATAGTTTCTAGTACTTAATGAAGTGTTTTTTTTCGTAGTGGATAACGAGCTTAGTCGGGTATTAGCTTGAAATGGAGTTATTGCTTATGTTACAACTCCATTTCAAGTAAAAACAACGAGAATGGAACGACTAAGCTTCCCTAATAACAATTAACTTACTCTGGACAAAATTCGACTTAACCACTTAATCACCAGTGCTGCAGACCCACCTGGTACAGTGGTAATAGGTAGTCTGACGAATATTTCTCGGGTATTTGAGATTTTAGACTATCGATAATTGTATTCAACAAACACCAACCCTAACCTAGAAGAACTCTTTAACCTGACTGCAGCCTCACGTGATGGAACAGTTTTGGAATGCTGTGTTGGATTCATGTTATTTTCGTTGTGAATAAGGGGCTGAGGCATTGGCTTGAAAATGAGTTATTGCTTTTATTAAAACCCATTTCAAGCCAAAAACTACGAGAATACGGTTAAATCTGCCTGGATAAAATACGACTAACTCACTTATTATGAAGTTTAGGGGTTTGGAGATTTAATGTTTATATTTTAATATATAGTTGTAAAAATAATGAACGATCCATTATGGATAGTATACTTGGAGCTATAAATAAATGTACTGATAAAAGAAAAAAAAACAATAAAGTAATTAAAGCATAGAAATCGAATCAAAAGCAATTTGTGGATTACAAAAGAACCGAATTTCACCTGTGACATTAGCCGTTAATGGTCTGGTTCGGAGAGTGACAGTTCATTCCATCAAAGAAGAATGAATATCAATAAAGAAATTGAAAGAGGTGCGGATGGCAGTTAGTATTGACAGGATCTCAACCACATGGAAAGCCCCCGACCCATAATCTTTTGCATAGTTAACTCCTTTTACCCCCTTTTTGTGTACTACTCAATAAATAATAATAAACCGCATTAATTTTATAATACAATTAATTTCAATAAGTCTGCTTTTGTATATTGCTTTCAATGACAAATCTAAACTATCGAGAATTCGGAAATCCCTAAAATACGAGGATTCATGGGGTATTTTTTGCTTTTCAAGTACACCATTTCGAGTACTACCATTGGGTAGTTTTTCTACTTGCCTTTATCTCGTGCCATTGTCTATCTTTCATTATATTTACTTGGTGTATTCTATTTTACTGTTGTAAATTTCAATAAAAAATAAGGTACACCAGTTACTTTTACTGGTTGAAAAGTAACTGTTTTTAATTATTTAATAATCATCTGTTTATTCAGATCTATAATCACTTCTCGAAATCAATATGAAGCTATTAGTCCTTAATTAAAAACCAAATATATTATTATATTTGAAACATTATGTTTGATTATACTTAAAATTTATATTATTATTATTCAAATATTTTATTTGATATTATATATACCAGTGCACTGCAGTGGTTTCCAAACTTTACTTTTTACGCACCCCCCTCTGCTTAAATAATAATCCCCACGCCTCCCCCTCTGTTCAAGTAAATTTCCTACTACACCCTTCATACACAATAAATTGTATGGGAATATAATAAAAAACAATAAGTATTAGATTAAAAACAAAGCTTTTAGCTTTACCGTCACAGATACAACATTATAAGTTTCAACTTAAGGTAAAGGAGAACAGATATGAGGGAATTAACTTAAATTAAATCAGAATTTTTTATTATGAACTCGTCCCGCGTCCCCCCCCCCCTGTCTTGTACCTACGCCCCCCAGGTTGGGAACCACTGGATATATACTATAAGAATATATTATTTCATTCCTTTTATGATAAATATATAATAACCTAAACATATATCTAATACTATCATTTAATATTCACTAGCGATTATTATAGTAATTGAAAAGTAAATGGCAATTTAATTTAATTTTAATAAATGTTAAAAAATATTTTTTAACTATTAAGGGTATTTGGCGAACCTAAAGTAGAAAATATTTACGTTTTAGGACACTTTGAATATTGAATAAAAAAAACCTTTAAAAGAAATTAAATAAAGTATTGCTGGATTCCAATTAGCTGCGATATCGCGATATCTTTAATTAAATTTGTTGAATTATTGTAGATTGAGCTTCATTCATCATGGCCTTATCTATCTATTAGCAACCTATAGCTCGCCATATTATTATGTTTGTTTTTTTCCATATTTCTCATTATATTACAGAGGACTCTTTGTATTTCTCTAACATACGATGCACTAGAAGGCCGCGTTGACACCAATGCGATATAAGATAAGCTATATATTGTAAGGAATATATTTCTTATTATATTCCCAGGAAGGGTCAATAACAGTGACAAAAATTTTGTGAACCAAGACGTGGATTACTGGTCCAGGTGTAGGATGAGAAATACTAGGTTATTTTATAATAAAAGTGACTAGTAACTATAAAAAAGAGATAAATAAAATACTGGGTGCATCAAGAAAAAGAAACGTACAAAGAAAAAAACAACAACTTTATTTTCAGTATGTGGCGATGGAATGGAACATGACATCATAAAAATCGAACATTATTGGTTTAAACAACCGTAGCATTATTTAGATTTGTGGTAGAATGCTTTCAGAGTTTCTATAAAGTGTAACAGCGTTGTCTTATTTGTTGTAAAATATGTCCAATGTGAAAAGAATATTAATTAAAAATGCACTCTTGAGCTTTCAATAGATTTATTTAAGTAATTAACGAATAATCTTCTCTTTTTTCCGTCATATTCACAGTTCGAAGTATAGGATGATATTAATCTCTGAGGATACCAACAATTGGTACTTCGAGAGAAATGTCACTTGTAATTTGTTGTGTAACCATTTTTATCGCCTCTTACGCTTACGCATTTAGTTGATCTTATCTCGCCTTAGTGCGAACCTTGTATTCGTGGATTCGACAACTATGTCCAGTACTGAAGCGCGTAACTAGCACCTCTGCTCTGTTACATTGCCTGGAGGGTGAGGTCCAGCAACTAACGGTCACTTTTTTTGTCTTGGTCCCTAGTTTTTCCGTTCTGTTTATGTTCTTGGTCCAGAGATGTTCTATATAAGTAAACAAAGATAACTTTGTCTATCCTATGGTGCAAACATGACATCATAAAAATCGAACATTATTGGTTTAAACAACCGTAGATTTGTGGTAGAATGCTTTCAGAGTTCCTATAAAGTGTAACAGCGTCCTCTTATCTGTTGTAAACTTAAAATATGTCCAATGTGAAGATAATATTAATTTATTTACTAAATAATGCATTGAAATTCAGAATTAATAACAAATCTGTAACACTAAAACCATTGGAGGTTCCTGGGTTCAGTATATCGTACAAAATGTACTGTTTCTAGGATAACGGTTGTGCAGGGAGGTGATTTGTCCTAGATCACGCTCAATCGCCATTTTAGATTTTACAGAAGTAGCCCACCTTCCTTAACTCTGTAAAATCTAGTTCTGAAGTATGCTTTGATGAAGTTTGCAAGTTAATTCCTTACTCACTTTTAATGCGTTTTTGCAAAGAATATACCCACCGAGGGTTTTTATTAACGAATATCCTCAATAATTTTCGATTGTAATCCGTTCCTTACGAAAACCACTGTATATTGTCTTGTGCATTTATTTCGTATTCATCAAATGGGCCGTTTGTTAACCATCCTCTCTTAAATTTTACTTATTAAAATA
Source organism: Troilus luridus (assembly GCA_964056705.1). Classification (NCBI taxonomy): domain Eukaryota; kingdom Metazoa; phylum Arthropoda; class Insecta; order Hemiptera; family Pentatomidae; genus Troilus; species Troilus luridus. Next base: position 50,533,621 of record OZ057414.1, read on the forward strand.
TGTTTGTAAAATTGGGCGGTAATCGCATCAACTTCAGGCTTATCCGGTTTTAATCTGAGATAGTAATGGGATCCTTCACTAGATAGAAAATACTTCATCAAAGCATACTTTGGAACAAGTTTTACAGAGTTAAGGAAGAGTACCTCTGTAAAAAAAGATTGTAAGTAATGGTGTACCTAAAGGTTCTTCAATTAGCACGCTCTTGCTAGTTGACAATACCAGCAATTAGGGACTATTTTGCATCTAACTTCACTGGCTGTTTATTTGCTGATAATATTACTATACGTTTGTTTTTAAATGTTGTTCGTATATTTGTATATTGTAATCAAGCAAGCAACATTCAGGCGAAGAAAACAGATGAAAATATTGGAAATAACATGTGGTTCACCCGTTGTTTCTCATTACCTTCAGTTGTATTTTAAGCATGTACGTTTCTTTCAATTAGTATATGTTTCTTGTTTTATGCATTCAATGCATGCGATTTAATTATTTTAGAGTAAATATTAATGATGAATATTATTTTTCTAATAAATTTTTGTTTGTATAAGTTTTATTTTTTTGTATATAATTTGTAGCAATAGTGTTTTTATTTTATTTGGTATAAAATATGTATAGTGTGTATATGTTTTGAAATAGATTTTATACTTAATTCTGCTGTTTTATTACTTAAAACCTTCCCTATCACAATATCATGATCCATTTGATTTATTATTATTTTTATTGTACATGGTATGTACTTTTTATAATTTATAGTTAATAAATAAATAAATTTTAAGTAATAGCTTTAATAATAAAAAAGAAAAAAAAACATGAAACAAATAGGGCTGAATAGCCTAGCGTTCAACAATAATAATAATTGATTTCATCACTTAACTTTATAAAAAAAAGTACTAGTTTTGGTTTAATAATAAATAATTATAATACAGTATTTCATAGTTATAAATAAAATATTTCAACTAACGATTGAGCAGATAGATGATACATCTTTCGATAGTTCAGCTAATCAGGTACTAGCAATTTACTTCTTAGTTCGTTGAAGGTGATTTTTAGTTCCATCGTAGTGTGGCTCTTCAATATTGAATGAGCTGTAAAATCATTTCATTGTTACTGATGGCTGTACATGACAGTGATAGGTGATCGAGGCCCATCAGTATCGAATCCATGAATTGGTAAAGATCCTGCTAACTCAGGACAGGAGATGCTTCCATCGACATTTAAGCAGATTGACAGTACAGTAATCTTGCGATGGCAAATCAAAGAACGGGTTGTTGATGCAAATTGGAGAGTTTAACAAATATTTTTCCATCACTATTGAAAACTGCATTGCATATTTGAATAGTGCAGTATCCAGGACACAATTTCAAAGGGTTAAAAACCTGTAGGGTGGGATGGAGTGGGATTTTGCCCGAAATCGAGTTAGAGGTTTTTTGAACCTTTCTCTCCCCCTTGCGCCCTTGCCTGAATTTTAAGGATTTTCAGTCTAATGAAACACAATTTATAAAGCGCTTAATGTATCATGAATTGGGCAAAAACACCTGATATTGAGATGTTATTCCCTTCTTTGCTTTTTTTATTTATATTTTATCAATAATAAAACGTAGAGACGGAGTCCTACTGTAGATATTTTTATTTTTATTGTCGCACGTAATACAATTTTGGAAACACACACTCCATTTATTCACCTGGCTAAATAATAAAGTAACTAGGGGCTTACCCAGCCTCAATGGAGAAGGAATTCTAATTGGGGGAAACTTTAGCGATTGAGTGCTATCTTCTCCAAATTACATCCCTGCACAAACATCGGCTTAGAAACGTTATAGTCTCGATCATATACTGTGTATATATCATCCTTTTCATACACAATGTGATACAGTTGTTTGTTATCACTAGAACCTCAAAAACAAATATTTCGATTTATCCATTGGTTGTTGCGGTTTAGATTGTATTAGCTCAGGTATTAAAATACCTTGCTAAGCCAATAATAACATATTAACATCTATAGGATTCAAAGTTGTTAATATACAATCCTAAAAGTAATTCAATTCATGATGAAAGATTCTAATAAATAAATACCTGTACCACTACAACTCATGAAGAGTCTTAGGTTCAATGCATGGTAGGGACAGTACTGTTTCTAGGACGACGGATGGGCAGGGGGGGGGGGGTGATTTTTCCTAGATAAAAATCCGGTTTTCTCCCCAATATAAGGGAACCCATTTTATGAGTGTATGAGCTGGGTGAGCCCGAGGAGGTCTTCCAGATCCCCGGCTGTTAACAGATTAAATAAATTTGAGCACCTGCGTTCTACCGCTGAGCAACCCCACTCCCATTTAAAACTAAACATAACACTTTTTTGTTCCCTTTGTTTTGGCCAAGTAGGGACCACGTGTCAATTTCAATTCCTTCTCAGTTGTTGGTTTCTTTTCCTCCAATACTCTCTCATCCTCTAACAATGTTTTTTCCTTCTTCCCTTAAATAACACATTTCATTTCATTCGCCACTGTCTTTGAGAACCAAAAATAATCTTTTAAGATAGAATATTAATTAAAAATAATGAATTTTTAATTAGTACAAATAATCAGTGTTTGAATGACTAGGGTTTCATTATTCCTTAAATTCCCAAAATATTCTATTTGGTTCACCCAAAATAAACAATTGGGGGATTAAAAAATATATATAATTATATGATTCTGACAGAACTTTTTGTGTGCTGAATTCATTGATGCCTTTGAGAATTAAAATTAATTAGCTTATATAGAAAATGGCCAATCAAAAGGTAAATAATGAGTCTAGGAATAGGAGTCATGAGGACTTTCGAAAAAAGTGAAAACTCAAACCAAGTAATAACTGTAATAAATTCCTAAACCAATTTTAATATGTATTATTTAAATTTCAAATTTAAATGATTAACGTTAGTCTGGTTTTCGCATATATCGACACTTCGAACAATAGTTATGTACATTTTCTAATAGTTAACCAAAATTGTTAACCAAAACTGTTAACCAAAACATTTTTTGGGCTGCACAAAATATCAATAATTCAATTGAAATAAAAATAAATATGTAGTTATATTATTTATACATTGAATTTGTGTTTGCATAGACTTTATTTTAATTTTTAGCATTTTATGATCGTTATGTTCAACAATACTTAGGTCATTTGTATTTTCAATCATTTCATAAAACAAGCATTTAATTATTAGAAATAAAACATTTTAAGCAAAATTTAAAGTTCAACCAGTTTTTGATGTTTTAACTTATTACCATTGTACAACCTTTTAGTTAAATATAATTATTCTTATAGCAATAAAAGTCTAAATTTGAACTATATTTTATTTAAAAAAATCGTATATACTTCAAACACAGGCTATTGGTAATCGGAATATTGTACAGTGTATACTCTAAATTTTGCCTATCCAAGTTTTCGAGTACCTGACGTCGTACAGGTCCGGGAACCCCAATTTTACGTCCCTTCCGAAGAACGCCGCAACCAAGGATTTCTTACTCCCTTTGAAAAAACCTAGGCCCTCCTGCCAGGCTACGAGCCCGCGATATACGGTCGCCTCTCTGTTTGAATGTAAGAAGCATCAAATAGAAAGAATAAATTTGGATACTGAAACATGTCAACCATTTAAAGAAAATAATAAAATAGAGAAGACGCTGATGTATTTAAAACACGCGAAGTTAATTTAAGAAATTTGGTCTCCGCAGTCGCCAGATATTCAGTTATTAAGTTAAACAAAATAAAAATAAATTGGTATACAACTAGCGATAAACAAATAAAAGAAAATGGCTACATCAGTTTATACGCCATTATAACCCCAAAAAACGGACAAAAAACAAATAAAAAAATTAAAATAGTATCCCAGACAGCAGATGTGACCGCCAGGACAGACTGCCGCCATGGCCGCAGGTACGTTTCTGAACTGCCGGCGCGCGCGGGTGAGTGAGGGCATGCGCCTGCCGCTAGCCGGTTAGGCAACCCTCTCAACCCTCAGTCTTGCTAGGGCAGTGTGCTCGTTCGTAGCGGAGCAGCTCAGCGTCATCAACAACATCGTCTGTCTTCATCTTCGCTCATCAGTCTGGATATCCTCCCTGTGAGTAGTCAAAATCATAAATACATACCTGTAATTATATCTTAAATTTCATATACTAATTCAAAAGAAATATCGAAAATTTATAATAAATTACTCAGCTCATACTTTGTTTTGAATTCCAGTTTTATCCAAAACATCGAACCCTGTCATAACTTCCCTGCTTTATATCATGCAAAAATACATGTATTTACCATTTTCAATAAACATATCATAATATTTTGTGCTAGAATATTAATTATCACCTGGCAAGATAAAATCTAAGGGTAATTAAAAGTATAATGTTGATATAATAATTTATAAAACTGATGGTTTTAAACATGTAGTGAGTAATATTCATTCAAAATAAATATTTAAATATTATAACAAATTCCTCAATTCATTATTTGTTTTGAACGTCTGTATTATCTCAAATTTCAAACCGTGTTATAAATTTTCCGTTTTATATGTTAAAAGAAATTAGTCAAGTTTACCATTATATATTTATATATTGTCTTTTTTTGGGTACCGGAATATTAATTATCACCTGCCAACATATTATCTTAGAATGATTAAAAGTGTAATGTTGATGTAATAATTTATAAAATTTATGATTTTAAATAATTACGACTAATATTCATTCAAAATAAATATTGAAAATTTATAAGAAATTACTTAGCTCAAACTTTGTTTTGAACGTCAATATTACCACAAACGGTGTCATAACTTCTCCGCTTTATATCGTAAAAAATACACGTATTTACCATTTTAAATAAATATATCTTTTTTTTAATCTCAGAATATTAATTATATTAATATCTCCAAAGATATTATCTAAGGGTGATTAAAAGTATAATAAGATGTAATAATTTATAAAATTGATAGATTAAAACTTGTAGTGATTGATATTCATTCGAAATAAATATTGAAAATTTATAACAAATTCTCAGCTAAAACTGTGTTTTGAACGTCAGTATTATCTCAAATATTAAACCCTTTCATAACTTCTCCGCTGTATATCGTAAACAAAATACACATAATTACCATTTTAAATAAATATGTTGTCTTTTTTAATGTAAAAATATTAATTACCACTTGCCAAGATATTATCTAAGGGTGATAAAAAGTATAATATTGATTTAATAGTTTATATAATTGATGGTTTTAATTCGCTAATGACTAATATTCATAAAAAAAATATTGAAAATTTATAAAAAAATCCTGAGGTCATACTTTGTTTGAAATGTCAGTATTATCAATAATATCAAACAGTGCTATAATTTTCCCTATTTAATTATTTTAAAAATACACATTTTTAAGATTTTACGTAAATATACTATACTAATAATTATCATCTAACAAGATAATTATTATTTTTTAGCAATAGTTAAAAATTCAGTACTATTGTTTTATCTGTTAATTGATTATTAATTACTCTGATAAAAACACTTTTATTACACACCGTTACCGGTTTTCGTTATTAAAAATAACATTAAATACATCAGAAGTATTTAATATTTATATATTATTTTATAATGCCTAGGTAACAAACAAAAATTATATCCAAAAACACGAGAAAAAACAACAGCTATTGTATTATATCTTAACAAAATATTTTTTTTTCAATTAAAGAAAAATATCAGTAAAAATCTTGCAAACTATAAAATTGTTTTATAAATGCACACTTGTTTTTAATGTCAGAATCCTACCGAAAAACCTTTTTATAAATTTTCCGAGTTATATTATAAAAAATACACATGTCTACCATTATAATTTATTATTTTTTCTGGGTTAGAATATTAATTATCACTTGCCAAGATATAATCTGAGAATAGTTAAAAGTATAATTTTCATTTAATAATATATATAATTGGTACGCTAATGACTAATCATCATATGAATCAGAAATGAAGATTGTTAAAAATTCAGTACAAGTGTTCAGCTATTAATTAATTACGAATCACTTGGATGGAAATCACTTTTATTACTCACCATTACTATTTATCGAGGTATTTAATATTTATAAATTATTTTATAATGCAAATTCAACAAACAAAAGCAGTTAAAAATTAAGTGCTGTAGTTTTAGCCAATAATTAATTTGAATTAATCAGATGGAAATCACTTTTATTTCACATCAATGCTGGTTTTGGAGGCAGTTAATATTTTCAAATTATCTTATAATGTCAAGGAAAGAAATAAAAATTAACAGCAGTTAAAATTCAGTATTATTGTTTTAGCTATTAACTAATTACGAGTTACTCGGATGGAAATCACTTTCGCTATACGCCATTACTGGTTTTCGAAATATTTAATGTTTCCAAATTATCTTGTAATGCCAAGGAAAGAAACAAAAATTAACAACTTTGTTGTAACAGAGCATCACGATTTTATAATTTATCTTCATTTGCAATCTAGAATTTTATATCTTTATTCTCTATACATTTCTTCTTTAGTTATTCTTTAACATCATATTTTGTATTAGTATAAATTCAATATATTCATATAATTATATATATTTGTATAACATCCCATACTTATATTATCTACATTTTGCATTACTACCTGTTATTGAACGAGAGTCCCTTACAATATTTTCGACTAATTTCTTCTGTATTTATACTTTAATATCATATTTGGTATTTATTTTCATACATATTTACTTATATAACATTTTATTAGTAAATTACCATTTTACATTTTTTATATATCCCCTGTAATTTAACTGGGTTTTCCATATTTTTATATCTCGCCATTTTACATTAGTACCTTTTCTTTATATTCATTTTGTATCTTACTATTTATCATCTTTTTTATCATTGCTAGGCATTAACACCTTTCTGTACACTTATTGTGCAATCTTTTACTCATATATATTCTTAATATTATATCCATCGCTAATTTTCTTTACTTTTCAATATCTGATGTTATTATATTCTTTCTTGGTATTGCTATGTTTTTTTATAGTTATTTTTCTCATAGCCCTGAAGATGGCCTACAACGTAGGTCGAAACATCGGAACCTATAATAATTAAGTTTTTTTTATTTAGTGTTATTTTGATTGCACCCTCAGACTATCTATATCACTCAGAAAAATTAACAGCAATCGTGAAAAATTCAGTACTGTTGTTTTAGCTATTAATAATTTACGAATTACTCAAATAAAAACCACTTTTATTACACACCATTATCGATTTTTGATGTTTATAAATATAAATGTTCATAAATTATTTTATAATGCGAATAAAACAAACAAAGATTAACAACAACACTTAAAAAATCAGTGCTATTGTTAATTAATTATTTATTAAATTAATGACGAACTAAGCGCATGAAAATCACTATTATTAGACACCATTACCGATTTTCGAGTTATTTAATGTTTTCAATTGTTTCTTTTAATTCCAAGGAAAAAACAAAAATTATAAAATACAACAACTATTAATGATATCTTAATAGATTAATTATTTTTTCAATCTAAAGCAAAATATCAGTAAAAATCTTGGTTTTAAACTTCAAATTTTTTTTATATGTATGTATTTTTTCTACCGAAGAAGACGCTTGAGCTTAAAAAAAAAAAGATCCCCTAGGGAGTTGAATGAAAAAAAAAAAAATGTTTTAGATGTGATTTTTTTCTTTTCCCTTGTGGCGACACCTTTATAAACAAGTTTGTGCTTTTTATTTAAATTTAAGGAGAGTCTGTTAATTAAGCACAACTGTTCGCTTTGAAATCATCTTTTTTTATTTTTATTATTATTTATCGCTAAGGAAAACCCCTGTGCTCCTTTTTAGTGATTACTGAATTCATCAGGAAAATTGGATCCGAATTGAAAGTCCTTCTGGATATAAATCAATTAGTGTGATATTTGAAATAAATAAAAAAACAACATTGTTCAATTAAATCGAAATATATCAAAGGTATTTATTGATACAGGACAATAAGTTTTCTCCGAGACTCTAATTTTAAAACTTTTTTTATTGTAATAATATTTTTAATTACATTTACTTGTACGCCATACGCCTATATAACTCGTTCATTAAGTCGTTCTTTGTTTTCATGTATTTTTTTTTTATATCAGAGAGTTGATATTTCAATTTTTTTTTAAATCTCAGTTATGTAGAGTGTAAGTAATTTTCGCTTGCTAATATTTAATATTCAGTAGTTATTGATTTGTACGATTGTTGTTAATTTTGAACAAATGTACCTGTCGTTCATACTTCTCTTATTTCTACATTGCTATTTTCAATTTGATTTAAAATCTCTACATAGTTACGAAATAAAATTAAATGAACTGTACGTTTTTGAACGAATTTACTATAAAATGGCTTACCATGAACCTTCAAGTATTTAAAAAATAATATCTATAATAAATATTTTGACTTACCACAAGACCCAAGATTTACATTTCCATATCTTATATATTATATTTATAAAACTTATAATTTTTATATAAGTTTTTTTCTCTGTTCCTTCGGTTCTTGAAATTCAGTGGATCACAAGAATAAATTAAAAAATGTATTTTATGTATTTTAGTCAAGAAAAATAGATACCTATATATAAACAAATATATGTACACATAGGAGTATTTAAATTATCATTAATTCATTAAATAATTCATAGATGTAACGTATTTAATAACATTAAATACCATTTCATAATGTTTTTTTTTAATTTCATGGAATTATAAAAAATATCGGGTTGCAGATAGGAAATATATTTTCTTTCTTTAGATTAGGTTTCTTGTCGTTATTTCCTCATTTTTTCGTTATTAAAAAAATAAATAAAGAAAGAAAAATATTGTTTTGTTTTTTTACCAAACGAACTGTTTCAACCAATCCAGCTTTAATTTCAGAGATTGCAGATGAAAACTAGACATTATATGGAGAAATCTGACATTTTATTTTATGGGATGTTATTTAATTCGAACGAATTTCCTGTAAAATGCTGAAAAGTGAAGATAGATATTAAAACTCATCAAGTGTTTGGAACTTTATAAAAACATAAAAGCATCATTAATGTGTGCTAGTATCACACTAAATTTTTATCATTTGACAGAGATCAGACTAATTAGTATGTATTTTATTGCGATTATACTGAATCTTAATAATAAAATAATTTTAAAAATCAATCCTATTTCATAGATACAGTTAGATATACATATTCTATAATCGCATAATATCTTATTTTATTAATGTAACCATTATTTAATTATTCCTTATGATTACTTTCTTTCTAAAATATCAAGTAAAAAATAATCATTAGATCGCGGGTTTTAGCCCGGCAGGTGGATTTAAAGGATCTATTTAATCCCCCTAGGATTTTAAAGGGAGTAAAAAATCCTTCGGAAAGGACGTTAAACGGAGATCCCGAGCCTGTACGATGTGAGGTACTCGTTAAACATTCCTATCCTAATTACGCCTGGATAGGCAAAATTTAGAGCTCCCACTGCAGCATCGTCCGATTAGCCATAGGAGCATAAACTGACGTTAAATAAACAAACAAACAAGAATTATCATTAGCGCAGTGTGGGGAATATAATTTCTGTGTAATTTTTTAATAATCAGACATTTTCGAAATAAGGAAAGTGCATATATTTCTCTATAATAATATATATTATATATGTGAATAAATTTATATATGTGAATTGCAGTTAATCTTGGGACCCTGTTAAGTGTTAAACAGTGTAATTTCATACTTTTCTTAAGATTTTAATTACTTTTGGATTTTCTAATCAGTAATAAAAAAACTTATTTGCTCTTTGAGTTGTAACACGCATTGTTATCAAGTATCACTAGTTGTTGTTATGCGAGGGACTTCCAATACTCTAAATATTCTATTTTGATAAAAAATAATTAATATAATGAATTCATTAGAAATATATTTTGCTGGTTAATTTTTATTGTTGAACGTTTTAAAACATTAAAAAGCTTACTTGAAATAATGTCTGCGTTTATATGAGCTGATAGCTGATTGAAGAGTTAAAAAAAATGTAAATATAGTCCAAATTGTACTACTGCATTCTTTAACATAGTTTAATGTTTAATTTAATGTATTATGTACCAAACTTTGTTGGAAATTGTTTTGTGCATAATTGAAATAGCCACAATTTTATCTCCTATACTTGCTTATAGTATACTATCGAATACTAGCCGATTAAATCAAGAATTTATTTTATTTTTATTAATAATTTCATTATAAGAGAACTAATTTATAATTAAATAAATAATGAAATAAGATTCGAGACTATTTTTCAACTTAAGTGAGTAGTTTGTATGACAATGTCATGTAGCAGACATAAAATTATATATTTTAACAATTATAAACTTTGAAAAAGAAAATTGACATAAAACTCTTTAGCTTGAAAAAAATTAACCAAATGGAATTTATTATTTATATTTTTTTTCTATAAACAGTAAAAAGTTTCAGGCATCTTGTCATCAGGCTCGAAATTGTTTGTAAGTACTTGTAAGTGTAACTAAAATTATAAAATAAAACCAACATTAGTTTTTTTTTTGCACACTGCAAGAATGGTTGTGGTTCGCGATGTGGATGCAGGAACGCAGGGTTGCAGTGCTCTTTAGTGTAATGGGAAACCTTGTCTTAATGCTTAACCATATTAGAGTGATATCAATGAAGACTGTACTTTTGACCCCGAAATCCTGGATTTGTCTTGAACTGGAGACAAATGTCGTTGAAGACGAGAACACAAAGGAATTTGAAATTTTACAGCGACTGAAAGCAGATGATGAAGAAGAAGAAGAAAATTGAAATTAGAACTTGTGGTTCTTATTATTATTCAACCTTTTAAATTTCAACGTTCATAAATGTATTAAATGGTATTTTTCAATAAAAACATAGATTAAAAATTTAATTCTTTTCTTTTTTTTAGTTAGGAAGTAATTAGTATAAATAAGATTAGAATTAAACAATAATTAAAGTATTTTCCTTAATAACTTTATAATTATGAGTAGGTAAGTGTTATTAAATGAATAGATGCTGAATTATTGAAAAAATTATTAATTATAACGTAATAGTTAATACAAAATGCAAATTATTTAGAATTATATAATTACTAATAATTTATAAACTTTATACGGCGTGTTTTTGATCGGGACTACCGGTTGACCTCGAATGATACTCTAAATAGTTAAACACTGCGCGCGCTCTGCCCTCTATCTCGAAAATGGTTCAAGATATAACACAAATGTTCAGACAAAAGTTGTAGAATATTTAATTATCTACAATATTTATAATAAATACAAATAACATAAAACCCATAGGGAACGAGATATGTGCAATAAATGTGTAAAAAATAGATTTTTTGCCATTTACCCTTGGAATATCTGCAGTCGCGGACACCCTACAATAAGTAGGTTTTGAGACAAGTTTTAGGGTGCCAAAATAAAGGTTTATACGACTTTATAGCCGACTATCTCTCATTCCGAGGCGAAACCCCTAATTTTACTGGGCTATCTGATAGGTTTGAAGGGTGCAATAAATTAGTAACTCCTGATGGTGAAATTAACAATCCGCCAACGTCACACTAAAAACTTGCCGAATTTTTACAATTATTTAAAGTTTATTTTATTTTTTTTAATACAACGATTTTTGTTATATCATGTATAAACTTATCAATAATTTTAAAAATAGAAGTTCTAATTCCTCAAGAATGAGCAATTCCTTTTCCGAAATAAAAAAAAACAAACTAAAACATTAAAAAATTTAATTAGAGGAATTAAAGTTTATGGATTAAAGTTTATATCTCAGTTCGTTAATTGGTTTCTCACCCTTTTTATATCTATTTTATATCTTCTTTATTTATTTCTAGCTCACTCCCTCGTTAGAAATAATTAAGAAGTAGTTTAAGAATAATTTAAAATTTAAATAATTAATAAATATGTATGTAGATCTACAAAGGGTGAATAAAAGTATCGAGAAAAGGGAAATAAAAATGAAACTTTAACGACAATTAATAGATATCGTGTTGTTAGCTGTTCAAAGATCCCTTTAGAAGACATTCGGTCACACAATGCTGTGTGAATATAATTAAAACCAGTTTCAGAACATTAAACAGCGACTTAGTTACAGCAACATGAGGGCTATTGTTCTCTTTATTGTTGTACTACAACAAAAAGAAACAAGGCAATTGTAATAAATTTGCCCTAATTATTATTTAATGAAATTTAGAATTAGAAACAAATCCTTTTGTCGATAATTCAAACTTTTCTGTTAAATAAAAAGATAAACCTGTATCACTACAACCCAGGAAGGGTACAGTACGTGGAAGAGACTGCATACTTTCTGGGACAACGGTTGTGCAGAGATATATCCAAGATGACGCATCAAACGCCAGGTATTCCCCTCAATCATAGGTCAGCAGGTCTCTCAGGGTCCATAACATGAACTATAATGGAATATGAGCATTTATGAAATTTAATTAGGACCGCTAGGAATTGTAGAATGATTTCTCGGGATATGAAATGGTGCCTGGCTACTATAATTTTTTTTAATAATTATTTTTCGGTATTACTATAAATTTTTAGATATAATAGAAGCTGGGTGAGCCCCAGGAGGGTGTCCGGATCCCACGGGATCCATCCCCGTCTGTTAACAGATTAAATGAATTCCTTTCCAGATTTCAACCCGAGAAAGATCTTAGGGACGGCTACTCAGCGCTCTACCACTGAGCTAACCCGCACCATCTATATATATAAAACAAATTCCTCTGCCGTGTCTGTCTGTATTTTCGCGGTAAACTCAGTGACTACTGCACGGATTTCATGCGGTTTTCATAGTGATTCGCGAGAAAGGTTTAGGTATATAATTTGTAGATAATGTTGTTGATACATTATATAAACGTTAATTGTTATAAAATGTATAGCCGCATGGGAGGTTTTATCGAAGACGCTGTCTAATCCCTTTTTCATATAACGAAACAATGCATGGCGGTATATTCCTCTTTTATAGATCTAGAAAAAAAATTTCAGAGATAGCATATATCTATCTTTTAAGGATAGCTTGATATATCTATTTTATCATCTAAAAAATTGATAACGTACAATACGGTATTTGGAAAGCTTTTTAGACGAGTACAGTATTGATCCTTAGTAACTTATATACTTTAGTTACCTTGAGCATTTCATGCGCAATATTAGAATATTTTATACCATATAATTTAAATGAGTATCTTATGGGTTATCGCAAAAACTTAACGGGCATGAAAATAAATTCGTATAAAAAGAAATATTTTGTTTTGTGTTTATGTTTATAATATCTACATAATGAAATACATTAGACAGACAAAACATGTAAGGATAATATGTCTTACTATCCGTACAAAGCCGGGGCGGGTCGCTAGTATATAATAAAACATAATTAATATCAAACAATATATTTTTAATCAGTTAAGATTTTACTGCGAATTTGAATAATCGCTAGATTTACATTATTATACGAAATACAAGTATTTCCTTTGTCTTCACTAGAAAAAGGATTGTTTCGGCCGATTGCTCCAAATCGCGTTTACAGTGAAGTTCAAAGGTGATACTAGGAAAGGGGTTTTTCATCTGTCTTTGTTACCATTGAGGAAAGATCATGAAGTCCTGAAAGGCCCTAGAGGAACATTTTACAACTGTCTATGGCAACTTTCTCAAGGTCCGCCCACAAAGACTTTACCGTCTGTCGTTGCTAGGTTTATAAGAGCCTCGCATAAAAGAGAAGTGCTTGGTTGGAAATGACGCCTGTACCAATTCCCAGCACCACAAATACATTAGCAGGAACAAGAGGGAAAGAAGCAATTGATTTGCCCAGCTCTGTTAGCCCTAAGTATTGTTTAATGACATATCAAAACTCTTTCCTTTTAACTCGTTTATTTATTATAAATTAAAAAATAAAGTTATAATGTGGCATATAGTTTAATTTTCATAAGTAATTAAGTTTCATTATGAAAGTTTCACTTTTTCTATTTCAATAAAGGTGGATCTAAGCGATGAAAATCTTACAACATTGTTATATTATCAAAGTTTTTTCATAACTTATTTTCAGTCATTTAACGAGTTTTATCCTAATAAGCTCACGATCGCGGGTTCGTAGCCCGGCAGGTGGCCCTAGGGGGTAAACATTTCTTAGTTATGCTGTCCTTCGGAAGGGACGTTAAACGGGAGTTTCGAGCCTGTGCGATGTCAGTACTCGTTAAAAATCCCTATCCTAATTAAACCTGGATAGGCAAAATTTAGAGCTCTCACTGTAGGATCGTCCGACTAGCCATAGCAGCATAAAGTGACGTTAAAAAAGAAACAAACGGGTTTTATGTTATGGTTTTGATTTAACAGTTCATATTTATCACTAATAGATTAATTGATTTTCTAATTAATAAGTCACAATAATATATCAAAAAAAAGAAAATCTATTGAACACCCGCCTGGTTTCTAACCCAGTATCGTTACATGGGTAAGAAATATAATCCTAGAAAATATAAAAATCCAGTCCATTTAATCAAACAAAAACAACTCAAAACACTTTGTAAAATGAACTACAAGTATCATTCCTAATAATTGTAAGATCTCGATCAATCATTTTAATAATAATAACTTCGGCACATAAATAAGTTCGCACTCATTTATTGTAAATGTAATAATTTATAGATATTAACTTTCTTAGAGTTAGTTTATTGATTTGGGCCAGATTGATACTGGGTCGTAACTTATTTTGTTATTATATTAATTAATTCTCCCTTAACCAGTTCTTTAAATGAACAGGTAAGATGGCTTTGCGTAAGCGTAAGTAATGTATAGAATTACACAAAATTGATACCAAGTCATCTCAATTAAATATTAATTAGTGATACATTTTCAAGGTACTAGAAAAGTCATTTTGCGGTCCTATGAGATTAGTGAAATAGATGTACAGTATAATATCGGAAAAAAGCATCTAAAATAAATATCTAAGAGTCAAGAAAAAAATCTAAGTGTTTCCTCAGATTGAATTTTCCTTCAACCAACGATTTCCTTTAGTTCAAAAAATCTTAAGAATTAAAAAAATATATATGATTTAACATGTAAATTCGTCGAAAGTAATTTATATTTCAAAAATAGGCATGTACTAAAATGATTGTTGCACTATGAAATTAAATCGGAAACTAAATTTAATTTTGAAAAATTATTTTAAGCGAATAAAGTTGTTTGATGTACGTATCAGCTTTTTAATTTTTTTTAAATTTGATTAATAGTTGAATCAATATTAATTATTAGGATCTAACGTGCATTTATATTGTTTTCTTTTAAGTAATATGTGTCGTATGTTACTTCTGTAATGGAGTTTCCACGAATTACGTAACATAGTATTTGTTAAAGCATTGCAGTGGAAACATTTTGTTCTATTGAAGTAAATCAAATCGAATCATTGTAAGAAAAGTAAGAGGTCGATTTTTTTTTATCTTCAAATGATAACCATCTGTAGAATTTTCATCCGACTGTAAAGCTGAAGTTTGAAAAGTGTTATTTTTTTTCGCATGGTTTTTCCTTTAATAAAGCAAAGTAGATAATTCATTGCCGGTAGAATGTACACATTTTCCGCTCGAGTTGGTCCACTGTTGAAGCCCATTTTCATCTCCATTTTGATTTTCCCCCCTCGGAAAATCAATCCAGCTGCATTGCGAATACCGAAGGAATTTATTTATTAAATTAAGTTTTATTTATACATTTTATTATTTTAGTTTCCTCTCTCTCAATATTTTCACGATCTATTAAATATCGGGTTCTTCCCGTGGAGAGGTTTATTAACGATGAAGCAACAGAGAGATTTATATTTAGGTGAATAAATTCTCTTAAAATCTTAATAGAGTTTTCATAAAGGTGCATAGAACAAAAAAGATTTAAAAAAAAAATAGAAACACCCTGAAAGCTTGTGAATAGTGATATTAAAAAAAAGGTTTGAAAATAAATTAAATCTTTTTCTATTTATTGGTTCTTTAAGAACTTAAATTTTGCAGAAATTTGATAAAATTTAGATATTTAGTTAGTCTATATTGCTATAAGTAAACCCACAATGTAAATGTAATATCTCTAGTCGATTATTATTCGAATCAATGGAGAATAAGAAAAAAACATTCTTTTTTTAGTCTAACCTTTCCCTCAAGCAAGAGCGGTCTAGTGTAACGAATTACAAGAGATCTTTGGGGTCACCTGTGATGTAGAGATTATCATAACGTAATTCGGAAGAAACGTAAAATTGGGGTACCGAGCCTGTTCGGTCTCAGGTACTCGTTAAAGATTATCCGTTAAATGAAACAAACAAGAAGGCAAATCAAAATCTCACCAGTGATAGGAATTTCGCATTTCGAAGAGTGTCGTGAGTTATATTTGTCTGAAGAAATCGACTATTATCAATGCATACAGGTATATAAGAATTTTTAAATTTTTTTTTTAGGATTTCACAATTACCAGAGATCTGTGACTGCTTGTCATATAATTTAGATAATATAGAAGTAGAATACAAACACAATCTTGTGAAACACAGTCCTTGACATTTGTACAGTTGCTCATTGATGCCTTGAGAGATTTTGTTTATTTCTTCTTCTTGATTCATAATTCTTATTAATTTAGCCATGTAAATATTCCTTATCTCTTTGTCTGATTTGATAAGCTAAATCTTCAGCTCATCGTTCTAAGAAAAAAAAATTTAAACAAATTTGTTATAGATTTTATAATCCGTTAAGAATGTATAGCAATTTTAGCAACTTTATGTGCAAAACGTCTGCAGAAAAGCGTTAACAAAATAGCCTTATAGTAAAATAATCAATCATTATAAATAATGGAATATAAAAGAATTTCATGGTTGGTATAATAACAAACACGAAAAATTGAAAACTAATTTTTGGTGACAGCCGTTATAAGTAATATAAATGCGTAAAAAAAAAGCTAAAGATAAACACAAAAAAGTCTAAGAGAAACTCTTAGAAGCTAATGGTGAATATCTAAAAATCAAATTGATTGTTGTATGTAACGATTTCAATTATTATTGAATCCATATGTATTACAATGGAAACTATATGTAAACATTTAAAATTAATTTTAAATAGCGATATTACTGAAAGTTTTTCTTGCGGGTACCACGTTTTTTTTTTATTATTTATTTATGTTATGACATAAATAATTTTTTAATGCTGATTTTGACGAATATGTCATTTTTTAAACAATGTTATTGTGAAAATCACTTTTAACATGTTTTATGTCTATACTAGTTCGTCAATTTGAAAGGATTGGTGTTTTTTTTTTAAGGGATAAACTTTATCGGAGGTATTTTACAGCACGCAGAGCTATCCAGCAACGACATGGTAATTCAATTGTTGGCAATGATTGCGTTAGTCTTTCCCATTGGGTGTAACATCGTTACAAGATTCACTTTCCTGGTCGCTCCAGAATTAGTAAACTGAGATCATTCATTTTATGTTGATTGCAGGTTCATATCGATCCATTTCTTTAACGAATCCCTCGACTGATTCAACGACCGATGGAATAAATAAAAAAGTGATAGTGAACAAAAATAAGGTGATATTTTTCTTTATAAAATCTCTCGAAAATTCACAAAACAGAAAGAAAAAATAAGTTCTACGGTTCAAAGCTCCCGGTATGTGACTCAAGGATTTTTAAAAGGGAGTAAAAAGTCTTAGGTTATGCCGTCCTTCGGAGGAGAAGTAAAATTGAGCTTCCGAGCCTGTGCGGTGTGTTAGTTATTCATTAAATATCCCTATCCTAAATATATCTAGATAGAAACATTCAAGACTGCCACTGTAGCATCATCTGAATCGCAGTTTCGCAGGATGTCTCTTCGAGTTCATTTACAAGTTTTTACTGTATATTCTTTTAATTTTTAATATTTTTCAAAAATACAAGTTATCATGAGCTTTAGTATAGATAAGAGAATATAATTATCGGTAATGAGCAGATTTCGGTAATCATTTCATCAAGAAATAAAAGTTTCAACTAACATTTTGAAGTATAGATGACATATGTTTGTTGAAACGTTCATTTTGTATATGTAATAATTACCGAAGTAGACACATTTCCCATAAACACATTCAATTTTCCAAGCTACAGTTCATGACAACTTGTATTTTTTTGGAATATATTAAAAGATTAACGAATGAAAAGTTAGAACAGGTTGTGACTCAACTCAAAAACCTACAGAATAATTGTTGCCAATAAATGAACAAACAAAACGTCCTCCATGTCAATAAAATTTCTATTACACGGTTCACATGATGTACAAGAATTTTGTGCTTTCAAATTAATTAGGAATATTTTGAACATACAACTCGTCAAGCTTAAACGTGGTGCCAAACACTAAGTAATGAAAGTAGAGGCAAAGAAAATCAATTAATCAGGCTCGTGTCTGAGAGACTTCAAGGTTTTGGAAAATAAATTACATTTTCGTTACAGGTATTAAGAAAAAATATTTAAGATACCAAGATTTAAAAAAAAGACATAATGTGCTCAACTTGTACATTTGCAATGAAATGGTTTCATTAATATTTGTTGTCATTTCAAGAGTAAGATTATTTAAATTAATTTTATGATAACTCTTTTTATTTACATTAATAGCTGGTATTTTGAAATAATATCGGCGGAAGTCATAGACATTGTGGATTTAATAAGTGCAATACAATATTTGTCATTATTTAAATCAAAGGAAATGTTGATAATTTTAGTTTTTCTATATAAATTTTAACTCATAAACTATTTATATATTTACGCCGTTCTTCGGAAAGGGCGTAAAAAGGGGGTTCCCAGCCAGTACGAGATTATATATTTATATATAATTAAAGAATAGTTATTTACGTCCATATCTGTATTATAATCTAGAATGGGTAATAACCAACATATTTTTTAATGGAGAATAATCTGAATTATTGAATTATATACTTAAACTATCAATCAACATAATACCATAAACGATTCAAGTGTAGTAAATTGTATTTAATAATGAGGCTATATACTCAGGTCTACCTCACACAACTTTAATCTGCAACATGTATATATAGCTTATGCTACACGGAACAGTTTAACGTTGTTGTATGCTTGTTTATTTAACCTCACTTTATGCTGGTATGGGTAATCGAACGCTGCAACAATGGGAGTCCTAAATCTTGCCTATCCATGTTTCTTTAGGATTGGGATTTTTAACGAGTATTTGACTCGTACTGGCTGGGAACCCCCTTTTTACGCCCTTTCCGAAGAACGGCAAACCAAGGATTTTATGAAAAAACTAAAAAAATTTATTTATGTCGAAAGTAATTTGTTTCAATAAATAATAGCGTAACCAGATTATAAAGTATTAAACAAAATTTAAAGATTGTACAAACGCATGAGATTCATGTTAAACCGAGCATGGCTTAAACACTGGCTCTACCCGACGACGATGATATTCACTTTATTCTTTCTTAAATTCGAATATTTAAAAATTATTTAAATCATTTCTTAACAATTTTGTAGTAAAAATCACTTTTGACGTCTATGCTAGTTTATATAACTGTTAATTTATCAAGGATTTTTGTTTTTAAAAAATCAAAATTAATTAAGGTTTTTTGTTTGTTTTTAAAATTTATCGGAGGTATTTTACAGCATGACGGTATATTATCAGGCTAGATAATAAATTGAGTATTAACATAGTAATTGTTTATTCATTGAGTTTATCCAACCAAAGTTGAGGCTTTCTTCAAACAAATTTTATAACAATATTTCCTTTAGTTTTTTTTTTAAATATATTTTTTTACAATGTGATGGGATTATACTAAATTTATAGACCTATAAATAACCCGACAACACTCAATACTTTGAATACAAAACCCTTAAAAGGTCTTCCTATATATTCCTCAATCTTTCCCTTTATTGGAACTCTTGCAGTGAGAATATTTAGTTGAGGAAAAATTTCATCTAGGCCAATTTGCTTTTACAACCCCTCAGGCCAATTTGTCAGGGGGGGGTGGCGACTTTCATCGTATCGACTGCATTCCACGAGGCCGCACTGCATGGAGGAATTCCCATTCTTCATTTATTAATTTATTAGCCACTCAATGAAACTAAACGAAATTTGTTCTTTAGATTCATAAAAAAATAAAATAAATATGGTAATTTTTTAATTGAAATTTACAACCGTGTTATATTAAAACATTCCTACAAGTAATTATAATGAATAATACATAATGTCATGGATAAAGGCAAGTAGAGATGCTACTCAGTTGTACTACTCAAATAACAAATTCAAGTAATATAATCGAGAGGCTATCTTCTTTTCAGACGCCTCGGAGGATTTTCTGGAATGAAAGAAGTAGCTAGATTTAAAACTAGTGGGATGAAACTGGCTGGTAGTGGGATTAGACAAATCAGCACCAAATGGGACCTGTAGGTCATGGATGACATTATTCGTAACAAAGTACGGAGCATTAAGGATTTTACGAAAGCTTGTCGATTGTAAGGATTGGTTAGGAGAGGAAATCGATGGCTTAATGGAAACCCAAAGTTCAAATAGGTCTTATAATAGTCATGTTTAAGAGTCTTAAATAGTAATTTTATTGGGAGCTTTGAGCGTTTGTCTAGTAAGTGTTGTAGTAGCGGATAAGTCTTGAGGAATACCATTTGATTGAGAAAAGAGGGATGCATGTACATTATTATGGTTTACTTATGATGACCTGTTAGTGTGATAGGATTGAATGAAAAAGTATGTAGGGTGTAGGAATTTACCGAGTTTATAAAGCAATCTCGCAAGCCAGACTAGATACATAATACATTTAAATATTAGCGTTGTAGTTTTTATTTATTTATTGATTTTAGGAGAGGAAATCGATGGCTTAATGGAAACCCAAAGTTCAAATAGGTCTTATAATAGTCATGTTTAAGAGTCTTTTGTAATTAATTGGGAGCTTTGAGCGTTTAGCGTTTAGCGGAAAAATATCCAGATGTGGATTTCTCCTACCAAATTTTATGACAATTTTTTTTCTGGGGCTTTCAGTCTACAGTAAGTTCCACATTGAAATATCCTCTATTTACTCCTTGACTTGGTTAATACAGGAAATTCTTGGTATGTTTCTTCTACTTCCTTCCAGGGATCAGTATAGCACTATTTTTGGAATAAGCCTATTCTTAGCCCTCGTTTGGACTCCTACCATTGTAATTGCTTGATTATCACATTTTCTTGGGAAATATTTTGGGCGTATATATTCTCTTGTTTAGGTCATCGAGTTTCCTACCACCCTTAGATATTCCGGCTACATATATTCAAACGCCCATGACTAGAATCTTGTCTTCCCTTTCCTTTCTTAACTTTTTTGTTTTAACTTCTATAACATTGTTGGCAATAGCATGGATTCTTTTTGTTTTCTAGGTTTTTATTACTCCACAGGACTAAGTCGAGGCTATTGGTGTGTTTTCTTCTTACTGCCCTGTTTTTTTTATTAAGTCCAACATTCCCTTGGGATCTTCCAGCTTTTTAAAAGACAGACCCCAAGATACTTGAAGTTTGTAACATTTTTAATTTTTAGACCTGTTTTAATAGACAAAGAAAATTGTTTTTGTAGCTTCCACTCGTTCTTTATACATAGTGGGGTGGTTATATCGTTAGATAGGTTTTATTATTGATCAGATGTGTTCGTTATAATCTTTTTTACACACATATATATATATATATATATATATATATATATATATATATATATATATATATATAAGTTAGGAAAATCTTCCACAGAGTTCGCTTCCCAGAAGTATCGCAAGATTTTGATAAAACATCCCCAAATTTTTCTCTTTGAAACCCTTCAACTCATGTAACATATACTAGATCTCCGAGAAAAAGATGAAACGCATCACGAAGGAAATTATATTTTATTTGCACGTGAGCAAAAAATATACACCTTTGAAATTTAAAGTTAAAAAAGAAAGAAAAAAAAACATAATGGATATCTCAAGGGTTGAGAGGAAAAAAGTAATAAAACATTTTTAAAATACTTTGATCCATACCTGGAGTTGAGAAAGATAATGTTTCTCGTTAAAGATTTATATTAAATATATAATTAATAATTAATATTTAAAATTTTTATTGAATATTTATAATAATTATATTTAAGAAAAAATATACGATAAAAAAATGTAATTTTTGTTTTAAAGGTTTTTTAATTTTGTTTGAACGATTCAACGCTAGAAGCTACTAGCGACGGCTGCTCTCCTCAAATTTATTCAATTAACTTGGTAACTTTTAAATATTTCACTGTCTTCTATATTTTATTGGTTTATTATTATTTTGAAAAGTGTTAACTAACATTCGGACTATTGAATGGGCCTGCTTTTTTATTACTTTTCATCAAAATTAACGAAGGTAAATTAATTCAAAATCAAAACTAACGGAAGTAGCTCAGCGGGTAGAGTGGTGATGGGTTGCTACATCGAAGTTTCCAAGTTCAAATCCGGCTTTGGCAGATAAATTATTTAATCTGTTGACAGCTGTGTATGGATCCTGCGAGGCCTGTTGACCCTCCTGTTGCTCACTAAGTTCATTCCCCTTAATTGGGGAAAACCCTGGTGTCGACTTCATCATGGACAATTCATCTCCCTGCACAACCGTTGTCCAAGAAGCAGACCAATCCCTACAACCCTCCGTGGGTTGTAATGGTTTTTTTTTTCAATAGATTTATAGTGACGAGGAAGTATTTACACACAGGAAGGAGACCCACAAAGGGCAATACAGATCTCCTTCCCCAAGCAAGCGGGAAACGGACTCTTATCGTTAGTCATTAGATTCGAAACAGGGAATCCCGATAACTATAGACGTTAGGACATCGGTGAGAGTTAACGGCGACCAACCGGCGTACTATAGATCCGACGGAGGAATTAGATAGACGTGCGTTGTGAGGGATCAAAGCCCGACCGGGCCAAAGTTAGATTGGAAAGCTGGTTGTGGTAATGTTCTGCGTAATCACCTTGTTTGTTCCCTCGGCCCGTCGTTCCTTACGTCCTCCTCCTTGCCCTCCTCGGACAGCCCTACCTGACTGGGCTTATTTCGGGCTTATCTGGTCCCCGCTATCTCCGCCGTTATTTTCTTTCAGCCATTCGAGGAAGCTCTGCGACATCCTGTGAGGTAATAAAAGTGTAACATAATAATAAAAACTCTAATAAATCTATACCAAGGATGTGTTTTCGGCTATTAAATGATGTAATAAATGTCTAGATCGCCAATGCACAAGTTTTTCTTTTACAGTTAAATTTTGCAGAATTAAAAATTAGAATAGCATTTATGTATAAGATATGTATCTATTCATAGACATATATTTATGTAGATAGTTTATGTAGGCGTTCAGGGTCGAAAGCGGATAACTACAATATTTCAAAAATTCACTTTTTCACATTATTGGGTAGTTGCCGAATAATACACTTTCCATATTATTTTCTATGATTTTAGTCCGGTTTTGTTCGAGAAGTCTAGGGAACATGTAGCATTGCTTGACAAAATTGGCGACATATGTGAAAAAGTCAATTTTGGACTTGAAATTAATTTAAATTTAAAAGAATTTTGTTTCCATTATTTTCCTGTATTTTTCATGATTATGCAATATATAGTCCAATGAAAAGTGCATGGGAATATAACGAAAAAGTTTCTTGAAAATTGTTGAGCCATATTGACATATACACAACGTCGTGAATATTCCCATTGTAAAATCATATTCACAGAAAATACACGAGTCACTCGTCAAAAACCCAGAATTTCTCTTGTTCTTTATCCTACTCTCTGCTGTTTGCACTTCCTATAAGGAAATAAAAAAGACAATGTTTAGTCAGTAAAAAATTGTAGTTTAGTCGAAAAAAATTGCCGAATAATACACTTTCCATATTATTTCCCATAATTTTAGTCCGGCCTGGAAACCTGCTCAGAAATCATATTTTTAAATTCTTGAGAACCATTGAGTGAAAGAACCATTGAGATACAATTTACTGGATAAGATGCAGGTTCAAATTAAATTCTTATGTTGCTTTCTAGTGGTTCCAGATGAGTCGAGTGCATTGAGGTATGATTATCAATGATACTGGAAAAGGTTGAAGCGAGTTCATATCATAGGAGGGGTCCTCGAGCATGCCATGCAATATAAATCATACCTATTCGGTCGTGATAGCTTGGGATCTAATAGCAGGAGTACTTTCGTCGAGGCCTGAACAAAGCGCGTAGCTCGGGGGCGAAGGGAGGATTCAGATTGAAGTATAATCCACTTAGCGAGGAGAGAGGGCACGTGGATCGAGAGGTGGGTGGGTTGAGACGCTACGATGTGGCCGGCCGCCGTTGGTTCACTTTGGTCCTTCGCTCTGGATCACTTACTTAACCGCCTCTGTAATCATTTTCAGGCTCTGTTTTCGTTAAAAAGAGCTTCCACTCAAAGGTACTAATTGCCCTATGACGTTATCCATTACCTTCGTCCAGTGTTGGTCTAACCGAGCTTGCCATTTGCCACAAATCTCGTATCAAGTTTTCTGTTACAGAATGTTCAGTCAATATTTATGAGTAATTTTACCTGTGTTAGGAAACCGAGAAACTTACTGTGTAGAGAACTGATTGATGTGATGAAGATTCCCCGGGGTAGAATCCAGTAGAGACATGTAAATTATTTAATATGTTAACAACAATTGGAATCTTCAGATACTTAGGGGCTGACCAAATCTGTATTAGAAGGAGACATTTAACTGAAGAAAAACGTTTGAGCCTTATCTTGGACATATTGGACTAGTATTTCTATAGTGACACAACTCAAAAATCGGTATTTGTTTCGTCAAAACTGTATCAACCTAGCTTCAGAGGTTGTCTGCCAGAAGGCACTTTAGTCACTCTTAGTGTCCTGATGCTATTCCAAGCTCAAAAAGGTTTCCCGTTTTTCCAAAGTTGTAGGTTTTTGAGTTGTTTCCCTTTAGAAATACTAGAGCGATATATAAATTAAAAACTCAACATTTTCAGGAGAATGGAAGAACTTACAGTACAGTATTCCCTCAGTGTGTACCTTCTAAAGTAGTTTACCTATATCATTATGTGTGGTTTTGTGTCTTATCGACGACTAAATGAATTTTACATCAGATATCTAGCATAAATTATTGGCTATAATTCGGAAACAAAAAATGTGTTTTTTTTCACATTCGATACTTTGCAGGAATTTTAAGTCCAACCGCCGAGCTAAGTCTATGAGGTACTGAATCAGTCTGCCCCCAATGATTTATTCAAATAAAATCACTTTATTCTTCTATGGCTAATCGGACGATACAATTGACGAGTACTTGACACCACACAGGCTCGGGACCCCCATTTCACGCACCCTCCAAAGGACGGCATGGCATGGATATTTTTCTCTCTTTTAAAAATATTATGACCCACTGTCGGGACATTTTGGGCATAGTAGGTTGTCATGCTCACCACTACTCGAAATGACTAGTCTAAAGCTTTGAGCTTCTCAATCATTCTTCCCTCAATGATAACTGTCGTATTCGATATCTGGGTTTATACCCTCCCTGACTAGAAATATTTGTTTTTCTATGTTATTGATTTCTTCATTAGAGTCCAACTATATCTTATAATATTCATGAATATGAGTCTTTTGTAATTAATTAGAAGCTAATAGCTTTTGTCTAGTAAGTGTATGAGTACCCTGAAACAAAGAGCAGTTTCTTGTCTTTTCAGTCGAATATGAGGATTCCAAGTTAAACGTTCGTCAAGTTATAATCTTATGTATCGGATATGTTCTACAGGAGTCAGTGGGATGTTATTAAACGATACAGGTTTCCTACGATGGGTAAAGATTATTTGACCGGATTTATGGGAATTTATTTTCATCCTCCAGTTTTGACACCATTCTTCAAGGTCAGTGATATGGGATTGAAGAATATGAGATGCAACAACTGGACTAGTGTTGACTAATAATACCCATGTGCCAAAGGATTGGGCGGGGGGTACTGTCTTAATGAATACCAGCAGATTGAGAAAAGAGGGATGAATATACAGAATTGTGGTTTACTTTGAATGACCTATTAGTGAGTTAGGATTGGATAATGTGAAAATAGGTAGGGGGTAGGAATTCGCGGAGTTCATAAAGCAATACCGGGTGTCAGACTCGGCCAAAAGCATGTTCCACGTCAAGAAAGACCACCGTAATATAATCTACTTTCCAACGCAGAGGAAACAACGTCCTCCACAAGATGAGATTACTGGCTAGTAGAGTGGGACGTCAATATCCAAACTGGTGATATGGTGTAATGGTTTGCATCCAGGATGTAGGAAATCGTTTCAAGATGAGATTTTCCAGGATTTTACACATACATGGTAAAAGGAAGGGTATTCAGTTTTTTATATAGGTTTAGGCATAATTTTTACGACGGATAATTTCCAGAGGTTAGAAAAATATGTAGTGTGGAGTACAGCAATATATATGTAGGTGAGGGATAGATGGATTTTCTAGGAAGATGCTGTAAGATGTGGATAGGGATGACTTCGTGTCCAGGAGCTTTGCGATAAGGTAATCTGTTTCTGAAGGATGGAATGCTATGCAGGAGGAAGGGATATTTTTCTTTTAAATGAAATTATATATTACCTAAGCCTTTTCCTTATTATCAAGTTTCCAAAAAAGAATGAAGAATATTAGGTTATCCTCGCCGAGGAATTTTACGAGTAAAGAAGCCGCAGAGAAAATATGAATGAGTTGAATTCGGACATGAGATAGCGCGGGAGACGCAGAGCTAAGAGGGCGGTGTAAATGTGTAATGGGAGGGGCAGGTTAGGGCCCGGCTGAATATTTGACAGCCCTTCTTGACCTCACCGCTCCTCCGCCCTTTATCATTTACAACATTGGTTTTCGATCCTTCTTTACTTATAAGATATTTATTCTCTCCCCCTGCCTGTCAAAATAAAGGAAGGGGAAATATAGCCCATGATTTGTAAGTTTATATTCTGCCAGGTGGATTTATATATTTATTTTTTTAAAGTAGAACCTCCAGTTATATGTTTCGGTGAACATTTTAATTTAATGGTGCTCTCCCAATTACTTAATTGAGTATTGAGTAATCACTAGCATAGAATAGCTCAAATGTTTTACTTTAATCTTAAAAAAACGTCGTTTCAACAGGCTATTTCAACACTTGCAAGACAACCGCTATAAGTTGCCAATTAATTATAAAAGACTCATATAGATGGGATTGCTTTACACCGTATATTCCTAATTCTTACATACATTCTCATTCAATCCTATCTCACTAACAGGCCATTCAAAGTAAAGCACAATAATGTCAATGCAGTATCCCCATTACAGACTACTTCAACACTAGACTAACGTTCTAAGCTCCCAACTAATTACAATAGACTCATATTTGGGACCATTATAAGACCTATTTGAACTTAATGAGTAAAGCTTTGGGGCTCCACTAAGCCATCGAGTTCCTCTTGTATCCCATCCTGATTATCCAAAATCCTTCATAAAATCTTTAATGGTCCTTTCTTTATTACGAATAAAGTCATCCATAATGACCTAGATGTCACATTTGCTGCTGACCCGAAACCGCTACCAGTATTTTTATGTCGAACTTTATTCTCACTTAAACCCACTGGGTTGTAATCTAGCCACCTCTTCATTTCCCGATAATACTCCGAGGCGTCTGAGAAAGAACTCAGTCTTCTAAGTTGAATTTGTTTAATGAGTAGACCACAGAGTAGTTTCCATGCATGCCTTTAAATATCATTATACTACAGATATAAATTTCATTAAATAAATTTATAAAAAAATAAATAAATAATGTTCCAAAAGAGAAAAAGTGATTCGCTATCATTCAGATTCATGGCGGCCATATAATTATCTAATGGACAAGGGTTATGGTGCTAGGGTTCACCCTGCCTCTATAAAGTAGGTATCCTTAGATGGACGAAAAAGTGGTGTTTGAGCCTGATTCAGGACAAATAACCTGCATGAACAAGCGTTGTCATAGAAACAGTACAGTCTCTACCATGTACTGAACCCAAGACCCTTCATGGGTTGTAGTAGTGCACGTTTTCTTTATTATCCAAACCAGACTGGATGAGAATAGCTCGGATAATCGACACTAGATTTGGATCAGTTTTTTATGATAGTCAATTGATTTTCTAAATCATAGAATCACTTACTCCTTATGTGTTTCAGAAATCAAACTATCAACTCATAATCCCGATACCATATATTTTCCGAAATCCATTAATTAATTGGGCGAAAACGTGGTGCTTGAGCGTGATTTAAGAAAAATAAAGTGCATGCGAAAGCTTGTCTCTACCACGTACTGAACGTATTCGTACCCCTTATACTGACTAAGACCCTTCATGTGCTTTAGTTGTACAGGAAAACAAAAGTTAAACTAACAACATCCGTATTTCATCTAAATAATGATAACTAATATAACAATTGTATATTTAGCTAGGTTTCCATTCTTTAACCCTAGATTGAAGTAAAAGCTATTGTTAGAAGAAAATATTACTCACATCTCTCAATACTTGCTCTAAAGGAGGGCATAGCCAAAGGGTGGTAATCAATATGGGTGAGTAGCCTTCCAACCATAAAGAAGCATTGAAGTGAAGAGAGATCGCACCACTGTGCCTGTACAGAACAGGAACTTAACCTTCAAACTTGGCCTCTATGCAACGAATAAAAAATTATATTCATATTTTTAATGCACCCATCCTGAAAAACGTACCATTACTCTACTGCTAAAATTTTGTCTTATTTCCTCTAAAAACAACTGATTGTAGTTTGTAGAAGATCAACGTAGAGGTGCCAGTTTGCAATCAATACAGACAAATCCTATCCTTCATTACGATCTTCCGGTCAACCATTTTCCTCATTATCGTAAACCTCTAAAACATGATTATCGGTGTTTCGGCTTCAGGTTTATAGTGCAGTAGACATACAGGTTTATATGTCCATCTATGGAAATTCTTCCATATTTCTATTTTTAATGATTGATGGAAGCCTCTTTAATTGTCTACACTTGTATTTTAATTTTTTTAACACTCTTTAGTTCGTTACAGTACAGATTATAGTATAGATAGAACTCAATTTTCAACTCTAAAAGTGACGAAACCAATTGATTTTATGTTGGACCAAAAATCTACAGCCTCGGGAAATAAGTGGTTAAGTCGAATTTTCTCCAAAATGAGGTTCCAGTACTAGTTTTTGCCAGGTTCCTGTAGTCGAATTCTGCTCGAGTTAACTGCTATTAAAGGAAGCAGAACCGAGATATTTTTGTAGCTAATAACGGGCTAAGTCAGACATTGGCATAGAAATATTTTTTTGATTATATTAAAACTTCATTTCAAGCCAAAAACTACAAGAATGGCATGATTCCGCTTACTTCAATTTAAGTTAAGTTGGGAGGGTTTATCTTAACCCCTTATTAAACAGGGATATAGACACAAATTAATATAAACAAGCAAAAGCTATGCTTTGAAAATCTCTTTTGAGTTTTTGTTCTTTTATATTTAAATGTTTTGTGAAATTGTGGTATGTTCATTGGGTTCTTGATAATGCCCTTGATACATTCCACTTTGATAAAGTTGCTTCTATTAATTTTATTTGTTTATATTTATTTTTTTTTGTACATTTTGGAAGTTTGGTTTGTATTTTTAATTAATTTAGCTGACCATAACGTTTCTCATCATTGAGTAGTTGCATTTGGGACTTAGTGGGTAGTGAGAAGGTTTCTCCAGTAGATGACTTACTGTATTTTGAGGTTTGGATGTTCTGTATTTATTTATTTCCTTTGCTATTATTCTCTTTATTTCCTGAAGTTGCCTGCATTGGCGAAATATTGACAGGTATTTTTGTTTCTTGTTTTTAGCTCGGAGTCTTAAGGCTTTTTGTTTGGAATGTTTCCATTCATGTTATGTTAGTTAATTATTCTGTTTTACATTGATATTATTATAAGATATTTCCTGCTATTATTATAAACCATTATATCGGCCGAGGAGGAGGCTGATCAAGAGATAGCCCGCTGATGGACCCTATGGTACCTATCAATATGCATAGGACGTCGAGTCCAAAGCCTTTGGCTGAGTTTGCAAACCGCATTAGAAGCCTCGGGTCAGACCTGGCGCTTAATAGGCAACACAATTAAAGGAAATCCTTTGATCTTCCTCCAAAGGGTATTTAAGGAAGGTCCTCGAGTATCCTGTCAACAACACAAGATCAACACACGGGACCGAAGCCTGGGACTAAGTCAGCTGAAGCTTTGACGGACCTTCTGTGGAGTACAATAGATTTCGTTTTCGAGGCCATTAAAGGATTACTTGTATGACCCCTTTTGATCCATTACTTGATCCGTTAAGTACTATACGAGGGGCCCAGGATCAAAAGTGGATAACTCCAAAATTTCAAAACTTTTTTTTCACATTTTTCGCTAGTTTAGTCCAGCAATTTTGTCTAACAAGACACTTTGCCGCATTATTTCTCACAGTATTAGTCGGGTTCTGAACCTCAATTTTTGGAAGCTAAAAGCATTGCTTGACTAAACAAGCGAAATACATGAAAAAGTAAATTTTTTGAAGCTTGGTAGTAGAGACTATCATGAAAAACAAGGCCTAAGTAATATAGCATTTTCTAGTTTAACCGTGACGCTACTGAGGAAATAGCTTAGTCACAGGTATACTGTAATAATTGAATTATAATCTAGTATTTTTAGATATTGTTATTAAGAATAAGTATATTATGAAACATACTTCCCAATGTGCTTCGAATTTAAACACCGAGACAAAGAGCTCGAGATCATACAAGATGCCATCGGCGGGAAGAAGGAACCGCATGCATAGTCGATTTTTCAACGGCGAGATTTATCGACAAATGTATATTTGATGGATTGTTTCCTCCAATATAGCCATATCGAAAAACAATAATATACGTCTCTGCCAGATGCTTCTTCCGGATCCGACCTATGGTTCGCGTTTCTAATCTGCTCCAAAACCGTATCAATGAGAGTCGAGAAGTCTTAAGAACCAATTTTCTTGCATTGTATAATTTAATAAATTCATGTAATTCTGAAATAATTATTGAAATAAAGTTTCAGTTTTATAAATACGAGGTTCAATTAATAAAAATTCTCTTGGTTCCATAGCCATTAACAAATCAAGAAGGATGCTGACTACAATTAAATTCCCATAATATCGACCTTCGATTATTAAAAGTGATAATAAGATTGAGTATCAACAATATCATAAAAAAAAAATATGCACGACAACCCATGAAGGGTCTTGAGTTTTTACGGGTAACCACTTTATAAAGGCAGATGACCGCCAAAGCGGGTAAATTAGTAACAAAGAACCCGTCCATCGCTGTTAACAGATCCAATAATTTATTTGCCACAACTGGATTCGATTCCGGGACCTTCAGCGCAGCAACTCAAGCGCTGTATATACTGAGCTCTCCCGCTTCATACTGAACTAACAAAATTGAGAATTAGAACAGAAATAAATAAATAAAATAAATAAAGAAAGAAATGAATAAAGAAATAAATAAAGTAAGTATTTTTAGGTAAAAGAGTCTGTTGTCTAATTTGGTTCGTTATTGTTGGGCATGTAAGTGAATCTTTTATGTAGGTAACTTTAGTACAATTTGTTTTAGTTATTTGCCAATAAATTCATATATCTAGGAAAGTATAAATATATATATATATATATATATATATATATATATATATATATATGTTTTTATTTTTACTAAAACCATTATAATGCCATTGATTTCTATTTCTGAAATTTCATACTCGTATTCTACGACACACAAATAAGAGCCGAGTTGACTTAATCGCAAATGTAAGCCAATTAGTTGTCTTCAATAGCTGGTAGTTTAACATTTGTTTAGATACAGAGCTAATACTTTACTTTAATCACATAACATTATATAATTACTTTAATCATAACTATAATTACTTTAATCAAGTAACATTTTGCTCATTTTTCTAACTATATTGTAATTAATCTTTAATCATTCATTAAAATTGGGATATTACTTAAATATCTAAAACACTAGAAAAAATTAATCAGTCGTTTTTTCCCTAATTCAGGGACGATGAAGACATGAATCGGCGAAACGTGTCTACGAGATTTAAGGCACTTTCAAAAAATTGATAAACTTTTTTCGTATAGGCCTCCTTAGAACTATGTCATTTTAACTGTCTTTTCTGTATTTCTTCTTGATAGCCTAGTACTCCCTCATTCACCGGCGCGCCGGCGTTGCTCCCTTCTTTCTTCCGTCCATTTCTTTCCAGTCTTCAGCTTTGATTTTTGTTGAAAACCCACGTGAGTATCCATTATATTAAATAGAAATCCTGAGACGGATGCTTTCCAGAGCATCCTCGTTGGTAATCACCATCTCCTGTAAATATTTTTCTAACTCTACGAACTAGGTAGGCTTGGTCTTCTTTTCTTTGAAATACGTGAAAATCAAAATAATTTGTATTTTTATTTACAGTTATAATTAATTATAGTGATATATTTCTGAATTGATTAATATATAAGATGGGTGACTGAATTCCCCACTAAAAACCAGGCTTATGTTTATCGGGAAAACAAATGCTGGTAATCGATAGACGACTGTGGCTGAATGAGAGGTTCTGTTAAATAAAGGGAGAAAACTGCATCGTCAGCTCTCCTCCCAGCCTCAGACAAAAACAATGAGGTGAATTTATTCCAGCCCCCTCCCAACTTTTTTTTTTCAATCTGTGGCTTAACAAACCAGCCCAGATAATAAATTCAAAAGCGTTCTATGCACTTCCGTTTAATTTAATTACAAAAATTGGCTGAATAATAAACAGGAAAAAAAAGGAACAACCTTTTAAAATTCAAACCACAGTATAACAAATCCGTTTTATTTCACAATATTTTATGCGAATCGTCTTGTTATGTTCTTCCGACAAATGTTAATGTTAAATTATGTTCGTAAGTAAATTACTGTGTTACATTGGTAAGTATATGCATATAAATATTTTACACACACACACAAATGTATATATGTAAATATATATCTAGTACAGAGTTAAAATTTCGGAGAATTTATGCTAATTAACAAGTAGCATGTATAATAATAAAATGCCTCTCCAAAAAGCCCAAAATCAGGCACTACAATACAATGGCAAAACTGTTATTGTATGGGACAGACACTATGTGCTTTCCAGTCAAGAAAAACTGCTGAAAATAGAGATAAGAATTCTTACGAGAATCCGCGGGCCCAAAATAACACTAGAAGGATGCAGGCTAAAATCCAACAGAGAAATTTATTTTTTATAATATTTATTTTTAAAAAATTTACAGTGAAATCCGTGACTTGGAAACAGAAATGGGGGTGAGTAAACTCACGATTTATGGAGGATGAGCGAGGAAAAATTAAACAAGAACATTTTCAGCAATTTTGGGGTGCAAATTCAACCACGGATAGACAGTACAAATCCAACGGGACAGATACTCGTGATTACACAAGATTTTTGTGGAAATGGAAAAGAATTCCTGAAAAACGCGGTACGTGTGGTAGACAGAAAAAAATTTCCGTCAATGATTTGGACGGAAGAAAGGAAGCATTTTCGTGAAATTCTCAGGTCAAGTAGAAAGAGCTGAAAAAGAAACCTGCGTCATAGTCACGTAATCCTTCATAGCTGTTTCTCGTCAAATAATAATAATAATACTTGTAGTATTTTTTTTATTGATCATATATGTAATACATTAGGCTACATAAGCCGAAATATTTTGTACAAAGTAATAGGCTGCCTCCATCGCGGGCTGTCCGCCCTAACAATAGAACGCTCTGTTTGTTCTGATGATCGATAGGATCTTATTTATAGAGAGAATGTTACTGTACAATTTCAATTTATTTGAGTCATAAATACATTTAATGCATATGACATTGTTATATACATACATTGTTAAAATATATTTGTACGAGTTACAATAATATGTATAAAAAATGAAAACATATAAATTCACGTACTTACCGGAATCTTAAAAGCTTGGAAAAAAGTTAAACTTGTATCTTTTAAGCCGGACCTAAAAGGCTTGGTCGATGGACCGTTCTTAGAAAAATCTACTCAATTGAAAAAGGCTATGCTTCAATGATGTTTCTAGTTGGCTTCAAAAATGCCCACAAGGTATGTTTATAAAGTTTAGATTGTTCAGTCCTTTTTCATTTAAGTTTTCTGATTTTTATAATTTTATTTGTCAGTTTTTAAGGGACGGAAGAAAAATGTTACAACTAGACGTTATTTGAACCGCGGACTTCACTTGCAGAACTACCGAGTTAAAACATTTTTGTTCAATAATAATATTTTTTTTAGTTATTAATCAATTAATTCACGATATTTTTAGGTAATTATGTTTTGGGTTTAATTCTATTAATAAATTAAAATTTATTTGGGTCAAATAAATTCAAACGCAATAGAACGTTCTTATATTCGATTAAAACATATAATAACATCAGTACAGACCACACTCTGTAAATAAGCTCTAAACAGTTTCAGCAAAACCAATGAACTGTCTCAATCGGTGTCAGGTGTATAGCTTTATATATTTTATTTATTTCAAATGTATACCTTTATGCATTTTATGTATTTTGGATCCAGAATATCCAGTGCTTACTAATAATTATGACGGAGAAATACCACATAACATTAAAAATGTATCTTTGGGTGATTCCATTTTAACAATGTTTATTACTGCCCTGTACTATTTTCTCTCTCTGTTCATCCATTAACAATAAATTTATAAAATTTTTGCATCAGTGTGGTCCTCATGAACAATTTTTTTCTCTTCTTTCGTATAATATAACTTGTAGTCCAGAGAAAATTAATAGTTAATCACTTAAATGTCCATTTCTAGAACTTACCCATGAATTCATTATTTTTTTCCCGTAATAAATCATCAAAACTAATAAATCCATAAATAAATTTAATAATTTTTTTGAGAATGTCAACAAATTTAATTTAGGTCAGTACCGTTGCTCGGAAAATTCGCAATTTGATTATCATTTACGATATTTTGAAGTTGTAGCGAAATCCTCTCGGACATTAATTTTTTTCAAAGGGTTATAATATGAATTAAAAATTTAAAATGTTTCATTATTGAATTGAAAAAAAAAGTAACAGAACTGAATTACTCGTTAGCGAATTTATGCTAAATAGAAGACAACGACTTTCCATTTATTTCATATTTCTTTCATTCTCCCCGGGAGCGGAGTGGCTCAGTGGTTGAGCACTGAGTTGCCATTCCGGAAATCCTGGTTCAAATCCGCTGCGGGCAGTTACTTTTATTTAGTCTGTTTGCAGCCGGAGATGGATCATATAGGATCTAGGACCCTCCTGGGGCTCACCCATCCTCTATAAAATATTATAAAAATAGGATACCCATAATAATGGGGGAAAACCTGCCGGTTGAGCGTGACCTAGGACAAGTCACCTCCTTGCAGAACCGTTGTCTATGAAACAGTACAGTCTCAACCATGTACTGAACCCCCAGACTCGTTCACGGGTCGTAGTGGTACAGTTTTTTTTTCATTCTCCGATCGACTGAATAACATCTTTATACTTCTATTGTAATTAATTTAAACCAGTTATTAGAATGCGGTTGGCAAATCAAAACCATAAATGTCAAAAACATTGGAAAAACTAACCATATTAGATTCATTGCTTCAAGCATTACCAAGAGATACCTGAATTGGCTAAACGTTGACTGTTTACACTGCTTTTACAGTGTCTTAAAGAGATTTAATGATTTTTTTTTTCCAATTGCTTACAATTAATCATTTTATGTCTCAGATCATTTATCCCCAAAACTTCGGAAAATCTGAACAAAACAGATAAGAAAAATAATGCTGCCATAGCGTGCTGGAGCATTCACTCTAAATAAGACCTCATCGATCATGAGAACAAACAGAAGGCCCTATTGTTGGGAGGATGGACAGACCGAGGTGGTAGCAGCCAATTACTTGCCACAAAATATTACGGCCTATTCCGTCCTAACGTATTATATATTTAATAAATAAAATAATATCCTTTCGATCTGTGTGTGTTCCAATTTGACATGCTGGAAGTTCAGCATTAGCACAATTTAAAAATGTAATGAATAAAATGTGGGGTATATATTAGGGGTATATATAACTTAATACTATTATTAAGTTGGTCTTTGGTGTTATTAATTTTCGTTCATTTGATGTTAGACCAATTACATAGACAAATGATAAAAAATGATCAATTCCAAGCATTCGTTATTTTGGTTGCTAGTTTTGATTATTGAGATGGTGAATATAGAAAGGATATAGAGATTCCCGTGGGAGGGGGGGGGGTAGAGGGATTTATTCCTGACTTTTTAATTTATTTACAAGTGCTCTTGGTTAAATAATATGTTTAATATTAATTCAAAGTGTTGTTTTATGCCTGTCGATTTAATATATAAAAATTGTGTTATTTTATGTCACAAGTTATAAATTTTCACGCGTTTCTTCCTTTATTCTCAAAAAATGGAAATCGGAACTATTTTTAGAATAGGCATGAAAATACTTTACTATTGTTTATGGTGGTTTGTACTATTGTTTATGGTTTATAGTGGAAATATTTTTTCCTTATAATTATTAGTAGTCTACGCGCTTTCGAAACATACGGCGCAGTGTATGAATAATATATTTTATCACCTATCTGCACTGAGGCAAGTGGCGTTCTCAAATTTGAAAATGACCATCTTTATCCACTTAAAGAGTGCATTACACCTTGAGACCTATGGGAATCTGTAGACCCTCCTGGGACTCACCTAGCCTCTATAAATTAGTTATAGTTAATTTAGGGGGGGGGGAGCCTGGCGGTTGAGCGTGATCTCAGAAATCACTTCTCTAAACAACCGTTATCCTTTAAATTACAGCCTCTACCATATTTCTGAACCAAAGACATATTATGGGTTGTAGTGATGCAGTTTTTTTTTATTGTTAATATTAACAAAATAATCAGAATAAAATTTTGCTTTCTATTTTATAAAATTGTAAAGTGCTGTAGAAAATTTTCAGTCGAAATAAGTCCGATGTAATGAAATTCTATTTTCTTTATAATAAAATTACACATATTAATGCTTTTCCTAATTATGAAACTTAGAAAATAGAATGATATATATTAATTTTTAAATTTTCTAATTTGATAAAAATTTTGGCCTTCCAATGTTTATAAAACGGAAGCCACGATCGTTTAAAAAATATATAAAAAACGCATATACTTTTTTCTGCATTAAATAAAATCAAATTCAATTTTTAGGATAATTTTATTGTACATATATTAGTTATTTATTCATTAAATTTTTTTCATTAGAGTAAAATAAATTTTAAAGCTCCTATTCAGTATAGAAAGGACTTTTGTGAAGACGAGAAGTTACAGGAGCGGCAGAGGATGGTTTACATTTGTACAGGCAGGCTTCAGTCCTCAATATGGGAATCCCTTGGTAGGGGCACGTGTTACTGAAATGCGGGCGCTGCTCTTTTAGCTGTTTGAATTCCTTGATTAAAAAGACCTTTAACGGTTCACGGTTTGCTGAAATTTTATAATCAATATCCAATATATGGCTATCATTTAAAGGTAATATTGATTCTTTTAAATTTTATTAATTAGTCACTTTTTCATTCGCTATTTAATACGTGTATTTATTGAGTACTTACTTTATTTTGAGTAAAAATTGTTTGTTCACATTTATTTAGAGTTTATTTTAATCATATCCTATGGATAATTTGAACTATGATTAATATCTTAATTATAAGGCCTTCATCTCAACTGCTCTTCTATTGAGTCGTTCCATAACAAATGTCTGTTTTCAAAGGAAAAGTTATTTGTAAAACAACTCGATGAAATCAAAATATTTATATTCAGAATATTTACGCTCATTTTCTATTTATTTTCCCGAAGTGCTATCAAATTTTTCCAGAACTGAAAAATTCAGTGTTTTGTGATGAAATAAAGTCTAAAAATGCGTTTTTGACTTGAGAATAATTTTCCAATTCTGCTCCTAAGGAATTGGATGGAATTTATGAATAGATGGAAACCTGTTGGAGATAAGTCGGGCGAATAAGATGGGTGTGGGAAATCCTGTTAGTTTAGTTTTTTCACTGCCTACCGTGAGACATGTGGTCTGGCGTTGTCGTGTAAGAGTGCATATCCCTTTTTATAAAATAAGTTTTTGTTGCATTATTTTAACCCCTGTAGTACGATGTGGATGTGATGGTTTCACCCCTGGGTAGAAAAGAGAATCTGTGTCACCTGCTGAATTTTTTTCGAACCAACGGCGAATGATCCGTTCGTTACAACACACTTCACTGAATGATGGTTACACTTCACTGAGAAACTGTTTAAACTGTGTCCAAGTTTAAACTCATAAAAAAAAAAAAGAATTCGAAAATCGCATGTTTCCATTGCCATATTTGGTGGCATACTTAACAAAGTTCGTTTAATTTTAGTGATATTAAATATTAGCAAAAAAGAGAGGATTAATAACAGTTCGTTATAATTTGTAAACCTATCACTCACTCACAGTCTGGCGCTAGAGTCCTTGTAGGACCTGGGCCTCCTCACAACTTGCTGCACACTCCACTCCATCTGAAGCTAACCTCCTCCATCTCCGCACTCCCATCCTACGCAGATCCTCTTCCACATCTTCCATCCATCTCAATCGGGGTCTCCCGCGTTTTCTCCCTCCTCCCGGATTAACATACACCATTTTTCGAGGAAGTCTCTTCGGATCCATGCGTTCAATATGACCTAGCCAGCCAAGTCTTCTCTTTCTAATGACCGTGAGTGACTAAGTCTGGCTCCGCTAGCAATTCCATCAGTTCTGCATTACTTCTCATTCTGAATTGCTTGCCTTCCTTAATAGGGCCACATATTGTTCTTAATATTACATATATAGTATCCCATATATATAGTAAACCTATACATCTGCTAATTATAAGAAGTCTGCTAATTCAACTTTAAAATTAATAAAATAAAATTGGACATCATATGGAATAACCCCTTATTTATTTATTTTTTCCACACTTCCTCCATCTTTTTAGCATTAAGAGTTCTCTAAAATTTTAGCCCAAATCTAAACGGGAATTTATGAGTTTTACGGCTGATGTCGATATTGCGAGGTATTTATTCCTTTTTTAATGAATTGCTCCTACCGATTGCTGTTAACTATTACACCTAAATCACCTTCCTGCTTGTCTAATTGAACCGTTGTAATCCAATAGGCAGTACTGGTTCTATCATGTACTGAACCCAACACCCTCCATGGGTTGTAGTGGTACTGGTTAGGTTAAATGCCAATAAATCGTCAAGTGGCATACTAAATCTTATCTTAAGTAAGTTTTAAGTAAAATACATTAGACAATCTAATTAAGATAAAAAACTAGATATGTACAGAAAAGGCAACAAGAAACAAAGGAGCACAGACGACAGTAGAGGACACGGTTATAACTCATGGGAAGGCTATTAAGTAAAGACGGGGGAGGAAATAGACTGAGGGAATTGAAAACAAGCGAAACTTCTTTAAGCGACTCCAGTATTAGGAGAGCCCAACCCGAGGAAATTACTCAACGTTTTCCAGAGGCCGCAATTAATCTGTGGTCGGCAAAGCCCGTCCTCCCCACCTCTCCGCCGCCATAAATTACGCCCCCCTCCTTTTTTTGTACAAATCACCTCTTTACAAAAGTCGACTTAAGGTATCGAGTTGAAAGCCTATCGATCCATCGAGCCAGGAGAGTGATAATTCTCCGCCAACAGGAAGTGCTCAATCTGGGTGAGTGCAAGGTTATGAAGGAGAGAAGGCAAGGTCGTTAGACACTTAAGGGAATGGCGCGTCAAGTGATATGATTATAAATAAATAATAATAACAAAAAAATTAAAACGCATTTTATCTGTTGAAAGTTGAGGTGTATATATATGAATTATAAATATTAAGAAATACCACTGGACATCATTTAAATAAATTATATATTTTTATTTTAAGTTGACAAAGGCATGCAACAAGCAATTTCTAAAAAAATATGAAATACTCCATAGCCAGTCCATGATATTTGTAAGAGCACTATCTGTATAAATTAAAACATTCTACATACAATGGTAAATAAATAAACATAAGAAAAATTGTTACGCAACTTAATGCTGCGATGGCTAATCGGACGACAATATAGACGATGTTGAATATCCACAGGGTTTTCCAAATGTTTCTGAAGCTGCATTAATTTCCCATACTTCCTATCGAAACGTTCGCAATAATATTCAGCGCTCATTGAACGTCCATCAGAATCTCATAGAATCTTATCAGTATCCATTGATGGTCGCTCTTCTTCCGTCCTACGACCTATCTGCTTAGAATATTCGAAACAGAATTTTTGAAAGTAACGCTGTGTTGTCAGTAATTTTTGGTTGGTTAAATTTTTGAAAATGTATTCTTTGTTTCTACGAATGAATTACAAACCATAACAAATAAAGTTAAGAAAAAAATAGATATAAATTAGAGAAATAAATATATAAATATCAAACTTTAAATTTATAATTTATCTTTATTTTCCTCTGTTGAAGGACAACGTTGATATTGTTGTTTGGTGGTGTTTAAAGACTTCAAACCCTCAGGTCATAAACGCCTATGGTTCACTTTATAAATTTTTAGTATGTAACATCTTAAAAATCTAATTTTCCAATATAGGTATTTGAAAGTTCCGCGTGATTTAAAAAAATTAAAAAATTGGATATTGGTAAAGCAAAGCAAAATATTCTAATGATGGTTTTGAAATTATTTTATGAACCATTAGATTTTTTTTTTTTAATTCAAACTTTTTTTAATTTAACTAATGCTATTATTCCAATAAATCTTCCTGAACTACAATGTTTCAAGCAATACAATTGCTACTGAAGTCTTAACTAAAAAATTCCAGTTTTTGCGTTTTGTCGTTGTTCTTTTGGAAGGAGCGATATGTGGTATATAAAGCCAACAACCGTTAAAGAGATTTTCAAGCTATATTTGGAAGTGAAAGGGAGAAGGAATGATTTGATATTTACCGGCAGGGAGGGCGTTAAACCAGGGATATTTCGGGATTGGGGAATAATCCCGATGGAGGCGCACCTTAGGATCGAAGCTGTATTTGCGGGAGACATGGACCTGTTAGGAGTCTATTTGCATACTCACCCCATAAACTTGGGGCTCTGCGGTGGCCCCCTCTCCGTGGAAATGTTAAGCGGGCGGCCGGCCAGGGCGGAGGGGGGGGAGGAACACGGGGCGAAACCGGGAGCGAACGTGCCCGGCGAGCAAATAGGCGGTATTAATTAATTAAAGGGTTAATTAAAGGAAGAGGGATAATTGGCACAAGTTTGGACAGATCTCCTCGGCGATATGGCCCGCCTCTTTAGGAGTAACTTCACTATCGCCTTCCGAACTCGGCGAACCTTCGCCCGATAACGATGTTCGCCCTCGCATTACTTTCCGATATACCGGTTTCATTATCCGAGAGTTAGTTCCTGAATGTTCGGGATAGGCGGAATTTAGGGAAATATATCGTATCCGGTTTAGGAGTGGATAGGTTAATTCTTAAAACATACAAGGAGTAAGCGAGTCCATAATTTACAAACACTATAGTCAGGTTATTGTTTAGATTGATCCAACTCTGTAGAGTGTCGATTATCGAAACTAATGTCGTCTGGTGTGGTTTGGATAATAATATTAAAAAAAATCTGTACTATTACAACCAGTGAAGGGTCTTGGGTTCAGTATATGGTTTCAGTGTGTGTAGTTTCAATAACAAGGGTTGTCCAGGGAGTTGATATGTCAGATATCACGCTCAACGGCCAGGGTGAGCTCCAGGAGGGTCACCAGATCCCAAAGGGTCCATCCGTGGCTGTTAACAGAATAAATAATCTATCTGTCGAATCCAGATTTGAACCCAAGACCTTCGGTAAGTCACCCAACTCCTTGCATAATCAAGAGTTCGGATAATCAAAATATAATTAAAAAAAGTGAAATGCCTATATAATGATTAATTTTTATAATTAACTGTTTTTCCTCATTTCTATTGATACAAAGACACACACACACACACACACACACACACACACACACACAACTTTTATTGGATTTAATGTCAAGTGTTTGTTTGAGAACCCTATTCAAACTTGAAGTAGCGAAGTTATATATAAAAGACTAAGTATGGCCAATCGTATGTTCAGCATTATTAAGAAAGTTTAGTAACTTTAATGTATTGTTATGTGACTCGCTATAGAAAATGTTTACACTTATCCCTTCTTATACTGGGTTATTACTTTAAGAGTTATGAGGTGTGCCCATATATATATATATATATATATATATATATATAACCATATTCTTATTTCGGTATATTGGGGATTTGCTTTGGTTAAGTTCTTCTTTCTTTTTATTATTTGGGAGTTAGAGTTACGATTAGAGTTAAGAATGAAAGTTGGTGTTATTTATTAATCTGACGAAATTAAAATTTGTTGGGGGTGATCTGAGCTCAGGCTTGTTCCTATATCCATTTTTTAATTTCATATTTTATATTTTATGTTTATGGAATTACTTTTTCATGTGAGGCATTATTGAGCCTCTTGGATATAGGACCAATGTAAAGAATAAATAAAAAATATTAGAGGTTCTATTAGTAATAACACTAGAATGTGAAATAACACGCTGTGGTGTGAGCAAGGGATAATACAGAAAATTAATCCGAATCACGTAGGGGCCTCTGGGCGCTAGTG
Source organism: Troilus luridus (assembly GCA_964056705.1). Classification (NCBI taxonomy): domain Eukaryota; kingdom Metazoa; phylum Arthropoda; class Insecta; order Hemiptera; family Pentatomidae; genus Troilus; species Troilus luridus. The sequence continues at coordinate 50,576,473 of OZ057414.1, forward strand.
ACCGGAAAACATATCCCTTATCAGTTTTAGATTTCGGACGTAAATCTCTGTTAAATCTCCCCTTACATAACCTATTTGCTTAGATAAAGGGGATATACACGGAATACTAAATCCCTTTATTTACTCCAATTTTAAATAATTGAATATACTTGCGAGTTGGGCAGAAATTAACTTACAATGTAATTTTTTACATTCATTTCGAAAAAAAATTCTTAGTTTTAATTATTATTGTTTAAAAAACGCCAAACTGATACAAAAGTGCTTTTGCTCTGGCGTTGTCGTTTTGAGGTGGCATAGTGACAATTTGCGTATTTTAGTCATAATTTTACATTACTGAAGGTACAAGGTCATTAAGTCGTATGCTTTATTATTGTTATGTAACAATTATCATGTAATAGAATAAGTTAAACAAGAAAAAATAATATCAAACATTCTTAGGCATTGGCCCTGCTTGCGGAACTTGGTAGTGGTCACAAATCAAATGCTGAACCATTTACTTGGGCTTCAAGGGTTGTGATAAAAAATTTTTATTAAATAATTATATTAGTTGGTAACTTAATAATATATTAATCGTAATTACCATTAATCATACCACCGAATGGGTTGATGTACTTGTAAAATCATAAATAATATTCCAAAATTACGAATTGTTAGGGAAACTGAATTTGAAACAAAACTGATTATTATGATAGGCTAATTAATTAGAAAGTTTATCACAGAACAATTTTTAAGTAAATTTTGAAGCCTTCCTTCTTATGTAATATATATTTTTTTTCCACTTAACATTCCGGGGTCTATCTCACTCTCAAGAATTACATGAAAAAAAAGTTATTATTATTTATATAAATTTATTATTTTTATTTATAAATAAATTGTGAACACAGTCTTTTATTTTTTTTTCATATTTACCACTTCGGATCACATAACAGCTTTAATTTACTTTTCTTTTGATCCTCTGTCCACCTTCTTCCAGCCTCGCGTTTCTTGTTCCTGAAATCCTTGTAAAGTAGTTTTTTTTCATATATAATGCATACATTTTCTCACATTTCAGGAAATATATAAAAACATTAAAAAAAAAATGATAATTATAACATTGATTTGGAATGATCGGTATTCTAGATTTAATGTGCATTATTGTGAAGTGTGTTTTCATGGACCAACGAATGTATGCTTTAGGTATCAAAATATTTATGAAAATCCTAAAAAGTGATCTGTACATTAAAAAACCATGTAAACACTTTTTGTCCTGATATTCTTAACAGTAGGAAAGTATTTTTACCTTAATGCTCCATAAAGTCAGATTTTATTCTAAATATCGTTTTTTAATTTTGTCCAATATTAATATTAAATAAAATAAGATAATTGTACATCACCGACTTTATAAATGCTATTCCTATACTTGATTTTAATGTTTTTCATTAGCATTGAAACTTTAATCTGTATATCTATTGGATTTTTAATCGCTGCAATTTTTTTTCAGTATGTATGGATTCTGTTTTGATCAGAATCCGTTTTATTCTTTGCTAAGTACGTACCATAGTGGAAGTTTTAGAATATTTTTTAAATATAAAATTTATTATGCATTCTGTGTAAAAAATTTATTTTTACATAATTTTTTTAAAAAATGTTTATAGTTTCCTTTAAAAAAAAAATGTATAAGCACTGGTAAAAAAAAAGAAGATAATAATTGTTAGGTGTTTTGAAATTTTATCATCCACACAAGTAGTATCATATTCTGTATCGATTTAAAGGTTTTCTAACTAGTATATGACCCTGATAAAATATTTGTGACAAGGATTCAGGGAAAGACTGACGTGTTAAGTTATGACACGCTTTACGCGAATTCCCTGTTTTCGGAATATAGTTGAACAATCAATCAATGATTTTAGAACTCAGATTTAGATCGTAGTAAAAATAATAAACTGGTACTCATACTGACATGAAATCAGAACATTCCAGGAACATTCATTTGAATTTAAATTTTTTAAATTGTCTAGAGAATATTAATAGATTTTATCACTAAAAATAAATTTAAATATATTCGGTATAGAGATGTAAAATTATAGAAGGGATAATGAAGGTATTAGTTTAAAAAGAAAAAAAATTGTATTGATTAAAATCGTTTAAGATCAACTTTGATTAATCAAGCAATGTTATAATTTTTAATTTGTTGAAATTAAAAAAATATTAAAGAAAATTATTTTATGTTATATTCGCCTTTATAGGTTTAGTAAATAACGCATACTTTGACCAATTTTCTAAAATTTAAGGGAACCACAAGCCTGATTAAGGTTTGGTAATTGAGTACTAATCGAAAAAAATGTGGAATTCAAATCACGAATGTTTCCTACTAATGAAAGGTTGTATAAATGTTTAAAAAATGCTATTAAGAATTAAAAAAAAAATCTGCACCACTACAATCCATGAAGGGACATAGGTTCAGTACATGGCGGGGCCTGTTCTGTTTCTGATACAACGGTCTTGCAAGCAGGTGGTTTGCTACAGATCACTGCCAACAACCAGGTTTCCCTCCTCTGTATGGTACACACTTTACAGAACCTGAGTGATCATCAGGAGGGTCTGTAGATCCCATATGGTCCATCAGTGGCTGTTAAAAAATAAAATGAGTTACGTGCCACAACTGTATTTGAGTTCTGAACTTTCAGCATAGCAACTTAGCAATCTTGTTGAGAACCAAAAATTAATTAATATTTAAAACAAAGAATTCTAGAGTGCACCAAAACTACCACATCTTCAAAAGAATTAATGGACTAATCTAAAAGGCTTTAGGATAGTAAAAAAAGTAATTTATTCCATTCTTAATATCTTCTCAGTTCTGATCCTGTATTCATGATAACAAACGCTCTACATAAAAACGACTATTTGACGTCTACAACATTTTACAATACTTTTTCGGGCTTATATTTTATTATTTTTACTTTATCTTACTTTTTGCTACGCAATCACTTTTCAAAATTTGTTTAGTACAGTAGGTCTTCTTTCTTCTTTCTATCTACAGCCCGATCGTCCGAACTCATTTTTAATACAATGATATAATTTAAATACTTATTATGTATTTATTATTATATATAGTTGATATTATTTGTTGTTTCTTTGGACCAATATTTAGTGGTTAATTAATGAAAGATTTTACTATCGTGTTTTAATTTATTTACATGGTTCCCTGAATAGATTTTAACTTTTTCACTTAATAGAATAGAATAGAATAGAATAGAAAACAAACTTTATTCTGGGACCAAGTCCCTTTAGAATAACAATAAAGAACAAGTAAAATAAACATAATATTCATCTGGCCAGGAGGCACATAATGATACAAATCAAGAAGTAATCATGAGTGACAAAACATAATAGAAATAGAGAAAGAAAAAAAAAAAAAAAAAATAAATAACTGATTAAAAAGTAATAGACTTTACAGGAATTTAACCAATTTTCTAGAAAAATAAAAATAAAACATATATATATAAAGGTTTGATATTAACCAAATAATAATAAATAACATTAATATAATAGTTAATAACGGAATTGCTAAATAAAGCAAATAAATTGCATAGCATGCAATAAAGTATTTACAAAGTTTGTATCTTCTTTGTTGTTGGAAAAATAGACAAACACGTAGGTAACGAGATCGAGTATTCGACACACATTAATTCAAGCGGAAGATTGGCCTGCCTGGAGAGCATTTTTTTGGGATGCCAAGAGATGATGGAAAAGCAGGGATTTAAATGAGGCCAGTGAAGATGAATGGCGGATGAAAGGAGGGATTGAGTTCCACACAGTGGTGGAACGGGCGAGGAAGGAACGGTCGAATGCCTTAGTTCTATGGGATGGAATGTAGAGATCGGAGAGGCGGGATCTTGTTTGATGGTGTTGGACAGTGGATTTAAATTGAAGGAGACTATAGATGTATGAAGGGTGTTGCGAGTTAATGGATTAGTATAGAAAAACACTAAGGAAATAATGTCTACGAATGGGTGGGAAGAGCCACTTTAACTCATCATAATGATGTGACACTCGGGAACGCCTCGGAGTACCAAGGACAAATCTTAAAGCGCAGTTCATAATTCTTTTTAAGCGATCCTCTAGCAATTTCGAGAGGCCCCCGTATACCACACAACAGTAGTCAAAGTGGGGGAAGATAAGGGAAGATACAAGAAGCTTCCGGGTAGATTGTGTAAGGAGATGCCGGGATCGATGGAATAATTTCAGGGAACTAATTGATCGTCGGGATATTTGGGCGACATGTGGTTTCCAAGAGAGGTTTTTGTCCATGGTAATGCCTAGGTTTTTAACGGAGGAGTTGAAACTGATAGGGTTGTCGTTTAGGATCAATGTTGGGAGGGTGGGGATAGTTGCAAGAAGGGAATTGGAACCTAGAACAATGGCCTGGGTTTTCATTGCGTTCAATTCCAATTTGTTCAGCTTTGCCCAGGCACTGATCCTATCGAGGTCTTGCTGAATACTGGCGAACGCGAATGATAGCTCAGAAGGAGGAAAGGATAAATAGATTTGGAAGTCGTCAGCATATAGATGGTAGGAACAGTGGTGAACGGATTTAGGAAGATCGTTGATGTAACAGTTAAAAAGGATAGGAGAGATGCTTGAGCCCTGTGCCACGCCTGAGGATAGGGCTAGGAAAGAGGAAAGGGGTTGGTTGGGCATAGAAACCGCTTGGGACCTGCCAGAGAGGAAGGACTGGAACCATAGTATAGAGCTGTTGGAAAAGGACAATGACTTTAGTTTGGAAAAAAGGATAGAATGGTCCAAGGAATCAAAAGCTTTGGAAAAATCTAATAGGATTAGCACGGTTAGTTGTTTGTTGTCCATGGCTTTATGTATGTCCGTAGTGATTTTGGTAAGGGCAGATTGAGTGGAAAAACCAGGACGAAAACCAGATTGCAGCGGATCCAGGAGTTTGGACTGTTTGAGAAAATTTGATATTTGCGACTGGACTATTCTTTCGAAAGGTTTGGAAAGGTTGGAAAGTATGGAGATTGGACGGTAGTCTTTGGGAGAAAAAGGGGTAGAGGTTTTATTTATAGGATGGACTAGGGCTTTTTTCCAAGAAGTTGGGAATATTGCGTTTTGTAGTGAGAAATTATAAATGAAAAGAAGGACAGGTAGGATATCGATGAGGCATAGTTTGGGTAGTTTGACGGGAATCTCATAAACATAATAAGTAGACTATAAACTCGGCAATGTGTCCCACGTGACGCAATTGTACAATACAACATTCAGGAGGTCCATGGAAGTTTTAAAAAAATCTGGCAAGTTTAGGGTTAAGAAAACTACTTCAATGCTTATTTTTCGTGTTTTTCATTGACTGCCCCCCCTGACCAATCCATTAATTCATTGCTGGATTATTTGTATTTTTTGCCATTTTTTTTATACTTACGAATAATAATTATTTAAGCTAGAATTGATTGAGAAATCTGTTTTGTTTTGAATAATTGAGCAAGGGGACATCCTTGTTGACCTATAATTCAAGGTATTGCCGATTCTCGGAGGCGTGATGACTAGACAAGTGGGATATCTTGCTATTATCAGGGCCATCAAGAAGATAAGCTCCGACAGATGATGGGAGATGATCCGCTATCAGGGCATCAGTCCAGGAGGTGATAACAGCTGGCATTGTAGGCTGCTAATTGTCGACCGTTAGGCTTAGCCTACTGCCTCCGTCCCTTCCCTCCTTGTTAGTTGGGTTGTTGCCTACTCTAGGTCCTTAGTTCTAAGTACCTAGCTTATTCGTGTATATTTTAATTGCTTGCAGCTACTATTGATTAAGGCAGGAACTTTGAAACGTGATGTAAGGGGACATCTTCATTTTACAATTTAAAATTTCACGCCAATTTTAGAAAAATCATAATTTTTCCCCTGAATTATTCTATTAAAGATCCTACTATTTAAGTTTACAATACAGTGAACTAGTTAAAAAAAAAACTATAGTTATTTTACAGCTTTAAAAAGGTGAGCAATGCCTTACTTTTAAAGAAATTATTAATTTTCGGTTAGTTCTTCTTGTAGTTCTTTGTATTTTTAAGTTTCGAATAAATAATAATTGTTATAAAAACCCTCTCACAGATGAATTATTCGGAAGAATTCAATGGTTTACGAAAAACCGATGGTATTTTACCATATTTCCCACATTGGGAAATTTTGTAGTGTTTTTATCACAGAAGTTATTGTCACTTGGGTTTTTTCCTAATGGACAATAGATCCAAGAAATGGTAATATCACTTCAACTCTGTATATTTAAATATGTCAGTATAATCAAGACATCAGGAAATATTTAGCATATTAAACATAATTAATGATAATGATTGAATGAATAAATACTTTTTTTATTTTAAAGCATACATTTCATATATAACATTGTTATTTAAGTCTAAGTGCTACCGATGGGTAGTTTCTCCACAAGTGTTTTTCATGTCATAATGTATATATCAGCAGATTTACTTGTTATAATAATATTATAGTTGTAAATGTCAATAAATTTAATTTTAAAAAAAGTCTAAATAATTTAATATGGATAAAAGCTAAATACCAAAAGGAATTGTAAAAATTTTAGTGGTAAAGCTATAAGAAGAATTAGTAGTGATGTGGAGGTCACATGAATAAAAACTATACATTATACTATATATATAAATATATATATATATATATATATATATATATATATATATGTATATAGATTAGAGGGAAGAAACAATACTGATGTATATTTATATTGAACGAAAAAAGTATTTTTACCTACATGATCCAATTAAAGAAAACAAATAAAAGAAGAAAAATTATTTTCTTGAATCATTTGATTTAATCTTTTTCTCTACGATTGAACTTTTAATTTTTATACCTATTGGATTTTTTAGTATTTCATTTTTGAATTTTGTCTGGATCAAAATCCGTTTTAGTACCATAGCGAGAATTTTAGAGACATTTTAAAAATACTAAATACAACATGTAAATAGTATAAATACATAAACTCTAACTCGATGTCGAAGATAGAACTGAGTTCTGTGTGGGGTTGAGAGGATAGAAATGAGTACTTAAACCTCGTTAAAAATTTAATGACTTCGGAATAATTATTAAAAGAAGGACTGATGAGATATGTACAGAGGTGTTAACTAACGTCGAAGTAAAATAATATGTAATAAACATAATTAAGTGAAGTTAATAATTGTAACTACTTGATTTTAGCCCCGAGTACGGCTTATATGTTTGAGCCGGACCGTAGGCTTTCCCGGTAATTAATACGAGTATTATACTGGCCCTATCCCAAATATTCATTTCATCATATAGACCAGAGTCGGCCGGCAAATATCAATATTCGCCATGTACTAAGTACGGAAATGTTATTAACCTTTATGGACTCGGGTATAACAGTATCCAACCACGTTTTCCAATATAACAAGCATAGTTAATTCTAAGCATTTCTTAATTCTGATTTTACATTTGCGTTTTCTCGAAAAGATCTAAACCATTAAACTCAACCCTAAAAATCATTTGATTAACGGGTTTTTTAAGTGCCCTATTTTATCAATAGTGCAATATTAAAAAAGAACTATCCCAAGAAGAACGATATTCCCTTCCTCTTGCAGTGAACGAACTATAATTATTTTTAAACTCCTCCCTATGTACTGGATTCTTAAACGATATGGTCTCAAAAAAAATGATTGACCTAAAAATAACGATTTCTCCTATCCTCCATCCTGCGTTGTATTATGGAATCTATTTTTTTTAACGGAAAAGTCTTCTTCTTCTTGATTTTGGCCATATGGAACCGCATGAAGTAGTTGCTTCTTCCCTTCTTGCATGCTTCATTCCTTTTTCCTCTTCCAATAATTCTTCACCCTTTCACCCTTTTCTTTCCTATTCTGCTCTACCAGATGCTATTCTCTTTTCCCTCTTCTGGAAACCCGCTAACCAACGCATCTACCTTCTATAAATTGTTCTGTTGGGGACCGCATCATCAGTTTTGCTAATTTCCGTTATATCTTTTTAATTCCTTGGATCCACTAGCCACCGTTGCCATTTTGGTCTTGTAAATTTGGTTAAAGATTCGTTATGTAAAAGTGCTACAATTCATCCTTATTATAAGATCCTAGAATTTGATTCTCCTCTTCCTGATTGTGCCCGACGTCTTTTCAATTATGGAAAAAATAATAATGATAACTTTTAAGTGTAGATTCGAACCAATAATTTTATATCGTCCTTGGTACTAATCTGGCTGTGGTAGATAATTTATTTAATCTGTTTACAGCCGGAAATGGAACCTGTGGGATCTAGAGACCTTTCTGGGGCTCACCCTTCCTCTCTGAAGAAGGTACCTTTTATTCGGGAAAACATAAGAAAACCTGGCGGCTGAACGTGGTCTAGGACAAATCACAAATGTTATCCCTAGAAACAGTACAGTCTCTACCACGTAATGAGCCCAACACCTTTCAAGGGTTGTACTGGATTTTTTAAATAATAAAACAGAAAAAAAATCTCGATGATAATAAACGCTATGATAATAGACGATTCTCATTATACTAAGTCTGAAGAATAAAAAATTCTTTTAAATAGTTACAAGAAATTTTCATTTATAAAAAATGACCTTTGGGATTGTAATCACCAACTTTCAACCAATTAAGTCCTAATCGGGCCATGTTGAAATATAAACTTTCATTGAGAACCAAATTAATTCAAGAGAAGAAATAAACAAAAATAGACGCAGATATATACGCCATCAATCAGCTTGATGCTAAGCAATTGCAAGGTTTTGTAAATTTCACCAGAAGGCATCTAATTTTTATTATTAATTAGCACACTTTTAATAAATATAATTCGGAAAGCCAGTCACCTGACAGGAAGTCTTACTAAGGTTTAAGGAGTTAAGGTAACAAGACTCTTAAAACAGTAATTAAATTTTCTTAAGTAAATTACCTGACCTGTCCTCATGAAACTGACTTTTAGTCAAGTTTACTGAAGTACAAATTAACTTTAACATTTTAGTTCTCTAATTTTAATCTCAATATAAGTTTATATTGGAAGAAATGCGGAAAATGTATGTATATGTATATATATAACTTTTATGATTATACTTAAATTTGAGGGCGTATGTTGATAACTTTGTTCTAAAATTTATATTTACCATATTATATATATATATATATATATATATATATATATATATATATATATATATATATATATATATACATACATATAGTTTATTCAACTAAATCAACTTCAATCACCTCGATCCAGCTTCGCATCACTTTATAGTTCAAACTTTTTTTTTTTCAGAACCTCCTTTATTATATGAATGTACATTTACAAATAGTAAAAAGTAAAGTTCAAACTAACATTGAACCTCTGAATATCAGAAAAGATAAAAAAACTGAAATCATGGGAAAGAGGCATAATTGAGATGCTGCTACTGGGACAGGTAGAAAGGGGCCTAACCCCGCCTGAAAAACCAAAAATTACAAATTGTTTATGTGAAGGAAATAGGATCCAAATATGGTCTGCAAAATTGGTCCAGCAGCTGCTCTGAAGACGCATCACATGTTCTATCAAATATGAAGCTGTGTTTACTTAACCGCACAGCCAGCCCCAACGAACTGAAACGTACAGCACTAAAAACTATTGCAGAAATATACAATCTGGACAGTTTGTATGAAGCTGAAGGTGATTCAGCGAAAATGAACTACAGAGGTGTTGCCTTCTCTAGCTGAGTCTTTGAGGGCTCTGTACCTGTAGGTTCCAATGCAAGCAATTATGATCCCGAAACAACAACTATATACAGGGCAGTAGAAGAAATCGCCAAAATCAAAACCACCTAAAAAAAACAAGCTTTCCTAGTCGATTCGCAAGCTCCCATAATAGCCCTCACCAATAACCCTCCGATTGATTGTGACACCACAAGATCCTGTCAGATAGCTCTATCGAATATGATTGCTAAAGGCTAGAAGCTTACACTAACAGGAACTGGGAGCTTACAGACCGACTTGTTAAGTAAGGTGCAGTACAGCCTAACCTGACAACCCCGCTTCGCTAACCTCAGGCAAGAATAAGATTGAGTCCACAATCGGAAGTTATACAAGGAACCTAATTTACAATGCTAGCAGAAGGAAAAAATGGGAGTGCCTTGCACATGAAGCAGTTCTCCCGAGATCTTCCAAGAAGGGAAGCTGTTACGAGGTTCAGACTTATCACAAGTAACGATTAATTATCACCAGGTATATCTGCACAAGATGGGTATTGCAGAATCTGATATCTGTCCCACATGTGTGTCTGGTGCAATGGACGGTGCACACTTGCGACATTGGACTGGCCTGAGAGATGTTCCAAGCAAGTGACGATGCATGGCTTTATTGGGAGGCTCGTCGGCGTATGGCAGAAAGGCCACGTGCTGGCATTGGATGAATAAAAAATCATCAATTTGGAATGATTATGAGAAACATATATGGTCTCGAAACGTCGCCCAACGAACCTCAAGAACTGAGAATAAAAGTTATTAAAAATCAAGAAAAGTTGATACTACAATATAAATATACACACACGCACATTAAAAATATTGAAGTTGAATTAGTTGAATAAACTAGAAATAATGCAAAACAATGCTCAAGAAACAACAGGTGCCAAATTGATGATGAAATGTTATCACCACATTAATCAACCAATATTGTTCCATGTATTATGCAACTGTTGTTCAAGGCTAGTGTTTGCTGAAAGGTGTAATCTTGGATTGTCCATGGAACAATCCATTCGGGATTAGACTGAATCTCATGAACTGAAAGTAAACGTGGTTTACTTAAGTTTACGGTTATATATAATTTTCTATAAGTCACTTAAACTGTAGGTTGAAAGTAGTTTTGTCGTAAGCAGTTCTCTTTGCCTAAAAAAGATCGAGATTTGGACTTTTTGTCTATTTAAATAGGCATCAAGAAATATGTAAATTGTTTTATACTCTCGAATCCGTGAAGGAATTTATTTCCAGGTGGGGAGGGAACCACAGATATCGGTCTAAAGGAATTCGTTACAGAATGGCGTAGCCTGCCTGTGCTCGGTTATTATCATGAAACATGGTTAACCCCTCAACTTTGGTCTTACGATTTGAGGATGATGTTACAGAAACACATAAATGAAATAGTCATAATACTTGATGTAGATGATTACCTTAAGTACACGAGAATTATTTCTTCAGTCGATTATTTCTTCTCTCATCCTAATTACATGCCCAATCATTTTTAATTTTTGCACTTAGATATTGGATGAGTTACTGACTTATTGTTCTAACAAGTTGGATTTTTTAAAATTCAATATTCTTTCTTATCGAAAGGTATCAGATCTCGCCTCAAAAAGGATTTCAACTAGGATGATGATTTTATAGGGTCCGTGTTTTCATTATATACGTGACTATTTGTCTTATAATGTCCAATTATGTAGTACGGTTGAAGATTTGACCAGTAAGAAATCTTGAAATAAAGAAATTATTAGATTCGAACCTGCTCTGAATCCTTTGCTTATAAACATGTTCCATAACTTTGAATAGTTATTCAAGGGTAGTACACATTTATTAAGCATTTTTATGTTCCTAATTATTAAAAATTTCCCAATTTTAAGTGTGTTATTGTTTTAAACTTTATTTGATATATATTATCATTAAGTTGATGAATCGTATATTAAAGAGTAGTTTCAAACTTGTTTAAATCAGTGAATGAAGACATAGGCCTGGAAGAGACAATATGAGTTAACTAAGCAATAAAACGCGGAAAGGATTTATTAGGAGACTTGTGATAAACCGCTGAGGACTAAAAAGCCCCCCCCCCTCCGGCTATAAATCAGGACGCCCGCATATGTTACCAACTAATTTCACGTTATTAATGACACAAATCCGAGGAGTCTAAGATCGCCCGTAACTTATCCGCTCAATTCCAGCAGACGCTCCGTATCCACTTGTCACCATCAATAACCGTTATAACAAGCTTATATTAACGATAATTATTAACTCCTACTTGTATGATGAAATAGTTATAGTACAATACTGGAATTTTTACGCAATATATCGCTCCTTCAAAAGAACAATGTCATAACCTGAAAAACATAGTTAAAATAATGATAATCAGGGTAATGACAGAAGCAAAGCATTCCTATTGTAATGAGGGTGTTGAAATTCTTTTATTAACTATTTTTTATTTTTATAATTTTTTTCTTATATACTGTAATGTACAATGTCATTTCTTGACCATGGAGGATAAATGATCCCCTAGAGTTTTTATTTAAATACATTTTAAAATGAATTTGAATTGGAGATATTTTAGACTTTTTACTATGATAAAGTTATGTAAATGATTGGTTCCTGATGCAGAAAAAAAATATGATAGATTGAAAATGACAGATTGTCGAAACGTCTCATGTGATAAATAAGGATCAAGAAAATATAATTGACTGGAAAATATTTTTTTCTCTTTCCCAATATAAATACTATTTTTTATTTTATTAGACAATTTTTAAAATTTTGATACTTTTATTGATTTTAACTTATGTCATTATTCCCATAAAACTTCAAACATTATACAACTCAAAATATGACTTTAAAAAAAAAAATCTGATGGAAATGGAATATCGGATATGTTGTTCCGAATTAAACAAATAAAACTGCTCCTAAAGGCTTGACAAAAAATTCCAAGTTCCTTTTTGATTTATGGGCTTTGATCTCGTCAAAGGAGCGGAGTGCCTCAGTGGTAGAGCGCTGAGTTGCCGTACTGATGATCCCAGGTTCAAATCCGGTTGTGGCATATTTTATTTAATCTGTTAACTGCCAGGGATGAATCTTTTGTAATATGGGACCCTCCTGGAGCTCACTCAGGATCTATAAAGTGGGCATCCAAAATATGGGGAAAAATGTTTAAGTGTGATCTGGAAACAAATCACGACCATGCAAGACCGCTGTCCAAGAAAAAGTGCAGTCTCTACAACGCACAGAACCCAAGACCCTTAATGTAGTTGTACAGATTAACGTCGTCACGATGTAATTCTATACAAATTTATTATATGTCATTTTTGATGGTTACACGTGGTATTTTCAGAGAGCAAGATTGCGTCGGGACAGAAGCAAAAGTTGTATCGGCGTGTAAAATAGCGTCAAGGGATCGGGATGGCGTAGGAATTGCCCTGTTTAGCCGGCCATCGCTCAGTCGAGCAGCGGGACCCGAAGCGTTAGTTATGCCCGCTGATATCTCATGCATACTGATTTCCTCTAAATGGAAAATGCGTTTGTTCTCTTATGACTTGCTCCGTCCGAGTTGAGAGTAAAATCACACGGTTCGTTTCATATTTTGAACATTTTATCTCAACTGAGTTGTTTAGACCTAACAGTCGCCCGTTACTTCCAGCCGAGTTCTAGAAACTTTAACAAGCGTATTATTCTCAGGTACAGACTTAATTTTAATGTACCGCAATTAGTAAGCGTGTATATCAATTATAAACTTTTCGGGAACACGGGTTTTGTCTCGAGAAGTTTTCTTTTAGATTCAGATTGAGTTATTATGCGAGGTGACGTAAGTTACTTTAAGTTTCTTAATTGAATATTTATTCTTTGTTAAACCGGTTTTCGTCGGTATCTGAGAGTGTACAGTAGCTATTAATCTTGATTTTCAATAACGTTTACTAATTTTTTAATATAGACATTGTAACCTGGAATAAATTTATAACACGATTCGAAATTTTCGAGTTGTGTCCATTTCAGATATAGCATATTTATTTAATCATTTTTTTGTATACTAAAAAAAAGACGAACTTTAAATACTGGATTAACAAGTCTGCCAACTAGTCCAGTCCAATGATACCCTTCCCAGATATAATACCCTTGTTAATAATAATGTAGTATAAGAATGGTATACCATACTACGCAATAAGAGAATCATATCAGTGCTACTTCCATCGAATAATATTATAATAATTCATTGAAATTATTCTTCATAAAAGAGATTAATTAGTATTTATAAATTTCTTGCACTTGCATCCTCGTCAAATGGTTTAAATATTGAACCACCTACAATAAGTATAGTTCTTTATTTATTTCATTCTTTGTACCTCAATTAAACTCTAAAGGAGCACACTGATGATTCATAAGGTTACATCTCCAAATATTCTCTGTTTTTATGAACATTTTTTTCGATGGATTTAATTCTGTGTCCAAGTGAAGTTGATAATTTTGGATACAGGCCATCAAACCAAAAATCGTACAAACACGCATTTATATATATTTACCATGTAATTTAGGAGTAAGTTATTGAACGTACTTCTCGACGAGTTCTTCTTGGGACCAATTTCAATTTTTCTCCTCCTGTTGTTTCCTCTTCTATTCCTTCCAAGAATTCTCAGTCCTTTCACTTTGGAGCACCATTCCATGATCGGAACTCCGTCCCAGGGGATTTCTCACTCCTCCCTGGAATCCCTCCATACTCAAGATCCCTTTCAACAAACTATCTCTGTTTAATTGTCGTCTATCCTTATATTATTTCTTTCTAAATCTTTCTTTACTTACTGAATCCAGCTAATTGCCCTTTTCTCTCAAAGGTAATTGAATATTCTTTTCTTTAACCTTTAATATTCTTTTCGTTATGTTGACTATTTTCCTATATATTTCATCTTTACATCACAATGATCATTATATTACACAATTTTGTTTAGTACAAATTTATTGTAAATAAGAACCTTTCAGTATTAGTGATAAATATGCTAAATTCCAGCAATTTTCGAATATGATTAACAATTTATTTTATGACATCTCAAAGGACATCAGAAAGGGACTGACAATAGTCTGGATGTTTTTTCGTAATATTTCAAATCCGTTTCTTACATCGGATGGTATTGTTGTATTTTTCGATCGAATATGTTTTGAGTGGACTGTAGTGCCTTAACGCAATAATAATGCCAAACAATATACTATATAATGGAATACTACAACTCTCGAAACAAAGGTCGAAGGTCGAAACAAAACGTAATGAAGGCATTTTTGTTATGGGAAAGTTCCCTGATAGTTAAAAGTAGAACCTCAGTAGTATGATACTTTTTGTTACGTAGTATTGTAGAAATGACTGAGTGACTGCATGAGTAAACAACTAATTTTCGAGCAATCAGGCTAGCGTCTATCAGCAAATAGTTAATCTAACTAATTTTTATTATTAATATCTGAATTGTAAAAAAAAAAGAAACTGTACCGTGACAACTCATGAAGGTTCTTGGGTTCAGTACATGGTAGAGGCTGTATTTCTTCTAGGACAACGGATGTGCAGGGAGGTGATTTGTCACTCAACCGCAAGATTTTTCTCTCCAATAGAGGAAATCCACATTTTAGAGGCTGGCTGAGCTCCAGGAAGGTCTGAAGATTCCACAGGGTCATCCTTGGCTGGAAAAGAAATTTAATAATGTATCTGTCATAGCCGGATTCGAAACAAGAACCTTCAACGTACTAACTCGCTGGTCCACCCACTAAGCCTCCCCGCTCCCTCAGAATGTTATCGACCGCTTATCATTGATTATTTTGTTGTACCGTTTGTGTGTGATATTGTGAGCAATATTGAAGCAATACATGTACGTCTTGGTAAACTAAAGTATGTTATATTGTTAATTTGAATGTGTTAGGAATAATGCAATGGGCGGATATAGATATCGTTCTGGGAATAACTCCGGGTTGATGAAAGCGATAAGGAGACCTGCAAACATGGCAAACATTTTCCCTAGGAACTTGTTTGTTTAACAAGATTCCTGGAACCCTTTTTAGCAAAATATCGCTAGGTCTAAAAAAATATTGACTCGTCAGAATGGGGGAAATTTGTTTTGAATGTTTTATGTATGTAGCCTTTGCGGGGAGAGTGCGGTGGACGGAGGCTAGCGGAAGTGATGGAGGCGGGTGAGAAATGACGCTAGCCTCGCCGACAGGTGCCCGGAATATTCAGCTGATTTGTAGCCTCTCTTCAGGCCCCAGGGCGTTGCATTAACACCACCCTTAGTGTTCGGTGTAATGGCTCTACTCAATATGGCTCTAGATTTCTGGGGTTCTTAGTATAAGTAGACATTCCTCCATCATCATGTAACGATTCTATAAACGTTAGAATTAACTAAGGCTGATGAAGATGGATAACAGATCAAATAAACAACTTCTACGTACCTCATATGTTAAATTTTAGATACAGAAAAGTGTTAATTCGATTCGTTAATTCTAACGATTTTCCGACATCTAACTGACCACGATAACCTTCCCTATCAGTTGTTCTATGATAGCAATTATTTCTGCATTTTGCAAATAATATAATTTTTGTAGATAACAGATTAAGCTAACTGCTTCCAGACATTTCATTTGCAAATGCTTAAGATAAAGAAAAAAATCTAGTACCACTACAACCCAATGAAGATCTTGGATTCGATACTGTTTGGGTTATGCAAGGAGCTATAAGTCGGGTTGACGCTGAACCGCGTGGTTTTCCTCCAATATAGGGTATCTACCTTATAGGAGCTGGGTGAGTTCCAAGAGGATCTGCTGATTACACAATTTATATAAATTGTAAAACAAAGTTAACAAATTAAAATAATTAATAAACTGAGTAATTATATTAAATAATTACTCATGGCATCCCTAAGTCAATAGAAATAACAAAAACTATTTATCCCCCTAAAACATATCATTATTAAATGGCATCCCTTGTGGGGAATGGCACCACGACCTTTGGATTAGACCGTCATACACACACACACACACACACACACACACACACACACACACACATATATATATATATATATATATATATATATATATATATATATATATATATATATAATGCTTTACACGCATCAAAGAGAATGTTCGGCAAATAGTATATTTCAGTTACTATATCATAAAACCATGTACAACAAATCAAAATATTTTATATTTTTTCCTAGCATAAATTAGTTTGTTCATCAGCAACTTTATGATTTTGAAATTGAATTGAACTTTCCTAAGTTTATAAAAACAGATCTAGTAGAAAAAATCGATTATCGACTGCTCCTACTAGATATGACGCTGGAAACAAATGACAGAGGAGGTTAGTTAGAAGAGAGAGGGAGTCGCGTGAAAGGAGATCCGGGGAGAGATAGGCCTCAGCCAGGCAAACTTAGATTGCAATACTTTTTCAACGGCAAGTGTGGGATTTCAGTTGCCCGTGTCGGACCATTAGTTGCCCCAGACCCAGGGGATCTACTACCCCTGTCAGGGGCTCCAACCTCTTTCCACTTCCCGGCAAATATTCAGTGTTAATGCTAATTTCTTTCACTAGGTTATAAATAGAAATTTATCTATGTGAGGCGATCAGTGCTACTAGGCTGAAAAACCACAATAATACCGATTTCATAGATAAGGATTGAAAAAACAACAACGCATTTATGGAAAATAAATACAACTCTTAAACAATATCTGGACTAATGAACACGACTCGAATCTAAATGAATAATATCAGTGTCAATTTTATATTTTTATTTATTTTTTACTTTTATTCATTAAGCGGAAAAGCTCAGCAGGTATGGTGCTGAGTTGCTAAGGTTCGTGGTCCAAATCCGGCTGTGGCAGATAAATCATTTAATTACTTAATGAACGGATGGATCGTGTGGGGTGTTCAGAGAGTGTAAACCCTTAATTGAGGGTAAGCATGGCGGTTGAGCGTTATCTCGGACAAAGTACGTCCCTGCAGAACTGTTTTCCCAGAAACAACACAGTCTCTACCAGGTACTGAACCCAAGACCTTGCATGGTTTGCAGTGGCACAGTCTTTTTTATACATTAATCTTGTTTATCTCGCGCTCATAAGAATGCATTTTATTGGTAATCATTAGATTGGAAATTTAGTAATTATTATTTTTTATAAATGTAATTATTAAATAAGTTTCGATGTTTCAATATGACAGAGAATCACCACATTCTTTACAAAAATATCCGCATGTATAGATTTTATTATGGATAGTAAAGTTGACGTGTGTTGATTAATGGTAATTTCTAGAATAAAAGGGTTGTCAATAGTACATTTTTACTAATGCAGAAATAGTCGTTTGTTTGTTTGTTTTATTTTTTTTAAGGGCAAACAACTACAAATGGTTATTATTGCCCTCACTACTGGAGAGTATAAATGCTTACAGTATCTACATAATTACCACTAGAGAGTATACATATTTACATTACCTACATAATTACATTTATATATTCTTGTTACCTTATTAGACTTAGTAAAAATATTGTTACATATTTACATAATAACATACCATAACATAACATTAGGCACATAGTAAAACCATATTAACATATTAAACATATAATAGAAATGTAACTTATATGAAGTTGTTTAAATCAAAATAAAACGTTATACATAATTATATGAGATTTATGATATAATATAGAATTTATATTATCCATATAACATTATACACACCGACAATATATATATACACACATATACACACACATACATAAACCCACATACACACATACACATAAACGTGTAAATGTATATGTCAAATTGACTGGTATATATTGGTGTTTTTAATAAATTTTAACGCATTATTTAAACATTGTTCGTTATCCCCCAACGCCTTTTGCATCTGCCGAGGTACACCACACCTTTCCATCACTCCACTGTACCTAGGGCAATCCTCGAAGATATGGCGCACTGTAACTGTCACCTTACACAGTGTACATTGAGGTGGGTCTTTCTTTGTTATCAGGTATTCGTGGGTCAAACGGCTGTGACCAATCCTAAGGCGAGTAATAACTACTTCTTCTCTTCTACACTGCCTGGAAGATGATACCCAGCTACTGATAGTCGGTTTGATTATTTTGAGTTTATTGTCTTCTAGCGAAGTCCAAGTACATTGCCATTCGCTTTGGATATTTGTTTTTATTTGTTGGAATAAATCTGAAGGTGGGATATAAGAAAGCGTTATTTCTTCTAATAAATGGGCTTCTGATGCTGCTTTGTCGGCTTTCTCATTTCCAAGTATTCCTGAGTGGCTGGGGACCCAAAAAAAAGTTATTTTTCTTAACGAGTCTGCTATTTGTTTTAAGGCCTGGTAAATTTCCTGTATGAGGGGATTATCTGAAAAGGTGTTAGCCATTGCTTTGAGGGCACTCAGCGAGTCAGAACAAACTATTGTTGACTGATCTTTTGTTGTAAGGGTTATTTGGAGAGCCTTAAGAATAGCCGTCAATTCAGCTGTGAAGATGCCGCAATTACTTTTGAGCTTGTACTTAAAAGTTGTGTCGCCAGTATACACAGCACACGACGTAGAGTCATTGGTACGAGAACCATCTGTAAACAGGATTTTGTTAAATTGGTAGTTATTGAGTTCACCAAGGAAGGCTTGTGAAATCTCTTGTGGGGAACATTCTCTCGCCTTGGAAAATTTCAACATTTTGCAGTTGATGTGTGGAGGTGATAACGTCCATGGAGCTAGCTTTTTTCTTTGAGCATTTGTTGGCTGGTATTTTACTAATTCGGAGATGACATTTCTCATTCTGTACCAAAATGGGAGGGAGGGATTTTTCAGCCTCCTATACTTGTTCTCGTTTATTCTTTGGAATAAAGAGTAGTAAACTGGATTTTCAGGTTGCGTGTATATTTTTGCTATATACTTAGCTCCTTGTTTTTGGCGACGATATGTAAGTGGAAGGATTCCGGCTTCGACGCAGACACTGTATGCTGGGCTTGTTCTGAAGGCTCCGGTAGAAATCCGTATACCAGCATGATGGAGTGCATCTAGTCTCTTAACCCTACTATGGGTGGCAGATGCATATATAAAGCTGCCATAGTCTATTTTACTTAGGATCAGTGCCTCATAAATGCGGAGCATTGTTTTCCTGTCTGATCCCCATCTGGTGTTCCCTAGTTTAGAAAGGTTTAGGTTTCAGAAATAGTCGTTATTATACATTTATTTGAATTGGGGGCAGCAAATTTTTTAAGTGCGGATTCGGTGTATAAAATGTGTAACATCAACGATTGTAAATAAAAGATTCCGAAGTTCTTGTTCTTATTGAAGTTCTGTAGGAAAACGATGGAAATTCAAGGTAGATATTTTTTACCTTCCGATACGGCCGACTTACTTCGGTGCTGAACTGCTACCTACACAGTATTACGAAGGTAATGTGTGCTCAATCAGGATGCTATTCTTCATCCCCCGTTCTTACTACTATCGTTATTCTTCTGAAGGAAACAAGAATTGGTCCATTTGGCGATGCTGAGAATTGTTCGTAAATAATAGCGAAACCCAGAATCATTCTCCTATTACAGAATGCAGACTTCCTTTATTACAGAAAAAGTAGTTAAGTAACAAGTTATAAATAGTAAGGAATTACCATCGTTACTATTGTTTAAAAAATAAGTAATAACCTTGTATAGAGTTATTATTTAATGAAACTGATTTTTCCTATTTCAGAGCTACTAAATAAATTTTTTTAAATATTTTTAAAAAAAGGATAAAAGTTTAAGTGATTCATCATGAATTATTTTTTAGAGGGTCGTGAAGTATTATTGTCTCAAAATTAATTTAGCATTGAGCAATTATGGTGTTAATATTTGATTTGGTTTATATTAGATGGATATCAGTTTTATAAACTTAAAAAAAAAAAGAAAACAGAAGAAAAACGAAACAGAAAACCTATAGTTTTAACCTACTATTACCTTATACTTGAAGGCATTCTGGTATATACGTAAAAGATTATTGACGTACATATAACAAAACAAAAAAAAACTGTGCCACTATAACCCATGAAGGGTCTTGGGTTCGATGCATGATAGGGACTGTACTGTTTCATAGGTCACGCTCATCTGCCAGATTTTCCCCCTTATTCTGGGTACTCACTTTATAAAGCGCCAGGAGGGCCCCAGGTCCCAATGGATCAATCTCCGGGTGTTGACAGAATAATTAAACTCTGCCAAAACGGGATTTTAACCCGGTATCTTCGCCATGGCAATTCAGCGCTCTACCACTCAGCCAATTCGCTCCATATAACAAATGCTGGAAAATAAATGGGTATGAAACTCAGGATAATATCCCTATGCGATTATATTTTGCGCTAGGGAAAAATAAAATTAGACTTAGATATACATTTCTAAAAGTGATGTTTGAATCAGTTCATGTGTTTATAAATTATTAATTAGTTATAAAGAGGGGTCCTCACAATACGGTTTTTAGAATAAAGAGATCATCGTTTCAAAATGTGATGTTTCATGTTGAACGTAGTTAAAATTAATAGACAGAAAGACCGATCTACAAATCATTCAAGACACCACGGCAAGCAGCTCCAACTGATCTGGAATCCATTGTATTCATATCATCAAAGCGAGCTATGTAACTGTCATTATAATTATTCACCCATTGATTTCTCAACTATATGTATGTGAGTGTGTGTATATATATATATATATATATATATATATATATATATATATATATACATTGAATGATGTCTATGTATTTTATTAAATGCAGTAAAACATTAACACTAGAAAAGTGCTTGCCTACTGGTGAAACCTCATAAATTCAAGGAATAACTACTTTTGATATATGTTTATTTATAATGATCTTATAAAATTAATCAATTATTCCCCGTTCAATCTGCAGCTCCGGTGTATAAGTGGTTAAGTCGAGTTTTTCCAAAATTAGTTTCCTTTCCTTTTTAGAAGCGGAATCATGTCATTATCGTAGTTTATGAGGCTAGGTCAGGCCTTGGCATTAAATGAAGTTATTGCTTATATTTAAAATCCATTTCTAAATACTGAGAGAATGGCACAATCCTTCAGTACAATTAATTTATTTTGGAAAAAAATTAATTTAACTATTTATTCACAGGATCTGCAGAAATAATGTTTATGCAGTTATTAACCACATTTTTTATCACTTATTGTTACATAATCATAGTTCTTGAAATCTGGTGTTAATATTTTTTTTAAACACCCACTCAAAGTTATTATTTCCTAGTTCTCACTATATTCATTCGAATATCTATATTGAATACTGTTACCTTAAATCTGGTGTTGGTAGAAAGTCATTGACATTTAGAGAAAAACAATTATTATCACTTAACTAATTTTTTTTTTCAGAACCTCCTTTATTATATGAAATTACAATTACAATAGTAAAAACGTTTTGTTACCTTTCGGTATTTTAAGGCGTTACATCGGGCTGAGTCCGCTGAAGGCGGTTTTTACTCGAACCGGCACGAGGCCCCTGAACTAAGCAAACACTAAACTAAAACAAAATGAATAAAACAAATATTAATGATTTTCCAACTCCAATCGACGAGAAATAAGAAGAGCTAAGAGTTCATAAACTGAGTTAAAATAATAGCTGAAAATAGTTTATTGAATTAGTATTACTAAAACATTTCCAAATAATTGTGTTAATACTATGAGGGACCATGGTATTAAACGTTAAGTCACATGTTTATCAACATGTTTATCATGATTGTATTCAATAAAGCAAAAACACGTTTAAAAGTATTGATAGGAAAACGTATTTAGTTTTGTTCTCTATTTGTGTATTAGTATGATTCCTTAGACATACTTTTCAAGGGAACTTTTGTGTCTTCCCTGAAGATAACATACCTTAGTTGGAGAAAATTGAATAGGTTAATTATTTTCCGATGCTTTAGAGACTTGAGGTTTTATGATTAGATTTTTCTGACTGTATACTAGTAATGTTATTATAATGTTGTTATTGTTATTATGGTAATCATATCATAGTATTATAATGGAACTATAATATGATTACTGTTACCTGTAATAATACTAGTTGGAATTTAGTGTATTAACATTTATTACAAAAAAAAAGGTATTTTTAATTTCCTGTTTTAGTTTGGAGACTTAAGGTTTTTAGTTGGAATTTTTCCACTAATGTATTAACATTTATTTGATGTCTCTGTTGACCGTTCCCTTTTTCAATATATATTTTGTGAAATAACCATAAGTCCACTGGTTTTTATAAATTCTCTTTTTTCTTGCACTTTTACTTTCATTTTTTCATATAGTTTTTTGTCTTCTATTCTTGTGTTGTTTGTTACTATTATTTATTTTATTTTGTTTTCCTGTTGGGTTTCTTGGGGTTTGGTGAATGTATATTGATGTTTCAAATCTGGTGTATTTATCAGCTGTTTTTATCTAACCTTAGCCAGCTGGGAATCTAGTAACCTTCCCTATGAATCAGTAGTTACATTTGAGCCTTGGAGGTGGTGGGATGTGTGTGTTTTTGGGTGCATTATTCATCTTTTGGTTTGCTATTATTCTCTTTCTGCCCTGAGGATGCCTGAATAGGCAAATATTGGACAGGTATTTTTAATTTCCTGTTTTAGTTTGGAGACTTAAGGTTTTTAGTTGGAATTTTTCCACTAATGTATTAACATTTGTTTGATGTCTCTGTTGACCGTTCTCTTTTTCAATATAATTAACTCTTTTTGAGATTATTCTTGTTTTCATTAGTTTTTAACATTGACTATATTAAATTTTAAATAAGTGCTCTTATGATGATTATTTAAATCCGTTAAATTGTATAATATATTTAATCATCCTCGTATTCTAATTCACCAATATACCTTTTTCCATTCATCTCCCCCTCTTGAAGTGAAAATCCTTTAATTCTCTGGGATTAGACGCCTGAGTTCTGCACTCTGTCTGTAATAAACATTTTAGATAACATATTCCTCCTGATATAATTATCTCATTCAAATAGGGCGCTAATTACCATTAATTTCATACAATTAACTTTACTTCAACTCAATAAATACATTATATACAAATAGTGATAATAATTTTGTTTACAGATGTCAGCTGGTTCGGGACCCTGTTCAACTGTTATGGAAAAACCACTATAAGGTAAGAAGCGTAATTTTATCATTATAAAAATAATATTCTAATAACAATTATTATGTAGACTCCCGTACCGATTATCCGATACCCGATAAAGAGGACTTTGACAAACCGAATGCACCACTCTCCTAGGTGTAACTACTACTTGGTCGGAACTTGACAGATTGTTGTAATAGTTAAAAATTATTAAAATTATCGATTACTTTTGTACGGTATTCAAATTTTCATTTTTCTGTGTAATGCACATCACAAACACTATCATAAAAAAATGTATTCGTTTTAAAAGTTATATTTTAAAAATGTAGACAAATTGTCAATCTTAAGACAAGCAGGTGCTCTTTTTTCTATATTTTCAAACTCGTTTTAGAGTAGAATAGAATCTTTCTGGATCATCAGAACTTTCGATTAACCGAATAACCTTTCGGTCCCATCAAGTGGGGTTAATTAGATAACAATTAATTGAGACCTTAATGGAGTTTTATTGTTTTTACGTATGGTGTTGGCTACATTTCAATTCATGTGATCCATCAGTTACTTGGCATTATTCATATAGATAAAAGTTTGCCGAGTAGAAACAAAATATATCTATTAAATTTGTGATGCTTATATTAAAGGTTAATAAGTTTTGTTTATTTCTGTTTGTAAATAAACCACTGATCTTTTATTTAGTGTTTTTGATGTTATCTTTAATTTTGCTTTCATTAACCAAACATTCTTTTATTACAATTGTTTATTAATTTGTTTGTTAATTTGAAGCAGAATTTAAGTCCATAAGGTATTTTTAGAATTTTGGTGACCAACAAATTATTTAGTTGTGATGATTAGTATTTTTTTTTCAAAAATTCATTTCTGTTAATTATGATGATCATGTCACTGCTTTTTTCCATCTCTATCATAAGCTGTTTACATGAATTCGATAAATATTTATATGACCATTTTAACATTCCTGCTGGTTTTTTTAGGTATAGTTGTTTTTTTGAATAACTATCTCCAGTCCTGACACTTAACCCGTAGTAACAGCAAAAAAATCCTGGTCAGTGGAGCAAATATTTGTAGAGTGCAGTGCTCAACAATAATTTGATTCCATCAGTTTCAGGACGGTTGCTGAGACTCATCGTTTTACTCCGTAATAAAAAAAAAACCATGAAGTGAGGACCTACTTACCATTTCTTCAATAATATTCCCTAGATCGTGTTGTATGGAAATATCTAATAATATGAAAAATACAGAAATTAAACATTATAATGCGGTAATTATAATGCCAGCAAAACCTTGACACTTAACAGAAAAACAGATAAGGAAAATAGAAAGAGGAAAGGAAAATAATTAGGAAAATCATGGGACCGAGATGGACCGAAGAAGGGGATAAATTACAGAAAAGTTGAAGAATATTCTGACAAAGAGATAGACATGAAGAAAGACCCCTTAAATTCTATGGCGACATAATGAGGCTCCCCGATCACAGCTTAAAAAGGAATAGTAAAATACGTAGCATCCCTTGTTTATGGAGGGGGATGGATCCGAAATATTAAGAAAGACTTGGAATTAGCCGAAACTACTAATGAAGACACGAAAACAAGAAACAATTGTAAACTTAAAGTTGAAAATGGGAGGTTAAGCCAGGGACAAAAGCAACGATAAATACAACAAAATGGAGTGAAGAAAGAATTCAATTCTCACAAAGAATGAAAACCTGGAGGGCAAAAAAGAAGAACTCTTTACTTAGCGTCTTCCACTTTGGCAGCTTTAATACTAATAATAATAGGAATAAAATCGAGATATCTATGGCATTATTTGAACCCTATTAATTGAAAATGAGCACTAAGAGCACTGGTGACTTAAAATACCACATATAAATAGGTAAATACCGCGTATAATTAGTAAATACCTAAAGAAAGGTGTTAGTATTAGTAGATATACTATGTGTTAGTCATAGATATATATTTGTAGCTAGTGTGTTTATTAATTTGTAAATAAAGGAGGGAGAAAAGACAACAACATTATTTGAACGTCTGGAATCCTAAATAACGTAAACAATAAATAAAATGTATATTTCATCATGTTGTTAATAATTATAGATGAACAGGATAATTGTGAACATAACTATAACGAAACCTACTACTGTGGTTGACGTTTCCAGTTTATTCTGAAACATATTACTAGGCTCATAAACTAGGCGACCGCGGTGGCTTCCCGCCAAACCTACTATCACACTGGTGAATCCAGGGGGGATTACGGGAACACTGAAACTTAGACCGTGGGAAATTATTTTTTCACTCCATAATTGTTTATTATAACAGGGGCATTTATGGATATAATTATTGAATAATCCGTAATGAAAAACTTGAAATAGCATTTAAGACTTCAAAATTTCTAGAATGCTTGGAAGAGGTAGGTTTGGAGAGAATTACCTGGTTCGCAGATATGCCCACGTACTGTAGTGTTCGTTGTGGCTGGATTATTGTTAAGTAGGAGTGTTGTTCTTTGAAATCTCTAGAAAATACGAATCTATGCTTTGTACAATTGTTTATCCATTTGACTATTTGTATTTATAATCTACGTACCGTTATTGATACCAGATGATAGACGATTTTAGCAGATTAGAGGAAAAACATTTTTATGATAGTGTAACTTTGGAGAGTGGGGTAGTTCTGCGATAGAGTGCTGAGTATTTATGCTGAAAGTCACGGGTTCAAATCCATCTGTAGAAGATAAATTATTTCATCTTCTAATAGCTACGGATGTACTCTACAGCATTTTGTGACCCTCTTGGGACTCACCCAGCCTCTATAAAGTGGGTATTCTAAATGGTGGGAAAGAGTCTTGAAATTAAGCGTGATCTGGGACAAATCACCTTCCTGCACAACTCTACCTTGTACTGAACCCAAGACCCTTCATGAGTTGTGGCACAGGGTAACTTTAAGCAATGACACACGTGATTCAAAGATAGCTAGTAAATTAACTCTAGGGAATTAGTGATTATGTCGAAATTTGTCCAGAGAGGTATTGAGGGTAGCAGGGTCGTGTCATTCTCGTACTGTTTGGCTTGAGATGAATTTGAAATATAATAAATAACTCCATTTCAAACCAAAGACCAGAAACCCACATAATGACACGATTCCGCTTTCCTTGATACAAGAAACTCATTTTGAACAAAATTCGACTTAACCACTTCTTCACCGGGGCGGCAGAATTTATCCTGGAATATTTAAGTAAATGTTAAATATCATTGTAATGCTGCACTCCCTTGGAACTTTTTAATTATTCGTACTCCGGAAGTTATAAAAAAATAGCTCACTGATATGCACTTGAATGAAAAATATTTCCAGAAATATTATACTTTAATACAATTATTGTGTACTATTGTATATATTTTTCCTGAGATTCACTCATAGAATCCTATATCCGCGTGGTAATGTAATCCGGTGAATAAATGTCGAGTGTGGAATAAATATAATGCGAATTAAAACCGAGTCAATTTTTAAGGGACAGGAACAATGCAGGAACAAAAGGATTCGGGAACTCCCATGGCTAATGCCCTTCGTAGGATTACTAGCGTTATTAAGCTAAATAAATTTAGTAGTCGTGTTAATTGCACTCAGTATGTGCTCACTAATTACCCTCAGGGCTGTCCGCAGATCTGACTTAGTAATGTCCGATCCCATTTGCGATGGATTAATTGCTTCAATAAACTCCTCGTTTATCTCACCTACGGTTTTATTATCTCATGTTAATTGTTTCAATGGTAATTATCTCGGGATCTCCATTTGGTGCAGGTTGATAAACTAAAACTTCCCTCTCTCTGACCAAAAACCTATATCGCCTGGCTTGGAACGATCAATGATCATATGGGTAATCTTCATTCGTCCAAATAGGATTTAGGGCATTTAATATTTAACTCATAAACATGAGTAGTCATCTCATATTGTTATATTTTCTTCTAGCTAAATAATGATTATGTTCTCATAATCAGTCGATAACTGTTGTTTGGTCAAAACTCATGGATTCTGAATTCTTAATTATACGGGTGGTTTAAGTAAGTCTTTAAAACCGTTATACATCTTATATTTATAATAAAAAGTCAAAATGAAATATATTTATAATAAAAAGGCAAAATGAAATATATTTATAATAAAAAGTCATTTCATTTTTTTAAAAAATAAGTTGCATATTCATAGTTTAGTCTCACAATAATAAAATAAAAATGCCCTAACATGGCTTAACAATGTTTTTGTCGAAATAGCACTTAAACTTAATATTATATCACTTAAAATGGTTTCTATTACAAAACTATTAACAAACTATTTTATTCCAGGAGATTTTAAGAATGAACCATAAAATTAAGATAAAAATTATTTGGAAATTATTAAAATTTATTAAAATAATTAAAATATAATAATTGAAAATTGCGCTAATGCTACAATACTCAATTAAATTCATTCACGGTAAAACGGGGACACTTCGAATGATTTAAGCTTGAAAAAACCTTCGAAATTCATGGCTGTATTAATGACAACGCTATTTACAACAATAGTGGTGTCACAACGTGTTTCAGAAACGATTTTTTTATTTTTATCGTTAGTCATTTGAGAAAATGGATTTCTATTTTTGCGCTAATCTTCATAGATGTAGTGAGACCTCATTTTATGCAGGAGAAACAAGATAATTTCGTTTCTAATGTGCTAAAGAAGAATATAAACGTTGATATCGGTTGATTAAGAATTCTGAATCGAAAATTCTGAGCTATTAAAAATGTTTTTTTTGGTATTTCACATTTTATACAAAAGTTAAAACATTATATAAAAAAATATTCATTTGAAAAGAAAAGATATGTCCAGGACCGGGACTCGAACCCGGGTCTTCCAGATCACTAGTCTGGGACTCTACCATTTGAGCTATCCTGGGCCCTAATGAACTATATTATATATTTAAAAATTAGTAATATATATTTAAATAAATTATAAATTAGTAATAATATATATAATATATGTATATAATATAATATATATAATATATGTATTAGTAATAATATATATAATATATGTATTTAAATATATTATAAATTAGTAAATATATTTAAAAATTAGTAACAACTAAAATAAAATAAATTATAATTATATAAAAAAGATTACACAAATGACCTTCTAGGACATAAGTATTAAAAAAGAAATATATAAATCCAAAATACCTTAACCAAATTTTCCATTAATATAGCTCTCAGTAATTATTTATTTAGTTACTTTAACCATACATTGTTTTTACCATAAATACTTAATACTTAATAAATATTACTTAATATATATTATATCAGCTCTTTCGAGTTTGAAGTGACCTTCCAACCTTAATACTAGAGTTAACAGCTTTTAATATTTAATTAATTTATATTAGTTAAGATATGAAATATTTATGTAATAATAAATAATTAATAAATCTTTAGTGATTAAAATTTCAACATGTTTATAGAAATACATATGAATGTAAATAAATTTATCTATAAGCATTTTAAACCTTAATATCATTGAACAGTTTCAATTTGTGTTTTATATTATTCAGGGATTATTAATATCGTTCTATTATTATTATAAAAAATAGTAAAGAGTTATATATTATACACTGAGAGAGACAGAAACCCTACCTCAGACGAGGCTAGGCAATATGCAAGGAGAAAAGAGGATGATGCTACCCCGAAGCCAATATCGAATCGGATATCGCAAAATAAGTTCCTTCCACAGGGAAAAGGAACAACATTTCTCCTTTTACAGGTATCGAATTTGGTACTAGAAGAATATGCACCTGTTTTTGAAGTCAGTAACCTATGTTCCGCTAGGACCAATGCGATTTGATTAATATCAATCGTAATAAAACCATGATAATATGATATCGAGTTAGACCTTTAGATATCAGTTTTAGTTGTCAATGGTTTTATAAGGGATCGCTGCTTGGATATAGAAATAATCCTGAACAGAACTTTTGTACCACAACTTTCTTCTCTTTGTTAATTGCTACTGATTTTTGAATTTAGGGTAATATGAAGATATTTAATACTTAGTACTTTGTTATTATGGATTATGGACAACTAGCAACCCAAGTAAAAAAAAACGACACATCATTATCTGTTTAGTCTTGTTCTGCAATCTTTATTAGGAACCTTCATTACATAATAATATGTGTTCTTATTTATATTCTAATCAGGACATTCCTAGACGAAGGACATAATAAGGCAATTTAACCACATTTTCTTTTTATATATACATATTTAAAATTATTTAATAAAATACAATCTTATCCAATGAAATTTTCCTTATACGAGAGGAGAGAAAAATATTTTTCATATCACTTAAAGGGAGTATTACATAAAATTGTCTAAACCTAATTTTATGTTGATACTTTTATATATCACAAATTTATCAACCTTAAACGAAATGTGCAGTTCAAAAGTTTTCATTTTCGCAGTTTTGTTTTTCAACCGATTATTGTCTATAAAGTTAAGTTAACTTATCTTAAGCCGATTATAGACAATAATCGGCTGCTTTGGTTAATCGGACGCTCTAACAATGAAGTCCTAAATTTTACCAATCCAGGATCTTTAACGATTACCTGACGCCGCACAGACTTCGGACTACCAATTTATGTTCCCTCCTAAGTACGGCGCAACCAATGTTTTTTACTTCATTTAAGCAAATTCTAAGGGCCTTGTTAGGATGCAAATCCGCGATCTTAGACATGGTACGTTGTTATGGTCACCGCTACACTGACTAAATTTTTTTTTATTTAATTACACTTTTAACTGGTTAAATTCATATAATTTTATTATTGCTTTTCATATCTGAATAGGCTATCCATTGTATTTCATATGCTTTATTAATTTAACTTCTTTAACAATTTGTATATTATATGTAGGTATATTATAATATACTGATGTGTATACCCGGAACTCTGGAGATTTACAGTTTTTCCTAAAAATAATTCTTGCACGAGTCGTAATAGCTCATTAATTTAAATAAATGAAGTTGATAACTAATTTATGTTCATTATTGATACACAGAATATTTTTAAATTTACATTTTATAACCCAAAATTTAAGTATAAACAAATATATTCCAAAATTATATAAATTACTCAAAGTGACGGAAATATGACTAGAAGGTTTCCTTTTACAAAAGTAAGCAAATTCTATATGCAGAGGTGATGCACAGCACTCAGCGGCTACTCAATAATACATGAAATCACTAAAAGAGTAGGTTTATTCATGAAAAATAGATCTAGCTAGGAATAATACATTGTATTAAGTTCAAAATTACAATTCTGATAGTTTCCGAACTGTTCAATTCTTAATGCTGTTTGTTTCTTGCAGTTTCACACATTTTCGGACTTGAAAAGGACGATGATTTTACTGTTCATAAGAAAGATGAAGAGGCGGTCAACTGAGAAATAAAAAAAAATACTTTAACCATAAATGTTATCAAATTCACAAACATTGTTAATATTGTAATTGTTTGTTTGTTGATTAATTTAACGTAACTTTATACTACTGTGGCTAATCGGACGAAGTTGCAATGGGAGCTGTTAATCTTGTTTATACATGTTAGGATAGGAATCTTTGACGTGTACTATTTATTTATTTAAACACCCTCCCTTGCCTTACGGCAAAACGGGTTTTGACAATAATTATTTTGTCTATTTTCACTTTTCACTCTAACTTTCAATGACCTCCTTGGGTTCTCCTTCCAAGATTGAAGAGTGTTATTCCTAATCCTGCTTTCCACTCGTACGCAAACTCTTTGAAGTAAGGGTAATTGTCTGGAGTCATTAACTAAGGGAATCAATTCTTATTCTAATTCGGATCTTAGTGAATCAAAGGCGGTGCAACTTGTGACAATGTGCTCAGCAGACTCCGGAACGCCACAGCTAGGACATAAAGTGTCAATATCCCCTCCGTATTAATGAAGTTTCCCCGAAAGCCTCCATGACCTGTGAGGAATTAGGAAATCCAGTTGTCCGGGAGAATCCATGTTGCAGCTAGTCGTGACCGGACGGTGGGAAAGTATTTTCACAACGTAGCACCTTTTGTGGTTGTCGCCCACCGCCGATCCCACTCATCATTGGTGTCTTCTCGTATTATCCCTTTCCATTTTCTGGGTTTTTTGTACGGATATTGTTTGGTAGCATTCCTTTTTAAGGTTAAATTTGTATAAATCTTCACGCAGGAGAAGCTCGATAGAAACAGCTCCTGCTAATACGTCCACCGTTTCGTGAGACACTCCTTTACGCTCTAGTGACTCGCAGAAGAGCCGTCCGCTGAATAGTCGCCAACCTGCGGTTTTGCCGACATGAAAGATTTTTGATGCATACCGAGAATGCCTTGAATCATTCCTTTATAAATGATGATTGAGCTTGGGAATCTGTTACACCAAAAATCGCCCCTCAAGCGACTAAGATTGTTCAAGGTCTGAGCCACCTTATTTCCTAGATAGTCTAAGTGAGTGGTGACATCAAATCCTCTACTAAATCTTATTCCAACTAACTTAGACTTCGTATTCTCGTGCCTTCAACATCAAAGTGTCTCCTATCAGTTTTTCCTTTTAGTAGGATCGCCTGAGTCTTAGCAGCGGCCATCTTCAGCTTTTTCTTCTCCCACCACCGTTCTACCAGATTGATGCACCGCTCAGCATCTCCTTTAATTCCGGCTGTGCTGTTAGACGTCACTACAAATCATCCACTTACGCCGTGGGAGCGTATTGTTCTTCCTTAAGCTCTCCCACCCACTCAGTAAATAATAGTTTCCATAGAGCATGGCTTAGGACTAATCCTTGAGCGCAACCCCCCTCTTTAGAAGCTTCGGTGTCGTAGGAACTACCACGGATCTTTACGTACCTATTCTGAAGGTAGCTAACATATGAATTGCTGTTGTAGCACTAGAGGCCACCAAACACTGTCAAAGGCGGATGATATGTCAAATAGTAGCAACATGGCATATCGTTCCGTCCTTACCTCTACGTCAGCACGTATTTGAAGCAGGGCGTCAGTGGTTCCCTTCCCTTTGGTAGACCCATATTGCCGTTGGTGACTTGCCCTGGTAAGAACTGGCTTCAAGATGGTTAAAATCGGACTCTCCAGGACTTTCCTCATCACTGGGAGGAGGTATATAGGTTTATACGACTTTGGGAGCTGCTAATCCCTAGCTCCTCCCTTGTATAGTCTCAAGTCTTCCAGATTTTGGAAAAGTATCCTCAATCTAGGCAATCATTGAAAGTTTTCAATAGCCTATCACCAATATACGGGATATTGTTCTTTAAAATAGCCGTGTCCGTTGCATCCAGCCCCGGAGAACGACCAGCTTTCTGTTAATCCACGGCTATTCGAAGGTCATATATGTCCCATGATGAACATAAGTCTGTGCCAGGTGGGTAGTCCGTGGTGCGTCTCACAAAACTGTCCTCGTCATTGTCCTGACTCAAATCATCCCTGGGATATGTCGCCAGTCTATCTTGTTTTGATACTTTTGTTGTCTTGGAAACGGTCCTTAGATTTTAGGATTCCAATAACGCTCATTAACTTGTATAAACACACACACACACATTAATGTTTTCTTTAATTGAAATTATTTTATAAAATCATCTGGCTGTGCAAATGTAATTTTTATCTCATATTAATAATACTGTTCTACATCATAATCCTTCCTTAAACAAAAAAACTGATGATTTCTCATGTTTTGAAGTGTGGAACACAAATCCGAATTCCGAAAATCTCTATCAGGCACCATTTTTTATCAAATTTGTGATAAATGAAAGAAAATCAGGTATTTTTCGAAATTTCGAGCATTTTTTCATCATTGAAAACTTTTAACAAAAAATTTTAAAAGAAATTTAATTTTCAAGCTTTTATAATGTATTACATGATGAGAAAATTGGGAGAACAAAAGTGTAATTAATTATAATTAATGTATTAATATATATATATATATTTATAAACCAGCACTTGATTTAATATAAATTCACGGCCAATAAGTCATTCATTATCAGTATAAGTTATTAGGGAATTGTTCAAGTTAACAAATATATGTTTGAGGGAGATGTACGCATAAGCACCAGCGTGAAAAATGGAAAACCATTCTAGAATTGATTTGACACGAACTTTTTTTTCCAGTCTTGTCAGTTTAAAGTTCTCCGTTTAAAAATGAAATACAGGAAACAGGTGATATCAGATAATGCTTTTCTGCTCCAGAAATATTATTTCAATCTTATACCCTCCCTCTTTCTCCCTCTCGGGAGAGACCGCATTTCTTACCAATTACTTTTCAAACTTCTTAAGGAAAGTTTGTTGCGGGTTTATATCTCTTCTTTGTCGTTCTCTTCTTCACTGGTTGAAGAGGATTTGTTGAAGCTCTTTACTCAAATATTGTAATTCGACTGAATTAGATTCGAGGAGAACTTGAAGAATGCAACCAGTCATGTTGATGTAAATATTTAAGTTGCGAATCCCTTCATTTGATTTTGACCATTGCTGGTGATTATATTCACGGATCATTTACTGTCATGTTAACCAAAAGAACAATATCCTAATAAAATTTAAAAAACACCTAACTTTTCAATGGAGGTATTTGAAAGTTTCATGCGACTTAAAAAAATAAACAGTTTGGTATTGGTAAAGCAAATTATTCCTACTTTAATGATGGTCCTGAAATTCTTTTATTAACAGTTATTATTTTTTAATTTAACTTATTCCCGTTTAACTTCAAGTTCAAAAATTACACAACTCAAAATTTGATTTTATTAAAAAAAGCCTCAACCAACAAAACTTCTACTGAAGGCATATTTTCGAGTTAAGTCGTTGTTAATTTGAAGAAGCTATTTCGGTTATAAAATAAATCGTAGTATTGATAATTTATACGATTATTTTTTCATTGTTTATAATTTAAATTATGAAAAATTAACATTTTATGGGAGGTGTCACGCGATTTCAGAAATTAATAAATGGCTTTTTGATAAGTTGGAATAAAATGAAAATACTAAAAAAAACAACAACAGTGAGCTACAGATAACCGATACTGGTCATATAATTTTCAGCGAAGTACCAATTTCAAAGTATTAAAATTCCCTACATTTCCATGTTAAGCTCATTTGGTCCAAATGGGCAGTTATTAAGAGAGATTAAAATACACGCTGTACTAATTATAATAATTACCAATATTTTGAACATTTTGCATGCAATTTATGCGTTAAAACCTGCCTTAAATCTAATTCAGGATCCCTCTAAAATAATAAATCATTTCAAATGCACCCAAAAACCACTTAATCGAATCCCAGGTGTTGTGAAACTGATATAAAATGCACCATAACCCCTCGGATAATCTTCTATAGTATGCAATATCTATTTTATTATTTTCGGTACATATTAGAGATTTTTTTTTTTACTTCCTCCATGATTTATTTACAATATATACAAATTACGAATATAATAAATAGATGGAATGCTGCTATATATACTAATTGCCTTTTATTACTTTTCGGTTTTTAAGGCATAACAAATAATATATAAGATTAAAAGTAAATATAAGAGCAAAGAGCATTCCCTTTAAATATTTTTAAAAAAATACAAGATATCACGAGCTTTAATACGAAAGCGAGAATGTAATAATAAGTAATGCTCATACTTCGGCAATCATTTCATCGAATATTAAGAGGTAATAATTAACTTCTTTTAAATGGTCGTTTCATACAACAGAACAAGTATAACATGAAATGACGTTTTTATTACTACTAATTTTTAAACTTAATAATTAAATTAACATAGTTTATATTTAAGTTAACTATTTCGCAGTCTGTCGCTTAGAGTTGAGTCACATAAATTTTTTTCACCGTTTAAGATGGCTTTCACTTCTTACTCTCAGAATTACATTTTTTATTCCTTGGTTTTTTAGTTATTTGCTCAATTTTTTTATGCAAAATCGAAGAAATCACGTCAATTTCATCTTTCAAAAAGAAGTGAGACAACAATTCACTTCTTATATACATATGGTCTTTGCTATACAACAGGAGATATATAATAGTACATGACGTTTTTATTAGTACGTATTTTCAAATTTAATTAAGTATAGTTTGTAAATTAAAATTTAATCTAAGAAGCCGTTTTATTTTCTATACTTCGAACATTGAACTCAACAGGTCTGGGCAGGTTCGTACAAAGCACTTCGTTTTCAGTGCTGGCTGAGCTGTGAATCGATTCGTATCGAACTAAGTTTTAAAATACTTGATTATTCAATCCATGTTTCAATTAGTATAGTTAAGTATCAAAGACATCACTGCAGTTTTTATCCACATAGTAGAAATATGGTAATAATTCACTTCTTAAATAATTAATACTTCCAGTTTGATTAGTACATATATGTATAATGATTTATTACTACGCATTACAGAATCAAATGATAAAATAAAACGTAGTTTGTCAATTAGAATATATTTTATTTTCTTAGCTTTGAACATTCAACTCGACAGGTCGGTGTAGGTTCGAACTTTCAGTGATGACCGAACTATGAACCGATGCATATTAAAGCAATTTTATAGTAAATAATTTTATATCTAGTTTGTTCATTCATAATCAAATTATTGTATTTAAAAATTGAGAAAATTAATACAGTTTCATCTTGGAAGGAGAAATGAAACAATAATTCATGTCTGAAATAATTAATACTTCCTTATTTGATACTAAATCATGTAAATGATTTTTAACGTTTTTTATTCACTACAGAATATACAATTAAAAGATTATATTAAGTAGAATTTTTAAAGTAAAATATATTCCAAGAAGCCTTATTATATTCTCTCTACTACGAGTATTGTAATTGAAATTACAAATTTAAATGTTGGGATAATGACTTGAAATTTATTTATTTTTTCCTGCTAACACTATATTGAAATAAAATGTTCATTCTGAACCACAGAATAAATTTAAGTTGCAGTTTTATAATTTGAGCAAGGAATAGTACTACTAAATGGACTGTTGTTTAATTAGTAAAATGGGACAGGGGGTAATCTCTAGTAAAATAAAATAAAAATAAATAAAATAAAAATTAAATAAAACTATCTGTTCCGCAGGTTGTCGCATCGAGTTGAGTTACAAGTTTTAACTGTTTATTCATTTTATTTTTAATATTTAAAAAAAAAAAAAGTTATCGTGAGCTTTAATATGGAAAAGAAATTGTTATTATTGGTAATGAGTAGATTTCGGCAATCATGTAATCGAGAAATAAATGTTTCAAACATAGTATGGATGTTCTATGTTTGTTGAAACGTTCATTTCAAGATGAAATGGTTATCGAAGTTTACACATTTCACATACAAATTAGATTCTCTTTTCCAACCTAAAGCTCATATATATGTAATGACTAGAATTTTTAGAAAATATTAAAAGGGAAACGAATGAAAAGTTAAAGACTCAACTCGAAGCGACAACCTGCGGAATAATTACTATATAATTAAATAAATTACAAATATATAAAATAATAATGGGGGAAGATAATTAATGGCAATCATAATAATAATTATTACGATTTCTTTACCACACTTCCTCAATTTCTTTAGCATTAGGAGTCCAGTCTTAAATTTTAGCTTTAAACCAGAATGTTAGAAACTTATGAAAGTTTTACGGATGATGTCGGTATTGTGGAATATTAAATTTTTATTTTAATGAATTGCCCCTAACTATGCCAATAATTCGCCAGGGGGGATATTAAATTAAGTTTCAGGAGCAGCTTTATTCAATTTATATTTCTCTCCTCAATCCTGAAATTTGAAAAATGGGATCCAGTAATGGGTATTTAATGGGGAGGGTTAAATATACGGGAGCTCGGATATTGGACTAAAGAGAAAAGAATGTCACAGGAGGGAAGGGTTATAGAAAAAGTTTATGATGATGGTGGTATGAGGCAGGGCCCATTATATCGGAGCCACCTCAAAAGCATTGCTTTATAGGTCAGGACTCGGAGCCGCGGAGTATCTATAATGCTGTCTTCGTTTCGCTCTTCTCAAAACCTAAAATTGACAGTAATGTATAAGAAGGAAGCTCCTTATCCATTACTGTCAAGCCATGTTAAGAATTTTATTTTAAGTTATATTATTCACTTCAATTTCCATTATCTCCTTCAGCACGTTTTGGTTCAAGCTTATTCTCCTCTTTCCTATTTTACGCAGTTACAAGTGGGTCGTAATAATGGCCATGCTTGGGATGGAATACCCAAATTAATGGCAGTGTAATATTATTATATAATACTAATAATTTAAAATAAAGCAAGTCGGCAAGAGTTGAAAGATGTGAAAAAATAACACAGATTGATTGATTATATGTGTCTATTCTTTTTCATTTACCTCCCGAATCGATCAAAGTATATCGGTCCAGAACATAAGAAATGTGGAATTATATATTTCAAAAATAATAAAATGATCTTATTTAACAGAGGCGTAACAACACATCACTGAGCCGAAGCCGAGTGTTCCGTTCCCGTATTTAGCATCTTGGGCAATCCCATCTCACCACCGCACCCCGGGTTTTCCTTTACTCCTGAGCCTATATATTTCTGTGAGAAGGGTTTTCATTGGGATGGAGTCCTCTTTCATCCTTGCCAGGTGTCCAGCCAGCCTTGATCTTCCTAGTCGGATAAAAATCTAGCTATGCAGGTTTCTTTGAAGAGGGCATGCGATTCTTGATTGGTACAAGTTGCCCTAAGAATTAATATTATGATTTAGCTGAAACGGGGTATAAAAACAATTTTTTATAATACTGTTTTTACAGTAAAATTAATAATGAGGTTTAGGCCATTCTTGCTTGATTACCAATTTTCGTATTACTTCAATTTTCGCATTATAATTTCGTTTTTTAGTTGCTTTCTGACTCAAAGTATTCAATTTTCAGATAGAGGGGTGATGTTGTGTGTGTGGAGAGGGCATTTTAGAACAGTGGAGCAAAGTTTAGGAAAATATGTTTAGTTTTAATAAGATTTACTTGGCGTTTATTATAATTTAATTAAAATAAATCTCTTATTAAGACAAATATTTAAATTAGTAGACGGTAACATCAAGTAAAAATTAAAAGATAAACCGTGCCTCATTTACATGGACTAAAACTGATAGATTAATATTTTTGATATGAACTTTTTATTTAATTTTTATTATGGGTGATTTTATTGTGATCTTAAGGAGAGAGAAAAGGGTTCGATCTTTAGCTTTATTACCTCATTAGTTCTTAATTTAAAACTACATTTATAAATTAATTAATTTAAGTTATGTTTCATGATATTCATTGCCACGAAGCGTAGGAAATAAAGTGAGAGAATCAATAAAATTATAAGGAAAAACCATTCACTCTTACCTTTAAGACCTTAACATACTAACATACCATCTATGTTTTACGTATTAAAATAGATATGTACTATTAGATCTTTCTTTTGAATTTACTTACTAGTGCTACATAAAAGGAAATAAAATATTTGCGTTTAATTACATTTTACGTACAATGAAAACATTAATACTGGTTAGATTTTATCGGATAATTTGATTCACAATTTGGGAATCTCTACCATAAAATTCCTGTTATACTTTTATTTCTCTTGTTCTTAAAAAAAAAATTAAATAGTGCTGACTTTACCTCTAAAGAATCTGTTTTTTGCTATTTTTTCTATGCCAGCGATAGGATCGTGGAATGTACCGAGGAACTTTTAAAGGATCATTAAGAAACAAAAAAGAAAAAAAGAAAAAGGGAACCCAACTAAGCTGTTGAGGGGGAAATCTTTTATTCTTACCCTTTAGATGAAAAAAGAGAGGAAAAAAGAATTCGAATACCAAACAGTTTATTTACTCGACTTTCAACCGCTACTTTCTCTTCCACAGCAACCTAGCCTTGGACGATCAAAGAGTAATGAGGGAGAAAAAATTAAGTTAAGAGCTGAAATTCTACCCGCATGATGTTCTCTTAGACGAAAACAACTTAAATCGATCTTAACCAGATTCCACCCAAAATAAAATAGCAAAGAATAAAGAACAAACCGATTTATATCAAGTTAGGATTCTAGAAAAGTTAATCACTAAATAATCGTCTGAAAAAATTGAGAAGAACTATTAAGTAATATTTAATCACCACCTTCTTTTGGACTAGGCCCAGAAAAAAAATATGTACCACTACAACCCATGAAGGGTCTGGGGTTCAGTATGTGGTAGAGACTGTACTGTATCTTGGACAACGATTGTGCAGGGAGGTTATTTGTCCTGGATCATGCTCAACCGCCAGATTTTCTCTCATATTATTCTTATAGAATTGAGTGATGATAAAAAAATAATCATTTTATCGTAAAAGTGCGTGGGGTGTTGATGTTAATTGTACATATTTTATTAACAGATATTGGTAAAAATGGATTCAATACGAAAATATAAAAAGCACCCCTAGATTTTTATACGATAAATTGATTTTTTTAAATTACTCTATGATCATTTTAAATGTATGGAAAATCGTATTATAATTTTTAGTTTTGTTTCTTATTAAAACGTGTTTTTTAATTTAAACAAAATGTACTACTACAACCGATGAAGGGTTCAGTACGCATTAGAGACTGTACAGTTTCTTGGGCAACGGTTGTTTCTCGGACAACAAAGAAGCTAGGTGATCCCCACAGGGATCCTATGGGATCTAGGACCCATCTCCCGCTAACAGATTAAATAAAAGTCTGCAAGGGAGCAGGATTTGAACCAAGGACTTTCGGCATAGCAACCCAGCGCTCTACCACCGAACCACTCCGCTCCCCTGCGGCCAGAAAACTTTCAGAAAAAAAGAATCTTAACTCAAATGTTAAGAATAATTCGAATTCGTAATTTTTATTCTTTGAATTTTGAGTTCCGAGTTTCATTACTAAAACTGTTCTATAGGCTCGTGTTACGATTAGGCTAAAAGGATTCTAGGCTCGAGGGTTTCAATAGCTACTCTTCCCAGTTTTGCATAATTTAGCGCTGGGATTCGCCATTTGGAAGGTAAATGAATTCGATTAAAAGCAGAAGGCAGTGAAGCTATGTTTGAGTGTGCTTATGATTGGATTTGTCAAGTGGGGATAGATTGAATAGTGAGGTAGAAATGTAGGATAGGTAGATGTATAGAGGGTAGATTATATAATGATGTGCTCATTCAATGGTTCATGGGGATGTTGAGTAATGATAAAAATGGCTCAATCAACCCATGTTGAGTCTTATATACAAGTATAACATCTTATCTTGAGCTTTCCAATTGCTACTTCAGTAGACACCAATATCAAACCTATGATTGATTT
Organism: Troilus luridus; assembly: GCA_964056705.1. Classification (NCBI taxonomy): domain Eukaryota; kingdom Metazoa; phylum Arthropoda; class Insecta; order Hemiptera; family Pentatomidae; genus Troilus; species Troilus luridus. Next base: position 50,617,674 of record OZ057414.1, read on the forward strand.
GAAGGTGGTAATTATTTTTTGTGTGCTCTAAGTTGTGTACGTATTACAGCTGCTTCAGGAGCTCTACCATTCTATATGATAAAATTTCCGGTCACTGCAAATTGCTGAGTCTACAATTAATTACATATTCCAGTACAGGGAGCGGAGTAGCTGAGTGGTAGAGCGTGAGTTGACGTGCCGAAGATCCCGGGTTAAATTCCGGCTGTGGCATAATTTATTTGATCTGTTAACAGCCTGGAATGGGTTCTGTGGGTTTTGGGGGCATTGGAGCCATCAGTACCGTATTTATGATGCGACGTTCATTATTAACTTAGCTAATCCAATTTTACGATGATGAGTCGTTGCTTTTCAGGTGTTTTGTACCAAAAATATTATTATTAATATTTCGTCGTTTCATAAGAAATTTCCATTTACAAAGGAAAGGTTATTTAGTAAAACAACTAACATATAGCCTCATTTTCCTCAACGTATTATCGAATTTTCAATCCCGGAACTGAAAAAGTCGGGGTTTTGGGATGAAATAAAGTCTGAAATGATTGTTTGACCTGAGAATCACTATACAAAAATTTAATAAAATTTTTTATTATATACTATACAAAATTTTATCATAAAAAAATAAAATAAATTTATTATTAAGGAATTTGACGCAATTTCTAAACAGCTAAAAATTTATTAAAGATAAGACTTACGAATAACGTGAGTGTAGGAGGACTCCATGATCCAGCTCATTTAGTTTCTCCAATTTCTATCGTGAAACCATGTCTGGCCTTGTCGTGTAATAGAATAGGTCTCTTTTGATTAACCGATCCATGTTGTTGTGTTTTTTTAAATAAGATTTTGTTGCATTATATCAATATTACTACAGTAGGGTGTGGATGTGCTGGTTTTGCCTATGGGTAGAAAGTAGAAATGAATTATTTATGTATTAGTTATTCATTTGTGGATTAATCTGTGTCACGAGCAGAAAATTACTCAACGGCGAATGGTCCGTTCGTTATATCACCCTTCCACGAACGCGGTTGTAATGTTTATTGCACCTTGGGCTACGTTTTAAAAAAATACACGAAAATCTAGTGTTTACATGGTCATTTTTGATTTCGTACTGAACAATGCTCCTTCAATTGTAGTGATAGTAAATGTTATCCAAAAGATAGGATTAATGACAGTTCATTACAATTTGCAAAGAGAATAATAATAATAATAAAAATATTTATTTAAGAAATCTTACAAATGCTATTTGGCACATATTGTATCTCCGTTTTTCTTTGGAAAACCACCCTAAGGGATTCACGTGGAAGCGTGTATGGAGAAACCTCCCATTGAAGGCACTCGCGTGGTTCATCTCTCTGTAGTAGATCCCTTCTCCAGAGTCTTTAAAGACAAACGTATTAAACAACGGAAGTCCACTAGTTCCCGTTTAAAATTAAAAAATAATAATACTGAACATTTCATACGAAACGGCGCAATATGGCGAAGCATAATAATTTTAGAGCGGAATGTACTGAACGCCTTACTCCCTTAATCCTTGGTAGGCTTTTTTCTCTACATCTAAAAAATAGTCACTGTTTTTACCTTCAAACTAAGTCTCTGAAAGCTTCTAAAAACATTATTTTACCCAGGATAGAAGCAAATAAAAAAAAGGGCTGCCAAAGGAGTTGAGTGATGGAAAGCAGACCTAGCCTGGTTTCTGTCAGACCGCGTAACTGGCCTGCGTCAGCCCAACCGTTTGTAAACATCAACACCTTCTGTTTTCTACAACGATGAGGTAGATGTAAGCTCTTGTTTCTCCTTCTGTCAAGTTTAAATTATTACCCCACACAATATTTACAACTGGATGAAAATAAAGGAAATGGTAGGTTTATGAGAGTAGTCAATAAAGTTTATTGTTTTCTGCGGTTTCGATTCCACAAGAATGTCGAACTGAACTATACCTTCAGATGCATATAAAAATAACCTGTACCGCTACAACCCATGAAGGATCTGGGGCTCAGGCCAAGGTTGAGACTGTACTGTTTCTTGGACAACAGTTATACGTGCAGGTGAATTGTCCTAGATCACGCTCAACCGCCATACTCCCCCCCCCCTTATTTTAGGTAGCCAACTTATACAGGCTGGGTAAGGCCCCAGGAGGGTCCTATATTCCACAGGATCCATATCTGGGCGCTGACAGATTAAATAAAAGTCCTTCCAGCAACGGGATTTGGAACTAGGGACTTCGGCATGGCAACACAGCGCTCTTCCTCTGAGCTACTCCGCTCTCGTCTAGATGAATATACATTAGAAAAACTTTCGAGATTCCTAAGACGATTGTGGTTAGTGGGGTGTGAAACTAAGCAACCATTGCCTAATGGGTCAAGACTGAATAATTGGTGAGGGTACACACTATACTTAATCTAGACTTACAATAAATATAACAGTACTATTGACAGAAATTATTTTAAGATTGGAGAAAAATCAGAATCGAACCATGTATCGGCCTTGGTCTAGGTTACACCTCCTAACATTGAATCCTACTGGTGTAGACATGTATTTTCCTCCTTCTATATCATAAAATAATGAGTATTTATATGTATCGGATACTATGGGGAAGAGGAGGCTGACATTCCTCGGACATCTGTACAGCATGAACAATCAAATATTTTACTACTTTTAGAAAAAGGAAGACCATGACAATGTGGACTAAGGAAGAATGGTTTTGAAAATTTGAACATTACAGAGTCTCACATGCTAGAAGGAAGTGAATTTGTAAACAGAACGAAAAATCTGGAAGGGTTTCAGGATCAAGATACTCCAGCAGAAGAAAGGAAAATTAAGTTGTAATGTGCTCCGAAGTGGCTTTGACGATATAAACATATTCACACACATTTATGTATTTTTCTCGATTGTTTATAAATTAAGTTTTTCAGGTTCTTGAGGTTCAGTTGATTAATTTATAACTATCTCTTGTCGAAATTTAAAGACTTTATTGTTCTCATATTCATGCACTAAAAGTGAAATATTGGGCCTTTTGTCAATAAAATTAAATCATACACTAGTCTGAATCTAAAATTAACATTTGTACGATTAAGGGGGAATGTAAGTCTATAAATTATGCTAACAAATTCATGATACATAACTCAGTTTCACTACATAACTCAATATACGTGTGTATCTTGTAAGAGCGTGATGAGAAGCTATAATGCTAGGCTTTTTAAGGTATTTTTTCAGACGGTGTGAATTGGGGATCTGCAAGCATGTAGTTTTTTGATTGTGTAAATATTATCATTGTTATTGATTTATTATTTCTATATATATTCTTGTTATGGTAATAAGAGCGTATTAAATTTTTAAAACATGAATTTAGATTTTGTACATCCAGTTTGTCTTTTGTATGGTGATTCTTTTTTTTTCTATAGTAATAATAATAAGTCACGAAACGTCATCAAAAGATAGTTTCACTTACATCAATAGACAGTTTGAAAAAGTATTTGTAAAACATTTTTAATTTTTATTGTTTGGATTAATAAAACAATTCCTAAAATTATTTGTTTGTTTATACTATTGTTAGTTTATGGTGCTATGGCCAATAGGATGGTTCTACAGTGGGATCGCTATTTTGCCTATCCAGGTTATTTACGATAGGGATTTTTAACGGGTACCTGACATCGTACAGCTGGACGGGACGGAACAGATTAAACGGGACCCTCATTTAACGTCCCTTCCAAAGGACTGCACAATAAAAAATTTTTTTCCTCTATTTAAAAAATCCTCGGGCCCCCTATCAGGCTACGAACCTCCATATTGGGCTTAGTAGATTGCCATGCCAACTACAAGACCACAGGTCGCCCCAATTCATAAAATGCCAACAAGATTTTATCGATGTTATTTGGAAAAGTGAAAAAATGCATTTAGTAAATATCATGAGACATCTTCTGGAAATAATGGTATTTCATACACTTATAAAAATCCACATGATGAGTGCGATATTATTTAAATTCATTATATTAGTAGTTCATTAACTAATATAGGAATCATGATATTATAAATAATTAACATTTCAGCCGTTCAAAATAAATTAGAAACAGTAAAAAAATAAAAGTTATTGATCCGTGGTTCTTCCTTGAATTCATTTGCCAGTGCAAACATAAATTCTGGGTTTAATTTCACTAAAACACCCTCGCCCAAAGCGACTGAATTTATATATTCTTGTAATGTACGCTCTACCTAAATAAAAAAAAATAAAAGGAGAAAAAACTGCTGCATTCTCATCTCTTTGCAGTTTGTAATAATTAAAAAAAAAAGAATACAAGATAGTAAATTAATTAAAAACAATGGAAAAATATCCTCATACATATTTCTACAGCTCTCGGCTGTTGGTTCTGTATCGCTGTTTTAACCCTTCATCAAGCCCACAAACTTCATTTTAATAATTATTGAATAATTAATTATTCAGAAATAATTTAAATATCTCATTTTCTTTAGGAAAAAATAACTTTTACATTTTTTATTTTTATTTTCTTGACCTTTTATTTGTGTTTGCTGACTCTTGTCTACATTACTGTGTTTTTTTTCTTTTTAGTACTGATCAAATCAGAATTCGTTAGTTTTATCTAAATTATTAACAGTCATTTTATTCTGCTAAGTATAACGGAAATTTTTATTTTGGAATCTTTTAATCAACATTTTTTTTTTCATTCAATAAAATATAAAACTAAAAATCTCGTATCAAAACAATATTACTAAAAAATATATAGATAATAATTTATCCAGTCTAAAATATCTGAACTTAGATTGATTGATGGGTTTAGTATATTATTGCAGGTCTACTAAAGTTAAATTTCCTTTTTTATGTATTCATTTCCTGGTGTCGGATCAAATTACCTTTACCCTTCGCCTAAAACCCATGGCTTCCTGTCCTACTGTATCCTTTAATAGCATTCCACTTATCCGTGTTGAACAAAGTCGCTACCTAGGACTCAACTTAGACAAACGTCTTACTTGGAACCCTCACACAAGACTGAAAAGACAAGAAACAGCTAGACGCTTCCGACTACTTCAACACATACTAGACAAACGCTCAAAGCTTCAAATCAATTACAAAAGACTTATTTATGTTACTGTTATAAGACCTATATGGACTTACAGAATTGAACTATGGGGCTCCTCCAAACCATCAAATTCCTCTCTTATTCAATCCTTGCAATCCAAAATCCTTCGCAAAATCCTAAACGCTCCTTATTTTATCACAAATAAAACCATCCATCATGACCTGAACGTTCCATATGTTACCGATTTAACCCATTCCAGATACCTATCATTCCATAATAAACTCCAGGCCCATTCAAACCCTAGCCCATCCAAAACTAGTTTCCATCCTTGGATCCAATTCCATCCCGGACAATCCTCCTAGGCGTCTGAAGAGAAGATGGCCTCGGGACCTTCTATAATAGAAATGTAATTAGAGTGCTGCCAATGGGTAGCGCCTCTACACGTCCTTTCATGTATTTATTTATTCATACAGCCCTTGTACTAGATGTATATATTACAGTTGTAGAATTCAATAAAATAATTTAAAAAAAAAATGTATTCATTTCCGAAAACTGACATCTAAAAAACAAAACACATAAGATCTATGATGCGCTCAGCATAAAATGCAGATAACTCCGAAATTTCAAAAATTGACTGTTTTATATTTTTCGTTAGTTCAGTCAAGCAATTTTGGCAAATACGCTACCTTATTTCTCATAATTTTAGTACGGTTCTGAACCTGAAATTTCGGGAGCATTATTGCTTGACTAAAAGAGTGAAAATAACAAACAACGTAATTAGGTAAATTGTTTACTAAATTTGCTCTCCTTTATGAATATATAATAGAAAAATAGGAATTGAAATAGGAGAAAAGAGATAAATGCGATGGTATGTCCGATTAGTTATTAATAAAAAAAATCAAATGGATAAAATAACATGAATAGTTACAGAGCTATTGATATCTATTCTTATCAATACATATATGTAGGTACATATGTTTATGTAATGTAATAAAAACACAAAACAGCTTAAAAGCAGTCATAAAATTGCGTACCGTTACTAAAAATAAATGTTGACCATTCAAGTGGAATTTTAACTATACAAATGTTTTAATTAATGAGTATATACAGAAAAATATGAATTATAACGAGAGAATATATAAATTGGATTGATTTTTACAATTAGTTAAGAAAACAATTATATTATAATTATAATAATAAAGATATAATTATTGGAATAGCTCGGTAAGGTCTGCTAATGGTGCCCCTAGGCACTGCCTTAGGTTGGGGCCGCTAAGCTGAGTTGGGACGGAGCTCCCCCTTCTTTCCTAGGCACGTTCCTTTAACAACTAATTGACAACCCTTCCACCTTCCGGAACCTCCTTCAATTTGAGTCTTCTACTCACCACTAGCCCACAAAACCTGGGTCCTGTGGTCTTTGTATACCTTTCGACGGATCGTTATCTCCCCACTTCATTGTTTGTCCCACTAATTTCTGGAATTCTCTCCATCCTGTAATCCGTAATGCCTTTTTATTACCCCCGTTTAAAATCCCCTAATACAAACTCCAACTCAAAATGCAGTTAGACTACACGTAGCTTGTTTAGTTTAACGTCTCTTTATACTGCTATGGCTAATCGGACGATTCTACAGAATGAGTCCTAAATTTTGACTATTTTGACAAAATTAGGAAAGGGAGCTTTAAAGTGTACCTGACATCGCACAGGGTAGGGACCTCCATTTTACGTCGCATCCGAAGGACCATAACTAAGAAAATGGCACTCCATTTAAAAAGTCCTAGAGCCACCTCCCGGGCTGCGAATCCGCCATCTTGGGCGTAGTAGGTTGTTATGCTAATCTCAGCACCACAGATGACCCATCTAAACTGGGTATCGTACTAGAAGCCAAAAAGTTCCATTGTGTATGCTATGAATGATTATGAAGAAGATCTTTATCATTTATTTTACATTTTATTAGTTTTTCGTATAGTACAATACATTTTTAATTTATTTTTTATGCTGAGGATTTAGGAAAATTCTTAGTAAATTCTACTAAATTTACGGTTGTTCGTTTCTAAAAAAAAAATTATACTTTTTTTATTTGTTTTCCTATCTCTCCGTTCCTTCAATTTTTTTTCTCGATGGTGTATCATATCAATAATCATTTAATAAATATTTCTGTTGATTGAAAGAGTAAATAACAATAAGGACTATAAATGAAAAAAATATTATCCCAAAACAAAAATAAACTACTACTAGCGAAAGAGGTACGAGAAGGAGAAAGGTAATAAAATTTACCCATTTATCTGAAATGCTTGTGTTATAATAAATAAAATATCACAATAAAATGAGGTGTTATTTTTTAAGTGGATAAGTACATTTTTTCATATTCACGATATCTAAAGGTTTCCACTGGAATTGTTTTAAAAATACGGGAAAACGGACTAATGATTTTATCACTTAGCCATTAGCAAAGAGTTTTGTTTAATACTCTATACTCTTTTTAAATTATGAAATAATAATCATTACAATCATTTAAAAGAATAAACCATTTTCAAGTATAACAGCTTCTTCTTCCTTATCATCCCCCTTTAGTGCCTCTCAGCGTCGACATGCCCCAATCCAACACTGCCAAGCTTCTCGATCTCCAGCCAGCGCCTTAATTACATTCATCGGGTGTGAAGAAGAGGAGGTTTTGATTCACTGTTGATGGTAAACCTTGGAGACAGCGCAGGAGTATATCTATCTAGGAGTAGTGCTCAGCAGAAATGGGAAAATGGACCAAGAGCTCTCAAACAGGATTAAGAAACCTAATAGCATATACTACCACCTATGCAACACAATGGTAGGGAAAAAGGAATTGGAAAATAGTGTAAAATTACATTTATTTAGGTTTTACCCTTATTTAGGGAAGTGGGAGCTGGGTCCCGATGGACAAGCACTAGGGAGTAGGGATACCGCTGCAGAAATGAAATACCTCCATAGAATGGCAGCCAAAACAAGGAGGGACAGAGTTAGGAATGAGAGGATAAGGGGAGTGCTGGGAGTGCCTGCACTAAGGGAAGCAGTGGAGAGAAGACCGTTGGGATGGTTTGTTCATCTATGCAGAATGGATGAGAACCGAGACCCAAAGAAGTTTTTTGAAGCCAGGCCTACCGGACGCCGTCCTCGAGGAAGATAGAAATATAACAGCTTAAAAAATTATTTGCATCACATAAGGGAAAAATGAATAGATAGAACAGAAAAAATTGTTGGTTTGCAAAACAAGATTTGTAATTGTATATACGAGTATACTTTACCTATGATGCGTTTACTATCGTATCAAAAGTGGATATCAGCAAATTCAAAAAATTGAATTTTCATATTATATTTAGTCAAGCAATGCTGTATGCTTCCGAAACTCGAAGTACAGAACCGGACTTACACCTTACGAAATAAGGCAAAAGATTGAGACAAAATCGCTTGATTAAACTAGCGAGTAATGTTAAAAAGCCTATCTCTTAAATTTCGGAGTTATCCGCTTTTGATCCTGAACTCCTAACATATAATCCTTATGATGTCTTTTAAATTTTAATGCTTATTAATCTCACCCTGATGAACAGGGAAAACTCCTTCGACATACAGGAATTATCAAGTTTCGAATGGCTTTAATCGTCCGACAGGACAATGAAATAGTTTTGATGACTGGTCCGATGGAGCAACAGATAGAGACTAATAAATTGAAGTGGCCATCATTAGATAGAGGTTTGATGGCTAAAGTTGTCACCTCTTCCAGCCATTCCGTCTCCAATTCCTAGTCTCTCCATCGCTTGCTTCTCTTCTGTATCGTAATCTTATATCTGCATAATCTATCTAGGAAATGGGTCAATCACTAAGTTCTGGATTTACGCTCCAAATGATGTAATTATAAATCTTTTTATGACATAAAAACTTTTAAGGCAATTAAGGCGTTCAGGATCAAAAGTGGATAACTTCAAAATTCAAAAGTCGACTTTTTCAATTTTTTTCTCATTTAGTTAAGCAATGTTTCGTGGTTCCTAAACTTCAGGTTCAGAACCGGACTAAAACAATGGAAAATAAAGCTGCATATCGTGTTAGACAATCGTTTGACTAATCTAGCGAAAAATGTGAAGAAGTCAATTTTTGAAACTTTGGAGTTATCCGCTTTTGATCCCGAACGCCACTAGTGACAAGTTTATACAAGTTTTATATAGCGGTATGGTTTTATATTTGTTGTATATGCTTTAATATAGAATAACCTGGAAAAGCTGCTGAGGCCTGATTGTTGTTAGGAAAACGTCACCAGGCCCTCTGTCCTCAACCCATCAATTCCCTTCCCCTTTATCAACATAATCTTTCTGGGGTGTAACAATTATTTTTAATTGTGAACACCTGTTTCATACCCGATTTATTTCTGTATAAATTAAAGATATAACCTTAATTATACACAAATATTTAATTATTTAAAAGACATAGCTTTATACCAATTTATTTTAAAGTTAAAGATACTTTATTCCAAGAATATCCATGTCCTACTTTGCTTTATTTGTCTGTTTTCCTTTTTCTGACTTTGTATAGAAGTATATTCCAATTGTGACGGTAGAAGATTGTTGACAGGCGTTTGTGAGTCCCACTCGGTTATATCTTCTCTTCTTCCTGTGCCTTATCCGTTTCGGAAGTTGGCTATTGACATGGCGATCTTAATTTTGTTCGCAAAACTTTTAAATAATTGGACAGTTGTGAGAGCAAACCAATGCCTTAAATTAAGCAGCCAGGAGGGCCTCCTCCTTCCTGGGTCCCTCCTACCATCAACCATTCCCTGGTTCTCCTGCATTATCAGCTGATATTTGCCATTTCGCATGATATGGTCGAGGTATTATAATTTTCATTTTTTTACTTAAACACGACTTATTGATTATTTTCCGACCTGTGTGAGTGATTCTATTTTTTCGATGAGCGTCACTATACAAGCTCCCCGCCATACTGCGAATACATAGCATTTCACCAGTCTTACTTTCAAATGATTATGCAAGTTTTTTCAATTGAGAAGTTACTCAAAGTTATTGATTGAATGATTCTCACTTTTCAGACTTTCATTCTCAATTCTTGACCTTATTACAACAGTCTGATCCCATTTTGAATTGATTAGCGTTCCGGGCAAGTATCTATCCAAGTGTTCAATTATTGAAGCGGAAGCTTGGTGACACAGTATTCATGTGTGACACAGACACCGCTCCTTCGATTTCGAAATCTGGAGTGGAATATTGGAATGTTGATCCAGACAACATATATGGAGAAATATTAATACTCTATAATTAATTAATTTAATACTCTCAAGATTAATTAGGATTATTAGACAAAACTGATCGCATTTTGCCTTTGATTTCATGGGTATCGGGAGGAAGGTTCATTGCAGTCAGTTTTGGGGGATTACATCCGAATCTCGGAATTTATTAAATATAGCAGTAAGTTTGTTAAGGAATCGAATATTCTTAACGCTTAAGAGTATTTCGCATGGGGACGATGGGAGGACTGGGTGTAGATGTTAGTATAATTTAAAAAAATGAAATCTATTATTAATAATTGTAAAATAAATGAGAAGAACGTTTGCATATTTGTCCTAGAGGTTTAAAAAATGATTTCCTACAATTATGCTTTTTCAGCATCTTGATTTTATTTCTATTTTAAAATTTTAATTGTCGATTTAAGAATTGTTTAACATTCAATTTTAATTTTAAACTATTATGCAATAAAAAGTATTACTACTATTATTATTCTTTAAACACTTTATTGGTTCACTAGCTGAGGTAATTAAAGCGAAGGGGCCATTGGGGCTGAGGACCTGCGCGATGGCGAGCCGATTCCGGCACTCCCGCTCGTAAATCTATCAATTGCAAATTCGTCTTGATAACAGTTAGTGCTCTATACTGGGCCGATTTATTGCCAGGTATTAATCACAGCCTCTGCCTTTTATCGCTGCCCTATCTCAACGTTTTCTCCAAACCATTTTTGTGCGTTAGGGTTTATCATGTTCTAAATTCACCGATAACCGGGATCATATTTCAGGTGAGATGAAGAAACAAACAGTAAAAACAATTAATTACAAGGGCACGACATACCTGAATTTCCATATTATGTGAAATTAAATTTAGTAATAGGAGCTATTCCGTTAAAACAGGCGATGCAATGTCCCCAATATCCAAATTTGGTGTTCCACAATCCTCTATAATCCGCATTCATAACATAAGTATTGGGAACGGGGTACATCAGTGATTGAGTGGCGAGTAGCTGGGCTGAGAATTCCAAGTTCAGATCCGGTTGTAGCAGATAAATTATTTCATCTGTTATGAGACCCTCTTGGGGCTCACCTAGGCTCTTTAAAGTGGGTACCATTAATTGGGGGAAAGACTGGTGGTTTAACGTGATCACGGATAAATCACCTCCTTGCACAACTGTAGTTTTAGAAACAATCTCTACCATGTACTGAACCCAAGACCATTCATGAGTTGTAGCGGTACAGATTTATTACTTCCCCTTGCGAACCAGAGACAAAACCAAGGACCATGCAAACATCACTCAATTTCTTCGTTTTATCTTAATATTGACAGTATTAATTTATCTTACATTATCTTTACAGACTTGTATTAAATCTTGACAGTCTTGATCTGTGATTACTTTCCTCCTCAGTTCTTCTTACATCTGATTGGTACAGTCTTCCTGGAAGCTCAGATTATATATTTTATCTATAATTTATTTTATTCATCCTTGCCGGATTCTGACCACTTATTCGCAGAATCTAAGACTTCATTTCCTCATCTTTTTTTCCCGATCTTTTACCTTCTTATTTGATCTTGGCCTGTAGGAATCTTTCTCAGTATTCTCCCTTAAAATATACATATACTTATAAATGAATTTCAGATCTCAGCAGTGCTGTCCAACTACATCTGATTTTCATAACACACATCATACTTATCAATCCATATTGGACAAACTGTATATTACAATTTTAAATTTATGAATATTCGTTTTACACATTCCTTATCATACCTGTTATATATTCCTCCTTTTCATACCATTAATCAAGATACATACTGAAGAACTACAGTACAATTCCTATTTCTTTTTACTTCCCTTTTTCTTTTTTCATCTTAATAACGGGAAAGCAAAGAAAATATAAAACAATCGTGTGGGGTACCAGCTACTATATATATGATGGTGAATTATCCCAAGGGAATAGAGTATAATATTTTCTCGAGCACTGCCACATCCCTGCCACTGACACCCAGGTCATCGAGGAAGCACCATGTTCTTTTAGGAATCGTTCTGCGAGACCCAAACCAAAGGCTTCTCACGGAGAACTGTCTATCTCAGAATTTCTCCTTTAAGAAAGGGATGCATTTTTTACTCACTTAAGAAGTATCCACAGCTGGCTAGACATATTAACCAAAATGTAATGAAATTTAAAGTAACTTTTTACCTGATGGCGACTATTTATTCTAACCCATATTTAAAGGAATATTAAATCTATGAGCTCAATTCACTTCTTTGTCTCAGTTTTTATGATTTTAATGCCTATACAATCACTGCCATTTATTTATAAGATTCAATGTTTTAATATTAGTATATAATCAATTTTTTAAAATATGTATTGAATTAGGAGATGTGAGTTATTTTAAATTGATCCATCAATGGAATTTATCTAATATTGTCAATACTTTATTTAATACTTAGTAATAAATATCAATTATAATAGTAAAACATCGTGATAAATATCTTTTACGCTAGAACGATGATGAGGTAAAAAATATAATATCAAAGTAAATTAAAAAAAAATTAAATTAAAGTTACTACCCTAATATCTATTATATGATTTAAAAGACTCCAGTAAAGTAACGATAAATTAAGTATTCGTAAAGTAATTATTTTTTATTAAATGATAGATACCTTCCCAGCCGATAAAGTTATTAATTATTCACAATTCTCAGCGATCTAAGGATTTACATCGGACGTTGTTGAAGAGTTACTTTCAAACTCAAATATAATACAGAATTTCCCATACTACTTTCTCCTGAGAAGATTCGAACTTATACCTCGAGTGAAAACTTCCTTACTCTCAACCCTTATGTGTATACTTCCAACAGCTATAGGGGTCGATAAAAAGGGGTGCTTTAAATAAATAATTATTTTCTTGAAGATAAATTCATATTCCAAAATATCGTTTGATAAATTTAGTTATTTCTAAACGTTTTTGGAAATTTAACAGTAAGGAGTATTTATTTCTTACTTTTTCTAGTATTAATTTTACTTTCACCTATTTACATCCCATACATATTTCAAAAGAAAGTATATTCGATCATAGTACATACCATTACATAATCACACATATGATTACTAATTTGAACCTTTTTTTGAACCGTTTTGAGAGCATTTTTTAAGATCCTCTGAGCTTATTTTACAGAGATTTTGTAGACAAAATAGCTTTCCACGATTACCTATTTTTTTTTTTTTTACAATTTACATGGATTTTTTTCATTTTATTTTTACTAAAAACTAATTTAACCATTTGATCAAACTCTGTATATTAGTAAAATGTTGAATGACTTAATCCCCGTAATATATAAACATTGTATCTTGAGAAAAATAAATATTGAATAAAACATGATTGACTAACATATAATGTCATCAAAGGTATATAGGATAGTGATGATTGGTGCATATGTTTATGATTGTAGTTAATAATCGTGTAAGGAAATTAAATTGAAACATTTAAGATTTAATTCAAATGATGTGAAACAGAAAGCGAAAACGTGATTAACTGTATCATTTTTTATGTTACCTAAGATTGATATATATATATACATATACATTTACTTATATTTATGTTCTTCATAGACTTGAATCTTGTCCAATTCAACATAAGCGATCGTATTTATTTATTCATGATAAATAGTAAAAAATAAATAAAATTTATGATAATTTTCAAATGATTTTGAAGACAAAACTATAATTATAGAAATTAATGAGTATCAAAGATGATAATAAGAATCGATTATTAACAGGGAAAAAATTACCTACTGAATTCATTATAATCGCTTGACCATCTTCTTAAATTTTATTTTTTAATTATACATTTGTATTTAGAACGAAACAAAAGTCTAAGTTAAACATCTATTGCTCAATTTATAACGTTTAAATAAGTGAAATAAGTAAAGTGAAGATTAAAAAAAAATTATTAAAGTACGTAAAGAGGATTTTTTTTTTTTTTACAAAAAAAGAGTAATAAATGCAATGTTAAGATAATTATTTTACTCCTTTTTTTAAAAATACTTTAAATACCATTAGAGACCGAATTCCAGATACAATAAATAAAATGATCATTATTTAAGCTAATTTTTGTTCATTTAATTAATTCACACTGATTATATCTGCGAAATAATGTCTTATTAGAATGCTATATTTTAATTTTGTATTTTCCTTCAACCGGACATGATGAGCAAACTTTGTAAGCTAGTTGGTAAACAGTAGTGACATTTTTAAATTTTTTTTCATAAAATAATATATTAAAAATGAAAAAATCATATTTATTATACTTGCATTCCTTCTTGTGGTAATGGTTTATCATTAAATTTGAAGTATTGCAAACTTTACTTTACTAATGCTAATTATTATTCAAGATTATTAAATTCAACGCAAATACTAAAGTCAACATCAGCAAAATTGGACTTTCTATAGTTGATTTCTGATTTGCAGAGTTGATATCTTTATAAATAGTTTTGTATTTAATGTAATCGAAAAATCAAATAATTTCCAACTAAGTCTTCATCTTCTTCTTGTACAATATTATTTCGATGAGCCCAATTTCAATTGACTGTTGTTTTCTCTTTCGTACCTTCCAATATTCTTTCATCTTTTCACTGTGCTGCTTACTTCTCTCTTCAGACCACATTGTATCTGGTATCTTTTTCTGTCTTTCTAGGAATTTCTTCTAAGATTTTCTAAGTCCTTATTATTACAGTAATTCCTCAAGAAGACATTGTAGATTACATATTTGAATTTTCTAAGAGAGTTAGGGGATGCTTTTATATTTACATCGAATCTTACAAAATAATTATAAAAGGTATTGCGTTTAATTGTCAATCCGAAAAAGGATTTGACCTCTGGATAATTTAGATTACACGACGTGAAATCACAGAGCATACACTTGGTTAATATAATTGATGTGATAGCGATAGTGAAGGTTGTGTGGGGGCTTGTAAAGTAACTGGGCTTAACCCTTAAACACTTAAAGAAGTTAAAGAACATCCTTTACCATATCGGAACTAAAAGGTTAAAATGGTATTGCCACTTAATGCGGATGGACGAAACCGCCGGCCAAAGAAAATTCGTAACTATATACCATCTGAAGGAAGAAAGCGTGGAAGACCAAAGAAAAAATGGATAGAGGACGTGGAGGAATGCATGCCAGCCAGAGGGCTACGTGATTGGATGGAGAGAGAGCGGTTGCTTTTGGGTATTGGGGATATGACTCCTTAAGTTGTAAAAAACCCAAGAAAAAAAAAAGAAATAATTAAAACATAACATTAAAAATGCTTTATACTTATTTAATTATTAATATAAATCAGCCGCGTACACAAGATGTCATATAGATGCCAGAAATGGCAAACACTAGATATATGGTATAAAAAAAGAAATCGGCATATTTAATGATAGGATACAGGACAGAACAACCTACAGAAGATTGGAAACGTAAGGAGAGCGTAGCTTTAAGGGTTTCCAAGAGAGAAATATGACAATAGAAACAAGCAACCTGAACACAAGAGAGAAGGGAAGAAAAGAGTGGAAGGAAGAAAAATTATTGGAGGAGGAAAAAGGAAAGAAGTGCGACAGTGCATCGTATCCACAGAACGTGGTTTTGATTAAAAGCTTTAAATACATTTCGGTAGAAAACAAGCATATAAATCTTGTAGATAAAGCATTTTGTTACCTTACCTCATCATTTATTCCACTGAAATATGCCGAAAATTCGCACTTATACTAAACACAGTATGGGATCGGTATAATTCTTACTTCGGAATTCTCATTGTACTTACAAGCGCCTCATCCGTTATCGGTTTTTACCGAATCTCCGGGCTCAACAGGTCCGTTCCCTTTGTAAGGTGAATCGCTTCATAAGATAAAGCAGGTTCAATGGCTCGTAATTGAAGCAACAGCCTGGAACTGGAGGCTCCAGTTTATTTATTTCCGACTACCGGAGCTAAGTAATTGAAGCCAGGGTCTTGAACCCGCCCCAGTGGGGGCAAAAAGCCTGTCTGAATATTCACAAAGCCCTGGACTTACAGCCGTAGTAGTACCTGGTCTCTACCTGCCTAAAAAGCTGCGTGGTCATTACCAGTAAGGTGAGGATGAATTATTTTCAAACATTTTAAAAAAGTATCAAAAGCAGAAAATTCCACTTCATACATTTTATACTATGTTTCTCCCGAGTACGGCCTTCATGTGAACGCAATTCCTTTTTATATATATCTTTAAAAACTTCATCCACCCTTGCAATATCAATTAATAGAAACGTATTAAGCTAGATTTTAATAGAGCTTCCGTTAATTAAATTACCATAACAGACCCTTCTCTGACATAAATCCGACCGTTCTTAATGCCGTACTTGCCCGGGACGCGGAGTACAATTAGTCATTGAAATTAATTACCAGCTTCTTGCCACGGCAACGGAGCACACTGGGCCAGAAATCATGTTCCGAACCCTAATTATTTACCTATAAAGGTGTTTCGGTGAATGCCTCGAGCACGTTTTATTATAAACCAAAATTTAGTCATTTATAAATAATAATAGTATTAATCGATATGAATATTGCCTTTTACGTTACCAATAAAGCATCAAACAAAGACCTGAACATACCAATCGTGACTGACACGATCAAGAAAATCTACACACCATCTCATGACTCACTTGCTGGACACCCAAACTTACCGATACTAACATTACTGACAGACATATAACCACAGAGTCCGACAAGGAGACTGAAACTAGGGATCTACTACAGTGAGATGAAACATGATAGAAAATCCATCAATGGAAGTATTCTCCATACAGCCTTCCACGAGTGAACCCCTTATGGGACGTTTTCGATAGAAGATTAAAAATACAATGCGATCCAAATGTCATTTTTATGATTCGTATCAATAAATATTTATCATTATGGGTATTGCTATCTCTAATGATAATAATATCAACTCAACTGTTGGAGAATAATTAAGAAAATATAAGTGGTTAGCGTCTGAACTGAAAGAACTCTACTGTAAGAAAAACGTGGTGGTAACACCAACAGTAATATCCAGAAACGGACTGATCCCTAATCCCCAGTGGAAGGCTCTTGATGCCTTAAGAGTCGCTCAACAAGAGTTCTCTTAGACGGTTGGACTATAATAATTAGGATCAGTTGACTCGATGTTATGCCAATGCTGCCCCTCCAAGCTACACATACAAATTTCCGTTCACAGATTATTACTCTTAACGCGATTCTCTCACCTACGCTTCGGTCTACCCCTCGGAGGTTTCCACATTTCTTGCTTTAATTCAGTTTCTATTAGGTTTTTAATTATTCGGCCGTATAATCTACTCAGGGAGATGGTAACCATAATACCTCTGTAGTTTGAGCAATCCTTCTTTTGTCCCTTTTTGAAAAATGGGGTTATATATCCTTGCTTCCATTCTTCAGGGATCTCTCAACCATTTAACAGAAGTGTCATACTCTCTGCCAGTGCCATTTTGAGTTCGACTGGGCCTGCTTTTATTAATTCTATTGGAATAGAACCGGGACCGGGAGATTTCCTATTTTTCATTTCATTGAGTGCTGAGTCCAGTTCTACAGCTGTACAACTGGGATTTTTATATTCCCTCAGATCCTTCTCGTTTTAAGAGTTCAGCCATTTATTGTATAAACGTATTTTCTCTTGGACAGTCACCTCAGCATCCTCATTTCACCAAGGTTTGTTTTTCCATCTAACCTCTTTCCTTTCCTCTCAGACGGCTTCTAAAGCTGCGGCACGTATAAACTTTACTATATTCTCATAATATAGTCGATCATTCAAACCTCTTTCATCATTCAATTTCTGCATTAGTCGGTTTTGGAACAGTCCTTTTACCGATTCTTGATTTGTCATACTCTCAATTGAGTATCGAATGTCTTTACGAGAGTCTGAATTTCCTTTGGATTCTGGGGAGTTTCTAAGAAGATTTTGAGGTTTAAAATTTATTATAATCTTTAAGAGAAAGTGATCCGAACCTAATTCGGACCCTCTCATCACTCTAACACCGCTCACCTATATCGCGCCTGAGTATTATATAATCTATGATTGATTTTTGGTTTTTATTGGGCTGGTGCCAGGAGAATTTGTGTATTTCTTTATGCTTAAAAAATCCATTTAATATTTTCATGTTTAAATGCTCACACAAACTTATTAATCTTGTACCTCTATCTTTGGTTTTCTCTTCTCCGAGACGTCCCACGGTCTCATCTTTGAAATTGCTGCCAACACGTCCATTGAAGTAACCCATACAGATAACAATCTTAAGGTCAGGTGTTCGCTCTATCAAGTCACAAATATCATCGAAGAACGTGTCTTTTATGGGTTGTTGGAAGTCATCAGTTGGAGCGTAGATCCCAAAAATAACAACCTCTTCTCCAAACAATGCCATTTCAAATTTAATTATCCTTTCATTTACACATTTATAATTCTTAATACACCTGCGCAATAAATTATTTCTTACTGCCTATAATATTCGAGGGAGTTCGCCTTTCTGAAGAGACATGAAAATAGTAATTTAAGTGTATAAATTAAATACGTTCATTAATTATATTAGGAGTTTTATTATAGATAAGCAACTGTTTATTACTTGCTTAAAGTAGGCTAAACAATCGGGCCACCCGTGTGGTGTAATATTTAGCATAAAAAACTAATATGCACAGGTTCGCGAATTCACAACCTGGCAGGTTGTCTAGGATTTTTTTAAAGGGAATATAAAATTCTTTGGAGGGGACGTAACATAGCTGCCCAGGACCTGTGTGGTGTCAGTTATTCGCTCAAAATCCCTTTCTTAATTATTCCTGGATATGCAAAATCTAGGACACCCACTGTAGCATCGTAGTATAGTATTCCACTGTAGCCATAGTAGTAACGTTAAATGAATGAACGACATCCATACTTAGTTTAAGTTTATTCATAATTGCCTTAAGATGATTGACTTTCGGGTATAACGAATCCCACTCCCAAGGTGATTATATTAGAAGAAAATGAACAAGGTAGAAGCATTGCCGCTGAAACATTGCTTTTCAGGAATAGGAGGATTAGATTCTGTTCGTAGGCTCTTGAATCTTCCATTTCTCAAGATGGATGGCATTAAGAAACCACAAAATGAATTATTGCATAAAAATTGCATGGGGGCCCGAGATTGTGGTAACGGTAATTTTAATGATTTCCCTAATAATGTTACATCATTCAGACCATTTACCATCATTAATTATTCATGTTTTTTTAATTACTCTACATGATAATGTAATTGGATTTTATTACTCTTCACCGTCGGGAATTTTAATATAATTTGAGTAAAAGCTGTGTTCAATCTTCGCTTTGAGAGTCTATGGCTAAATATTCCGGACTAATCATGGTAATGGTTGAGAGTGCTGCGGTGTTTTTGATGTGAAATTGTGCTAATAGAACTACCATCACAGTCAGTAACTACACGAGTGTTCTATTCACTCAATTCGCCCACTTCCAAACCTGTTGTCCATGCCTATCGTAGGAGGGTTACAATCAAACTATATCATTGATAAACTTATTTCAATAATGAGTTTAATTTTTTTAATATGGCAGGTTTCATAACCTGTAGAAAATTTGGGATCGGCAAACCCTCCTGGGTTCACCCAGCCTCTATTAAGGGAGTGCTCTAATTTGGGGAAAACGTAACTGTAGAGATTGACCTAGGACAAATCATCACCCTGCCCAATCGTTGTCCAAGAAACAGTACTTTGTGTTCGTGCTTTTCGCAAGTAAAATGTACAAAAGAGTGTGTTGTTTTCGTGAAGTGTTGTCTAGTTGTGTTTTGATCCATACACATTTTTTTTTTTAATTCTTAAAACCTCCCCGATTTATTCTACTTAAAATGTTCAGTAATTCGTGTAAATGTTTATAATAATTGAGAAATCTACCATAGTAACGGACTTACTATCAGTGATAAATGCATTAGAACAGCTTTGGACAAGTAAACCAGTTTTACGGAAAATTCAGAGCATGAATATGGCCTTAAGGGAAAATAATAAAACAGTTTCACTTTTATGGGCCCCTTCCCATGTAGGCATAAGCGGCAACGAACGAGCTGATGCGGGGCTAAAGCAGCTGCAAAAAGTGATGCTCCACTGTTAATATCCACCTTTTTGTCCTAATAACTGGCAGTGATCAAAAATAAAATTAAAGAAAATTGGGATGAAGAGTGGGAGAGCATTCCGCAAGACCACCTCCGTCAAATAAAAGAAAAAAACACTGCATGGATCCCTCCCAACGGCCTAATGCCTAAAGAGTGCGGTGTAATAACCAGGTGAAGAATTGGTCATACTAAGCTGAAACATCTCCACCTACTCTTCTAGAGCAGTACCAACCAACCTGCCACAGGTGTAATAATGTACAAATGACCGTAAAGCACCAAATAGAATGCAAGAAGCATCAAATATTCAGAACAAATTTGGACATTAAAACATGAAAACCTTTCAAAAATGGTAATGAACTACAAAGGACTCTGATGTACCTGAAATTCACCAAATTAATCGAAAAAATAAAAGAAAGCAGTCCTCGCTAATGGCCCCAGCAGTCGAAGCGACATTAAAAGAAAAAAAAATATATATAATGATATTTTATAAATTTATAATGTTTTTATGCCTTTGGATATAGAATTAAAGACAGGATTGTTTCTCTGAAAAAACAAAGATTTATTTACAATACATATTTACATGTCTTAAATAATTACTATAATTTTCCTGAAAAATAACAAAACAGCATTCAATGCGTTCACTTCGTGATTTTTTCCAAATTTCAATTTAAGGGTTTCAATTTAATCAACACACTGTAACCGTACATTAAAACTATTCCCTCTAGTATCTTTTATTTATAACAGCTGTTGTGTCAAGAAGGCTGTGACCCTATCACGGAAAATAAAAAATTAAGAAAAACGTTTGTATATTAGAGACGGAGTTTTCTATACATATATAGATAATATAATATATATCCAATCCTATCTCTTGGATGCGAGCCTTGGTAGCTAAGTAGTTAGAGCACAGGGCTAGAGACGCGGGTGACTCGGGTTCGAATCCCGGCCAAGACATAACTTATATATATATATATATACTTTTAACATTATTATACACGCACGCTTCTTCAAAATGTATAAATATAATTTGTTGAAGTTCATGAAATCAATATTTCCAGTTATATCCTAAAAAAAAACTTGTTTTTTGCAAGGATTTAATTTATATATGCATTCAAATTTCATATAAAGTCTAATAAATCAACTGATGGGAAAATTTCAGTGAATTTGTTATAAATTGAACAACATCATAAAAATCATAAGCAAATTAAATGAATAATTTAATGACTACATTTTTATTAATGATAATTATAGATTACAGCCTTACTAAAAGTAAAATATTTAATATGTGTTTATTATTGTTTATTTTATTAAAAAATTGGAGTATTTCTACTCAACGATTATATTTTGGCCAAATTCAAGTAGGTGCAGGTTTCAGTTGCTAAATGCTAATAGAACTGCCTTGGACTACGTGCCCAAGTACCATCCTAGGAAGAAATATCTATATGCTCGCAACCGTTACCGTTGGGACTTAACACAGCAGATTCATAAACATAATTTTAAGGACTATAACATTAAACGGAGCTCTTCTCACAAATGATAATTATGATTTGATCGCGTTAACCGCGTAGGCGGAAAAAGTTTTAAATTCTGCTAACGGTTGGGGGTGGAGCGAGGCTAAGAGAGTATTCTTTTGTAAAGGAGAAACATCAGATTATTTCAACTGTCTCTAACTCGGAACACACATAAAGCGGAAGTTTAAGTCAACAGGAATCCTGAAGGGAATTACAAATTAGACAGACTAATTACCTCATATTAAACAGGATAATAACAGAAGTTTCGACAAGACCGTTACAAGTCATTAGCCAAGATTTAGATTATAAACTTCATTTCAAAGCGCCCCAAGAAAAACATTTTCTTAGGCCCGAGAAATAATTTAGTTTTGTACAGAGCTTAAGATAGAAATTAATGAATGCATTGTTACAAGACGTACAATACATCGAAATAATAACCTTTTGATTTGAGAATACTATATTTACAAAAATCTTAATAATTTGTATTGGTAAGGAATAATAATTATACTTTTCCATTTGTAGACAATATTCATTATAAGACGTACAATTCATTGAAATAATAACCTTTTCGTTTGAGAAGTATTAAGTATTAAAATTAATAACTTTAGTATTATTATAAGTATTAAAATTATAGTAAAAACTTCAATTTTATCTATAGAAACGAATGCATTGTTATGTGACATACAATACATCCAAAAATAACCTTTTGATTTGAGAATACTTTAATTATTAAATGTTAATGATTTGTGTTGTTATGACATTTTAGTTATGATTTTTCACTTTATTACAATATTTTCATGTGAAATCTTTTTTAATTACTTTTGGTAGGGGAAAACCTTATGGGTTCAGGCCATCGACATGCTCGTGACTTATTGCGCGAGTTATACAATTTGTTTTATTCAACTTTAGTTTAAAGGTTAGAATTTCATTGATATGAGCGATGAGTTGCCATGCCGAAGGTCCTGGGTTCAAATACGGTTGTGACAGATTTTATTTAATCTGTTAACAGCCAGGTATGGATTCTTTTGTGATGGAATGGGGTCTGAGGCCCTCAGTCTCTATAAAGTTAGTAACTAAAAAAGGGGAAAATTTGGCACTTGGACAACTGTTGTCCAAGAAACAGGTTCTACCACGTACAGAACCGAAGGTCCAGGGGTTGTAGAGGTACATGATCTGTTTTATGATTTCTATTGTGTGGCTTTCTGGCCATGTAGTATATATTTTTCTATTCATGATTGCTATTCTATTGGCACCTAGTCTCTGAGTAAAGTTACTTTTCTAATATATTATATTCTAATATTGAAGATGTAATCTGGACTGTCATTGAAATACACTATCAATGACATGTTTTGTAAAACTGACTGATAATTTTCTTGAGTTCGGTTCCGTGAATCAGCTATTTTTGTTTGATTATTAATTAAATCTAAGGTTTAAATAGCAACTAAATGTTTTCCCCTGTATTCCCTATTCTTCTTCTTCATTGCTATAAACTCAGACTGTATTGTGATATCAGGAAACAGTATCAAAACAACTGTTTGGAAAGAAATGGTGAAGGCTATCCCTTATCGGACGGAGGAAAAAAAGCTTTATAAATGTTTCCTGAAGAAGTAATTTTGATCTGTGCGTTGTCCGGGTCTGATATTGAGTGTCGTTAGCTCTAAGTGGGGTAGATAGTATCGAAGTAGGGTCCCGTATAAATCACATGTGTACTGAGCCCCAGCTCCTTCATCTTGGGGCTATTTGTGTACTGTCAGCATTTGTCCGTCTGACGGTTAATCTTACTCCGACATCCATCCGACCTATTCCTTGTATTTGTTGTAAATCTGCCGAATTCGGGACAGTTAGAGATTAGAATTTATTAAACAAATGTATGCTCTTGAATAATCGCTAAGTCCAGAATATAAGGGAAATGGGGTAGCTCACTCAGTTCTTTGCTGAAGGGTTCATATCCGGTTTAGAAACATAAATTATTTCATTTATTAACTGCTTTAAATAAGTGGGATCTGCAGACCCTCCTGGGCTCATCCAGCTTCTACAGCTTGGTACCCTTAATGGGAGGGGGGACTCGCATGTTCAGTGTGTACTTGACTAAATCAACTCCCTGCTAAAAGGGAATAGTGCTGTCTTTGTCATGAGCTGAACCCCCTTCTTGGATATCCCTGTAGTAGGAAGTGTATGTGATGGTTTCATCTGATGGTAGAAAGGATAAATCAATTAATAATATATGAATTAGTCTGTGTCACCTACTGAAAATTTCTCAAACCAACGGCGAATGGTCCGTTTATTACAACACCGTTGCCCGAACGCTGTGTACAACACCTTTTGCAGTGTCCATCTTCAAACTCATAAAAAGAAATTACACGAAAATAGCGTGCTTCTCTGGTCATATTTGATGGTTTACCAAACAATGTACGTTCTATTGTATTGATAGTAAATATAATCCAAAAAGAGACGATTAATAACAGTTAATTACAATCAGTAAACATAGACATAGTTCACAATAGAACCTGTACCACAACAACTCATGAAGGGTCTTGGGTTCTGGACGAGTTAGACTGTGCTGTTTCTTGGACAACGGATGTGCAAGGAGGTGAAATGAGGTATATTTGGTATGAGGATTAATTACAGGTTCATTACATTCTTTAAGAATAAACACAGTAAATAAGAGAAGTCCACTAATTCCGCTTTTAATTTTATAAATAGTAAAAGTAAAGATTTCATATGTCACGGCTCAATCATAAACTTATTATTTCTTTTATACAAGTAAGCAGGAGTTCACTTAGAATATTTTAATGTGTTTTAATTCGCAAACAGTTTGTCCAGTGCTTCCTGGAGGACAAGGAAACTGTGTAGAGCCAGCGTCGTTAACTAAAGCGGCCAAGTTATTTGTCATTGGCTGCCATCCATCAAAGCCACAGCCTCCCTCCTCTTCTCCTCAACAAGTATTCTCCTACTACGGTTTTAGTTTAAGGTAATTAGCAATTTTTTTTACTGGTTCTTTATTAACCACCCCACTTGTAATTTTCTCGGGAAATTAACTCTGGAAGGTGAGTCCTCCTTCACGATCTTTGACACTCCAAAGTAGAATTATTGCTTTTGTTTTTCGTTTCTTTCTTTCATAACGCCTTGTGAGTATTTATCTTCTTCAAACACTTTCATCATAAATTTCGTTCAGAGTGGACGTCATTGAGTGTTAAATTTTAAACTGGTACCTTCTTTGTTAAAATTGACTATATACCTATTTTGAGGAGCGGGGCAGCTCAGAGATAGAGCGCTGGGTTGCTGTGTCGAAGATCATGTGTTCAAATCCGGCTGTGAGAGTTAAATTATTTAATATGTTAACTGTTGGGAATGGTACCCGTGGAATATTGAGCACCTCCTGGTGTTCACCCACCCTCTGTGAAGTTTGAGCACCCCTAAAAAGGGGAAATCCTGGAGGTTGAGCGTGATCTCTGACAAATCACCTCCCTGCACGACCCTTGTCCTATATACACCTATAAGTTTCGTTTTATTTGCTAGAGTCCTAACAAATCTACAAGTCCTAAAAATCCTAAAATGATCACTATAAGGAAACAATGAATAACATGTCCAAAATGAACATCCTTAAAGCAAACATTAGCAACAATCTCCTATATCTGAACAGAACGGAAAAATTTCTTCGATTATTCCATTTCCTCCTTCATTCCTCAAAAAGCGTTTATCAGTCCTTTCTTCGATTCTTTAATATCTCAGATATTCTTGCACACGCTAATACACCAGCTATAGCTTTGCTGACGATACAGCTAATCTTTCTTACTATTGAAACCGAACCATTTATTTGGATAAGAAAAGTAATCATTCAAAAGGAAAAGCTTCGAGTTCAGTATTAAAAATCGTAAATAAAAATATACCTTCCAAAAAGATATAATGAAACGTATCCCGGAAGAAAACCTCTCATGGGAATAGAAAAAAAAAAAAGACGAGATGATGTAAGTATCATTTCTTCTGGGCTACACACCCTCATTCAATTTCGAATCGATAATGCGCCACAAGGAGCTGCAGTTTATAGACTTTAAGTATTGCAAACTCAGCCATTTACACACCATGTGGTCAAATTATTTTAGAAAAATATTGAATATACAGTGGTTTATTTCAAGTTACACTACAGTATTAAAGTCTTATATTCACTACTCATGCCACAATTCATTTTTCAATCCTGAGTCATTTCAAAATACTAGCTAGTTCTTTCACTTTCCGTCTACCTATTAACAGGTCTTTCCCAACGGTATTAAAAAGGGTATGCCCTGGAGACCCTCCTGGGGCTCACCCAACCTTTATAAAGTAGGTATCCTTAATTGGGGAAAGCCTGCCTATAAGGGTGATCTAGAACAAATCAGCTCCCTGCACAAACGCTATACTGGAAACAGTTCAGCCCCTACCAGGAACTGAATTCACTATTAGTTGTACTATTTTTTTTTTCCAACATGACTCAAGGTATCTGTGGCGAACCATTTCGTCACTATTATTATCAACATTTATTATTAGTTGCCTAAAAATAACATCATGTTTAAGATTCAAATATATCAAATCCGATCAATTACAGTTAATGGGACAGTCGCTTATACCGCAATAAGACCGAATGGCGCGGCCAAATTGGCCGTTGGTATCAGGTGCCGCAATTTGGTCCTTGATGCTGAGGGTCACGCGAATCCGACCACAGTCACCTGCAATTATCGTTCATCGTACTAGCGTGATATCCGTACCTACACAAATTCTCACTTGACGAAAATCGGCATTAATCCTACAACAGACGTATTTTAGGTATATAGTTATTTTCTTTAGAGAAGAAAATAATCCAAGTGAAGCTTAAAAAAAACCATTTAGTTGTGATAAAATATTTATTAAAAATAGACGTTTCGACCCACTTTGCAGGGGTTGTAATATATATATTCTACCTACCCCTGAGAAGGTCTGTAACGTAGGTCGAAAAATCGATTTTAAAATAAATGATCACTATTCCCTATTTCCTGTATCACTATCTCCTTCCGGGCATCTCCATATTTATTCGGTCAACTAATCATTATTTGTTTAGTGTACGTATATGCATAAATTATACATTTACTAAATTATAAAAATTATTTTGAATCCATTCATCAAGTATGGTTTCGACCGTGTAGTCAAGTTCTTTGTCAAAGTTTTGTTCGAAATACTCCTAGCTTAATCTGATACTGAAAATGTCTTTCTATACTTCGGTATTTATAGCCTTCGGGTCCGGGGGCGGAGCCAATTCTTCCAGTGATATGATTGGCAAGGCTCCTGGATGATCCATTTTCTCTTTCAGATTTTTCTTCTTCTTTACCATTGATATGTTTGAAATTTATAATTATATTTATTTATTTTATCTGCTTAAAGCTATGTGGTACTACACTATTTCGATTGCTTCTAATATCTTTTTTATGTCGTGTCATTACATTTTCTACAATTCTATTTTTTTTTAAACTCAATTGCATTATTAGTATTCACATAATGTTCTGCCTATATTGATGCCTTTCTAACCATTTTATTTTATTTTTTATCTTCCTCGACTAATCATTTGTTTAGATTAAGTAAATACACACATTAGACATTAACAACCCGATAAATTATATAAATTATTTTTAATCCATCCATCTAGTATGTTTTGACTACGTAATTAAATTCTTGGCCAACCTTTGGCCAGAAACACTCTTAGCTTACACAGGGCTCTAATCTTATACTGGAAATGCCTTTCGATACTTCGGTATTTATAGCTTTTCACTCCATCTTTTTAAGCTTCCAATATGTACTCCAAGTCTTGAGTATGTACATAATATAGGCCGCGGCAAATTAAAAGAGTATTTATATATATAATATTTGTCGCAAGAGAGAATTTGTGATATATACATATATATAATCTACCTAGGTTTTATTTGAGAATATTAAGGCGTAAAATGCAAGTGTAAACAGATCTTGAAAAATAAAACCTCTGATTTTTTTTTCTTTTTTAAACACGGTAAACAAAGAAGTAGAAAATCCGCATTGAGGAATTCCATTTCCGACTGTTATTTAATAACTGCTACTGTTGAGTTAAGTGCATTTACATTTTTTCACCTTTTTTTTTATGAATATACAGTCGGAAAAATATAAATTAAATTCAGTAACGAGGTTCTTGTTCTTTACAGTTAATGAGCTTGGGGATATAATGAGCTGTTACTTTTTTCCTCTCATTTTTCTTTCTTCTTTTTTACGCTAAAGAGGAAAAAGAACCAGTCTTGTTGGCCGAGATGAAAAACGATTTATCCTTTGTGATTATATGCGAGATCTTCCAATAATGGCTTCCATTGTTCTCGGTAAATACTTCGTTTAATGCATGCGTTTACTCGGCGTGTTGAGCGAATGATTTCATTCCAGATTTAAAAACAGACTCTTCGTAGTGAACTGATTAAATGTGTGATGATTTTTATCTTTTTGTTGGTAAAAGGTGACCTATGTGAAAGAACGTATTAAAATAAATAAAATTATACTCAATCAAAAGTAAGAAATATTTCACCTAAAAACCTAGGCCACTACTTCTTATGACGGTTTTTGGATTAAAAAGATTTAGAGAGATGTAAACAGATACTGTACTATTTCTTAGTCAACGGTTGTGCAGAGAGGTGATTTGTTCGAGATCTTGCTTTACCTACTTTACACAGGCTGGATGAACCTCAGGAGTGTCATCAGACCCCACAGTGTACAACCAAGGCTGTTCATTGTTATAACAGATTTTACTGTTAGAACATATTAATCGAGTTCTAATGAGAACGCATACTGTTTTTTACGCATGCTACCGAAAAAACGGATGGAAAAACTTTTGGTGGCCGAAAAACCTCGAAATTTTCGGAGTTATTTTAGTTCTTTTCCTACATCTCCTAATCGGTGCGTTTTTGATAAAAAATATTAACAACCATTTTTAATGTAAATTAAATATGATGTAGTATAAGCCCAACTGCAGCTCAGTAGCACTAATAAATTCTGAGTAACGTACCTTTGAAAATTGGTCATTTTTTTCAAAAAATCCAAATTTTATGTTTTGGCCTTCCGTGAGGAACACCGGCCGAAGGAGTGATCCTACGATGAAAGTTTAAGACCGAGGCCTACAGGTATAATAGATTCTGAGTTACGCCCTTTGGCCATTTTTTCCAAATAGTCCAAATATAGGCCAGCGGCCAGGTGTTTGAGGATCGCAAAAAATTTAAGAGAGTTAAATTTTTGATATGTTTTAAGGGCATTGATATGTCTGGGCACTGTCAATCGAAGTTTGCAACCGAAAAAACGGATGGTAAAACCTTTGGTGGCCGAAAAACCTCGGGGAGACTGAGTGGCTCCTCCCCTGCATAGCAGTGCCTACTCGCATTACCAATATTTTTGTATAAGTAATTTACAGGTAAATATTTCTACTTTACAATAAACAAGATTTTAGATCGATTTTTTGGTGTACAAGGTCATTTTCTTAAAACACCCACTTTCCCCGATTTTCCTTCTGTTTTAATTAACCAGAGAAGTATAACACCTACAGACCTCGTTATGTGCTTAAATTAAATTTACTACAACTCTATTTCACTTAACCTTCATCGTAGGATCACTCCTTCGGTCGGTGTTCCTCACGAATGCCGGCCAAAACTTCAAATTTGGACTTTTTCGAAAAAGTGACCAATTTTCAAAGGTACGTAAATCAGAATAAATGAGAGCTACTGAGATGCAGTTGGGCTTAAAGTATAGAAAATTTAATCTTCTTTAAAATGGTTACTCATGTGTATTTTCAAAAATGCAACGATTAGGAGATAGAGGCCAAACACTAAAATAAATCCGAAAATTTCGAGGTTTTTCGGTCACCAATAGTTTTCCCATCGGTTTTTTTGGTTGAAAACATGGATTTAAACTACTCAGACATGCCTGGCCGCTGGCCTAATATTCTTTCTAACCTGTAAGTATATAAATAAGTAATAACATATATATCATCCTTCTGTTACTAATCAGTACAGTTATCTTAGGAAATAAATTATATGCAGTATAATTTATAATTATAGTAATAAACTATTTGTCGAGGTTTTATCCAACCAAACTTTAGAATAACAATTTTCATGACTTCTTGTCTAGAGCAACTTCTTCATTGAGACCATACCTGCCATGTCTTACTGAAGTTTATCCATGGAATTCTTGGTCGGCCTCTTCTTCTTATTCCTTCAAGGCACCAATCCATGGTCATTTTAGGCATTCTTTTCTTTCCCATCCTTAGTAGGGGTTCAAAGTAATTCAGTCGCTTTATGGTAATTTTTTCGAAAATGGTATTAAGAATACCCATTATCTCTCGGATTTTTGAATAGGGTATCCTATCATGCCTATCTCCCTATATCCCGGCTGCCCACAAGTCCATCTTCGTGACTACTAGTTTTTCTTTTATAACCTTTCCTGATTCTCATGTTTCACAGCCTTATAACATTATAACCATTACTAAGAATTATAATTGTCTTCAAACTCCTAAGGCTACCTGCCGGGCTTCAAACCCGCGATAGCATTAGCAAGTTGTTATTTTTACCATTTCACCAGACCTGACCGAAACTCCTCGGTGCGATGCTCTCTTCTCCGTCCTGCAACCATTTTTTATTGGGTCGTCTTCTTTTCATCCTTCCCGTTGGGTAATAGTCGGAGTTATTGTGCTATTAGGGCCAAGTTGAATTCTGGAAATAGGACTACAGAAGCTAAAAATATTAACTGATATTCAATCGGATGTATATTTAGGTAAATAAAGGCATGCAGGGGTAATGGTCAGAGGGGGAGTAAAGGAAGATAGGGGGTGGTGTGGTCGCTGAGGATTACATTCCGAGCTTATCTTTGCTCTGGTTAAACTTCTTACAAAGGGCCCTTCCATCCGGAAACTATCCCCAGCCTAGCGGAAGGGTTTTTTTCTTCCTTTTTTCCCTTCCCGGCTTATATAGCTTTAAACTTAGAACATGTACCCTACCAGCTCTCGCCTCCATTTAATCCTGTGTTCTTGTTGATTATGAAGCAAAATATGAAGGCGTGTTTCTTTTAAGAAAGGAATAACATTTATTTGGTTAATAATAGATCACCTTGCCATATTATTACCTGGTAAGATAAACCATGATTTTAAACTTCTGGGGAGTTGAACCCAGGACCTCAGCTCCCTGCTCTATATGTTCATAATAAGTTATCTATCTATACATCTGCTTCGTAACACAAAAGGTGTCTACATATCTTTCTCAGTAATGAATGAAGTAGTGATTTATGAGTAAAAACAAAAAATATATATCAATCCACGAAGGCAGAAGCTTTTGTGACCTTAAAATAGAACACACTTATATTATATGTATATATATTTAATTTATTAAATCTTTTACTCCCCATTAGAAATTAAAAAAAAAAGTTATTTATTGAAATATACAACTGTATAATAGTATACATCCAGTAAATATAATGAAAGATGAATAATGACACGAGATTACTGAGGCAAGTAGAGAAACTACCCAATGGTAGTACTCAAATAGCAAGTTCAAGTAGATCACGAGGCCATCTTCTTTTCAGACACCTCGGAGGGTTATCAAGAATTGAATAGGTTGTTAGGTTTGAAACTAGTGGGTTTCAGTGGGAATGAAGTTTGTCTTGAAAAGATAGATATCGGATTCGGGACAGATCAGCAACAAATGGGACATTAAGGTCATTATGGACTACTTAGTTCGTAACAAAGTAAGGAGCATTGAGGATTTTACGAAGGATTTTGAATTGTAAGGATTGAATACGAGTGGAGAAAAAAAAAAGTTAAAACTTAATAACAGCACAATATTATGCCTTTTTACTTTTTTCTTCTCAATAAATACCTCTTCGTTTGCTCATTGAGCCCAGAATAGTAATATATTGTATATATTGAGTTTATTATTGACTCACCAGGACAGTATAGATCGCCATACTACCAAACAACAACGGATTAGAATTTGTTATTTTAAATTTCAAAAATATAAAATATTTTCATCCAGTTTGGAACTTTTTGTAGACTTCATATTTTTTAAATATAGTAATGGATAGTTCATAAATATATCGGTGGTGCTAGGTAATTTAGGTTAAGGATTATTACGCTTAATGTGATATCGTAATTGTAATTCATTACACCAGCAATAATGGAGATCAGTTCTGGCTAATAACAATGTATATAGGAGAGGGTATCCTGTTTGCATCGAAATAGCTGTGGGGATGTGGGGATGGCGCCGGTACTTGCTATATGTTCTATATTGATCTCCCGTATAAATGTCCTCATTAAGGGATTAGGAGACAAAAGGAGAAAGCCGGTTGATGAAGGAGCCGTTATTGTGAGCATCTTCGCTTCCTGTCTTCCATTCATACGTCTCCAATACCTCATTGAATGAGCAGAATCATAGATTAGAGATGATTCGGATCATTCATAGCTTATGTGATATTAATGTATAGGCATGCGTATAAACTAAACCATCCCCTAAATTTCAAATACATCACTTGTATTGGGTCGTTTCATAGAATTTCATAGAAGAAGTTATTTATTGAAACAACTTTAAGAAATACAAGAATTTGTATTCAAAATAATTATCTTCTTTTTCTATACATTTTTCCCTAAGTGTTATTACATTTCACTTAAGGGGTTTATGAAGTAATAAATTTTGAAAATGCTTTTTTGACGCATCGTAATGTCAATATCCCTGAATGTGATGGTTTCTTCTCTGGGTAGAAAGGAGAAATGAATTATTTATGAAATCATTTTTTATTTATGAATTAATCTGTGACATCAGTTGAAAATTTCTCATACCTAAGGCGAATGGCTCTTTCATTACAACCGCTTTACCGAACCTTGTGATAGTGCTTCTTGCTGCTTGGTCTGCCGAAGGCCTAACAGTAAACTAATGAAAAATGGAGTGTTTGTGTATATTCGTTGACGAACGCGCGTTCCATAGTAGGGATAGTAAATTTTATCAAAAACGAGAGATTTAATAACAGCTCATTATTATCTGTAAACATATACAACGTAAACAGCAAAACCTGTAACATTACAACCCATGAAGGATCTCTACTTGGTAGAGACTGTACAGTTTCCAGGAGAACGGTTGTGCAGGTGATTTGTACTAGGTCGCGCTCAACCTCCAGATTTTCCTCATGTTTTGTGTACCAACTTTATACAGGTTGTAAATCTCATAGGATTCATCTGCGTCAGCTAAGATTTTATATAAAATTCTGCTAGCAACCCATTGAACCCGAAAATCAGCGCTCTGAACCACTCTACTCTATAATATTAAACAACAGAAGCCTATTAATTTACTTTCAATTCTAGAAATAACTTATATGAAACGACCTAATACTTACAGTGTAAGTTAACATTTAAAATGGTTTCCAATAAGTGTTAAATTAATTTTTAATGTTTAATTTTAAATTTAAGAATCATCAGTTTTCGATCCCGAGTTGACTGGGCGATAATTAGGTGGATTATGATCGGTGGTTTGAGGAGTGCTCTTCCCCATCAATATGACAGTTGACATGTGATTAGTTGATTTTACAGTTCAATAAAGCCCGTCAGTCAGCTGGGGGGATGCTACACCGAATAGGTTTTCGTTTTGATGACGCTATTCCACGTTTCTCATTGATGGTAGATAGTGATGTAATCTGGGTTTGTTTATAATCCATGGTTCTAGACCGTCCTGCTTCTGTGGATTAAATTATTTTAATGAAATCCTTTAAAAAAGTTATTACCAGCTAACTAGCCAAAGATACACATTTTAGAAAAATTTAAAATTCGATAGTTTCATATGTGACAGTTGATAGTATTTAACAATACTCTTATTCAACAATAAATAGGATGTACCGACAATTGTACGAGTATTTCCTATAACTAAATAATAAAATAATTACGATTGTATAATGTACTTAAATAAGGATCACAATTATTCTTTAATGCCCATTTTTTTAAAACATAAACTATTATTCCAAACATTGAAATACTTACCATTACTAAAAAAACACTGATGCTGACATGAGATTTATGTAATGATAATATCAGATACTTATCAAAAGTAATGTTTTATATATAAACTACACAATCATTTGGAATAATCAATAATTGCAATAACCGAATTAAAATGAATAAAACCATCAGGCATCATCCTTTACATCCTGTATAAAAGGACAGAATTTTTAAATTTAATTGAATTTTCGTTTAACGTCGGTTCGACTGCTGGGGCCATTAGCGACAACTGCTCTTCTTAATTTTATTAAATTAATTCGGTAGCTATTAAATACACTAGCGTCATCTATACGATACTTTTTTCATTCAAATAGATGCTTAGCAGTAGGTTTTGTATTAACACAACTTTGGCATGTTTGGTTGTTTGTTTATGACTAATCGGACGACGCTACAGTGGGAATTTTTCCAATCCACGTTTAATTAGGATAGGATTTTTAATGAGTGTTTGACATCTTACAGACTCGGACCCTCCTTCTAACGTCCCCTCCGAAGGACGGCATAACTTAGGATTTTTTACTCCCTTTAAAAAAATCTAGGGCCACCAGCCGGGCTACGAACCCACAATCATAGTGTTATGCCCACTATTTTGTTATGGCAACCACTAGACCACAGGTTGATTAATACAGCCCTTAAAATAGATGGAGATGAGTTAGGATCGTATGTCAGATTCTTAGCCTGCTTGTTATGCTGCTTGTCATTCTTTTGACGTTAGGCCGTTCGGAGAGATCCAAGTAATGGTTTTATCTTTTATTTGATGGAAGTGATTTTGCGGTACCTAATATCTCACTCAACATCCCAATTTTCTTTAATCTTATTGATTGTAACTTTCAACTATTCGAACAAAAATATGGATCTTAAAACGGTTTTGGTTGCAGGGTTTTTTTGAGAGGAATTAATGATAAATAATTGTATTTAAGTAAATAAAATTGATAATTTATCTTCAATATACCTTGGATTTATTTTACGGATTTTTAGCTGAAGGGAATACTTACTCTTCTGAGTTTATTAACGTTTCCGTTAAAAAAAAATAAAATGAAAAGGAAGGATGTAAAGTTCTAAGGGATGATATATATTGAGTTTTTCCTGGAGCCGTAAATATCAGTGGAGTGGTGCCTCTACATTTGTTGAGGTGATATAGCTCGCATCGTAAAAGAAGAGTTAACACTGACCATTGTCTCGTTATCCAATCCGAGTGATGGCTTAGAGACCAGGTGTGATAGTCTCGATTAAGGCCTCTGCGGACGATTCGGACCCATTGACTTCCCAAAAATATTGTTATTTTCGTCGCTGTGTATGGCTAGTATCTCCTCCATGTACAGTATCCTTAATTGAGTTTTACAATTGACGAATGCTCCACGAAGCTTGGAGACATAATTTCAATTCCCGAAGCAAAACATTGCGAATGCTTAATGAAAACTGAAATAAATATTTTATTTATTGATTTTTGTTTTCACATATCTATGAATGAAATATATTGTAAATTTTTTAAACCGGTTTTTATTTTCAATTTAATTCATCAATATAACACAGTACCAAAGAAAGAATTTTTTTAAATTGAAGGGAACTATTTACTTCAAACCGACGTTTCGACACACAGTGCAGGTCTTCTTCAGGGCTGGATAGACAAGAAACCAACAAGTTGAGATGGTATAGAAAAAAATTGTAAAAAATAAAATAAATTCTAAAAAGAAAACTGTTGGAGGAAACCAGATGCAAATGTAGGATTTAAATAATATCTTTATTTTAATTGACATAAAATAAATATATTATTTAAAATACACAGAATATATCACTGCGATATGAGAAAAAAGAATATTGATGAGAAACCATGCAGATCAATCTAAATAAAATTTATTAATATTATTCAAGATAACCAAGTTTCGCTAATAACTGTGTGCGATTTCTAGCTAGATTTCCATGAAATGGACTAAGTTTTATTATTATATTTGGTTATTATACTTGATCGAATTTAAACTTTTTTGTACAACAGTTTTGATAAAACCTCTACGTACGTTTTGATAACTACGTACGATTAAACGGTACTTAAATAATAAAGATACTTAAACAACGTACGATTAATATATATATATATATATGCAACATTGCAACATGCAACATGTATATTATTATGTATTGTAAATATTTTTATTTTTGAATAATCGGTTATTTGAAACAAAAGATAGACATGAGCTATGAAAAAAGTTTAAATATAAACTTTATAATTAACTGAAATAGACATTTTTCCAGGTCAAAAATATGCTTCCTAAAATAACAGTATTTTTTATAAATTATTATAATTTTTAAATGTTTTATTTTGAAGAGAAAAGATATGTCCAGGACCGGGATTCGAACCCGGGTGTCCCACGTTTCCGTCGTGGTACTCTGCCACTTGAGCTATCCTGGTTCGCATCTAGGTCAGTCAAATCCATTCTCTTCACTGATACCACATCCCCGTGTTCTCGCCATTTACGATGTATACAAGGGGAAGAATGTTCATTGAACATTACTTTAATTAGGATCATGTTGACTTACTTCATTATATCATTTATAATTTATTTTATTTTATTATTTTATAATTATATAAATTATATATTACTATAAATGTATGACATGCCGTAGAAAAAATAAAGATTTTATAAAAATATTAGCTCATTACAGTCGATTCCCTTGCAATAGTTTTATGAGGAACCATTCGTTCAAATTTAGATCCATTGGGAATCTTGTACATCTCCCTATTACATAAAAAAGATTTTAGAGATGTAATATTTTATCGGAGTTGGCTAGCTACTTTTTGTTTGGTCTTTTGTCGTGCTCGATCAGTTAAATTATAAATAT
Source organism: Troilus luridus (assembly GCA_964056705.1). NCBI lineage: Eukaryota > Metazoa > Arthropoda > Insecta > Hemiptera > Pentatomidae > Troilus > Troilus luridus. The sequence continues at coordinate 50,654,495 of OZ057414.1, forward strand.
TTTTTAAAACTGGTAAACCACAAAGCCACTGTTCCTGACGTTTTAATCTGTCACTCAAAATGTACCGCTGCAGCGCTCTGTTTTTAATTTAAATGGAATGCATCGATTTAAAAAATGAAACAAGCTACAACTTATTCCGATATTTCGATTTTAGGATTGTTATTTCAATACATAGAATGAACTGAAATATAATATAGTTAAGTTTTTATTATAAAAATATAATGTATTATATTAAAAATATGTAAGTTCCTAGACTACTGGCTTGATATAAATTTTTTTTAGCCATGACCACCATGCTTTTGAGTGTGTAACCTTTATTAAATTGTTATAACCTTTATTGTCAATACATTAGGCTGGATATCTGTCTTGGACTTTATTTATTCTTTAAAAGTATATACTTCATTATTGTTTAGTTTAAAAAAAATATTATTGTTAAACCATTTTCGTTTATGGATTATTCTAATAATTCTTTTCAGGCAAATAGAATCTGATATTACTCCAGCCTACTTTTTTAAACTTTTACAAATATAACATAGTTTATATTTTTCTTATAAACATATAGTTAGATATTTTTCTTTTAACTATAATATTTTTATCTATAAAACAAACCTAGAATGAAAACAAAACACTTTTGTATTTTTTTTCAGTGCAAAGTACTCAATATCTCAAAACAATACTAAGTGGATACTCATATTATATAGGCTCACTAGGGGTTGTAAAACAAGTACTAAACTGAACTTCAATTCCTAGAGTAATATCGGGCTGCTCCTACTAAAGCGTTAAGTACCTACTCTAGTAAAATTAAATGAACAGTTGTGTAATTGAATGTATAATTAATTAATAATGTACAATTAATAATGTATAATGTATAACTACTTAATAATGTATAATTTATAATTAATTAATAATGTATAATTAAAGGGACAGTTGTATAAAATGGAGGTTTATAAAACCGATAGTACTTTTTATAAAATTTGACATTAAGTTCTTAGGAATACAGCTAGTGATATTTTCATTTATAATAAGTACCTCTCACTTAACATTGAACCAGAATGTTTCGAATATTTTTTTCAAGGTTTAATAGACTAAAGATGGAATATTATATTAATTTTATCTCCTCGAGATTATACTTCAGTAGGAAGAAGTTCTTTTCAAAGTCGCTGCTATAGGTAAATAATTTCCAAGTGAAATAGAACCGACCACTTCCTTTCAGTTCGTTAAGAATTTTAAGCCCGATGAATGTTTCCTAGTTCATAATTCCAGTTACGCCGTGTTAGAATATTTGTTTGAATCTAAATGTGCAAATAACCCTGCACAGCTGTTTTACACATACTAAATGTTCTAAATACTCCAGTCGCAGCAAAGCGTCACTTCCTTGAACTTTCGCATGACAAAATTTTGAGGTACTTTTAGTTATATTCAGTAACTGAAGCATTACGTTAGTTACGTCGGACAGTCTTCGTGAATCGTTTTGGATCCTAATCTCCATGACGACGATGACAACCTGAAACAGTTTCTTGGATGTTACAGAATGGCTATTTGAATCGGGAGTTCGCCTGGTATCCAGAGACTGCTATTGTTGGACTGCTCGCACATATCCTTTGGTTCTACATTGGATCCTACGGTAGCTTATCTTCATTCTAGTCAAGAGCTACCGTGTTAGTTCGGTAGAGTGCACTACTAAAGTGCACGGTACGGAACATTGTGGGGTCGATTCTCCAGATACGATTCTCGTTACTCTCACTCTGTTTAGTAGAATGCGGCAATCTTAGGCATCGGAGATTGGTAAAATGGACCGAAATGCGTGTTTCCGGACTTTTGTCCATTTCTTGTCCACTAATTAAGAATCGGACTCACAAGGTTAACTACACCTCAAAATTAACATCTTAGTGATTGATAATTTCTCTCTTAGAAATTTTAAATCCTTCGAAATAATAATTATGAAAAAATATATGAGTTATAATAATAAAGAAAAAAAAGTTGAAATAACATAATAACTTAAAGTGAATTCGTTATAAATATTATTCCGTTGTTTATCATTCGCCTATATATTGATTAAAAAATAGTCTTCAAGTTGTCTAGACAGCTTATATAAAATCTCTGTTCTTCAATTTATATATATATACATATATCTTAATAAATATGTTTCATAAAAAAACCAAAACCTGGGCTTAAAATAACCTGTGTGATTTTCAAACGTCGTAAAATATTAATAATCATAGGACAATCCTATTTTAGTAAATAATTATTGGAGTAAATAACTGTTTGAATTTTTTATTTTTCCTCGTAAAAGTGAAAATGCATTTAAATGGTGTAAATCAGTGGAGGTCCATTATATTTATAATTATTGTTACTACTTATCAAATTTTTAAATGCATTCAATTTAATTTCTGTTATATTTATTATATTTTGTTTGATAAAATTGAGATCACTGAACACCTGAGTACTCTGATTCGTGTCTGCAAATTCAATTTATAAATGTTTCTGAATAAAAGAGAAGTATCCCTGGACACAAAGTTGAGGAAATATAAATCTTTTTTCCCAATATTAACATACTCTTCGGAATCTTGGGGATTAACCACCAAATATGAAAGGATCCATTAACAAGCATTAACAAAAGTAGGATCCATGGTTCCAAAATGACATTCCTTAGGAAGATAGAAGGGAAAACAAGACGAGACCGAATTTGCAAACAGTGGAGCCTGGAGAAAAAGTCATTGAGGAAAACAGTCTAAGATGGTTTGGACATGTTTTAAGAATGGAAAACAACAGGCTGACCAATAGGACATACGAGGCTAAGATTGATGGAAGAAGGTCCATAGGAAGACCCCGGCATACCTGGGAAGAAAGTGTTAAGCTTCGCGAAGAGAAACCTGGAATGGAACAGAGAATCGTGCGGTGTGACCCGGGCTGTACAGAAGGAAACTTTACACTGCATGAGCGATAGAGAAGATGGACTATGATGATGATGTCTGCAAATTCAAATTTCGGTTTCATAGTACCTTTCTGAAGTGTATTTATTGCGAAATAAATTCGGTATGCAAGAATGTTGAATCCTCTCACTAATCCTTTCTAGCTTATAGTTAGAATCTTGAGTTCAGGCCGTGAATGAAGCACTAGATCAAGATAAAATCTGCATAGACTAATCGGGAAACGTTCTAACAACATATAATACGACATAGCTCTACTGGAAGATAACGTAACTTACGAGAGATTGTTTTAACGTATATTAAACATTGTTAAATCAGGGTTTAGTAATAAATCTGTTTAAAAATGACTAATTGTATAAAACAACTAATTATAGAAAAGTTTTAAGAATAGTTATATAAATATGAAAGAACGATAATCAGATCGAATTAAAATCAAGAATTAACCTGATAGGAGGTGTTTTTCTATAGATGAATCAGTTCTTTTGTAGCTAGTTCTTTGATGAGAATCTTTGAGCGGAATAATAAAATATCGGATTATTATATATTCACATTCTCTATTCTCTTCTCTATTATAAAGAAACAAAAAGATTAAATAAAATAAAAGTTAGAAACCTTCGGATTGTGACTGCACTGAAGAATTTTGTACACCCAAGTGACTCAAAAAACATACAGGAAAGGTAATTGTAGTAAAAATATGAAATTTGCTGGATTTCGGTCATGTTACGTGAGGAGATACTATCCCTCTTTAGTAATTGTGCTAGGAAAAATAGTTGGAAACCTTAGCGTTGTAAGGAAGGGAATGTCGTGACTAAGCAATCTGAGGGAAAGATTCAATTATTCGTCACTCCAACTTTTCTCACAGTTCGAGTGACGAATAATAGTATCGATCAGCGTTCGATACCGCAAAGTTAGTCATGATCGTCGCTTACCTTCAAAGGAAAACGACACAATAAGAAAGAAGAAGATTTCTGAAACATGCCTTACTAAGAATATTGAATTCCTATTTCACGCTCCAGTCTTGTTCTAACCCTGAAAATATTATTAATTTCTTATAGGGGGTTGGGACTAATTACAGAACACCCACCCCGACCCGAGGGTTCCCCGAACGTAGGGGAAGCTTGAGGATGGTAGGGGGAACGCCGGCGCCCTTCTGGGAAATGAATGCCGAGGTGGCAGGTGCTTCTCCCTCGTAAAGAACGGAGTTAAACACTTTGCCAAAGCCGTCCCGGGGTGGGGGAACAGTTATGAATGTGCAGGGAATTTTCAAGGAGGCTTCATATTTTACTTTAGGTAAAATATTCTTGGCAGTCTTTAGGCTGGGATAAATGACACCTAGTGCTCCGGTGACAGATATGAATTTTCACACTTATATCGTATCCTTTTCACTGGCATTGTTTTCGAGGAGTTAGTATTTTCATTTTGGTTGCTCTTACATCTATCAAAGGTAACAAAAATTTGTCATGATATATAAAAAAAACAGTAATTAGTCGCTCAAATAACTTTATGACCTTCAGTTCCTGTTGCAATCACCCACAAAATAGCCAAAATCTCGGAAATAGATGTCCAGCATTACAGTTAGAATTTGTAAACAGTTTAAAGAGAGAAGAGTTTTAATGATTGTTTTAGTTGTATCGGTTTATAAATTAGTTAAGATACAATAGCTGTAATAAAAATAAAAATATCTAATAGGTTCCTTCATTATAAATAAACCACTGTTATTTTTTCTTAATTTGTCATTAGTGGTTAACTCACGATTTATTGAATTGAATACATTGATTCATATATATATCCAAAATGAGGTTCTTGGTCTCTTATCTACCAAAACGTGTTTGCTTCGCGGGAAAACCAAACATATAATTAAAATAATATACAGGAGAAGTTATTTGTAATGAAAAGATTGTCTAAAGTGATTAGAATATTACCATAGGATGTTAAATGGAAGTAGGTTTATGTATAGGATCAGATATTCACTAGATTGTCGTAGGGATAAGAGTAAGCTGTTGGAAACACTTAGAGAACCATATAATAGGAAAAAGTATTGTTACTGTTAAACCGTAATTGCATTTCAATCTAGTAGATACGGAATAGAAAACGAGAACTTGAAACTTTTCAACTAAATTAACTGTGTAGCGAAACTGAACCTAGTCGCATGGGCATGCCATTAATAGCCTTAACAATGTTATAATAAATAATGTTATTGTTTATATATTTATTTAAAAAATGAATCTCGTAAATTCGCCAACATGGTTTTTATTTCTTTACATTTTGGTTTCTGGCAAGGAGCTCAGCTTAGCTGTTGGGTTTTTGAACTTTAATCTGTTCCTCACAAATTTCTGCCTGATAATCATTAATAAATAAATATACAAGCTGGTCTTAAAATATAGTTTAGTGTAAAAAAATTATAAAGGAACTGAATGTTAGGTTATTTCATCGCTAAGCTTAAATCGGATTACATTAATAAAGGAGTCCTATTTTTTTATTATTTTAGAATATGATAAAAAAGCTTCAAACATTTTAAACATAGAAAACTAAACAATTTGGGGAATTTAAATTACAATGTGTTTTTTCTATTTATTATATTAGTATAGTAAGTAATTTTAACTACACGCTATCCAGGATCTTGCACTTATACAACTGTATCTGGATTAGTGGCAACTTCCCTACCAGCTGGAGACAATTTATTGTCGTCCCAAGTCAGTGCAAGATAAACGCTATCCAGCAAGCTACCGACCAATATATTGGACCAGGTGTCTGTCTAAGGTTTTGGAAGGAATGGTAAACAAAAGACTCACATGGATCATTCAACAGGTTCTGCCTTTGTCACACCCGATGCTACCTACAAATGTAAGCTACATTAACTTAGATGAATATATTCCGTAGAAATCAATGCCATCAGAATGGTTCTCCGATATGTCATAAAATCACCTGTTGAAAATGTGGTAGTAGTATCAGACTCTTTGAGTGCCTTAAAAGCCATAAGTAACATGTACTCAGACCACCCTGGGATAGAATGTATTTTAAACCTAACAAAACATCTATATGGTGTTGGAACATCGATAAATTTTATCCGGTCACCGGCACATGTAGGTATTATAGGTAATGAGCTGGCTGATAGGGCAGCAAAAGAAGCTCTTGCTCTTCCAAGTAGTGGTAAAGCTGTCTTGACCATCCAACGTTGGAGACAGAACGTACTTCAAGAGTGGCAGACCCTAAGGGACAATAGCCCTCCAAATAAATTGATGTATATAAAAACTGATGTTAATCCATGGAGCAGCTCCTGTCGTAGCATCCGAAGAGAGGAAGTAAGGACAAGGCTTACCTACGCTCACCTAATTAATAAAGAACACCCGCCAACATGTGAGAAGTGCAACGATAGCTTGTCAATAGCCTATATCTTCGAAGGATGTGCCTTTTACAAAGGAGCGATGGATAAAATAGGACCTGCCAATATATCCATGATGTTAGGAAATGATGAAAAATACATTACTATGGTCATCGCCTTTCCATCCAAAGAAGGATTAAATAAGCATATCTAACTTTTTTTATACATTTTTCATTTTTTTTATTCCGATGATTTATTGTTACTAAAACCTATTATACTAAACTAAGGCGTCGGTTTTACATCTCAAATTTGGAACAACCAACTACATGCTATTTAAATAATTTGTTTTTAAATTATTATTAAACCATTAAATTGCTAATAATTGAATTTATTATTCTTATTGTTGAATTATTTGATGTTATTAAAACTGTTCATTAGTAGGAGAAAGGGGCAATGAAATACACTACCAGCTATGTCTTAATGTTTTGCGGTATGGCGCCTATGTATACCTTTGTGCGAGCAAACAAACCTCTTTTTTGTATAGAAAAAATTAAAGAATTTAATTTAAAAACTACATGGATTGAAAAAAAGTAGAGTAATTTTATCTGTGTATCAGTTGAAATAATTTTGGAGTTTAGGATTATGATATAGTAATACAACATTTGTTTGGTTCAATATAAATATAATGGAATAGGAAAATCAGATCTATATGATTCTACGGTTTCAGTATGTGATCATTACTTATTATATGATTATTATTAACCCCCTCCGGCCTTATTAAGGAGTTTTATATTTAATTATTTCTCAGAAAGTAATTCCTCTTGAAGAATGAATGATGGGTTTACTTTTTAATGTAATTTCTTATAATTTTACGAAGTTTGGTTCTTAATGTGAATTCTTGGTTTTGCTTAAGTATTTCCTAAAACTCAAAAGCAGACAGCAACCTTGCATCAAGATTTTCTACAAACAACTTGAGTTTGGACTGTTGATGCGAGACGCGGTGCACTGCCATCAATGATGTGATTTGAATTTATGATTTAATAGTGGTCCTCTTTTGCAAATCGAAAAAGAATACTTAATTTTAGTATTAAAGAAAATGGGAATGTCATAAATATAAACTATAAATGAAATATATTCTCAAATTAAATCCTTTTGTTCAGAAATAGCTTGGAAAATTATATACTTTAGTTATATATCACTCCTTCAAAATAAGGCCGATACTCAAAAGTTCTAAATAAAGGTATTTAAAAGTTCCATGTGAGTTATAAAACAAAAAAATCGGGTATTGGTAAAGCAAAGCATTCCTATTGTAATGATGATATTGAACTTATTTTATTGGCTATTAGAAAAATTTTAAAAGCTTGAAACTTTTTAGATTTTAACTTACTCGTATGTCTTTATTCCTATAAAACTTCAACATCAAACATGAAACAACTCTAGATATGGCTTTATTAAAAAAAAAAAAATGTTGTAAATGGAATATCAGATATTTCGTTCCTGAATTAATCAGCTTCAATTAATACAATTGCTATTGAAGGCTTAACTCAAAAATGCCATTTTTGAGGTATACCGTTGATCTTTTGAAGGAGCGATATATGCTGAATTTGGATAATAATTTCATAAAACATTTTTACTGCTCCTGTTAGAGAATGCTTTGTTTTCACTTATATAAAAATATTTGTATGATAAAAATATTTTTATTATATGAGTTTACTGCTCAGAAAAAATGGATTTATAATAGGAGTTGTTTAATATTTTGGTGAGAAGGGGGCCGGGCGGAAGTTATTTGGCTGAAAACAGCGATAAATATTTACTTGGCTGGTTTGGGATGTTTGTTCAGTTAGCCGAAAGTAAGTAATAGGCTTTAGCCAACCTTCTCCACGACTCCACTCTTCCCTCAATCACATTCCTTTATTCTCCACATTCTCCAATTTTATCTGTAACTCTTCAGGTTCTAATGGTTTTGTTTATATTTTCGTACGTTTATTAATAACATAAATATTATAGAACAAATATAATAATAAAAGCGTTCCATATTTGGATATGGAATCTTTGTACTCGATTTCCGGTCACTTCAAAAGATCAAAGTATACTGAAACTTCCTGACAATACTATACTTTAATATGTTTGTTTCTTCATCCTGAATTGGATCTTCAGGATTAGCGATTTTTCATATCCGAAGACACGGTACTATCTTGTGACATTTACTTCGGCGTGCACTCTGGCAAACATTGTTTAATCATTGAGACACGCAAATGACTTGTTGAATGTGCAATAAAAAAAAAATGAAATGCTGAAATACAGCAAGTGATCTTGAATAAAATCCCTTTTTAAAGTATTTTTACGTAGTAGATAGTGATGTGAGTAGAGTTAGTGAAGGATTCCTAGTCCCCGCCCCCTCCACGACACCCCTTAAGAAGACCTGCAATTAGGGTTAAACCGTTGGCTCTTTAATAAACATTTTTCCCTACTTAAGAGAAATTTATTGACCTTCAACCGGACCATTTTCTTCCACAAATAGCAATTGATCGTTATATAAAAACTAAAAGGAATCGTATGACTTTTTTTTTTGGCATTTCAGTACTATCAGAGTGTTCAAAAAACGTGGTGAAATAAAATCAATTATAGTTTAAATAAGAAATATGCTTTTATAACTAGGCGAAATGAAAAGTGGAAAATTAATATTAGTCTTTAAAAAATTAAAGAGCACGTGTTAATAGATAGCCAAACTGAAAAGTACAAAAAATAAATAATAGTTTAAAAAACTAAAAATCACGGTGTAATATGAAACAAAACTAATGAGTAGAACACCATTTTAATAAAGTTGAAAAAAGAATAGAGCGATGATCAAAAAAGCTTTTGAGATATTTTCATAACAACTCTACTTTGACGTTGGAATATTTATGACAATCAAAATCAAACTCCCAATTATAGGAGAATATTGGAAATATTGAAAAAAAATAAAATTATTAATTAAATAAACAAAAAATAAAAAGAAGTATATAAGATAAAACAAATAACATTACTTAACTCGAGCACATACAAACCTATGTGCAGTATTTACACAATTCTTTTGGGATATCCGAGCCGTACTCAACCCTCCACGTGCGAAGAGCAAAGAAGAGCAACGGGAGATCTCAGCACTTCTTTCCAAGCATTGTCACTGGATATACGACTAATATTAGTTTCAGAAAATTCGTGGTAAATCCGAGGTCCTGAATGAAAGGCCTTAATAGAAGTTGACATATTCTTAAAGACAATTTTTAAATAAAAATATATATTTCTTCCAAAAATTGCTGAATCTTTAGTCTCCAGCACTCCAGTAGAAGACAAGAAAAAAATAATAAAAATTCATTAATAATCCCGTGATTTAAGAAGTGTAAATTAATTTGTCCTCTGAAAATTCTGCTTCAAATTATTGTGTGAAAGATGATTCTGCTTCTATTTGAATTAATTTTTATTTTATTTATGATGCCGCAGATTAGAATTCCAAACTTAATTTTTTTTTTTAAATTGTCATTTTATATTAAATTAAAGTAGGAAAAAACCGCAACAACGAACTTCTTTCCTCTTTATAATTAGGCTAAACTATTTTTTCCTATCTACATAAGCATTTACACACATCCACTCATAAGCACACCCACCTCGTTCTAAAATGTATTTTCTAAAGTCAATTAATTACCCTTGGTTATTTTTTTATCTTCCCGGTACGTTTTGGATCAATAATACCCCTAATGAATGTTGACCGTCACGTGACTGCTTTCATTTGTAGTGACGGTTGTACAAACTCTGATTAATGATCTCGTTTACCCATAGTTGAAATGCTTTCACGGAGGAAGCTTTTCAGCTTTCAAACCAGCAGTAAATAGTTATGTGAATTTGTCAATCAACTGGAACATTTCAGGGGTGGTTGTTAAATAGTTGTTAGAACTAGTTGCTTTTTCTATTAGTAATAGTTAACGTAATGCTTTTAGTTACAAACAGATTGTTTCTCCATAATCATTATTATGCTTTTTAAATCAAAATCATTAGCATTTTATACAAATATGCATTTTAAAAATATCCAAATTGTAAAATAGATTTTTTTTATTAATGTTTGTTTAATTTTCATTTTTTTCATAGTTAATAGTAAGGTTTTGGTTTCGAATAGGAGTTGAAAAATAAAATTAAATAGTATTAAAAAGCTTTAAAATAGTTGTTAACAATAATACTAATGCTGGAGTACTCCATAAATACACTGAGTTTTCATATTCACTGAATATATATAAATATATATATATATTTTTAGGTCTTCAAGTTTTGCAATCAAGTTCGTTTTCATATTTTTCGTTTATAATTTTATTTTACTGAAACAGTTGACAACAAAAGGTTTTCCATACAATAATACTGCACAAAAAATAATTTCACAAGTATAATAAATAGTTTATTAATTTTTATGATTTTTAATATTAAAATTTAGATATATATTGAACTTCTTTTATTATTCATTAGGAAATTTTTAAAAGCTTCAAACTTTTTTGATTTTAACTTACCCATATGTCATTATTCCTATAAAACTTCACCATCAAACATGATACAACTCTAGATACATTTCTTTTTTTGGCTTTATTAAAAAAAAAAATGTTGTAAATAGAATATCCGATATTTCGTTCCTGAATTAATAAGCTTCAATCAGTACAATTGCTACTGAAGGGTTAACTCAAAAATGCCAGTTTTTTTAGTCATACCGTTGATCTTTTGATTTATGTTATATCTGATGTGTTTTTTATATTTATTTTTAAAATATGTTGATAGCTGAATAATCAGAAATTAAAAGAAAAAAATGGAACGGATAATATGATAATGTATTTAATAGTAATATGACGATACAAACACCTAAATTCATAAAAGTATATATATATGAAATTATACTTTTAATTACCCATTTAACCTTCCATTAGTCGCGGTTCTAAAACGCAACTGATTGGTCGCGGCGATCTGACAGATAACTTAAATAAAAATTAGTATTTTTGTTGAAATTTGAGGTTATATACTCAAACTAAGTATGTAAGGGGTTTGGGAGATGAAAAGTAATGATAAAATAGCATTTGCATTAAGTATATTTGGGATTTAAGCTAAAAAGCTACAGGAACCATAAATTTGCTTTCTTCTTCGTAACCTCTATTATTATTTTTTTTCAATATTTATTGTTATAATGAACTCTTAAAAATAACATAACTAAGACTAGAAAGGTTTAACCATGAAAACAGACATGGATCACAGCCACATACAAATTTTGAACAAACACTTTCAGTTCTACTATATCTGTGACCGCATCCCTTGGCCTAGATAATGTGTTTTGAATTTTCAAAATATATTTACTGGTATGTTTCACAGTCATAACCAACATATGCTATCAAACAATAGGTTCCATGCATCCTGAAAAGTTTTCACATTTCTCGTTGCACCTTACACCCCAGGAAGATTTCTGAGAGATCGTAGATGTCAGTTCTACCAATATAGCAATGTGTAGACAAAAAGGTAAATCGAAATGGCACATCTAATGTAATAATACGAATGAACAAAAAAAGTTTATGTTTATACGATGTGGGTTAAACTTTCGATTTCAATCGCGGCGATCTGTCAGTTCGATTGCTTCGTATGGGCCGTCCAGAAGGGCTGTACACTTGTCAGGAAGGCACTAAACTCATCCGGGTTATCCACAAAACAGCTACTGGGAGCATGAAAGAATTGTTGCAAACACAAAAGGAATGAGAAAGAAAAATATACCTGTGCGATCTGTCAGATCGGCCGCGGCTAACCAAGGGTTAAGAGAAAAACGTCAACAAAACGTTATTATTACGAAAAAAACAACATATTATACTAAAATGGAATGATTTTTCCAAAACCCGATCCATAAAATAATAATAACATAAACATAACCCTTATTGCAAAATAATATTTGTACCCTATTAATATTTATTTACTTTCAATATTTGCCTTCTTTGTTTTTCCAAGAACATGCTTCATCAAAATAAAAATGCCTCAGACTTGTGCAATATCATTTTCATTGTTACAACCAAAAGGATTTGTATTATAATCACGTAGGAACTTAATAATTCGAACAATCCAAGTGTTTTTCGCTTCGTTACTTTCGCTTGATTAAGGGAGACGGAAATTGAGGTTGTGGCTTTTCCTCGAAATTCTACTGTTCCATAACAATTTTGAAACTTATTGAGGCTGCAATTTTAATTGGTTAGCTCACAAGGAATCTAATTCATTCCTTCAATAAAAATGATTGGAGGATAAAATTGAATAGTTCTCATTGATTTAATTATTATTATAACTTAAACAATTAAGGGAAATTAATAAAAATATAAATATCGATGTATAAATACAATTTACCACAATTGTTCTAGCATCATGCTTATCTTGTTTTATAATAATTGACTGTATTTTTATTATTTAAAATAGTAAAAAGTGCTTAGGAAAAACATGCATTGTATCTCTAATTTATTTAAATGGAATGTAAGAACAATGATTTAAGTTGACTAACACTAAGAATGCTACTCGTTGGCTCAACATGGTGTATTTTTTATTGCCATAAAAATATATTATTTTTATATTCATAAAGTTTTGCTTTTGTTTCAGGTATGCTCGTTATTTGGAAGAAAATCGGTGATCATTTATAAGCATTATTACGTATGTATCATATTAACATATATCTTAAAAAAAATAGAATGGAAAACTTAATGAGTTGTTGGTTTTGGGGTTATAGAATATATGCATAACTATAATTTTTAATAAATAAACCTGAATGTACCACTCTAAACCATGAAGGATCTTTATGTGGTAGTGATTCTATTTTTTCTTGGACAGCGTTTGTGAAGGAGGTGATTTGTCCGAGATCTTGATAAACCGCCATGTATTTCACTCAATTAGGGTTACCAATTTTATAGAGTCTGCATGAGTTCAAGGAAGCTCTATAGATCCCGGGTGTTGAATTGAATAAATAAAATGTAATTTTTTAATACATTTTTTTCTTTAATGTTTATTTTATCAAATATATGTGGAGTTTTGAGAACTAATATTATAAGGAAAGAAACGGTTCTTTAAAAAAAAACCTGTTAGGCAGTAAAAACAGGTTATTTCGCAGATTCTGATTCAATCGGGTAGGCCATTTTCAAATAATAGGAACATTAATAAATGATATCCATTATGGAGTTCGAACCGTATGTTTAATAAATAAATAGTCTTAATTGCTCTATTAATGTATTACTGTTTCAAAAACTATGACATATAAATATATACTGTTTTATGTAAAATCAGTTCAAAATAAGAACCCTCAAAATTTTGTTTTAATTTTTTTTCGGTTAATAATCAGTAATTTGCCGATAAATGGAACCCTTTCAACTCTGGTGTTTTTTTTTAACATCCAAAATGGTGGACGTTCCAAATAGTTTTCTATCTCGAGAACGAAGGATTGCGTACACAATTTTAAGAAAAATAAAGATACTAATTTTCATAGTTTCTACCGTTTACTGAGCCTATGGTCTTAATGGGTTTTATTGGTATAAGTTTCTTTATTTTAATTAGTGAGTTTCTGTGAGAATTGGGATATGTTAAACAAACAACCCTTGTTACATTAATCAATAGCAGTTAACAACTAAGTATGACCATTTGGGATTTATTTAGGCCCTCATGGGCCTAACCAAGCCTCTATAAAGTCGGTTCGTAAAATTGGAGGAAAAACATGGCATGATCTTGTACAAATAAATATCCCTGCACAATCATTGCATCGTAAACAGTACAGTTTCGACCATTTACTGAACCCAAGACTCTTCAAGGACTGGAGTGGTACAGGTAACTGTTATGTAATATAATCTTTGATTGATGCCATTTGAAATTTAGAATTTTATTTTAATGGCTTAAGTACGTCAACTAAGAGTGTGACCTAATATTGACATATTTATCTAACACAAGGCGAGAAAAACCGAAAAGTGTAAACGACATGAAACGTAATCTATCGCCTGAGCCGACCTAATATGCTGGATTAAATGTTCCGAACACTACAAGGTACAATTTGTGTTCGACGATGCCTGAAAAGAATGTGTCCATTAGAACTGATGAAAATTCTAGCAATTGTGTGTAAGAATCAAAGGACGCTGCCAGTTATTATTCAATTCTGACTAAAGGGCCATTCATAGCCCAGACGAAATTATAGGCCTCCAGTGCTGCTGGCGGGAGTTTGGAGAAAGGAGTTGGCAGGGCGCGATTTGGAGGCTAACGAGGAGCCACCAGGCCTCTGTTTTCCGAGTCATTTCAAATCCACACGCTTCCCTAGGCTTCCATCTCCTGCCCTCCTCCGACACCTCGTGCACTAAATTCCTAAAAGCCTCTATAATCGCTCGTTTTTAGGTGATGGTTAAAATTATTAATTGTATCGTAAAGATGGTTAAAATTATCAAATTTAAAACAGAATAAGCCAATGCAGTGATAATAATGTCTTCTTTAAAATTTTAATGAAGAACTACCTCGTTACTGAACTCACGGTAGTGAGTTAGATATGAAGTTGGTTTTGGGAAAATATGAACAAATATTGTTTAATACATATCAGGGGGAACCTAGAGTCTAGTAGTTAGCATAGCAACCTACTAAGCCCAAGACCGATGGTTCGTAGCCCGACAGGTGGCCCTAGGATTTTTAAAGGGAGTAAAATTGAATAAAATAGTATTTTATATATAAAATTATAAAAAATAAAAGAGTTACTATACTATATAATTCTTAAATCAGTGTTATTTATTATCTTATCACCAGTGTTATTGTATTAAACTATATCATGCTTCTTTACTACTTTCCTATAAGAAAACTTCCTTGTAACCAATTATTAATTTTTAATTTGCTGGTTTCTTTTTCTTGTATCACCTTCTAATTATTATTTTAGTCTTATTTATGTAATAGATCATATTTGTATATTAATTTTTGATTTCCCGAATATCTTTTTTGCAGAGTTTTATGTTTTGTGTTATTTGTAATATTAAAGTGATATTAGAATATATTCTTTGTACTGTTTTCTCAATTGAACAATGCAACTCTGGTTCAGTGCAATAACATTTGTGTTTTTAATATTTTTACAGTTATTTTTAATTTGGAGTTGCTGAAAATTCTTCTGTACAAAGAGAATGTACAAAATCGCGAAATATAGCGTTATTAAAAATTAGCTCGGTAGGTGTTGATACCAATCCTTTTAGGTTCCACTCACTGCACCTCGCTGGAGGTGTCTAAACCATTTCAGTCGGTTTTATTCTATCACCTGGTTGGGTGGCTTAACATTTAGTTTCGACCTGATGGTGGTGTTCCGGATTCAGTCTCTCTTATTTTTCTGAGAAATCTCATTTCTTCTGATTGTATCCTCGATGGGTGCTTCTTCGTCAGCGTCCTTGATCCTGAAGAGGATGTGAGAAAAGGCAGGAATGTTACCTTGAATACCTGATGGTGTATGTGAAAACCTTAATATGAGAATTAAAATAAAACAAATAATAAAGTAATAGTAAAGCTTAGAAAGAATGACCATATTTCTTTTCAATGTAGGTTAAGGTCTGAATAACTCTCTAAGGCAATAGATACCTATTGTAACTATATCTGCAAAATTTAGGACGCCAACTATAACATCCTCCGATTAGCCATAGCAGCACAAAGTGACGTTAAATAAACAAACAAACTACTCTGGCAACGACCCAAGAATCGAAGACGCCTATAGTGCCAATATAAATAGCTAATGGAAGGAAGACGGGATGAGGGGCGTGGAGGGTTAAGTGTTAGGCAGGATAATTTTCGAGCCCCCTACTGGCCCTTCACTGCCAAACATAACTTGCTCCGCACCAACCTTCCTAACTGCCTCTGAGGGAACACCCTCGCAGGGATTGCTAAATGCGCCTCACTGACCACCGCTGAGTGAGAGGGATCTTCAGGGTCTGCGGCGTATCCTCCTGGATCGGCCGCAATAACTTTAGGCCTCCGGGCTAAGTGAAACTCCCGAGTATTGGGGGGGGGAGTGGTATATAACCTCATCAACTGGCTCTAAAACCAGCACTTGTATTAGGAGGCCTATTTTTACTATCAACGTTTTGTGCTAATGAAAATTCCATTAGTTTAATGATTTCTAACAGTGAGATGTTACTGGATTAAATCACCAACTAACATCACGAGATCCCTTGCGATGGGCATCGATAATATTCGGTATAACGATCCGAATACAATCCAGAATAATAGTATCCGGGAATTCTGTAGGCAATTCTTTTCAAAATTATTGACACCCCAACCCTCACACCCCAAAAAATACCATTGGCAAAAAGGATGATTCGCCTTCCTATTATTCGAACTACAAACATTTAGTGGGCCAGTTCTTATCTAGTACTGCGAGAATATTGTAATCATTAATGACGATTAAGACCATTAATTAACAAAAAAGAAACTTATACCAATACAACCCATTAAGACCATGAGGCTCAGTACACGGTAGAAACTATACTGTTTCCAAGCCAACGGCTATTAGGGGGGGGGGGTGATGCTGCCTAAATCACACTTAACCACCATGGTTTCCCTCAATGAAGTTATCTACTTTACAGAGGTTGGGTGAGCACCAAGATGGCCAGCTACATTTTTTATAACTACGTATTGTTTATTATTTAATCTCACTTAATGCTGCTATAGTTAATCGGACTACGCTACAGTGGGAGTGCTAAATTTTGCCTATCCATGTATAATTAGGACAGGGTTCTTTAATGTGTACCTGCCACCGTACAAGCTTGGGAGCTCCATTTTATGTTCCTTCCGAAGGACGACATAACTAAGGATTTTTTACACCTTTTAAAAAGTCCTAAGGCCATTTGAGCTACAAACCCGCGATCTTCGGCATAGTAGATAGTTATACTAAAGACTAAACCATGTGCTCTTTTATTAAAAAACTATACTGTACTAGAATTTAACTGGAAAATAAATTTGCTTTTACAAAAAATGCGTAGCAACACAATTATAATGAAATAGCATTACTTGGAAACAGTCTTACTCTGGCATTCCCTAAACTAGACTAACTGTACAAGAGGTCGGGACTAGGCAGGAGACTAGTGAGCCGTAATGATAGCTGCAGGGTCTTAACATTAACAACATTAAAGCAACCGGAAGTTTGTTGTAACTATTGTCATTTGGTCCTTGGGTGTTTGCCGGTTTAAGTAGTCCAGATACGGGTACACAAATATAGCAAATCTATGAACAGTTATTTTCATACCAAAGTGTTGGTGTTGAGGTTAGGTATATGTTATTTATAGGTGGTTATGTATAAGAGGTATATACGCTATTATTTTTTAAAGTGGTATAAATTCATTTGGATAAAAACAAATGTTTATTCTTTTAAATGATTTTAATGATTATTACTTCATTATAAAATTTAAAAGGCGTATAGAGTTTAAAACGTCACTCTTTGTTAAGTACTAAGTACTAATTTTAATATGCGAATATGAAAAAATGGACTTACACCACTTTCAGAAATAACAGCTCATATGAATATGTTAGGGTTGTGTGTAGTTTTAGACATGAAATGGGAGTTCTTCTATCTATAAATAAGAACATTTAGTTGTTATAATCATCAAAAGGGGTCATCCCTTCAGAGCTAGCGCGACCACCAAGACAGCACGTACTCCAAGACTGGCAGGCCTTATGGGACAATAGCCCTCCAAATAAATTGAAGCGTATTAAAACTGATGTCAAACCATGGAGCAGCTCCTGTCCTAGCATCCGAAGAGAGATAGTAAGGACAGGACATACTAGGCTTACCTACGCTCACCTAATTAATAAAGAACACCCGCCAACATGTGAGAAGTGCAACGATAGCTTGTCAATAGCCTATATCTTCGAAGGATGTGCCTTTTACAAAGGAGCGATGGATAAAATAGGACTCCCTGCCAATGTATCCATGATATTAGGAAATTATGAAAAATACATTACAGCTCCTGTCGTAGAACCCGAAAAGAGGAAGTGGTCATTACACGACTTAGAATAGGACATTCAAGGCTTACCCACGCTTGGGGATTTACTTTAACATACTTTATATTTATACTTTATTCTTCGTGTATCTTGTTTGATTGTTGCCAGTCCCGGACTGATTAGGATATGGATAATTACCAAGTAGCGGATAGCGTGCAGGTTCGGTACCCCCATTCTACATGGCTTACAAAGGACGGTGTAACCGAGGATAATTTGTTACTATGTTTTATAAAATCCTAAGCCCACCTGCCCCGCTGCGAGCCCGCGATATTGGGCATTAAGCAAAAAAGGTTGTGCTAACCACAACACATGCTACTTATTTAATATATAAATATTGATCACTGTCACAAAAAAATTGTGACTATCCTGACAGATTGTCTGTCAATGCTAAATTAACCCAAGGTAGTTCGGAGAATACCTAAATATTAATTTCTATTTACACTTTTAAATGCGCCTAAGAATGTAAATATGTCATAAACGTCTTCCCTCTAGAATTTCAATGAGAAATTTCCTCTGGAGATAACATAAACAAATTATAATGCTTTTATTGTTGTCATATAAAGTGCTCTCATGTGTTGAAGTGTGTCTCGTTTCTCAAGAGTTCTGAGGAATACAATTGTGTTCCCAAGCTCTAGCGCTGAAGCTCGCACCATCATTGGATATTCTGGGAAGACGGAAATTGTCTCATTTCTTATAATTTTAGGAGCGGCACCACCGCATTTCGCCATCACCGCCTACGCACTCAGCTTAGTCATGGCCCAATTTCCTCTAGTTCATCCTCCTCTAGTGTCTTCCATTTCTCAGACGATATTAGTACTTATGTGTATGCGGAAGATATGTATATGAGGCCGTTAAGAAAAAAAAATAAAAAATAGGATAGATGTATGATGCTGTCAAGAGAAACGTTAATTGTCTAGAATTATGGTATTTTTTTATATTAACATAGATGTCGGTGTATAGCAGAAATGCCACGGGGTGGTACTGGATAATTTTTTTTAAATATCAACCTGAAATGAATTTTTTAAATGTATTTTTTTGAAAATTCGATATAAAGAGGTATTGAAAGCATTATATTAATAGCATTTGTGATTTGCAAAAAAAATCTTCGGGCCTCAAATTTGAGGATCCTGGAATGATTATAGGGTAATAAGATATTCTAGAAAAATATTTTAAAAAAAATTAAAACTTAACATTGTAATTCCTTACCAACCTACTGGTGTGGGAGTTGAAACATTTTTACTTTTCGCCAATTTGCATCAAATATTATTTTTATTATTTTATAGAGAAATTACAAGAAACAAATATTTTTTTCAATTAGTATTAACATTCTGACCGATTTACCAATACATTATAGTGACATTTTAGACAGTACAGTAATAAAAATAAATATGCCCTACATCACATTACAAACTGTGAAGAGTCATGGGTTCATAATTATACTATTAGTAGAATTGAAAAGAGAAATAGATTATGATTGAGTCCATATCTGAATTTTTACATATAGTTTCCTTATTCAACACGTGCTTCATACGGGTCGTAAATTACATAACATAAATAAGTAAAAATAAGTATCAGCCGTGTAACTGACGGATAACATTTTTGAAATGACTATAATTTCTTTTTAAATTATTTTTTAAAGTTTGTTTTTTTGTTTTTAAAAAATTTAATTTATTGATATTTACAACTATAATATGATTATAATTAGTAAATCTGCTGATATGTACATTATGACATGAAAAACACATGTGGAGTAACTACACATCGGCAGCACTCCAATAAAGTTCTATAGTAGATGGTCTCGAGGCCATCTTCTTTTCAGATGCCTCGGAGGGTTATCAGGAATAGTATGGGAAGCATGTTGAGAGACTAGAGGATTCGAGTGTGTATACTGCTTGTCGTGGAAGGATAGGTATCTAGTTTGGGCCAAATCAGTAGCATATGGGATACTAAGATCATGATGGATGAGTTTGTTTGTGACATAATAGGGAGCATTGAGGATTTTACGAAGGATTTTGGATTGTAAGGATTGGATACGAGATGAATTGGATGGTTTAGTAGACCCCCAAAGCTCAACTCCGTATGTCCAAATAGGTCTGATAACTGTCATGTAAATGAGTCTTTTGTAATTAATTGGTAGCTTAGAGCGTTTGTCCAGTAAGTGTTGAAGTAGGCGAAAACGTCGAGCAGTTTCTTATCTTTTCAGTCTTATATGAGGAATCCAAATGAGACGTATGTCCAGATGGAGTCCTAGGTAACGTATCTGTTCGACAGGGTTCAGTGGAATATTATTAAAGGATATAGCGTCAATATGAATTACATGATTATTAAGAAGTATGCATGGGGTTGATAGAGTTCTATATGTTGGAATAAAGTTATGGTAAAACTGTTCTTGAAGTTGAAAGGAAACATCAAGCAAAATTATATTAAAATATAAACCACGATTGGATACACTCTACGGATGATAGAAAAAATAAAGCATCATGATAAAAGTTAGTTAAAACCAATGAAATTTATTTAAATCGACTGGTTTTTATTTGGTTTTTATTTTATTTTTATTTGGAAATTGATACATATTGAAATGGAGAGTCAATGATTTTACTTTTAATATGGAAGAGGATAGGATACTGTCAAACCTAATGACAGAGGCAATTATAAATGGAATTAAAAAAGGAGGGCAGAATAGGTTATTTTTATAGATTGGAGGAAAAAGATTGAGTCGTTTGGTCACGCTATAGATATGGCGAAATTGATTGTGTTTAAAAACAGCCCGTTGGCTCATTCTGAATTATAGATGTTTGTATAATTTTATAATTTTTCCTCTACGTGTATAATTCTACAACAATGAATACACAAACAATTATTACTTTTTAGCAATTAATTTATTACAAATATATAATGATCGAAACGTAGAAGATACTCTGTAGCTTAGAAGAGCTTTACGGTGGCATAAAAATATCGTTTGTAAACCATTTTTTATAAGGGAGGCAGGAAAATGATGTACGATTTAAATCTATACAAAATTTTCTGTTTTTAGTGATGATATTTGTTAAAGATTAATTGTTTATTGAAGGTTAATTAGTTATTTTTAAATATTGATTAACATCATGTTTAACTTATTAGATATATCAACTAAACCATGAAGAAAAAAAATCAACCGTGAAGGGCATTGAGTTCAGCATGTGGTATAGAATGTACTGTTTCTAGGACAACGATTGAGCAAGGAGATTATTTGTCCTAAACCAAAGTGCCAGGTTTTCCCCGAATAAGGGTACTCACTTCATAGTGGCTGGGTTCGCTCCAGGAGGGTCTTCAGTTCCCACAAGGTCGATCCCGGATTAAAACAATTAAATAAATTATCTGTCAGACGGATTAGAACCCCGGGACCCACGGCACGGCAACTCATCGCTCTACAACTCTGCTATCCTGCTAACTATGTATGCGGCTGAATTTAGATAACGGGCAGTGAATTAATACACAAATGCGGCGATACTTACAGGTGGCCAACGTTCTAACCACACTTTCAGGCCACCATCAGTTCTGAAAAATGAAATCGACCACACAGTACAAAAGACAAAAAACAGTTAAATAGAAATAAAATTTTTAAATGAATATATTGAATAAATTATAAAATAATCGATGAAAAAAATAACAAGACTGAAATAAAATTTAAAACATTATTTCTACGATTGCCTGAAAATAATTTTATAATCAATAATTACTAACAATAAAACAAGGATAACGGTACCCACTTTATAGAAGATCACCGGATCCTTCAGAAGACGTTTCGAACTTATGCCGCATTTTTTTTTTAATTTTAAATATTTCCTTTAACTTCATTTCTGTCTTGACTTTTTTGTAAATCATAAGCCTCTATATATAAACTTAAGGCCGTCGAGTTATGCTTTTACGGTGGATCTACAGCGTTGAATGGTAGCCAATTGCTCACCACAACGCCCTATAAGACGTATAACCCTTAGGACCGAAGCTCTCGAAGCAACAGTTTTCCGAAGTGGCTGATATAAACTTCGATCCGGGAGCCTGGGAAATGAGGAGTAATCCACTCAGCGATAAAAATCACTTATGAGCTCTTTGTTCGGAAAGGCCTGGCTGAGGTCCAAGCTTCCTTCACGGTCGACCCCAAGCGGCATCCCTCATGCCCTGTCGAATTATATCCTCCCGTTTCTCAACTGGCAAAAAAAATATTTCTCTTTTTTTTTGGCTATGCCAGAACTGCCAACCGTTAAGTTTTTTTTCTAAACTCAAAAGGGAGGTATAGTAAAAAGGTTATACTCTGGGCCAAGAGCTTAAAGACAGAAATAGGCCGAGTGGGAAAGCATTTTTCTTCTCAGAAAAGCCGTAAAGCTCTCTTTTTAAAATAGTTTCAACTTTAGAAATTTCGCCTGTTTGGTCATTTTCAGATTGTTAAGATAAGATTCAGTTTTGGTCGTTCTACTTTAGTTCATCCTTTGTAGGTACTTATAGAACTGAATAAATCGTTTCCTTATTGTATCAGTAATTTTTCTAAGTTCGAGTTACTGGGTATGAATCCGCCTAAATCAGATATTTATAACTTAGGTATAAACTTTATAACTTTGTAATTGTTTAGGTTTGGATAAAGAATCGGGCAAGAAAGAAAGAACACACATATTTATTTATTAAAGTATTTTATTAATTACATCATTAGGAGAAGATATTGTTACCTTAGAATATCATATTTTTATTATATATCGTTGGAAAATGGATTGTCAACTGAGATGTAATTGAAAGAAGTAACCGTATACATATTAATTATTACGTCATTTATTAGTTTGTATATATCTTTAGTTTTGATAATTATTTTATTTGTTGCTAAGACAAATTATTTGTTTAAATTTGTGTTTTTGACTAAACGATGGAACAATCGAAGAAATATCAGAGTTTATTACGAAAATCTGCTCTTATAAATACGTTAAAAAAAAAATTTCCAAGGAATTGTTGAATTACAATGGGTTAAATTAATACGAACTTGAATAATTTGAATTTTATGATGAATATGTTTAATATTTGTTGTTAAGAACATTTTTATTGTGTTTGTTCTAATGAATCTTCAAATAATTCTCATAAAATTAGTCGGAATCGGGAATTTTAACAATTTTTGATAGATTGTTTTTTTCATAGTACATTAATAAAATACGAGTAATAGCTTCAAAAATTGTAAAATATTGTATAACTGACGAAGAAAAATTGTTTTTTTTATAAGATGGTTAGGAGATACATTAATCAATAGTTTTTTTTTATCAGACCTCCACTTAAAGGTGCTCAATATTTAATAAAATTAAACAGTTAACAATGTAAATTATTTAAATTGTTAAAAAAAAATGTTAAAAATGTATATTGGCATTGCTAAATAATGATATTGTGAATTTTGTTTAATAGCGCAATAGTATAAATATGAACTTGTCACTTGATGGTTTAATTTTAATACATTAATTGATGACAAAATATTTACTACTACATCATTCAGTAAAAAGACTTGTTTAACTCTTTCAATGTGGAGAGTATTATATAAAGCGATCGGGTTTCAGGGACCGAGCTTATTTAAACCACCCGCCATTTTACCTTCATGCTAACGTGAGGGTGCCTCCGATCATAGTATATACTCCAAATTTTCTTTCAGACCCTCAGTTAGGTTTTTGCTACTTAGAGCACTTGTCCGCATCCGGTTACTGTTTTTCTAAAATATTCTGTTGAATAAAACTTTCTAAGTTTTTTTAATATTTAAATTTACATGCACAATCAATAATGACAATAATAACCTGTACCACTACAACTCGTGTAGTTTCTTGGATTCAGTATGGCGTAATGACCACTGTTTCTTGGACAACGGTGGTGCTGCGAGGTGATTTGTCCTAGATCACGCTCAACTGCTAGATTTTCCCCCTGAATTTGGGTACCCACTTTTACTGAGGCTAGGAAGCGCCAGGAGGGTCCTATATCCCATAGAGTCCTATATATCGAACTTCTATCTGATTAAATAAAACTCAGCTAAGCAGCAAGATTTGAACCCGAAACCTTAGGCACGGCAACTCAGTGCTCTACATCTGAGCCACTCCGCTATTTCAACATATTAACTTGAACGTACATTCAATATACACCTGAAATGTAAATTATTTATTATTTCCATTATGCATTATATTACATTATTAAAAAAAAAATATATATAATAATTATTTATTGTTCACCCAACCTGATTGCAGTCTGATGACTGGGCGATGGAGCTGCCAATTCCCCACGCCATTATATTTAATTAATTAATTATTGGAATTATATATTTTTTAAATGATGCATAACGTGATTTTTGGTTTTTAATTTTTCTATATTTGTATTTCTTTGGAATAAGTTAATTTTTAGGAATATTTTTTAGGATCTTACTATTGCAGGTTATGCAATAAACCTGTCGTAAATATTATTGAATGATTGATAAGAAATAACTGCTGAATTATGCAAAAATGATCTTGTTTTAGGATTTAATGTTTTGTATATATTGTAACAAGACTGTGAATTAATTTTAAAAAACGGGATGGAAAAGAAAAAGAATCTGCGACTTTTTGTAGTCAAATGATTATACCGTTTTAGGACTAGAATACAAAGTAATTAGGTGGTCATCAGACCAAAATGTCCTTGAGCATGAAAGGATACGAAGAATCCTGCGGGGAAAATGTTTATAAAAAGATTGAGGGGGCTGAGGTTGGACAGACCACTAACAACACTGGATTGGAGGGCACTTTGGGCAACAATGAAAGCCTACTTAGGGCCCCAATTCTATCCAATCTGCATTTTGTCTCCAATTGGATGCCTGGCCAATCCCTGGCAACAAAGGGCTCAAGGGCTGGAGGAGCTGATTCTAGACCAAGATTGCCCCCCGGAAACTAATTATCTCATCACTTGGGGTAGTTGGAGTCGGTTGTTAAGGATTAACTTCGTCCATTAGCTGTCCTCATCTAACCTCTCAGGTGTCTCAAGTCTTCGCAGAATTTTACCCCTGTTATATAAAAATAGGGAGCATTGTAGCTCAATGGTACCGAGATGATATACCATGTCGAAGGATCTGGCTGGAGCAAATGATTTATTTGATTTATGAACAGCCGAGGATAGATTCAGTGGAATTTGGAGACTCTCCAATGGCTTACCCAGCCTCTATAAAGTCGGTACCATTTGTTGGAGGAAAACATGTGGTTGAGTTGATCACGGACAAATCACCTCCTTGCGCATCCGTAGTCATATAAAAAGGACAGTCTCTACCACGTAATGAACTTGGTATAATGTTTTTATTTTCAATATTTGTTTCATAATATTATCGTAAGTTTAGTATGAAACTCAAATACAGTTAGTTCCCAATAAATGTACAAGGACTGACTAATATGTTGGTAGCTGGTAGTATAACAGCCCAGGGTGTGACACAATCCAGGTAAGTGTTATATCGTTAAAATGTAGATCTCGTAATTTTATAGAACGGATACATTTACAACTCCGTGTTGTGCAACTCGTATATTTTCTTATGGCTCTCTAGGCTAGAATAGTAAAAAGTTAAAAATTAAATTGTTTTTGAAGTGTACCTTCTCATACATGAACGTTCTATGGCAAATTCTCTTGAAATTAGAGGATGGTTGAGATGTATGTTTTAGGAAATCATAACTGTTTTCTTGTCACAATGACCCTAAATGCTACTAGACCCTTTGTAATTAGAAATGTACTCGTATTCTATTAGAAGTGTATTCTAAAATCACATATGTAAATATAACTAGCAGATTTATTTCAATTATTTATAAAACTAGTATTCGTTGTTTATAGATTTCACATTAACTGAATATTGTTAAATCCAACCACAATACGTTTCTGAACAACAAACGGACTAAGTGAATCAGTAATTTTAAATACACACTCATACACACGCACATACACTCACACACACATATATATATATACAGATATACCTCACATTTCATTATGATAATATCAAATGATCATTAAATTGAATTAATGAGGATATGCAATGATATGGCGTATAGTGCCACTAGACCCGCATCACACTCTAGTGCTGCAGGCACTGTTGGTCTTTGCTCCTTGTCGCATAGTTTCCTATAAAAATATTCGCTTATAAAAATAATCATTAACAAATCAATAATAACAATAGTATAATGTGTCCAGAGTATTGATTTGGTCATATTAGAATTATGAGTATTAAAATAGCTAGTTGAATACATTGCAATTGTTATTGTTAGCTAATTCGAAATAAAGGATTGCTTTTGTCATGGATAATTATACCAACATTAAGTTAATTGCACTTATGAAATTTTTATATTTATGATAAATATCATGAAAATATGGAGAAAAATATGTTACTTTGGTAATATGTCATAAGAAAATGTTAATATGATAGTTCAGTTATGATTATATAATCAAAGTAATTTTGTATTTATTTGACATATATTTTAATCTAATAGTTTAATAGTAACAGGGCTGGATATACAAGGTTTTACTTCCCATTGGCATGTGATGAGGCAATAATTAAACGACATATTTTTAAGTATTTTTTTAAAATTATTTCTTTTCTTAAACTTTAGTTTAAATTTTTTTACACTATATAAACGTAAATGCGGGCTAAGAAACATGAAACATGTGGTTCAGTGCCAGCGCCTAGAACGGTTAACCCAGTTAGCTAGTTTTAATTGCTTCCGCAGCTTGGTCTAGACAGGAACTGACCTTCACCACTTCTTTCCTGGCAATGAGGAGGAAAAAAATAATAGAAAAGAAAATTTAAAAAAAAAAACATAAGGAAAATATATAAATGAATTGATTAAGTCGTATGCTTAAAAGGCTTCTAAGAACCACAATTGATGGACGGATGTTGGCATTGCATTGTTGTTACAAATAATACATCCCTATGTAGTATGGACTAAAAAAAAAATGTTTTGGGGACGGTTTTGGCGGTTTTTAGATTTTCTTATGCGTTTTGTTTTTTTTTCGTTCCGGCTTTATTGAGGCTGCATGTGCTCCTGAATGTTGTCTTGATCTCAAAGTCGATCAATAGTACATTTAATAAGAAATAGTAAGCTCAAATAAAAAACTAAGTCATATAAAAAATTAATATAACTAATAATCAAAGAAATTACTATATTTGCAACCGAAACCAGGCATGTAGGTAAATTATTTAATTTTTTTGTAAATTAATTTGTTCTTCATATACTTAGTACTTGTAATAGGATCTGTACTATGTTGTGGCTTCACCCGAGGCAACGTAAATGAATTTTTTATTGAAACTATTTAATACAAAATTAATCTTCTGGAATTGATGGTTGATAAATTAAGTGGAATGATCAAGTTTTGATCAAAGAATAAAGAAATAATAAATTTAGTTTTACAACAAAGTTATTACTTAAAATTAATAATACAATAATTTGGCTACTTCATAATTAAATTAAGTGGAATGATCAAGTTTTGATCAAAGAATAAAGAAATAATAAATTTAGTTTTACAACAAAGTTATTACTTAAAATTAATAATACAATAATTTGGCTACTTCATAATTAAATTAAGTGGAATGATCAAGTTTTGATCAAAGAATAAAGAAATAATAAATTTAGTTTTACAACAAAGTTATTACTTAAAATTAATAATACAATAATTTGGCTACTTCAAAAACAATAAAAAATATATAGATTTTATGATTTAAAAAATCGAAAATTTTATATAAAGTTATATATCTATGTTAAAATTTTCTAATGTTTTTCTAACTATTTTTATCCACATCTATTTTACACTTATTACGAAAAGAAACAGGTAATTTAAAAAGAGCTCTCTGAAGAGAGTCCTGGCTGCAGAAATAAATTATTGGTGTCGATTGGTAGAAGTAACAAGTATTTATCAAAAATAATCCTTTATTGGTAATTTAAATATATTGCTTACATTTTTTTGGAGAAACTGAAAAACAAAAATGTAGAAAAAAGTAATAATAGCATCTTCCTAATTATATGTATGACTATGTTTTTTATATGAGGGAAAATATAATTAACACTTTAATGGTCGCTCACACAACATATGTGTAATGTTTTAGGCCCCTACCACGATTTCTGTGCCATGATTTATGAACGGTAACAGGATTAGATATAGCGTCTATGATTTTAGATAATTATTGTTTTATTGCCTGTTTTTAATTTAGTTTTTTAATTGAAACTGGGCTGTCCGGGTCAATACAGGTGGGATACGGGACAAAAAAAATATAATGGATTTATCAAATTAAAAAAAACACAGAAAAATAAACTTTTTTTTATTTAATAAATTATGAACTATAATCAACACGTTTCGGGTACACGAATTTCTAATTATCGACCGTATTCGGAAATAAAAATGGATAGACAAGGGGTTATGGCGTTCGTTAGGCGAATAAAATTAGAAAACCTACATAGTTTGAGCGTAACATTTAACAAATACCGTTATAAATAGGTAGCTGTGTTGTTTTGGGGGGATTTATGTAGTTTAAAGTATTTATTTGCACTTGCTGAATTATTTCATACATTATTAAAAAATTGATTCTTCTAAAACACCGCCGCCCCCTGGCTAAATTTAACTGCAAAGTAAGGGCTGTAAAGTGTTAAAATAATTACAAACCTTATAAAATGACATTTACAACTATTGATATTTAAATAAATAATTAATAAGTTTAATTAAATAACCAATCATGGAGATAGTTTTTAGTTAAACTGGTCCTATTTTACTCACAATGTGCGTATACTATACCTGACTGTTGCTTTTTTCCTCCCTAAATTGAAGTCCAATAGTGCAGCCGATATCGGGTTGACGAACTGGAAATCATATTTGAGAAAATTCCTCGGCCCTCTCTCTCCACACTCCTCCCCCCCCACCCAGAACGAGGTTATAAGCTACCTTCATGATAAAAACTCAGGAAATGGAACCCCAAACTTGATAAGTTCCACCCTTTTGGCTGAGCGGTTTTCGATGGTCAACCAAATTTAATTTCGATCAGGTCGTATGTCTAAAAGGAAGCCTATAAAGAAAAACACGCTATAACTTAGAACTTTCAATACATTATTGTTTGTATTTAAAAATAATAATTATTATTATTATGAGTCGTAAAGCTGCCAAAGTGGAAGACGCTAAGTGAAGGTGGTTCACGTTGGAGGATTCTTGTTCTTCTTCTTTGGCTACCAGGTTTTCATTCTTTGCGAGAATTCAGCTTTTCTTGCTTCGCTCCATTTTGTTTCAGTTCTCGGCGCTTTTGTCTCTGGCTTATGCTCTCATTTTTCAACTTAATGTCTTTAGAAATGTTTCTTGTTTTCATGTCTTCATTAGTAATTTTGGCTAATTCCAAGTCTTTCTTAGTATTTGAATCCACCCCCCTCCATTAATATACTACATATTTTAATATTCTTTTTGTAAGTCTGTGGTCGGGAAGCCTCATTATGTGGCCATAAAAATTAAGTGGTCTTTTCCTAGTTTCTATCTTTATGTTATAATATTCTTCAATTTATATGATTTCCGTAATATATACCCTTCTTCAGTCCATCTCGGTCCCAGAATTTTCCTAATTATTTTCCTTTCCTCTTTTTTAAGATTTTTCTTATCTGTTTTATGTGTCAAGGTTACGCTGGCATATAACACTGTTGGTTTATTTACCGTATGTGAGTAGGGATAATGTTTGCAATGAAATAATTTATATTGAGTTCAAGCCAAATTGGGAACAAAGATTATGTATGACTTTATTCGGAAAGGTAAGGAGCATTGAGGATTGAACTAGGAATTTCGGATTCTGAGGATTGGGTAGGAGAGGCATTTGACGGGTCTTATAATAATCATGTATAAGAGTCTTTTGTAATTACTAGGGAGTTTGGGGACTTTGTCTAGTAAGTATTGAAGTAACCTGAAAAATGAGCAAAACTTACACAGAATGTTATATAGTCAAAATCACAGACGTTATTCATCCCGTTTTCGTTGAATATATAGAAGAATCACTAAAAGTTATGATCTTCAGGTTCTGGGAATATTCGAGGTGATAAAAAAATTGGTCATTCGAACTTCTTGCATCTTGCAGGTCTTATGACATCATGAATGGACTGATGTACACATAACACCCATTATTAAAAAGGGGAGTTAAAAGGAATGACCAAATTACAGATGAGTAGCTATTACTAGCAGTATAAGTCGCATTTATGGTTGGATACTAAACTATAGATTATAAAGAAAATATTATGGAAAAATACCTGAAGTTTTTATGGTTTTAATAGATCTACAAAAAGCTTATGATACGGTCCATTATACAACATATGAAAATATTTAGAGAACATTAGAAATAATCGTATGAGAGAGAATATGATTGGGTATCTAAACTCTGTTATGAGTAGTAAAAACAATAAAGAAGAACAACTTAAAGTTAAATAAAAAAAAACTCTCCAAGTTACTTGCGTTTGATGCTGATTTGTTTGTTTCTTGCTTTGAGCGTTTATTATTGTATAGTTTTAAATAGATTAGTATTATTATTGTAGGCATAGAAACAGTAATGCCATAAATTAAACCAGTAAACACTTAATGAATAAACTATTTTTGATTTTAATTATATATATCTCACACAAGAGTGAAAAGACAAGAAACAGCTAGACGCTTCCGACTATTGTAATTACAAAAGACTTATTTATGTGATTGTTATAAGACCTATATGGACTTACGAAATTGAACTATGGGGCTCCACCAAACCATCAGATTCCTCTCGTACTCAATCCTTGCAATCCAAAATCCTTAGCAAATCCTAAACGCTTTCTATTTTGTCACAAATAAAACCATCCATAAAGACCTTAACGTTCCATATGTTACCGATTTAGCCCATTCCAGATACCTATCATTCCATAATAAACTCCAGGCCCATCCAAACCCACTAGTTTCCATCCTTGCATCCAATTCCATCCCGGACAATCCTTCTAGGCGTCTGAAGAGAAGATGGATAGAAATGTTATTAGAGTGGTGCCAGTGGGTAGTGCCTCTACATGTTCTTTCATGTATCTAGTTAGTCATGTAGCCCTTGTAATAGATGTATATATTACAGTTGTACAATTCAATAAAATAATTATAAAAAAAATTATGTATATCTGTACAGCTGTTAGGTCTCTTTTTAAAAAAATGTTCAAACTGATTACAAAAAAAAACCTTACTAAAAAAAAATAAAACACAGTAGATAAAGTGCTTTGTTTGTGAAGAAGGACCTTGACAAACAGTAATACGTTTTATTTTTATTAATTGTTATTTTTATGGTATTCATTTTAAAATATTTTTATTTCGAAGAGAAAAGATTTGCCCTGGCCGGGATTAGAACCCGGGTTGTCTGCTTCTCCGTAGCAGTGCTCTAATCCCGGCCCGGGCAAATCTTTTCTCTTCAAAATACAAATATTTAAATCAGTGGCTTAGAGCACTGACGACGTTCGAATCCCGGCTAGGGCAAATCTTTTCTCTTAAAAAAAATATATTTAAAAGTAATACGTTTTATTTTTGTAATGAATAAAATGTTCTCGTGAATAATTGCAAATTTGTTAATAGTTTATCAGAACATGGCAGTTAATGATTGGTTTGTAAATTTTGTAAAGTGTGTGCTACTTTCGGTTATTATTATGCTTTATTATTATAATATTATTCTGATTTTTACGACTGGACATTTTAAAAAAGATCGATGAACGTATTAATTCTTGCGATTTTTTTTTGTATTTTTCCAGTAATAATAATTCTCTCTTCATATGGAATAATTGGTTCAT
This sequence comes from Troilus luridus, assembly GCA_964056705.1. Lineage (NCBI taxonomy): Eukaryota > Metazoa > Arthropoda > Insecta > Hemiptera > Pentatomidae > Troilus > Troilus luridus. The sequence goes on from OZ057414.1 coordinate 50,686,561, forward strand.
ATTAAAAATAAAATGATTTAACCTCTTTCCTAATTTCAAATTTAAACAATAATCATTCCTTGGAATGAGCTTGACTTTAATTGACTTTTAGTTTAGTTAGCGAGGCTCGATTCGGAAAATTAAAGCAATACTGTTGGCAAAAGTTCTCTGAAAACAGAATAAGGGCATCTGTGCCTTAATAGTTAGTCATCTTTTAAAAGACAGTCATCAGTATTCTCATATTAAGAACACCAGCATTCTCAGTATAAATTCTCATAATAGCTTCTGTTGTAATACATAAAACACAGTAATATATTGGCATATATTACAGTATAATATCGAATGATCATTACACAGAATTAATGAGGATGTGCAACAAGGTACGGGGTATATTGCTGCTAGACCCGCATCACACTCCAGTACTGCAGTTACTGTTGGTCAGTGCCCCTTATGGCATACTCTTCTAATTCACTCGTAAATAATTATTAAAAAAATCATTAACTAACTTTTATTTTCAATATTAACAGTATTTTTATTTATTGTATTTTCTATAACATGTTAATGAATTAGATCATAATACAATTATGAATATTATACAAATTATTGATTTGATTTTATACTTTTAATGGTAGCTAGTACCAAAAAAGGTTTGCCTATTATCGTGAATAATTTAGTATACAGTTATTAATCAATGTTATTGAAAATATAGGACTATGCTACTTGGAACTCTAAATGAGTTAAATTATGGCAACAAAATATAAAAATATTAAAAAATCTAGTGAAATATATTAAACCATTAATTCGATGGTTTAGTATTACACTAATAATTTCAGTGAATTAGAAAAAAATGATTATTTGTATAAGTTATCCATATCATGTTTTCTCTATTTACCAATTATGATCTGAGCGTTATATAGAATCGGAATATAATATTTATATTGAGTTGAGTATATTTATTAATATTATAATGTACAATTTCTGTACATATTATAATATTGTTTTGCATAAATATTTTATATTATTTTGTATTTGGGAGACATTCTTCTTTTTTCAATACTAGATTTTAGTACTTTGATATATACTTCTGCTCGAAATAAAACATAATTTCTAAAAACGTTATAAGTTGATCGGATTTGTTTCAAGTTAGTAGCTCTCCATCTTTTTCTGCTGTTAAATAAAATAAAAAGTACTTACGAAGTGTATTTAGATAAATGTATTTATTTATGAATTTCTTAATGAACACAGTAAATTTCAACATTTTTTCCCGTTACGTTAGTAAAAAATATTCTTTGAAATGATAATTAATTATGTTAAATTATCTAAGTAATGTTTACCACAGATATTTATTATCAATGATTTTTAAATTGAGTTGCGATCTTACTGCTTACATGAACTTGTAATTTAAATTGTAATTATACTGGTAATGTCATTTAAAATTTAATGCATCTATACCAAGTGTATGTGTAGTTACTTTAAAATATAATCGAAAAGAGAATTCGAGATGTTCAAACCTACCAGGAAGATGAAAATCATAATTTCAGCTTTTTTTTCTGCCTTGTCCATATTTGATATTCTATATGTGTCACCTGGCTGTCCCTTGTAGGGTTAAATTTACATTTCTATATCCGCTAAAAATAAATTTCCATTTCAATAGCGGGAACGTTCCGCCATTTTCTTTCTTCCTGGGTCGATTCCTACAGCGATAGTTCTCACTATACTACTCTCAATTCTGTGAAGGAAATAAATATCGAATATATAATGAATTTTCTATTTATGAACCCGACTTTACTTTCTGAATAAAATCTATTATTCTGACTTTGAAAAATAAAACAATTTTAATATCTTGTAATTAAATATCCTTTGATATATCTTATTTTTGTTACTCATACAAGATAAAAAAAGCCAGAATGATCCAGTAATGGTCAAAATATGTCCGTTGAAAACTAAAAAATCGAAACATTCGCGATTACAATACTTCCGTCACGACACTGAAGGAAGTAAAAAACATCAGTAAACGATGTACTAAAATGCAATATGAAAAATCCCAAAAAGGCTATAGCCTTTAGTCTCTAAAATTATCAGGACATCCACCAAGATAAATGTAACAGCAATTAGCACATTATGCATCACATACAAACTAACTTATTATTTTTGAGTTTCTGTCTCTTTTTGATGAGTCTGGACTGTTGATGTGAGGTGTACTGGACTTTGTTCTCTTTATACAATTTTTCTTTTGATGGATGTCATAATAATTGGAGAAACTTTGACTGATTTTTTTTTCTCATGTTTTTTGGAGAATTAAGAATTTGTTTTTTTGAGATTTTTAATATTGCATTCTAATTAATATTATATAGCTCTATTTTAGTGTGTGCTTATTATTTATTGACTATTAATAACTATCACAATTCCTATAGCTCTCTTAGTATTTGGGTAGCAGTAAAATACAGTTCAGAGTTTGGGGAAATACTACTACTTCCGGTTAATCAAACCTATTTAATATGTTATTTTCATTCATATAGAAATGCTAAATATTGAATTTTAAAATAATTTATTATTCGAATATTGATAATTTTCGATAAAAATCTTTTATGATCCTTAAATAAAGTACCACTTTAGATGGGGAAAGAGGGAGCTACACAACTAGATATTACACAAAAACCAAATACGAAATTTCAGATTTCCTTTGCTAACCATTTTCGGTTTACCAGAAAGAAATACCATCTTACTAACATCCGAACTTACATAAGTCAAGAAGGAACTAGTCAAAATAGATAAAAATATGGATATTCCGTTGAAATCTGATTTTTTTACTATTAAAATATTCCCTTTACTGCCCAGCAGGAAGTAAAAAGAGTTATGGTATAAATAAAGTCGGTGATTACTTTACAACACGCTATATAAAAAATAGTCCTTTAGTATATTGATGAATCCTGTACAATGTTCCGAATCATGTGCTACGCAGAATACACAAGACCTCCACGAAATTCGGGATATTGGGGCCTCTTTTAATCTCGAGGCTGGGGAGTAACGAATATTAAAATGTGAAAAAAAAGAAAGAAAAAACAATCAAACAAAAAAAGGAAAAAGTAGGTAGGCACTATTTCCTGTCTCTGGGGTTGTTTATTCCGACACAGGAACTGCCTGTTTAGATCCACAGGTCCTACCATTCATTGTTCTTCCAAGCAATGCTAAAGCGAAATTCAAATTTACACAAGGACTTATTTATATACAAAAAACGACCTTTTGCTGAAGTTATTATTAATGAAGAAATAGAATTATATATTAATTCATCAAAATATTTTGTGAACAGTAACCTGTAGTTTATTGTAACCCATAAATGGTCATTGTTCTTCACATTTTTAAAGGCGTTTATAAGATAATCGTGCCAGTTAAATTGCTTATGGAAACGTTTATGTGTGTGTGTAAAGGTAAAAATAATCATAATATTTTTCCCCGGTTAAGTATTAAGTTTTTAAATGATGTTATCGCCGTTTCAAGCTATACATATAGTATTCAACACATGCCATACAGAGACTCTAAGCACCCAATTAATTACAGATGACTATTATAAGATCTATTTTTACTTACAGAGTAAAACCTTATCAACAATATCAATATAAGAATCCTTACAGCCCAAAATCCTCGTAAAACCCTTAATGTTCCCGACTTTGTTACGAATAAAGTCATCCATAATGATTTTAATGTCTCATTTGTTGCTGATTTGGCCCGACACCGATATGAGTTCTTTCGTGACAAACTTTATTCCCACTCAAACCCACTAGTTTTTAACCAAGCTAAATCTTCAACTCCCGATAATCCTCCGAGGTGTCTGAAAAGAAGATGACCTCATTACCTTCTAAGCGGAATATGTTATTTGAGTACTACCATTGGATTAGTGCATTTATTCATGCCATTGTATTAATTGTACATAATTTATTATATTAGTTTTGTTGTTATGATATAGTAAATTTCTATAAATGAAGAAAAAATGATTTGGTAGAAGCTCTCCTCATTTTGGGCACTCATAATTCTAGGCCTCTGGTAAGTGAGCGTGATCTCGGCCAAATCACTTCCCTGCACGATTGTTTGGTTAGATAGAGCACGATTTGTACTATGTATGGGACCCAATACTCCTCATGGGTTGAAATGCTGCATTTATTTTCTGCTAATAGTAGTATGGTATCTATTTAACATTTTTTGAATTCAAACATTATGAAGACTGAATATAAATAATACAATATAATAGAAACAATGAATGATAATGAGACTTAGCCGTGATCTAGTAGTTAGTGTAGCAGCCTACTAAATCAGCCTACTTGCTAGCAGACTACTAAATCCAAGATCTCGGGCTCACGGTACGGCAGTTGGCATTTTCTAAGAAAGGAAAAAATCCTTAGTTACGCCATCCTTCAGAAGGGATGTGAAATGGGGGTGGTGCACTGTCAGGTACTCATTTAAGATCCCAATCATACATTGATAGGGAAAATTTAGGAATCCATCATCCGATTAGCTGTATCATATAGTATAAAGTGACGTTAAATGAATAAAGAAATAACTAATAATACCAAATATTATAAAATCCAGACTAGCAACTTTTTGCGCTACCGTTTGGAAAGTTATCGTTCGACGTTGGTTCTTCATGATTGAATAATCTTCATGTAAAATCCTTTAGAAATAAAAAAGTAAAATTATATGATTATAGGATATAAATATATAAATATTAATACCGCATAATTAGAAAGGATATCTGAAAACGACCAAGAGCTTATTTATAGCTCCAAAACAATTGGAGAGATATATTATCAAAAATTAAACGGATTGAGTTACACTGGTTGAAATAATTTCATTCGATACTTCTTAATAGAGTAATTACAAGTGAATTAATATGGACTGTAAGGAAGAACTTGGATAATTGCACTTTTAACTACTTCATTACTTTTCATTCTCTGTTCATTACTTTAATTATATTTTATTTTGTTTCGTTTTAAAATTAAGATGATTTCTATGTTACCTATATTGTAGAGGCATTATAATGACCGTTATAATTGTCCTGAACTTAAAATAAACAGGATATAAATATCACTAGTACATACAGACAAAATAAAAATCAGCTGCAGTGTTAACGAATATTGGAACGTTAAGGGTGTAGCTGTGAGGGAGTTCCCGCGTTTCCATATTGCCGCACAGATCTTGAAACAAGCTTGAGACTTGCAAGTCATAACTCCCACCCTCTAGTGTGAAGATGAGGGTTTTGAGTATGTATGCTCATTGTATGACTCTTGATGCAATTAGACAAAATATAAATGTGGTAGGATGATTTTTTCGATATTTATACTTAAAAATTGTTCCGTATGATGGGAATACTCACGGGGAAACGTTCTCATTGAATGTCATGTTGTCATCATGTTCCAAGAAAGCGATTGGAAACCTATGACTCTAGTAACCTAGTGATTGTTTGTTAATTTCAAGCGACACACAGTTTCGAGAATATGGTATAATTTATAAAGATAAGTTATAAAATCTATTTATTTATTTAAACACCCTTCCTTGCCTTACAGCAACACGGGTTTTGACCTACTGGCCAAGATTGAAGAGTGGTATTCCCAAGCCCGCTTTCCACTCGTACACAAACACTTTGAAGTAAGGGTAATTGTCTAGGGTAATAAGTTATAAAATATAACTATTAAAATAACTAACTAATAATATATATAATAATAATGAATCACCATTTCGTTGCAAACCGCAAAACTCGAGGACGGCTCGACCAATTCGGCTATTGTTTTTTTAAACATTTTTTCTAAGGCAAAGAATGTTCTTATGGGGAGAAAAACAGTAAAAGCGACGAGGGAAACCTTCGATGGCAAAACAACCTTGAAATTTTCGGAGTTATTTCAATTTTTGGCCTGTATCTCCAAATCGGTGCGTTATAGGGAAGAAACATAAATAACAATGTTTATGAAAATGAAATTTGCTACTATTTGAGCCCAAATGCAGCTCTGTACGTCTAACAGATTCTGAGTCATGTTCCAATCATATAATAATTAACCGGAATCTCTGCCCTATCTTCTATATAATAAAAATGAATCGCCATTTCCTTGCTATCCGCAAAACTCGAGAACGGCTCGACCAATTCGGCTATTTTTTTTTCATTTTTTTTCTAAGGCGCAAAGAAGGTTCTTATGGGGCGAAAACCCGTAAAAGTGACGAGGGAAACCTTCGACGGCCAAAATACCTTGAAATTTTCGGGGTTATTTCTGTTTTTGGTCTGTATTTCCATATCGGTGCGTTCCAATCATATAATAATTAGCCGGAATCTCCACCCTATCTATATAATAAAAGTGAATCGCCATTTCCTTGCTAATAGCAAAACTCGAGAACGGCTATATAAATTCCTGCAAATGGAATAAATGGGGAATACAGAAGAAATTGATCAGCGTTGTGCAAATAACAGTTTAGTGAGGAGTTGATAGTTGAACAATTACAAACTTTTTTTCATTAAAAAAAATCAATTGATTTCATTGTTTAAAACTACGCTGGATCTTATGCGATCTGGTATTCATAAAATTGTAATCAGAGCTGATAAAACTCCTGTACTAAAACATGCGAGATGTTTCAATGCCCCAACAATCGATGAAGTTGGGCAAAATATGAAGCATTCAAATGGTTGGAGAAAATTTGGAAGCCCTTAGTTTTAGGGTAATAGGGCAGAGCAACGTCTGCCGGGACAGCTAGTACTGATAAATGACAGCTAGTACTTATAATGTACTAATGAATGGCCAAAAAAGGATATACTCACTTACTTTAGATTCTTCAAAAGATAAATTATTCATAGTTCGTTTATTAATTATATCAACGAGTTTTATTGATTATTTGGGTTTATTTAGTGGTTAGTAATAATGTTTTTCGACCCTATAATAAAAGGAAAGCAGAAGCCTCAGAACCTAGACACCATTTTGACCTGTTGACGTCACACTGCCCTCATACACAATAGTGTCAACCTGACATGATGCCCAAGATCGCCATGGCAACCGCCGGCTGTTCCCAAGGGCCTTCTCAGGCTAGTAATGTTTTGAGCCAACTGATGAGATCACATTTTGCCGTAACAGTGCGCCAGTCGACGGTATGAGGTAAATTCTTCATGAACAGTGATAGCGACTTTTCGGCAATTCTTCAGGTTTTTATTTTATTTATAATTTTTTCGGCGATTTTTAATAATGACGTATTCATAAGACAGTTTTCAATCTAGAGTTGTTGACTCATTGAATTTAAATTGGAAATAGATAATGATATAAATTAAACTATAAATATTAGATTGTACAAGGATCTAATAAACAACAATAATCATTACATTATAAAAATACGCCAAATGATGAAAATCCCATATTGTATAATTCAGGATTTAAATTATTATTTTATAACAACAGCACCGTCAATATCCTAAAATTATCCGACAACCCCACGAAAAAAAATAAAATTTGGAAAAGTCAGTCAGTCACTGAACACGGACGGGGATGAGGTCGCATCTTTGACATAAATATTTAACTATGGCAACTCAGCGCTCTACTACTGAGCCCCTACGCTCCCGTAGATATATATATATATATATATATATATATATATATATATATATATATATATATATAATTATTTTTATTCTAAAGCAACAAATCATTAATGATTAATAAATACATTTTTATGGAATTTTGGAAACTTGAGTGAATTCCAAACATACTGCTTGTTTTTTTTTTAAACATATTACCTTCTTTCGCAGTGATCAACCTAGCTTATAATAATGATAAATGTAATTATTTTATTTGATTGGTGTAGTGGTTGATACAGATATCTACAAATTAGAGGTGAAAATGATTTGGAACATCAAGGGTGAGCCAAGTGAGTGAAAAATTCGAAGTGAAGGAAAAGAAATATTCAAACACCAGAATCGAGTCTAGTTATCTAATTAGAGAACATAAGAAAAAAAATTGGAATCAGTGAGATCAGGACTGTCCTGAAATGAGGTTGTAAATCCGAGAGAGGGCGAAGAGGACAAGACACGGAGCAATGGAGCGGCGCGCATCTCAATCTCCACTCATTTGAATTCAGGCAAACTCTAGCCAGCGCCTTAAACTCCTAACGGAATTGATTACTAAGCTCTAAATTCGAATTGAGTTAGGTTTCACCGGAGGCCGAGGGGGAACTACTCTTAACCCACTCCCCTTCTTAGGATCAAAGGAACCGCCCGCTTTAATTTGATGGAAATATCATCCCATTGTCTGTATTGATGGGACAGGGTCCGGGAATGATGGCAGATGAAGTAATTTCCGTGGACGTTTCCCCGGAAAATGTTTTAATTAGCGACTTAATGGAAGGTTACATTAACTCGCCGAGGGAATCTGATAGCTTTGTAAGATCAGTCCCAACAAAATTTTACTTCATCGTGGCAGATCTTATTGTTAATTTTCTCCTAAGTACTTTAATGCAGTTTAATTTTAACTTATTTAATACAGTTCAGGAAAAATGTATGTTTTATTAAAAAAATGAGTAAACGTTTCTGAAAAAGTTCAGGGTTATTTTATATGCGTCATTCTCAGATGATATAATTAAAATTGAATTAATTATCTCTAATTGTTATAACATGTTTTTTTTCTTCCAATTACAATAGGTGTAATATTAGTACATGTAAGTATAGTATAAGTTCTGAAAATTGTTCTCATACAATTCATTTATATTGATAGTTCTTAGTTCTATTCTGACTGGGTAAGCATCGATTCCAATTTCTGTTACAATGGTTAATGACATAAAAGCAATTACAATGATCAGAAGGCAATTAATAATAAATAAATAAATAAAAGGCTGAACGAATCCGAAGGCACGATGCCGTTACCACCAATCTCTGTTTACAAACCTCCGTCCACGGAGCACCACCCAACCCCAAAGCCGCCAGATCACTTTTAATGCAATCCTCCCACATACGCCACGGTCTACCCCGGAGACGCTTCCCAGTCGGTACAGCGCCTATTAACATTTTAGGCATTCGTTCGTTACTAAGCCCCGCAACTTTACATGGCCATCTCAATCTTCGCGACGCTATCACCTGAATAATATTTACCGGATGTATGCTTAATTAATAATAATAATTTAAAAGTTTTCAAACATCGAAATTGATATCAGGGAAAGGAGAATGAAGTTCTTTGGTCACCTCAGGTGACTGCCAGAAAATCGATTGACGAAAAGAATAATTGATTTTATAACTTCCTAGACGAAATTTGAAAGGACCTCAATAATGCAAACTTAAGACCAGCCGACATTTTAGAAAGAGACAACTTCAGACACAAAGTAGACGAATGGGAAATTGTATCAGAGCAACCAAAACCAAAACTGTATAGACTGAATTCCAAAGTGGTTGGAAGAGGGTAATCAAACCTTTTCGGAAAGAATGAAAACCTATTGGAAGAACACGAAGAACCCAAAGAAAAAGTGATCGAGTTACTTCCTTAACGTCTTCCGTTTTTGGGAAGAATTCGCAAATAATAATAATATTAAGAATTTAAAACTTCAAAATTATATTTTTTATTTTGTATTTTCTATAATGAAATGTGAATAATCATTCAAAGAAGTATTTACTAACAAAAATACGACGAAAACAATTATATAATTAAAATTAACTCATTAATATTGACATTTAGAAAATAAATAAAAAATCTGTATATATACAACCGATGTTTCTAAAACAAAGGTTGTCCAGGGAAGTGATTTGTCTGAGATCACCCTCAATCACCAACTTTTCCCCCCAATTATTTATAGAGGCTGAGTGAGCCCCAGGAGGGTCTACTGGTCCGAAAGGGTCCTTTCGTGGCTGTTAATAGATTAAATAAGTTATCATCCACAGATACATTAGACCTCCGTCGTAAACCAACGACTTCCTGTCCTCCTATTTCGTTTAGTAACATCCCACTGATACCTGTAGAACAGGTCCGATAACTAGGACAAACGATAAACTTGGAATCCTCATACTAGACCGAAACGACAAGAAACAGCTCGCCGCTTCAGGCTAATTCAACATCTACTAGACAAACGCTCTAAGATCCCAATTATTTACAAAATACTCTTATACATGACAATCATTAGACCCATCTGGACTTACGGAGTAAAGCTTTGGAGCTCCACTAAGCCATCGAATTACCCTCGTATTAATCAATGCTCAATGCTCCTTACTTGGTTATGAACATAGCAATCCATAATGACCTTAATGACCACTTTGTTACTGATTTGGCCCGAATCCGATATCAATATTTTCATGACAAACTTTATTTCTACTCAAACCAACTAGTTTCAGACCTAGCAACCTCTTCAATTCCTGACAATCCTCCGAGGCGTCTGAAAAGAAGATGGCCTCGTGACCTTCTAAGCTGAACTTTTGATTTGAGTACCACCACTGGACAGTTCTTCTAATTGTCTTTATACATGCCAATACGTACAATTCTTTATATTTACTTGTTTTCATTGAAGTTTTAAATTTCATTGAATAAATTAAAAAAGAAAACTGTATTTGAACACAGGACCTTCAACACAGCAACCCAGCGCTGTACAGACTAAGCTAACCCCCTCTATTAATGAAGTAAGTAGAAGTCAAATATTTATTATAAGGAAAGAAGTAGTTAGTGATTGATAATAAACTTTTTTAAACATTAATTTTTTTTAATCAGTTTTTTATAAGTAAAATTAACTACGTGTAAGACATTAAAAGGGCTTTGATGAACGTGGAACATTTCTCATAAGGAGAACTATTTTGTTATACGACCATTATATAAGGCCAGTCAAAAGGGAATTATAAATAGCGAATGAAGTCGGATCCAAAGGAAAGTATATTTCATAAACAACTGAAAGAGGGAATGTCCGGTTTCAAAGTGAGAATGCTTTGCCCAGAGGATCACACACATTCCTCTTCTTTTTTTAGGAAGCTAGAAATTGCAGACATTTGTTCAGATTCGCCTTTACTCTAGTGTGGGGATACTTTAACTCTGTTCTGGCGAACGTATTCGCAGTATGGACTTTCTATTTGTCTTCTGGGATTACGGTTTTACAAGAAAAAATGTGCAGTTTCTAGTAGATAGGAAGTGTACCTGAAAGTCATATGTCGCTGGTGCAAATGCAAAGTATCGAAAGGGAAAAAAAAGACTTTTCAGGAGAGTAAACAAATTCTTTCAAGGATCTTTCAATATCCTTCGGATTCATTATCAGTACGTATCTTCAAACGCATTTTATCTTTGTGATTATACATCGCTTTTTTCCCTTATAGATAGCTCTGTGTGAATGTTACATCAATTATCAATCCTAATGTAGAAATACTGGAAAACGAAATACGTGCTTTTTCACAGTAGTTATTTTGCTCTTTAATCGGGTATATAACATAATGAGATGAAGACTATTAATCGTAAATATTATTTACTGGCATAAAAAACTAAACTGACTAAACTTAATTAGTTCATTTAATTATGGCAGCTTACTTTGTTTAAAGCTATTTTTATTGTATTTTTTCATGATAATATTAATACTAAAATTTCTTCAAGTTATTTTAATTATGAATATTTTAAAAACTTAAGCTAAATTATTTAAATAGAAGACTTTCTTACTTACGTTAAACTTAGATTCCTGGGTTTGACAAAAAAAACTGTTAACTAGTTTATGAATGACCTAAAAATCTTCTGAATGTTAACATATTATTATTATTTAAAACTTATTATTTTAATTTCTTTGGTTTCTTATGGATATGATATCATTGCTTATGCTATGCTCTTTCTGCAGATTTCCATTAAAGAAATTGATAGGTACAGTAGTAGCATTTTCCAGGTTTATGAATACCATTCTCAATACTATTACATACGCTACATGCTTTCCTAACTAGCCAAAGCCTACAACCTCCACGTTTTCTTCCTCTATTTTACTGTTTCCTATTTTACTCAACATCTCCATGATCGGATTTGTCACTCAGACATTTCTTTAATTATCATAAACCCTCATATCCATATATTTTCTAAAACAAGGGGGTGTGATAAATATTTCTTGTAGTACATTGTCTCCTTCAAGTGTGTGATCGAAGAGGAGATAGGAAGCTTCAAAAAAGAGAATCTTCGCACTTATTTCGCATATGCACTTTTTTTACGTTGGTAAGTTTTTCTGCTTCCAAATCTCGTGGAGTGATATATAGATCAATATAGAAGAATATTTTCTATTCAATAAATTTTGTTATTCTCTCTTTCTGTTGCTAAAAGGAGAGATACAGTCAGATGATTTTGATTCAAATTCAGTCTGGCATTCGGTTGTTCACCCCTTTTCTTTCCTTTTAACAGTGACCACGGTTCAAGGATGTAATTTACTATTATTTCTAGAACACATTGTTTCTACAATTTTTTGTATCGAGTTTTCTTCTTACAGGGCGAGCGGGGTAGATTAGTAAATAGAGTGCGGAGTCCCCATGGTGGAGGTTCCGGTTTCAAATATGGCTCTGGCAGATAAATTATTGACCTATATTGGATCAACAAGCCCTCTGGAGTTTACCCAGCCTTTAAAAAGTGTATGCCCTTTATCGGAGGAAAACCTGGGGGTAGAGTCGGACAAACCACTTCCCTGCACAATCGTTGTAGAAACAGTACAGTATGTACCATATCTGTGCCCAAGACCCTTCTTGGGTTGTAGTGGTACAGACTTTTTTTTATTTTAAAGAACTTTCTGGTCACTAAAAATATCGTTAGTTAAAGAAAACGAAAATGGCGTAATACCATATATGTAATAGTACGGATAAGGAAAACTTGTTAAGGGTAGTTTTTTTTTCTTCTGTTTTCGTATTTTTTTTTAGGCTAGTCCGTATTTTTCTTCTTATTTCCGATTGATATATCTTCCCCTAACCGTTTTTATTACTACAATCTTCATTATTTTTCCTATAACTTTATGATAAGTATTTTTTTAAAGTAGCCTGAAAAAAACACAAATCTCTTTAGAGCTACTATTTCGGCTTCCCGAAATTATTCTTTAATCTCTTATTATAATAACAGGTTATAACTAGCATCTCGCGAGATTGTACTTACCTCAGTTGATTGCCTTATCCATCGATATTTATTTGATTTAAAAGGTTGTAAAGTGCGCTGTGGTTCGATCCATATTCAGTACCCCCGGAAGAAAATTACTTTTTGTATTTTAGCTCAACTGTATTGTCTGATGACAGGCAATTTTCTACTCCAGCGACCTTGCATTATGCCATGCGGATATCTATGGGCTCGAAAAAATTATTTATAATTTTAAGGTCAAGACGATCTTGGTTTTTCCCACAAGATCTTCGTACTTTTGTCTACCGAGTAAAGACAAAAATAATTAAACTATGTAAAATTATATAAATCCTACAAATAAAATACGCTTTGACAGGAAGCCTTAAAAAGTAGAAAATAATTTTAGAATAAGAATAGAATGATGAACAAAAAAGTTAATTTTATCGCGAGTAAGCGTGGGGTGCTTTTTAAAATACTCTCATAATGACTCTACTTTTATTAATATCAGCCATTAAAATACTTACAGCAGTTAAAATCAAGCACCCCACGCTTTTTTACGATCAAAGGATTTTTTCGTTCATCATTCTATTCTTATTTTAACCTTTTTTAAAATTATTTTCTAGTTTTTAATTTTGTTTTCTATTCAATAGAGTTTTTAGTTTTTAAACTATAATTTATTTTCTAATTTTTATCTCGCCTTGTCATAAACGTGCGTTCTTTAGTTATTTTTCTTATGTTAATTCACCTAGAACTTCTTAATAATTCTTAATAATATTATATAATTCTTAATAATAACGTAGACAACAACAGAATGAATTTCTGTAAAGCTTCTTTTTTTATCTCCTTAAACGATTCTTTAATCCTTTGTTCGAACCATAGTTTAATATTTACAATAATTATAACTAACGCTAATATTCATTTTGTACTTTTTAGTTCAGCTAGCTACAAAATCACGTTTTTAAAATACATATTTTTTGTTACAAACTGTACGGAACTCCCCAGCTAATCAGTAGGCATTACATTACTGCTAGTAGGCATATTCTTGTCTCAAAGATTAAACATTCTATGCCTTAGTACAAACCTTGGCATACTTAGTACAATACTTGGCACAAGACTTTACTGTGTCTTTGGATATGAAAACCGCCAATTTTGAATATCATAGTCAGAATAATGGGACAAACTTATTAGTGCATCTTACAATTATTGTATTCGTTGGTCCTTGAAAAGTGTACAAAGTTTCAATTTAATTCGATGCTTAAAGTCGGAGCTACGTACAAATGTAAAAGCGTGTTAATAAGTCAAATGGGGTACAATACATGGCCTACTAGAGAGTATGTTGATATTGTGGTAGACAGTTTCTTCTCGTTTAAAATTGTAATGATCTTAATATAATTTTTAATGTTTTATACCAGTAATAAAAATTCCTAAATGCTAATTATTTATAAAAAGGAGAGGTTTGTATCTAATTAGGAATTAAAATGTTGAATAGGCTGAGGGTGAAATGAGTTATTGGGGCTCCTTGAATAAGTACAATCCGCCTTCCTAATTAGGGACTACCATTTAAAGCGAAACTGTTCTTTAATTCATTTAACAAGGTAATGCCCGAGTTTAAACGCCATTTAGGTGTAAATTGAAGAAAAGAAAACATTTAAATTTTTGTTTTACGATACTCGGAGGACCTGAGTCTTCACAATTCGAGAAGTGGAGGAGTTAAAGCTCCTACACCTGCAAGCCAACTCCATCCTTTCTACCAACTTCGTATTGAGATTAATATCTCTCCAGGATTCTAAATCAGACTTAGAAACTTATTATCCGCGTAACTTTATTGCAACAATTGTTTTTAATAATTCGCACCAACATTGCCACCTTGACCTACTTTCCTTTTTTTTGGTAATGGATTCATCATCTTCCTGAGTACCGAAAAAGGAACAGGGAAAGATGAAACTTCTTCTTGAGATCAAGTTGATAATTTACGACCGACTTTCACCCAATCCTTCTCACTTTCCAACGGACGCAGTTGAAAGCATGAATAAAATAAATAGGGCTTAAAACGTAAAACAGAATAGTCGTATTTCTCGGTCGTGGTGCAGAACCGAAAAAAGATACAAATTTAAGATGACTGAATACAAACAACGTACATCAAGAGGGATAATCTCTAGGGATATTTTTTTCTTGGTAACATATTGAATAATTGTTCCTTAATAATTTGAATAACTTTTTATACATTTGATTATGTTTATAAATTTTAAAACTAAAAAGAAAATCGTTGTTTGAATAACGATCTGAAGGATCTCTAGATTCCTTAGGTCCGGATTCAAATCCGATTCATTCAGAACAACAAATCAGCACGCTACACACCGTGCTACCACACTCCTGTACGTAATTAGTAATAAATAAAAAATATCTCTGTGTTTAGTTTTATTCCATGAAATGAAAAATTAAACCATATTGTTTCATATAATTAGCAGTGAAAAGATTATTTGAAATATTTCTGTATTTGTAATAAAATCACAAATATATTAATATTTTTTTGGCTTCTATGGCATGAATGATACAAAATGACATGCATAAAGGCAAGTAGAAAATACCAAGTGTTAGTAATCAAATAACGTAGCTAACTTAGAAGGTCATATTATTTTCAGGAGGCCTCGGAGGATTATCGGGAATTGAAGAATCAGCTAGGTTTGGGTGGGAATAAAGTTTGTCATGAAAGGACTGGTGTCGGGTTCAGGCCAAATCAGCAACGAATGGGACATTGAGGTCATTATAGATAAATTTATTCATAATAAATTAATGATTTATATTAATTAAAGAATATTAAGGATTTTGGATTTTAAGGATTGGATACGAGATCAATTCGATGGCTCAGTGGAGCCCCAAAGCTATATTCCTTAAGTCCAAATAGCCCTTGTAATAGTCATGCATATGAATATAATATTAGTTTATTTTCTGTCAACAACTGTATGTTCATTATTTGATTCTTTCGCAAGTAACTTGAATGCATGAAATCCTCTCGAAGATTGGTACTGAAACTACAAATTGGTGATATTAGCAGTACTCCACAAATTCAAATGAGTAAGCCATTTTTAAATTTTAACCATAAATAACACATTTTCACGAATTGTATTCTTCCAGATAAAATACGGCTTTCACATGATGTTACGATTGATAGTTTTGCGACCCCATTGCTCTATTCCTAGCCGTCCAATATGAGAGTTGCCGATAGGGTACGAGTTGGTTGCACCTTAACTGACACAAGAGCAACCACAAACCTAATAAATTCTGGTTCGATTGGAATTGGCTGGGGATTGCCAATGGCAGGAGTGCCCCTCGCGCTTTGCCAGAAATGAGTCCTCACAGTTTTAATTTCCGTTTGTCGGTGATGCTTTTCAACCTCTAAACGGATCAAAAAACGTTTTTATTTTAAGTAATGAACTTTACTAATTGATCAAAGAAAAAAAATAACATTTCTAAAATTTTAGGTTAACGCTTATATCCTTGCAGAACATTTGATGCTCAATATGACAAAAAATATTAACACTACAATAAAAAACAAAATAATATTATATAATAACATTTAAAATTTTAAAAAGTTGTTTCTTTGTTTATTTAACGTCACTTTATTCTGCAATGGCTAATCGGACGATGCTACAGTGGGAGCTCTAAATTTTGCCTAAGTTTAATTAGAATAAGGATTTTTAACGAGAAACTGACATGGTACAGGCTCGGTACCCCTCCCCGTTTAACGTCCGTTCTGAAAAACGGCATATGTAAGGATTTTTTACTCCCTTTAAAAAATCCTTGGAACACCTGCCGGGCTACGAAACAGCGATCTTGGGCTTATTCGATTGTTAAGCTGACCACTATACCACAGATCGCCTCATTAAAAGAAAAAAAAAGTTACCTTTCACACTCTAGTAGAATTTGAGGCTATATTCAACCGTTGCCGAGGCTATATCATGGTAACGTTGGATGAGTTGGCCCTAGAGTAATGAACAGCTGAAAAGTTGAACTAATGTAATTTTAGAACCCACATATGTCGTTTTAACTCATTTATATTAATAAATAGTATATTTAAACATTTATTTAGGTCGACCAAATGTATTTATTTAACGTTTTTTCAAAACGTTCAAATAAAGTCAGAGTTATTTGCTTGTATAAATACAATTATTGAAACCTGCCCCCCCCTCAAAAAAAGGAATTCGAAATAGTACGTATGATTAACAGTAAATTCGGCTAGACAATGGTGAATAACAATATTACTGTTAAAAATATCTACAGCCCCGCTGAATAAGTGGCTAAGTCGAAGTCGGTCTAAAATGAGTTTTGTTGTATTAAGGGAATCGGAAACGTGTTATTTTCGTGGTGCATAAGTGGTTAATTTAGTATCAGATTACCTATACAAATATCACCCGTGAAGGGTCTGGGGTTAAGTAAATGATAGAGACTGTACTGTTTCTTGGACAACGGTTTTGCAGAGAGGCAATTTGTCCTAGACCACGCTCAACAGCCGGATTTCCCCCTTACTTTTGGTAGCCACTTTATAGAGGCTGGGTGAGCCCCTGGAGTCCTGGATCCCATAGGGTCTATTTCCGGCCGCTGAAATATTAATCAAAACTCTGCCAGCTAGCGGGCCTGGCACGAGATCTCTACCACTGAGCCGCTGCGCTCCCTAGGTAGCATATTATTTAAAGTAATATTGAGAACGAGAATTTAACAATAAAGAATATCCTTTACTAATGAACCGAATCGGGTATAATTATACGAAATTGTAGGAGGATAACAACTGCTAGAGACTAGAGCGCTTCTATTAGCCCTTCTTGTAATTGAGGGTAGTTTATACTCAACGATGGCTGAGAGGTCAAAGAAGCGCTTCTCCATTATCTTTCTTTCCCCGGCCCTCCGCTGAGCAGATTTCAACTAATCGTCCTCTCAGTTCTACTCGTCCTGATAGCTCTTGTATTTTTTTCTCTCTTGTTCCCGGTCAGCTGAGTAGAAGCACTGTCTGGTCTTTTTTCCACTTTCGGGATGGAAATTATCTAAGATAAATGAAAGGCTTTTGTAATAATCTGATAGATAATATTGCTGTCATTAGAAAATAACTGGGCTCAGTAACAAACGAATTTTTGGAAAGTTAATAACCGCTGTGCCGAGCGGGAAGCGTCTGAGGGGTCGACCGAGACGTAGGTGGAAATATTGCCTTAAGAATGATCTGACGGTTTGGGTTTGGGTAATGGCCCGTGGACAGAGGTTTGTAAGAAGAGATTGGTGCTGTCGGCGTCGAGGCTTCGTGTTCGCCAAGCCTTATTGTTATTATTAGAAAATCAAAAAAATTAAATAGGGAGTCATGAGGACTGCTGAGAGAAGTGAATACTAAAGACGTTGGACCCTGATTTCCCTTTACAATATTAAATATTATTCACCAATAAATAAACTCAAATAATTAATAAAATTCACAAATATAATTAATTAACTATGACCAAAACTATGGATAATTTATCATTTGAAAAATCTAGAGCAAGAGTCAGCACTCTTTTTTTGGCTGCGGTTCAAAATCATCCAAAACGTTAGTAATAAAGAGGCGTTTGGGTCGGGCATATTTTCTTATTCAAACATAATTTTAGTTATAAGAATTAATTTATTAAAAAAAATTAAATTGGCAGCAGTCATGAGTACTGCCGACATAAATTAAAACACAAAACTTTGGAATATCTGTGCTAGTTTTGAATTTCTAAATCAATCGTAATTTATATTTGTTAATTTAAATTACTAACATTAGCCTGGTTTTCACATACATTGACACTCCAAACAATAATGAAATACATTTTCATGTAGTTATTAATCAAAACAAATAGTGGGATCCACAAGCTCAATAAAAATATCGATAATTTAAATTGAAATATTAATTAGTATATAGTTATATTATCTTTACCTTGTATTTGTATTTACTTAGATTTTATTTTTATTTTTAGGATTATTATCATAGTTAAGTTCAAAACATTTAGATCACTTGTAGTTTCGATAATTTCATTAAACAAGACATTTAGTTTAGTTAGTTTTATATGCGTTCCAACAAGGGTTGCCTCAACTAGCCAGAGCAGAGCTCCATGCCTCTCGATCCATCCAATCTTCTTCTTGGAGACCCCGACCGCCGATCTCCTCTTGGACTCCCACCATACACCTGCTCCTGGGCCGTCCGCGTCCTCTCCTCCCTTCCACCAATCCAAAACTCGGTACAGCAATCCTTTCATTTGTACATATATCCACGTCCATCCTCTGTCGAATTACTTGGTTTCTTAGTTTATTCAGCCTGATGACCCGGAGACACCTCCTCCAGAGATCAATCTGCACCTTTGAGTACATACTTGAGCTCATAGCCCAGGTTTCCGAAGAGTTAGTCTGGATAGATTCGACTATCTTTGTGAAAAAACGTCGTTTATTTGCTGTATATATATCTGTATTCTTTAGTTCTGGTTACCATGCTGTACTGAGTGATATTCTGGTAGCCTTTCGGGCTTGCTCCATCTTTTTTCTGACTTGTTACTCAGACGACCCTGTTGTATCCAAATAAGATCCCAGGTACTTAAATACAATAACTTTTTACAGACCTCCCTGTCCACCAGAAGCGCATTAGTAACAGAATCTCCAACGGCCATATACTCGGTCTTCCCGAAGTTAATTTTTAGTCCCACCGTTTCGTAGCACTTCTTTTGGCTATACACCATCATTTCGAATTAGACCTTCCGCCTCGCAAACACGACATGGTCGTCATCGAAGAACAAGGACTGTAGCTGTTCCCCATCAATGAACAGTCCAACATTCCCACACTGCCTGTACCATTGTTTCACAGCCTCGTGAAGGTATATCTTGAAGTGTGCGGGTAACATGCTACACCCTTGCTTCAATCCCTTAGTACCATGAAAAGGGTCTTATCTGATACATTTCGTTGCTGTACTAGTATATGTGTCTCACAGCCTTTATCAGAGCCCCGCTAATGCCTGCTTCTTTAAGTGCTATCCATAACCTCTCTCAAGGCACAATGTCATAAGCTTGCTCAAGGTCTATAAATACCATGTGGAGTTACTTCTTCCTTCCCTGGGACTTCTCAATGAGTTGACGAACAACAAAGTTATTGTCCGTACATGACCGTCCCGCTGTGAAACCTGCTTGTTACTGAGGGGTAGGGTACGCTTCTTCTAACTTGTCTCGAATCAGAATATAATAGAAAAGTAACTTTATTCTGGAACTAAGTCCCTTTAGAATAACAGGTGTGAACAGGAAAAAAAACATAATATTTATCTGGCCAGAAGGCTAAATGTTACAAATCATAAAGCGTGTAAAAAATGAGAGATAACAATTTAAAAAGAAATATATAAACAAAAATAATAGTAAGTAAATAAACAGTATAGATCTTGATAAGATATTAAGCAATCAAAGAGAGTAGATAAATCCATAGCTTTTGTTAGATGCATGAGCTAGCATGCAATAATTTCTTTAATGATGTAACGCTTTTCAAAAAGCAAAATTAAAAGAACTAAATAACACAATGAGTTATTCTATACATTACATTATAAGCAAACGACTAACCTGCTTGGAGAGTATCCTTCTGGGAAGCTAGGAGTTGTTGAAAAAGCAAGGATTTGAATAATTATAGAGAGGGAGTTTGACTGATATTAGAAGGGATTGAGTTCCACACTGTGGTGGAGCGGGCGAGAAAGGAACGTTCGAATGCTTTAGTTCTGTGTGAACGTATATAGAGATCAGAAAGGCGGGATCTTGTTTTATGGCGTTGAACTGAGGATTTGAATTGGAGGAGACTGTAGATATATGAAGGGTGTCGAGAGTGAATGGATTGGTATAAGAATGAAAGAGGAAATATTGTCTTCGGATGGGAGGGAAGAGCCACTTTAACTCATCATAGAGGTGGGAGACGCGCGATCGCTTCGGAGTACCAAGCACAAATCTTAGAGAGCAGTTCATTATTCTCTTTAGTCTGTCTTCAAGCATTTTAGAGGGGCCTCCATATACCACGCTACAATAGTCAAAGTGGGGGAAGATGAGAGAAGATATGAGAAGCTTACGGGAAGATTGTGTAGCCTTCGGGATATCTGGGCGATGTGGGATTTCCATGAAAGGTTTTGGTCGATGGTGATGCCTAGGTTTTTCACAGAGGAGGTGATCGTGATAGGATGATCGTTTAGGAGTAATGTTGGGAGGGTGTGGACGGATGTAAGGAGGGAATTGGACCCTAAAACAATGGCCTGAGTTTTCATTGCGTTCAATTCCAGTTTGTTCAGCTTTGCCCAGGCACAGATCCTATCTAGGTCTTCCTGAATACTAGCGAACGCCATAAATACCTCGGAAGGAGGAAAGGACAGATATATTTGGAAGTCGTCAGCATATAGATGATGGGAACAGTGGTGAACAGATTTAGGAAGATCATTGATATAGCAGTTGGACAGAAGAGGAGAGATACTTTGCCCTGTGCCACGTCTGAGGAGAGAGTGAGGAAAGAGGAAAGGGGATGATTAGGTATAGAAACTGCTTGAGATCTATCAGAGAGGAAGGATTGGAACCATCGGATAGAACTGTTAGAAGACGGCATTGATTTGAGTTTGCTAAAAAGGATAGAATGGTCCAAGGAATCAAAAGCTTTAGTAAAATCAAGAAGGATAAGCACTGTTAGTTTTTTGTCGTCCATAGCGGGATGTATGTCATTGGTGATTTTACTCATGAGGGTCCTATAGTGATTCTCCCACTCCCACTAGGCTTGTGTCTGTCAGTATTGAAATTTAGAATTGTTACTCAATTGTTAGTTTATTTGCGGAATTAATAAAATTAGTAATGCTTGTCATGAGGTGTTCTAGCCAGGGGGGAGTTTCGTCATAACTTGTCTCCGATATGGTCCGTTCGGTCCACCGGGATGGGTGTCGAGGCTGATCTTTCATCGGTCCGTCTGTCCGTCTCTGAGCCCTGGGGGGGGGGGGGGGTTTCTTTGGCGCATTGTCTTTCGCGCAGGGAACACTCGCACTATGACTTAGAATAGAAAACAGTTTGATGTACTTTCTGTGAAGTTCACCTTTTGGTTGAGCATTCCTCATGGCATCTTCGGGTTGGTCCATTCACCATCTTCTGTCTTTATTTTTCCTGGCTGAGCTGGCTTTGTTTGATGCCGCTGAGGTAGATGCTGCTGGGATCGCTGTAGATGAGCTTGTCCCTGTTACAGGCTCCATCGTCGTGCGCTACTCACTCACTGGAAAGGGGGGGGGGACTTGCCAGAGCAACGCTGCTCTTACCCAATAGACTGGGAAGCTTGTTCCACCCAAGGTGTGGGCTGTGACAGCTCGAGGACGCTATCTAAACAAGTCCAAAAATAATAGAGCTAAAAGTTGGTCACCGTAATGTCTCCATTCTAAGAGGATAGATATCACTATGGAAACCTACGTGACTCTTTTTTCAAGTCTTTTAAATATTGTAACTCAGAGTAACCGTCCTGGTTTTTATATCCCAGCGGTTACCCTAGTAACCGTATCACTATCAGTAACATATGTTTTATGTGTGTGTATATATATATATATATATATATGTGTAATCTTCTTTATACCATTTTACATTTTAACATGTCCATAATATAACCTAAGGAGCAAGGAAAGACTATTTGATGTATTTGGTAACCAGAAAAGCTAGATTTTTTTAAAGGGAAGACGCAGGATTTAATGTACCTTGGTGGTTGAGGATGTGATATACGGTCCTTGGTTGGGAAAAAAATCTTAGATGTTCTTAACAGGTCATCTCGGCTAAAAGTAAAGTTTCTTAGCCGGAAAGTATTCATAATAAATGGCTTCAACTGGGTACTTGAACTTCTGAATAAAACGCCTTTCCGACGAGAGTACTTTCTGGACGATGGAATCACAAGGAAAGACTATCTGAGCTGGAGTATTTACTAAGGAACTCGAGAGTTTGAAACTTTTGCAAAGGACTCTATTCCACTTTTTTATTAGTTTTAGTATTTATATTGTCCAGGAATAAGATTTATGTAGCTTAGATTAGTTAGAAGACCAACAACCTTCAAGATGAAATAAAACATTAAAAACACCTGTACATGGTAGAGACTGTATTATTTCTTGGACACGGTTGTGCAGGGAGAGTAGATCACGCTCAGCCGCAAGATACCCCCCTCTTATTTAGTGAACCCAATTTCTAGAGGCTGGATGAGTCACAGGAGGTTCATAGATCCCATAAGATCCGTCTCCGGCTGCTAACAGACTAAATGTAAGTTTTGATAACAGCGGTATCTGAACCGAAGACCTTCTTCCATATTGATCCTTTTACGTCCTAAAATGTCTTCTTGCTTATTGTCGATATTTCGCACCAGATAATGCTACATTTGTTGCCTCTTTTAGTCGTTTAAAAAAAATGAGTGGAGTGGCTCAGTGGTAGGGCACTAAGTTGCCATGCTAAAGATCCTGCTTTCAAATTTCCCGCTTGGAAAGACTTTTTTAAATCTATCCTATGGGACCTAGGACTCTCATGGGGCTCACCTAGCGCTATAAAGTGGGTACCCGAAATAAGTCATCTAGCACAAATCACCTTCCTACACAACCGTTGTCCAAAAAACAGTACAGTCCCTACAATGTACTTAACCCCAGTATAGTTCATATACTAGTATAACTATTTCTTTGAATATATTCAATGGAATGCCCTCAGCTACCGCTTTGAAAAAGAGATACAGCTGAGCGCATTACCCAAATATACTTTGCTAAAACATGCTACTGGACCAAATCACCTATTGAAACAGGTTCAAGCACCAGGCACAAGTTTTTTTTAGAAAATTTTGGAAACGTGACATTATTGAAATGGTTTACTGCTCAACAGACCCCACCCTTACATTTGTTTTCTTTATGAAGGTTAGGAGTTAAGAACTTATAGCTATTGTAACTGTAATTTTGGTTATCGCTTTTAAAAATCAGTGCCCCATTTTCCCTTTTTAAGGCAAGAGCTCTTTTGAGTGAGAGTAATTCTGGAATCATTTTTATTCATCTATTATTCCATGAATAGCCTTCAATTTGAATAGTCTTTTCCTTTAATAACGCTGACCTTCGCCGTCTGCTGTACGGTAGCTCCTCATCGTTTAACTTTTTATTCCAGTTAATATAACTTTTTTTTAATATCTTTAATTTATAATGTATCGATTAGTGTTTTTCTTCGTTAGTTTAACTGGAAAGGAAATTAGGCATGTGTGTTACGCTTCATTTCCTACAGGAATAACATTAAGTAAACAATCTCAGTGACATCTGAGGTAATCTCCCATAAAAAGAATGAAGCAAAACTTGGACCGTGTATAGTTTTTTTTTCAGGTACGTTACGTATTTATGTATAAGGTGTTTCCATTCGTACTTATTGTTGATTAAAACCCATTTTAGTCTATTTAAATAAAAATTCACTATGCGTTTAATTTTTTTGTTGAGAGCTCCCAGATTTATGTTTGTTTCATTGTACTGTTTATAAGGCACAAGGGTGTGATTTGGTCGAGATCAGGCTTGACCCCTAGGTTTCTGTATTTAGAGGCTAAGTGAGCCCCTGGAGAGTCAAATAAATAACCAACTTATCTTACCAATGACGGCCTCCAATGCGCTCAGTAAGTCAGCGCTTTACACACTCAGCTATACTGGTATAATACCGCTGCCCACTTTATGAATATTTTAAGTTAATCAACAATTTTCCATCAAGGAGAGATTTTCTCATAAAATTATAGCTGATTAAAATTAGCTCCTTCAAAATGCTAATTTTGTATTTAAGCCTTCAATAGCAATTATTATAGCTTTTTAATTCACGAACTAGTATTCCATTTCCAAGATTTTTTTTTTTAGTAAAGGCATATTTTGAGTTGTACCATGTTTGAACTTATAATGTTGAACTTGAAGTTTTATGGGTATAATGACATGTCGAAATAAAAAAAGTTTCAAGCTTTGAAAAAATTTCTATTGGTTTATAAAAGAATAACCATCATTACAATAGGAATGCTTTGCTTTACCAATACTCAAATTTCCTTCTTTTTTTTAACATACAAGAAACATTCAAATAATAATTGAAAAATGAGGATTTTTGAGTTATAGTGTTCTTTTAAAGAGGCGAAGAATGAAAATCGTAATTCATTAAAAAAAAAGTGCATTTATTAATAAACATTGTGAATATGTTCACCTTTATAAAGAATCTATGAATATTTATTTATCTCTAGTTTTTAATGACTAAGTATTTTTTTATTATTACATTAAACTATGTTATCAATTTTTGATAAAACCCAATAACCGCAAACATTAACTTGCTATTAATTTCGAAATCTTGTTAACTTAGCCGTAAACCAATTTTTAAATCTTGAAAAACCCAAGGCGCTCTAAGTATCTTCCATTAAGTATTAGCCCTTAATCAGCAAGATATTAAGAAGTTCTGGTCTTTCCCAGCTTTTTCATTAGCCTAATTTTCATGAAGTTTACAACCTTATTTTTAATTTTTTTTTTTATCGCAATGTAGCAAATAAAAAAATTTATTTCTGGAGATTAGTTTCCTTAGAAATAGATCGTATTAGAATAAACTAAAAGTATTATATCATATTATATAATTGTATACTAAGCAATTGTTTAAGTTATGGCATTGTTATTTTGAAGGACCGATATATAACCGTTGTTTTCTTTTCTCTCCAAACAGAGAAATAAATTTAATCGTTTGAAAAATGTTGTCAATCGAATCCTCCTAGCTTATTGTTTTATTGTATTCCGCCAGGTAGGTAACAAACTTGGGAGACACGCCCAAATATAAAAATAAATAAATGGTGAGGATGGGGAGGGAGGCAATATCTGTTAATTACCCGGTCCCTGGGACAATTATATTCCGTTCGGAATTTCAATTAAGCGTTGCTCATCGCTTACCGCTCCGCGTCGGATCATTTTACGCTCCGTTGTATTCTACCTTGTTTTATTTTTCCCATCAATTTAATATATATATTTTATTTTATTTTTAAACCTCGTCCATCATTTTTTAGAATAAGCGTCATAAAGTGTTCAGTTATAGGCAATTCAATCAACAGTAATTATGTGTAATCTTATTATTAGAAAAAATAAACCTGTACAACTATAACTCATGATGAGTCTGTACTGTGCTAGACAATGTACTGTTTCTTGGACAACGGCACCCCAAATTGAGAGGAGAAACCTGGCGATTGAGCGTGATATCGGACCAATCATCTCCCTTCACAATCGTCTTAAAAACAGTATACTATCTAACATGTGCTAAGCCAAAAAACCTTCCAAAATTGTAGAGGTACAGTTTTTATTTTTTTACCTACGACAATCAAGAAAATTCTACTTTATATTCATTAAATACCCGTATAATTACTACAGATTTATTAGATCAGTATAAAGATGTGAAAATCTATTAGATTCAAAAATAAACACTATGTTCTATCCATGATTTTCTAATTTAAAAATTACTATTTTTAATTTCTTCGAAAATTATAAAATGTAAGCTGAAAATAAAAAATATTCAAATAATCACAAGTTGTGTATTAAGGTCGCCTTATGCTGTATCACAAATCATATTCATTACTTTACCAACAATGACACTCCTGAACAACAAATTCAATTATACTAACTCCAGCTCTGAAACTAGTTCAATAACTTAGTGGGGCTGCTCGGAATAAGTTTTTAAATAGTTATTCTCTCCACTTTAATTAATTGCTCTAATATACAACAAAACATAATAACTATTTTTTGTTGCTTTGTGATTTTTTTTTTAATTCATGTCGTAAAGTAATAAATTAAGCTCTCCAAGATGAAAATTGTGGGCCTAGGATTTTTTAAAGGGAGTAAGGACCCGTTTAACGTCAGTCCTTTGGAAGTGACGTTAAACGGGGGTCCCGATGTTCGATGCCAGGTATTCGTTAAAAATTCCTATCCTAATTAAACCTGGATAGGCAACATTTTAAGCTCCCTCTGTAGCTTCGTCCGATTAGCCATTTCAGCATTTAAATTTAAGTGACGTTAAATGAACAGACACGATAAAAAATAATC
Source organism: Troilus luridus (assembly GCA_964056705.1). Lineage (NCBI taxonomy): Eukaryota > Metazoa > Arthropoda > Insecta > Hemiptera > Pentatomidae > Troilus > Troilus luridus. The sequence goes on from OZ057414.1 coordinate 50,713,646, forward strand.
TGTAAATAAGTAAGTGCTGTTGCTTCAACTTTTATTCTAGGGAGAAAAGGAGAGACTATTATAGACGACCTATTTGTACAAAAAAAAAGTGTTATGAAAGACAAAATCCAAGCTTTAATGGTTTAAATAATTAAAGCTTTAGGTACACAATTCGAGGATATCCAAAGCAGATAATTTATTTATTCTTCTACTACCCGTGAATTGACTCTCTGGAATATAAAGACCTTCTTGGGCTCAGTCAACCTTTACAACATAAGCCTAATATAACGCTAAATTGGAGAAAAACCTAGCGACTAAGCGTTGATCTCGGCCAAAATGAACTGATTGCACAAACAGTAAGGCCCCTCCTTTGTAGTAACGCCATTGTTGACGGGTTTCAGTAATAAAATATTTTTTTCTGAAATTTGGCACCTTTTAAAGTTTTGCGCACCTTGACAATCCCATATAATTATTTTAGACGTTTGATTTTAGTGAATAATGGTTTTAGGTCTAGGATAGCTCCTCTTAAAGGTCCAACTCTTTTTCTCTAAACTTCGGGTTTTTAATCGTATTATGGAAAATAGGCAGGTTGTTCTATTATATATATGGTGCTTTTGTAAAAGGCCCACCACTCAAAGATATGGATAATTCTTAAGGTCTCGTTACATTCCTTTTCTATTCGTTTTTTTTTATACACTATTATCTATTAAATGACAATTTCCGTTGCTCAGCATTAATGTTCAACTGTCCTCGATCCAAAATAACCGAAATGGCCTACAACAATGTTGAGACAAGACGGAATAGCAGGCAATCCCTAGAGGTCGCTGAAGACGCTGCCTAAGCAGACAGAGCTAAGGAAATGTTTGTACGAGTTCCTCGTCCTATATTGTCTAGGCTTGGGTTCCTCTGTCACTCCGCTTAGGTAAATATCATTTCCCAGTCTTATAAATACAACTTTTTTATAAGTAACGTGTAATTCTCTTGACCTATTTAAACAAAATTTATTTATTGAGTTTATTCAACTTAAATAAACTGAAATCGAAACGTCGCCTTAAGAAGTTGAAATAGACTGACTGAAACTCAAGAACCAAAACGTAATATTTCCATAACAGTCAAGATAGGTAGAAACCAATATATATATAAAGTTGCATGTGCCTACAAAGAATGACCGAATGGTAAGATTCTATTCTTTGGCAGCTTTAAAATGATCACAGTTGGTAAATCGATCCTCGATAAATAATGACGACAATCGAAATAAATATATGCTTTCGAATATATATATATATATATATATGCTTTTTCTGATAAGGAGGAATTGGGGCGGAAAAGTTGGGAAATAAAAATTGCATCGTACATAGGACGTAGGATATAGGACATAGGAGAAGGGAGTAATAGGATTGGAAAGTTTTAAGGGCTCGTTAGCCATTGATTGTATGAGCCCGCGGTGTGATGATAATATATCCTGATATATTCCTCTCTCTCTGTCGCGATTGTTTTCCTCCTCTGGGATTGACAAATTTAATAAACATTCAAATTATAATTTACCAACTCGTGTATATCATCCGTTTAAACTCTATTACGCCCGGTGTATATAGTTGAGGCTAGCAGAGTGTAAATATACTACCAGATTATTGCAGTTCCCAGTCCGATCGTAATATAAGAATTATTGAAATAATATTTAATGCTTTGCACTTGAAAATGAGTGGAAAGAAATGTACTAGAGGCTATAATGTTACAAGTATATTTCTTTACATAAATTAATATGTATGATCAGTTTTTTAATCAGTCATTAAGAAGTTTTTTCCTTTCGATTATTAAGATTTCGTCAATTGTTTTTTTTTACACTCTAAGCTCCCAATGAAATACAAAAGACTCATATACTATTACAAGACCTGTTTGCACTTACGGATATTCACTCCATAGAATTCAGCTATAGAATTCCCCTCCTATACAATCCAAAAGTAAGGAGCACTACTTTGTTACAAAAAAGCCACCCATAATTATCTTAATGCCCCATTTGTTGCTGATTTTACCCGAAACTCCTATCGATCCTTTCAGGAGTAACTTTATTCCCACTTAAATACACAAATTTTAAACTAGATACTTTTTCAATTCCTGATGACCCTGAGAGGCGTCTCAAAGGGAGGTCTCGCGATCTTTTAAATTTATTACACTATTCTCTACTTTATCTAAGCTTTTATGTATCATTCATTCCACTTGTTATTACAAAAAAAAACCTGTACCACTACAACCCGTGAACGGGTTTCGGGATCAGTACATGGTACATACTGTACTGTTTAATGAACAACGGTTGTGCAGGGAGGTCATTTCCCCTAGATTATGCCCAACCGCCAGATTGTCTCCCCTTATTTGTGTACCCAGTTTATAGTGGCTGGGTGAGCCCTAAGAGGGTCCTAAATCCCATATGATCCATCTTCGGCCGCTAAAAGATTAAATAAAAGTCAAGCCAGCAACGGGATTTGAACACAGTACCTTCGGCACGGCGACTCAGCACTCTACCAGTGACCCACTCCGCTCCCAGTTTTTTATTACAACGCAGTTGTAAATTTCAATAAAAGTAATTTAATCTATGACTATAGGCACTGACAGAATTAAGAAAAATAATTCCTTTCGGTGGGTCGACAGAGACCATCATCCAATTAAGGAGCTTTGGGCTAAGACTTTTGCGGAGAGACTGAAGGTAGTGTTGAAAACATTACTGTTCCTTACTGAGGAACCCTTCAGTCAAGGGTACCTTCTCCACTTGGCAACTCCGTAGCTCCTCAAGTACCACTTAGCCCCTTATAAGATCCACCCAGCCGGCTCCTATTAAACAACTTCTCCGGTAGTAGATCGCTCATTGGTCCTCTTTGGGTGGTCCATCTTCTTTAATTCGGAGTCTGCAGCTTTACTTAGACTGGTCCAATACTTGTGGGTATACTTTTGAAATATTTTAAGTTACAACTTCTGTTAAAATCGGAAACATATCAACGCTGTTCACGGTAGACAGAAATATACTAGTAGGCATAGGACTGTAGATACTCTTTTGTTTCCATATATAGGTTTAGTAGCTGGCACGCCATCTTGAGAAAAACATCGTGTGAAAGCTAAAATAACTCAACATTAATCACGAACAATTATGAGTGAGTAACTTAAGTAGTTAACTATCCCGACTGTGGACTGCGGAGAGGGAGAACCACCCAACTTAACTATATAATGTATTTATTTTCTTTTTCCTATGTTACCAAGTAGTTTTTAATTAGCTAAATAAAATGTTATAATTTTTTCAATAGAGTCGACTAAATTTTCATACAGAACCTTCATTGATCAAAGTCTTTTTTTGGGGGTGGTTGAGCGAACATTCCCGTTCTGTCATTGTGGACTTCGTTCAATAAAACAAATATATGTTGAGTGAGGGAGGAGTTAAATAAAAGGCATGATTTAAATTATACATACTTCCAACAAAAATAATCAACTTTCTACAAATACTATTAATATTATTGATTATTACTCTGAGCGGTGAGACTTTTTGTGAATGTTATATGTCCCTTTTGCATACGATTTACATACTTATTTGTTCTTAGTTTGCTACATGCATACTTCTAAGGACTTCTACGCCATGGTAATGTTGCGATATTTGAGGCAATATCATCATATGTGGCAGATGATTGAAACAGTTTTAGTAGGCAATTTTGTTCGATAGCAGGCCTAAGCAAAGTAAATGTTGGTCAACTGAGATTGATCAGAGCCAGGAGTATGACGAATTCGTTGCATATTGAAGATCTTATAATAAATAAAATAAAAAAAAACCGAAATGGTACATTTTACGAACCATGAAGAATTTTGGATTCATTACATGGTAGTTACTGCTCATATTGTAAATTCATATTTATTTTTTATAATAATTCCGGGAATTTTTTAGCTGCTATCATTTACAAAGCCACGAATAGACTAATTTTCTGTACTAATCTTAGTCAGCCTGTGGTTAATATCGAGTGTAAAATTAAAGTTCCAATAATAAGATATTGATTAATGTAATTCAAGATGAATTATGTCGTGTTTATTTTTAATTTTTATCCTCTTGAAAAATACTAATCGAAGTTTGCTTGAAATAGTGATTTTTTAAAAGAAACAAAGCTACCCAAAAATACTTCTATTAATAAATTAATATAGATTTTTACACCAGATTTTAGGAAAACAGGACAGTATATATATATATATATATATATATATATATATATATATATATATATATATGTTTTTTTCTTTATTCTCCTTTTTATTTTATAGGTCCCTTTTCTCCAAAACTGTTCTGAAAACTGCCTTTATCTTTTTCTAAGTATAACCAGGAACCATCTATTCGACACAGGGAGCCTTCCCTTGTTAAATTAGTTAAGATAAGGGGTTGTTATTTCTAAACGAAAAAGAGTAATTGGTCGCTGGCACAGCACTTCAATCAGGTCCTGTAACAATCAGTCATCGCCCGGTAGATTTCATTATCTTCCTAATGATCAGTCTTTCCTTTAAAGCTTTCTGAAATTTCTTCTCTGTTCTATTTCTTTACTCTTTACCCCAGGCACGTGATCTTCCCTTTTCAAATAATAGCCTCGAGTCTTTTTAAGGGTCCAATTCATTTTTCACCAAACAGGCAAACCCTTTCTCTCTTCAACTTGGAGAAAATCGAGGCGATTTAAAATATTTTATGATTTTCGTTTTATCTTGTTTATACCTATCATTTTATTTTTACATTGTATATTTCAATGTCTTATTTATTCAGTCCTGATGAATGCGTAAAATGCGGGTTGAAATGTTAATTTCTAAGTGGCTTACTATTTAAGGTTTTATATTTCTCTCTAAAATATTTTATTTTAGTTTAATGATTTACTCATTTAGTATTATTCATTTTAATTTAATTATTTCATCTTAAATTAGTGAAGATATTTCTTCTATTTCTGTGTTCCGATTCTGTTTCGTAGTATGTGCCATACCTTCGGTACATATGTATATGAACATATGTTTTCGTATATACAGAAGTTTGAAATAGACTTATTGTATAATTTATTTTGTATATATAATTGCTATATGTGACGCTATCTGGGACATTTGGAGTACCTAGCTAAATAGGGTAAGGAGCATACAACAGGGAGAGTCTCTTAGGGTTAAGAAATTATCTTACTCTTAAAACTATAGCCGACAACTCAAGATCCAACGAACTGGATGAAGCAATGGTCGAGAAATAGACAGACACAAATAGCGTCCCCCTTTCTTTGTAAGTAGTTTTAAAAGTTATCTTGTAACCATGATTAGCGCAAAAAAATATAATGGCATTAAAAAGGATCTTTATTTGATAAACAACTCCTGGTCAGTCAACCACGTCAACTTTTGGAGAAGAGAGGGATATTTCTCTTATTACTTATTGATATAGAATTACTAAACATTAAGTATAACGATCTCAGGTTGGCATCCCATTTTATTATTCAGATCAAAGGATCTGGTTTTTCCTTGAGATCATAGCTTGGGCAGTGACGCCAATATAGCAATATAATAATATTAAATGTAACTATACTTAAACATACATTCTAAACAACTTTAATGAATATATCAACCGTTCTTGAAAAGTATCTGATTTTGAATTCTGGTTAGCAGCGATATGTTGATGTTCTTTTTCATATTTTTCATACAAACTATGGTTCGAACCCTAGGTCTTCTATAAGATTACAAAAATGAGATTATAATATCTTATCACTTTCCCACAGAAGTTATGAGTAATGAAGGAAACCCCATAGCGAAAAAAAACCTCTCACCTAGGGTTGGTTGTAAATGTTCTGATAAAAGAACGAATATCAACTGCTTACATAGATTCGTATTGTAAGTGCTTATCCTACTTGGGTGGTGACGGTTATAACGGTCCTTTTTTTTTTCAGACCGCTGCTCAAAACACTATTATTGATCTATGATGCATGATGATGTTAACCCTGCCCATGGCCTGTGATTATTCAACCAGGAGCGACGCCTCCAATCCTAGACCTCTCTTTCCTTCATTTCCCCGTCAGCAGATTTACTGCAGCAGATAGTACTTATGTTGCTACGTACCTCAAGGGCTTCTGTAATCTTTGGATTATGGTTTAATTTCTGACATGGTGCACCCGTTAAGTCAAAGCACACAGTGATCACACACCTCAAATGCTGGTTACAAAATGCTTGAAGCATCCGTAACTGTTCACGTGTCTCTTCTACTCTTATTCGAATCTGCAAATTCAGAGTTTGGTCCTGCTTTCTGCAAATTTTCTTTTTCAAATTTCTTTTGAATTAGCTCAATGAGCCCAATTATCACTAATGTGACATCTTGGATATGTGATTCTATCGGATCTTTCGTAACGGTGATTATTTACATGGATTTTTGGTTTCAATAATTTAATTTTTCTGGTGATTTTAGTTGAAATTGTATTAACATTCATAATCATTCCATAAGGATTACATACTACATGTATCTCATGTCTTAGAGATCTATAGTAGTCCAAGTACTAAGTTATAGTACGGTAGTATTATTTCCCTGTCAAAGGCCTTAAGGAAGTCGACGAAACATGCAAACACATGCAGACTGACATCCCTTGCCCTTTGTATTAATGCTTGGATGCTAAATAGGGCTTCTACAGTTTCAAAGTCATTTATGAAACCAAATGGAGTATCAGATATGTTCTGTTAGATTTTTCAATAAATTTAGTCGTGAGTCATTAAGCTCACAGTCCTGTACGTTTGACATCTTTTGGTATTAGTCTATTTTGGTAAAATAAAGAAAGTTGAGAGATACCAGTCCTGAGGAAGAGTGTTATAAATTTCATTATAGAACAGGGTCAGAGTGTAAACTATTACACAATTTGGAATATTAACAAATTACAATATCTTTGTTTTATTCTATAAGGAATCATTTTTAAACATTTAATTTATTAATTAACAATAAGCACGTCTTAAATAAATTCGCACCCAAGATCTGCGTGGAAAAAGCTCCTATTGAATAGGACCGAATCACTGCTCTTAATTGAAAAGTCTTGCTCGCCTTGGGTTGTACCTATTGTATTTTATAATTCCTTCTAGAATTCCATTTGTTACACCACACGCTATGCTTTTACGTACACACTGAGACCCTTTTAAATCCTTAAAGCATGTAGGTATCCTATCCTTTGCTTATGTAAATTGCATAATTTACCGTTCCTTTTTATAAAACCTCGAGAGAAAGGAACGTTCCTGAAAAATCCAGGCAAAAATGGAAATATAAGGATTATTCTGCCTAGATACTTGGTAACTTGGACTTTGTTCCATTTTTTCTTTTTTAAATCTGTCATCCATTGACTTTAAGATTTTTTAAGGAAAAAAAGTCTGCTTTATAGCTAGATGTTAAAGCCCCGATGCATGGAATTCATGTTTCAAATCTACATACAAATGTAAAGTACCGAGTGTGAAACAAACGGTTGCTTCATGATTATTAATTGATATAAGCTTCATATAGAATCATCTATAATGCATCCACGTTAAACGACATAGATAAAATACTTTAGTTGATAAGCACTGAGTTTGAATGAACCTTGTTTTTTCACTATCTTGAAAAATGGCGTTTTTCACCTTCGATATTTATAATTGGTAATACTTACCAAAATAAACTTATGATTAGTTCAAACAAACGAACCCGCAAGCCCAAGATTGCGGGTTCGTAGCCCGGCAGGTGACCCTAGGATTTTTTTAAGGGAGTAAAAAATCCTTTGATACGCCGTCCTTCGGAAGTACCTATGTCAGGTACTCGTTAAAAATCCCTATCCTAATTAAACCTGGGTAGGCAAAATTTCGAGCTCCCACTGTAGCATCGTCCGATTAGCCATATCAGCATAAAGTGACGCTAAATGAACAAACAAACAAGTTCAAACAATAAGTGATGGAGTAGTTTAATGTAAATAGATTAAATTCGCAATGATTATGAACATCATTATAGCTGTAAGTGATCGATTGAAGTTGGAATATATATGTTTTATTAATTTACTTGCAATAATGTTTCTAAAACGTTTTTATAATAAAAAAAAAAACTGACTATATAAACTCACTTTGGATCAGTCCCACCATTTTTTTTAAACTTACAGTGACGATACAAGACTCAGTGATTCATTCCTGACATAATATGTTCCTTATATCTTATGTAAGTTTAGCAGCATGACTTATGACTTGGTTACCTACTTAGTTTCTTTGTTTATTTAAAAAAACAATTTTAACGCATTTAATTATTATCCTAAATGACACGATTTTTTTTTTTTTTTTTACTTAGCATACTATTAACAAAGCCAAATTAATAGGTTAATGTGCCTCCGACCTATGTTTCCGGGCACCGAGGGGAGCCGAAGCTCCTCCCGGATGGTTGTGGTACGTGCCCTCTCGAGCGATGTGCCTCGAACAATCCGTCTAAGGATGGAGATCAGGTGCTGGTGCAGGCACATCGGAGTTGTTTTGTAGAGGTGTCTCAAAAGCGGAACACCATACCGCATTATGGACTTATAAATTGGCAGTTTCAATCTCAGTAAGAGCTGCGGCGACACCAGCAGGTAGTAGAGCCTATGACATTTATGTCGGGCCAACTTCAACCTCTCCTGGACGTGCCTTGAGAAGGTGAGAGACCTATCAAAAGAGTTCCTTTACTATCGCCTCAGTCGCCTTCTGTGCTTTATTAAGGGCACGTTTGGCGCTGGTGGCATAAATCCCTATATCATCTGCATAGGCTGCTACCACTTCTCGTGGATGGCGACCACAGGTCCCGTGAAAATCCCGTGGCCCCAGCAGAGACCCTTGAGGTACTATATAGGTGGTGGTGCTAGAAGTCGAGTAGCAGTTCCCGACTCGCACGGCATATGATCTTCCACTAAGATAGCTCCGGATAAGGCGACACAGTGAAGCGGGAAAGCTAAACTCTTCCAAGCTTCGGAGCAGCTGTGTGTGAGACAGGTCTGGGTGCTGTCCAGTGAAATGAACGCCGTGGCTCTGTTGGTCCGCTTGCGCTCTATTATGTGCGCCTGCAGTTTGGCCAGGAGATCACAGGCGACTCCCCTTTGAAAACCATCCTGCTCAGGCGGGATGATCTTCTCCTCTCTGCAGTGCTTCGTCATATGGTGATGAACCAGCCTTTCGAACATATTACTCGTGTGAGAGAGCAAGCTGATTGGCCGATAGTGCTCCGGTAGTCCCCCTCTTTTCCCAGGCTTGAGTAGCGGCACTACGACGGCTTGTTTCCACGCATCAGGAAAATACGAGATTCTCATGCAGGTGTTGAATATGTTCAATAGAAAGGCTTTACCCTTCCTAGGAAGCATCTTCAACATCGCATAGGGGATATCATCTTACCCTGAGGCTCTGTTACCTTTCGTGCGTCCTAGTACCGACTCGAGCTGACCAAAGGTGGAGAATATTTTATCATTTATTTCAATAATTATTTATTCATATCGATTAATTATTTCCTGGTATACAATTATATATTATATCTTAATATTTGTAGTTTACTTTAATATGACCTATTTTTCAGAGAATTAATTGTCAGAAAGGAAATAGTTTATCTGCTAAAGTATGGATTAAAAAAATCAATTATAAATAAGGTAGCAACCCTGTTGAAAATTAGACTAATGAAAAAGCTGGGAAAGACAAGAACCTCTTAATATCTTGTTGAAGAAGGGGCAACAGATTGAATGGACGATACTTAGAGGGCTGTTGTTTTTTCAAAATTTAAAAATTGGTTTACACCTAATAATAGGAGTTCGAAATTAATAGCAAGGTAATGTTTGCAGGTAATGGATTTTTATTAAACATTGTTTAATTTAATAATTAATAATACACTATCATAAAAACTAGGTAAATAATAATAAATCGGATAAACATGTGAACAAATTCACAATGTTTAAATAAAAATGTACATATTTTTTTTCTTTGCCTTACAATTTTATTAAATCAATTCACAGTCTACATAATTCTTCAAAAAAACAACGTCCTTACTCTAAAAGTCTAATTATTCAGTCGAGCTATTTGTAAGTTAAAATAATAAATAATTGGGTAAAGCAAAGCATTCTTATTGTAATGATAGTATTGCAATGCTTTTAATAAGCATTTAAAGTTTTTGAAAGCTTAAAACTTTAGGCATTTTGATTATAAGTTAGGTCATTATACCGATAAAACTTCAAGTTCTTGAGATAATTCAACATGATACAACTCAGAATATGACTATATGAAATGTTCTTTCTTTATCAAAAACATGTTGAAAATGGAATGTCAGATATGCCGTTCCTGAAACAAAGCATACCTATTGCAATGATAGTATTCAAATTCTTTTATAAACATTTCGAAAATTTTCAAAAGCTTGAAATCTTTTTAATTTTAACTTATGTCATTATTCACATAAATCTACTAGTTCAAACACGATACAACTAAAAATATGACTTTATTAACAAAAAAACTGTTATAAATAGAGGATCAGATATGTCGTTCCTGTATTAAAAACCTTCAACCAATACAATCACTACTGAAGATTTAACCCAAAAATGCTAAAATTTGTATAGCAATGTCGTTGTATATTCAGCATCAAATATATTTCCCCCTTGGACATTTAAATGCACATGATAATCCGTTACCTCTTAAACTGAATATTTTTATAATATTATAAAGTAATATGATAAATAATTGGCCGCTATCGCTGAAGGATGAATAATGTCTTAAGGTATTCAAAAATAATAAAGTTACGTAGATTATTCGATCCAAAAAAGGATGAGACCCCTCGAGATTACATAACGCGGAATTGCTAAGCATACACCCGGTTAATATTATTCAAGTGATAGCGTAAGAATGATTAAGATGGGCATGCAAAAGGGCTGGAATTAGTAAAGAACGAATTCTTAAGATATTATTAAGTGCTGTACCAGTGTCCCGACTGGGAGCGCCAGAGGGGTAGACCGAGACGTAAATCGGAGGATTGCACTAAGAGTGATTTTGTGGATTTGGGTTTGGGTAATGGTCCGTGGACAGAAGTTTGTAAGCAGAGATTGGTGATATCGGCATCGTGTCTTCGGGTTCGCTAAGCCTAATAATTATTATTATATATGTATAAACAGTAGGCAGCTATGGAGACATTTTTTTTATTTGCGAGTTTTCTCCATAATAATAACCCCTTAACCATTTTTAGAATATACTTTTTTAAATATTCAATTTTATGGGTAACGGAATATTAGAGAAAAAAATCTTAAATAAAAATAAACTCTTCAGAGCTACTCTTCATGGTGTATTTTCATAAAAATATTTTATATTATACAAGACACGAGGCGAATGTTAAAGAATTTGTGAGTTATGAACTACTGACCGCCAAAGCATTTGAAGGTAGTCTTAAAATCTAGCAAAAATAACTCCACATATAATGAAATGCTGAGGAATTCGATGTTCCCTCTGTTAGTATAATTATCGTGTTCCAGTTATCTAAATTAAATTATAAATTCTCTCTGAAACAATTTTCTTTAAACATTCCCGCTGTATTTCATATGTAGATAAATGCAAATGTGGCCGAGAGAAGTTAAAGTTAGTTCATAACTTGTTAATAACATGACTTGGTAATCAATGTCTGTGACCCACTGCCCTTATACTGCGCAATGTCTAGTTATTTCAATTAGGCTTCATCCGGTTGTAGGCAAGTAACTAACTACCTTTGCATGCTACGAGGTGTGTAAACATCGCTGACATATGCAGTAGTTGGTCATACCATGGCATGTCATGCAAAAGGATCGGTGGTAGAATGTTTATGAAGCGTTTGTGATAAGGATGAAATCAATGAATGCTTTTATTTTCAACTATATGCTATGAGATTTCTAGTTTGAATTATTCGTAGCGGTTAACAAAAAGAATAAATATCACTTCTATAACGCTCCTTCAAAAGAACAATGTCATAACTAAAAAAAAAACTTATTTTTCAATAGAGATATTTGAAAGCTCTGTATGATTTTGAAAAAATTGGGTACTGATAAAGCTAAGCAATTCTGTTGTAATGATTGTTCTGAAATTACTTTATTTAACCATTAGAAATTTTTTAAAGTATTGAAACTTATTCGATCTCCCCGTCTTTATTCTCATAAAACTTCAAACATGAGACAACTCGAAATATGACGAGTTTCGTTGTTGTTTTGAATCGTTCGGATGCTGGATGTGATACAACGCAGTTGAAAATATATTATATACAACAACAAATAGATGGATTGATGCGCTCGGGATCAGAAGCAAATCCCTAAATTTCATAAATTAACTTTTTTGCATTTTTCTCTGGTTTAGCTTAGCGGTTTTATACTCTCGAAACTACTTCAGACACAGAATCGAACTAAAGATGAGTAATCAAGCGACAAAGTTTCTAACACGAACAAATTTTTTTGGTCTCGATCGCCACATCATAGACATGACTGTAATTTTGGGATTAAAACCCAATATATGAATATGGATTATATTCATGAAAGTTTATTATTTTATTTTTATCTTCTTGAAAACAAAAATGTCCTGTTTATTTTTTGTCGTCTATTTTATATTATTTATATCATTACTTTTTTATTTGTGGAACAATGATAAGGATGTATTTCCAAGGGGTCGTAAACAAGAAAACTATTTATATTTAAAATTGTAAGATACAATATTCGTTCATACAGTTATGCAATGTAGAATTCGTATTATAAACCTAATGCAATACAGGAATGTTTGGAATTTTCGGATTAAAACAAAGAATATGAACCTAGATTTTATTCATGTTTTTTTTTGCAATTTTACATCTTGAACACTTGAATGTACTATTTACGATTAACCTGGAATCCTCATACGAGACTGAAAAGACAAGAAACAACTCGACGTTCAGGCTACTTCAACACTTACTAGACAAACGCTTTAAGCTCCCAATTAATTACAAAAGACTCATCTACATGACCATCATACGACCTGTTTGGACTTACGGAGTAGAGCTTTGGGGCTCCACTAAGCCATCGAATTCCTCTCGTATCCAATCCCTACAATCCAAAATCCTTCGTAAAATCCTCAATGATCCTTATTTTGTTAAGAATAAAGTCATCCATAGGGACCTTATTGTCCCATTTGTTGCTAACTTGGCCCGAACCCGCTACCTATCCTTTCATAACAAACTTAATTTTCACTCAAACCCTCTAGTTTCAAACCAAGCTTCCTCTTCAATTCCCGATAATCCTCCGAGGCGTCTGAAAAGAAGGTGGCCCCGTGACCTTCTTAGTTGAACTTGTGATTTGAATACTACCAGTGGGTAGTTTCTCTACTTGTCATTATATCATGTCATTATGTATCATTTAGCATATTTACTTGTTATATTATTGTAATTTTAGTTGTAAATATCAATAAATGCATAATAATAAAAAAAAGTATTTATTTTTGTTTGCTATTTAATGTTATTACTAAAAGCTCATTTTTTCACTGCCAGGGCATGAATAAGAGACTAACCTAGTCTCGAAACGTCGCCTAAAGAATTTGAAAAAAACTGACTGAAACTCAAGAACCAAAACATAATATTTCCATAACAGTCAAGTTAAGTAGAAACCAATATATATATATTCATATTCATTTTCACATGTCATTATGTATCGCTTAGCCTATTTACTCGATGTATTGTTTATTGTAATACAGTTGTAAATATCAATAAATAAATAAATTAATAAATGTCTTATTTGATTTTTTTTAAGGACTAATTTATACTAATTTATTGTATTAATTTTTGGTTGCGGTACAGGGATAGGGTTGTGTTTTCAAGGGGATATAAAACATGAAAACTCCTTTTAACTTTTTCAAATAAAAACGACTGTTATGGGTGTATCTGCAGCCCCCGTGAATAAGTTGTTAAGTCTAAATCTGGTTCTGAAGGTTGAAAAAGTAAAATGATTGAGACATTTTGTTTTCTTAATGAATTAGTTAATATTGCAGAGGAAAGTGGAATCGTATCATTCTCGTAGTGCTTACGTGTCTAAGTATGGGTTTGTCTTGAAATGTAGTTCCTACTTATATTCTTTCTACATTTCAAGCCAAAAATTGTGAGAATGAGGATCCCTTTTCCTGTGAGAATGAGGAATCAACTCATTCTGGAAAAAAAATTAACTTAATCACTTATACATTGGGGTCTAGATAGTATGATTAATTTAATTATTTTATTACTTTTTTGTGCTATAAACCGAGGAACGGAGGAGTTTTTTGGAAGCTATAAAACAAGGAATAAATTAAACTAATTTGAGTACTACCAAGTAGTTTCTCTACGTGTCTTTATCCATGCCACTATGTATCATTCCTGTCATTTAATTGTTTTGTTATTTTTATACAGTTGTAAATTTCAATGAATAAATTAATATTTAAATATTTATATTTGAAAAGAAAAGATATGTCTGGGACCGGTACTCGAACCCGGGTCGTCCAGATCGCTAGTCTGGAATAAATATTTAAAAATTAATAAAATCAACAACTAATATAATAGAATAAATTAATAAAAAAAATTAAACTATTATCTTTAAAGTTATATTATTCGTATTATTCATAATATTATAAACCTCTACCACTACTACCCGTGAATGGGTTCGGGGTTCAGTACATGGTAGAGAATGTACGGTTTCATGGACAACGGTTCTGCAAGGGGTTACTTTTCCTAGGTCACGCTCAACCGCCAGATTCCCCCCCCCCCCCTTATTTTGGGTACCCTATTTTTATAATATTTTATAGAAGCTGGGTGAGCCTTAGGAGGGTTCTAGATCCTATATGATCCATTTCCGGCTGCAAACAGACTTAATAAAGTCTTAAATAGTCCCCTCAGCGGGATACTCGCCAGGCTTTCCAGCATGGCAACTCCGTGCTCTACTACTGAGACACTCCGCTCCCTAATGATATTATAATTTAGAAGAATTACCACATTTTATTTTTACAAGCTTTATCTTTAGGAATTAGTTCGGTTTGTCAGTGCAATCATTATTTTAAACTATAATTTTTCCTTATAAATAGCATTCTTTAATATAACGCGAAATGTATCAAGTGTTAGAAAAAGTAGTTGTGATGTTATATTTTTTTTATAAAAGAGAAGGTGGGTGTCATAGAAGCGCGTGAGTGAAGGTGTGGGTTAAGTATGCAAAGGCAAACTTGGACTGGATCTCATTCAATTCCGAATATGACGAGCCGGCGCCCCTCAAAGCCGCTTCCACAAACAGCTCAGCCTCTCTCGGTGTCGTCTTTTATCGCTCTCTACTGTCGGCTGCTTCTGGTCGCCATTTATTATTTCGTGCCTGGCCAACTGTAATAATACCAGGACAACTGCATGGTTCGCTAATGTATTGTTGTAATGGTACGGTCAAGATGGCAGAAACAGGATTGGGTGTCACCTTACAGAGTTCTTTTTTATTTCTGATGGCATTGAATGAAGATAAGACTATTGATTATATAATTTTGTAGTCTGAAAAATTAGAAAACAGCCTGAGAAAAAGTTGCAGTTACAAAATTTTTAAAAGTAATACAATATTTGCATATACTATTTAATTATATTGATCTAAGCGATTTGTTTTTTAAAATGTCTATTTTATTTATTTATTAATTGTTTTGTCAATTATAAACTTACCAGATATCGATATTTTCACTTCAAAGTCAGTTATATCCAACATTTTTATTTATAGTAAATGAGATGTTTAAAAAAGTATCACTAATTATTGTTTGAACTGTAGTGTTAGCAAAACAACAAAGAATAATTAAACATTGATTATTTTTTTAAATTGAATATTATTTGATCAGTCCTGAATAATTTTTGAAAGTGGATATAACTGGTTTTGAAACCAAACGCCTCAAATATAAGGCTTTAATTATGCCTGAAATAATTTGATGCCGTATAGGAGGGCATTGACATCTACTTCTTGATACATAAATATAACCTGCCTAACGAATAATACATTATAACGTCGGTAACCAATGGCAACTCCCCACCAAAAATCTTCGCCTATGATTTGGCAAAAGGTCATTTTCTAATTTGTCGGATAATAACTTGTTAAGTCTACCCTAAAAAAAACATGTTCATCCGAAACCATTATTACGATAAGATTATAGGCTTAATTTTAAGAATGAAGAAGGTGCAAGGTCGAATTTTCACTTCAGAACCACATTTGATTTGGCAAACTGATAAAAGAAATCATTATAATTTATACATACACTATAGACTATTAGCACACAACGGGAGCGGAATGTCTCAGTGGTAGAGCCCTGAGTTGCCATGCCGGAAATCCAAGTTAATATCCCACTGTGGGCGAGACTTTTATTTAGTCTGTTAGCAGCCGGAGGTGGGTCATGTAGGATCTAGGACCCTCCTGGGCTCGCCCAGCCTCCATAAAATATTATAAAAATAGGGTACCCAAAAGGGTTCGTGACCTAGGACAACGAACTTGCAGAATCGTGAAACAGTACAGTCTCTACCATTTACTGAACCCCAGACCCGTTCACGGGATGTAATGCTTCAGGTTTTTTTTTTTCTATTAACACATAAATAATGCCTACATAAGAATATCAACATTAATGTACATAAAATTGCATTTGGTTTGCGTATGTGAAATCAAAAACTTTTAAATCAAAAAATTATATTATGTAATTAAAAAATACTCAATATCCCAAAACAGTACTAACTGGGTACTCATGTTTCATAGTCCCTCTAGGGGTGTACAAAATAAGTTGTAAACTAAAGTTCAATTTTTAGAACGTTATCAGAGAACTCTACTGAAACGTCAAGCAACTGCTGTGTTCCAATTAAATGAATCTTTCTATATGTTATTAAAAGGGGGATACATTAAATTATTACAATTGAATACTTTTAATCTAGCAAAAATGTGAATGCCAGTTCAGAGGCAATAAGTAATGACTTGAAAGCCAAACGTAACAGTGAGTTTTTAGTTATCAAGTTTTAGAAGTGTTGGGACTCAAGAGAAAGTAAGTATGAGAAGGATTATCTCAGATTAAAAGAACAGAACTTCTGTGGAATTGCAAGTAAACCAAGAAGCTACGAATTCTTGAATAGCGGAGTCTACAAAAGCTTGAATATTTAGGACTACGTTTAAATGTTTAATACCGACGGGGCGTATTGTTTTAATTCTGTTGGTAAAATGATTAAAGAATTAATTTCAAGATATATCTGAAATTTCATTCAACTAGTTAATTTCGGGAAATGCGAGTTGATTGCAAAATAATATTACAAAGTTTTGGCCAGATTTCCTTTTACATATACCACAAAAAAAATAATAAAAAAATACACTGCTAAGGTGGTGGACTGGAATGGATAATAAGATGAAATATATTGCTATTAGTGTCATTCTGCTATGCCCAAGGCTCGTTCGAAGCCTGAGAGAGAGCCTTGGGTAACGAGAGTAAAAAATCCTAGGGGGTGTAAAATTTAGTTCCCGAGCCTGTGCGATGTCAGGTACTCATTAAAGATACCTACCATGATTAACCGTAGATTAGAAAAATTTAGGACTCCCGCTGTAGCATCGTCTGATTAGCCATAGTAACATAAGGTGACGATAAATGAATTAACAAACAAAAAGCCTGTTGTTCACGTAGGCTTCCACGGTCATTATTATTCTTCTTATATGCAACTTCCGGGATGGACCATGTCTTGTTGATGTTATGAACCAAGCTTTCGCTCATCGTGCTGTGAGCTTCTTCAGGGTTAGTCAGTTAATGAAGAGCGGATGGTTGGAGTCGGGGTATTTATACCTGGGGGGCGTGGTCTGGATCGAAGTCGGCCTTCCCATTGGTTCGCTTGTGTCGGTCGTGTTGTGTTCGGGTGTGTTCGTGTGTGTTCGGTGGGGTGGGGTTCATCTGTATGTGGATGGTGAGGTAGTGTATGGGTCTTGCGTTGGATGGCCGGATACCAGTTTTTACTGAGCTTATAGCCATCTTCCCTATTGAAATTGTTGGGTTGTTTGACAATTTCGATAGCTTCTCTTATGTTACGGAGATGGTAATTAGAATCTTTAGTAAGGATGGTAGTGTTTTCAAAGGGTATGTGGTGGTTGGTGTTGTAAAAGTGTTCTGCTACAGCCGATTTTTCTTTCTTGAAATTTTTGACGCAAGATATATGCTCTTTGATTCTTTTTTGGATGGTCCTTCCTGTTTGTCCTATGTAGACCTTGCCGCAGGAACAGGGTATACTGTAAATGCCTGGGGTACGTAGCCCCAACTTGTCTTTGGGATTCTGTAGGATGTGGGCTATTGTTTTGTCTGTAGAGAATGCGGTTTTGATGTGGTGGCTCTTTAGGATTCTGGCAATTTTTTCCGAAGTCAGACGACCATCCCCTACATTAAAGGTACTTCGGAAAAAATTGCCAGAATCCTAAAGAACCACCACATCAAAACCGCATTCTCTACAGACAAAACAATAGCCCACATCCTACAGAATCCCAAAGACAAGTTGGGGCTACGTACCCCAGGCATTTACAGTATACCCTGTTCCTGCGGCAAGGTCTACATAGGACAAACAGGAAGGACCATCCAAAAAAGAATCAAAGAGCATATATCTTGCGTCAAAAATTTCAAGAAAGAAAAATCGGCTGTAGCAGAACACTTTTACAACACCAACCACCACATACCCTTTGAAAACACTACCATCCTTACTAAAGATTCTAATTACCATCTCCGTAACATAAGAGAAGCTATCGAAATTGTCAAACAACCCAACAATTTCAATAGGGAAGATGGCTATAAGCTCAGTAAAAACTGGTATCCGGCCATCCAACGCAAGACCCATACACTACCTCACCATCCACATACAGATGAACCCCACCCCACCGAACACACACGAACACACCCGAACACAACACGACCGACACAAGCGAACCAATGGGAAGGCCGACTTCGATCCAGACCACGCCCCCCAGGTATAAATACCCCGACTCCAACCATCCGCTCTTCATTAACTGACTAACCCTGAAGAAGCTCACAGCACGATGAGCGAAAGCTTGGTTCATAACATCAACAAGACATGGTCCATCCCGGAAGTTGCATATAAGAAGAAAAAGCCTGTTGTTGATTTCCTTATTGCGCTGAAAACTTTGATTAAAAAAAATATTTACAAAACCAGACAATATACTATCTATCACCCATATAAAAAGTTGCGATAAGTTACGACTCAAAATCAAACAATAATGCTGGCCGTTATACAATTCAGTTGGAAATATTTTATAAAATACAGTAAAAAAAATGAGGAATTAAGAATCGAGAGCGGATAAATCCGAAATTAAATAAATAGATTTTCACATTTTTCGCTAGTTTAGTCAAGTAATGCTTTATGCTCCTTAAACTTCAGGTTCAGAACAGGACTGAAACAATGAGAAGTAAGAAGGAAAAGTGTCGTGTCGGAAAACCGCTCGACTAAACTAGTGAAACATGTGAAAAAATCAAGTTTTGAAATTTTTGAGTTATCCGCTATTATAAGTGACAATATTAATTAATTCAAGTTTCTTGAAATCTATGGGACCAAATCTATTGCAAAGAACTCATCAAACCCCAGAAATCCCAGTTAATCGCTACATCAATGGATCTCATTAGTTGTAATGTCAGGCAAACCTCAGGGAATGAAACTTTAAAAAGTTAGAAAATAAATAAAAGAGGCTTTTGAATCGCCTGCATCAATCTCTACAGTGACTGATGATTATCTGAAATATTAAAATGGTCGAGATGCTTGGAAATAACCAGACCTCGTTTTGGGGAACAATGCCCACAGAGAAATTGCTCTTTTTGTTCAAATTTCAAGTCGGATATACCCTTTATTTCAGTCGTTGATTTATTTTGACTCAAAGCGGGTGGTCTATTGGACCGTTATAACGTTACTTTTCTCAATTTAAAAAGATCAATAGGGACTTAAACACCGTTGGTTACAGGTTTGGGTTCACGCCCTAAGGAATCATGTTTATAATATGGTATTATAAACCAGGAAATTATGTCATTGCTCCTATTTAAGGAGCAACCCAGGAAAAAATGTTTACCCCCTCATCTCTTTGATATGGATATAGGGAAATGTCAAAATAACAATCCTACAATAAGTCATCGTTATAATAACGACGTCATACCTACCAATGATTTATATTAAAAGTTCGAAAAAATTACATATTGCGATCCGGATAAGAATTCCATTCTAAGGACACCTATACAAATGGGCCACAGACAAATACCTAGAAAAGGATTCATATTTTTGAAAAATCTAAGTTTGAAAAATACTTCATTTCCAGAAGTGGAAAATATTTAGAGGAGGTAATTATTACTGTGGGCAAAATTGAATAAATCTATGGGTTTTCAGTAAACACCTATTAAGAAAAGAGAGAAAAAAAAAATGCAGAATAAAGGAGATTTGGTGACAGATAAGAAGCAGAGAGTAGAAAAAATGTAGTTCAGAGTGGCATTTTAAAATAATTAATTAAAAAGTAGAGAACAGAAGAATATTGTTTGAAATAGAGAGAAGAAAGATTAGTGTGGTTAGTATAATGTATCGTAATTAAAATTGTTAATCCATAGTAAATAGACAATATTGTTAATTTAAAATATTTTTATAAGCCATGTAAATCTCATTCATTAAACGATAAATAGAATTATTTTTTTAGAAAAGAGTTTGGCCTTCACCGGTCTGTGAGGCCGTCCTCTAGATTTCCAATGTTGCCCTCATTTCGTGCTTAGATTTTGATTCATTCTAAAGGCCTTGGAAGTCTCGTTCGAGGCCGACTTCAGTTTCGCTTAAATAAATGGAATTTTATTAATCAAGTTTGACTGAGAGACAAGTGTGTTTGGTTGTGTGATCTGTAAAATAGTTGGGGTCGAATCGTATGATTTTTTATTTTAGAAAGAAAAATAGTTGACTCGAAGTACTAATGGAGGATGGAAACTGAAAAAATCACATTTTTCACTGAGCAGCCACTCCTATTGGCCCTGAAGATGACCTACAAAGTAGGTCAAAACGTCGGCACAAATAAAAAATAAGTTTTCACTTATTTGTGTGTATATTTTGACTGCACCCCCCACTATTTCCATCCTCCATTTTTTATTTTTATTTTATTTTAATGTGTAGCGGAGTAGCTCATTTTGTTGAGCACTGAGTTCCTGTAGCAGATAGTCATTTAATCAATTATTAGCCACGGATGGACCCTAGGGTTCAACCACCATCTATAAAGTTGGTACCCTTAATTGAGGAAAATTAATGGTTGAGAGTAATCTCGTTCAAATCACCTCCCTGCACAACCTATGTATTAGAATCAATACCGACTATTCCAAATCTGAATCCTTCAAGGGCTTTAGTGATACAGATCTTTTGTATTTTAAAATAAATGTTTGTAACTAAAAAGAAGCTTTATTACCATTTTAAAAGACAACTATTGTCGTATGAGGGGTGGTAAGGAGGTATAAATGAAGATCCTCATAGTTCGGAGTACGAATTAACTTTTCGGAAGTTCAATTAATAGCATAAAAGAAAATGAAAAAAAAATATAGTGAGTAGTCGACCTGCCCCAGTCTTCATAGATAACCTTTAAATGGTAAAATATATCTAAACTCAGATCGATTGATCGATTATAGTACACTGATAATCACAACAAGCGTTTACACTATTTACTGAAAACAGGACCTATCAAACGACGCAGGACGATAACTCCTTCTATCAAATATTTATGTTAATTGACGCTATTATCTTTAATCGACACCATAACAAGTTGTTAAATTGTCTTCCTTTTACACGCAATATGGTTATTGATTTAGCTTTGAATCGAAGAACAAGCTGGTTTGTTTGTATCCATATATGTGTTTCTCCAACCTAATGTATTCAACAGTTATACCTATGTATCAGTGGACGTTGCTACTTATGGTTCCATTATTATACAGACATGCCAAAATATCAAACATCATAACATTTTTAAAAGTATTTCTCGTGAAAGATGGCTAATTTCAAGAGAAAATTAAATATTTTACTTTAATTACCAATAGTCACAATTTTTCCGCAAATCTGAAATATGCAATTTGTAGTTGGGATTATTATTATTATTTTTATTTGATCATAAGATTATCATGAATTCATCGATGAGGAAACAAGAAACTGGAAATTTACAAATACTTATCTATTCGATAAAAAGTGACCTCGATACTTTTAGAAGTCTATTCAGTAATAACACATTCCAAACTTTACTAAATGCTCCGTCGATCGAAATATTTATCAAGTATTTTAAAATCTTTAAAATAAACTTTTACCACTATAACCTATAAAGAGTATTGGTGTCAATACTGGTACAATTTGTACTGTTTTGAGGTCAACAATTGTACAATGCTCAAACGCCAGTTCCTCCCAAATAAGAGTAACCACTTATTGGAGATCATGCAGGAATAATAGATCCGCCACATCAGCCTGATCGAACTCAGGTCCTTCGACTCAGTACCCTGAGCTCTACCCACTGAGCGACACGGTCACTATAAAAAATAAAATTATATGAGGGGTACTTACCAACTTTGCTTATATAAATATGTTGAATTGGTTTCACACTAAAGTCAATTTTAAAGATTGTGCCTTTTACAAAAAAACGATATATACAAGGGCTTGTATATACCTACCAATTTATCAATGCTTTTGGGGTGTGAGGAAAAATACGTTAATAAGGTCATCCATCACCTTTCTTTCAAAATAATATATAAATATACATAAAAATAAGTAATGCAGTTATCTCTTCATTTTTATTTTTTCTTATTTTTGTATAGACTTTTCTTTCTTTCCTTATTTTCTTTATTTTTGTATTTACGTCTTCTATTTTTATCTTGAATTCACTTGTTTCTAATAAGTTATATTTAATCACCTATAAAATTATGTATTTTGATATTATACAAACTATTCAGTTATTCATTCATTCGACGCTACAAATCGATTTCGAGTCTTGGCTTCCAGTACCAGCTCCCAATAATTGTCTCGATCCTGTGCCGCCGCCATCCAATTCCTCACATCCCACATGGGCCTAGCATCACCAGCCACACCATCACTTCAGTGAAGCCGGGGCCTTCCTCTGCGTCTTGTTCCATACATCGCCTCAGTCATTATTTTCTCTGGCAGGTCATTCTCGGCCATCCGAGCAACGTGCCCAGCCGAGTTTCATAAACTGGACCATATCTGATTCTTTAAATAAATCTTTAAGCTCGCCGTTTGTTCGGTGTCTTCAAACCTGATCCACCTTCACGGTTCCAAAGAATTTACGCAGAATCTTCCTCTCAAAAATTTTCAAATTGGCTCACCAGCTTTAGAAACAGTCCACGTTTCTGATCCTTATAGGAGAATCGGACGGATAATTGTTTTATAAAGAAGACTTTTGGTGTCCTTGGTCAAAGCACGGCTCCTTAAGTACGAACTGAGGCCATAATAATAGCGGTTGGCGGTTTAGACTCTTCGTTTTATTTCAGCGTCTACTAGGTTGTCATGGGTTACGAGGGATCCGAGATATACAAATTCAGAGACTTTCTCATAGAGTTCTCCTATAGTGATTTCCTCACCAGGCCTGGGGATTTCCTCTGTGACCATATAGTTGGTTTTTGCTGTATTTACTTTCAGCCCTATTTTTCTTGCTGCTTCTGCTAGTTTTTGGAATCCATCGGAGACAGCCAGGAGTGAGCGTCCCACCATATCATCACTATAAGCAAGAAGTTGCACTGTTCGGCTGGAAACTGTTCTAGCAACTTGGATACCTGAATCTCTAATGGCCTTCCCCATTATACCGTATTAATTAATAAACATTTAAACACTAAGCGTCCTCAATAAGTTTTTTCGCATTCTTTGGACAGGAGATTTAGAATTTTAAATCATTTCCTACAACATTACGATCAATAAATTTACAGATTATATCCTACATGATAGTTTTCCGTGATTAATTGTTTCTGTTATACGAAACTATGATAGTGATGATGAGAGTGAAGACTTATGGAGGTTGGCATAAAGGGAACTGCCAGACCTGACTGGTTTATTGCAGCCATAAAACCTTACGCCTCAGAAGGCTGTTATATGAAAACGGTCAGCGATGTGTCGGAGGCTGTGATTGGTCCAAGTCCAATTTATCGAGAGTCTTCGCCTGTGGTTGGCGGTAAGCTCCCAGTACCCGGACCAATAAAGGTCGCGTGTTTCCTTCAGTATATTGCCTGTCAGTGATTTTGGCAGTTGGGTCGGGCTCGCCTTCAGTTTAGTTACGATTATGCTGTTAGGAACTGACACATGAAGAGAAACCGTTCGGGAACGACTAATATACTCTACTTAAAATTTTTAAAACGTATTTTCAAAGGTTCAAGTATCAAAAGGTTTTTAATGATTCTACTAAAAGGATGATGAATGTTTTATACAAATGGTGTGTATTTTTTCGAATTCAATAAAGATGATTTGTTCGGTAGTTTAGAATGTCCACATTTTCTAAATTATCTTGAATGATATAAGTTGAGCTTATACATATGGGGGAAGAAAATGGTCCGAGTGGAGGTAAAAAAAATTCTCTTAACTGTTCATTGGAAAGCCAACGTTTCGACCCACATTGCAGTTCTTCTTTAGAGCTAATTATACAAAATATGATAAATTAAAATTTATTGACCTCCACTTTGACCATTTTCTTCCTCTTATTTTACCATTATCATAATTTGATTACATAATTAAATTATAACTTTTAAATTCACCCTAAAAAATGCTCATGTACCCCTAAAACAAGACAACAAAACAAACCATTTTGGAGGGGATGAAAGAAGGAGCTAAAAACATAATATTCTCATGATCCTTTGATGACCGGCAAAAAAAAAAAAAAAAATATATATATATATATATATATATATATATATATATATATATATAACTTTGCAGATATGTGATTTATCCGTGATAACGCTCGACTGCCAAGTTTCCTACCTATTAAGTGTAG
The DNA here is from genome assembly GCA_964056705.1 of Troilus luridus. Taxonomy (NCBI): domain Eukaryota; kingdom Metazoa; phylum Arthropoda; class Insecta; order Hemiptera; family Pentatomidae; genus Troilus; species Troilus luridus. Next base: position 50,738,599 of record OZ057414.1, read on the forward strand.
TTACAGCTGGGTGAACCCCAAGAGTGGCTCCAAATCCCATAAAATCCACTTGTTAAAAAATTAAATAAATTATACATCTAGTTGCATTTCAACGCTCGGCAACTCAGCGCTCTACCACTGAGCTACTTCGCTGCTAAATAATTATTTAGTCATAAATAGAGTGACTAAAACAATATAATCTATTTCGGTAGAAGAAAAACTAAACCTTTATGGTTCTCAGAAGTTTATTAAGCTCTTGAATGTTTAGGATTCACGAATGGTGTAGTAAAGGACGGAGTCAAATTTAATGATTGAGAAATATAGATACAAATATAGGTGGTGTATATTCACATCAAATCATATTGTATTTCATCAAAGATTTGGGCGCCAATTTTCCATATTCTGGATAACCTCCATAAACTAGGATCCATAAACGGAATTTATTTCACCAGAAGTGTTATGTTGTTATGTTATGGTATGAAGTAAATATTTTTGCTTTTTAATGACATGCTTATTGATTATTTCATGCCTATTTAGTATTTTGGTTCATACTTATAACCTTTTCTCTGTACTAAATGCCTTTTCTATATTAGGGCATAGTAATACACTGCCTGCACAAAACTGCAATCTTTCAAATTTGTTACGCGTCGGAGGCAATGTTTTTAATGTTTTTTTTATTTTTAAATATGATCATGTCGTATATTAAACTGTACCTGAATTCCCTCGGTGATTATTGACAAGACAATAAACCACGAGACCGACGAAGCTTTCGGGAATGAAGTGGTAGACCCTAGAAATGTGTTACACGGGCCACTAATTAGTAGAAAGTGAAGTTCAATCTACACCGGAGCTAATGGCTGGACGAGCTGGGCTATCAGATGGTGCACATGTGCTCCCGGCATGAACCCTTATCTAGCGTATTAATTTATGCTAAGGAGCTCATTACTGTTATCAATGGAACGGGCCTGAATAAACTCTGTATATCAGTACGCTATCACTTCATTTACCTTCCTATCTTTCTGAATTAATGGTAGGTACTGTTTTGTTTTCTCTTTATCGCACTTGCAGTTTTCCATTGTTGTTAAGATCTTGGAGTTCGTGTTAGATTTATTTTCAAAATCGCTATTATTTTTTTATTGGAATTGTTACATCGGAATAATGATAAGTAAAAATTTTATTAGTTTGTTTATTCATTAAATTCACTATATCACTAGCTTCTATGGCTAATCCCACGCTGCCACAGCTGGAGTCCTGAATTTTATCTATCCAGGTATAATTAGTATAGCGGTCTTTGACGAGTACCAGACTTCATACATGATCAGAACCCCCATTTTACGTCCCTTCCGAAGGACTCTATAACTAAGGAATTTATACTCTCTTTTTAAAAGTCCTCAGGCCACCTGCTGCCCTGCCAACCCGCGATCTTGGGCATAGAAGTTTTTTTATCCTAACCACTACACCAAAGGAAAACAATAATGCAATCGCATTAGTAAACTCACACCAATGCAATCCATTAGGATCGTGGGTTTAGTGCATTGTAGAGGCTGTACAGGAGGGTCATCAGATCCCTACCACAACAGTTAAAATATTGAATACTTTGTCTTCCACAGCCGGATTTGAATCCTGAACCTTCGCCCTAGCTAGGAATCCACTTCCCAACTACTCCACGGTCAGCTCCAAATAAAAATATTAATATAATAGGAAATCCGCTCTTTAATAAGTTAATTTTCTACGTTTTAGATGTCCATTCCGTTATTTTTTGAAAATAAAAATTGAAAAAAAAAATGTATGCTCGTATACATAAATAAAATGGCGAAAAGAGAAAAAAACACAAGGAAGAGAAAAGAAAAATGTAAAATTGTAGTATATACGAATAAGTAGAACGAAAAAAAAGTATTATCTTCAACTTTTAAATCAATTCTTATCTGGATATTTGTTTTAAACTATTGAATATCAGCAATGTGATTGGTATTGTTATTTAGTAAGGTTAACAAGCGGTACGAGAGTCGGGTATTATTAGACTGCATTCAGTCAATAAATAACTCTCATAGAAACATTATAGTGTGCACAAATTGTTGTTGCTGTTGTTCCTGTCAGCAAATATTAATGGCGTCCGAAGAATGTGTCCGATTCTTTTCAAAATGAGTTCTAGTCTCTTGTAATTTTAAATTGTTGTTTCCATGGCAGCACAGTACTTATGCCATTTCTGAATGCGTTGTCCAGTTTAGCTGTCATTTGTTCAGTATTTGAGATTTGATAAGATACCAAAGCCCATATAAGCTATCCAACGGATCAGGTGGAGGAATCTACAATCTTGATACATCAAATTTCCTGGTATATCGCTGTGCCCTGAAATCCACACGAAAATAAGGCTGTACCATTCTTCCAACTAGCTTAAAAGGAAGGCGAGGCATTTGGGGATGAATCAGTAACATATTCCTGAACACTAACAGTGTGCTAAAAAAATATTCAAATTATTGTATCCTCTGGTTACGTTCTATTTATAGATATGTGTTGAATTTTCATTTATTTGTTTTGCTCTCTCCTTTTCCTCAATTTTACTTTTATTTATTTTTCCTCTTTAAAAAAAAATCAGTTAACAGAAGGATGCCGTTTTCACTCACTCCATAATGACATTTATTACCATAAATGCTATTTACTCTCTGCATTAAAACAATTGATATTATTGTCGTATGTTGTTTTTCTTGACACTGATTAAAACCAGAAACTAAACCAAAACAGAATATTTCATTGAGTTTTTTTATTTCAGAAAGAATTTTAACCAATGCACTCCCTCATTTCATCAATATTTTATCTCTTTTATAAATATACGCATTTTGGTATCAAAACCAGATTACTCCGAAGTATAAAAATTGACTTTTTCCTCATTTTTCGCTTGCTCATTTCCAGAATTTTATGCCCCTGGATCTGCAGGTTCACCACCGGACTAAAACCATGAAAAATAATTCGGCCAAGTTATGTTTGACAAAATTTCTTAACTGAACGAAACATGTAAAAATGGCAATTTTTGAAATTTCTGAGTTTTGCATTTTTGACTCTAAACGTTTCAAATATAAGAACTCGTTATACCGATTAAGGAGTGCCAATTATATTCCCCATTATTATGGGGACCCATATACTACATACACATTTTGAAAAAATAATATTACTACTTATTACATATATAGTAGGTACATTAATTTGTAATTTGTAAATAAAGGAGGGTCAGGAAAAAATAAAACTACTACATATGATTATAAAAACACAAACAAGGTGTTTTCAGTGTTATCAAGTATTTTTATTTAAGATTGCTGGTTTTAATTTTAACTAATCCTAACCTGTATAAGGGAATCGAATTCGCCTTTCTGAACTTGGACATTTACTCAAACGTGCTAACGGAACGAAAAAAGTCATTTTCAGGGCTAGCGCTAGCAAAGCAAATAATCTAAAAAGGTTTTCAAATATGTAGAAATAGTTGGATGTATATTCTTAGAAGAGTGTTAAATGGTTAGGAGGTGCCGTTAATAAATTACACAAACAAGTTAGATTTATTTTATTTTTGCCTACGTTTTGACCTACAATTTAGGCCATCTTCAGGGATGAAGATTCCAGCTGGAGTCCACAACTTTATTTAAGAGTCTAAGAAAATCGTTGGTAATGGGTCGTTCGGAAGGGACGCAAAATGGGTTTTCCGATTTGTGCGTTGTCAGGTTCTCGTTAAAGATTTCTATCCTAACTATACATGGATAGGCAAAATTTAAGGCTTCCGGTATAGAATATGATTCGCTCAGTATCATTGAGTTAAGTTAAATGATTAAATAAACAAATAAATTATCAAATTTGAATATGCTACCGAAATCGGCACCATTCATTTTTATTAATTTCCATTAATATCGGGTTCTTTTATCATCAATTTCAATTGAACCATTATCAATTTCAGAAAACAGCAATGGTTGTTTGGCAGAAAAATATTTAATTAAGGTAGAAAGAAGTTCTTTGAACAGAAATGTTATGCCTCCGTACACTGTCAAGGAACAAACTAAAAAAAAACCAGAAAAGTTGTTCATTCTGAAATACGGTTAAATATATATAAATATATACATAGATTCCTATCCTAATTATTGTTGGATAGACAATATTTAGAGCTCGAACTGTAGCATCGTCCGATTAGCCATAACAGCATAAACTGACGTTAAATAAACAAACAGACAACTTTTTTTTTATGTGTTTTCATTTTATTAATTATGGTAATTGAGACGATCTTACTTGTACGGAATCGGTGTTATTTATCGACCTAAGTACAGTAGCAATTGATTCGTTTATTCGATTTTAAACGGAGATATTACTCCTCCAGCCCTGAAGCAATGCTTATGAGAAATACTTAGTACAGTAAAAAACTGGTACTTTAATAAAACTTTTTTAAAGATATTTCTTATATTATATTATTTTAATTTTATTAGTTTATCATTACACTGTTAGCTATTAAATAATCGTTAACTATTAAATGAGCTCCTGAATCTAAATCATTATAGATCTCTATCCTAATTATAGCTGGATAGCAGAATGTAGGTCTCCAACTGTCCAACTAGCTTCATAAAGTTACGTTAAATAAATAAAACAGCATTTCAAATTTGTTTTGTTTTTTAATTTGTATAATTGAATTGGCCGTATCCTTACGGGAAACTAGCTTTACACCTAAAGGCGCTACATGATATCCGGGCATCTTCATACTAAGGATCTGCTAAATTTTGCATATTCCTGCTGGCCCATTAAATTCCGAATTCAGCGTATGACCCGTTAGCGGAAGACGGCGGTGCCATGTCTAATTTCCCCCAGGAGACCTCGTACTTATAAGAGGTAATAAAAGGGGCGGTCTGCTCCGAGGACTCGGCGCAATAAAAATGCAGATGGCAGAGCCTTCCATACATAATTAATGCAAGGGGTCGTTGTAAATTGTTAAAGTCTTCCTTAGGAGCTTCCAATGGAGGCCTTTTGTCATCTTAAGTGTACTCCTCGAGGATAATGCCGGCCCAATGGATGCCCGGGTTGCCTCCGACTTCCAAGTTCTCTCTCCCGAGGGATACATCTCCCCAAGTTCCCTGTTCTATTACGCTAACATCTATCCCATTAAATATGGATGGAACTTATTTTAAAAGAATATGATGATATCAAAGAAGAACGCTAACCTACTTTAAAAACCAAAGCAGCTGGGCATACCATAACTAATAGGGCTGTAATACATTAATTTCATTATAAAAACTACTTGAGGGGTTGAGCTGGAAAAGGCATTAAGTCATGAAACTGCACTCCTCTTTTTACATTACTACCTTTCCTATGTCAACACCTCAATTATAAGAAAAAAAATACCCTGACACACAAGCAAATATATATGAAATCAATTAAAATATATGGAAATAATTTTATCTTATTAATCAAATTTATTAATTTACTGATATTACAATTTTGTGTACATATTTGTGGTTTGTTATTACATATATTTACAGATAATTTATATATTTTTTTATAATAACACTAGCTTTGCCCACGGCTTCGATCGCGTGGAATTTGGTCTGCCACATAAAGTTTCGTGACAGATCATTTTAAATATAAAACTCGTACATCCAAAATTTCAGATGTTAAACTTCAAAACTGACGGAGTCCATACAATTTTTGAACCCCTATTATATTAAGGGGAACCCTTGGTGGTGGAATTATCTAAATTCCTTTCTTAGTGCTCATTTAAGCTATACAAAGAACCTATCTGCGAATTTCAAGATGCTAAGTTTAAAGGTTTCTGCTGTGCGTTGACCGCTGGGTGTGTTAGTCAATCAGGTTACAGTTTTATATAAACTTTGCCTGTGTGGTGTGCTGATAAAAAGTAGCCTATGTCCTTCCCCAGGCTTAAGATTATCCATATCAAATTTCATCACAGACGGATCAGCACAGCCGTGAAACATACATTGACACTGATTAACAAACGGGACGGACAGAAGTTTACTGTTGTTCGTGTCAGTAAAATATTAGTATGTATTGTTATTGAATTTATTGAAAAGGGTTACTTAGTACAACGGTTTCATTTGTCGTAGCAGCAAGAAGTGAATTACAATATATATACCTGAAATGCTTCTATATAAACGAAAGCTTCCTGTTACCTTTCGGTAGAGTAGTGAACTATGTTGCTTGATTTGTTTTGTTCAATGAAAATATATAGGATTACGGAAAAGCCTTTTTATCGGATGCCTACGTCATAGAAAGAACACACCCTCAAAGTTTCAGGTCTCTACGATTAGCGGTTTAGGCTGTTTGTTGATACCTAAGTCAGTCTTTCAGGACAAAGTATTTTATATGTATAGATAAATTATACATATGTTACATACATAGGGATGTTTAACATACTTAAGAATTTCGAATAACAAGATTTGTATTTTTGTTACAGGTAAGCATACAAGTATTATCCTCTCTTGTGATTTGATTCGACTTCACTTTCTTCATTATGTAAGTAATTTACCGATCAATTGTTAACTTTTAAGCACTGTTTTCTTTTGGAATCTACAGGAGGTTTTCCCTGGAGAATATATATTATTATAACTAAAATTTACGAGTAAGCCCTTTAGGGTTACGCAAAGTACATAGAGGCCTGCATTTGTCATTATTTGTTCCCATTGTTATTGTCATTACTTGCTCCATTCTTTTGCTGTAGGCATCGTTCATCTCTAGAAAATACATTTTTTTATCTACTTCTTCTTCTTTGATTGCACTTCTTGGTCAACTTGCCCCTTTGGAGTTTTGAACCTGCAGATTAGTCTTTGGATGTTCTCTGGTGTAATTCCTACCAGTTTTAGATCTTTTTTTATTTCACCAATCTATTTCATTGTGTCTTTTTTGGATTAACTCCTTTTTCTATAAGTAGCTTGTTTTTCATGTTATGCAGAAACATTCCCAAAATAATTATCATTAATTTTAATTGACCTCCTTCAGGAACAAGTCACAATAAGCTATAAAAACTTCTTTAATCATATGAGCCTGTAACTAACACAATAAGGTTAATTATAACTATAACCACTATTGCATTTTCAAGCTATTCCAATTGGCCAATCCACTTTTTAACTATTACATAAAATAACAGACTAGGAAGAACATTACGAATAAGAGCAACAAGAGGAACAATGAATCTATATTGTATACATCTAATACGTACAAGAAATAACCATCAATACGCCTCCGGTGGATCTAGGAACAGAGTGAATGATGATCCGCGTTGAGAGTGGCCAGATGAACCCAGATTCAGATTAATGGGATGGCCATTGTTCTCATAGTTGTTGGCTTTGTTGATAAAACAGACTTCCCTTTCTCGCCCGTCACATATATACATCCCAATATGGCCACTATTTCTTTATTCTTCATTCGGTCTATTATAGCAGAGCTTTGCCATCGTTAAGAGCAATATACATCATCATCTATCGCTATTTCTCGTCCAAAGAGAATAATTACTCATTTTTGAAAAAAATGTAGGAATTCGGTGAACCCTAAGGTCGGATACATATTCGGGCCATATCATCATTAACTGTATTAGCTACGGAGCGATCCATCTGGGTTCTCCATTCCTCTTTAAAGTGGATAAACTAAATCTAGTGGAAAACAGTTTAGATCCATTATGGCTCTTTGCACAACATTTGGTCAAGGATCTGTTCTTCCTTACCACGTCCAAGTATTATTACATCGATAACAAATAATTTAATGTATTTTAAAAACACTAATAACTTTCTTTGTAACGTAATTCGATTTTTTGGACAGACTGATTTTGAGAGAGGCTCATATATATGCATGGTCGCCTCTACATTTTATGTTTCCCTATTTTAGGGAAGTTTCCTCAGATTCTCTCATCATAGACCCAATCAGAATAGGAGGAAATGGGATGACTGTAGAAATTGATGAATCTTGCTTCAGCAGACCAAAATATAATGTAGGTCGAGTATATCCACTACAGTTGTTTTCGGTGGGATTTGGTGGGAAACAAAAGAATGCTTCCTTTATGCAGTGCCTAATAGGAATGAAACAACACTAATAGCATGCTTTAAAGAATGCATTCATCCCCAAACAATTGTCATGTCTGACTTATGGAAGGCCTACTCAAAAATAGATAAAATAATCGGATATGAGTACAAATTATACAGTCAACCACAACAAAATCTTGAGGATCCTTCAACTGGAGCGCACACGCAGTCAATTGCGTCATTATGGGCTGCAGCCTACAGAAGAAATAAGGTAGAGGGAGGAACTAAAAGATACCTATTGGGCTCGTATTGGTATAAATTTATGTGGAGACAGAGGTATAAAGACAAAAATCTTTTTGAGGTTTTTTAATCACATATCGCACATCTAGATCTAAAGAGAGCTAAGTCAAAAATCTATGTGATCTATTTAATATATCACATAATAATAAGTAATCTATTAATAAAAATAGCTCTCTCTAGATCTAGATGTGCGGTATATCTGTGGCTTGGATCTAAATCAAAAATCTATGTGATCTATTTAACAGATCACATAATAATAATTAATCTATTAATAAAAATAGATCACATAGATTTTTGACTTAGCTATCTTTAAATCTAGATGTCCGATATGTACATTTTGGTCTTTAGAATGACTGTTATTAAATGTAGTTATTTTATTCATAACATGTGTTTTATTTTTAATATAGAAATGTGGGGATTAAACGAAAAAGACCCAACTAGCATAATTGTTTTAAGGGTTTGTTAAACAGATGAAATATTAATGTATAAAAATTTAAAACCTTTGGTGATTACTATAGTTAATTTACTCCCTTAAATGGAGTATAGGTAAATAAAATATGCAACATTTCAACACCCCCGGTGAATAAGTGGTTAATTCGAATTTTGCTAAGAGAGAATTAACTGCATTGAGGAAAACAGGTTCGTGCCTTTCTTGTACTTTTTTGCTTTAAATGGAGTTCTAATATAAGCAATAACTACTTTTCAAGCCAATGCCTTACTCAGCCCCTTATTCACTACGAAAATGACATGATTCCGCTATATTAAGTACAAGAAATTAATTTTGGGGAAAATTCGACTTAAACACTTATTCACCGGGACTATAGGTTTATTCCTTTGATCCCTGAATTCCAGAGAATAACATTGAATATATATATTTATATATTCAATATACCTATGTGATTATATATTCTGGTTGGTGAATAAAAAGTAATCTAAGTTTATACTTTCGAATGTCTGAACATTTGATTATTAACCGAAACAAAAAGTTAGAAAAAAAATAACATAAATTAATACAAAAATACATTTAGGAAAATACTTGAATAATCTTAATTTATGATTCTTACAAATGACTACAAAACATATGTTAAAAGTTTTCTTCCTTCCTTCCTTCACTAAGATGTGTAGGATACATTATCACTTCTATATATTCATAACTTATCTATTTATAAGGAGCTTTATTTAACTCTTGAGTATAAAAACAAAATCAAGTGAAAATGGTTGGTAAAACGTCGGAATGAAACATACAATTCTAGCTTACACCGATGAAATTGCAATCCTCGGAAATATTGAAAAAGATATCGAGAAATTGACCCACTAAGAAACTGATAAAAGACGCAGAACAAATCGGCTTACAAGTAAATGATGACAGAATTAAATATATGTTAGTAAGCCTTAAAGTCCTTCCCGATAACAATATGGGGGGATGTCAAATGTTTCCGAATGTAGACAACTTCAAATACCTCCACAATAATTTCAACAAATGAACATCTGAGATTGACCAGTGTCTAAATACTACAAACGTACCATTCTTTCCTCTTTTAAAAGTAAAAACTCTTGTTACTAATCTATCAATTAACATTAAGAGTGTACAAAGCCGGTTCTGTTGTACCTCAGTGAGATTCGGCCTTTAACCTAATAGTAAGCCGATTTTAGGAATTTTCAAGGAAAGTCCTAAGAGTAGTAAACGGAACGATATGGGATCAGAACCTAGAATCGTGGAGGAGAAGAACCAACAATAATTTTTCAAGGAAACTAAACGGTCAACATCACATAAAGGAAAGAGGATGTTAAGATTGGGATGAAACTTCAAGGAATCCGTCACGAAGCCTCTACACAACTTAATGAGAATTGATAGAAAGGAACGCCAAAGATACTGCGGAGCTGAATACAACCATCTGGAAATAATTGGCCTAAGGATGGTTAAGAAGGAAGGTAAAGTCGGGCAATGATTTACAAGGTCTAAAGAGGCAACCGAAATATTATATGTACAAATATTTATGCAATATATTTTTTCCTCTTTGGTTATGCATGCATAGTAATGAATAAATAATGAACAATATAACAATATTTACTTTCGCGTTCGCTGTATCTATGTATAACAATGCTTACAGTGCTCTTTGTACTCAAAGTAATGGACCCTCAAAGTAGACCATAACTATAATATTTTAAAGGCCAAGTTATTGAATTTATGTGGTTTTGAGATGTTTAAAGTTTTAAAACCAATAATTCTAAAGCAGGAATTCGAGCATAGGGGGTATTAAGATATTCCGTGGGCTCGCTTGAATCGGTACTTAAAAGTTTCGGATGCTCACTAATGGAACAGCTATTAGCAGTAAATTACATGTTAGCTTCAATTAGGCCCACAGCTAACCAGTTATGCTCATGTAATGAATTATGTAACGTAATAGTTTTTCCAACTCACAGCAAGCTATAAGTTGGATTAATGTCAATATTCGAGATATTGCTTAGTTTTTCTTTACTTATAGAGTGATTTGCATATAAACAACTTTAAAACAAACTTTGATCGAAAGAAATATAGCTTAAGTCTTTCTATCTCGAATTGATATAACATCTCATTATCATAATATCTTGAATTTTGGGTTTAATAACAGGATATTCATTTTGAATGAACATTATTTTATTTTTATTTTGAAGAGAAAAGCTTTGCCCTGGCCGGGATTCGAACCCGGGTCGTCCGCCTTTCATGGCAGCGGTCTTACCCTTTGAGCTACCATGGGTCGCCTCTGAGTCAGGACAAATCTGTTCTCTTCACCGATCCCAGGAGAGTTCTACGGCAAATATTTGGCCCAGACAGAGAAAACAACCAACTCAGGTTCAGAAGGAAGGGTGAGTTATATGGAGACCTAACGATATCGAGCTTCATCAGGATTCAACGCATCAAGTGGCTGGGCCACGTATATAGGATGGACGAAGAAAGAACAGCAAAAAAGCTGAATAAAGGAAATCCGGATGGAGTAAGATCTCGAGGAAGGCCCAAAGCAAAATGAAAGGATGCCGTCTGTGAAGATCTGAGGCTGAGCAAGGTCTCCATCACTCGATGCAGGCGATCGGGACAATGGGGTACAGCGGTTGAGCACGCCAAGAACTTCTTTATGAGTCTGTCGCACCAATAATATAATGTAATGTAATAAACAAGAAATAGAACATTATTTCAGAAAGTAAGAATGATTTAGTTGTTCGTAATGCGTTTTTAATTTTTAATAAATATATTTATAAATTGTAAATTACAGTTATATGTTTTTCAGCTAATCTGCTATCTCTTTTGTTTTCACCGGATGATATTTAATAAGACATAACAGACTTCACATTGATGTATTAAAATATTTTGAAGCTGAAACAACCAAATTTATTGGCTTATCATCATGCCATTGGTTTATCATCACCAGTTTATAAGTGTGTAATCGTTATATAATATATGTGTATATATATATATATATATATATATATATATATATATATATATTATTATTATTGTTAATTATTCCCCATTAGGAGAGCGCTAGAACTTGAATCAATCACAGCTTCACTAGTTTTCCTCTCTTTCTTTCTTCCTACTAATTCACTGTGTTTTTTCTTCCTTTTCCCTGTCCACCTCTTCTTGATGGTGTTTCTTTACTTGACTCTTGATCAATTTTCTTGATCCTGATCTTCTTCCTGAATTTTTGTCTATTCTGAATTTTATCTTTGGAGATTTTAAATAATTCTACATCTTCTTGTGTTTCTTTCATCCAATTAGACTGTAATTTACTAGCATTGGCAATATTGAAAATTTTCTTAGTGAGTCTGCTTTCATCCATCCGACATAGGTGTCTGTAGAATTGTAGCGGTATTTTTCTAAATTTATCTGTGATGTTTTGTGTACTTTCATAGAGTTCCTTAGTAGGTCTTTTGTTCCAGATTCCATCCCGGAGAACAGCGCCATAAATTTTTCTAAGAATTTTCCGTTCTTGTTCCTCGATGTCATGAATTGTTGTCATTCTTTTAATTACCGTAGTTTCTGCTGCATACAAGGCTTCAGGTAAAACAACTGTGTTGTAATGCCGTGATTTGGCTTTTTTATTGTAATGACTCCAGGTCAACGTGTATGCCTTCTGCAATTAGAGCACTCTTTCTGTGTTGGAAATCGTGTTCAGTCCTGAGGGTTGGATGGTTTCTCCTAAGTACTTGAAGTGAAAGACCTGTGATATTTTTCCATAGCGCCTTTGTAAATATATATATATATATATATATATATATATATATATATATATATATATATATATATATTGTCTTACGTTATTTTGTTATTTGTAAAAGACAAACTAAAGCAACAAATACATATTTGACTAAAATGTTTCTTAGAGAAATAAAAAAAATGAAAAATATGTACCACTACAACCCGTGAAGGATCTGGGGTTCAGTACATGGTAGAGGTACTACTGTTTCTACTGTACCATGGACAACGGTTGTGCAGGGAGGTGATTTGTCCTAGATCACGCTCAACCGCCTGATTTTTCCCCCTTTTTTGGGTACCCAATTAAGAGGCTGGATGAGGTCCAGGAGGGTCCTAGATCCTAGGATCTCCGGTTGTTAACAGACTAAATAAAATCAGGAATTGAACCAGGGTTTTCGGATTGGTAACTCAGTGCTATACCACTGAGCTATTCCGCTCCCTTATATTTATTAAAGAAATAAATAAATACAGCAAAATAATTAGGAATGGTGTACTTATTTACGAGAACTGAGCTTTACGTTTATATTTCATGTTCAAAAGTGTTCTATGAAAACTCACAAAATCTCATATAGAATTATTATTAAGTTTTCTATGGTGTTGCTAAAAAGTTATTACACTCAAGCGACATTGGTGTACAAATCCCCATACTTTCTATTAGAATAAAGTAGAACACAACTCTTACTTCTGTTTTGAACTGACATCCGATTATTTGAAATGGTTCGAAAAACCCACATTAGAAACCACATAGAAAAAATTGTTCTAATAATTGATAAATTATTAATTTTAGCAATCTCAATCTTCTGATATCGTGATACTAAATCTTAGAACATATAGTACTGGTATGTATTGGTATTGCGAAACTCGCGATAAATATTTATGGGCACTCAGGCGTAACTGCATGAAAGAACGTTTAAGAAAGAAAGAACATTACGTAACAATTTAATCTTTTTATGATGGACATATACCCGAGACCTGGATTTGGAGTGGAGGAGGAAGAATTGACCTAAACGTGACTCGAAGCAGTCGCTATTTGTGGCTCCGCCAGTGAAAGTCATTAAAAGTTTGTCTCTACTTCCGGATATTAATTACTATCGTAACTCTCGCTAACTATAGTTTACTGTCAGCTTTGGCGTCTTTATTAAACTAACTGCTCTATTTACCAATAAATACGTTTAATATTGGAAACAGCTTATTCCCTATAATCTATGTATATAAAAGAGTTCGTCCTGACTGAAAAGACCATCGCAAAATACCTGTTTTTTTGTTTTTTGAAAATCCGTCCGAAAAAAAGGAAAATACGGGAAATCGTATCATGTTACCTATTGATATATATATATATATATATATATATATATATATATATATATATATATATATATATATATATATATATATATATAAGAGTAAAAGACCATCGCAGAGCCAAAACGGCATAAGAAAGGATTTTTGAAAATTTGTCCTCTAAGAGGGTGAAAATGGTGACAAATTTTGTGATAAAATAAACGCCATTAAATTTTAGTTTTTGCTTCTACATCAAAAATAAAGATATACGTGTTTTTTTTATTTTTGAAAATCGACCCCTAAAAGTTTAAAATACGGGAAATAGTAGCATGTTAAGTTTGTGAAAATAAGTTAGCAGGCTTTACATTATAACATAACAATAACTTTGTTCAACATTTTGCAATGTCAACCCTAGATATTACAGTTGTGGATATTACATGGTGGATTTCAATAGAAAACTTATCGATTGTTCTGTAAATATGCCATTTAATATTTAATAGGAGAGTTTATTAAAATCTATCAAGAAAGGGATAAGCATTGGTAGCCCACCAAAGCCCGGCTGAGTTCACAAATACCTTAAGTAATTGTTTATAATATGGAGTCCATTTATGGAATTCAAAATTCACTCTCCGTTTTAACTCAACATAACTTTCTATTTAAAATCAACGCGGACGAAGTCGCGGGCAAATGCTTGTTATAATATATTGCGATTTGATTGTTAAGGTCTGAGCTATAAATCAATACAGACTTAATGATGGCCACAATACGCAATTGGTATTAGAAAATTATGATGGCAACCAGATTTTTTGATTGTACTATCAGTAAAGTCCACAATTGACCGATAATATAGAATAGGATTGGAAGTAAAAGTTTATACTTTAGAAGTATTAAAGTAAAAAAGACATATGAAGTGTCTCGAGTTCAGTACTTAGTAGAGACTGTTTATAGGAAAACGGTTGTATTGGGAGTTGATTTGTCCAACTTTGCTGAGGGGTCCATCCATGGCTGTCTACAAAATAAATAATCTATCTGCACACAGCCGGATTTAAACCCGGAACCTTCAGTGAAGACACTCAGCACTCTACTTGCTGATCTACCCCACCTTATGCAATATGGTAAGATGAATCATAAAGTAACAAATGATAATATGAAAAGCTTAAGGAGGTAATTAGCTTTGAATTTAATCTCATTTGATCAGAAAGTTGTCAAGATGGAGGTGTCTCCGGTCAAAGACTAGAGCACCTTAATCCTAGATTATTCATTCCAGCCAACCTTGAATGTGAAACTGATGGATGGTAACGCTCAGTTTAAACTTTATAAGCACAGACATTACAAGAGTCATTTCAAGAATTGCGATATTTCACTACACCGCACTAAACATACAAAATGACGAATTTCCGTTACCTCTAATTCATGAAATCCTTTTTAATGAGCGGAAGTATAAAGACATTCATGAAAGGTTTTATCATAGTATGTTGGCTTGGGTGTTGATATTGATGCTTCATTATTATGGCTAAGTATAGTGATATTACATTAAAACGTATTCTGGTATTTTTCAGAAATGGATAAAATATTGATTAATGAGTGAAAACAAATACACCAAAAAAAAGCAAAACAATTATAACCAGGCAACAAAAAATAATTTCTTGTGACCCTAAAATAGAACCTGAAGAATAGTGTTAAATACCTCAAGTATTTAAATACCACGTCTATTTTGTAGATACCTTTTTTGCCACAATGGTCATAAATTAGGATAGTCTTGTTTTACTACTGTGTGCTTTTAAGTCGCAAAAATATACAAGTTTATACATTTTTTATAATTTTATCCCACCACCTTCATGTAGAAAAAATTATTTATGATATAAAAATATATATATTTTTTAAAATATTGAGTTATGTTGGAGAAATGTTTGTGTTGTATCTTAAAAACACGTAAAGCTACTATCTCCTCAAACCCGTAACATTATCATTTGTTTTATGAATCCTTAACATTTTGTGCGTTATTTGTTTACTTATTTAACATCAATATATGATAATATGGGGAGCGGAGTGGCTCAGTGGTAGAGCACTGAGTTGCCATGCCGGAGATCCTGGTTCTAATCACTCTGCCGTGAGACTTTTATTTAGTCTGTTTTATTTAGTCGGAGATGGATCCTATAGGATTTAGGACCCTCCTGGGGCTCACTCAGCCTATATAAAAAATATAAAAATAGGGTACCCAAAATAAGGGGGAAAATCTAGCGTTTGAGCGTGACCTAGGGACAAGTCGCCTCGTTGCAGAACCGTAGTCCATAAAACAGTACCGTTTCTACTATGTACTTTTCTGTTACGATGGATCATAGAATATTGCCACTTATCATCCCGAAGCAGTAGGAACCTAGCGGTTCGTAGAGAATATAGAATTAGGCTGGTGGAAGAACTGTCTCCTACAGAAGCCGTATTTCGGCTTCTTAACAACAGTTTAACTGTGGTTTAATCCTAACTGGCTTCTGCCTCCCGGTTCCCTTATTTACCGTACCCTCCTACACATATTTAGTGTCCTCGCCAAGTGACCCTAAACTTCAGCATGTACATTGCGAACTCACAGACCCAACTTAATAAGGTTCAATGTTGTGTAACGACACTTCATTAAGAGTCTATTTATAAAACATAATGAGAGCATAGAATGAAATCTTAAATCACCATGGAGTGGATAATAGAATTGAACTTACATGAAAAGTACTATAGTATGAATAAGGGCTGATTCAGGGGTCCCAAGAAAAAAAATGTTGAGTAAAAATAAAATGTTATTTTTCTTGCGGAGCAGAATGGCTCAGTGGTAGAGCACTGAGTGGCCATGCCGGAAATCCTGATTCAAATCCCGCTGAAGGCAGTTAGTTTTATTTAGTCTGTTTCCGGCGGGGGATGGATCATATGGGATCTAGGACCCTCCTGGGGCTCACCCAGCCTCTATAAAATATTATAAAAATAGGGTACCAAAATTAAGGGGGAAATCTGGCGGTTGAGTGTAACCTAGGTACAAGTCACCTCCTTGCAGAACAGTTTTCCACGAAACAGTACAGTCTCTACAATGTACTAAACCTCCAGAATCGTTCACAGGTCGTAGTGGTACAGTTTTTTTTTTCTAGAACAATAGCATTTTTTTTAACAGCCGGGGAAGAATATTATAGGATCTGGGACCCTATTTAAGGGCTCAACCAACCTTCATAAAATGGGTACCCAAAGTAGGTGAAATATATATTTAGTTTTCCAATAAAAATTGCAATTTCTACTACGTATTGAATCCAAGACCCTACATGGGTTTTAGTGGTACGGTTTATTTAAGGTGAAATGCCTTTAATTAATTTATCTTTTTCACATAGTACGAATGTACTCATACATGAAAATATGCTATTATGTCCTAAATAATCGATTGACCTGAAATTCAGAAAGCTAAATTACAATAAATATTACAAGCCTTACTATATCTCCAATCCTTTTTTACAAACTCCCGTCCATCATCTGCCGATGAAATCCAAACTCAACGTATCATCCCATCCTTGTTTTGGCATATTCTTCGGACGTGTACCAGTCCACTCAGCATAAATTAACTTTTTAGGAATCCTATTATCAATAAACATCATCATCACGATGATATTACTGAAATTGTATTAACAAGGTTTATACTCCGCGTTCTTGTGTTGAATGAAGCAAATTCTACTTAGCAGAATTCTTCAATGGATTCCCCGTTTATCAACGTAACATTATACGAAGAAATACGAGGTTTTCTTCCCTCAAGGTGTTCAATAGTGACGAAACCGATAAAACAAATACAAATAGCATATGATTCCATTATTTCTTTTCTAATTCAGCTTTTTCTCATAATCTTACATAAAACATTATATTTATATTCCTATTTTACTATTATTTGATTAAATATATAATTACTACCTAATGTTTGTTGGCAATAAAGCAATCCGTTTAACGGCCTACATTGCTGACAGCTCTTCCATCTAGCCACATAGTGCAGGTCTTGCGGTTGCTGCAGTGCCGCAATTTCATTCCGTTGCAATGAATTTCTTGCAATTGCGTTTCTCCAAGTGCCCTTTTCGTTATTTACCCCCGCATCACTCAATACAGAACAAATTTTCATAAAATAATTTCTCATTGTTCTTATACTTTTTATGATCAGTAAATGATGGACATTTGTTGTTGAGGATATATTTACATTCACACAAACAGTAATCCATATAAGTAAGGAAGAAAATAGTTGGGGGTGCAGTCAAATAAAAACACTAAATAAGTGGTTACTTATTTAGTGTTTTTATTTGACTGCATCCCCAACTATTTTCTTCCTTACGTCTATCTTCCAGTCAACCATCCCCTCGCTTCTCAGAAATTCATATAATAATATTATTATAATTAAATGCTATATTATTTCTTTATTCATGCCATATTTATGTCAAGTTCAAGTTGATTATCAGCTATCATCGGCGTCATTGAATTTGTTTTTATTGTACACCCGTTTTCGTATTACAGAACGAAGTCATCGACAAAATCGTGTGTTGGCATTTAAGTATCAGGAGTCAAACATATTTAAGTGTACCTCACCTTTCTAATAAAATAAATTCTACGTGATAATGTAATAATTTTATACCAATGGCTTCTCCATCGCTATATGACAAGGTGTTGTAGATTGCGCATTCATTTCTATAATCCAAATTGTAATTAACAGGAATAAAATTTATTGTTATATGTACGTTTCAAACTTTTCTACTTAAATTTATTATTTATAACTATTAGATATTACTTTTAGCCTCAATGGTAGTTAAACTTCTCCGAAAACTATTACTACAAGCTGACTCAGTAGTTTAAAAACTATATGTTTTCCAGCAACACTTGGCGTATACATCAAATTTGCCAGCCCTTTCAAGAATCTGGGTTACCTTAAAGTTTGGAACATTTCCAAAGCGCTTGAGGAAGGATGTTAAAACATTTTAAGCTGAAAATATTAGTTATTTATATGGTACATTATTTTCCTAACTTTAATAACTTAACTTCTTGGGCTTCACATTGGCCATTTATGGTTAAATTCTGAGGAAATTTGAAATGAATTACAGCCTACTATTAGTTCTTCATAGAAAGTTTTACACAACACAAGCTTGTATTTTTTAGTATTTATAATTCTTCATTTAATCACATATGCTAATACATATCTAATTATATTTTCTTACTAATTTCATACTTATATCTCCTTTTCATTAAATATTATCTTAATGGCAAGAGAAAATATTTTATATAAGTAAATACAAGACTTACTTACGACATCCCTAAATAGAACAATACAGAAATGTGTTAATTCAGAAAAACCTAATACAAATGTAAACGAAAACAGTATAAGGTTAGAAAATAATTCTATTTTTCAGAGAACGGTATTTGAAATTGCCAGTAACACCTTCAACAATATCTTAAAATATGTGCCTACTTCTTAGCAGTGCTTTCATATTTAATTTCTAAAAAATAATTTTCTCTAAACATTGAGAAACCCCTCAATAAAAGTTATGTGCTCAGCAACTTACATGAATAAAAAAAAGTCACTGTTTATTGGTTGTGGTTTGTTTTTTATTAGTTAATTTCATGACTCAGGGGTACTTCGTACCTCCACCACTGTTTATTGAACCAATAGTTGATTAGATAATGACTACAACATGAACTACCCATGAAATATAAAAAAGAATAAGTAATATATATCCTAAAATGCTAAAACTTTTCTGATTATTATGATGTTTAACGAGGGAAAAGTTATTAGAAACACCTAATCAACTTTAATTAACTTTTTTTAAGTATTTTATTAAATAAATTTACAGATATTTTGGTAGTTATCTATGCAACCGTCACAATTTCAAAATTACCTTAAATATTTATTTTTTTTGTATTTAAAAAAAAAATCAGCATATTTCTTCTATTGCTATTATTTAAATAAAATGTAATTATTCACCACAATAGACAATGATTAATATAAAATTACATTTTTATTTTTATTGAATCTAGAAGGATGTTTAAAATTTAAATTTCGTAAAATGTTACCGGAATTTCGTAGTTTTAATTAGTGATTCAATTAAAATCAATTGCTGTTAGTTTGTCTCACTAAAACAAGCAGGCTAAAAATGGCTGGACCAATTTGGCTAATTTTCATCTTGAAATATTTGTGGATGTTCAGGGAATGTTTAAACGGTGAGAAACATAAATAATAAGAAATGGAAAATGCTAAAAACGACAATTTAATTTTCCAATATGAAATGTTTCTAGCTGTGAAACATTTGATGTCTTTTTAGAAAGGAGGTATAAGTTAGAAATTAGTATGAAAATATAATTAGATAAATAAGAAACAATAAGCAAATGTGATTAAATGAAGAATTATAAATACAAAATATACAAGCTTGTGTTGCGTAAAACATTCTTTAAATAACTAATAGTTGGCTGTAATTCATTTCAAATTTACTAAGAATCTAACCATAAATGGCCAATGTGAAGCCCAAGAAGTTAAATAATATGTTTCTAGCTATGAAACATTTTATGTCTTTTATCTTTTTAGAAATTAAAAATTGTCATTTAGTTGTCAAATATTTATAGGTGAGTTCAGAAATGTGTATGTACAACAATACGATACTGAAGTATTGGCCGAAACAGTTCCTTCAAATGTTCCGCAATTGAATGAACAACAAAGAATTTCTTACGATACTTTGATGGGAGCGGAGAACAGTGGATCTGGTGGAATTTACTTCAATGATGCTCCCGGGGGGACCGTAATTGGCTGAGTGAACGAGCAATATTGACGGTCAAAAACAAAGATGTCAATGCAACCATTCAGAATTTTCTTCCAGGAGAGTTCATTTCTTACTAACCAGTTGACACAGTTACAAACCAGGATCACGTAGTCAACTTTCCCACAGAGTTTTTAAATTCCCTGGATATGCCAGGACTACCACCTTGGTACGAGACTAGCTGTGAAAATGCAAATAAATAACGTCACAGAGGCCAAGATCATCAAGGGGAAATGCAAAGCAGAGGATGTCATGATCCCGCGTATACCGACAATTCCAACGGATTTGCCATTCGATTTTAATCGTCTACAATTTCCCGTGCGTCTGGACTTTGCAATGACCATAAATAAATCGAAAGGGCTGTCATTGAAAATTTGCGGAACCAACTTAGATTTTCCCTGTTTCGCGCATGGGCAATTATACTTCGGGTGTTCGCGAGTCGGCAAACCATCATCTTTATATATTTACGCACCGCAAAAAAATGCAAACAATATGGTACATCGGAAAGTTTAAATTGATTAAGTGTATAACTGTGTTGCATTTAATATAGATAAAAATGTTGACCATACTTTTCACAAATATATGTTCGTGATACGAAGTTCACCGGGTCATCTAGTATGTAAATAGTTTTAAGAGTCATCCGGTCGGATGACCTGTTAAAAGTGTCTCTCTACTTTAATTTACCTTATAAAGATGGATGAACAGTTACAGAAACATCACACTCCATATTTATAGAATTATTAATCACTTGGATAGTTTTGTGCTCAATTAAAAAAACTCGGAGTCTCAAACGTATTATATTACATTAGTTTTGATATACTTACCTAAAAGAGGCACTTGAGTAAATTACTGTTTAATCTAGGATAATTACTTGAAATTTAGTTTATTCCTGGTTACACTGTATTGAAATAAAATATATACTCTGAACTGCATAACGAGTAGGAAAATGAATTGTTGTGTAAATTGTAAAAAACGGTAGGTCCGCCTTTAGGCTTATAGGAGCTACCTCTCCAAGTAAATATAACAAAAAAAATTACAGATGTGATTAATAATCAAGATTTCATCCGCACCTGCTTTAATAAATATCTTAAGAAAAAATGTTCAGGTAGTTACTTACATGCAAAGAAATGGATTAAATATTGTTTTCTATTCTGCTGCTTTTAATGCTCTCTGAAATATTTATTACTCGTGTATTGGGACTTTGGATGTTCGATTGTGTTGGTTTATTTAAATAGAATCTTTGATGTTAAAATTGTAAAATTGTCTTAGTTATATAAGTTACTTATTATAGATTTTATTTCGGATAATTTCGTCACTCCTATACTATTTTAATCTGAGCTGAAAATTATAAATAATAGCTCTACTTGAAGTATCGCAATCTCAGTTAATTTAATCAGCATTTCAGTTTATATGCTTTCTTTTTAATTATAATTAATTTCCGAGATGCTAGAAATACTTTGTCAGGAAGTTTGAGCATTGCATATTGATTTCGTTAAGACTCCTTAGTCAGGGGGTCCTTCTGAAAACTCTTATTCTGAATAATGAAAAACTTCATCAATTTATTTTTTTTTCGCTACTGTTTTATGTGCTTTAATGGGCTATTGATTGGTATTGTTTAATTAATAAACTTTTCCTTTGTGGGAGGAACGGCCGGGCTGCCTACAGCTACTCACTTCCTGAACTTTCTTGTTAAAAAAAACAATTAATTATTTTTTTGGCATTTATGTTGATGGTGTATAAAGACTTTGGTGTACAATTAGCTATTAATACAATCTTTAATTAATGTATGTTTTCTCCCGCTAAGTACTTTTATTTATTTTCATATTCATGATTATTTAATACATAATTATTATTGACAAATATTTGTTTTCAGTTTCAGTTTAGAGACTTGAGAGTTTTTCGCTGGAGTTTTTCCACTGATGTCTTAACATGTATTTTTCTCTTCAATATTAATATTTATCTATAAGTGGAAAGTAGTTGACTGGATAATTCTAAAGATGGTATGAAATCGACAGGGGTTGCAGCCAGTGATTACAGAAAATAAGGATGACTTATTTTACTGTGCCGGGGGGCCGATGTGAGTCCAAACTTCGTTGAATTTCAAATAAAAATTCGAGGAAGTTCGGACTCCCATCGCCCCCTCCTTGGCAGCCCTGAAGATTGCCGATATCTTAGGTTGAAACGTTGGCACCATAAGATAAGTCTTCCTCATTTTGTGTAATCCTTGACTGTACCCCCTGACCATTTCATACCATTATTAATACTTATAATACCATAATTTTAGAAAATCTAAGTACTTCAAAACATTCATGATATGATAATATTTTAATTTCATACTTTAGGAAGTCAAAAATACAACCAATACATTACAAAAATTGAACCCAATACTGTTATCCGTTCATTCACTGAAAATTCAAATTGTTCAATGTCATTTATTTATTTTAAATATACCTAATATTTACTTTCATTATATTCTATAATTTTCCATTAGCGATATTTTTATTATTTACAAAAAAGTAATGTAAAGCCAAGATACCGCACCTTCATAAATAATTCCGTCAAGTTATTGGACATTTATATATAAATATAAGTTTATATTTTAACATCAAAAAAGGACTACCGAGTTCACTTGAATTTTGTTGGGGTAAAATAACCTTTAAGTAGGATTCAAATGTATCGGGGATAACGAAACGTGATTTTCTGCAATTCATACATGGTATCATTATATTATTTTATTATCCTCTGTGTTAAGGACCAATTGTTAGTATTTTCAATGCAGGCTTTTAGGGTGCTCAGGAACAAAATTAAAACTGAATATATGTGGGCGTTTGGAGTGGACGTTGAAGTGTCTGTAGTCCTATAAGAGGGTAGAAAATCATTCATATCCAATGGGTTATCATGATAAATGATGAAAATATTTATTTTAGAAATTGTACAAATGACATTTGGCACATATTGTATGCGATCTGCTTTTGAAAACCCCCACTAAAGGATTCACGATGAAAGGATGATTTAAAAATAAATTTTACAATGTTTCGCAATTTGTCTACCTGAAGATAAACTTGTACCTACTTGATTAAGATTAAGATAAGGCAGACTGTATTTCTTAATTGAATGTTGTATTTTTTAAATGTAATTATTTTAAATAGTTTTGATTGATCTCTTTCTGAATCTCCTGCTTTTCAGATCGAAATCGAACCAAGGGTCAATATGAACTTTTCTGTTGCTACTATAAACTTCCACCATATTTTTGAATATTTTCAGTGACATTCTGAAAAAAAAAATGTATAGATAACTCTGCAATAATATATATTTTTGTTAGGTTCTTCGTGTGGTTTACTTTATTTCAGTAATAAATTTTAAGTTACTGACTTGATCATCATGGGAATGCTCTTGATCTATTTAGAAATAACAAATCTGATAAATAAATAAAAATAAAACGATCCCTTACTCCACTTATTGAAAATCATTTTTTAATTCTTTCTATGGAAGGTTATCATTTTATGGAAGGTTATGATTTTTTTTTCGGTCAGGAGTCGATTTCTACTAAGAAGATTTTGTGACGAAAGTTTTATTAATGCACAAATATTGTTTTTTATTTTAGGTTGGTTAGTTTTCCCCTTACTATAATTAGAACATCGATATATAATAAAGGAAGGAAGTTACATAATTACCTAAATAGACTATAAATAGACAACAGATATAAAAACATGGATTTTGAATATACGCGTTGCAATGTTAAATAAATAATTTTTTTTGTGCGATTGGTTATAAAATGTTTTTGATTGGCTAATTTTATTACCTCAACACCCAATTACCACCAACTTTATGAGGTCGTTATACATTCGGGTTGTTCACCTCCTTTTGCCACTGAAGACGGGAAGGATTTCTTTACTGTAAACATTATTTTTATTAATATTCTGTTAACATTAATTAGATCATAGTATTTGTTCTTTATTTAAAGTACCTCTTCAACTAGTTTAAATATTGAAAACTTTTTAAAGTTCTTATTTCTAAAGTATATGATTTTTTTAATGTGATTCCTGTATAGGAATTAAAGTTTTTCATTAATTCTTAAGTTGTTTTGTTTTCCATAAACCTTCGAAGTTTCTTCCTAATTCACCATTGAGATTTTCATGCTCTATTATTTCATTCAGCATTTCATCGGTTAAGAAATTATAAGCTAATGCTAAGATAATCTTCATTAAATTTATGAACTGTTCATAAAAACAAAGAGTCATAAATTAAAACAAATTAATTATTAGGAATGCTGTCAATAGTTGTCAGAATGTCCAAAAGAAGGAAAAATAAGAATTTAAACCCGAAAATATTCTCATTTTTTCTAGTTTATTTATACGTGCTTATAAATTTATATAATTTTATTCAGATATCATCAAGCGGAACAATTTGGTGTGTCAAGGAATGTTTGTAATGCTGGAGTTTTTTTTTCTGTTTTTTTTTTTACAGCATTGTATGATTATAAGATTTACGCGTCGTTATTATTTGTACAATAGGACCTTCAACGATTAATAGTAAAGTTTTATCATCATAAGGAGTATTTTTTGATAAATGTTTTTATCAATAATAAATCGTCGAGTACTACCAATAAATAGTTCTCTCATTGTCTTTATCCATTCCATTATGTATCATTCCTGCCATTTCTTGTTATATTATCATTATACAGTTGTAAATTTCAATGAATAACTTAATAAAAAATAATAAATCATTGAATAAAATAATTAATGAGGATAATTTTGTTCTGGGAAGTAAGGCTAGTATCATTTAGTAAAGGAAATCTTGGACTTGTGCATTGTCTTATTATTTTAACTTATATTTCAGTATTGTAGAATATTATTTTAATTCAATTTTTTTTAATAAAACGCGATTATGATTACCTCCAACTTGAATCTCGCGATTTTTATAATAAACTAGGATGTGTCGAGAAATAAGAGTGGCGGAGTAGGGGGTAGGGCAAACGCTATGATTGGTCGGTTGTTGAGCTAAGGTGTGGCAGGCAGACAAAGCCAATCATATCTCGCGGCACATCTCATTGTTTTCTCATCTCTTCAAAACTTCCACTGTCAGGTTGGGACCGAATCATTTAAGAGAGTCGGACTTTTCGGGGAAGGTTATAAAATCAATATGGTAAATATGAAAAGGCGAAGTTTATTTTAGCTTATTTGACCTATGTATATATTTGTGCATTTATCAACTTGTCTACTTATCTCTATAAATCATCATCATCCTGATTGGCGCGACAACTCGCATAGTTAGTCAGGGCCTTCCTATCGCTGTATGCAATAGCCTATATATTGACCTTAACGTTCTTAGATACAGTTAAAGATTTATGAATATTTAGGATTCTGCATTTTTTTTGTTTTGTTTATTTCTTAGGAATCTGAAAATCATGAATAGAATATCGTGTTTATTTTGAAATCTCTTAGATTTGGAAATCTATTATTGAATCTAATGAATATTAGACAATTATAGTGATATTTAACGAATGCGTTGTAATTCTACAACCTTTGAAAAGGATCTTGGGATTAGTTCATGCTAGAGACTATATTATTTCTAATACATCGGTTCTGCAGAGAGGTGAGTTTGCCAACATCAAGCTTAACTGCCACGTTTCTCTCAAATTAGGGTACCCACTTTATAGAGGTTGGATGAGGCTCAGGAGAGTATGCAGATCCCACAGTTTAACATCTCCTAATAATAAATAATTGAACCCGCACGTTACCGAGGGGAAAAACTAAAATTCATGGTAATTTTATGATATTGATAAGATGAATAGACAAGTAGCTCCGGTATTTTTCTACTCGTATTATTACTCAGTTTTTGGCCTTTATCTCCTAATCGGTTCATTTTTGAAAACAAATATACATGTAGTCATTTTTAAAGTAGATTAAATTTGCTACAATTTGAATCCACCCGAAGCTCTTCATGTTTAATAGATTCTGAGTTACGCCCCTTTGAAAATTTGAAAACTTTAAGTTCTACGATGAAAAATATTCGCAATGAAGTTGTAGTAATGTTATTTACCTTTAATTTAATCACAAAACGAGGCCTGTAGGTGTAATAGATTCTGAGTTATGCCTCTTTGAAAATTGGTAATTTTTTCCAAAAAGTCCAAATTTTAAGTTTTGGCCGACTTTCATGAGGAACACCGGTCGAAGGAATGATCCTACGATAAAAGTCAATAAAGAGATGTAGTAAATTTAATTAGTTTTTATTCAATCACATAACGAGGCCTGTAGGTGTTATACTTCTCTTGTTAATTAAAAAAAAATGAAATTCAGGGAAAGTGGGTGTTTTAAGAAAATTACCTTGTCCTCCACGAATCGATCTAAAACAGCTTGTTCATTGTAAATTATAAATATTTACTTGTAAATAACCTATACAAAAAATAATGGTAGAACTAGTAGGCACTACTATGCAGGGGAGGAGCCACCCAGTCTCCCGAGGTTTTTCGGGCACCAAAAGTTTTACCATCCGTTTTTTTTGTTTGAAAACTTGGATTTACACTACTCAGACATGCCATTACAACATATCAAAAATGCAACTCTCTTCGATTTATTGGGACCCTCAAAGACCTGGCCGCTTTGGACAATATGGAAAAAATTACCGAGGGGCGTAATTCTGAATCTATTAGACCTACAGGCTTCGGTATGTGCTTAAATTAAATTTACTACAGCTTTATTCTCCATGACTTTCATCGTAGGATCACTCCTTCTGTCGGTGCTCCTCATGTAAGTGCGACAAAACATAAAATTAGGACTTTTGGAAAAAATGACCAATTTTCCAAGGGGCTTAACTCAGAATCTATTAGACCTACATAACCGCGGTTGGATCAAATTGTAGCAAATTTAATCTACATTAAAAATGGCTACCTATGTTTTTTTTAATCAAAAACGCACCCATTAGGAGATAAAGGCCAAAAACTGAATTAACTCCAAAAATTTCGAGATTTTTCGGCTACCAAAAGTTTTACCATCCGTTTTTACGGTTGCAAACTTGGATATATATTACCCAGACATGCCCTTACAACATATCAAAAATTCAAAAATTTATTGCGAATTAAAGCCCTTTTTTGGTACCTGGCCGCTGGCCTATATCATTTTGTTCTAATTTTATGACAGCTAATCTACTGATTGTCAATTGTTTTTGACATATGTAGATACAAATATAAAGAGAAAACATTTAATCAACACTCGTTTTTCATCGGCATTGTATCACCTGAAAGTGAAGATTTTGTTCAGTAACGTCTGTTAAAGGTCAGTAACATAGTTTTAAAATAAAGTTTATGATTTTTAGATTGTAGCTTGAGGGCTCATACAGGTAAAGCGATCCGACCATAAATTGGCTGGCTGTACCCACTACACCCATCGAATACAAATCACCCAAGTAACTACTTAATCTGCTCTCCCATCTACTAATTATTGATCGCACCTTAAGTGCCATATTAAGGCTTAACTCTAAGCCCCCATTTACTTTTATATTTATGAGATAAGCATCTGCACTTTTTACATACCCATTAATGCAAATGAGATTCATGTTCGTGAACAAACAAAACTCCTTTGGGTAATTAGGGCTTCCCAAACAGTTCGCTTTGACAACCTCTTGCATATATTAAACTTATCGGTAAATTTCAATAGTCGCCATTACCTATTGACATATATATATTGCTACAATGACATTAATATTATATAATTTACGAAGTATCTACACGTGAATGGATGAATTCCAAATACTTACTCTTTGGAATTCCAAAGTGACTGGAGCCTTTGAAAAGGTTATTATTCTAGTTTTTGTTAAAGAAGGTTATTTTACTAGGTAAATATATTTGCATTATTACTATTTAAAAAAACTAATGCTTGAGAACTTAAAACGGATCTGATGTAAGTAATGTGAAGTTAAATTGAATGAAATATTTAGTTCCTAATGAGATGAGTTTCCGTATTCCTTATCTCTTCAGTAAAATAAATAATTTTTGTATGAGAAAATTCATAATTTACTTAGATAAAACAAAGTATGGCGGCAATCTTTACTAACATTATTTTCAAAATCGTTAACGTGCATGTGTATAATACAGTCTATTTCATAACATTAATTTAAAAGAATCGATTCTAATCTAAAATGGATAAGTCTCTAGATTTATTAATATTCATGTTCGATCCCCTTCTAAGATATTTGTATATGCTATCCATTTCTTGTATGGGATTTTTAGTTTTCTATAGCTAATAAGAGGGTTTTCAATACAGTTGGTAGTACTTGAGTTAGAGCATTGCAATACATAGTTTGTCGAGGAAGTAGTTGAAGTGATAATTGATGCATGTAAGAAAAAAAAATTGAAAATCGTTGTTGTTAACACCACTTTTTGTTTTTGTTAAAATTTAGGAAAATTTTAGGGCTATATTTTAGTAGGCACCCAGGTATATTTAGGATAGGGATCATTAACGAGTACCTGATATTGTACAGACTCGGGATCTCCATTGTTTAATTGTTAATAGTGTAGTGATAAACTAAAAAAATCAAAATAATATTATTTAAGAAACATCTTTAAAAATAATATTACAATACCGGATTATCACGATTTTGACTGTACTAAATACTTGTCATAAGCGTTACTTCTGGACTCGAGGAGTATTATCTTGGTTTTAGAAGCGAATAAAAAAATCGTTCCTTATTCTGTTGGATCGATAAGTAACACCCATAATACGCCCCTTCCGAAAGACACCATAATGGAAGATTTCTTACTTACTCTCTTTTAAAAAATCATAAGGCAAATACTAAAATATAATTGAATGATGTCAAGAATTATGAAATTATGGGTTTGAGATATGCCGATGTAACATTTTATTAATATATTTATATAAATTTTCTTGCAGCTTTGTTATTCTTATAATCATAATCGTAATAATACCCCACAGCTCTCATTACATTTTGAACATTTCATGAGCACTCAGTCACTTCTGACAGATGAAACAACTTCCGCCCGACTTATTTTCCTCCCCCTATTAAGCTGGATGTTGAGCACCCTCTGTTCCTATTCATCGAAACCATCTCCCACAGATCTATCATTTGAATACAGCAGTTAGAAATGGAATTATCCTTCTTGATGTGTATGAATAATATGGTTATTCATAGCGGTGGCTTTGCATGAACTAGGGTTGCAATATACATAAAACGTGTCTGGTTGCGCGAGCCGGCTGTCTTTGGCGGGCGATAGTGCCGTAGAACTTGCCCGCTGCTCCCGACATTGATAAGCACTTAAGTCTTGTCAACCGCGTACAGAGGAATCTTAAGGGCCAAGTTACCAAAAGCGAGCTTCTCAAGTCTCACGATACAACTTCTCGATTGACAGGTTACTTCACCGTGACGAAATCTTGGTACCAGAAGGGAAGCTGGTACGAGGATCTTTAGTAATATAGCTGTAATGTTCGATTTATTTGAAAATCATGAATATACTGGACTTAAATTAAATCTAAAAAATATAAATTATTTTAAATATCTAATCTAAGGAGAAGTAAATTTTGGTAAAATTGTACATATAAAGTAAAATATGACAGTAATTTGGAGAAAAGGGGGGGTTAAATTTACCTACCTGTTTATTTATGCATCAATCAAAGACAACCTAAGGGTCATGGATTAAGTACATGGCATAGAATGTACTGCCTCTAATACTACAGTTGTGAAGGGAGTAGATTTGGTCATAACACCGGGAGGTTTCCTCCCTGATGAAGATGCTGGATGAGCCCCTGGAGGGTATGCTAATCCCGCAGTTAAACATCTATGACAGTTTAATATCTTCATTTTATATATATATATATATATATATAATATATATATATTTTATTTATTTTTCTTGCATATGGGTGCATACCTAATAAATTACCTTCACATTTCTGGGTGAAACAATTGAACCTCTACGTAGCCCCTAGGGAAAAAAAACAAATTTGTGAACGCAAATTTATTTCCTTCAATTTATTTAATTGGAGGACACAGACCTTATAAAGGTGGTTTCTAGCCGACTTATCTTTATTGTAGGCTACATATTTTCGAAAATCTGAGTTATTTCGATACCTAAAAATTATATTTCTCGAGATTAGTCTCCTATGTTTCATCTTTAATTTTCCCCAAATTTATTAAATTTAAAAGAGGAATAAAAATTTTCCAAACAAAAAGCCTGTCCAAATATGACACTATACTTGAAACAGGAAAAAAAATACCAGTCGATATATCGCCTACTTAGGCATTTGCAGAACAGATAATAAATAATAGTATTTATTTTCTTACCTAATTTTCTCTTACTTTCTCTTTTAAATTGTTTCTTGGTGTATGGCCACTTGGATTTTTTCCATTCATATCTTAACAAGTGTTTTATGTCCCATTTGTTCTTTCGCTATTCCATATTATTTAAATTTGTTTTTCGGAATCATGTCATTCCTTAAGTTTTCGGCTAGAAATTGAGTTGTAATATAAGTAATGAATCCATTCCAAGCCAATGTCTGACTTAGCCCCTCATTTACTGCGAAAGTAACACAATACGGCTTCCTTAAGTACAAGAAATTAAGGTTTGGAGATAATTCGTCTGTCATTTGGCTTTTATCTCAATGCATCAGTTTAAAAATTAATATTTACTAAAGTTGGATGAATATAATGAGATATGTGTATTCGTTGTAACACCTCTTGGTACTATAGACACTGCTCAAAATCGCACCCATATTATATATTGACTTCAATAAAATAAACTAAATATGAATAAAAATTAAAAGTATTTTGCATCGAATGTTATTAAAGTTTCTAGTTCGCCACAGACGGTTCTTCTTTGAAGAAGTCATGGAAGGAAAAATATATTCATATACCATTTTGATTACTAAAAATGGTTTTAATTTGCTTAAATGACGATAAGTAGAGGGATGGAAGCAAAAGATAATGTTAGTCAAGTGAATAAATATTAGTTAGAAATTGTTTCCTTGGAGCTGCGTTGTAGAAAATTCTGCTTGACCTGTGAGCTCGTATACTTGAAGGAAAGACAAACAGAGGGAGCATACCAAGTTTAATTATCAAATAAGGCATTAATAGTTAATGAAACTTTGTGGGGCGAACCACCATCATGTGTTTATTGTGGAGCTTTGTAATGTCCGTGTGTTCTCTCCTCACAAAGGTTGTTGGTCTTCGTTAATAAACATTTGCTTGCTTGTGCGTACATATCTATTAAATTACCTTTATAATTATTACCTTGAATTATGGTTGTTTAAAATAATAAATGACCTACACTACCGTTTGATAATAACACAAAAGGGAGTAAATTTATTCTGGTATCCACAACAAGATAAATCGCTGCGATAGTTTCTTTGCCTGCACTACTACTTCGTACGAATGGTATCATAAACTGTTTCTAACACAACAGTTGTAAAAGGTGGTGATTAGGCCGAAATAACGCTCAATCACCATATGTTTTCCTCAATTAAGGGTATCCTCCAGAGACGGGGCGATCTCAAAGAGTGTCTGCAGATCCCGCAGGGTCCATCTACGGTTGTTAAAAGATTAAGTAATTTATCTGCCACAAGCGGATTTTGAACCTAGGGCCTTCAATGCCCTACATAGTGAGCTACTCCGCTGCAAATCGCTACCGTTTACATTGTATTTATTTATCAAGCAAAATCAATTTCCCTTTATAGATTTTGTTAGTATGATAAAATTGATTGATGAGTGTTAAACATAAAAACTTTTTTTACATAAAGTACTAATTGATAAAATAAAATAGTCATTACTCTAGTTAGTAGACACCTAAAGTGAATGACTCATGGTTAAAAATTTTAAATTAGAAAAAAATACAAAAGTTCATCCGCCTTTACATACAATAGATAAAACTCATAAAAATTGGAAAAATATTCATATTTATTTTCCTTTTAAAGGGAAAACTTATTAGTCGGAAAATAAGGTTAAAGATTTTATATTAGAAAAAAAAATACTTTCTGGATGAAGGAGTACTTCTCCTTATATAAAAAAATACAGCTATGAGAAACTAATAGCAAGCTATATTCAGATCTTCAAAAACTTGAGAATGGTATTTTAATCTCTGAAGTACAAGATATAGAATCTGTTTTTTAAGAACCATTCACCGTGAATAGTTATTATTATTATTCACAATTGTCGGAATTTTCCAACTAATTAGTTTTACTATTAATAGGAAAATAAACGTCAATAATTTTCGACTTTTTATTAGTTTTATATATTGTATGTACAGGCCAATGAACTTGTGTATTTTAAATAATTTTCCCGTCTATCCAGTAGTAGATTAAAATTGAAAAAGTTTTTTTTTTTTTTTTATTTAATTCAATGATATTTACAACTATAATGGTATTATATCAAGTAAATGTGCAAAAATGTAGAATATGACATAAAAACACTTGTGGAGAAACTACCCATCGATAGCACTCCAATAAAGTTCTATAGTAGATGATCTCGAGGCCATCTTCTTTTCAGGCGCCTCGGAGGGTTATCAGGAATAGTATGGGAAGCAAGCTGAGAGACTAGCAGATTCAAGTGCGTATGGAGCTTGTTATGGAAGGATAGGTATCTAGTTTGGGCCAAATCAGTAACATATGGGATATTAAGATCATGATGGATGAGTTTGTTTGTGACATAATAAGGAGCATTGAGGATTTTACGAAGGATTTTGGATTGCAAGGATTGGATACGAGATGAATTGGATGGTTTAGTAGAGCCCCAAAGCTCAACTCCGTATGCCCAAATAGGTCTGATGACTGTCATGTAAATAAGTCTTTTGTAATTAATTGGTAGCTTAGAGCGTTTGTCCAGTAAGTGTTGAAGTAGGCGAAAACGTCGAGCAGTTTCTTGTCTTTTCAGTCTTGTATGAGGTGAAAAAGTTAAAAAAACAATTAATGACCTTTCAGTATCCGTCAACATGATAAAGGAGTCGTCCTCCTTTAAAAACTCCTGAAAAATAAAAGGTTAAATATTATATGTAAATAATTATCCAACAATTGGGATTTTTTTTATTTATTGATTTCCTAATTCTCAAATTATTACTTAAATAAGAAAACGAAACTGTGAAAAACAAACCTCTCAACAACGTAAGAATTTTCATATACTAAGGTTTAACCTTCGGTTGATAGTTTTAATTTTGATTTATTCATAAAAAAATTTTGAGAATAAAGATATTAATAACAAAAGTTAATAAATAAAATAAATGAATAGGCTAGCATGCAATAATATAATTATACTATGTTTATGTGTAAATTATATGCTCTTTATGTATGTAAGATATATATATATATATATATATATATATATATATATATATATATATATATATATATATATATATTATTCCATTCCTACCAGTGATAACAATTTTTATAAATTGATACTAATTACTTTCAATCAACACAAACTTGGTTTCGCTTGTCTAGGGTGTTTACGGGTTTAAATGGGCAGCTTTTAATTATCTATATTCACTGATAAGAACTGAAATAAATTATTTAAGTTAAATTGAAAATCTTACCTTGAGTGGATTAATTACTTTTATTAACTATTAATAAACCTTTTACCATTTATTTGAATTTAAATAGGGATCAACATCAGGAAATCAATAGATAAGGCGAAATACATTTTGATAACATTGATTTATTATTAACCCCAATTGAAAACAATAAATAAACAAATTGTTTTCAATTTTAAAACAATATAATGAACAAACTAATCTCAATATTAAAATAATATAATGAACAAATAAAAGAAATTGATCTAGAAAATTTACATGTATCAAATATTAAATATATTTACCAATTTCATACAATCAAACCTCCTTATAATTAAGATATAACCAACTAACATATTATATCTATATAGAGCTTTTGAATTTATTTAATTTAATTTTAATGAGCTCTAAAAAAAATTGTATTTGTCAACGTTATTCTGCAGAATGTTGAGTACTTGCATTTGATATAAGAGGTGATCCTTTCGCTGTGATATTCCTGTGAAGATTGCTCTGAGGGTAGAAAGATGTATGTTCCTGCATGAAGGCTTCAGATGAGAGAGATGGTCATTCTTGTTCGAAGGTTTGAGATCTAGTGCCTTGTTTTTTATCTGGAAGGGATAGGTGAGAATGCCGACCTCTAGTGGCATTTACCTGAACTCTCCAATGATGTAAGATTTCGTCATTGAATTCTCCTGATTCTCCAGGAACAATTATATCCTCCGGTCTTTGTTTCCAGGTTTATTATATTAATTAAGAAATGACTCTATATTCTTCTTAGATAAATGATTCGTTCAATAGACGATAGTTGCGTCATGTATCAATACATATGTATGTATATATATATATATATATATATATATATATTTAATTTTCAATTAGACTACTTACTGTTGCAATGCTACCTACTATATATATATAACCTACTATGGATAAGATTTTGGGTTAGTTACCCAGCGGGTGTCATTCGGAGGGGACGTAAAAAGGAGGTCCCGAGGCTTTCTGATACCACTCCAAACTTAAAGATCGAAAATCCTAATCATACTTAAGTAGCCGAAATTTAGAGATCCCACTGCAGCATCGTCTTGTTAACCATAGAAGCATAAAGTGACGTTAAACAAAACTGCTAGTAAGTGGTTTTTAGAAGAGGGAATCTTATTATAGCATTTAATAGATTAATCTTGCCAACCTGCGAGAAAAAGTGTTTTCAATTTAGTTTCTCTTTTATTTCGCTTATCAAATGTCTTTCACTCGTTTCGGAGAAACTTCATGGCTCACTTTAAAAAAATATGAGTGAATTGCCATGAAATGCCAATGAAGATAAAGATCAGAATATTGAATTACGGATGAAAAGGAAATTGGGAATGATATAAACCTTAGATATTGAATCTAGAGCAGCATTATTAGAATAAAATGTTTCAATAAAAATATTGAAGCCTGATATAACAAAGATGACCTACTT
Source organism: Troilus luridus (assembly GCA_964056705.1). Lineage (NCBI taxonomy): Eukaryota > Metazoa > Arthropoda > Insecta > Hemiptera > Pentatomidae > Troilus > Troilus luridus. The sequence continues at coordinate 50,774,159 of OZ057414.1, forward strand.
TTTCTAAAGCAAACGATGCCCCTCCAAGTCATCTAAAATTACTATTTATGAGCTTGCTTTGTTTCTGATTCCACTCTGCAATTTTAAAACATAAAAGCTAAAAAAGGTTTAGGGCATATAAAAGCTAAGTTTTTTCCTATCAAACTTGGGTGAATGTAATCATTCTGAGGTAATGCGTGGGTTTTTCTTTGGATGACCGGATACCAGTATTTGCTAAGCTTATAGCCATCTTCCTTATTGAAATTGTTGGGTTCTTTGACAATTTCGATAGCTTCTCTCATGTTACGGATACGGTAATTAGTTTCTTTTACAAGGATATAAGTACATATATTTATTTTTAATTTTGTTTTATAGTTTTTACTGTAATATTATTTATTGTTCAAGGCATTGCGGTAGCTCAGCGTGTAGAGTGGTGATTTGCTATGCTGAAGATTACAAGTTCCAATCTGGTTTGGCACGTAAATTATTTATTCTTTTAACAGTCACAAATGAACCTTCAGGGATGTACAGACCCTCCTTGGGGTCACCCAGCCTTTATGTAGAGGGTACAATTGGGGGTTGTACTCATCTAATGCTGGTTAAGCGTGGTCTTGGACAAATTCCCTCCCTCCACAACAGTTGTCCTTGAACCTGTAAAGTCTCTATCATGTACTAAACCTAAGACTCCTCATGATTTGTTCGGGCAGAACCATTTTACTTCAAGAAAAAAATTGGGCAACCTAATATTTGATTACAAAAAGACAGATTTTGTAACTTAGGTCTGTTTTGAATATTCATGAAATCGTTTTATGTCAACTATAATAAGATTTTTTTTCCACGAATCGGCCAGCAAGGACCACGCGAAATCACTCAAATCTTCTTCACACTCTTCACCATTTTGAATCCGTCTACTTCAATACTCTCTCATCTTCCTGGACTGTTCCTCTCGCTCTTGCTTAGTCCATTTTCTCCCTGGTCTCTTCTTCCTTCCCGCAAGAACTCCAACCTCTTTTAGTTTTTTCCCGAAACGCTCTCTATCCAAGCAGTCCATATCCTTGATTTTTAGCCTATCCAGCTCCTCTTTTATTTGCTTCCCTTATAGCTTAATACTTTATCAACGATTTTTTTTTCCAGCTCATTCTTCATTCTTACCATGTGGTCGTAGATCCTCTGTCTCCTGGCCCTGATGACTGTTTCAAGACCTTCCAAATATTTGTTTATTTATTTCTTCATTAGATTTTCGCCTATACCCCTCTTGTGTTACTTAGGGTCCGTGAATCCTCCTCAGAATTTTTCTCTCAATCTTGAGGACCTTCTCCAGACTTGGAAGGCTGACTGTTTCCATGCCATGCAGTATTACTGGTCTCAATACCGTACAGTAGTGCCTTATTTTTGCATTGGAGGACAATATTTTCTTGCTGTACATGTTACAAGTGGCAAAGTTCATTCTTTCCAGTTTGGCTATTCTTTCTTCCACGGATGCCCTATCTGTTCCGTTGTTACATATTATCTCTCCTAGGTATTTAAACTTTTCGTGACTTTTATTTGCCCATATTTTGTGTATAATATTTCCTTGCTAAAGCTGGCATCCGTTGCCATAACCTCTGTCTTTTCATACGAAATCTGTAGTCCCGTTTTCTCAGCTAATTCTTTGAGTGTGTTTATCTGTTTTACAGCTTCCTCCTCTGTTTCTGCTAGTAGCGCTAGAGCGTCTGCAAAGGCCAAACAGAAAATTCTCATGATCATGTTCAGCACAACATTAAATAGAATCGTTGACAGGCCGTCACCCTGTCTAAGCCCCGTCTTTATTTGGAACGGTTTATTTATTAATCTTTGGAATTTGGACTTGGTCTGAAGAATTTTGGATTTGATCTGAAGTGGTATTCGTCAGAGTCAGTTTTATCAGCCTTATTGTCTTTTTATCTACTTCGTATTCCCTTAGGATTTCGAACAATACTGTCTAATTGAATCATCTGCCTTTTTGAAGTCTATGAAGGAGATGTAAAGATTTTTCAGGGGTCTAGACCTGTAATATTTTATGATCAATTTGAGGCTAAGTAGTTGCTCCTGGTAGGATCTTCCCTTCCTAAAACCTGCCTGATATCTCCTATTATCTGATCTACTTGCGGATCTAATCTATTGAGTAAGATTCTAGAGAATATTTTATACGTTACTGGTTGTATGAAACGCGGTTGAGAAATTAATAAAATATTTAATTGAGATACGGTACGACTCGGTAAGTCGTCCTCGGACAATTTGCCAATAAAGAAAGGAACTTAAATGAAAGTGGCTTACCTAAATCTTGTCAGAGCGTCCTCTCTTCATTGACGTCTCGTAGGTGAGCTCACCGTAGCGTACGTCAAAAAATGCCGGTCCTCTCAATTCGGAAAAGAGATATTTTCAAAGAAGGGGTTATAAAATGCGGGATAACTGACTTAATGAGGTTCAGACAACGTTCACACATATCAACATAGTAATAAAAACATATGACTGTATATTTTTGTAAGCGGTTAACAAAACAACTAATTTAGGATGCAGTGTACAAAACACCCGGAATTATATACAAACAGAAATCATAGAAAATCCAATATTGAACTAAACATACCGCCCACCCAAAATTGATAGCAATTTTGTAATGAGGTAACAATAAACTTTAGAACAGAAGAAGCGAACTTGCAATGTAAAATATGTACAAAAAAAACTAACAAAACAAAAACATAATATACGAAAAGTAAAGTAAAGTTTAGTTTATTGGAAGGGGGACTAATTTATTGGTAGGCCGTGTAATTGAACCGTAGGTGGTTCGTAGTTGCACCACCCGTACTACTCCATCACGACTAGGTAGAAGTTTTTCAACTCTTCCCAGGGGCCATTGCAAAGGCTTGGTGTTCTGCCCAACAATCATAACCACATCGCCTATGGCAGGATTCGGGGAATTTTGGGTCCATTTAGGTCGACTGATCATAGTCTGGAGGTACTCATGACTCCACCTCTTCCAGAAGCTCTGGGGCGATTGTTGGAGAACTTGCCAGCGGGATAAGCGGTGTAGATTGGTGTCTGTCAAGTCTTCTTCCGGCGCAGCCAATAGTGGTCCTCCAATGAGGAAGTGTCCAGGGCTCAAATAGTCGACATCGTCGTTGGGGTCGGACGAAATAGCGCAAAGCGGACGGCTGTTAAGAACGGCTTCGATGCGGGTGATCAGTGTGGTGAATTCTTCAAAAGTTAGTGTCCGACTTTCCATAACGCGAACTAGGTGGCGCTTCACGGATTTGACACCAGCTTCCCAAATGCCACCAAAATTAGGAGCCGCGGGCGGATTAAAATGCCAAATAATCTCACGTTTGGCTAAATTATCGTGAATATCTTCAGCGTGTCTCTGGAGAAATTTATGAACTTCCTTTAGTGCGCGGGACGCGCCGAGAAAGTTTGTACCGCAGTCACTGTAGATATTCAAACATAATCCACGACGGGCGATAAAGCGGTCCAACGCAGCAAGGAATGCACTGGTGCTAAGATCGGAGACGACTTCCAAGTGGATCGCCTTAGTGGCCATACAGACGATGAGGCAAATGTAACCCTTAGAAATCACAGCCTTCCGGCGGTTACTTTCCTTAATCTGGAAAGGACCAGCAAAATCAACCCCAATATTGGTGAAAGCGCGGACCTGGGAAAATCTGGAAGGTGGTAAATCTGCCATTAAAGGTTGGTTTGCCTTGGCCTTGAGTTTGTAGCATGGTAGACACCTAAATATGCGCATCCTGATTAGTTGACGAAGTCCTGGTATCCAAAATTTTCTTTGAATGAACGCCTGCATTACGCGAGGGCCTCCGTGGATAGTGGTCTGATGATACCAGTCACATATGAGGGTTGCTAAATGCGATTTTTTATGCAAAATGAGGGGGTGCTTGGCATCATACGTGAGATCTGAATGCCTCAGCCTGCCGCCCACCCTGAAAAACCCAAGGTCAGGTGGGGTGATCTCAAAAATGGCGGTTACCCTATTGGTGATGAATGTTTTCAATCGTTGTGGCGGAGTGTGGATCCAGAAGAGAACGACTGTGGAGTCCATAAATAAATGCGTCGCTGTGATGGTAATGGCGGGTCGGAACTCTTCGAGGGATTCAATAAGGCGGGCTAACAGCAAAGATGCACAGAGTTCCAAACTGGGAATAGTAAGGCTTGGTTTAAGGGGTCCGACTCTAGGTTTAGCCTTAATTTTTATATTCGCCAAGTCCAGCTGAAGCTTCGGCTTGGTGTATAAGCGGTCATTCAATGATAACCCAAGGGTATCCTTGGCCGGAGCGTCGAAAATTGCGTGGAGTTTCGTATTAGAGCTGGTACTTTTTACCACAGCATGATGTGGGATGACATATAGTGAGGGTTGGCAAGCTAATTTCAGGTGTCGCATGTCCAAATACTCCTGGAATAAGGCGTTATTTTGAGGTTCTAAATCTGTCCGCTTGAGCCTGCTCTCCATGTTCAGAAGTCGTTTATGAGTGGTTTCGCGGTAATTTCCCAGCCTTGGAGCCTTGGTGTTTCTAAAAGGAAGAGAAGCTATATATTGGCTAGACGGTGTTCTTTGGTGGGTGTTCATAAAATGTAGCTCACACAATTCGTCTTCCGGGCTCTGCGGTGCTACTGATGCGACCTCTTCAGTCTTCCAGAAACGTTGTAGTGCCATGTCAAGTGGCGAGGTGCAACCTAAAAGCGATACGATCCTTTTTTCTGCTGGTTCGGTAATTTTCCCCAATAAAATCCACCCAAAGGAAGTTTTCACAGCTGACGGATTACCCCTGATGACGGAATTATTGTCGTCGGAAAGGATTTCGGAATAGAGATCCGCGCCCAGAAGAAAATCTATTTTCCCTTTTACGTGGAAAGCCGGGTCGGCCAATAACATGGAGGAAAATCGATTTTTTAATTCATTTGAGAGCGTCGTAACCGGTAAATCTGCACAAATTTCATGGAGAACAACGGCTTCTGCGGATATAGAATTGCCTCGAGTGTGTTTAGGGGTCAGAGTGCAAGAAACCATTTTCGTCTTGCTAGTCGTAGCATGATTGCCGATGCCTGTGATGTTCAGTGGGCAATTGTTGAGCTTTAAATTTAACCGTTGGGCCATTTCCCTGGTTATGCACGACACCTGAGAACCAGGATCCACAACTAGACGTATAGGAACCTTCCTACCATCCGAAGCTGTAAGAAAAGCCTCTGCTGTGCCCAGCAATACGGTGGAGTACGCAGAACTGGATGGGGGAGTATGGGCACTGCAAGATAGTGCTTGCGTAGGAGGCGGATTTTCAAGTGACTCCCTAGGTGGGGCTGTGAAAGTAGAGCGGTGTAAATGCGAATGATGTTTCGAGGATCCACATGAGATGCATTTACCTTTGGAGTTACATTTTGACAACATGTGGTTTCCGAGGCAATTAAAACATTTTCTCAAAGTTTTCACAGTCTCCCAGCGGGCATCTACACTTTGCTTCAGAAATGTTTCACAATGATGTAACTTATGTGAAGATGAGCAAAGCGGGCATACAATATGAGCGGTGGAACATTCGGTGGAAGAAGATTTATTTGGCGGTGAAGAAGAAGTTCGATTGTGATGCGGGTTGGTCGTGATCAAAGCGGTTTTTCGTGGGAAATTTGCACGTTGGATTGGATTAGACTCAGTCCTAGTTGGAGAACTCAGTTCGAGAATTTTGAGACGTTCAGTTAAAAAATCCGAAAATTGTTTATATGTTGGATATTGAACCCCTGAATACTTGGCTTCGAATAATTTTTTGCTTTCCAAATCCAAGCAACGAAGACCGAAATGAAGCAGAAGTGTATCAGATAAGTCTGGTAGGTTCAAGGCCTTGAGTGCAGCAACATTGGTTAGGAAAACGTCAGATAACCTTTCCAAATTTTGAAGATTTTCTTGGGAAAGCGGTTTAAAATTCGTAATTTTTTCCAAGTAAAAATTAGCCAACAGCCGGTTGTTTTGGTACCGATCAACTAAAGTTTCAAATGCAATCTGATAGTTATCATCGGACAAATGAATCGATTCGATTAATTTTAAAGGCGGGCCTCTCAAAAATGAGCGTAAATAGTAAAATTTCTCAGATGAGGCCATTTGTCGATTTTCATGAATCAGGGACCGAAACAGAGAGTAAAAATTGGGCCACTCTTGAAGATCGCCGGAAAATATTTGTAAATTGATTTTTGGAAGTTTCGCGTGTCCTATATCGGGTCTCTCATTTTTCGTAGACAGGCTAGTACTAGTAGCTGGCTTAGCATACTGCGAGGCTACTGCCTTTGCTGAATAGTATAACTCGTCGCAGGCTTGAGATCTAGCAGCCGTGTCGAAATTTTCGAGAGATTCTGTTTTAGAAGCAAATTCCATAATTTGATCTTGAATTTCATCAAATGATTGGTAATCCATGTCAATTTGTTCCATTCGGGATAAAAAAATGGGAAAATTTTCCTTTGTAAGATTTTTCGATAAGTCATAAGCAGTTTGAATTTTATGAAAATATTTTTCCCTCTTTTTAATTAAAAACTTAATTTTATCTTCCGCCATCTTGAAATAATTTAAAATAAAAGTGAGACAAAACTGTACAGAAAAATATTCAGGAAAAACAAAGTTTAACTTTGTTCAAATATCAACTAATTTAATTGTACTATTTTCTGGAGAGAAAAAATGAATTTGCTAAATTGTACCAAATGTATATAAAAATTGCAGTTCGCTTCTTTCCGAAACTGAACGAAGTCGTAATAGTTGGGAGAAGCAGCGTGAGGTGAGGTTAGAAGAGGCGTAAGCAAGTCTATCTGAACGGCCTCGTGGTTGCTATGCGACATATAAAAAAAATGAAAAATTAAATTTTGTTTGGTTAAGTTCCGAATTGAGAAAATAATTAACTAATTTTCTTAATTAATTAATCCGGCCCCGGAGGACCATAAATTTTGTATGAAACGCGGTTGAGAAATTAATAAAATATTTAATTGAGATACGGTACGACTCGGTAAGTCGTCCTCGGACAATTTGCCAATAAAGAAAGGAACTTAAATGAAAGTGGCTTACCTAAATCTTGTCAGAGCTTCCTCTCTTCATTGACGTCTCGCAGGTGAGCTCACCGTAGCGTACGTCAAAAAATGCCGTTCCTCTCAATTCGGAAAAGAGATATTTTCAAAGAAGGGGTTATAAAATGCGGGATAACTGACTTAATGAGGTTCAGACAACGTTCACACATATCAACATAGTAATAAAAACATATGACTGTATATTTTTGTAAGCGGTTAACAAAACAACTAATTTAGGATGCAGTGTACAAAACACCCGGAATTATATACAAACAGAAATCATAGAAAATCCAATATTGAACTAAACACTGGTAGTAGCGAGATTCCTCTGTAGTTGTTTACATCTGATTTATCTCCTTTTTTGTGCAGCGGTTGTATTAGGGCGGTCCTCATACCTCTGGGATTCTTTCTTCCTCCCATATTTCCAAGAATAGCTCTGTTACTTTCCTGATAAATTCTTCACTCGCCTTTTTCTGCGAGGAGTCCATCCTCACCGGAGGCTTTGTGGTTTGTGTGGGCCTTCACCACTTCCTCCACCTCTTCTTCATCTGGGGGGTCTGAGTCAATGTTTTGAGGTGTATTTGTCCGTATTTCCAATCTTTCTTCTGGTTTTTCACAATTAAGGAGTTTTTCAAAGTACCCAGCAAGTATTCTGCAGTTTCCTTCGTTGATTAGTGCCAGTGTCCCATTCTCTCTCCTGAAACAGTCTACCGTTATTTTCTTAAAGTTCTCCTCCATTTCATCCACTTGGTTTCTGTGGAATTCCCTCCTCATTTTTCTCATTATTTGGTGTGCACGCTTTCTCTCTTTCCTGAAACATTCCAGATTCTCTAATTTTTTTTTTCTGGTACCATACCTTCCATGTTTCCAGCCTTTTCGTTACCCCGTCTTCACACTCCTTATTCCACCATATATTTTTCTTGTGGTAGTTCTGGGGGGCTAGTTCCTCCGCCAGGCTTGGGTATAATGTAAAATGAGTTAAGATAACTCCATCATATAAATCAATATATATCCGATCATACTCCATTAAAATCAATGTACATATAACTGCTACACTTTCCAATTCATCTTTCTTTAATCTTCTTGAGTCACTCTATGTTTTCTTGTAGTTTTCATCCTTTTCATTGATATTACATTACCATCCTCATGACGATAAAATATGTATACTATTCCTCCAAAACAGTTTTGGATAATTCATCTTTTCACCCAAATGCAGTAGGTTATAAAAACAAATATAATCTGACGGATATGTGAGGATTTATTTAGTTTTCTTACAAAAATCCAGGTTTATTGTTATTAAGGTATGTTTTGAATATTTAGCAACTCATTTTGTGTCTAATATGATTTTTTTTTAAAATTTGCGTCGATATTTATCATTATTTTTAACTGAGCTTATTATCTATTATTAAAAAAATAGAGCTTTAAAACTAAATAAAATATTGGCGTTGATATAGTATACTAAATTAAGCTGTTATTCGCAGTACGATTCGAATTCCCCTATATCTTTTACAAGATATTTGGGATTTAAAGTTTATCGTATTCAGCCTTTGTTGTATGGTTTCGCTTAGACGAAACCCTACAACTTTTGCTTATCATATCTCCCACACAATCGGTTGGTTCACCAGACCTTTATGGTATAGGAATATTCGAGAAATGAGGTATATTACGTAAATAACAGTGACGTAGGTAAGTAACGGTGTATGTATTCGGGAGAGTGTAGTACTGTAGATTCGGGTTCAAGTCCACCTGTGACTGGTAAATTATTTAATCCTTTAACTGCCACCCAGACCCTCCAGAACCTCATCCAATCTGTATAAAGTAGGTACCATTAATTGGGGAAAAGAAGAACGTGATCCAAGACAAAGCTGCACAGCTGTTGTTTTAGAAAAAGTACATTTTCAACAGCTTACTCAACCCAAGACCCTTCAACAACACATGCTTGTACATTTTTCATTTATGCTTATGACATATGGTTGTCGAATGTTTATTATTTGATTTTTGATACTTAATGTATAAATATAAATCTTTTCATAAAATTGGTCTAAATAAGGCAGCATGTTGTGAGAAATTCAAATTGAATTTATCTCAATTTTTTATTGTTTTCAAATGGATTTTACTTTGGACCAGAATTTTATTCCGATTTAAGACCGATCCTTTCAGAATAAAAAATTATTATTTGTCATCAAAGACCAAGGATCATGCAACTAGTTAGGTAAGAGAATTGTAAGAAAGATATAGATTTATTGTTATATTGAACATTTATTACATGAATATACAAGAGACTTATATGAACTATCTAGGTGATTTATTTACTCTAAATCAAATTTAGTGACTACATTCTTTAAATACTGCTGCCTAACCATACCATTTCCTCTCTACTCTCTAATCACTCATTCATTTCTCTCTTCATTCATTCATCTTAGTGGTAGCTTTTAGAAGAGGGGGGTCAAGGAAGTTTCATTGCTGACAACACGGAGGCATTGATGAAGCTTCCTTGTTACAAATGCAATTTATAAACAATTGACTTCAGGAAATTACCATGTACTAACTGTACTCTGAATATTAGTTAATGTGAACACGATACGAATATAGGCACCAGCACGACGAATGAAAAAACACACTCATTGATCAACGAGGAAATCACATTAATTTGTTTTTTGTTAGGCAATGCAATAATATAGGAATCAAAAAACAAAAAAATCGTTTCATCATACCGGGTGAGCACTACCATTTCCCCGAATATGTATGTTGTTATGATAATAAATCAAAATGTTTATATTGAATTTTACAATATTACGAGCCAACTGATGATTTGTGGTTCCTAATCCCCATACTGTAGTTATGCGTCATTTACCAAAGTGTAGAGTGAATGACAAATTAAAGAGTTGGGCCATTTTTAATATTTCTTGCTTCGGCCGTTTAGGGTTGGAATGGAACGGATCGGGTATTCCGACGAGGTTTTGATATGCAGAGAAATCTCCATTTTCTTTTTTCTTTTCTTTTTTTCACCTTACACGGGGGCCAAATCCCCTTCAATCCTACCTATAATTCGTATTAGATGGCCTTTCAAAAAATATTGCTGAATCTGAATTTGATGTGCTTATCCACATCCTATATACTAGCAGTTTTATTGATTAATTTCTGATCGCGTTTAGGGCTACGACGTTTTTCTTTTGCTCTGATACTTGTTATGCATTCTTCAGTATTAAATATATATTCTCTCTCTCTCTCTCTCTCTCTCTCTCTCTCTCTCTCTCTCTCTCTCTCTCTCGGCCATTTACAATATATTTATATAATGTTGCATCCTTTGTTTTATAACAATACCTTTTTGAGCATGTCTAGATGTGTATAAAATTGTTACCTACTTTAAATAAATTGTAGTGTTTTTAATATTTTCATTTATTTTTGTTCTATTATATTGTCAGTATTTATGACCTGAAGCACTATTATAGCATTATTAGTTACTAATCTTGCATTAAAGAAATATTATGCTAAAAAAAATATCTTTCATCTATAGTCTCTCTCACACTATCATTAACTTTAAAAACATACTGATCAATTAAAAGAAATGCAAATAACTTATAAGATATTACTTTTTATGTAATAACTTTTTTTGACATATCTACACGTATTTAATATTGTAAAATTAAACAAAAAATAGTATTCCTAATAGATTGTTTTATTTCGGTACTATTATATTCAATAATAGTATTGGCCTGAAAGCAGTATTTAGCATTTCTACACGGTCGGGACCGACCGCCGACCATCGTGACCTTGCTCGGGTTGATGCAAAAGTAGACCTTGTAGAAGTCGGTTGACCGACCAATCGTCGGCCCCGACTGTCCGTGGTCGTGAACGCATCCCTCCCGACAGGCTGCGTCCGTCGGCGCATCCGGCCCGACCACAGTGTTTCGATTAGGATAGTAGGAGCTAGCTGGACAAAATTCATGTTTAAAATTCTAAAAACTTTTATTGGAATATTGTAAACAATTATTGAAAACCTAGAAATCTAATATTTGTTTATGCCTGGTACACTCCATCTCGTCAGTAATAGAGTCCAAAGTAATGAATCCATAGAAATAGACTAAATCAGCTGTATCCAAAGCTTCATTTCAACCGCACAAAATTATAATGTTACTAATTTCATATGAATCAATTGTTGAATATCAATAATATATGTACTCTTAGGTGCTATTTTTTTCCAAAAAAAAAAAATCTTCTGATAACCAAAGTGTATAATTTTTTTTTTTTAAATGCATGTAGGATTTTATCTCATTTTGAAACTTTGAAGTGGTGAAAATGCCTTTTACCCATTTGTATCCAGCCTGACCACCGACCGTGTAGAACGAATAAAAAAATTGGTCGACCCTACCAAGGTCACAATAGTCGGCGGTTGGTCCCGACCGTGTAGAAGGCCTTTTATTAAGATTGCTTGAAAGAATTATTTGACTTCTCTCCCTCTCGCAAGTGCTCTCGCTTCACTCTCTTTATCTCTGTTTTACTATTTCTCTCTCTTATCTCTCTCACTATGTTTAATTATCTATGTGTATTTCCCTCTAGCTCATTTGTTTAAATTTTAAATAAGTATTAATCCTTTACAGAATAATATCTTTTTTTGGATATGTAAAGTCTAAAGTTGTTTGTTTGATTGTGAATGAAATTTTAGTATTGTTAATACTTTTATTTATTTCGTAATAATTATTTTATTTAATTGTATTGCCTGTATTTATGGCAATAACGCAATATTCTAATCATAAAATACACTATTTAATTAATTTATATTCATAGTATTTATGGCTTTAATGCACCATTTTATCATTATTACTTACTAGCCTTGCTTGAAGGTAATATATATTTAAAAACCTCTCACCACTTCTATCTCCCACTATCCCCACACTCGCTCATTATCTCTTTTTGTGTATACAATTATCTCACGTAGTTAGGATATAATCGGAGTTTGATTGATTTTACCTTAGACCATGTTACACCCTCAATACATTATATCCCCGACATTACTCTACAAGAGGTAGGTTGAGGTAGCCTAAGGCCTGGGCTCCCACAAATAATAAACTTCGGACGCAAAGCCCAGCCTGCTAAGTCCCGAGCTCCCTCATCGTACACGAGTCCTCACTAAGCCGGTACTTAGCTAGGGTGACCATGAACCATCCGTCAGCCTGGCTGGTAGAGCCTGCAAGTAATTATAGCTTCCTTTCAGAGCCGCAGGTGTGTGCTCCTAACAGGTTTAGCTCGCCCGCTTCGAACATGATTGGGACCGGTAACCTCCTTAGTAGCTCAGTCTTCTCTTGATTACTCATTATGTCCTTCCGAAACTAGTCTTTTCCCCGGAGAGGATTTTTACAAAATGAGTTTCCTCCAGATTTCCTTGTTAGAGAGGGGTCTACATGATTCGAAATCGAACTCCATCTAGGATCTTGTTAAGCGATGACACCGAACACGGGCCCTCCCAACTAATACTAAGACTTGATTTAATTTTCCTGCAATATTTTTAAATACTTATAGGAAAGGAACTTTGTTGTAGGTCATTCTAAATTTTATAAAACGTGTTGTATTAAATATTGAAATTAATAATATTGCAAATAATAATGAATCATCCGCATCGAAAGTGGTGACAATAGATTTTCATCAGAGAACACTGAAGAATTATTTTAAAATTTAATATTTCACAGTTATATTAACGGAAATAGTAAGAAATTGCGCCCCAGCATCATATTTACATCAGTGTCTTCAGAAATTCTTTTAAATGTGGCTTTCTAAAATTTACTTGTTTATATATTTCTATAGATATTAGTTGGGGAGTGGAGTAGAGGTAGTTGCCGTGACGAAGTTCCTTGATTCAAATACCGCTCGCTGGCAGACTTTCATTTAATCGGTTAGCAGTCGGAGATGGATCCCATGGGATCTAGGAACCTCCTAGGTCTCACCCAGCCTTTATAAAGTGGGTACTCAAAACAAGAGGGAAAATCTGGTGGTTGAGTAGCGTAGTAGTTTACTATTATCTTTCTTTTTCTCGGCTTCAACCCGGGCATATGTCGAGGGTGAGGCTAGAAAAATTAATTTGTAATGTTCATTACTTTTCTAATGATACTCGCAGTTCTGATTATTATTCGACAATTTAGGTCGAATAGTTCTACGGTGTTGACAGTCATGCCGTGTCCTCATATTTTCTAATCATCGGCCTGTATTCATTTTTTAACTCTACTCACAAATTTTTCTTCTTTTAGGAATAGTAACATGTCAGGCTTGTTGGCATGTGAGGAATTGTGTGATCAGTAACGATGGGCTGGTCGCAATAAAGCTTGACGTGTGGTTTATTAATTATAGGTTGTGGGCTGTACTAGAAATATCGGTATTAATATTATTAATAGTTTTCATAGTTTTCCTGTTTCCAATTTATTTACAGACCTGATGATGACCTAACAATTATAAGATATATACATTCATCCATTTCCTGATAGTTTATATTCAATTTATTTATAAACTTTTCAAGCTTCATAAAATTTTAAATCAAAAAATTGAATAACAGCTCGATTAATACCTATGCGTATTTTAGCTCCGAATAAATGTAACATACATTTATATATCAATCGATGTTTCGACTTATACGCCTGTACAATGATGATATAGGATTATACTTGACTTCAACAGCTCTTTTTATTTGTTTAAAAGAGGAGATAGGTTTCTGGTTTCAAAGCATAAAGCAGCGCTCCGCCTGCCAAAGGCTGCACGACACGGTGGAAAAAAAAATATGGAACCTCTATGGAAAAGAGGATCTATAACCCCTAAAGTTTGTTTCTGAAAGTGACAAAGTAGTTTCGGTTGATATCGGTTCGTGGTGATGGCGGAGGGGGAGGGGGTAGTAAATAGGAGCTATAGCTTCATCGGTTAGCTTACGCTCCACCAATCTCCCCCAAAACCCTTCGTCAGTCATCGCTTTTTCATCTTTTTTCTCCCTTATTTTTTTAACCAGGCCGTGTAGTTGATAAAACAACTGATTTTCGCTTGTTGACGTATTTTGCATATGCAAATATAAAATATCTTTGTTGGGTATTCCGTGGCATAACCTGGGTCAGTTGAGGACAGGTTTAATAAAAGAAGAATAAAAACCATGCACCTCTCAACCCGCAGAGGTTCTTGGTTTCAGTTCACGATAGGGACTGTACTGTTTCTTTTACAACGGTTGTGTAGGGAGGTGATTTGTCCAAGATCACGCTAAACCACCAGATTTTCCCCACTGTGTCAGGTGGCCACTTTATAAAGGCTGAGTGAGCACCAAGAGGGTCCTCGATCGCATAGGAACCATCACCAGCAGCTAACGGGTTAAATGAAATCTGCAAGTAGCAGATTACCATTGAGCCACCCCGCTCCTTAAAAAAAAGAAGGAATTTATGAGTTTATATGACTACCTATCAATTTTGAATACGCTGAAAACAATGATGTTTGCTGATACGTCGCGGTAAAATAGTTTAAATTCTCTTCAGGTTTAATTATTATTAAACTATTAAATGTTTTAATATTCATAAGGGAGACCGTGGTAACTATTTGTGTATAGACCTGAGATACTGAACTGTAAATTAAGGCTTTACTGCTCTGGTGGAATAGAAATATTACACTTTCTACCATGCGGTAAACCCAAGAATCATTTTTTGTTAGATAAGTATTGATATAGATATATATATATATATATATACATACAAAATATCTATTGGTAATATCCAATATGTACATATGCTATGCTGAACATGGACATAAAGCGTTTATGTCGGAATCATGATAAAATAGATTATAGTAATTTTTAATTTAATTTTTAGTTACATCGTCAATATTCCAAATGGAATGTTCATGTTGATGTAAATATTTTTTAATGATTCTCCTAATCTAGTCTGCCAAAAACATAGAAACCACGTAAATATGCCATAGGAGCTTTATAAGTGTTATATTATATATGCCTATATACATAGCCTGAAGTATTATCGCCTCTTAAAACTAAACACTTATTGACATATTAATGGTATAATTATAACTGTAATAATATTCCAACATGATTAATTTATTTTTAGTTTAATATATGTCATAATAAATGGCGTAGGGAGTTGGCGGCCCCATCGCCCAGTCTTCTGACTGCAATCAGCCACTGGTCCTTCAGGTTGGGGGTTGGGCATAGGGTCAATAATTCTACCCCGTAAAAAAATAATTATTTTGAAACCTAATAGCAGCCTCGGAAAATCGGGCAGTCTCAACATGGCAAAGACCTCGGCTTTGTGTAACGGACTTTACATTGGATCATGGAACATTCCGAGTCTATACAGACCAGATGCCGCACAAATGGTAGTTAATGAAGTCAAAAAGTACAATATACCAATAACAGCAATACAGGAGGTAAGATGGCCAGAAGGTGGAGAAACCAAAATTGATGGTCACACAATGTTTCACACCGGAAGAAACACAAAAAACGGTACAGCTGGCACTGGGTTTATAGTTAGCCCAGCTGCAAGGAAATCAGTGTTTAACATCACCCCAATTAATGAAAGAATTAGTGTTCTACGAATTAGAGGTCGATGGTTTAACACCACAATTAACAACGTATATGCACCAACAGAAGACAAGGATGATGAGGTGAAGGACGAGTTCTACGATCAGCTAGAAAATACAGTGGACCAGTCTCAAAAGCATGACATAAAATTAGTTATAGGAGACTTCAACGCTAAAATAGGTCGTGAATCACATTTTAGGCCCGTTATCGGGAGCCAAAGTCTCCACAAAACAAGTAATGACAATGGAGTGCGATGTATTAGTCTGGCAGCAAGCAAGGGATTAGTGGTTAGTAGCACGATGTTCCCGCACAAGGACATCCAGAAATATACATGGGTTAGCCCGAAAGGGGCTAGAAACCAAATTGACCACGTGCTGATAGATAAGAGACATCGGAGCTCTATACAAGACGTAAGAAGCTATCGTGGAGCAGACTGTGATACGGACCATTCTCTGATCAGGATCAAAGTATGTCAGAGACTGCAACAAATCCATAAAATAGGGCACCAAATAGAAAGAAGAAAGTTTGAAGTCCAAAACCTGAAAAACCCTGTGCTAAAAGACAAATTCCAAATCGAGCTGAAAAATAAATTTGAACCCTTGGATTTAGAGAATCTCACAATTGATCAACATTGGGAGACAATAGAGTCCAAGTTAAAAGAAACAGCAAAGGAAATAATAGGGATTCAGGAAAAACGGAAACCCAAAATATGGTTCTCAGAGGAATGCGAAAAAGCAGTCGAAGAAAGAAGAAGATCAAAGTTTCTCTACGCAGTCAAAGCTGATGCAGCTACACTTGAAAAATACTCATCTGCTAGGACGAAAGGAAATAAAATAATAAGAAAAGCGAAAAGAGAATTCCTCAATAAAAAACTAAAAAACATTGAGGATAACTGGCAGGCTGGAAATATAAGCGAACTATACGCAGATATCAGGAAGGAAAGAGCTGGATTTAGAGCTAGAAGCACTCAAATGCGAGGGAAAGATGGAAAACTGACGGGATCCAAAGTAGAAGTATTAAATATCTGGAGAGAACATTTCCAGAAACTTCTAAACCAAGTAGAACACACGGACGAAGAGGACATGGACCACGAGGAGGATCTTGACCCACAAGAGGTTGAAAAACCTGACATTCTGGACTTAGAAATAGCAATCGACAGGCTTAAAAGAAGATAGGCTCCTGGATTGGACAATCTTCCATCAGAGTTGTTCAAAGATGGAGGAGAAACCATAAGAGCCAAACTATTAAATCTAATACAGAAGATATGGGAGAAAGAGAAAATACCAGAGGCTTGGAAAACAGGTCTAATATGCCCTATCCTAAAGAAGGGGTCCATATACGAGTGTGGGAATTACAGAGGCATAGCGATCCTTCCTGTTGTCTATAAGATAATGACCAACATATTGCATAATCGAATATATCCGTATTATGAAAACACGGCAGGCGACCAGCAAGCAGGATTCAGAAGAGGAAGGAGTACGCTAGACCAGATATTCATTCTGAAACAGGTACTAGAAAAACGATGGGAAGTAGATCAAGATGTACACGCGTTATTTGTGGATTTCAAAGCAGCATACGATTCCTTGGACAGAAGCTGTTTATGGAAGATCAGACTGAGCTGGGTATTCCCGGCAAGTTGGTGAGATTGACGAAGGTGTGTGCAGATGACCCCCGATGCAGAGTCCTGATACAGGGAGATGTGTCTGAGGCCTTTGAAGTTGGAACTGGTTTGAGGCAGGGAGACGGACTCTCACCTTTACTGTTCAATATAGCCCTTGAAAAGGTGATAAGAGCAACATCAAGAGAGAATGTGCACGTCGGGAAGGTACATCAAATTCTTGCATACGCCGATGACATAGTAGTCCTCGGAAGTAATGAAAGGGATATCGAGAGACTCGCTAAGGTGCTTATGAAAGAGGCAAACCAAATCGGCTTACAGGTAAATGAGGAAAAAACAAAATACATGATAGTAAGCCGTAAAGTCCACCCCAGAAACAGCATCTGCGTGGATCGCAAATCGTTCCCGAAAGTAGATAACTTCAAATACCTCGGCTCCACAATAACCTCAACTAATGCCCTACTAACTGAGATAGACCAGCGTATAACAAGTGCAAATAGAGCATGCTTCGCTCTTTCAAGAGTATTGAAATCCCGAAGCATCTCTAGAAATTTAAAATTAAGGGTGTATAATGCTGTAATAAAACCGATTCTGATATACGGCTGTGAAACGTGGGCTCTCACCAGCACCCTAGAAAGCAAAATCGAGAGATGCAAAAGAAAAATACTTCGCACGATAACAGGAGCGGTATGGGATGAGACTCTTAACTCATGGAGGAGAAGGACCAATAAAGAATTGCACACGGAAACTGGTCAGACGATATCTCAGGATATGAAAGCAAGAAGGCTAAGATGGGCGGGGCATGTAGCTCGAAATGATCCGTCAGGACGCCTCTACACAACTATGAATGCCAGAATAGTTGGCAAGAGACCACGTGGGAAGACCAGATGGATTGACAGGGTCAACAATGATGCTGCGGAGCTACATGTAGCAGACTGGAAATCAGCCCAGGATAGACAGAGGTGGAGAAGGCTGGTAAAGGCGGCGAAAGATCTACAAGGTCTGTAGAGCCAACCGAAAAAAAAAAAATATATGTCATAATAAAAGAATTTGACTTGAATTATGCTTGAATATTACATAAACCATTTTTAAAAATATTCTATCACTTTAAGTAAAATAATTTTTTTTTAATGCTAGAAATGGAATATAATCTGTTCTTATTACCTTTTTTTAATGTACATATTTAACCAACTTCATAGTCTCCAGCCTTGTATGATATTATAAAAAAAAAAAGAAAAGAAATATGTATAACAGAAAAAATAATATTAACTATAAATGAAACCCGTACCTATATTTCTCGTTTTCTTAAAAATCCTGATTTTTTTAAAGTTAATGAGAAATTGTTGATACAAAAACTATTTTTGTTGGTATTATTTTAAGTAATATTTCATTTATTGATATATTTATACAATCATATTGTACAATGCCATTTTAAAATTAATTCTCTCCATTATTTTGTTGGTACCCATCAGTACCTGGTTAAAAGATAAATATACAGAAAACAAACATAAAACTAGATGCCAGGACTAGTGTAGGCTAGTTATATAGCACTATTAGCATCGACGAATCTACTTCTAGTCCTCATCAAAATGCATGAGGAAGCGATTGTTTTACGGCCCCTCGGGATGACTTCTCATTACAAGCACCTCGCAGCTAAGTTGAACTTACTTATAAAAGTATACCACCTTAATAACTTTCAGAAACAACATTAAAGTACTTTAGCAACAACGCTCCTATCAGCTGTAATGGCTGCCTTTATCGCTCCCACCAGCCACACAGGAAACCCCACAACTGTCATTTTTTTAATTATTAGTACTTTTACTGTGTCATCTTTATATATTTATAAATTTTATGATCAAGTATACTTTTATTTATTTTTTAAATGATAAAATATTTAGCTTACACTGTTTGTTTTTTAAAAATATTTTCCTTCTCCGATTTGTCAACCAACATTTAATCTGCTTTCCTCAGTTATTTTAAACTTGGATATAAAATTACTCGTAGGGAAATTTTTAAATTTGACTTACGAAATGGCTTAGGGGTTTTTAAATTAGATTTACATCATTAATCCGTTAGTAGTTTGTCCATGTAAATAAATTCCATTTAATAGCGTGGGCAATAAAATTAAGCCACAACAAGTTTTTACTTTCCATTTGTCTCCTTTTTAGTATTTTCCAAAAAAAAGAACATAATCTTGAGTAAAAGTGTCAGAAAAAGAGTGTAGTTATGGGAAAGTAGGATATTTTGGCAACCATTGAATCACCATCATCCGTGAAAGAAATAAACCTTTCAACTAACATTTCGGATGATGAAATATGTTTAAACGTTGATTTATTTTAAACGTTTGATTAAAAAAAGTTGTTTAAAAAAAAACTCAAGATAATTAGTATTTTCGAAAATATTGAAAAGGAAACGAATGAACCGGTAAAACTTTTTATAACTTAAATAGAAGCGACAACCTTCGGAACTGATACTATTTTATCAAATATTTTTAACACCTGATTTATAGAATGGGGTTAGTGAAATACCCTGTCAAAAACATAATTTTGAGAAAACGCTGATGATCACACTAGAGTGTGATTTTAAATCATTGATAAAGAACAATAAAATAATAAACAATAAATATATGATTTATAATATATAATACTTATAACAATATGACGTGGATTACATCAGTAGTGACATTTCACTCTAACTATTCTAGCCTTTTCATCAGTGTTTTCTCAAAATCAAGTTTTTGTCCGAGTATACCACTTCTAACCCCACGATATATTTGTTATTATGTTATGTTTTCTGAAAGTCCCACATGCATGCTGTCATGTTTTTATCAATGATAATATATTTTTGATAGAGAGGAAATTAGTTGACTGGAAGATCTAATGTAGGATGGATATAGTTGGGGGTGCAGTCAATGTAAACACCAAATAAGTGAGATTTATTAAGATAATATATTCTATTAAACATTTGTATTCGTATTATGTATATTATGTTTTATCCTAATTTTAGCATATATCTGTACAGTAATAAAATTGGATGTTTGTTTATATTTATTGCTGTTGTAACAATCAGCTTGGGAGACCTGTGGAATGCTTGAAGAGGTTGTGCGTGCCTAACAAGCAAGTTATTATGACACAACAGGTCCGTTGAGGTGGCTTCATCGAAAAACAATGCACCACCATTGAATAGGCTGAAAGTAGTGCTTATTTTATTTTAAGTAGGCCGAGAAAACAATTAATTCACTAATGAAACATGATTACTCTACTGGATCCTGTAATGTATTCTTAATCTTTCTATCTAATAAACAAGTTTTTAGTAATCCAATTTTTTAATTTACCTCTCTAAAGCTGAACGGACCGTAAAAGAGACACCTTATTCAGTTATAGAATTATTCCTCCCTGGTCTTTTTATGTGTTCAATTTGTATTTGTAAACTCTCCTCTGTTTTTCTATAGTAAATATTATTGCTAACACTCACAGGAATCCCAGGAATTCCATCTTAAAAAAAGAAATTTCAAAATGATTCATTTGTGATATATGTTCTTTGCTACATAATAGAACATATATATTTATTCTAAACGTTTTTATTATTATGTTTTATAAAATAAAACAATTAAATTAAGTATAGTTTGCAAACAAGTACGTATTTTAAGGAGCCATTAAATATTCTTTACTTTGAACAGTGGACGCTACTAGTCCGTGCAGGTTTGTAGTCAGTACTTGGTTCTCAGTGTTGGCCGGGATATTAGCAGATTCATATCGAAGTAAGTTTTATATTAACTGATTAGGTATCGAGTTTATTCAATTTTTTTCAATTATTATAGTTATCTATCAATGAATTACTTTTAGTTTTCTCTTACAAGTAAAAAAAAACAAAAAATCCTGTACCACCACAACCCATGAAGGATTTGGGGTTCAGTACATGGTAGAGACTGTACTGTTTCATGGACAAAGGTTCTGCAAGGAGGTGACTTGTCCTAGGTCACGCTCAACCGCCAGATTTCCCCCCTTATTTTTGGGTACCCTATTTTTATAATATTTTATAGAGGCTGGGTGGGCCCAAGGAGGGTCCTAGATCCTATATGAACCATCTCCCGCTGCAAACAGACTAAATAAAAGTCATGGCCTGCAGCGGGATTTGAACCAGGATTTCCGGTCTTAGAAAAAGAAAAGCGATAATAATAAACTTCTTAAATAATTAATACTTCCTGCTGAATTTTAGAATGAAAAAAAGTGTGCAATTATAGGAAATGTATATATTTCGGTAATAATCTCATCAAGAAATGGACGTTTCAACTAAAAATACGAAGTGTGGATGATGAAATATGTTTGCTGAAATGTTCAATTTCTTATAAAATGATTACATTTACCATGATTAAACTCTTTTTTTCTCTACTATAACTCAAGATTATTATTATTTTCGATAATATTAAAAAGAATCGAATGGAAAGTAAAATGTTGTGACTTAATTTTACTCTCTGAGGTACCAATGGAGTTTAATTTATTTACAAATCATTAAAATGGTATTTACGATGTTCGTAAATCTAACGTAATCTAAATGCCCCTACGCCATTTTGCAAATGTAATTATGGGAAATATTTCGGTAATAATTTCATCGAGAAATAGACGTTTCAACAAACGTTGGAAGTGTTGCTATGACATAACCAAAACGGTGTATTACAATCTGTAATAGTTACTATACACAGTCAGTAATAAAACTATCGTATGCATTTTCGAGAATATCAAAATGGAAATGAATGAAAAGTTAAATTTTAAAACCATTAGTAGTGACTCAACTCGAAGCGACAACCTGCGGAACTGATACCGATTAAATTATTGTATTGAGGAATGGACGAAATTGAGGCGGAAGTAGAAATGAGGTAATGATTCATTTCTTAATGAGTTAATACACAATAGGTTAACTTACCAAACGGCTAGTACTTAGGTAAGTTAACCAAAGTTCGGTCCCTAGTTGTACTAAAAATAAACTGCTAGGAACGAAGCTGAGCCTGAATAGATAAAAAGGAATCAAATAGCTTTACCGCCGCGTCAACACTGCACATAATTCTGGATGTCAATTTTCCGCTTCGCCCGTTTCGGAGTAATTAAAAATGTTGGGGTTGCCAACTTAATTTGATTCAATTATAAAACCCAAGTCTAGGCTAAACAGATTTTCCGAAATTTATCAATTTCCTACTCGTTATAACTGACCTGAATATTCAGCGATTTTAGAAGCAATCTGGAACCAAAACTATAAATTTCCAATTTCAAACTTTTGAACATTTTCTACAGGTCCTAACTTTTTTCTTCTGAAATCCTATTTTTTTCCTTCTCACTGCTTTGAAGTCCATTCGTTGTTACAATAAAATAATTAAAAATTATTATTTTAATCTTTGATGTCGAATACTACCTCGAGCTTAGATATGGTCTGTAAATAATTTTTTTTATTATTTTTTGTTGATTAAAAACATTATTGCAAAGCATTATTTGTCATCAATCAATCTTATATATTTGCGTTGTTATTTGAAAAAGCTTTTAGTTGAATTAATAGTATTCAGTAAATGTTCACTAGAAGTGAGTTAACAGTCATCACAATGATATATATATATATGTAAGTATGTATGTATATGTGTGTATATTTTTCCCTCTTCACGCAGTACCATTACGTGGAGGAAGTTTATTGCTCTGCATGATCCGTACATTTATAGTACATTACATACAATTGTACTTTCATGTTTTGTTTTTTTCCAGTGTTTACATTTTTCGTTTTATTTATAAATAAAACTTAACGCTAAATTGAAAATACAGCATTCAAACAATACGTAAACAACAAAATATTGAATATAATAAACATTAAACCAGTTGAAACAAAAACACATATTAAATAGTAAAAAATAAAATAATAAACAAGCACAAAATTACTACAAACAAAGTAATTGAAACAAAAACAAAACCAAAACTTCTTTTTCACCTATAATATTGATTTCGTGAAGTAATGGTTAACCACTCTGCTTCGGCAATGTATTTTGTAACTATCATATCTCTTACCTTAAATTACTTTAATAGTTCTATTAGTTTATCATTAGTGTATTAACAATTAAATAAATATATTAATTGAGACGGAATTGCATCTACAGAATTATTATGGATGTAATAGCCTGGTTATGTGCAGTAAAAAAAAACAATTATTCTGAAAAATGAAAATATTGTTGCTGTTTCTCTTCCATCTTGTATTTGAATAGATTATTTCCATTTTTAAAATTACTTTTACTTTTTATGAGTAATTTTAAATGATTTCCAATTCAATTCTTAAGCGACACCAATCTAAAATTGTTCTGAAAAGTTGCTTACATTTTGAAAAGAACCCTGACAACTATTAACCAATGGGGAGTTATCTTTACAAAAATCATTAATATGTAAGAAACATTAAGATTTATTTGATTAATTACTGCTACAACCAAACAATGTTTAATGTGTTTCAAGTACTTTTCCTAAATATTTTCCTACATCAAAAAGATGTTAATAATCAACTCATTCGAGATACATAAGTTAAAAATATTTTTATGAGATACATTCCTAATAATTCTTCTTGTTAAACGCTTATTAGAAAAACTGGTAGCGGGTGGCTCACAGAACGCTGAACTGCCAGTCCAGGGGTTTAAATCCGGCTGAGGCAGAAAACCTATTTATTCTGTTATTAACCAATAATGGGTACTTATGGATCTGGAGACACTCCTGGGCCAAAAACAGCCTTTATAAAGAAGATACACAAAATAAGAGAAAAAAACTCGCAATTGAGCGTGATCTCAAAGAGATCACCTCCCTTCATAAATGCCCTAGAAACTGTACTGTCTCTCATACATGATCGTCGAGGTACAATTTTTTTTTTAATTACAATTAAAAATGGTTAAAGTAAAATTTATTCACTGTTGAAAATAAATCAATAATAGTTCCTTTAATGAAAGTGCATGCCTGCATTGAATACTTGATTGTGCTTTTTTCTTTCCCTTTAGAGCTCTTTTTCCTTGAAAGAACGTAATGCTGTTCGCGTCAGTGGAACTAACGGGCCTTGTAAAAGGAGTCGGGTACAAGATGTTATGCACCACCCTTGCTTCCTCTGCAATGAACACCCGTCAAATGAAGTCCGGAGGAGCGACAGAAGAAAGAAGAGAAGCAATCTTGACTAGAGTCAAGTTTGATTGTGCTCAACTCAAGAAGAAGCTCATTGTATAAAGTCCTCAGAAGAAGAAGAAGAAGTTGTGTAATTAGCTGTTTGGAGCCGCCCTTCCACAATTAGGAGTCCTTGGCAAGGGACCAGAGCGAACCTGGATGTCGATTCACGAATTAATGATGAATCCTCCGGCACAGTTGTCTCCGAGTTTGCTCTCTTCAATTACCAAACAGCTTTTGTCTTTATTTTTATCTCTTCTATCGATTCACAGCTCCAAGCTTACAGTGTGATGCGCAGTTGTTCCCGTCAACTGCACTTAAAGTTCTATGTTTCTACGGATTCAATTACACTAAATTTCTCCAGTTGTTTATTATTAATATTAATTTATTCACTAAAGTTTTCAACTTTGTTATAGCAATACAACAAGCAAATTACAAGAATGATCCATAGTGACATGGATAAAGACAAGTACAGAAACTACCCGTTGGTAGTACTCAAATATAAAATTCAACTAAGAAGTTTCTTCTTTTCCAACGCCTCGGAGGATTATCAGGAATTTAGTTTTGAAACTAGCAAGTTTGAGTGTGAATAAACTTTGTAATGAAAAGATTGATATCGGATTCGGGCCAAATAATTTACAAATAAAACATTACGGTAGTAATGGATGACTTTATTCGTAACAAACTAAGGAGCATTATGGATTACAAATAAAAATATAAATTTCAATTTTTAAAAATGTTATAAAGAATATTAATGACTAATTTTTTCACCTTCCCATTATCAAGGAACTCACATGATGCCCCACATAAGGGTATACATGAGGCGTTCATTCTAACCCTAATAAGTCCAAAATTTCAAAAATTGACTTTATAATTAGGTTTGTCTAGCTATTTCGTCAAACACAAAACTTTGCCGCCTTGATTTTCATGGTTTTAGTCCGGTTCTTAACCTAAAGTTTCGATATCATAAAACATTGCTTGACTAAACTAGCGAAAAATGTTAATAAGCCAATTGTTGAAATTTGAAGTTATCCGCTTTTGATCCTGAGCGCTAAATGATCACATAAATAGAGGCTATATCACTCCACGATAGTATGAAGAGGTGGAATATTATCGTTTAATTTATCTCGTTTGTCTTCAAAACAGAGCTATTTCTACCTCCCTCCTAAATTTTATTACTTGCGATTTTCAAGCAGACCGAAGACATAGAAGCAGCGGCCACAATCAGACTTAATATGGCCGACTATGGAGCAGTGCGAGCCGGGTCATTAGGAGCAGATGTTGATGAGGAGGGTAATGATCCTTTAGAATTTAATGATGTAAATAATCCGGAGCTAATGCGTGGAGACAATGGCTTGGCAGCCTCCCACCTGCTCCGTTGAACTCTTCCTAATTGGCGCCTTGTCTGTGTCTGTCAATATTCTTCCGGGTAATTATAAGATATTTCTTGAAGATGGTCTCGGAGGGTCGGATAGTTAGCTGATGGCACTCCAATCAGAGGGATATGTTAAATTATATAAGAAGCTTAAGTACTTAATCTGTAAGCAGCCGGAGATGGATTTTATGGGATCTAGGACCCTCCTGGGGCTCACTCTGCGACTTTAAACTGGGTTCCCAAAATAAGCGAGAAAATCCGGCAGTGGAGCGTGATCTAGGAGAAATGTCCATGAAATGTTGTCCAAGAAACAGAACAGTCTCTAACATAACCATAAACTGCGCATCTCACGCTAACGAACTGAAAAGTGTTCAAAATTATTGTTTTATATATTTTTAAAATTTTGAAAATTAGTATTTTCTCCTGTGAATAATACGTATTTACGATGACGAACCATCTTTCTCTCTCTCTTAAAAAAACCATTTTATAAATTTATGTCTTTTAATAATGTATCACATTGGCGTAGGGAAGTAGCGACCCCATCGCCCGACCCTGGAGTCGGAATCAGCTACTGGTCCTCCAGGTTGGGGGTTGAGCGGAGGGGCCAGCTACCCTACCCTCAGAAAAAAAAACCACTTTGCTGTGAATTATCAAGAAATTAGCCTGGATTCAGAGCTTGGAGGACCTCCGCACAGTACAGAGAAGATTAATTTAAAAAAATATATATACTAATCATTATTTGAATTAAATTATTGATATTTAGTATTAAGCTAGTGCAGCTCTCATCATAGGCTTTCATTAATAAATAAACTACTTGAAAATGTTTATAATTATTGTTCGGAGTGTCAATATATGTGAAAACCAGACTAATTTTAATAATTTAAATTTACAAATTTGAACTTTAAATAATTCAGACTGTAATTGTCTGAATTATTGGCCGACGCCTTGATGCGGCCAAGACCGTTGTAGAGCAAGTTTTGATTGATTGAATAATGTATCACTGATTCCTATAGGACAGATTGATACTTAGGACTACATCATGAGAAACGATTAACTTAGAATACCCGTACTACATTGAAAAGGCAAGTGCTCGCCGTATCAGGCTACTTCACATTTACTAGGCAATCAGTATAGGCTCCCAATGAATTACACAAGACTCATATATTTGACCATTATAAGACTGTATTTACTGTATACTGTATGTTATGTTTTCTTTTATTTATTAAAATACATTTAAGTGAAAATTGTT
The DNA here is from genome assembly GCA_964056705.1 of Troilus luridus. Lineage (NCBI taxonomy): Eukaryota > Metazoa > Arthropoda > Insecta > Hemiptera > Pentatomidae > Troilus > Troilus luridus. Next base: position 50,801,156 of record OZ057414.1, read on the forward strand.
GTCCTTATTTAGTATATAATTTTAAATTACTTTTCGAAAAGTAAATCAAGTAACCACTGCTTTTCCGCATTAATAAGGAAAGTCCTCTAGGAGGAGGAAGAAAAGCAGGTGGTGAGAGAGGCGACTAACTATTGTTGAGCGCAGTGCGGCTAGCGTCAACCTAATGACCCTCAAGATTGATCTCCGGCCATATTGACAAACCTCCAATTCACCTCAACTTTTTTCATAACGGCGGCAGATCCTATCTCTGGAACCGCTCCAAATGCCGATATCGAGATATAATGATACTTCATTCCTCAAGTGGTGGAGGGGCAATTTGGGAAAATAATGATTCCCATTTCTCGATAGGGAAGCATCCTCACTAAATTTGTATTGAATAAATGTATATGTATATATACGTCGAATATTTGTTACAACCGATCAATTACTTATAACTGATTGCTAGTATGCATTACTTTAATGTACGGTTTCGTTAAGCCCTTTACAGTGTATAAGAAAGTTGGCATCAAATTAAGAATACAAATTTAAACATTTAATTTTAATTTTTATTAATTGTTTCAGGATGTTAAGTAATAATGTTTTTGTATACATTGTAATTATCACACATGTTCTTTAGTCATATGATTAAAATGTAGTTAAAAGCACATACTTTACTGTAGTATTGATTGTAAAAATAAATAAACGGTGCTTAAAAAAAAATGTATGAGAAAGAAGATACATAAAAGATAATTTGCCGGCAATAATATTTTTTAAACTTATATAAATTCATGTGAAACTGATTAATGGTTAGTAATAATAAGAATACGTAATTCACTTGGTAGAGATGAATTACAGAGATTAAAAATGTGATTTTTGTAACATACCTTACCTTCTTCTAATTATCATTATATTTACATATTTAAACTGTCTATTTAAAAGAAAAACCTTACAATAATCTGTTTAACCTTAAAAAAATATTCAGGAATTATTTTGGTTTTTAAGGAATTATTTTGATCCCGGCAGGGGCCTTCAGGACTCTTGCTTTACCCTCATTCCTGCGGAAGAAGGTTAGTACGGGAACCCCAGGCAAATTGTAAATAGTGTAATTATTTTATTTTTAGACTTTATTTTCATTATCTTTTTTGCATTTTTTTAATTACAGCATGTATATATTTGTATTACATCCATTTATTTATTTTATTTTATTTTTTATTTGTCTTATGGAATGATTGTAAGCTATTTTTCACTATTACATATTTCCCACAAGTGCCAGATTGCAATATTTCAATAAAATGTGTGTTTCTCTGTTCTCTCTCTCTCTCTAGCTCAAACAAAAAAAAAATAAATAAAATAAAGGAATTATTTTGTTTTGGAAATGTTTGAAATCACGTTCAATCGTCAGGTTTATAATCATGCATTTTTTAATTATATACAATTTAAAACCATCTGTAAATAAGTGGCTGGTTGTAGCAGTTAAAGTTAAATTTTGTGTTATAGATTTAGAGGTTAAGGGGCCTTGCTTAAAGGGTACTTTTAAGAAAATTTCATTGTAACAATGATATATTGTTTTAAAGTGATAACTCCGAAATTTGAGAAATTCATTTTTCTACCAATTGTTTGTGCCGGCAATTTTGTCTCACACGAAATTTCACTACCTTATTTCTTATTTTTTTAGCTCGGTTCTGTGCACGAAGTTTCGAGTGCGTAAAATTGCTTTACCTAACTAGCGAAAAATGTGAAAATTTCAATTTTTGAAATTTCTTAGTTGTCAGATTTTCCTTCTGAACATCTCATACAGTAAATCTCGAATTTACATGTTTGGGATCATTATACCAATGTAACCTATAAATATTTTACAGTCCACCAATAACAAAAGTATATACCCATCCAATTTCCACTGTACATAAGATATTGAGATTTAACCTTAAACTGGGTATTATATCTACAGCAAAGATAAATAAGTGGTTAAATAGAATTTTGTTCAAAATGTGTTTCTTGTACATAGGCAAGCGGGATCGTTTTTGTGAATTATGTGCTAAGTCAGTCTTTGGATATAAAATGGTCTATTGCTTAAATCACAACTCCAGTTCAAGCCAAAAACTACGAGAATGATACGATTCCACATCCCTCAATAGATTTAACCCTTTCTGGGCATAATTCGGCATAACTACTTATTCATCGGAGCTGGCAGGTATATATTATTAAACACCCATATATTTTTGGGTCAATCCTAACTGGCATCTTATTGACAGTGGACCCGATATAATAAATAAATAATGAACGAGTGGTTAGAGAGTTCGTTACTTGCCAAAAACATTAGAACATTGAATCTGAGACCATTAGGATGCTCCGGTTTCCTAAAAATTTAAAATCGCGGAGTTCCTTCGAGAGAGTAGGGCGCTGTCTTAGTGATTTGTTAGCCACTGCCAGGGCCAACTTTCTTTATAAATCTCACCCCTTCAAAATAAGTTTTATTTTTTAGGCTCATGGCCCAGTTCATAAAGAATAAAAATATTTTCTTATCATTAACCTTTTCTTCTTTTAAAAAAATATGATTTCAATTATTAAAAAAGCAGGAAAATTATATACAATAGTGGATTGAATTTTATTTCATGTTTTGCCTCGAAAGGACTCTATGCTTATTTAAGGGACAAATTAAAAATATAGTTCTATTTTATTACTACTTTTAGCTCTACACTTATGGCGAAGTACTATCACCAGGAACTCTACTGTTTATGATAATGAAGTAACGGGTGAAAATTGTTTCGAAGTCTTCTTGCGCACTTAATTCTGTTTTGGTTTTTTACATTTTATATTTACTTAGTTACTTTTAAAAATGTCATTTTACTTGTTTATGAAATCCTTAAATACTAGGAGATAGCCCTGATATGGACCAACCCCTAATTTAGAAATTATACAACTCTTCATTCAATTTTACTGGAGTATGTACTCTATTCTAAAAATTAAAGTTTAATTTAGTACTTTTTGGTATGTCTGTAGTGATCATCTTAAAATATGAATAGCCACTTCGTATTGATTTCAGAGATTGAGGTTGAGATTAATTTGCATTTATTAAACAATGTTTTATAATAGACATATGAGATAAATAATAGACAGGGTGTTTCGGAATTGCATGGCACTATTTAAGGTATGTGTTCTCTAACACAAAATAAACAAAAAAGTTCATTTTAACATATATCTCCAACTCATTTATTAAACAGATAACAAAGGTTAAAGATTTATTATTTATTATTGCTATTTATGTATTATTATTACAATATTTAGAGTAACTGTTCGGCCTCCGTTCCGTTGAATGCAACATTCAGCACGACGAATCCATGCTTCTCTGGCTCTTCGTATTGCATCAGGATGGTGCTTGATAGTAACTGTCACGATTTGTTATTCTTCGGTTAGGAAATTTTATTGTTCACGATATCTTCGAACAGCAGCAGCACCGTTTCTATGTACCTCGCCATAAGTTAAAAGCATGTCTGTTTGTTCTGCAAAAGTGAATAAATTTGTGGTGTCTCCAATGATCATCATAAATTGAACGTTCTCACAGTATTCACTCACGCTTAAACACACATAACTAGACAAACAGATGAGCTACTACTGTCATTGCTTATCGTTCATTTGTTTATCAGGTTATTAAAACCTGTAATAGTATTAAACACGCTATAATAGTATTAAAAACTTTGTACAGTCAATCTTAATGTAGTAAATAAATAATAAATCTTTAACCTTTGATATCTATTTAATAAATGAGTTTCAGATAGATGTTAATATGAACTTTTTTGATTATTTTGTGTTAGAGAACACATATCTAAAATAGTGCCGTGCAATTCCGAAACACCCTGTATAATTTATAAGAAAAATACCTTACAATCTTATTTCACTGTACCTCAGTATTGGAATAACACTTCTAAAGTCTAAATATTGAAATAAGATGTGGTTTTATCGATTATTTCTTAAATCGATGTAATCAATTTCAATTTCTTTTATTTAACTTCAAAAATAGTGATACATTTCGTGTAACGGGTTAAGGTCAGAAGAAGTCAGGGACGGGGCATGATGATTCGTCAATTTATAAAAATCTTTATAATTTAGACGATCGAGCTCGACAAAAGTTTAAAAAAAAAGCAGTTCCTTGATCTATTGCTAGTCAACGCCAATAAAGCATAATACCAGTAAAAAAGATTATAAATACATTGTTTATGAATAGATAAGTATACACGATGACATTTTCTATCCTGGTAGCTAGGGCATACTGTGACGTTGCAATATGTCGGTTATTGTACTCACCTGATTGGTACAACAGTGGAGATTAAAGCATTTTTCATCACAGATACGGTCTGAGTTGGAGTATAATAGATAATCAGGATGCCGCCAATGTAATTTTTTATTCTAAACCAAAATAAAATACGGTCCAATTAGCTATTCAGTTTCTTTTTGAGCAATCTGTCTTAATAGTAGTTACTTCTAGTTTTAAAAGCGATCCGAGGGCTGCCTCATCTAGTCAGACCAGAGCTCCATGCCCCTCGATCCATCCAATCCATCCTATGCCAAATGTCTTCATTTCTTAGTCTATGTTGTTATAATAAATAAATAAGAATAATGAATTTAACATTGACTGCACTCCCGTCTGCAGTATATGTTTCACGTATAGCCCTCAGCTGGTGACCAGATAAAAATATCCGTACCTCCAGGAATTGGTCAATGGTTCGAAGAAGATAGCGGCTCCATCTCACTTTTTCATAGATAGGAGTGAATGAACTGAGCCAAGAAGGCCACCGGAGATGAGGGAAAGAAGTTGAAGAAGAAATCGAGAAGTAGTGAAGAGCTGTTTGCGCAGCTGCATTAATATTAATACATATAAGAATGCTTACTAGCACCATTTTGTTGCTACGTAGGTATGCATACCAACACTCTGCCGCAAATAACCGTTTGCGTTTCATGTACGGTAGGGGGGTAAAACAGTCAAATAGTGCACACATCCGACAATCGAACATCAATATATCAAGAGTTAGAAAGTACTATTCAAAGAAAACAGACACATTGTTTTTATTTTAGTAATTGAATTAGTTTTACTTTAAGTTAGAGGGATGGGTTGCTGTGCTGCAGGTCCTGGAATTGAATGAAATATAAATTATTTAATCTGTTTTACTGATATAGAGATACACTATAGGATCTACAGATCCTTCTGCGGTACCCTCTGTAAAGGAGATAACCTTAGCTTAGGGAAAGAAATGGAAGTTGAGTATGATCGCGGACAATCACCCTCCTGCAATACCGCGGTCTTAGAAACCGCACATTCTCTACCAGGTGCTGAAGTCAAATGCCCTTCATGGGTTGCAGTCGTATAGTTTTTTGTTTTGTTTCGATATTTTTTGTTATGACTGGAACTATTTTATTTATAAATAATATATAAATTCTTGGTACATTGGAAGATTTGTCCATTCAATAATTCTTCGTATTAGAGTTTCTTTATTCCCAATTCCTCAACAATAGATACAGAGGAAGATATCTTGCCTCCGGTAGGCTCCCGACAATAAGGAGTGCGCTGAGAGCTTTGCGATGCAGACTACACCCGGGACCTGCGGGGCTATAAACCCGAGGCATCGTAAACCCGGCCTTATCCGCCGATACCTCAGGGACTCGCAAGGTCTAGACGAATCCAGGTATCGCTTCTATTATACCAATCCTGGTTTATGACCTCTTAGTTTCGTTTATGCTCTGAGTCGGAAAGTTATAAGATGTGATGAATAAGAAGCCGATATAAATAAAACGTTTATCGCGATGAAATCCCTTGTGAACTCGATTAAAATATCCGGATTTAAAAGGAAATTTTTTTGAAAAGAATAGAAAAAAAATCGTTATTGATGAGCCGTTAATCCACGGTGTGATAATTTGGGAATTATTTCTAATTCCATCGTTTCGAATGGATAGGACTAGTTTTCCCTAAATATATGGTATCATACACATGTCGTATGCTGGTGTCCTCCAGTGGAATTTTATTGGGGCTTCCATGTTATTTGTCTTAAGTTTAGTTTTCTGGATGCACTAAATATTTTAACATATTGGCAGTATCTAATTCTTCGATGACGAACACGGTTATGCTGTCAAAACAAGATTATAATGAGTTCGAAAGGCTCAATACTGCTGAAGAAATAGTTCTGTACAAGGGGAAATGAGTTTATCCGAACAGTACTGGGAAAGGAGCAACGTGGCTTCCCCAAGTTGGGCTTCTCATCTCAAACACCCTCTTTGTTGTAAGGTTGACAGGACCAGCAATCAGCTTGAACTTACAAACCTAAATTAACAAAAATAATGATGTTAACAATAGTGGTGTATTCCGAGGTTCTTTTCGCTCTCCTGACCATTCAGGAAAAAGTGAGTTACATTGTTTTTTTCCTGCAGTCTGAAAATTGTATAATCGCTTAAGCATTCTCTTGTCCTATTTTATAATAGTTAATCTGTATAGTTGCATTTATTGGCAATGTTGTAAAAATAACAAACAATTCTTTTATTATTGCTTATTTATTTTTTATGTTAAAGAATGCTTGCCTGCGCTTCCGGTTGGCTTTCCTCCGCTGCCTCCTCTTTCTCGCAGGCGGTTCCACGGTCGGACCAGGAAGGTGCTCGTACTGACAACTATCTCCCGAAGGGCACTTTCCCGTTTGTTCATATTGCCTACAGATCATCAGCTTCTTCTCCTTTACCAGCGGTGACAAGAAGACGTGGTATTCCAGATGCGCAAGTTTGGCGATTTCTTCTTCCCGATAGGGATTTGTGAACAACGTTGACTTCACCTTTATATCGAACCGGGGTGGTGGAAGTTTAGGTCGAGGAGCCTCCTCGGGTTTTTGGCAAGTGCCAGTGGAATCACTTTCATCTTCGCCTTCGAAATCTGAAGACTCATAGTTGGCGACTAATGAGAAAGATCTTTCAGCCTCCCCCATTTTAGAAACCCATTGTAATAAAGTTAACTTGATCAATTACAAAAACAAACTAACATAAGTAATATGTAACAATGGAGAGATTAAATATGAATCAACAAATAACAATGGAGGCAATCATATGAGACATGGTGTGTCTCAAAAAAGCTTTATTCGTATTTTAATAATTTATAGTTTTTATAATCGAAATTTGATACGAATATTGCTTATCTTATTTAATTATATTTTAATTATATTATTCAAAATAAACCGGCATTCCTAGAAATAATTTTGAAGTCTAATTTTATGTATCTTGTCATTTTTAAAATGTAATTCTGTATTTTTTCTGAGTTCCTTGAGAAGCTGTATTAAAAAAAACGTTGTACATAACATGTTTATTTTAAAATAAACTTTTATAGTAATTTTTTATTATTTATATTTTTTTTTAGAAACGCAAGCAAACTCTTCATAAATATACAAGGTTTAAAATATATTTTAGGAAGGAAATAGTTGGGGGTGCAATCAATGTAAGATTTAAAACAGGTTGTTTTTGATTTTCACTATTTCCTTCATTGATCGCATTTTTAATTTTTTTAGTGAAATTTGAAAAAAATATCAAAGATTTGTTGATTGTGGGATATTCAAGAAGGTTAATATAAGTAATAACAGCCAATAAAATGTTTATATATTTTATTTTGTATTTATTAATGAATTTTTAAACAAGGCAACCGTGTGACCAGATGTCAGTACTAGCGTAAGGAAAACTATGTCAGTACTTGTGGTTTAATAACGTACTGGCTGTCTCGTCTTTAGGCAGAAAAATGTCTCATAGTGCGGACATGGCTTTACAAGACTGGGTTGGGACGGATACTTGGCAATAAGATTTTTATCACATTAGTGGAACCATCCAAATCTTTTCGCCTTAGTTTTTATGAAACTCCGTATTTTCTTTTTCAGGCGATCATCGGAGATTCTGAAGATGTGTCCATTGTACAACTTTTTTTAATTAATATATGGTGATGTTGGTTCTATCTTTCTGTATTGTTCCTCGTTTATCACAGGCTATTCATCGCTTTTACAGATGGTAATCTAAGTACATTAAATAAGAATGTTAAGATATTAAATTTTAAGGAATTATGTTTAAAAATAATATTGTGATATATGCTTCTCCGTAATTTTTACATCTCTTCTACCTACAGAGGAAGTTATATAATATAATCAGGGGAATAACGAAGGAAGAGGCTTAGATAGGATTAGCGACAGTATAAGGGCACACAAGGTTAAAAGACCAAAATGTTTAATGAGCATCATTAGGACAAACAGGACTGGAACGACGAGGCTAACGAAGTAATATGTGCCGGAGACAGGTCAAAGGTCGGGAGCCCTACAGGGCCATGTATTAGGTTAATATAGCCCTCCGCCTTAGCTCTCTCCTCAACTATTCTCATTAGATAAGATTTATACATCCTTTCCCCTCCAGGTATTAAGTCCCTCCTTGTTTACCTTAAGGGAAATTGCACCTGGTCTCCGCTCCTTGTCTTCGCCGATTCTTCCCTCTGTTCCCGGAGAACGTTGATTCAAGAAGGTAAATTGATGAGGGTAGAGGCAAATTAGGTGTTCATACTTCAAGCAAATCAGTCATTAGCTTAGAAAAATAGTTTCCAGGCTTTGTAAGGCCTGCAATCGGCGTTACGTAAGTTCTAGTGGTAGGTTAACGATAAAAAGTCGAATTCATTGTTCAAAATTGTTTTTGAATATTTTAGGGTAGGTAATATAGAGAACAAAATACACTATTGAAAAGAGATAATCATAATTCCTCGCCCACTTCATACTGTTAACAACAGTAGACTTGACGGTATCAGTTCCGCAGATTGCAACTTCGAGTTCAGTGATAAGAATATTCCTTGATATACAAATTAGCGTGAGCTTTAATATGTAAAAAAGAATTCAATTATGGGAAGTGTGTATATTTCGGAATTTATTTTATCAAGACAAATGCGTTTCAACAACCATATATCATATATTCTTCGAAATGTTAGTTGAAACGTTTATTTCTGGTATGTATGTCTCCAAAATGTACTCATTTTCCATACAAACTTGTATTTTTGGATAATATTAGAAATGGAAATGAATGCACAATTAAAACTTGAAACTAAACTGGAAGCGACAACTTGCTGAACTGTTACCTACTTGACTTGTAAGACAGAATTGTATTTATTGTGGAATATAACATTAGTCTATATCAACTAAGAAAGTGACCACTCCCTCAACTACACTTTTAACATACTCTACGGTAGTCATTTCATCTTCTCTATCTCTTGTCATTCTAATCTTAATCTATATTTTAGAGGCGGTATATGCGGATAAAAAAAAGGAGTGGAGATCAAGGATGTTAAAATTGCTGAGAATAAGGAAGCAATGACAACCTCCTGGCTTAAAAATAGCAAATTAGAAACAAATGACTTCAGGTCCTCGACCGTCCGTTGACAATACCTAATGACAAATGTGGTCTACTGGAACGGATGGTGCAGGGAAAGATTAATTGTTGGACGGGGCCAAGAAGGAGTAGACACTTCTGGCTGCATAATTTAAGGCATTGTCACAGATGTCCAATTATTTAGTACTGCCTTTAACAAAAGTAAGATCGCCATCTTCCAAAAAGAATAAGGCACATCAAGAAAAAGAAGATCGCCATTCCATTTCGGTCATTCTAAATTCGGACGAAATCCATAAATACGAAACCAAATTTTAAAATTTAATATATACTATGTTTAATCTTAATTATTACAGAAATTCGTGTAAGACCCAAAACGGCATTTTTATTATTTATGACAACCCATTTCCGAATTAATTAATTCTCACATTCTATATAAGAGATATATTTTAACGTTTTCCGGATTAATTATTTTTTCTAATCTAACCAATTCTTTATATTTTTCCTATGGGGATGGAGTTGGGGCTAAAATCTACATTAAAAATGCGCTTAATCTAATATTAAAGCTACCTCATAATTATATAATGCCATCTCCGCGAAGGCGGGTGAAATGTAGGGTAATCATATTGCGGTTGAAGTAGATATTTTTATGAACCACAAAGTTTTACGGCCCCTCTCATAATAGGTTCATATACTTTGAGTAATTTCAATAATTTTTCGGAGTTTATCTATATTTTCCAAATGAATTTTTTATATGTTTTCAAAATAATGAGTATACAATTACAAAAGGCTGGAGGCAGAACGTATAAATCATTTATATCGCAATCCTCCAGTTTACGTCTCGGTTTACTATCGAATGAGTCGTCTCTATTGTCTGGGTATCTACATATTTCTATTGTTGCTTATCAGTCGTTCATCTTCGCGACGGTAATACTTCAAAAATACCCAGTGCATGCTCAGCAATTCCCCGTACTGTAATCCATAACCTCCATTATTCTTTATTGGTCATATTTTTTATAATACAGTTTTGAAATCACAGCAATATCGTGTGGATATGCTGGTTTATATGATAAACTCAACTCTAATTCTTCATTTAGGAATCCAATCAATGGCAGATAGTGAAGTTGACACTGATGCCTGATATTGATATCATTGGCACATCGTTAAATTCTTTCTTATAAATACATATATGAGAAATAATATCGTTTATGGAAGACGATAAGTTTAACTAGTTATTGGTGTTTTAAATCATTATTAGTGTGGTTTGCCGCTATGTGATGCCAGTCTCAAGCATGTTGCTGACGCGAACTAAAAAACACCCCCACCGAAAGTTGCTTCAAAAATAAATTTCAATAATTTCAATTTGTACTAACGTAGAGAGAAAATATTAAGGTTTCTTGGTATATATTTAAATTAAAAAAATTTGCTCGAATTAATTTTCTAATTTTAATATCACGTAGTAAGAAAGAGGCTAAAAATCATAACAATTAGGATGCTAAGCCTGGCTGCTTTCGAGCTTATGTCACGAGGGTGTCGCTGATGCTGGTGACGCTAACCAATTAGTTTGTTCCCTTGAACAAATAATCGCTCCACGTGGCTAAAGAAGATTTCACTTCAATAAACTCTATGCTTGATTTGTATACATGAGACCTCAAGACCTCGCGTATTTCACGAGTACGATGACATTGCATGGAGTATTACCCTGCAATCTCTCACAAACATACAATGAGGACTCACTCCGCCCTCTTGAAGAGTACACAAACAGCGATGCGAGCGATGTTAGCTTTCGGTGCGGGCTCCGACAATCAGCAAGCGCGGCCTAATTGTGTTTGGAGAAGGGCGAGGAACCATTAGGGTACAAATATAAAACCGCTTGCGTGTCACCGGGCCCCACTGCCGACTCCAGCGGGTGCAATTTGCCCGCAGCTGGGTGGGGGTCTTTGTCCCCGGTTCTCCCCCTCTTCTTCCAGTGCTCTAATTTGACAGTCCCCTTTCTTCTGTGTCCAATGACCGACTTCGGAGGGGTTCCTGTCGCTTCTTATATGACAGCTCTGCCAGGAAATCAGAGGAACTCTTTTTTTCCATGAAAAAAATATATACCTCTAGAACCTATGAAGGGTCTTGGATTCAGTATATGGAAGAGACTCTGCTGTTTCTATGGCATCGGTTGTGCAGGAAGGTGATTTCACCAAAATAGCATTTAACCGCCAGGTTTTTCCCCAATTAATAGCACCTACTTTATAGGAAAGTCAACTCGGTTATCAGATCTGTGGTTGTTAGCAGATTAAATAATTTATCTGTCACTGCTGGATAAATCTGAGTAGAGCTAAACCTAGGATCAAGTACAGTACAGCAACTCATCCCTCTAGCTCGTTCTCTAGTTTTAATCAAAAAATACCTGTAACACTACAGCCTGTAAAGGGTCTGGGGCTAAGTATGTAGAAGAAACTGCACTGTTTCAATGGATTTTCAGGGTTCATTGGATTTCAAGTGATTTCACCGAGATCACATTTAACAGTAATGTTTTCCTTCAGTTAAGTGTGTCTACATAATAGGAGCTGGTTAATCCCTAGTAGGATCTACAGATCTGTGGCTGTTAACAGATTGAATAAGTTATCTACCATAGCTAGGTAAATTTGAGTAGAGCTGAACCCGGGATCTTCACCAACCTCAGCACAGCAACTCACCCCCCGAAAAGATTCTATTATTTCTAAGACAATGGTTGTGCAAGGAAATGACACTCAGCCCAGTTTTCTCCCAATTAATGGTACCGACTCCGTAGGCGCTGACTATGGTCTTCAGATACCACAGGGTCCATCCGCTCCTAAATTTTAATGATTATTGTTGATAAAGTTCAATACACCAATAATTAGAGTGAAGCCCATGTGCATAACCCTCTGCAGATTCTATAATATCAGCATCTATATTATCAGATTCTATAATATCGATAGTAATCGTTTACATTCAAGAAGAGTACTTTATTCACGACCGTCAATATGGATAACACCGTTTTCCAGATGAATTGCCATCCCTGTTGTACAACAGATTGCTGGCAGTAATGATAACAAATCGAGATAGCTAAAAAGTCATAAAGCAGATCCGATAAGGGAAGAGAGCGGCTAACGAGAAGTGGTGGTACACGCCAGGTGTCCATCAGGAGGTCGTTACTGGCCTTCCTTGGTCAGGCTCTGTTCGTTACCCTGGCCCTGCCCGTCTTATCCCCGCCATATTTACATTCGTCAGCTCTGATTTGTTCTAAGCCTTAGTTAGGAACTTGCTGTCTTTGTGGCAGGACGATGAAGGTACTGTTGAATGTCACACTTATATACCCTGCATAGATAAAAAAGAGGAGAAAAAAACAAATTAGGGGTGTTATGTAATTGGTATTGTGAACATTTGTTCGGAACATCATGTGAACCAAAAAAACAATAACCAATTATCTTATATATGCTGCCCACGCACTTAAAGTTATGGACACAAGTACATATCTATTTAGTAAATCCCTTTTTCATGCCTCATTCTTCAATTCATTTTACGGCCTTAGAAGATTATTTTATATATTTATTTACTTTCATTCCTTTTATTAGAAAGGATTCTATTGAAGCGTGTATGATTGGAAAGAAAAACTCATGGGCTGAGCCGATGTTTGGAGTGAATTATTAACAGGATTCGTGAAAGGGTTGAAGCCACGAACCGCAGAGCCCCTATAATCTGCCTCCCTTCTCCTGGCTCATTTATAATTTACTACGATCCGTGTTCATTATGCGGCTTAATCTAATACGACATTAGGTGAAAAATATGGGCGTATTTCAATCGGCTTATGATAACGCTTTAATCACCGAACCACCAAATCAAACGCCGGGACTGCTGAAGTTAATAAATGGTAGCTATTGTCCTCAATACCGTGAATATGACGTTCGCTAGCAGAAAAAATAATCTGAGTAATCTGCGGAAAAAAAATCTTTAGTTTATTTGAAATTCTACCGATAGGGATGCATTCTTGAGCACTTGGTCATATACCAAATTATGATTGACATTATTATATATATATATATATATATATATATATATATATATATATATATATATATATATATATATAAGTTAAGACAAGACTGATGATCGCATAGTCGCTAAGATTGTAACAGCTGTTAATATGTAAACACTATATATAGAGGATCAAGACGGCAATACAGTCAGTTTCAACCCAGTTATCGTGCGAGCCATTTCATCTTAAATTTTCCTTTTTTTTTAATGTTTTGTTCCTGGAAGTATATAAGTTATTTATATATATATTATGTTTTGGTTCTTGAGTTTCAGTCAATTTTTATAGAGAAGTATCAAAATCGCGCTGTAAAAAAAAAGAAGGGATATTTAAGGTCTAAGCTCATGTTATGCAAATTTAATAATTTCTTAATGAAATAAAAATAAAATAGTCTTATATGATTTAACAATTAAATAAAACTGCTGTTCCTAAAAATAGATTACTTATTCGTTGATATATATATATATATATATATATTTATTTATATATATAGGATAGCTATATTTTATATATATAGGATAGCTATTGCAATATAAACATTTTATGATATATTGCGAAGTAACTGATTGATGATAAACTGAAAAATTCTTTGGAACTTGTAAGTACACATTATCCAATTACATCTTACACGTATCATTTTGCATTTATTTTAGTCTGATATTTAATGTTTTTACTAAAAGCTCATTTTTTCACTGTTAGGGCATGAATATGAGACTAACCTGGTCTCGAAACGTCGCCTAATTGTCGGTAGTTGAAATAAACTGACTGATACTCAAGAACAAAACATAATATTTCCATAACAGTCAAGATAAGTAGAAACCAATATATATATATATATCTTTTAAAGAATCCAAATATCAATAAAGATTTAAATTTTGATGATGTATTCATTAAAGTTACATAGAATAAACGGTAGGGGGAGTACTGTTTCTATGACCCTTTAAAAAGAACTGATTTGACTTAGACACGCTCAACTGCCACGTTTTGTATTTAATTATATGTACACGAACTAAAAAGGCTTGATAAATAAGATATTTAAGAAAACTTTTCAATATTTGTTTAAATAAAATTATAACTAGGTAGGCATAAATAAATATATATGCAACATTTAATGGGCAAACCATCACTATCTGTATCCGAGAGACTGAAATGCTTTAAGAATGGTATTTTAAAAAATATGACTATTGGAGAATAAAGGGGGTTACAATAAAGATGAGTTGGTGAGCATGCACCGGGTTAATATTATTGAAGTAATAGCATAACGAAGACCCGGATAAAAGAATAAATAATTTTGGGGGCTAGTAATAGGAAAATGGATTTTCCACTTCGGTTATACTTATACCTATATTTGAAATAGAATTTTAATTCAAGGCAATATAATTATGTAATAGAATAAGTATTTAATATTAACCAATTCTGTGATAAACGTTGTTTGTTCACATAACATCACTTTATGCTGCAATAGCTAATCGGACGATGCAGTCTTAAATCAGGGTAGGATTCTTTAACAAGAACCTGATAAAGCGCATGCTCAGAACACCCATTTTAAGTCCCTTCCGAAGGCCGGCTTAACCGAGGATTTTTTAGTCCCTTCTAAAAGATTCTAAAGCCCTACCTGCGATACCGCAACCTTGAGCCAATAAAATAGTTAAAGGTAAACGTTGTTATTTTTCTAGTAGATTTAGGTTGAAATGAATTTAATATAATTCTTCAAGCGTCAAGACATCAATGTTAACAGTTTTTATAACGAACCTCTTATGGATTAAAAGAAAGGTTCTCTATCCCTGTTGATATAAATGCATACGATAGGAATAGATACAAAGACGGATCCACGTGTTTCACCTCATTGTGCTCGTTGTTCCCTCCGGGCGTACTTGTAAAGTGTTTGATGTCAATTACTCAAGAATAAATTGTGCCTCCATTAGTAAGGAGAGAGAGCCGAGAGGAAGGCAGTGGGCCGGCGTCGGCTCAGTAACAAGGCCAGCTCCTAATGAACAAACATCTCTAGATCCGTACCTAGCACTGTCATGCACGGTTATGATAACAGCATTAGCATAGGCGTCTCCGCAGCATTTGCAATTCTTTCTCTCTTTCGCTCGCTGGAGTATTATAAATATTTACAGATCCATTTTGCAGTAGCACTCAGAGAGAGAGCAGAGTTAATGAAACATGGTGCCCAGTGGTAATTAAACTGATACCGAATTAGTTGCTCTTCCAACCCTCTGCCCAAACCCCCTGCCTCCAACCTCCACCCCTTCCACGACTCGGTATTAATACACCTGAGCCTCGCCTAATTGCGGCCTCTATAATCCGGCTAATAGTCGCTATCAATTCCCACTCGTCATAGTTTCCCGAATCGTGTACATATTTAAAAATAATAACAGGACTTAAATCATTAAATGAATTATAAAATGACAGTTATAAAAATAATCCTTTTTACTATTCATGAAGTAATAGTCCTGATAATTTCTTCATTTTATTTAATGACCAGCTTTGGCGCACGGCTTCGCTCGCGTGGAGTTTGGTCTCCCACATAAAGTTTCGTGACAGATCATTTTTAATAAATAATTTAATTTTTTTAAACTATAAGTTCCTAGTACATCTGAAAGTTTAGATGTCTTACTTCAAAACTGACAGATTCCATACAATATTTGAACCCTATTATATTAAGGGGGGAATTCTCGGTGGAGGAATTTTGCAAATTCCTTTCTCAGTGCTCTTTTAAGCTATTATTATTATTATACAAAGAACCTTTCTGGGAATTTAAGGATGTTAAGTTCTGTGGTTTCTGCTGTGCGTTTACCGCTGGGTGTCTCAGTCAATCAGATTACAGTCTTATATAAACTTCGCCTGTGTGGTGTGTTGATAAAAAGTTTTCTAGGTCCTTCCCTAGCCTTGAGATTATCCATATCAAATTTCATCACAGACAAATCAGCACAGCCGTGAAACATACATTGACACTGATTAACAAACGGGACGGACAGAAGTTTATTGTTGTTCGTGTCAGTAAAAGATTAGTATGTAATGTTATTAAATTTATTTAATACTTAGTGTATCGGTTTCACTTGTCGTAAGACAGCAGCGAGAAGTGTTTTGAACTATGTTATTTGATTTGTTTTGTTCAGCGAAAATATGTAGATTTTGCGAGTAAGAAACATGTGAGCAAGCATTCATAAGTGGAGGATTGGCTTTTTGTGTTTTGTATCGTTTTGGAACATCCACCATTTTCAATACTCCTTCCCCAATGTCGTTTGACCATTATCAATTTTAAATCTGAAATGCGAATAAAATCAAAATACCTGAAAAATAGGTGAAATAACTTTTTTGTTTAATTTTGATATAAACAGCTGTGACTCTCATGTTATCGTAAGAATTGATAACTTTTCCATGCTTTATTATATTCATAGCGTACATTCTTTCTTCTACTCTGCCTCCAACCTTATAATTTGAAATGGTATTCTTATTCGCGTATTTTTATGGATTTAGCCATGTTTCGGTAGCTAATAAATATTTGTTGAGCTTGATGTTATTATAAAATTTAAAAAAAAATGTTCCACTACAATCCATGATTGGTCTTTTGCTCAGTACGTAGTAGGGACTGTGATGTTTTGGGGATTTTCTCACAAAATTAGAGGACGGGGGTTTGTCCAAGGTTCACGTTCAAGTCAGGTCATGTTTCCCCCCAATTAAGAGTACTCACTTTATAGAGGCTAGATGAGCACAAGGTGGTTCTGTAGATCCCACAGAGTCTTTCTGTGGTTATTCAGAGAACAATTAATTTATCTGCTATAGCCGGATTTGAACCTGGTGCCTTCAGCAACTCAGCTCTCTCCACACTGAGATAATTTGCTCTATAGAAAGTATTATAAACAAAATATGTCTTTTGTAACTATTTTTTTGATTAAATTCGAAAAGTGATCTCTTAACCCTTAATCTTGAATATTATCAGACTTCACTATTAGATATTGTATTATTAAAGCGCAGTATTTAAAATCTAAAACTATTTTTTGTTCATGATAAAGTCGATGTATTTCACATATGAAGCACCTCCAGCACTTCTTTTCTATCTCCTTCTATCTCCTATTCCCTTGCTATTTTTTCTTACAGCGTCGAGCTCAGGTCTCACCAGTCGTCTCATCTGGGCCCAAGTCTTACCTTTCCTCTTCCCAGATAAGCCTGGGTCGACCAGCGGGTCTCCATCCTTCCAGGTTTGCTTCAATGAACCTTCTGATCTTTCAGGAATCAAGAATTCTTCTTGCGGGTTCTAGCCACCTTAGTTGTCATTCCTCTAATTCTTATTTCACACAGATTTAGCTTCTGAGGAAGATCGTCTCCATAGCGGTTACTCTTAAAAGTTTTTCTCTAGGGATGTCCAGTATTCTACTCCGTACAGGCAAGCATACTGCTTTGAACATCATCAATTCGGAACATGGTTGATTATTAAAACAATGTTTACTCAAAAAGTTGAATTGATAATATGAAAAGATTCGAAATAACATTTCCTTTTCCATTTTAATCTTAACAATTGTGATTCTCAAGTTGACTCCATTTTCGTACTGCTGGATCTTGATCACTGGACGTTACTATTAATATTAACTCGGTATCATGGAATGAAAAACTATTACACTTTTATCGATTAAGTCGATGCAAGTCGAATTTTTATGTCAGTTGAAGAGTACTTTATAAAGTTTGTTATTAACTTTATGCGAGTAATATTTAAAAGTGAAATGAGTCGATTTGAATCTAATTCTTTTGAATAGTTAAGGATTACTTCATAGTAAAAATTAGAAGGTGTCTAATGTTAAAAACACCACACTTTGCTAATTGCTAAGTGTTACAAACATAAAGTTTGGCCATATTTTAAAATTAATTCAGAACCAAACCCTTGAAAATCTCGATACATGAAAAATTGTACGACTTTCAAAAATAACAGCTCATATGTTGGACAATTTGATTTGTAGATCCGTGGCAACACTGTTTCAACCACTTATAGTCATGTGTGACATTTCTCCGTGCAATTATTTTTATTACTCGTATAGATTGATTATACAAAGTTCAAGGGACCTTATCTTGTCTTGTCTACTATATGTTATTTTCATATTTTCGCGAATACTTCGGTCCCGAAAAAGCAATTTTTTTAATTAATGTTTCTAAGTCCACGATTTTACAACATCCGTTTTGGAGAGAGAAGGCATTATTAAATTATCGAGTTAAAGAATTATTATTGAATTATTGGTGAGTCCACAACTCCTGCCTAATTCACTTCCGCTTCTTATAATTCTGGAAAATCCAATAAGTAAGATCTCGGGAAATGGAGAAGTTGGCATTCCAATCCTCCCTCTTTATTGGAAATAAGGGCCCATTTTTATATTATACTGTTGGCATTGGAGGAAGAGGAATCTTTAGCGACTTATTTTAAAGTAAAAAATATTGTCTTTCTGCAATACCTTCCAACTTTTAATATTCTAATATCCCGGGGTGGGTTTTATGCTGATTAAAAAATTCGTTATTACCTGGGCGAAGAAGAATGAAAAAAAAAGTGGTCGAGATTGGGTGGAAGAATTTTTTTCTATAATTAAATCATGAAATATATATTACTATATTATTTTTTAATTTGAAATATTGAATTATATATATTTATTGTATTTATCTATTAACTGAATTGCATGTTTGAAATTAAATCTTACGATAACCGGTAATGTCAGCCTTACCAGTTTCGCAGCCAGGCAGGTAGCTTTAGGATTTTTTTAAGGGAAGTTTAAAATACTTTTAATATCCGTACTTTGGAGGGAACGTAAAATGGTGTGCAATGCCAGAGATTCTTATCTTAATCATACCAGGATAAACAAAATTTAGGATTCCCAAAGTACCATCTTCGTTAAGCCATAGGAGTATTAGAGGGGTTAAATGTTATTATCAACTTCTCCAATTATTAGTTTTCAACAGACTGAGTTCATCAATTAGCTTTCCTGGAATTTTAAATATTTCAGAATCTTTATTGACCATTTTGGAATAATTTTTATTTATTATAATAATTAGGGAGCGGAGTGGCTCAGTGGTAGAGTGGTAGCGCTGAATTGCCATGCCGAAGGTCCTGGATTCCCCTGATGGCAAGTCTTTTATTTAATCTGTTAGCGCCCGGAGATGGATCCTATGGGATCTAGGACCTACCTGGGACTAACCCAGCCTCTACAAAGTGGGTAAACTCTGGCGGTTGAGCGTGATCTAGCATCTCCCTGCATAACAGTTGTTCTAGAAACAGTACAGTCTCTAGCATGTACTGAACCCAAGACCCTTTGCGGGTTGAGTATCGCTACTTTTTAAAACTTTACAGGTTTATTATAATAATTAAAATATATTAAATTTATATTGAACTCATGAAAAAATAATTGATTAAATAGGTTTTTCTTATTACACTACACTTACTTAAATAAAAGATATTTACTTTCATCAGTTCCTTTTCAATTCTGCATCCAAAGGAATTCGATTTCCCTCGTACAATACAGATGGTTAGGATATACTCCTACCCAACTCCTCTATAAGAAATAAGAGTTTTGGCATCAATTTCAGTTTTGAATGAAACTTTTGTTCCCTTATGGAGAGGATTGAAAAAGGCTCCCTTTCAGCTACCCACCTTATCTTTTTTGCTAATCTTCAGAGAATTTCCGGTTTACATTTTTTGGAAATTGTATATTTTTTTTATTATGTTATTATTAATATCCTAGATAATAACATTACGAAGAAAAAATGTGTCGTTATACCGAAACTAATTCAAGATCTCCCATTTAATTTTTTCCTCAATGATATATCCGCTTCTTAAAGTACTACTAAATAAAGAACACGTTTTATTTAGATGTTTAAATATAGCAAAGTATATTTGAACTATTAGTTTTAAATATTAATAATTTTAATTAAACTATTAATAATTTAATTATTAAAAATTAAGTCCAGGAATTTTGAAATATGTGGATAATATTTATTTTAGTATCGAAACTGTTTAATTTAAACATTTTTTTAAGAGATTACTTAAAAGATGTGGGAGTTTCGTCTCCCACATAAAGTTTCGTGACAGATCATTTTTAATAAATAATTTAATTTTTTTAAACTATAAGTTACTAGTACATCTGAAAGTTTAGATGTCTAACTTCAAAACTGACAGATTCCATACAATATTTGAACCCCTATCAGATTGAGGGGGAAACCCTTAGGGGTGGAATTGTCCAAATTCCTTAGTGCTCATTTAAGCTATACAAAGAGCCTAACTGCTAATTTCAAGATGCTATGTTCAGTGGTTTCTGCTGTGCGTTGACCGCTGGGTGTGTTAGTCCATCAGGTTACAGTTTTATATAAACTTGGCCTGTGTGGTGTGTTGATAAAAAGTAGCCTATGTCCATATCAAATTTAATTACAGAGGGATCAGCACAGCCATGAAACATACTTTGACACTGATTAATGAACGGGACGGACTGAAGTTTATTGTTGTTCGTTTCAGTAAAGGTTTAGTATGTAATGTTATTGAGTTTATTCAGAAGGATTACTTAGTATAACGCATTCACTTGTCGTACGGGAGCAGCGAGAAGTGAACTATGTTACTTGATTGGTTTTGTTCAGCGAAAATATGTAGATTTTGCGACCAAGAAACACGTGAGCAAGCATACAAACTTTGGTCTCCTTTTTCACCCTCTTAGGGGTTGAATTTCGGAAAATCCTTTCTAATCGGATGCCTACGTCATACAAAGACCCCACACCCTCCAAGTTTTAGGTCGACACGATCAGCGGCTTAGGCTGTGCGTTGATCCGTCAGTCAGTCATTCAGGACAAAGCATTTAAAGGTATAGATTATGACCAAACTACACAAAATCATTACAAATTGTAGCCTATATGTTATTCTGATGTATAACCTATATTACTGTAAAGTTTCAAGGAAGAGTAACAAATATACTAACTTTCGCATTTATAATATTACGGTAGGATAGGACTACATAAAAAAGTATATCTTTTATAAATTAATTGTTTAATGAATAAGTTAATATTTGTAATTTCTTTTATTTTCAAGGTATGGGAATCGTAAGCTGTTGACCAGATCTTATTAGACTAGCTCTCAAAACAGGTTTAACTGCAAAGTAGGTATGACTTATTTTCTCTTAGTTGGTTTGTTGATTTATGTATAATCTTTCATTTCTTTATCGTTATACATCTTTTATATGATTTATTTATATGATGTCCATAATTTAATGATATTCGTACTAATGAGTGACACATACTAATGATATACCATTTTCTACCATGGAAGATTTAAGAAAATTGTATTTTACAGTAATTAACCCACTTTAATTACCATTAAACTGAATAATGTAATTAATTATCATAAACATTTAAACAGTGCCTGAAAATTATTATTTATTTAATCAATTTCATTTTTATTTCAGACTCCTTTGATACAGTAGTCTGCTTTTCGTACCCGGTAATAAAACAAAGATATATTTTATTGCTGCTTGCTTCTAGAGTGATATATTTCTTGTTAAACAACCGGCATGGGGGAGATAATTTTGAATGATATACTACTGGGTTCAAGTCAGAGAATATTTTATTTGCTGATATTTCTTAAGTTCCCCATTTAACATATAATAAAAATATATGGATACAATGGTAGGTTTTTGTTAATTATTGATATCTGATTCGCGTAAAGTCCACCCTCTTAATTCATAAGGGTAAGTCTGACTGTATGTGCTTTATGAAAAGAAAAAAATATATAAATTTAAAGTATTCTACGCTATTTTATGAATATTTGTGTATAGTAATTTGTTATAGGTATTTTGGAATATTAAAATTGGAATTGGGACTTCTTTTTTTTTTTACTAAGTCTATGTATAGAGATTTTATGAAGTTGTTATTAATCCTATATTTTTGATTAATTTGAATTATTTAAATTTAGATTAGTTTAATTCAAGACCAGAACAAACCCAAAACCAAATTTTTATCCAGAACAGGTATTGTATTCTGTGTGGTGGGCAACGGCAGGAATACTTAATTTCTCTCTTCTACTCAGATGTGGTACCACCACATCCACATCGTGATGCAAGGATATTGACGTAATGCAACAAAAACTTACCCAAAACCAATGTGCATTGTTAATCGGAAGGGATTCACACTCTTACCTTTCAACGCCAGACCTCAGGTTTCACGACAGACAGCGAAGAAATTAAACGAGCTTGTTTAAAAAATCCTCCCTTATTCGCCAGATTTCTATCTGTTTAGAAATTTAGATGACTCCCGAAAGGGTAAAATGTTCAAAAATGATTCAAGTCAGAAATGCATTTTCAGGTTTCATTTTATCACCAAACCTTGAGTTTCTTCAGCTCTGGAATCGATAAAACTTTTAAAAAATGTATAGGAAATGAGCGTGAATATTTCCAATTAAAAGTGTTTTATTCGATAAAGTTTTTTTTACTGAATAATCTTTCCTTTTAAAACTGACATTTCATCAGAAACTAGCCAAAATATAGACAGAAGCTGGAATAAAAATAAAACATGCCGTCTTCAATAAAAAATTGGATAAACACGGATTATATTTCAGTTTGGAAGATTGGAAGATCACCAGTGCAGAACCAATTATAAATGTGAACAGAATAAATTGGAATGAAATATAACGAATAAAACATTGATCTATAAAATATTTAAAAAAATATTAAAAAGTACAAGAATGAAATGAAATCCAGGGAATTAATAAAAACATATTCAATTACATGAGAGATTATCGCACAATCAATAAAGTTTAGTATGTGACATTCGTTTGTTTATTGGTTGGTTCTTCATTTAACGTCACTTAAAGCTAACTATTAGGACGACGCTACTGAGGGAATCCTAAACTTTGCCTACTCAGATATATGTATAATAATGCCATATAAAGATATTATAACGAGTACCTGACATCGTTCAGATTAACTTTACGATGGACAGGTTTACCCAATTTAGGTCCCTTCCGGAGGAAGGTGTAACCATGGATCGTTTACTCCCATGTGACATCCCATTATCCATGATACATAAGGTCGATCTTATCTCAACCTGTCGAAGGTAAATCAAAAATTGTGTACGGTGTATCATGGTTGAGGAATTTGTTGTCATAAGTAGCAGGAGGCAAGGTCGTTATATAATTAAGAGCGAGGAGAGGTTAACTATTACACGGATATAATTAATATGTGTGTTACATAATTGTAATTACATATTCATTATCAAGCTCTTAATAAAGTTCACCCCCATGCAAGAAAGTTCGCCTTCAGGTGATCTGCATTACCGCTCGCCTACCTCTTCCTGCGCTGTTATGCTTCTTGGAAAAAAATTCTCGAAGAAATAAAAACTAGACTGGAAGGATGTAGTGGGTATGAAGATGACGCGGTTTCGTTTTGTATGGAATTTATTAACTGTGGTGGGAATAGCCTGCATTATTCACGGGAGAAGGAGGTGAGGCTATCACGTACTCTCCCGAAGCTCTTTCATTTTTCATCCCTTCGTGACCCTTCCTGTCCGCCGGGGCTCTGTCTCTAAATTTCCTTGTCTTACTTCGTCTCACCTCACTTCCCACCAATATTTGATCCCTTTTCCTATTCTTAATTCCTTCCAAAGCGCTTTCCTTATACTTCCAATTTTTATTTTTTAATTACTAGACTTCATTCTATACACATACTGTTACAGACATCGTTTCTTAAAAATTTTATAATAGAATTTATTCTTCGTTTATATTTGGATCTATACCTGTCAAATATAAACAATTGACAATCATCAGAATGGCTGACAGTAAAATAAAAGACAATGATGTGGGAGGGATGAAGCAGAACAGTTACCCAGCTGTACCTCTCATGTGGCTTGATTTAATTTCCTAAGATAATAGATCCATTATTCACATTAGTTTTAGTAATTAATTATTTATTTATCCTTTATTCACCCTGCTCCCTTATAAAATTCTTAATACATACAAATGGGATTTGAGAGATACCGGTTGGGTAATCTGAGCTTTATCCCCGAGAATTTTACCAGCTGTATAATTTCAACAGCTACAACTGGGTGTAAATTTCTGTTAAAGTAAAACTGTTTCGATGAATTCATTTGCGTTATTGTTTTATTTATCGACGATTATCACAACAAAAACAAAACCTACACAACTATTAACCATGATGACTATTAGGCTTTGGTAAGTTTGGTAGGACTGATTACTTACTAGGCTTAAATTTTTGCTTATGGAAATCGTTGGCTGAATTCATCTAGGCCTTTATTTGTTCAATGAAGTTTTTTACAATAACTAAAAAAAATGTTAAAGTAAACTAGTATTCATGAATAGTATGGGGTTCACTAAACTAGTGATTGTTTTGTGTCCATGGTTTTGGAGGGAGTCGAATTGCCTGAGTTAATGCCCAAACGTCAGGTTTTTCCAGCTCTTCAGGGTTTCCTCTTTATAGATTCCGGCTGAACCCCAAGAGGGTCGTTAGATCATCAGGATTATTTTTGTAGTTAGTGTTTCTCAGGAATTTTCTTTTTCTGCACTAGTGATCCCTTTCAAATAAAGCTTAGGAATATCAGATTCTTGAGGAAAACAAAAGTTTGTTTAAAAAAAATTGATATTGATTAATTTATTAACCGAGAATGGAAATAATAAAATTTAACATTAAAGAACATAATTTTGGTTATGTTTGATTATTGTTTTATTAACCCGTTTAATTTGTCATTTTATTTCATTTTTTTAACTACAACTAATTACAGAGTTTCTGAGTCATATCAGTTATTATTATCAGATGTAATTGACGTAATTCTATTTTCATAATCCAATTTAAAAGTCACAAAAAATAATTTTAAGAAAACAAGTAAATTACTGCTAAGCATTTAAGAGAACATCTCAAGATATAAATAGGAAGAAGATTAAAATCACTGCTAAGTATGATCGGGATCGTATTATGGATATTACTGGGATATAATTACAGATTATATAATTGGGTTAATATATATATATCATCATCATCATCACATGGCGCTATGGTCCATGAAGGACCTTGGCCTCCTCAACAATTCTCCTCCACCTTGACCGATCTCTCGCTGCTCTTCTCCATGTTCTTACCCACAGGAGCTTAAGGTCTGCTTCCACATCGTCCAGCCATCGCATTCTAGGCCTTCCTCTTCCTCTTTCTCCGTCTGGACGTCCCTCCAGAATCAGCCTTGGGAGCCTTTCTTTGTCCATTCTGTGAACGTGCCCCAACCATCTCAATCTTGCTTTTTTAATACAAGAAACTATGTCAGGTTCTCCATATAGGCCTTTAAGTTCTTGGTTCCTTTTAATGCGGAAACCATTTCCTTCCTTGGTTGGGCCATACACTCTTCTAAGAATCTTTCTCTCCCATGCATTCAATAATCTCTCATGCTGTTTGGTTAGAGTCCACGTCTCCCCACCATAGGCAACGACAGGACGAAGTATCGTCTTATATACCCTTATTTTGAGACTACGGGGTACAGCTCTATTTTGGAACACGTTTCTGAGGGACCAATAGCATCTGTTACCGTTTTCAATCCTCGCCTTTATTTCATGTTCCAGTCTGTTGTCTTCTGTAATAATGGTGCCAAGATATTTGAATGTCTTAACATTTTCAAAACTGCACCCTCTTCCTTGGAGATATCCACTGGACGACAGTTTCCTGGATGAGAGCATGTATTTTGTCTTATCCATATTTATAATGAGCCCTGCCTTCCTAGCTGCCTCTTCACATTCCCATAATGCTTCCAAGAGCACGTTTTTATTTCTTCCTGTGATAACCACATCATCAGCATATGCGAGGTGTTGGGTCATGCTATATATATATATATATATATATATATATATATATATATATATACATATTAGTTTTATTGGCGTTCCAACAAGGGTTGCCTCAACAAGCCAGAGCAGAGCTCCACGCCTCTCGATCCATCCAATCTTCTTCCTGGAGACCTCGACCGGCTATCTCCTCCTGGACTCCCTCCATCCAAGATATACCTAACCTGACCTGTACCACTACAACCCGTAAACGGGTCTGGGGTTCAGTACATGGTAGAGAGTGTACTGTTTCATGGACAACGGTTCTGCAAGGAGGTGACTTGTCACGCTCAACCGCCAAATTTCCCCCCTTATTTTGGGTACAATATTTTTATAATATTTTATAGAGGCTGGGTGAGCCCCAGGGGGGTCCTAGATCCTATATGATCCATCTCCTGCTGCAAATAGACTAAATAGAAATCATGGCCTGCAGCGGGATTTGAACCAGGATTTTCAATGGCAATTCAGTGCTCTACCACTGAGCTACTCCGCACATATATATATTTAATTACTTGTTTCCAATTTTGAGTTTAAAAAAATAAATAAAATTGTATAACCTACAACCCAACATACGGTTATCCATTGTCTAGTGTTAGTGAAATTTTAATGAATTTTATTGTATATTTATTTTTCGAATTGTATTTAATAAACCCGTTCATTCATTTATAAATTCATTTTGAAATCAAGAGAACTTAATAAAAGAACATTAATCACCTTCATAGGAAATACTAATAAAATTATACGAAATTTAAAAAAAAAAAAAAATAATGAAATATTAATGCGAATTGTTTTGCTAACAGTATTGATAGTTAATTTATATAATCAATTTACACTGTAAACGTCCTTTTTTATTCGAAACTTTTATTTTGTTTGAAGAGGCTTTTATCTAGAGATTCATATTGGAATTTTAAGACTGTATGGAAAATGTTTGTACTTTTTTATACAGATTGACTTTTATAGAAGTTGTTTTCGATTTGTATTTTATGTTCATTTTCCCGAACGTACATATCAGCATTATATATTATTAATTTAATTATGACAAGGTAAAAGCAGGATCAAGATAAATTGTTTTAAATTTCTCGGATTTAGTGAAATACACACTTTTAGCATTTTAACATATTTCATTTTAGCATTTAACATAAATATTGAAACTGTTGACATGAAGTATAGACAAAACATTTGAAGCATCAAGTAAGTAATAAACTCAGGCTTTTACTATAGATACTAGATTTTTTTTTCTATTATGAGTTCATGGAATTGAAAAAAATCAAAAGGAATATAAACAGATATTCAAAAATAAACATTAAAAATTTAGTTACATAAATTATTAATTACCTAAGTACTAAATAACTACTTAAGTTATGTTATTTTTGTTGAAATACATGTAAAATCCAAGTACTGGATATTTAGTTAGCCTTGATTGAGGTTATGAAAATTTCATATTTATATTAGATCACCTGGTGTTAATAGATGAGAATCTGTGTAGCTTTATTAGTTGTATTTCAACATGTAATTTAATTTATAAGTTGGATATTAACTGATTTTATTAATCTGAAAAGATTACATATTATCGTTTTAAAAGATATACAAGACATATTAATACACTATTTACATAACACAACTAAACAATACAAACATGAAAAGATTAATTAAATTACAGGTTGTAATCCAACTAATAAAGCTACACAGATTCTCATCTATTACCACCAGGTGATATAATATAAATATGAAAGTTCTATAACCTCAATCAAGGCTAACTAAATATCCAGTACTTGGATTTTACATACATCATTTTTTCTGTATAATATCTGGAGCTGGGTAGGTGTGTAGATTCCTGAGCTGCTATTTTGAGGGTATCAGGTTCTAATCCAGCTGTAGAAAATAAATAATTTAGAATGCTAACAGCCATGGATGGGCTCTGAGGAATCCACATACACTTTTGGGGCTCACCCCGATATAATAACACCTACAGTTACACTGTATTTAATTGACCATTGAACAATGAGAGTTTAAGTATTTAATACGATACAGTGGCCTTCAAGGGAAAAAAGAAGGTCTATTATCAAGGTTCACTTTAACAATATCTCATCTTCCTTCCTTAGTGTACATCCTATCCTTATGATAGAGTACACAGGTAAATACAGATGAAAGGGAAGATATTGGATATTGGCGATGACAAAGAAGCGAGCCGACAAAGAGAATAAAGGCGACTGGCCGAGGAAGAGTCCAACAAGTTTAGACAAAGGGCCGGCCCTACCATGTGCTTTATATCCCTTGAAAGGCTGCCTTCTTCTTGACAGTGTGTGCCATTCTAATGGTCCATCCACTTCTTCCTTAATTACCGACCCCTCTTCCTAACAGCTTCCGCTTCCGGCCTCCGGACAGTCTTTTTTAGTGGCTCCCATTGTTCTCCGCCTAGTAGGGACGGCTAAGGCGAAAGATAAATGGAACATGGCTAACTAATACGACCCAGGAAGGGCCACCTCCAAAGGAAATTTAAAAGGAAGTCTATTATTCCTAAAAAAATAATAAATCTTCTCTGAAAAGATATATCAAAACTTAAAAAAACAGTTTCACCTACTCGAAATAAATCAATTGTTCAACCTTGTTGGATAAAATATAAATTCAAGGAAAAAAAAGTGAAATAACGATTCCTTGTTACTTTCCAGTTTCATAGTACTCGTTCTTTTTAACTATTATTGTGAGGATATGATTAGCAATATCAGCAATTGAACGAAACTTAGTATGACAGTGATTTAGTGATCTTTCTAGTAGCTATTAAGAGTGGACCAATGGGGTCACCTTTGAGCTAACAGATAGCAAAGCAGCCTACTATCCCCAGGATCGCCGGTTCGCAGCCCGGTCGTAGGCCTTACGATTTTTATAGGTGGTAAAAACATTGGCTTTGCAATCTTTTGGACGGGTCGTGAAATGGGAATCCCGAGCTTATGCGATATCGAGTACTTGTTAAAGATCCCTGTCCTAGGTGTACCTGGATAGGAAAAAAACAGTAATCCCACTGTAGTTTTTTCAGGTATCGGCATAACTTATGCCTTAATCTCCTATATAAAAGAAGATAAAATCTTACAATCTGGAACCTGTAGTTAAAAGAAAAAAAACATATTCTCTCAGCTGGGAAGGAATGAAAGAAAATCGAGGTGTGGTAAAATAAATGATAAAATATATTGTATTTTATGAACCGAAAAGTTCAACTCCGAGTATCAACGATTTTGAAATATAATTGATTAAAATAAAATTATTAAAATGTTCAAGGGTTATATATTTATTTTTGGCAATGTAATTTGGTCTTCCTACCGACATACTCGTATTCAGATTGCGGGCGCACTCACATGCACCCTCACGTTGCTAAGTACCATGGTTTCCATGGTGTAGCGGAATGCTGGGTTATAGCTCCACCACTAGTTCTTCCCACCGATGTACACGCGAGTTCAAGGACATCAGCATTTGGATCAGGAAGCGAACGAGAGCATATTTTTCTTTACCTAAAGTAAACCATGCCTGGACCAACCAATGGGCTGCTATGCGTTATCCCAGAAAACCGTAACTCGATTTCAGACACATGCATATGTCGTAGCGGCATTACTCATGTGTCTGGACGTTGTGTGTTAGAGCCAGAATACTGACGGGTCACACATACCTGAAGAGTGGAGAGATTCTTGGAAAATCCCAATAACGAGATACGAACGGAATAAATTGAGTAGCAACAATTATTTAAATTTCAAATATTCAAAATTATAATTGTAATAACAATCATAAGTAATATTAATTGCAACCAGGCAGTCCTCAACTCTCCTATCACTTTCCCTCGAGATCGTCCTAGCCTGGATATAAGTTCTTCGTAACATAACTGAGGTCTTCCTCTATATGTTTTGCCAATTGGTCGGGCTTCATAGAAGCTTTTGGGTTATCTATATAATTCCATTCTGCAGACATGGTCATACTACAGAAGCTGTCTTTAGTCGAGTATTTGTCCCACGGGCTTGACCTAAGATTATATATCTTCATTTACTGGACTACGTGGATTGTACTTATCTCCTTTACACGTCCAGTAGAATTAACCTTTATGCTATATTTTTTACGTATTTTTATTTTGAATAGAAAATACTTGGCCCTGGCCCCGTCGAACCCTGGTCGTCCGCCTTTCCGTGGCAGCGCTCTTACCATTTTGAGCTACCAGGGGTCGCCTATCAGTCAGGACAACTCCGTTCTCTTCACCGATCCCATATCCCCGTGTTCTCGCAATTTTGCGATGTACTTGTATACAAGAGGAAGAACGTTCATTGAAAATTACTTAGATCTTGTTGACTTACGTCATTGTATTATTTACAATTTTTTGTTGATTGTTTTAATTTTTAAATATTTTTATTTAAGAGCCCTCCCGGGTTCGAATCTCGGCCAGGACCAAGTCTTTTGTCTTCAAAATAAAAATAATTAACAATAAATTATAAATATATTTTTTACAGTACACTACTTTTCATACTTCTTTTTTTCTCTATTAAAGAATATTGGCGAGCTTTTGTTTTATGTTAAGGCTTATTGCCTGATAGAAAAAAAAGAAGCTGTTATTCTAAGAAGAAAACATATTGATTTCACCAACAAAAGAAAATGATCACTTTTCTTAACGTGGTGCTGGGGAGGAAAAAATAAACCACCTTTAATTAAAAGGGGGTGGTTTTGAAAGCAATTTAGCTAACAACGGAGTATCCCTTTATCGGTGTCCATTCCACAAAGAGGGTTGGGTTCGATTCCGGCCGAGAAGGCAGCTTTGTTGCCACCAACGGATCTGTCTCATTAAGCGCTCGCTATCCGACTCCCGGGGTCGGTTGATGTTGATTAACGCCTGCTACTTAGGATTTTAATAACTTGGAGTGCATTTGGAAAGACTGATCACAGATAATTAAAAAAAATAGACGTTATCTTTTCTGACGAGTTTTAATTTTTAATATTAAATATATATACACAATTCATTATTATTTTATTTATTCTTTAATTTTCATTTGAGCATAGAGCAAATTTAAACCAAGTGTTATTCTCTTTACTTTGATACAGAGACATTCATGAAAACATTAATAGTTGAAGCCATAGAAATTCCTTAGAGAAACGATTTTATTTTTTTTGAATGTACTATCTTTTCAACTGTCAAAAAACAACAACCATCATTGAAGGATAATATGAATCGACGAAGTGGAATCGGGTAAAATAAGAATCGACTTTTTACCTATATTGTGATTCTAGAAAATAGTTTTCATTTATTTACTTTAACATATTTTTTTAATTATTTAATACAAGCGACCCTAATATTAAATAATTGCACGGGCTTTGCACGGGCTGTAAGGCATATTATGCATACATGTTTTGTCTGTCTATTGTATTTTATTATGTAGATATTATAGACATAAAAACAGAACAAAATATTTCTTTATATACGAATTTATGTTCAGGCCCGTTATTTGTTTGCGACAACCCATTAGATACTCATTTAAATTATATAGTATAAAACATTCTAATAATGCATGAAATGCTTGAGATAACTAAATTATATAATATTATAAGGATTAATACTGTAATCGTCTAAATAACTTTCCATATACCGCATTGTACGTTATTAATTTTTTAGAAGATAAAATAGGTCTATCCTTAAAAGATAGACAAAGATATATGATATCTGTTACTTTTTTTGTAGATCTATGAAAGAGTAATATACCCCCCTGCATTGTTTCGTTATATGTCAAAATGATTAGGGGTGGCCAACCCATTTACACAAAACCTCGACCAATTATATACCTAAACATTTCTGGTGAAAATGATGGTGAATCATTCTATCTATTGGTGAAAAGCGTATAGAAACCCGTACAGTAGATATTGAGTTTACCGCGAACAAAGGCAGCCGAGGACTTTGTTTTATAATGTATAGATTTCTTTTATTTATAATTATTTTAATTTTTAAATATTTTAATTTTGAAGAGAAAAGATTTGTCCTGGACCGGGATTCGAACCCGGGTCTCCCACGCATCCGTCGTGGTACTTGGTCGCAGATGCGGCCGAGCACTTTGCTTTATAATATGTTTAGAAGTTAACAAATATAGATAAACCCTGTAGGAACCTCAGACCCTTCTGGGTCTTACCAATCTCGTCTGTTTGGTTCATTGAATGCCACTTAATGGTGCTAATGCCTGATCGGAAGATGCTACAGTGGTAGTCCTTAAATCTTCCTATCCAGGTATAATTAGGATATGGTTCTTTAACGAGTACTGACATCGCAGAGGCTCGGGACCGCCATTTTACCTACTCTCCGAAGGATTTTATTCGCCCTTTAAAAGGTGGGCTGCATAACCGCGATCTTTATTATGCTATTATCGTTGTTATGCTAACCCCTTCACTGCAGATGACACAAGTATAAATGATGCGACAATACCTTAATGATTGAAGAACATCGACGGATGAAAAAGACAATTCACTATTCACCCTAGTTTTTGTATTCTCTTTTGTTGTAGTTAGTACTTATGGGGAGTTTTCCTTTTCCCCAGTGGTTATCCCTTTCAAATAAAATGGAGATCAGACTCCAAAGGAAAAACAATATTTTGTTATCGATTAACTAATTAACCGGGAATGGAAAAGACGTATGCATGTAGTTTTTGCAAATGTCCTATTAATCCTAAGACTAACTGCAGTGCTGCGAATCCGCGATCCTTGCCATAGCAGTCAGTAGGTTGCTACGGTAGCAACTATACCTCAGGCGACCCTAATCAATAATCAAAGCTTCATAAAGTGGATACCCTTTATAGTAGAAAATTTTGGGATTGGGTGTGATCAACGGCCAAATCACCTCCATGTACAACCATTACCCCAGAAGTAGAACCATCTCTACCATACACTGAATGCTAAACCTCCGTGAGTTGTAGCGGTAGTTAGTGTTTTATTTTTAACAATTTTATATGTACATGAATCCTTTTCTTCATAATTACATCATGGAAATTTCGAGTTGTATTTAACGAGAGGAATAACTGAGAGTTCGATAAAAGTATTAAAAAGTGTTCTCGATAGAAAGAGGTTAAACTGCTCCCCCAGCCTCTTTCCGCTCCTGAATTATTTAACGAAGAGCCACAATTAAATATTGCTGGCTAGGAGTTGTGGTTCCTTCCAGTTCTATACTTACCCCTAGCTCTCCTGAATAAGTTACCCGTACCATTCCCCCAAGAACATAATTTTTGCCTAATGCTCTTCCCCACCTGACGTACAGGCTTCCATAAAATCATCTGTACTGTTGCTGTACCATTAAATTTACAAGGGTAAAATTTACTATTAAAAAAAAAGATCACCCATTTTAGTGAATAATTTTTTTCTTTAAAAGTCATCCCTAGTTCTAGGTTACTTGTCGATAAAAGAAATATACAATTATCGATGGAATATACTGTTTTAGCAACCTCGAAATTGTTATTGGACCTTTCGATGAGAGCTCCGAAATGGATAAGGAAAATAAATTTCTGATTCAATTATTCCAGATCGCATGTCAGTTTGATTGTAACCTTTTATTAAATTATTAACATAAATCACATTAATCAATAAAACAACTAATACTTTTGATAATATAAAACAATTGAATTAATTATAAGAACAATTTTAACGTTTTTATAATTAGAAAATGAAGTTACTAATATTAAATAAATTATAAACAACCAATTAATAACAAAAGGAAAACAATTATTATTTAATCTTACGATAATAACTTTAACTCTATTAAATTACAAATAAACAAAATGTGCAAATAAATCTATTACAAAATAATGAATGTTTATCTAGTTTTGTAGTTGAAATGATATAATAAAAATTCTTATCTGGAAGTAGATTCCAGTAGATAGTAGATTCTCGGCAGGGCGAGCTGGATGTTGAGATGAGAAGTGGATTTTCGTCGGCAGGGCGAGCGAAGATGTTGAGACAATAGAGGTTGAGATGATCGACTGGGTCAATTCGAATCGGTCGAATCGATGACGAAGTTTAAACTAATTACAACTGCAGGTGGGTAGCAAATCAGTATCAAAATTCAATTTTGCTCTCCTATAGAGCATACGATGTGCACGTCAAGAGGCTCGTGCCAACACTGTCTGGCTTGGTCTAGCCAGAGCGAACAAAAGCCGATCGACTCAGCTTTTGTTTTTCTCTCTTATTTTGTAACATATGTTTTCAAACTTTTTACAAATATTACACTTATTACTAAACAATTAAAATTACCTTTAAAGTTAAATTATTCTAAACAACTATGAAATAAACGTTTAAATTATTATATTAAATAAAAAATGTGAAAAATAAGTATTATCTTTACGTTCTTTCTTTTACGAAAAAATGATTAATTTTTTTATGATTAAAACTAATAATACTTTATAAGCTTACTACTTCATCTGGCCTTAACATATACAAAGCTTATTCATTTTACTGATCATTAAAACGTTAATGTATTTATAAGTACATCGGTCAGTCATGTTTCTTAAAATATTTATATTATCTTAATATATTATAACTTAATGTTTTATAATATATATAAGGGTTATTCAACTAGCGACTGTAGTAAGAAGGAGAATAACTTGATATCTTTTATTTTTCAAAGAAAGAAACAATACTAAATGTGTAAATAAACAAAAACCTGTACTACAACAACCCGTGAACAGGTCTGGTGTTAAGTACATGGTAGAGACGGTACTGTTTCAAGGACTAGGGCTTGCAGGAAGGTGATTTGTCCAAGATTACACTCAACCGCCAGAATACACTCTTATTTTGGGTACCCAATTTATAGAGGCCAGGTGAGCCCATGGAGGGCCTAGATATTATATGATCCATCTCCGGCCGCTAACAGACTAAATAAAAGTCTTGACAGAAGCTGGATTTGAACCAGGATTTTCGGCATGGCAACTAGTAAGAGTAAGACGCACCAATATGTTTTTTTACCTTTACATAGTTTCCTTCATTTAAGATTGGTAATTGAAAGAACATATATTTCTTTAAGCCCTATTTTTATGTCACTATTAAATATTTATAATCCAATGTAATAAAATAAAATGTACATTAAAATAATGTTCATTCATTATTCATTTCCTGTTACAGTAAGAACGAGGATAATTTTACTTTTTCAAAGATGTTTTAAAAATATATTTAAAATTTGAGAATAATAAAATAACATCATATATAACTGTCTAAATACTTAAATATTATTAATGATTAAAAATATGCATAAATCATTTCGGTCACAAGATAGATGAAAAAGCTGGACCTCTAAATTTTGTGCCTATAAATAGTTCCTTTCAACTTTTGATTGGTGTTTCTAAGAAATTATCCTTACTTAAAGCCCAATTTGAGCTATTTTTTACTTTTAAATGTTTAAATTACATACAAAGTTTCATAATTTAGAGTTATTAAAGGATGTGGATTGATCATCCAACTGTCACATTAAGTTTGAAAGGAGTATAACTTTTTTTAATAATTTTTCATTTTTCAAAGAGAGGACAATATCTTCATGGAAATTGAAATACATAAGTATAAAAAATGTAGTTCAATCTTTTATATAAATACATTTGAGAGACGGACAAATCAATCAATCAATCAACACTGGCTCTACAACACAGTACCTGTCTTGGCTGCATCAAGGCGCCGCCTCCACTCTTCTCTGTCCTGTGCCAAGGTCCCCCAAGCTCTGGATCCAACAATGCTACCTGCATCTTTCTCGACCTCGTCTGCCCATCTTAATCATGGCCGTCCGCGTTTCCCTTTTTCCGTCAACATACCCAAATAGCAGTCTCTTATGAGTAGCGTTGTCCTCCATTCTGGCCACATGTCCAGCCCATCTAAGCCTAGCTATTCTTATAAACTGAACCACGTCTAGCTCCTGATACTTATAGTGATTACTATAAAGAAATGCAAACTGTAATGGCTTAGACATGAACTGCATGGAGATAAATATGTTAATGCAGGGAATAATTAAAGAAAGAAGATGACACTCCTCGCAGCGAAACACAAGAGAGTTGTTCCATTGCAGTACAAAACAGCTTTTCAGATCTGCAGTATCAGAAATTCGAATAGCCTTGATGATTGCCGACCTTGAGAAGGAATATGGCACTTGGGGAACAATTCCCTATTTTGGTTTCAGGCGTTTGGTTTCAAAACCGGTCACATCCATTTTCAAATTTTTTTCTGGACTGATAAAAAAGTTTCTATTTTAAAAAATAATCAATTTAGCACATTGTTTTTATTATTTTTCGTTATATTGCTAGCAATACATTTCAAACTATAATTGCTGACAGTTTTTTTAAATCTCATTTAATACACAAAATATGTTGGATATATAGGGTGTTTTTTAAAGCTAGATAGAACTTTAAATTGTAAAAAGTAACACAAAAAATTAAATTGTAATCAAAATTTTTTTTTTATTTGTTTCAGTATACTCTGACATTTCGTATACTTCTTTCGCCGATTGGGCTCTAGAGCAGTTGGCAACTGACCCGTTGTTTTATCGCAAAATTGTGTTCAGCGATGAGGCGCATTTTTGGTTGATTTCGAGAAATGGACCTGTCAATTGGCCTCCAAGGTCGTGCTGTGGGGCTACGTGAAGTCACTGGTTTATGCTGATAAACCAGCAACAATTGACGCCTTGGAAGCCAGCATTGTTCGTGTTATTCGTGACATACGGCCAGCAGTGCTCGAAAAAGTGGCCCAAAATTGGACGTCCAGAATGCGCTTCGTCAAGAACAGCCGCGGTGCCCATATGCCCGAAATCATTTTCAAATGTTAATGTCACGTATTGATCTTTCGAATAAAAAAAAAATTTTGATTACAATTTAATTTTTTTTGTGTTACTTTTTACAATTTAAAGTTCTATCTAGCTTAAAAAAACACCCATTACTTTGATCAGAAAATATCATTATCTGGTTAGCTTATAGTTGATAACTATAAATCAATTGGAGATTTTTAAAATCAAATCACTTTAACCATTATAATTAAGCAATACATATATATATAGTTTTGATTTTTGATACAAACATTTTCATTTAATGTAATAGGTATAACTTGTGATAGGAAATGGAATCTTTTGGTATCGATTTTTGAAGGATATAGACGGTTTTGAAACAAATACAACTAATAAACCATTTCTGGCATTAAAAAAAAAAAAACATTTTGGGGGAAAATGGATGTACCTGATTTTGAAACAAAACGACATGCTGATCGTGAGACTCAGTCTTGTTCTTCAACTTCTTGTTTGCGTTGATTTCAACCATCAAAACAACCAGTGTCTAAAATTTCTGTCCCATTTCTGTCTGTATTAAATAAAAAAATACGTGATTTTAATAATTATCATCATCAATATTTCATCTGATCCACTGAAATTTGTTCAAAACAAGGCACCTATACGGGCCTTATCCACAAATACCAGTGTTCCTGATAAGTGTTCTGATCTTCCAAAACTTATCCGATCTTAAGAGCGTAATCCCTGCGTGGGCTGGCCTTTAAGAGGGCATTTGCGAGTTATGATTAATATGATAAAGGCGAAGTTGTTATAGGCTCTTGCTAGGGATTAGTAATTATGAATTTCCATTAATTTCTAGGGAGTTAGCTATATTGAACTTATGAATGAGTATTATTCTAGTTACTGAGAAAATACTCAATATAAAAAAAGGGTTTCAGTTCCGCAGGTTATCGCTTCCAGTTAAATCACAGCAAATATGATGTCAACAAAAGTGCGAGGGGGCGACCTGTGGTATGATTGTTAGAATAACAACCCACTATGCCCTCGATCGCGGGTTAGTAGCCCGGAAGGTGGCTCTAGGATTAAAAAAAAAATCTTTGCTTATGCCGTCCTTCGGAAGGAACGTAAAATGGGAGTCCCGAGCCTGTACGATGTCAGGAACTCGTTAAAAATCCCTATACCAATTAGTCAAAATTTATATTGAACTGGATAGGAAAAATTGATTACCTAAATTGATATTGGGAATAGTTTCAATTACTTATCAGTTTCAATAACAATGTGAACAGTTTTCTATAAGCTGCTTCTATAAGTAACGAAGAACCAAATTTTATAAGTTGAAAGTTATGGAAAATTTGCTCTTCTGGACAATAATTACAGAAATTTGACATGGTGACCTTTGCTTCTGGGGTATTAATTTAAATATGTTTAAAATATTATTTTTAAAGAATAGTGCTTTATTTCCTGAATCGCCTCAACTTTTCGCTTAAACTTTTATTGGGTGTCGGAAGAATGGACTAAGTACTGTAAATAACTGTTGGGAGGGGAACAAGTCATTCTCCACAACTCTTATCGAAAAATAGACCTCAGTGGCTCTCGACAACTGAATGGCCCACGTCAAACCTGCAGATAGCTACAAGTTAAACACTTCAAGGTGTATGATGCCCCCTGATAAGCCTTCTATACTATCACCCATCTTTTTTTTTCCTTTAGACAGTATTTTGTTAAATTAAGGTCGTCATTGAACATTTCATGACTTTTTAAAGGGAATTAGTGGAATATTTACAAAAAATAAAACGTGTAAGGTATCATAAAATAACACAGCTCTGCAAGTAAAAAACTCCATTGATTTTTTATACATTTTCTTATAGATTTTTATGTCCTAAAACCGAAAAAAAATATTTAAAAAATTCCATCACACCAATTTTTTTTACAATACTGATTTTTATATTTTTATTTTGTGTAAAATTCATATTTAGTTAATATTTTGTATTTTATTTTTTAAGCTTCAAATTTAATTAAAATTAAGATTTCTTGCCCTAATTTTAATTGTATATTTATCTGGGAATAAAGAAAAAAGTAAAGGACGTAAATAATTTAATAAATAACTTTGGTTCCTCCAGAAAAGGTTTTACTGGTACCTCTTCATATTAAATTTGGGCTAATTAAGGAGTTTGTAAAATCACTGCATACAGATGGGGATGGTTTTAGATATATATGTTCCAAGTTCCCGAAATTGTCTGAAGCAAAGTTAAAAGGAGTTTTCACTGGCCCCGACATTAGAAAACTTTTGTCAGATCCCCTCTTTCCTGAATCAATGGGAGAAATAAAAAAAGAAGCTTGGGATTCCTTCAAAAATGTAGTGCAGAGGTTTTTGGGCAATACGAAGGATCCCGAATATAGAACTATTGTACAGCGGATGCTGACAGCGTATAAAGCTCAAGGGTGCAAGATGAGCTTAAAAGTTCACTTCTTCCACTCCCATTTTGAATATTTTCCTGAAAACTTGGGTGCCTACAGTGAAGAACAAGGTGAAAGTTCGTAACCATTCGTAACCATTGTTACTAATTTAGTCTTCAAATAACTTTGGGGTGGAAAATACTTGATGTTATAAGTAATGCTAAGGGAGGAAGAGCAAGACCAATAGGCGGGCAGACGAAGCTAAAACTGATGTAAGGAATTAGAAATAGTGATTTGGGCTCATATTGAAAATTCTGGTTGAGGGTCACACCGAGCCGTGGAGAGAGTGAGCTATAGGAATAAATATTAAATATTTATATGAATTTTGTGAGGGATATTAGTTGTTTTCCCTCTTTTTCCTTACTTTTTGGCAATACAGTAAAGATAAAAAAATCTGTGTGTGTCACATATGGTTTAATACTATCTTCAATTTAAAAATAAAAATGGTAAAACCGAGGTTACAAAGAAAAGAAATTTTGTTGACATTGGTGAGAGGGGGGATACGCTTATTCCAGACGGCACAAGCAAAACACTCCAGGACGAAAGATAAAAGGACAATCTGGAGGTGATTGCAAAAACAGGCACAAAGGATCCGACAGGGGCGTAATACACCAGCTGGAGAACGGATCGTGGAGTGCCGCCGATTTATGAAACTCCTCTCAGGTGAAATTATGAAGGAGGGATTCCTTGAGGTCTAATAAAGATGATAAAGAGCCCGAATAAAGGGGAGCCGGGTAAACAATATCCCTAACTTACTTTTATGTAGGGATTCCTTAGGCCTAAGGGCTTCTACTGACCTTACCCCACATTATTTCACTGAAGAGCTTTTTTTTCTAATAATGTAAAGTTTTACGTACGAAATGTTTCAATTTTTCACAGGATGTAACATGGAACATATGTTTTTTATAATAATAATTACCAACATTTTCTGGCTAGAGTTCCTACCATAGTAAAAGTAAAGTAATATATCTGGGAAGAGAAACTCAAGCAATAAATATGAAATGTAATGGTCAGTTACACTAACTAATAACCATGTATATACTGGTGTTATAGTAAGCAGAAATGGGAAAATCGGTGATGAGGTCAACAACTGGATCCGGAAAGCCAATAATATCTACTAATAACTCTATCGTGTTCAAGAGAGAAGTTGGACGTTGATGAAGGATATTTAATGAAGTGTACCTTGATCAAAAGTCGTAAAAGTTGGGTAACAGATGTAAAAATAGAATAACCTCAGCTTAAATGAGATATCTCCAAAGAGTGGACGGGAAAATAAGACGAGACCGCATAGGAAACGAAAGAAATCACATTACCTCCCTTAGGCCTAGAAACAGTGCAGTTTCTACCATGTACGGAATCCAAGGCTCTTCGTGGGGTATGTACCGTTTTTTTTACCTGTATCTTAAAAATTGTGGACTTATCTTTTAATATATTTTTTTAATTTAATTTATTGATATTTACAACAATAATATGATTATAACTAGTAAATCTGCTGATATGTACATTATGACATGAAAAACACATGTGGAGAAACTACCCATCGGCAGCACTCCAATTTTTAATATTTTAAAATCGATTTTATTTGACGTTTGATATTTACGATTGCTTAGTTATTAACACTACAATTGTAAAGGAAAGTAAATTTATTTTGTTGTGGATTATTTTTCTGAACGGTTCAAATTAAATGGAACGTTATAGTGGGTTTGAAGATGGCGCCATGTTCATAGCCATTTAGATCAGTCATGTCTTATATTCTTGAAGTCTAGATAATCCTTGCGAAGTGCAAATACCTAAATAATTGCAACGATAATTGCAAATCTGAATAATTCTGACATATTATTTTAGGTAGTAATCAAACTGTTCCTACACGTGAGTTTAGAAGGACATAAGCGATACGGCATATAGATAAGCCCTGAAATCGAGATAGGAACCAAGGCCATTAGACCCTCATTTCAAGTCCTAAAAGGGATTGTGCTTCTGAATGGTAAGGAATCAAAGGCGTTCATCTTGGAAATGGGAGTCAATCAAGACCTCTTACTAAGCCTCCTTCTCTTCATCATATTCTTGGCTAAATCACCTTTATAAGATACGCAGTTCATGATCTACTGGTATGATTTTTATTTTCTATTTATTCTGTCTTATAAATAACTTGTATGATATCCTAATACATCGTTAAATGGTTCCGATGCTCGGGAAAGCTCTAGTTTTTCAAAAATTGAAATTTTCAAGTATTAATTAGTTTAACTTGAAAAACATATATACCTCCATTAAGCTTTCAGCGACATTGCGATTGTAACAAATACTATGGAAAGGGGAATGAATGGCGTAAAATAACACTAAGCCAATACAAAATATCCACTTGTGTATACATGGCAGCACCGTTGAATAAGTAGTTAAGTCAAATTTTGTTCATAATTAGTTGTTGTACTTACAGAAGCGGGGTAGTGTTATTCTCTGAGTGTATAATTCAGGCATTGACTTAATATAACTTTAAGGCAAAAACTACGGGAATGCCACAATTCCGTTTTCCTCAATACCATTAATTCTCTCTGGACAAAGTTCCACATAACCTCTTGTTCACTGGTGCTACAGATGTTCCAAAACATATATAATCATTGAGAAAACTACAATACATATTTTTTATTAAATTAGTTTTAATTTATCATTGATTTAGGTCGCATCAAAGTTGGCTGCAGGTATAATTCCCTAATTATACAAAAAAAAATCAATCTAATTATAAAAAATAAAATAAATTGTCCTATTATAACCTAGTAAACTTCTTTTTTTAGTAATAGGTAGAGGCTATATCTAAGCAAACGGATGTGCAGGGAGGTGATTTGACTAGAACCATGCTTAGCTGCTTGATACTTCCCCTTTCATATTAACAGTATCCTGTCTATAGAGGACGTATGAGCACCAAGAGGGTTCTGCAGATCCCACAAGATCAGTGTATAGCTGTTTACAGATATTTCACTATTAGATGCTTTTAGATGTTTAGGCTTATCCTTACAAAAATTAAACATGCACCCAAGGCAAATAATGCGTTAGCCCTTTTTACAGAAGGGTAGTAATGTTTTAACGAGTCGTGCACTGTCGGCAGTATTTGTTTTTACTGTATGAATGTGAATTAATATCAGAGTTGTGAATTATGATTACAACAAGAGCATAAAATATTCGGCATATGCACTAGATTTTCCCAACATTAGTTCATTTAAAAAAAAAAGGAATGGATTTTTCTTTAATTAACGTTCTTATGTTGCAATAAAAGTACAATTGTTATCCCGTACTTCGGAAGGAAATGAAATGGTGGCACCGAGTCTGTATCAGGTACTCGTTAACCCGGAAGCGGTAGCCCCGTGAGCTTTTCCATCACAGGTATCATAATTTAACTGTAACTGTCACCATATTCCACAACGAATTGATCATATTCATCAGATCATCACATTCCATTGAGATTTTATGTAGATGCGTCATTTTCACAATACGGGCTGAAAGGAATGACTTGAAAGTCTCAAGTTAGTTTCTAGATCTGTCCGGAAATATTGAAACGCGGTGATCCTCTCACGGCTACACTCTTTAAGTTTCAATATTGTTATTCATTACTGCATTTCCCTCTCAGAGATACTCTTAACTTTACAATACGCGGATGATTTTCATTTGTCAATAAAGTTTAAAGTATTTCTATACAATTTATTTATTCCTTGGTCCTGTGTCCTGAATAATTATAAGATTAAACTACAAAGAAAAAGTGAAGCTATTGCTCACGGTGACTCTCCCCATAGCAGCATAATGTATTAAGCATTACTTAAAGTGTGTAACAAAAAAACCAAGACTGGTGAACCCCTGGATTTGCACGGATTGTCTGTGGTTGTTAACTATTAAATAATTGAAAATACTATAATTGTTTCTAATTTATAATAAATTTATTATTAAAAATAATTTACAGAATTCACTAAGTCCTTAATTCACATATATAACCTGATTTTCTAAATACTAACCTGATGAGTTCTAAATAATACTTAAAGAGTTCCTAACCAAACGAAGGCAGGGTTTGTGGAAAAAAAAGTAAGATTTTGTTATAAAAAAAAAAAAAAAAATCCGACTTGACCATGCAGGGTTCTTACGTAAG
Organism: Troilus luridus; assembly: GCA_964056705.1. Taxonomy (NCBI): domain Eukaryota; kingdom Metazoa; phylum Arthropoda; class Insecta; order Hemiptera; family Pentatomidae; genus Troilus; species Troilus luridus. The sequence continues at coordinate 50,844,720 of OZ057414.1, forward strand.
GGCGTGGGTCCAAGGTCAGAAGTGATTATTCACGTCGCATAATTTCACCGCAGAAGTGATTTGATTTCAACTATTCTTTTTAACAATTTGTCATCGAGTTAAGGGAAACTTTCATAGTGGTGGAGAGGGACCACAAAAGAGTGTTATGAATATAAAATAAAAGCTTTAGTGACATTAATTTGGAATGAGGACAGGCAGCTGCTGTTGCTGTCAGGCTGTCGCAAGTTGGCGAGTAAATTTGTTTGAGGGGGGCCCTGTGGAGGTGGGGGGGGGGGGCTGGCTAGGGCCGAGCTGATGAAATTTAAGGGCCGAGTTCTGGGCTAGCGGGGGCAGGTCTTAACTTGCGGCCGCTGTTTGACCCTCGCCCTTTCAACAAACTATACTTCTCGTCTTTTCATCGCTAATTAGCGTTTTACATTTGTCATATGACTATAACACGTTTTATTCACGAAATTCTAAAATGATTTAGGAAATTCAAACATGATTCGTGATGTATTGCTCCTTCAAAAGAACAACGCCATTACTCAAAAAACCTTATTTTTTAATTGAGATATTTGAAAGTTCAATGTGGGTAAAAAAAAATATTGATATTGGTAACGCAAAGCAATTCTATTGTAGTGATGGTGTTGAGATTCTTTTATTCACCCCTAGAAATTAACAAAAAATAATTATCACCTCTTGTTTTCAATTTAGCATTGGAAAAGCTATTTGGAGCATACGAATAGACTCTAATGTGACTATTTACAATCGATTGACACATCACTTGGCATATGCGGACGACGTTCTTATAATAACTAGAAGCACGGAAGCGCTAGGAGGAGCGTTTGAAGAATCTGTAAGGGAAGCAGCAGAAGTGGGTCTTCATGTGAACGAAGAAATAACAAAATATTTAAAAACTCTCAAGAGCCAGCAAATCGAACACTACAACTCGCAGATTGATGAAAGCACTTTTAAGTACCTTGGATCTGTCATAACAGATGACAACAGAATGATAGAAGAAGTGAATGCGAGGCTGTTTGTAGGTGACAAGTGCCTCCATGCCCAGCAAACAGCATTAAACTTAAAAGCTCTATATAAAAAACCTAGAAAGAATCAAGGAAGAATCGTGAGCTAGCACATTCTATGGATAATCAGACCTGATATCGATTGTGAGTAAATCCCGCGTCAGGTGGCTGGGACACGTGGAACGGATGCCAGAAACAAGGATGCCAAAACGCCTGCTATGTGGAAGGATTGGAGGGAAATGATGTAGAAGAAGACCCAGAATGAGGTGGCAGAGTGGCATCGAAGAAGACCTCAAGTCGCTTGGAGTAAGGTGATAGAGAGAACAAGCAATGGCTGGCTTAAGGTCCATCAGCGGCCTTGTAGAACCGTAGCGCCAATTAATAAGTAAGTAAGAAAATTGTTAAAAGCTTGAAACTTTTTTAAAAATATATGTCATTTAATATATGTCAAGTTCAAACAGGATAAAACTCAAAGTAGACTTCATTACAAAAACAAAAAAAGCATGTAGAAAATATAACGTCAGATGTGTAGTTCCTGAATTAAAAAACTTCAACTAATACAATTGCTACTGAAGGTCTAACAAAAACATGCCATTTTTTGAGTTATGTAGTTGTTATTTTGAAGGACCGATATGCAATTTAAATCATTTACTCAACATAAAATATTCATAACAGCTTTTATTTTTTGTATAAAAAAAGCATACGAACTTCAAGAAGAAGAAGAAGGAATTCAAATAGGGGATTGGCGCTTTAAGATTTGTGGTGAGTATGAATACCTGGGCAGTATAATCACATACGAGAAGACAGAAGAAAAGGATTTCAAGGAACTTATAGTGGCGGAGACTAGAATAGTATAGAAAAAAAAAATCATTCCGGGACCAGGTCCCTTAAGAATAACAGATGTGTACAAAAATAATTGAATAGTAGATGTCTTTTAGGGATAATAAAAACTGTTGTGTTTTATAAGGCTGTCCTATAAAAGTGTTTCCTATACAAAACACAGCGAGACCAATCGTGACTTACGAGTGTTAGACTTGGTCCCTGACAGAAGATAGCAAAAGGATCTGTTCTGTGTATGAAAACCATTCAACATACTACTGTCTACCTCCTCGCAACAGAGGCAGAGCCTTCTATTTTCTGCCTATGCCTACAATTAGGAAAAATGGGGTACTACTTCTACTAGAACCAAGAACATGTGCTCCATGTATTTCAGCATGCCTCACCTTAATATGGAGTAGTATGGCTGAAAGTAACATTCCGTTCACAGATGAATTACCACCAAATAATCTGTAATTAACATCATTAATTTTTTCTATTACCATCATTATAAGTGTATAGTTATATAAAGTGTATAACTAAAGTATAAAGTGTATAGTTATATAAAGGCTTTAATTTCTACCATCATACAACGTTTACGACTAATATTCAGTCCACTATGACTAGAGCGGGAATGTACCATATCCCATAAACTGGGATGGTAAAAAATGTTTAAAATGTTTAACTTTAAACCCTACGAAAAATTTTTGGATCTATCGGGGTGGAGGACTAGTGGAGGATCGGATCCAGCAAAGAATGAAGGGACCTACAGGATGAATCTGATATGCTAACAGCTACAGCACAGGTAATCCATCATTTCTATTTTGTAGAGCACTGGCATTAAATATTAGCCGATATTTTTCTCAGAATACAAGCTTTCTTATTAATCATTTAGCGTATAATTCCATTCCATTGATACTTTCGACGAACGATTCCAACTTTGTAAGACATATGTAACAGGTATCGAACGGACGTATATTTATGTAAGAGATTAGGAGGCAAGTGGTTACCATGCCAGCCGGAAAGGGCAGCGTCCCTTTGTAGGGCGTCGCTAATTCGAACAAATACTCGGTCAGGCACATTTGTGTTCTTGTTCCCAGCTAATAGGTGTTTGCTTTTCGAATTAAAATTGCCCTCCCAGGCCGTATCGACTTAGCAAGGGTAGATTAGCCGGTGTATCCGTCCCTCTGTAAACTCATCTGGACAAAAAAAGAGCCATTTTGTAGAAGTTATTTTCCTAACAGCTGCTAGAAAAACAGTATGTTGTCTTTTTATTTAACGTTACTTTATGCTGACATAATACGGGCTCGGTACCACCGTTTAACGTCCCTTCCAAAGGACGGCATAACCAAGGATTTTTTTCTCCCTTTAAACAGGGCTACGAACCCTCACTCTTGGGCTTAGTAGATTGTTATGCTAACCACTAGACCACAGGTCGCCCCCAGGTTAGCATATATCGATGCATGTTCATTTGTTGGGAGTTAAGCACTTATTACAAGTTGTGTGTAATCTATGATCAGTATGTAAATTTTGTTGATTACATAAGTACTACTAACCCAAGACTTGTACAAGTAGAAAAAAATTGATGTTGGGATACATATTGTCAATAGTGGTAAAATTTGGAATATTCAGGACAGTAAAAAAAAAAACCTAGCAACTGGTTTAACTAAAAACTTAAGAAAGTACATATAAAATGTACTAAAGGCAAATTGGCAGAACGAATATGAAGAAAAAATTGTCATTGTGAGAAAATTTCTTTTTATCCTTTCACAAATAGCCAATACTATTAACAATGAAATAGTAGTAAGAGCCAAAAATACCAACAATCACACAATTCAAGAAATTCACGAAGATTTTACCTCAATTATATTATCTGGATGCATGCTCCGAAATTTTGGGTTACGTAATCGCGTAAATTCTCCAGTGGTCTCATCCTTTTCGGACCTAGTATTCAATGCAACACCTTATTTTCGAATACCTTATGATGTTGTTCATCCTTCAGGGTTAACTTCCAAGATTCGCATCCAAAAAATTAACAGTTGGAAGGATAATACTCGTACTTTTATAAATTCTAATTTTTACATATCGGGATAAAAGTTTCGAGCTCTGAAATATCGACACAGCAAAATGAAAAGAAATACAAGTTAATAAAAAAAATCACAATCCTATAATATTATCGGCATTAGAAAAAAAAGTCTTCCAGTTGAATCATTCAGACTGAAAACATGACTACTATTTAAACTTTTCCAGTTGGTTATGAAGATTCACTATAGAACCAATATTCTTCCGTTCCATTTTTTAAGGGAATCTAAGAATATTTTGAGTTAATCAACGTCAAGAATATTTTGCATATGAATACTCACTCATGCATATATTGTAATATTAATACTATATTATTAAAAAATTGCTAATTCCTTGATGGCAATATTGTGACACCATTCCTTCAGTTAAACAATTTTTTGAAGAATGCCATTATATGTATATATATATATAAGCAAAAACTTGACTGTCAACAGGGGAGACTTTTTACACACACCAACTGTACTGACCGAAGGTGATTAACCAGGGCCAGAGGCTTCCGATCGTATAGAAGAGTTAGGATTAGCTTCTGTTTACTTCAAGGTTATGGTCTTCCTGACATTTATTCCTCTCGCGTAAAACCAACACATAGTCAATAAAAAGCGCTTTATAACCTCTTAAAGGGCGAACAGGAGGCATCAAAATAGAAAATGGGTTAGGGATATCTTCGCTTTGGCGATTTGTGCCAAGCCGGGGAAATGTCAGGGAAGGTTGTTATCTTGTGGTTAACATGTTTACTGTTTCTGTACTATCGGGACTACAAGAAAAACATATAAAATAAAACTTTTTATTTATTGCTTATCGAAAATTACATTAAGGATACTTCAGCGGATGAGTTTAATGATGTGAATTCTACACATTACTAGTCACACGTAAGTAGCAGAGATGGATACAAAATTAATGTTTTTATAGGATAATTATCCATATGTTATGCTATACTGGATTCACTCCCCAACCAATAATCTCAGATCCTATGATCTGAATGGTACTTATATAATTAAACTAGCTTTTGCCCGCGGGTTTGCTCGCGTGGAATTCGGTCTGCCACACAAAGTTTTGTGACAGATCATTTTAAATAAATAATTTAATTTTTTTTTAACAATAAGTTACTGGTACATCCAAAATTTCAGATGTCTAACTTCAAAACTGACGGATTCCATACAATCTTTGAACCCCTATTAGATTAAGGGGGAAACCCTTGTGGGTGGAATTGTCCAAATTCCTTTCTTGGTGCTCATTTAAGCTATACAAAGAACCTATCTGCGAATTTCAAGATGCTAAGTTCAGTGGTTTCTGCTGTGCGTTGACCGCTGGGCGTGTTAGTCAATCAGGTTACAGTTTTATATAAACTTCGCCTGTGTGTTGTGTTAGTAAAAAGTAGCTTAGGTCCTTCCCTAGCCTTGAGATTATCCATATTCCACATTGACACTGATTAACTAACGGGACGGACACAAGCTTATCGTTGTTCGTGTCAGTAAAGGATTAGTATGTAATGTTATTGAATTTATTTAAAAGGATTACTTAGTATAACGGTTTCACTTGTCGTACGGCAGCAGCGAGAAGTGAACTTTTTGTTTTCTGAACCTCCTTTATTTTATGTAATTACAATTACAACATATTTAACATATAATGTGTACTAGTGGACTCAACAGCCTTCTATTACCCGCAGGTATGTCAAGGATATACATTATCTGAGTCCGCTGAAGGCGGTTTCTGCAAAACCGGCACAAGGCCACTGACTTTATACAATTCAAAACGGGGAGGGACCACTTACGGGATCAGGAAAGGAAGTAAAGATGAAGGGTGAAGATAAAGGAAGAAGAGAAAAAGAAGAGAAGGGAGGAAATGAAACGAAAGGAAGGATAAAGACAAGTGAGTCCCCACCCCATCCCTAGATCAACGAGAGCACATCGACCAAGGGGACACTGCCCTGCCATCTGCCAGGTCTGGGAGGTGGTTTTAGGCCCCTAAATAGGGGGTTCACACAGGCCTTCAGCCCATCAAAAAATGTGATGTGCCTCCGACCTATGTACTCGGGCACCGAGGGGACCCGAAACTCCTCCCGGATGGTGGTGTTACGTGCCCTCTCGAGCAAGGTACCTCGAACAAACCGTCTAAGGACAGAGTTCTGGTACTGCTGCAGGTGCATCAGGGTTGTTTTGTAGAGGTGTCAAAAGCAGAGAACCATAGAGCATTATAGGTCTTATTATGGACTTATAAATTTGCAGTTTCAGTCGCAGTGAGAGCTGCGGCGACTCCAGCAGATAGTAGAGCCTATGGGATTTATGTTGGGGCAATTTCAATCCCTCCTGGACCTCACCTTCTCAAGGCAGGTTTAGCAAATAAGTCTCTGTACAATGATTGGATTCCGGTCCGCCATTATGAAATAAAAAACGTACGGGAAATTCGGCTTATAAAAAGCAATTTCTTTTAGGAATACAGTAGTACAATATATTCTATGTTAATGAGAGTAATTTAATTTTAATTTTCTTATGTTGCCTTTTATAAATTTTCTTTGGAAAAATATTGCAAAATTGTATATATATGTAATTTTTTTTCTTGACTGTCGATAAAAAATTCACTTTTTGGGACGTTTCGAGTCAATGTTGTTCTCATAATCATGACCTAACTATGAAAAAACTGGCTTTTGAGTTATTTTAAATCACACACTAGCTAAAATATAAAACTGACACTAGAAAAATACGATGTCAATTAATAAATTGTTTTTACAAATTGATGAATTGTTTACTTACACATCACTTAATCAAAATACATGTACAATATTATATTGTCACAAGATTAATTGAGATGTGAAAATACTTTACAATAAACAAATTTATTTGTAGCTTTTGGATTTTTTTACATGATACATCATTTGTTTTAAGTACCGTTCGGGCTTACAACGCAGTTGCTTCCGCGTTGTTATATTCTTGCCTCTAAGAGCTGCGGGAAGAGATATAAATGCAGGGAGAATGACGGCGTAGGATGGGGAGTGTGTGGCCCCGCTAGCAGCTTACAGACCTGTCTCTGTCGCGTCGGAGATAAGCTCAAAACAAAATTCAGTTTACCCAACCGTTAAATAGCCTTTATACAGTGGGGATATTTTTTTCAAAAAATTGTTATATCACCGTATTAATTCACCAATTGGCCACACTCCTACCAAAATCAAAGGATAGGCGACGATAGAAGATGAATTCTTAAAGATAGCTCAATGTAAAAAGGGATATTCATTATTGTATGTTGTCGTTTATGCCTAAATTGAAAGACATTGATAAGGGCTTATCTTGAAATAATAAATTATTCTTAATACACAAGACTGGATAATTATTGAAAATATAAAAATAAGTGCAGTGAGTTTACATTTTAAAGGAATGGAATAACATTAACTATATTAAAATGTATTTACTGAACCAATATGGATATAATTTTATTCATCTTCTGTTGGTATTCCAAATATAGACAGCGCCTCAGTTTTAAATTAAAATCACAGAAAACAAACATATTGACGAAAATATATAGTTGTACAATACAAGACAATATAGTCATGATATGAGCCGTTATTTTTGGAAGTGGTATAAGTCTATTTCGATTTTGAGAAACTTGTTTATTATTTTATATCATTTTAATGATTACTATTTCATAACAAAATTTTATAGGGTTTAAAACACCACCTTCTGCGAAGTGCTAAGTGATAAAAGCATTTGCCCGTTTGCCCATATTCTTAAAGTACTTCAAATGAAAACATTTAGATATTGCCAAATTAAAAAATGAACCACTTTTAAAAATAAACGCTCATATAGGAAACACAATTTTCTATAGTTAACAGATAAAGAAATAAAATAAGCGGGAAAGTTAGTATTTATTAAGTAACAGAAAAACTAGGAAAGAAATAGATATACATCATATCGTGAGAAACGTTTATTCGGTATAAACATTATGGAATTATAATTTAGAGATTCTTCATACCGTTTTCGATTTCTCCCAAATAACACTATTTAACTTAACTGGACCAAATAAATAAATAATTAATAAATAAATAAATCTGCAAGTTTACAAAACATTATTACACTGCTGATAGCACTAATCGAGTCTTCTTCAGTGAAGCTTGTTTTTGAACTGGTATTATACTGTTTGAAGTTAGTGAAACCCGAACAAAACGCGATGTGGAATGCTTAATAACAGTATTGTTAAAATCTTAATCAATGTTGGTATGTTTAGGAGTGTTCATATTGAGCTAAAGTTCATAACATAATTTAAAATGGAATATTTCTATTATTCATTGAAATTTCAAATATATATATATAATTTTATATATTATAATATAATATATATATATAATTTTTTGTATACAAAAGAGTTTTATGTTTTACATAAAATACAATCCCTAAAATTTACATACATTTTAAATATATTTTATATTTTTAATATATAAAATGTAAATCCTGTGATGAAAACATAATTTGATTTATCAACGTCCTGACAGATATCTTCCTACGTAAAGAATGCTTGTTGTCAGTGATTTGAAATCCGTTCTTATTGTAGAATGACAACGTCTCTCAGATATTTTACATAAATCCTTCTGTATATTTTATTATTAATGTTACTATATTTTATTTCATTTTCATTTTATTTTTGTTGATAATTAATGAACTTACATATTTTACATACATATTCGTGTATTGATTAAATATGTCTATACATTAACAAAAACAAAATATTGAAAATATTGTATTTTACGTTTTCACATTCAAATTATGAAATTTATTGCAAATATTATTTTGTAGCTAATTTTGAATATTATAATTATATTTAAGTATAAAAAGAGAACGGGATTTTTGTGTGTGTGTAAGTGATGTATGATGTTAAAGCAAAAATCGGGCTACTTGAAGTACCAATTTATTTGAATATATACTTTTATTTCATTGAACGCGATTTATCAGTTAAATTATATTTTATGAAAATTAATATCTAATTTATATTGTCATAAAATTAATAGTTTCTAATAAAACTAATGTTTATGAATTGTAGTTAAAGTAGTTGTTTAAAAAGAAAAAAAATCTGTATCACTACAACAAGGATCCTTGTTTCATTACATGGTAGAGAATATATCCGACTATAAATAGATTTTGGTTTAAGCCATCATCCATTTTCTGAATATGGCCGGCCCAAAGAAGTCTTAAGAATTTTATGAATCTGGCCACATCCAGCTCCTGATAATCTTAGATTTGAAAATTATTCCTGTTCAGAACTTTATGTTCTTACAGATTATTCAGCGAAATATTTTTCACGTTGGTATACTTACTGTGTAATAGGGAATGAAGTGAACTGTAGTAAACCTTTGTATTAAGCCATTGAATGCGTAATGTCACGACATTCACATAAAGGTCGATCGGTGTAAAACTGTTGCACTCGAGAACAAGGTCATCAACGTTTTATGCTGAGTTTTCCTACATAGCTTTGATTTCACGATTAACATGCAATTTTAGCTTAATTAATTCATCAATACTATACATCGTTTTTTGTTTTTTAAGAATTATTCCCGAACCATAAATACATGCATTATCAATGTTTGTACATCTGTCACGAAGATTAGGCAGATCTACGGTAAAAAGTAAGACAATATCATAGTACTTAATCATTGTTATCATTCTACATTTATTGTTTTATCGTATAATTAATACGAAATTAATTAAATAAAGTCCTAACATTTAAAAAGTCTTAAAATAATATTTATACCTTTTTTTTTAAACATTATTGGCTAAATGATTTATATCATAAACATCTGAGTTGATGAAAAATGGGAAACTGTGAATTTCCTTAGACTTTTAACAGTTTTTCAAGATACGTGATATTTTTTGGTGTGTTAAATAATATTTCCAATAAATCATATACATGACCATTATAATTTGGAAGGTTTGGACTTACAGAGTAGAGATTTGGGCGCCAAAGAATTCCTGTAGTATCCAATTCTAACAATACAGAATACTTAATGCTCAAATACTTTAATGGTACGTTCTGTTGAACATTTATTTTTATTGTTCCCGATTGTATTTTTTTGTTCAATGAATAAAGATAATTGACTTATATAACACGAACAAAACTGAAGTTTCGCAGCATCAAAATTTCAAAAGATCAAAATGTTGTGTAGTATATAGATCCTACCAGCTCTAGGTTCTCTGGTAAAACAATTGAATAATACATTGTAGAGACTGTTCTGTTTTTCAGACAACGGTTGTACAAGGATGTGATTTGTTCTAGATCACGCTCAACTGCCAAATTTCTCCCCCTAATTTGGGTACCCACTGTATAGAGGATGTGTGAGTCCAAAAAGGATTTCTACCAGTTCCTTACGTGACTGTTAAGATATTAAATAATTTATCGTCTCAAATCCAACCACGGCTATTAACAGATTTAATAAGATCGGCCGAAATAAGATTTGAACTGTAAACCTTCGGCACGGCAACCCAGTGCTCTACCCCTGAGCCACTCCACTTCCCCTGTGCTATCTGGTAAAAATAATCTTGCACCACCTTCATTTACCCCCATTTTAAGACTTCAAAAATCTCTTCGATTCATCCGACTTAGTCTTCTGAAAAGTTTTTAATCGCAGGCAAAGGAATGTCTTTGCTCAAATTACTGATTCTTTTTCATTTTCAATTTGGGTTTGACTTAATAAATTAAGAATTGGAGGAGAATATTTTTTTCTTATTGTTACCATTAACCTCTTTAGTTCTTTTTCTTTTTCATATATATTTTATCACTATGTATGTTTTCTTTGTTGGGCTACTTGCATGAAACATTACTCTTAGATGAATTGCACTCTAGTAGTAAAGTAGGCCTACGTTTTGCTGGTTGGGCAGGTATACTTACCGGATCTAAAAGAAATTGTGTTGATTTAAATATATTATGTTGCCACTTTACCCGAAACCCACTTTTTTTAGATCTAATAAATTGTCTGTACTGAAAGGATACAATACTAACAGAACTGAAAGAAATAGTTAATGACTAATCGAGCTATCGTTTAAAATTTTACGAAAAGAAACAGATTTATATAAAGTGAAAAGTTGTTGAATAGAGAACTGTCGGTTTTTGCTGGCTACTTGTTAGGTCGCTCGAACGGAAGCTACCCCTCACACAGCCCTCATTGTCAAAACACAAAAAATAATTCTGCACAACTTCCCTGTCGGCCGAACTAGAATAACGAGCTGGCTAACTTTCAAGAGCTAGACCATTGTTGCCTCATTCTCCCCCAAACAAAACTTCCACTTGTTTGGAAATTTATAAAAACACCACCGCAGAGGGAAAGGGGCTCATTATTGTTTTGGGGAAAAATTACTGTTTCGAGTATCCGTTTACGCCAGGGAATCAAATTTAAATTTTATTTGTTCAAATAAGTCGAGAAAGAAGCAGGTCAATGCCAGAGCGCTGAGTTGCTGTACCGAAGCTCCCTACTTCAAATTCGGCTGTAGCAGGTTTTATTTAATTTATTAACAAAGGGAAATAGATCCTTTGAGATCTAGGATCCTCCTGAAGTTCACCTAACCTCTATAAAGTGGATACACAAAAAAAACCAGGCGGTTGAGTGTGATCTAGGACACACGGAACGCAGAAGGATCTGGATTCAAATCGGAATGTGGTAGATGTTATTGAGTATGATAAAATCTAGGGATTTGGGACCCTCCTTGTTCCTCACCCAATTTCTAAGAGCTAAAGTGGGCTAAGAGTGGAGTGGGGAGTTTCTATTGGTTGCCAACGTTATAATGTATTATTGGTTATCCGGGTTATATTCCTGGATCATGAAGTGGAGTGCCAATGTGCCGGAACCAACTTAATTCAGGTATAACAAAAACAGGGGGAGTGAAGTGGGGAAAAGGACGCGACTTCTCTAAGTCTAGCAGGACCAAGGGGAATTCTGCGCAGGTTATTTTCTAAATTGAGAGACTGTTGCTACTTCATAATTCTTTTTATGAATAATTAATTTTTATTAATAATTTAAAAAAATCAGAATTATTAATTACAATACTACCTACTACGTAACTGTTCATGATCAAATGATGACGTTACAGACATGTGCCAAGCATCATACTGGGCGTTAATATACAAATAAATATAGATATGCTTAATGGGCAAAATATGGTCACTCAGGCAGGTAGCAAGACCTATTTTGAGCCAAAGACAGGCGAGGTGATTGTTTTGCATGACACTCTTTGAAAAGAACCGCGGGAAGGGCCGAATGCCGACTTCAGGAAGGAAGAATGGCGGTGTTAGCCGAAGAAGGGGAAGCTGTCGTGGACAGAGTAACAACCAGACCCATGGAAGACATACCCCACCAAGATCACTAGACGTGCCCTTATTGTATCAGCTGAGTTTTAGTTTAAATTCTGTATTTATTTTATGCCTATCCTCCCTACGCCTAACAAATTATTAGTCGTATTTCAAAATGTATTAATAAAGTACATTCATCAAAATTATTTTGGTGCTTACATAACCCAGATGCACTATATATTCATGTATACTATATTGATGGTTTTAAGTTGATTGATTAGTAAATCGGTTAACACACAAACAACCTCTGGAACAAAATCATATTTATTAAATATTTTTATTTGAAAAGAAAAGATATTTCCAGGACCGGGACTCTCACCCGGGTCGTACTGAACTCTAGTCTGGAACTCTACCATTTGAGCTATCCTGGCCCAATCAAGCACGCTTCAGGTCGTGGTCATATCCTTTCTTTTCACTGATCCCAAGTCCCCGCGTTCTCGCAATTTTGCGATGTATACTATGGGAAGAATGTTCCTTGAACATTATTTTAAATTGGATCTTGTTCACTTACGTCATTATAATTATTCTAATTTATTGTATTTTATTTGTTAGTAATTTTTAAATATTTTTATTTGAAAAGAAAAGATGTGTCCAGGACCGGGACTCGAACCCGAGTCGTCCAGATCGCTAGTCTGGACCTCTACCATTTGAGCTATCCTGGCCCAATCAAGCACGCTTCCAGGTCGTGGTCATATCCATAAAAATCATATTTATCATAAAGTTAGGACGTTTAAACATAAATGGATGCTTTCTATTTATTTATCGGCATTAGCATGATTAAGTTCAATAATACATAGATCATTTGTACTACCAATCATTTCATAAAACAAGACATTTAATTATTGTTAATAATATCTTGTACGAAAAGTACAACTTGATTAACATCACTATTGGTGTTTTAAATGATTATTAGTATCAATTTCACAACAATTAAACGTCCTTTTTGTTATATATTATTATTCTTATATTGATGGAATTCTAACCTTGCTAGGCAATTGCAATTATAAAGTGAAAGGTGCGCAATAGACATTGCACGCTAAAACGTTACTCTAATCGTTATTGTTTCACACGATTTTACTCCCCATATTTTTTCACACCTCGGGCCTTATATCGTTTCTTAAGGAGTAAACTCTAAAAACAGAGTAACGATATTTTAAAACATAAATTTTTATCATGCATAAATAAAAGTGCAAATCAGTTAGGAAATTAAGCCTTCAAAAGTCTGGAAAAGAAAGACGTTCTGCCGAAAGAAATGATTCGGGCTCGTTAGGCTGAATGGGATCACGCAACACCATTTTCCCTCGAATTTAGAGACCACAATGAAATGTGTCCCATCCACTGGGAAATTCCACGCTAAGTAGCTCCCTTCCAGGGCAGATTTTATCAAGAAATACTGCTTATAGCTCCTATCTTATCGGGGATTAGAAGTCCTGAGTAGAGTGTGTATAAAATCCTAGTGCCCGTTTGTATGTTAGCTCCGTCCGCCCCGGCCTCGCTCGTATTAAACGTATTACACGGAGTTTATGAAAATGTACGTGTTCCCTTCTTCTTGCCCTTTGTTAGAGAGTTAACAAACTCTTGGCGGAGGCATAACAGAGTAGAAATCTGATGAAGTTAACAATTAAAGGGGATTTAAAATGTCTGCCGCAAGTTTCATATTTGCTTACTAGCTTGTGACCAGGATTGTAGGGTTTAGGTCTATATGAAGAAATAAAAAAAATAATGGTCTACAGAAAAATAGTTGTATTATTTCATTTTCGAAACAAACTGATATTTTCGAATTAAGATCAATGTAGGATAACATAACCTAGTGTGGGACCATTGCATAGCATTGCTCAGACTAAAAATAATAATAAAAAAACAATTAATCTTAAGAAAAATTAAAAGCTATATTCAATACTATTCGCTATTTAACACAGGATGCTTACTGTAATGAGCTGCAAAAAAAAAGTTAATATAAGGATAATATTGGCTCGCGTCTTTTGCCCCGAGATCTAAAAATCAGAGTTAAAAAACCATCATCCTTCCAACACTTCCTTACGGATGTGAAACTTGAGCGCTCACGATGAAGGGTGAACAACGTTTTCAGGTATTCGAAAATAAGGTGTTACGTAGAATATTCGGTCCAAAAAAAGGATGAGACTACAGGGGAATATTGGGGATTACATAGCGCGGAATTGAGAAGCATGCATCCAGTAATTCAAGTGATAGCGTCACGAAGATTAAGATTGGCCTGTAAAGTTGTTGAGCTTAGTAAGGAACGAATTCCTAAGATGTTAATAGGCGCTGTTCCGACTAGGAAGCGTCTGAGGGGTAGACCTATGGGTAAGGATTGCGTTAAGAGTGATCTGGCGGATTTGGGTTTGGGTAGTGGTCCCTAGACAGAAGTTTGGAGGTATCGGCATCGAGCCTTCGGGTTCACTAAGGCTTATTATTATTAATATAAGGAAGATTTTAACTATTTCTTAGGGAAATATAAACTAAACTGAGGACAGGTATCCATCTACACGTAACGATAGTTCACTAGAAAATTAATTAAAGATGGTGGGCTTCAAATCACTTCGACACCCTGGCGAGCCAATTGATATAAATGAGACAAGGGGCATGTCTGGTTTTTTCGATTTTATATAAAAAATTACTGTAATATTCCAGGCATGCTCCTTAAATATTTAATTTCTGTTTAGCACGAAGTTTCGTCGTTGGGTTAGACTTCACACATACACACGCAACTCTCTTTCGCTTTTCTCTCTCTCTCTCTCTCTCTCTCTCTCTCTCTCTCTCTCTCTCTCTCTCTCTCTCTCTGTCTCTCTCTCTCTCTCTCTCTCTCTCTCTCTCTCTCTCTCATTCTCTTACACACACTCAGAAATGTCAGTGGACTTGGTTATTAGGGAAACTTGAATTTTTTCCCACTGCATATTTCGTATAAAAGGTGAAGAAAAAAAACAAACCAAATAATAATAATTCGACTCAGAGTAGCTTGGAAATAAACCAAATTAAAATCATAAAATTCATTAAACAGATTGTAACTGGATTGGTAAAACTTGGCATATGTATGCAAACCTTTCCTATTAATTTATTAATGATTTAAAAAATAATAATTTTCTTCTAATAATTTAACAAAGCTGTTTTTCTTGTAATTATTTACTATTTTCTAAATTATTCATAATATTTTCTATATAAGTATTTTCTAATAATAATTTATAAAAGAATATTTTTATAAAATAATATTTTTCTAATAATCTGTCAGTTTTTTTTTCACTAATATACCAAATATTCACTTCTTATTTCTTGGTTATACAACAATTTAAATACCTATTTTAGAAAAAAAAATACGATGTAAATTTTTGAATTCACTGATTAACTGATTGCCTGCAAATAATACAAAATTTCGAGCCGAAGGGAAGTTTCCAAAAATAGTTTCAATCATTGGGATACATTTTTTTATTTATTTAATTTATATATTATATCTTTTTATGTAAATATAAAATATATATATATATATGTGTATATATATATATATATATATATATATATATATATACACATATATATATATATATATATATATATATATATATATATATATATATATATATATATATATATACAACTTACAATTAGACTGAATGTATATTTAAAAATAGGGTTTTTCGGGCAGAGTAACGACACAGTATTCAGAATAGAACTAAACTTTATTACTTTTTCTCAAGATAAATCTAGTCACATGATTGTTTACATATGTTTTTAAGAATCTTAATATTAACTTAACCTACGGTCTATTTAGTCTATTTAGATAACTTTAACTCCCCCCCTCCAGTTCCTTCTCCTGGAGGAACTAAAACACACACAAAAAACAAACAAAACAGAAAAAAAAATAATACTACAACAATAACATAATATAACGAAAGATATAACGAACCGAAAAAAAAAAAAAATTAGACCCTACAATGAAACAATAACTAGAAGTAAAGTAAGAAAAATAATACATAAGATAGTAGCAAGTGTTGGTTTCACAAGACACAAACATAATAACTGAACTGAACAACAACTACAATTACTGGGCCACGCCTTCCGGCTCGAGTTGAGACACTCTGTGAGGGATTCGAAGTTCTTCTAGGTGGACAGTACGTACCCTGGACGGATAATTCTCATCCCGAATAGTGAATAAATTATTCTCCCTGACAGCAATAATTTTATAAGGTCCTTCGTAACTCGCTGCAGTTTTCGTCCGAGCCGTTCTTAACCTGCGGTATACTATTGCCCCCAACGGTAACGGCCCCTTCGTGTAAACCCTAGTCCTATGATTAGCCTTGATCACCCTGGCTTCCTTTTCCCGAAGTAACTTAGTGCGTACCCGTTCCCAAGTTGCCTGACGCTGCATACGTGCCCGAGAAATCTGAGTTTTAAGCTCGTTATTATTGATCGTGACCAAATCTCCCCTATCACGACGCCTTTGCCCAAAAACAATCTCTACTGGAAACAATCCCGTCGTTGAGTGTATGGTGTTGTTATACGCTATTACTGCTCGTGGCATGGCGTCGTAAGGTTCCAGATTCCGTCCCAATTTGAGTAACCGGAGGTGCTCCCCCAGGGTATTGTGAAGTCTTTCGACCGCACCTCTGCCTTTGGTGTGATGTGGAGTATTGAAGCGCCAACTGATACCCAACACTCTTCTTTCCTCCCGAATCAGAGCGTTGTCGAATTCACGACCACAATCAGAAACAATCTCTTCGGGTACCCCATAGGTCGCACACCATTGAAGAACCCCATCCCATACTGCGCCCGGAGTTTTCTTCTCGACGGGGTACGCCATCGCCAGTTTGCTAAAGCTATCAATTGCCGTGAGCCATGATTGTCCCTCGTTGGAGTAAAGGTCAATCTGCACCGATCTAAGAGGTTCCAAAGGAGTGGGCGTAACTACCTGCGTTGCTACCGGAGGTTGCCTATCGTACTTTGCTCTTTGACAAACTGGACATTGCGCTATATGTTCCTTTACAGTACGACCCATATGTTTCCAAAAATATAACGATTTGAGCGCACGCAAAGTCTCTTCAATACCACGGTGATTTGTTTTGCCCTCATGATGGTCGATAACGATTTGTCGTTGTATTGAAGGGTCGGAAATTGTCTCGACATGCCGTAAGCACCGCCTCAAGGAGTACCCAACCCCAATCCTCTCCTGTCGCCACAACCGTTTTAATTTCTCAGCAATAACCCTGTTCCATACGTAAACATAGCAACTACGGCCCGGAACGCCAAATTCCGTGAAAATACGCTCAACTTCGGTGTCCTCGATCGTCACAGGGGAGTGCACTAAAACTGTTGATAACCCCTCGTACGAACTGGCATTTGTGACTATACCGGAATCCTGTTTGGACCTGAATATAAGTTGATACCGTTTATCATTGATGATTTCATCGATCTCCGGTAATTCCCGCGGACGGCCCGTTGACGCCGAGCTTTCCTCCTCCTCATCTAGGGCATTAATGACAAGATCGCGGGATAACCAATCGGCGACAGCGTTTTCTACTCCCTTTTTATGGATAATGCGGAAGGTATAAGGGGCCAATCGTTCCTTCCATCTCGACACCCTCGCCGAGGATTCTTTAAGCGTCCCTAAATAAATGAGTGGTTTATGGTCCGTGATTAATTCAAACTTTCTCCCATAAACATACGGGCGAAAATATTCGACCGCCCACACCACCGCTAGGAGTTCCCGTTCTATGGCACTGTACTTCTGTTCCGCCCCGTTCAACTTACAACTTGCGTAAGCTATCGGTTTTTCACCCTCTGCAAAATCCTGCGATAACACCGCCCCAATAGCGACTTCACTCGCGTCTGTCGTAATTTTAAACAGCTTCTGAAAATCCGGAAAGGCCAGTAACGGTCTCGTTGTCAGTATTTCGCGACATCTCCGGATACTCTCGGCTTGGCTCGAACCTATACAAAACCGCTTCCCTTTTCGTAAGATTTCGGTCAAAGGTTGGGTTAATTCGGCTATTCCCGGGATAAATCTGCGATAGTAATTAACCATCCCTAGAAATCGACGAAACCCGCGAACATTCGTGGGTAATGGTGCTTCCTGTATCGCCTTAACCCTCTCCGGATCCGGTTGAACTCCATTCTGCGAAACAACATGCCCTAAAAACTTAATTTCACGCAGACCGAATTTCGACTTCCCGCGGGATAACTTGAGACCAAATTCTCGTAGCCTGTCGAAAACTCGCGCCAGGTGTCTCACATGCTCCTCTTCCGTACGACTAAACACGATCAGGTCGTCCATGTAAACCTGCGAGAATTCCTCTCCCAACCCCCGCTGAAATTCGTCCATGAGTCTTTGGAAGGTAAGTGGAGCTCCTTTTAGCCCAAACGGCATTCGAACAAATTCGTAGTGCCCTCGTTCCCATGAAAAGGCTGTTTTACAGATGTCCTCCTCGGCCATTCTAACCTGGTGGTATCCGCTTTTAAGGTCTAAGGTGCTGAATATAGTGGCCCCCGAAAGTCGATCCAGGATGTCCTCGACCCTAGGAAGTGGGTAACGTTCATCTTTGGTAGCCTCGTTGAGTTTCCTGTAGTCTACTACTACTCTATACTGCTTCGCGTTGTCGCCTGGCTCACTTTTCTTCTCCACTACCCATAACGGACTATTGTAAGGCGAATTGCTATGTCTAATGATTCCCTGTTGTAGCAGTTCTTGGAGCTGTTTCCTAATAATTTCTCTCGTTGATTGGGGGTAGCGTCGGTCTTTCACATAAACAGGGGTGTCTGTTGTGAGGACGATTTTATGTAACGTTTTCCCCGTAGTCGGTAGCACTTCATTTTCCCTGTAAAATAGGTCATCATTGCAACTTACGGTTCGGTCTATAGGTCCCCTCCCACATTCAACTGCCCCGATTTCAATTCTACCGCTCTCCCTTGTTGTGACAGTTTGATAATACAATTTCCCAATTTGATACCGCCAGGTTCGTTCCTTTACCCTCATCCTTAGACCCGTTTTCCGCAGTATATCACAGCCCACGATGAAATCGTATCCCGGCATAAGTTCTTCTACGATATGTACTTTAACTTTGTCAACCTGTCCTGCTAACTCTTTAAGATCGAGGTAAACCTCTCCCAAGGTCTTAGCACGCCCACTAACCGTAGAAATAGTGCACTTGCAATGTTTTTGCGCGCCCCATACACCCAATTTCACTGCCCCCTTTTTACTAATTATTGAGTTAGTACTCCCCGTATCCAATAGAAACGACATTCCCGATTCTTCCAACCTCGCCACGGGCAACCTAGTCAATTTCCCCTTTTTCCCGGTATTATTGATCTCTAAATTACTCGAAAGGTTGCCCCACCTATCACCGAATCCTCAATCAGAACTTTGCCGCGTCACTAATGTAGCCTCAGAGGGAACCCCCCTCCTTGGCTTCCCCTTACTCACCTGATGCCTACTCGGAGCCGGAGTGCTGCGTCCCGATATTACACTCTCTTCTCCTGATGACTCCCCGCTGGAATAGTGGCCTCCGCCTCCGCTCCTTCTGCTTGTCTGCGAGCCTCGCCAGTCCTGGTTATTGATTTCCATGGGTTCAGGTTGAGGTTCTTTCCTGTTCAATGTTGACTTCCGCCTTGGGCACTCTCTCACTACGTGACCTTGTCTACCACATTCAAAACATCGTATGAAACGACATTGCGCTGCTAAATGTCCCGTCTGGTTGCACTCGTAACAACGTCGTTCAGGTCTTCTTTTCCTTTCCTCAGAACCTCTGATGTGTCGCTTCTCAAAGCTTCTTTCGCCGGTGTTCTGTCTGGGTGGGCTTCTATATCTCCTTCTTGGGGGTTTTATTTGCACCCACTCTCCTTCTGCTTTGTTCAAGCGAGCTTCCTTCCGCTCGTGTGCATCTATTAGCTCGTGCGCGCAATCCAGGAAGTCTCGATCGCGAGGAAGTAAGCCGGGTCGATCTATATAGTGGTTTAACTGCACTTTCAAAATTCCCTTCACAAATTCTATCCGCTGGGCTCCTTCAGCTTGGCCAAACGTTTCCATAATTTTCTCAACTAGCCTGTTATACAGCACTAGCATCTTCTTGGCAAATTCACCCTCCGATTGGCCCTGAGTTCGCCGTTCTTTTAATAAGTAAAAGGTGTCTTCTTCAGGAGACCACCTCCCTCCACCATACAGCTTTTTTAATCTCGCCTTCAATGTATCCCAGGAATGTGTTGAGTCGGCCTGGATCGCATTTAAAATTCTCCTCGAGATCCTACTTACTAAAGATGCCTCCAAAAGCACTACATCGGCTTCTAACAATGCACCTGTATTTTTCCTGGCCACTATGAGACTTTTAATTTGGTCCCCTCCTTTGATAAAATGTTCCAGATCACCAACAACTCCTGTAAATGGTTCCAGCTGGCTAATTACTTCATGTATGAACGCTGAGCCTTGAGTTCTTATTTTCAGCAGCTCCAGTTGGGTAATTTCCGTCGCTTTCGACAACTGAGCCTCCAATTTCGTGCGTTCCACTGCTGCCTGGGCCAGTTGGTATTCTAATTTAGCTATTTCCTCGCGTTCACCCATGTTTAAGATTTTGTTTATTTATTCGCGTCGAATTAAAAAAAAATCGAATTATTTTGCGGCTGAATCCCGTAATGGATAAGTCCCGGGTTTCGGCACCACTTACAATTAGACTGAATGTATATTTAAAAATAGGGTTTTTCGGGCAGAGTAACGACACAGTATTCAGAATAGAACTAAACTTTATTACTTTTTCTCAAGATAAATCTAGTCACATGATTGTTTACATATGTTTTTAAGAATCTTAATATTAACTTAACCTACGGTCTATTTAGTCTATTTAGATAACTTTAACTTACACACACATATATATATATATATATATATATATATATATATATATATATATATAAATATACACATATATACACACACAAAATTATTATATATATATATGTTCACTTTTTTGTCATCCGTTTTCACGGAATGGGTTAAAAATGCTACTCTGACATTAAGCTTCACTTTTCCGGCATTATGGACACACACGCAAAATTTTAATTACATAGACGTAATTAAAAATAATTAGATTGCTAATAAATAATTAATTCATACATACTGCAACATACAAGGAAACCGAAATATAAAATAAATATTCAGAATAATGAAGATTAGAAATGATCTGCTTTTTACATTCCTTTGTATCAATATAGTACATCCCTGTGTTTCCTTTATACATCACTTCTGTCAACCCTCCTCTTGACTGTCTATTTATTATTCTAACTTTATATTAATTTGTTCTATTTCAACTTTTTGATTGAAACTTTTCTATATGAATCATCTGAAATCAAGATATTGTTACATGACATAGTATAGTTATAACATAAATTGGCATAGTATCGCCCAATGCTTAATCTGGGAACGTGGGGAGAGTTATGTACGTATTGAAATTTATGCGGGAAGATAAGTTAGTAAGCGGATCCCTGTATCAGAATGAGTTGAGTAGTGTGTTCGTGACTGCTCCAACAAACTCGAGAGTATTTCGGAGGTCGTGGCTTTGTACCCAATCGATCCTTCACGGGCAAACGGATTTAATCACCAGGCCTTGAGATTTCTTCGAGTGATAAAAATCTGATTAGTGTTTGATTTACCGGAAATCGATCTTTTTCAGATCTTCGACATGTAAAAACGTGATAAAACTGCTGTAAAGGCAATATTTCTTTAACTACGTCATATAAAATAAGATTAAATACCATTAATTTCCAAGACGATAGTTGAGGAAATCCACTGTATCATATGAAAAAAAGTCCTGAACCACTATAACCCATGAACGGGTCTGGAGTTCTATACGTGTTTTAGAGAGATTGTACTGTTTCATGGATAATCGTTGTGCAGGGAGGTGATATATCCTACCTCAATCGTCCGATTTTTCCTCCTTACTTTAGATACCCACTTTGGAGAGGCTAGGAGAGCCCCAGGAGGGTCCTAGACCCCATATGATCCATATCCGGTTACTAACATAACAAATTAAAGTCTAGTAGCTAGAAGCAGGATTTGAACCAGGATTTTCGGCATGGCAACCCAGTGCTCAACCAGTGAGCCACCTACGTCGCTAAATCACTATTATACCATAATAAATAATAAACAAATTTTTAAAGACAATTTGACATCTGTTTTCTATAATCGTATAAAATTATCAATATATGTACATAAACATATACTGGTATCAATTTTTCTTCACTTCTAGTCATAATATATCAAAATAGGTTTCACCATTAAGTTCTTAAGATTCAATCGCATACTCGTAAACTATTTTTTTTTAGTTTAACCGTAGTCTCATAATCATGCCCCTCTCATAATCTCATAATCTCATGGTTTAACCGTAGTCTCATAATCATCCCCCCCCAATAAAAGGCAAAGTTTTAGTTTTAACACAATTCTATGTATTAATAACACACATGTCTAGCAACTAGATGTGGAAAGAAAGACTCTTCTGGATTTCGTGACGTTATAGTTAATCTCTTTATAGCAAATTAAGTATAATGTCACGTAAAGATCACTTTCTGTGCCATAATAATAATTATTATTTACTTTAATATGCTGGAAATTTGTTTACTATATACTGGGAATTTCCCTCAGTAAGTGTTTGTTCATTTAACGTCACTTTATGCTGCTATGTCTAATCGGACAGTGGGAGCTCTAAACTTTGCCTATCCAGGTTTTATTAGGATAGGGATTTTTAACGAGAACCTGACACCGTACAGGCTCGGGACCCCCGTTTAACGTCCCTTCCGAAGGACGGCGTAACTAAGGATTTTTTACTCCCTTTAAAAAATCCTAGGGCCACCTGCCGGGCTACGAACCCGCGATCTTGGGTTTAGTAGTTTGTTACGCTAAACACTAGACCACAGGTCGCCCTATCAGTAAGTGTTGTTACCTATTACGACGAGTTATCATGACAAAAAAGGCAGAAAGTTTCTGCAGGTTAAAAAAAAAATCATGTCCAATGTGTGATGGGATTAATAGGAAGGATACAGTCTATGTAAATGCGTGTGTATTTTGAAAGCCGAAGCGTTAGTTTTGAGTGTAATATATTTACATATTATGCGCCGTATTCCTTTCATCTATGCATCGTTATGTACTTCACATTGACTTTATATTAATAATCTAATATTAAAAAAAAACAAGGGTCTTTTTCCCTTATCTAATTTTGTAATGTTCATCCTGATACAATAAGCACCAAGACATTTGGTTTTTTGCCGCTATTACTATACCCTATGATAACGCAAGGAGATGTTCAAATTTTGTGTAGAGTTTCTAATGTATTGCATATTGTAATTATTTATCAATAAAACTTTGGAGTATGAGAAAAAAAGTTGAATGTTCTCCTAAATTGTCACGACTAACATTCATCAAAGATTTTTATCAACGTTTCGCTTCTAGATTCTTATGCTTAGCCTTCTGAGGAAACTTGCAGTATATCTAGTGAAACGTTGGGAAAGAATTTGACGCGGTCGAAACCATAAAAAATATTTGATGAATGGACTAGAAAAAAATCATTAAGTCGGAAGAAAGCGTGTCAATAATTATTTATATATTATTATTGTTCAAATATAACCCTATGGCACTTTGGTGTTATTTTAAATTAATTTTATAAAACAGTATCTAAATACTGTACAAACTTTTGGTAAAGGGCAAACCAGTGAGTTCAGATCGTCAGCAACATGCTACTAGCAACACCTTGCGGTCTGTGCTTGAGTTAAAACATTTTTCTTTATCAACTTTAGTTTCAAAGTTAGAATGCGATTGATAAAAAAATAATTGTAGTTAACTAATAAGTCGTTTAATAGTTGTGCAATTGATACTAATAATAAATTTAAACAAGAAAATCAAGTAGAACTTTTCGTTTCCCTATAGATGATTTTGTTTTTATTGTATTATTTATGTAATGATTAATTTAATTGTTTAATTGTTGAATCACTGTATATGACAGTGAACAAAAACCAAAGTATTTATTGACGAGCATTTCAAACATTGTTTTCTACAAAACAAAAATATTAGCGTTCAAAACTTTGTTAGTATATATATATATATATATATATATATATATATATATATATATATATATTATGTTAGTATGTTAGTATATATTTTCTGATATGTTTAAATAAATCGATAAATACGAAATTTGACCATTGAATTTTGCTGTATCTTTCGTAATGGATATTCTTAGAAGAATTTAAATAAACTATTATGACCAGCGTTTCAGTTTGTTTATTTAATTTTTTCCCAGTATAAAAAAATAAAACGTTCATTTTTTCAATGTAATGATGAATTTCATTTGCTTTTAAAAGACATTAATTATCCAGAATCAACTCTGAAATTAATTACAATCGGCCTCTGTTATCATTTAACTTTTCGGTAGTTCCTCAGCGATATGCCGTTGGAAATCCATTTCTCCCGATGGCCTGCGACCCCGATAGAACAAGGTTGACCTGTTGAAGAGGCCGAGTAATAAGTTAGTTTATCGGAGGAGGGTGAAAAAGAGGTCCCGACCCCAGGAGTAAAGGAAGAAAGAGGAGCAGACGCAGTAAACGGCTGGTTTTTGCCGACCAGCTCTCCCCAGGGTCCTCCTCTCCGTCGGCCATCGCTTATTTCTTTTTCGCCTCTTTCGCTATAAAAACATTATTGTCTGCGTCTGTTCTAGAGTAGCATGTGTTCCTGAAGGAAAACAGACACTACTGTTATTTAATGGAGGAGAAACGGTGGAGGCAAAAATATATAACTTTTTATTTGAGAAGGAAACAAAATTGTTCAGTGGTAGAGCACTGAGTTGCTGTATCGAAAATCACGGGTTCTAATCCGGCTGTGACCGTTAATTTATTTATTTTATTCACAACCACGTATCTAACCATTGGAGACCCTCTTAGGCTCGCCCAGCCCCTATAAAGTGCCTACCCTTAATTGGGTAAACAGACGAATCACCTCATTGCACAACCGTTGTACAAGAAACAGCATAGTTATTTCTAAAACCATTAGATTCGTAATGAGTTCGTTGGTGAGTTGAAGCGGTACAGGTTTCTTTTTTTTATAGTTTTCCCATCATTTCGACAATTCTTCATCAGGACAAGTCTTTCATATTCACAAGTCTGAGATAGAATTGGGGATTATAGTTGTGACTATTAAGCCCTGATAATCGCTCGCAATAGAAGCAGTACAGTGAAAAACAAGTAAAATATAATGTAACCATTTTTGTTCTTTTTCGATTTAGCCACAATGGACTACATCAGTTTCAACTATTCTTTTATTTTCTTACATGTCTCTTTCATTCTCTCCCCATCTTTTAGCTATCTCTCCTACGTCCTAATTTCACCAGTTTCCAATAAAGCTTGTTCGCCTTACAAAGACGACCCTCACCATCACGAGTTGACTAGTTTAATTAGGAAACATGCTCTCTGTGGAATTCACGGTGTTGACGGTCTGAAGCAAGGTGACCCATTGCCGCTAGAGCTCTTCAATTTAATCTTTGAAACTGCAGTAATTCGAACTAACCAAGCTGGGACAATATATAATAGGATGACACAACATTCAGCCTTAGCGGATGACGCTGTACTAGTAGGAGTAAAGCAGCACTGGCAGGATTTAAAACAACCCGATAAAAAACGGGTTTACAAATAAACGAAGCCAAGACCATGAAAATGTGCTCTACAAGAAGGAACGTACTTGTTGAACAGCAAGACTCGTTTATGGAACTCAGCTTTAAGAAAACTTTAATTTAAATAACTGGGCACAAAAGTAACACAACAACTAGACAGAGGAGGATATAAAATCTTGCTGCTTTTAATCGCTGTTAATATACTATGCAATACAAAAGGCTCTTAATATTAAGCAAATATCAAGAAGGTCATGCAAAAAAGGATCATTAGGCGAGTAAAAACGTATGGTTGTGAAACTTGGGTCCTCAATTGAGAAGCGGAAAGAATGATAAATATCTGGGAGTATGGAGAATCCCCAACAATGAAGAACTCCTACAAAGTTATAGAGAACCATATTTAGTGACCTTTATAAAAAGAGCACGTTTGAAATGGTTAGGTCATGTGATGAGGATGGCAGAAGTAAGAATGCTCTTAATATTTAATGCGCTACATCGTATTAAAGAATCGAAACGTTCGTTTAAATTGTTATTGAATGTCTATCAATTTTAAACGTTTAAACATTATATTACAGATATTAATGTTACGATCAAGAAAATGAAATTAAATAATCCTTCCACACTTTTTTGTCATATTTTTTTCCTCTCCCACAATTTAATACTTTTTATTTTTTTTTTCGGGGAGGAGGGGGAGAATTCAAAGCCTTCACTGTGTATGCCCATTTCATGTGGTGGTTTTTATACATGTCTAAAATGCCACACAATATTATATACCTCTGATGGTGTTTCATTATAATTTATATTCCTCATGCTAACTTGTGCATGTCCCGCACAGCAGCTCTAAATATAGCACACTCTGGTACGAGATGTATAACAATTCATTTATAATGAACGTGTTATTAAGAAATGAGCGCTGGAGTAATGCACACATACAATCGCTATTCCGCTCTCGGCTGTTAAGCCTTCTTAGAGCGCCTGTATATCTTATCTGTATGTGAAAGCGGCACTCTCCTTCTTTATTCCTTTCATTTTCCCTTATTCCTCCCTTACACATCTGTTGGACAAATAAATGTGACAGGGAAATATAGCGGTTACAATAATGGTATGGAAGGGAGAGGCGTTCTAATTTGCCTAAAAGGTGGTGAAGAAGAGGCTATTTGCTTTATAACAGGCCCTATACTCTGGAAACCCTGGCGGGGAAGAGCTTAAAGATAAATATTAGATGTGCCATGTTCCCAGGGGTCTTATTGCTGTATAAGGCACTGATTTTCCCTGAAACCGACCTACGTAAGCGAGAATTCATGAATTATTGAGCAAATGTGCCTCATTTGGGTACCTATTTACTCAATATGAATTATAAAATCTTCTGTTCAATATTAATAGGCACACGTATGGCCTTAAGCAACACGAATCTATACCATCCTGAAAACACCATGATAAAAGAAATTTAAAAATGTTTTCATGCATTAAATCTATAGTGAACATTACTAATCTATACCAAAAGTTGTTCCATACCCTCAATCACTTTCTGAATACAGACACTATATATATTTTTTACTTAAAGATATTAAATAAAAACTGAGGACGTTTTCAGAGGATTCATGATGCACATCCCTGATCAGCAGAGCAATGCACTCAGATTGTTCAATTGTAGTGACAGCGTCGTGGAGTCTAGCCACCTCAGCCATCCCGGTTCACTTCTCGGTCAGACATATCCTTTCTTTTCTCTGATCCTATATCTCCGTATTCTCGCAATTTGCGATGCATACTCGGGAAGAATGTTCATTAAACATTACTTTTATTTTCGGATCTTGTTGACTTACGTCATTATATATTATTATAACTTATCTCTTTTATTTTATTTTTAGATGTTAACATTTTTTAAATATTTTATTTGAAAAGATAAAAATAAATAAATAAATACATTGTAATAATATATGATGACGTCAGTCAAAAAGATCCCAAAATAAAAGTAATATTTAGTGGACATTCTCCCCGTGTAAACATCGCAAGTTGCGAGAACACGGAGATATAGGATCACTGAAAAGAAAGGATATGTCTGACCGAGAAGCGAATCAGGATGGCCGAGGTTGCAAGCCCCCACGACGGTTACTCGGAAAACCCGGTTCGTGTCCCGGTCCTGGTCATATATTCTCTTTTCAAATAAAGTATCAACAAAATTATAACATCTAACAATAAAATAAAAGAAATAAATTGAAAATTTAATATGTAATAAGCCGAATGGTAAACGTCCGCGAGGTAGATTGAGATGTTGGTGGCAGGATTACGTTAAGAGTAAGCTAACGGATTTGAGTTTGGGTAGTTTTGATTGTCTCCAGTACGAATAGATGATCGCCAACGTCTTATCTTCTTACATCAACCTCGACTACCTTCTAAGAATGATGAGGGATAAACAAAAAATATCCTGCAGCTAACTCGCTTTCATCCAAAGCTATTTTCTATTGAAATTTCACCATCGCGCATCACCAATATCCACAATATTATCGCGGTTTCTTAGTTGAATGAACATTCCATCTCCAAAGTAAGTGCATGTGACTTGTGGAAGAAGGAAGTACCTTTAGTACATCCTGAAGATTCCAATGACTCCAACTAGGAAGTCTATGTCAGCAGCTTCATTTTTATTTTGTCAGTCACATTAAAAATGTTGTTATATCATATGCAATTGAATGTTCTGCTTAGGATAGAATTAAGTAATCTAATGATCCTGATCAATGCGGGTTCTGTCATTTATCTAGGATTGGTTTGTATGTGCCAATAGAATATCAATCTAAGCTGGACAATAGAATTCTTGAAAAAGTATAAATATTTCAATATCTTTGAAGTACTAAAAGTTATTCCATTTGATTATCTTCCATTCATATAATAAATTTCTTGAAGTGGATACATTTTTTATGGATTTTGGCGATGCATCCACCAAAACTATTCATTCATCCCCTCCCAAAAAATAGTTTGAGACTATTGTGAGTACAAAAATATTTCTACCATATTTTCCCGATATGATTATATTAGTTTTGGACAATTACTTGATTTATTGGAGATTCTGGAATGCTGAAATTTAATTCAGAATTTATTTTGAGAATTACGATGGCATTCCCGATTATGAATAGACCTATTCATGCATTCTTTCATGACATTTTGAGGCCGTTCAAATACTAAATGTTTGAATGGGGGCGATCCGCGATTCGTATTCATCGGGGGGACTAAAGGGTTTACAGAACCGGCTCATATGGTTGGTTGTCCTCTTGAAAAATACCCGGGGTCTTTGAGGTCGCAGCTGCTCAAAAGAGATTTTCGGGGTTTGTCTCTTTTGAGGGAATTCGTTTCAACTCTAACCCTGTTTCCGCTTTCAGGCCTTCCGCTTCCCTTTCCCCGTGCCAGATATAATCGTGCCCATTCGAATGTAATTTCAGGGGATGGACATCCTCATTAAAGAAATTAAAATTTCTGAATAAAGTTTTAATTTAGAACGTGTGGATCAATTGATTCAGGTGGTAAGAGCAGGCCATTCATACGACCTGGTATGTAATGTGGATTCTTTAAATATATATTTATATTAAAAGTGGTTGAATGCTTTTTGGATTTTTTAAATTTGTAAACAGAGGCTGTGACTGCAGTAGTGACCCTTTTTATTCGTTTTGCAAGAATAATCTTCTTGTATTTAGCTGATATTAAACTTTAAAAAAACAATCATAAGTTTCTGTTACTTTGAAATATTTTTTATACAATTTTAATATATTTTTACATGTAATTAAACTATGTTTTCCATTCTTATTATGTCTCACCAGCTATTACATAATTTACCTAACTAATCTTTTCTCACTTGTTATTTCATAATTTACCTTACTATATGCATCTGATTGTTATTAATTCTGTTCATAAAAGATATTATTCCTCCTTGGTACAACAATGTTTTATATTGTTACTTTTTGTTTATTTTTCCACCCCTGAACATGCCCATCACATTAGACCGAAACGCTGGCACAATAAAATCAGTCAAGCTTATTTTGTGTTATCTTAGACCGCTCCTCCTGACTAATTCAATCCAATATTAAATTTATCGAGTCACTTATTTTCCTCATAAACAAAAAAAATCAGTACAACTGCAACCATTGCCGTGCATACTGATGCACTATTAGTCTCTAGTCATTATAGTCTCTACTAATAGTGCATCAGTTTGCAGGACATTGGTTGCAGTTGTACTTAAACTATTATTAATTATGAGAAGCGAGGGGATGGTTGACTGGAAAGTAGATGTAAGGAAGAAAATAGTTGGGGGTGCAGTCAAATGGAAACACTAAATAAGTGGTTGCTTATTTAATTATGTGCCGACGTTTTAATTAATATATTATTAATTATATTATTAAAACAATAAAAAAAAAACGTTTATCACTACAACCCATAATTTTCTCAATTTAACATTTAAGAAAAAGGTTTTTGATTATTATGGACTAGGAATACGGGTCTTGTTTTAGTGGAATATCCTTTTTTTCAAAACTAAAACTCATTATAAGTACAAAATATAAGATTGTCTTAAAAAAAATCACTTGTATTCCACGCCTAAAACCACCCAAGTATGAGATATTCAAAATTATCATTATCAAAAATACCTGTACAACTACAACCCAATAAGGCTCTTGGTTGCAGCACATGACAGAGATTGTACTGTTTCTAAGGCAATAGTTGTGGTGAGAGCTGATTTGTCCGTGATAACGCTCAACCCCAGGTTTCCCTCCAATTAAGGGTACCCACTCACAAAGGGTGGGTGGACTGAGGATGGTGCGTAGATTCCATAGGATATCATCCTAATTTGGTCAATTTAAGAAAGTGATAAAATTTTAACTATAGTTTTCATTAGTACTATGAAATTCTTCAACTTGTACTCTATTTTAGAATCAGCGATAAAGGCTCCAACAGGCTAAATAAATTTGATTTGCCTCCCTTATTAACTGTACGCTTTCATTGCTGTAATACTTTTCGTATAATATTGGTGTTGTGGTTTTACACATACACATTTGTATACCTAACATTTATTGTGGATTTCGGTGCCCAAAAACTAGTTTTGGTTGAATTTACAAGTTTAAGGCTATTGTGTGCATAAAACAATTTATATTACTTTTGTTTTAATATGAGTCGTCATAAGTATTTGTACTTCAAACGGAGTATATATTAAACAAAGGGACAAAATTACCTAAATTTTGCAGTTAACTTGAGTTGTTTTGACGATAAAAAAGCAATATTTCTTCGAAATGAGAAGCTTCCTATTATGTTGAGTACAACGTCAGAAAGCTAGAAAAATGACACAACTTATACATACATATATTCCCAAAGTCGTGCCCAGAAAAAAAATTCCCTGGCATTCATCCCCATCAATTACTCTCAAGGTTTTACTTTCCTTCGACTGCTTTGATCGCTATGTTTTTCTAAAAACTGTTCACTGTCTCATTATGTAATCATTTTATATTCGAAAACTTACGCCAAGAGTAAAGAAATCTACAGTTACAGTAAAGAAAGTTGGAATTTTTGAGGAAAACTGTTTTGAGCTTCATTTTTAGGATAGGATTAAGAAATAATATTAATTATTAATATTTCCTACTAAATATTAATTCATATGTTTTAGGGGGGAAACATATTCTATTAATATTATTAATTTTTGGGATGCTGGTGTAATCATTTAATGTAATTACTCAACTTATTATTTTTTTAACGTCGTTAATTTATTTTAAATCGCGTTATTTTCCAGTGGTTGGTTGTGTGTTTACCAAATCACTAATAAGCCAGTAACTAGTCAGTCAATAATTTACTAAATAATAATATTAATAATGTAATAATAAATGTTTGGCAAAAAAGGAATTATATTCACAGTTCAGTAATTAAACAAATATAACTTATAGATGTTATTTTGGACACTATTAATACATACATTGTGCAATCACGATAATTGATTCGGATAAAACAGAGGATTGTATTAAAATATGCTCGGATTAAAAATTTTATTAATTAAACAAAAACAAAGATAATCATCATCATCATTACATGGCGCTATGGTCCATGAAGGACCTTGGCCTCCTCAACAATTTTCCTCCACCTTGACCGATCTCTCGCTGCTCTTCTCCATGTTCTTACCCCCAGGCACTTAAGGTCTGCTTCCACATCGTCCAGCCATCGCATTCTAGGCCTTCCTCTCCCTCTTTCTCCGTCTGGACAAACAAAGATAAACCGCTTGAAATAATTACTTAAGGCCCCTTTATGATTTTTAGACATATTTAGTTTCTGGAATGTCAAGCTCAAGCCATAAGTAAAATTCAGTGAAACAGGTAAGATTTACACCTGTGTTAAAAAAACAAAACAAGGGAGATATTTTAATTAATTTGTAATCATTTGCCTATTAACGAAAATGTTCAGAATTGATAGTATCGCAGCTTGTGGTTGGCCATTTCAATTTACTGATGCAAATGTAATTGTAATTGTGATATGCAATTGCAATTAAATTCCATTATGAATCCCTGATCCCCTTGACCCTTATCACGAGAGAGAGAGAGAGAGAGAGAGAGAGAGAGAGAGAGAGAGAGAGAGTGAGAGAGAGGGTACTCCTACTGGAGAGTAGTGTGTGGGTGCGGAAACCCAATAACGAAAAGTCGTGCAAAACTGAAATTAAGTATTTAAGATAGAAAATGCCTGGAATATTGCAGTAACTTCTTAAATAAAATGGAATGACCAATATATCCCTTTGCAACTTTATCCTGCTGCTCTCGCCGATTTCCAAATGCTTTTATAAATCTCATAATATCAGTGTACAGTTAAATCATATTTGATGTGTGATTTAACATGTATTTTCCAAATTGATTCCTCTAAATAATTTTGATAACCACTCTGGAAAAGGCGATAAAGAAATTTTCTAGTCTCTGAATTGGCTAATAATCAAGGGCAAAAGTTTCATTCGTAACATATACCTTTGAGCAAGTATCCGAATTTACTTACCTAGGATCGACGATAACGTACATTATTATAATGCAGAAATTAAATACAGACTAAGGCAACCAAGAAAAGTAGTTTTGCTATGAGAAGAATCATTGCGACTAAATTGAGTTTGAGGTGAACTAAGTTAATTCCATTTAAAACCTTCACCCACTCTGTGGTTATCTACGGTTCTGTAACTTGGACTACCACAAAGTCGGAAGAAATCCAGCCACGAATTTTTGAATCTTCATTCTCGGTAATATTTTGTTAGATAGAATCAAATATCATTTGATGAATTTAGTGAAAAACTTGTGGTTGATTGTGTTGTTGCTGTTTAGAGGCGTAAAACCCTTAGGTCATCAACGCCTAATGGTCGCTCTATAAAATGTTGGTATATATTATTGATCAGTGACACACGCCAAATCAAAAACACTCAAACTGGGCGACGGAGAAAATCTATATACAATAAGAGATATAATTGAGTTTTTGATACGATTTCAAAAACTGAAACTGAACGGGATGGTAGCTTCGTTGTCATCAAGTGCCTTCGATAAATTTAGAACTAGTCCTATTTTATTTATTGTTGATAGATAATCATTACATTCTTGAAAAAATACATTTAGTTCCTAGAATGACGTTACAATATTGGCATGAAGGAGGTTGTTGTTTTTTAATAATATATGAATGGGTGAGGCTAGTGTGGGCCAACCTCAAGCAGGTGAGTGCATCCTCCTCTGTACGACTGCTGCGGTTGGCTGTAGACCATGCTCTTACTCCTTTTTTAAGTACTTGTTAGTTTACCCTCATTCATCATGGGATGAAAGGGATGAAACTGTGTGGCGTTGCCATCTCTCTGAAGCTTTCATATTAAGATGCCTACTAAGTTCTGATGGAGTGAGAACTGTGTTGCTCTGGCAGGTTGAGCGTTTGAGCGTGATCTCTGACGAATAAAGTTTTTGCACAACCGTTGGATTCCAATGAACCAAATAAATAATAAGTCTTGCAAATACTTACATATTATATTTTGAACAGGTGAGGCGAAAGAATACGTGTTGCTTAGAATACTTTTTGGCAGATTGCATTTGATCTAATTTTAAATTTCCCATTGATAAAAAAACCAATTGTAAGACTATTCTTTGCTTTTACGCCATATGACTATTTTACTTAACGATCAATCTTGACATAACATGGTATTCATTTTCGGATATCCTACTCGTGGTGTTCCCCTTCCCCCCGACCGAGCTAGAACAGAACGGAGATGACGCTCCAGCTGGAGCTAGCTGGAGGTCTAACAGCCAGCGGCACTTGGCTAATTTGATTATACGGCCTCTTTGTCGCCGAGCCCGGAGCCGCAAATCGGATCAAATCACGCCCTCTGCCCCGCCCCTAATCCTCTCAACCAATCAGATTATTTATTAGCACTGATTCCAGTGTTGCCTCCCCCCCTCCTTCGCGAACCCGCAAAGTCTTCCTTCCCAACTGTAAACTCTCCTTCTTAAGTAGGTTTG
This sequence comes from Troilus luridus, assembly GCA_964056705.1. NCBI lineage: Eukaryota > Metazoa > Arthropoda > Insecta > Hemiptera > Pentatomidae > Troilus > Troilus luridus. Next base: position 50,879,076 of record OZ057414.1, read on the forward strand.
CACTGGCATCTGCTTTCCATCTTCGCTCCTCCGCCTATTCCTTCTCTTTATTCCGAAATAAGTTCTTCCCATCTTCCTTGTTCCCCTCCCCCATTGCACATCCAACGCTGATTTCGTTAGTTCTCTGACATTAAAAAATATTGGGTTGTCCGAAAAAAAAAATGCAGAGGTTGTTCCCATTATTAAAATACCCTTCTAAATAGTAAACTGTTATATAAAATAGTTTTGACCTTTTGGCGACGTCCTATGAGCTTTGGTGGAAGAAAAACCAAAGAACAACTGCTCGAGAACTGGCAGGGATTCTGGAAGTAAGCAAGTAAACCGTCGATGACCATCTCGAGGGAATTGGGAAGGTGAAAAAACTTGAAATTTGGCAAAATTTCTTCTAGACTTCGTTGACATTTCTAGCCATTTGGGCATCTATCGGGGCGAATTTGAACCGGTTTAACAAAATTATACAAAAATCATCCTTTGGGATCTCAATAAAGACAGAATTATTTCCGAGCAGAAAAATTTTACAGAGGTAAACTATCATTTTGGTTTGAAAGAGGATTCATCAGCGTAACTGTTTATTAAAGTCAAGACTCCAACAAACAAAAACAGTTTACTATTTGGAGGGCTATTTAATATTAAACGTAAAATCCTGCATTATTTGCCGGACAACTCAATATGTCATGGGGGGGGGGGATGGTTCGGGTGGAGGTCTAAGAAAGAATTGCTTAAATGGAAATGAACTTTATTAAATAGAGAATCATGGAAGAAAAGATAATAAACAAGAAGTGACATGGTATAGATAGCGGATTTTTGGGAATTCCGAAAAAAAATATAAAAATGAAGTCCAGCCTAAAGCTTAATTTTTTTGTTTACAAATACAAAAATGAGATTATCATTAATGGCGAAATAAGATGGGAAGGATAATTGAGAGAACTCTTAAGAGGAAAGCATAACAGCCACAGTGATAAGCAACTGGAGGAGCAAGAACGTTATCATCTAAAAAGGAGATCTGAGATAATGACGAGATCTATAGCGCTTTCATCTGAGATAAGAGAGGAAAAACTTCAAATAAATCATTCTCTGCTAGTTTATCAGAATCTTATTTCAAAATTGTAATAAATCAAAAACCAGTAACCTGCTGTCTGTCTAAAGTTGCTGAAAGATCTTGAGGAACGATCTTGAAAGATGTATTAAAAACCGGTTGTAATCACCAGGAATCGTTTCATAATACAGGTATAATTTTTTAGAAGTATAGGAAGACAATATATTTTATTTTGAAGAGAAAAGATTTTTCCTGGCCGGGATTCGAACCCGGTTCTTCCGCAACTCTAGCGTGGTACATTACCAACTAAGCTACCAGGATCGTAACCAGGCTTGGCAAATCCATTTTCCTTACCGATCCTATATCCCAAGTTCTCGCAATTTTCGCTATGTATATTCTCTTCAATATAAAAATAGTTAAAATAATCACAATTTAAAAATATATATATATTGTTTATGGTTCTCGAGTTTACCACAACAGTCAAGATAAGTAGAAACCAATATATATATATATATATATATATATATATATATATATATATATATATATATATATATATAAATAAAAAAGCAAACAATAGTAGTTAATCTGATATGTTTTTAATTGGTATTGTGTATTATAACATAGACTAAATTTTATGCCTATCGATATGTTGAGCACACACATAACAGAAACAAAGTTCTTAAGAATAATAAGTTCTTTTCCAGGAGAGATGGAAACGATTAGTAAAACTTCTTTCCTGAGAAGAGACCTAATAGAAAACTTTCTGATAGAAATAAATCAATTCCTTCGACTGGCTTCGACTCCCTGGCGGTGGTCACGTATAGATCGCTCCGTCATCCGATGTCTCTTATTTCCGACCTAAATCCTTCCAGCAAAATTTTGCCTATGCGCTACTATTCATCGTGATCTTTATTCCAACCATTAAAGGGAAACCTGTAAATGTTTAAATAATATCTGTATGCTTGATGATAAAACAAAATATGAGGTAATTTAAAAAGAATATTCATATATGTCAATAAAAAATTGTATTTCGTCCACATAGCCTTTTTCTAATTTATATTTAAAAAATTTGATGGCATAATTACAACCCGTTTCGTAGCTAAGCTAATTGAAATTATGATTTGTAACGTTATGATATTATTAATAATCTGTATAGGACAATATTTAAAGTAATTTATTAAGTTTGAGCTGCTATAGACTTCTGTTGAAACGAAGTAGTGTTAATGAAATAAGTATAATTTCTTCTATTTTCTCAGTGATCAAAACTTTTCTTTAGGATGTCCTTTTACCCCAAATAGCATAATTGGAAGGAAAACCTGATATTTGGTGGTAAACTAGACCAAATCACCATCTAGCATAAACGTTGTCATGGATAGATTACAAAATCTGCCATATAGAGAATCCAATACCCATCATGGGTTACAATAGAAAAAGTTTAATTGTTTTGTTGGTTTATTCATTTAACGTCACTTTATGGTGCTTTGGCTCACCGAACGATGATACATTGGGAGGCCTACATTTTGCATATCTGTGTATAAATAGGATAGGAATCTTGAACGAGTACCTGACACAGTACAGGCCCAAAACACCCCTTCCGAAGGGCGACCTGACCAAGGGTTTATTCTTCTTCTTCTTTCGTTTCGGGCAGCTAGGGACCACATTATTTCAACTGTTTCTTCCTTGGGTTTTTATGTTTGCCCAGTACTATCGCAACCGTCCTCGATGTTTTTTTCCGTTCTTCAGTCCACTCTCCCTGTTTTGAGCTTGGGCTTTTCCTGGAAAATCCGGATTGTTTGAAGTTTTGTCCTAAGAGGATCACGTTCCTGAACATCCTCTCACGTAATCCCCACTTCTTGCAGATCCTTTCCTACTTCTGTGAACCTTGCTCCTTTGATTTTCTTTCCTAGAAAATGTCAATCTCGCCGGGCTTATTCGTGCCCTGTGACCATAAAATGTAGAGTTCGTGGTTGTGCCGTTTTCTGTATTGACTATTTTCCTTTACTGGACCCAATATTTTCCTAATAATTCTTCTTTCTCTATCATCAAGATTCTCCATCAGTCCTTTCCGGTTAATTTTAAGACATTCCTCAGCACATAGGGCTTCCGGTCGAATAACTGTTTGATAGTGTCTGAGCTTGGCATTGCGTGATATTGACTTCTTGTTGTAGATACTCTTGGTCAGATTATACGCAGTCTCCACTTTTGTAGTCCTTGAGGCGAAGGCTTCCTTCTCTGAGATATTAGGCCCTATCCATTCGCCAAGGTATTTGAACTTGTCAGCTCGCTTGATTTTGTTTAATCCTACGGCACGTTCTTTGGGTGCTGACTTGATGTTGGTGATGAACTCTGCTTTTTCGAAGGAAATCTTGAGACCTGCTTTTGCTGCTTGTATCTTAAGTTGGTTGAATTGTTCTGTAACAAAACAAATACTACGAATCTGAAAAAAATGCGAGATCATCTGCAAAGGCCATACAGTCCACTGTTAGCTTCCTGCCCCTGTACCCCAGTCTGAATCCGTTTTCGATTCCCGCTCTATCCATTTCTTTGTGCCACTCACGGATTACTTTCTCAAGTACGCAATTGAAGAGTAGAGGCGAGAGCCCATCTCCCTGGCTCACTCCAGAAGGCATCTGAAATCTCTCCCTGAATTTCACCTTGGAGGTCGTGTTGGTTAGGGTTTGCTGAATTATCGATCTTGTCTAAACCCATTTCTTTCAGGATTTGGATAAAATTGAATCGATCAATCGATCGAGTTGTACGCCTTCCTAAAATCGACGAAGGTTACCACAAACTGTTTGTTCCTAAGCTTGAGATATGTAAGGATAGATTTCAAGCTCATAATCTGTTCAGCACATGAACGCCCTTTCCTGAATCCTCCTTGGTATTCTCCCAGCTGTGGATCCAGTTGCTTTTCCGCCCGACTTTGAAGAGGTTTGGAGAGGATTTTGTAAGCTATTAAGAGGAGAGAGATCCCACGGTAGTTGTTGACATCTGTTCTATCTCCTTTCTTATGAAGGGGGTGAATCAAAGCTGAGGTCCAGTCTTTTGGAAGTTTTTTCCGTTTTCCATATCTTGCAAATAATCTCCGAAAACTTATCGACTGCCATGTCTCCAGCCTGTTTCTATAGTTCATCAATAATTGAATCCTCGCCTGGTGCCTTGTTGTTTTTGAGTGATCGGATAATCTGTCTGATTTCTTCTTTTGTCGGTGTTGATGAATCTGGATTGATAAGTACACTGTCTTCATAAGCGAATGTAGATTCAAGAAGCTCACAGTTGAGGAGGGACTCAAAGTAGGTTGCCATGATCTGGCAGTTATCTTTATCATTAAGAGCAATTTTACCATCTAGATTCATGAAATGTAGACTCGGTGGGGAGTACTTACATACAAATTTTGCTTGAAGGTCCTGTAGAAGTTCCGTGTATTATTCTGCTGGAAGTCCTGTTCGATTTGAGCTAGACGTTTTTTGTCAAAGACACGTTTTACCCCACGGAAAGCTTTCGCAGCATGTTTTCTCACCTCTAGGAATTTCTCCCGATTATCTTCACTCTTGTATGAGTTCCATCTTTGCCAGCCGAGTTGCCTTAGCCTTATGGTCAGATCACATTCACTGGTCCGCCAGGCATGTTTCTTTCGTTTTGTTAGTGGAGCTGTCTCCTTTGGTGTTTTGACTAGGGCCTGTTGTAGTTACTCCCACGTCTGTGGGTTCAAACACTCGAGCTTATCAGCGAATTTTTTATTTGATCATAGCTTTTCTGTATCAAACCTGTTGATCTTTCTTAGTTGGAACTTTCTGCAGGGGTTTATTCTTATCATTTTGGCACTACGTTCCTGCAAGATCCAGTTCTGAGAGGAAGTCCACCACCACAGCCAACCAATCTCTGTAATCCTGCGCTATCCACTACCAGTTTTGTACACCCAACAGTTTCAAGTCCTATTCGACATAATCCTGCCATGATCCGAGGGCGTCTTCTGTTTGCCGTCTGGTTTCTCATTGAGCATTCTCTTCGGTACCCTGTGGTCTGACACTCTTTCCACATGTCCCATCCAATTCTGGCTTTCTTTATAAACGCCACCATGTTCGGCTCCCCATATAGCTCCATCATTTCCATATTCTTTCTTCTTCTCCATATCCCATTTTCGGCCACTCCGTCTCAGATTCTTCTTAATTAATTTTTTCCTTTCCCAGGAGTTTACCATAAGTTCTGATTTTTTGTCACGGGCCATGTCTCGCACCCATTTGCACCAACTACAATGATGGTTTTGTATAGTTGGATTTGCATTCTTTTAGGAAGCGGTTCATACTGAAACACTGTTTGTAGTGAGGAATAATAACTATTTCCTGCTTTTATTGTGCCGTGTATTTCGCTCTCTACTTTGTTATCAACTGTAACCACAGCGTTCCCAACTGTAATCCCAGGTACTTGGATTGGGACATATCTCTAAACTCTCTGAAACTCACTTTTCCATTCACCACCATTTCCAATTTGGAGTTTTTTTTCCAATGCTGTCTCATTTCTTGTGTATTGGACATATTGCTGCTTTGGTAATATCTTCAGGCATTCTTTCTTCCATAAAAATAAGCTCATAAATTTCTTCCCTTAGCACAGTGCCACCACATTTTAACATCTCTGGGGTAATCTCATCCAAACCTGGCGACTTCATTGACATTATTGTGTGAATTATTTCTTCTTTCTCAGAAATGTCAACTTCTTCTGCTCCTTTCTGTGTGTTCCCCAGTTTATACTTCCATTAAAAAATCCTAAGGTCACCTGCCGGGCTGTGAACCAACAATCTTGGTAATAATAGGATGTTATGCTAACTACTAGAACTCAGGTGACTAATTTATATGACTATTAGTGTTGTAATATGTCATATAAATTCGTTGTACCTATACTGGAATGAGACACATGGTGACTTTTTTCTGTATACTGAAACACCGCCCAAAACTGTTTCTTCAACGGGAACATTATTATTAATCATTAAATGCTACTGGGAATCCGACTGATTTATTAAGGAATTCCTCAAGATTTGTATGTTCCAATACATAACAAAGGGCCAAACAATAACCACACCCATCAAGACAGCCCAAGCGCTTATTGCTCAAATGATTAAGTATTGTGGCCGTTGTTTACGCTAACCAATGTACGTTTTAGTACATTTAAATAAAACTATTTTAGTAAAATATATTTTCAAAACATCTAATCTCCAATGATTGGAGCATCTTAATAGTTCTATATTATGGTCTTTAATGTATTAGATAGATATTACATAAATGCGTGATTAGATGCATCCTATGACCAAACACGGCATGTTTACAGGCTACTGATTACGCGCAGCTACGTGACGAGCTATGTCGCTATAAAGGGACAAACGAGCCTTGATGGGACAATTTGTTTGCGAGCTGAATCGGTTCTAATCTATTTGCTAAGCCCGGCACAACCGATCGCCTATAAACTCCGAATAGGATGGTTAGCGTAAACAACGGCCACAATACTTAATCATTAGAGCAATAGGCGCTTGGGCTTGCTTGATGGGTGTGGTTATTGTTTGGCCCTTTGTTATGTATTGGAACATACAAATCTTGAGGAATTCCTTAATAAATCAGTCGGAATCCCAGTAGCATTTAATGATTAATAATAATGCTCCCGTTGAAGAAACAGTTTTGGGCGCTGCTTCAGTATACAGAAAAAAGTCACCATGTGTCTCATTCCAGTATAGGTCCCCGAATCTTATATGCAGGGTGTACCCCAGAAGGGTCTGAACATCCAACTGGGCCAATCGGTGGCCATAAAGATTAAGTAATAATACGTCTCAACAAATAAAAATAACCAACTCCAACCAACAGATCTGTGCGATGCGCTACCCGCTCCGCACAGCACATACATAAAATACAAAACGTACACAAAAATGTCGTATCAATGCAGTTACCATTCTAATTGTTACATTACACTGTTAATCATATATTTACAGATAAAATAAAATAAAATAATGATCCGGCATTCATTCAAATTCAATTCAATCGTATAAACAAATGGTTTCTAAAACCATTTCTTAGTATTCAAAACTTTACAATCGAGCCATCCACATTTCAGACATTTCTTTATACCACCACTGAACAAAATGAAAAAATAAATTAATTAATTAGTGTACATGAGTTGTATAAAAAAAAGTATACACCTTTTCATCACACGGCATCCAAAATAGAACATTGTAAGTAGACCATTTTTCTAGGTTAAAGAAATATACAATACAAGAATTAATACTCTAAAACATTTTTCTACTCAAACATCTTAATCGGATGAACAAATTGAATATAAGCTCATAGACAATCTTAGAAATGATGGTAGCGTAATAGTAAATTATTTATAAGTATAAAAAAATCTAAATCTATCGATGATTAGAAATTAATTAATGGAATTTAATTTGCAGGTAATTTTGCTGAGTCGTTAACGAATGGCGAATCTTATGTTTAAAGCTATTTATTATTAAGGTTAGTATTATATTTTATAATATATTAAAAATAATATTAAGTGTTATGAAGCTTACTGAAAAAAAATAACCAAGACATTATTATTATTGGTGCTATTCGTGAATTACGATCAAATGTTTAATATCGAGCGAAATATAGGTTGTAATTGTTCTGTATATGTATGTGTATTTTTTTTTTCTTTTCTTTTCATTGAGCACATCTTTTCATTTTCTTGTAAGTTTTGACAAACATTCGATTTTGTCTAAGGAAGAAAACAACAAACAACTGTCAGTGACAATATGATACTTCAATTAGATGTAGGTTATAGTAAATAGCAATTTTTTTAAAAATTCCACATCAAGAAAATTTAATGAAAAAATGTATTAATAATAATAATGGTGCTAGTTATTATTAGCATCAATACAATTTAAAAAAAAATTTTTTTGGGAATTTAAATTGTTGATACCTAAATTATGTTTTAATTAACAATAAATCTAATCATTGTAATAAACAATATTTTGTTATTTTAAAAAAAAATTATAGATACTCTACTTATTCTTAGGTTACTTTTTAATCTATGCTCATTATAAGAATTAACGTAAATTGTTATGCATTGATAGATGTTTTTTTTTCCCATAACTCATTTTTATCTTCAATTATTTGTCCAATAGAATCGGAAAGCTGAAAAATATAACCCTGTAATGACTTTATCCATTTTAGGTTTACGATGGCACCCTTGTGATTGTGAATTAATTGTTATAACAAAATCGTAAAGGTGTAAAATCGTAATTCATAAAAAAAAAACTAAGGGTTGTTTTTTAAGTAAATGAATGAATTATGGATAAATAATATTAGCAACTACTACTTAATTATATAAAAGTTTGACGATTGAGTGGCATTTAGAGAAATCATTGCATATTAAAAAAAAACTGTGACACTACAGCTCATGAACTTTCTTGGGTTCAGTACGTGGTAGGGACTGTACTGTTTCTAGGACAACGGGTGTTCAGGGAGGTCATTTGTCCTATATCACGCTCAACCTCCAGGTTTTTCCCCAATTAAGAGTACCCATTAATGGAGGATGGGTGTGCTCCAATATGGCATTTGGATCCTTCAGGGTCCATCCTGGCTGTATACATTTTTAATACTCATTATTATAAAATCTTTTTCATTATTAAGCATTTGATTCGTGTATTAAAAATTGTATATAGATATAAAAGAAGATATCCATTCCTAATCATAGGGGCTGACAGGAGGTCTGAAAACTCTGCTGGGACAAACCACTGGGGAGGCATCAAGGATTGCCTGGACCCGAGAAGAGAATCACAAGGAGCCGATATGGCCTCCTTCCTGGCGTTCCCCAAGGCAATCACTTAATCAATAGAACCTTTATTTATAGATCGGTGAATTTGACTTTCCTTTACTAAAAAAATACATCAATAATTCTTGATTTTCTATCACTTTTGTAAACATAGTATTTAAAATTATAAAGTTCGTAATGTCTAATTACCATGACACCGTGAACGGATCTGGGGTTCAGTACATGGTAGAGACTTTACTGCTTTATGGACAACGGTTCTGCAGGGAGGTGATTAGTCCTTTATTTTGGGTACCCCACTTTTACAATATTTTATAGAAGCTGGAAGCGCCCCAGGAGGGTCCTATGTCCCATATGACCCCCCCCCCTCCCCCGGGTGCAAATAGGCTAAATAAAAGTCTTGCCTTCAGCGGGATTTGAACCAGGATTTTCTACATCTCAACTCAGTCCTCTACCACTGAGCCACTCCACTCCCTTCCTTCGATTTTTAGCTCATCAAATTATACACAGAGAATATTAAAATAGATTGATGAAGTAAAATGGTCATTAGGCAAAATTTGCTGTATAACTATTTTTATTAAGTTTATGTACTAAAATTTGGTGAAATGTATCTCCCATATATATGAGCTCTTTTTTTTTTTATAGTAGTATGAGTCAGTTTGGCTCTAATAAATATTTTAATCCTTACAAATAAAAGCCTTATAAATTATGGATATTACTTCTTATTGAAGTTTAAAAGGTGTATAAAGTTAAAAACATCAGCCTTTGCCGAATGCTAAATGTTAAAACGTAACGTTTACCCATATTTTAAAAATTAATTCAAGTGCAAATACTTAAATCTCGTATTGCTTTATACGAATACTTTATTTTTTGTGTTAACAGCTGGAAATCAAATCTGTGGGATATCGTCGTTGGGCTCACCCTGAATCTCCTTAACTAGGCGAAAACCTGGAGGTTGAACCTGTTCTTTGCCTAATCATTTGTAGAACCATTGACGTTTCTAAGTCAACAACAGCCCCAATGCTGTTATAATTGAGATATGGGCCATCTTTTTAAAATCCTGTCTACCTGCCGTGCTACAAACCCGGGGTCTTAGGGGCATCAGGGTGTCATGATAACCACTACACTCTTCTTGTTTTTCTTTCTCTTTTTTAATAAAATGTTGTATATTTCATAGCGTAATGAAATTGTATTTAAATTATAAATTAAATATTCCTTTTCTAGTTCTTACATTCGAAAGGATTCCCTAACCCAAGTTTTATCGACATTATATGAAATATTCCACCCGTATTAATTATCTGTATTTATATAAACTCTCCCTTACGATTGCATTTGAACTACTTGGCGTTCAAATACTCTAATGTTGACCCCTATACATATCTCATTCCATATCCTTGCAGTCTTGCCGGTTGGTTGCTATCAGCATTATCATTAATTAACGATAAGGAGGGAGCACTTATACGAGACGTCGTAACGGAGGAGTCCGCTAGGAGCCCCTAAGCTCTGAATGAGTAATCCAGTGCATCAGCTGTGGCTAATGAAACGGACCGGCCGAGGTCTGTATCATCCTTAATGGAGCACGGCGCCCTACTCATTTGCATATACCAACGCCTCTAGGGTCTCCTATAAGCGTCTTGGGTATCTTAGTAATTATACTCATAATATATCATAGTTAGCATACACATGTTAGTAATTACTACTTACCGGGAATCAGGATGGTCAGCTTATGCTTGTGGACCCTCTAATTATTTGTTCATTGAATATATTTAGTAGAATTAATTTTTAACTTTAATCTTTATCTTTGTATCTTATATTATATTTTGTTAAACGGCTTCTTTTTTAAAAACGAATTATGTTATATTTTGGGTGGTAACTATCATGAGAAAATTCTGAGGCTTGGATTGGATTGTTGCGTTAGAGGCAATCTATTGGATTTGGCATTGACCATCAAATTAAGTCCTATGTGCATGACCCTAGTGTCACTTTTTGGTTTTTAGGACCAAAAACTGCTAGAGGTGGTGTAGTGATTAGCCTAAAAACCGACTGTGACCATGATTGTGGGTTCGGATCCCGGCAGATGACCTTAGAATTGTTTAAATAAAGTAAACAATCATTGGTTATGCCTGTTCCAAAGAGATATAAAATTGGGGTCCCGATCCTGTGTGGGTTTTAGGTAATCATTAAAGATCCCTATCCTAAATATACCGGATAATCAAAATTCAGGCCTCTCACTGTAGCATTTTGTGATTTACTAGAGCAGCATAAAGTGAGGTTAAAGAATGAACAACAATATAAAGAAACTTTTTTTGGTTAATGTACATAATATGGCACAATATTTTATAGGGGTAACAATGTTGTTAATTGTTGTGAAAGCTAAGAAATTATACGATTTTATTGAAGCCAGAATAATACCCTCGCCTTGTACCAAACTCTATTTGAGAAAATAAGGAGAGTTGAGGAAGGGCGGACTACACGCCCTGGTGAAAAAACTCAGGTTACTTCAGCCCAAGAGCCCAGTCTCGGATATCAGACAGCTAAACGACATCGACCGGGAACTCTGAGAAGGTATATCTATATATATTAGGAACGTTTAATTTTCGCATGTTATTCAAACCTGGTGCTCTACCGGAATTGAAAAACCAACTATTAAAACATAAGATGGACATTACTGTGATACAGGAGATGAGATGGACTTGCCATGGTAAGCTTAGAAAATAATATTTTGATTTACAGATGCAGCCGAGACCAGCATGGATTCGGGGCAACATTTTTAGGGTCATAGCTATGAATACAGCAGTACTGAACTTCTTACCTGTAAGTAACAGGATGTGCAAGCATTACATGAAATGTTGTAAATTAATGTTACGATCATAAATGTAAACGCATCAACATAGGGAACTGAGATAAAATGTATGTTCCTAAAGTGCATTGAGGTTGAGAGTATTTAAGTTAGTGAAGGTGTTAGGAAAGTTTATGAAGTATGGGGTGTGATGAAGCCAATGATAGAGGGAGCTGCTGACCTATGCTTCGAGAAAAAAAGGAATTATCGCAGAAAGAATGTGAAAAAGTGAAAAAAATATTAATGCTAAGAGAACAAAAAAGCGAAATATAGACACTAATCAGAATCACAAAATGTGGGTAACACCAGTGAAAAATGGAGTAAAAGAGATTTTCCTTCTTTATTTCCATAGCTTGTTGCTTTTATTTCTTTTAAGACGCAATTCAGTACAAGGACGAGCCTTCCAATAAAGACTCGTCCAATGCATTGTCGTAGGTGTACATCGTCCATTGCACCAGGTGGACCGATGAAGACAGACATCTATTTCCGTGACACCAATGCTGAGCGGTAAGAGGTGATAAGTCAGAACCTCACAACAGCTTTGCCTCTTGAAAGATTTCGGAGTGCTGTTCATTTGCAAGGCACACCTATTTTTTCCTCTGCAGGCGTTGTATAGTACGTTTCTTACATACCTTCCAATTATAGTTCCATTCCTGTTCTTGCCCGAGTTTAACCTTACTTGGATGCGGTGTTGTCAAGTTTAATGCTGTACCCTACTTGGCAATTTGGTTTGCTCGTTCGTCCCCCGCTTCCATTACGTGGCTCGGCACCCAATTTAATCGCCCAGCAATCATCCTGTGTTCTCCCAGAAGGTCGGAGTGTTACTGGTTTGGGATATTTTGGCAGCGTGCGAATCAACTAGAAAAACTACTTTTCTGTAAATTATATTTGTTAATGTTAATTAAATTAGTTCGGTGTTATTAAGGTACGAAACACGAAAATACCGAAACTCAAATCATAAGACAACTATAAGGTTAATCTTTTAGACGTCGATACTAAGACTTCTCTCTTAGATATTCCAACTCACAATACTTCTCCACTTACAGCGAGCGCATGATAATTCCGCCTTACTCTCCCTTAAAACTTAGGTTTCGGAAATATTTTTCTCACTGATTATTATTCTGATAATTTATCCCAATTGTGTTGTTTGAATCATGAGCAATAAGCATTCTTATGCCATGTTTGCTGTTTGGTCGACTATGCTAAGAGAATACTGATTTCTTCCACCTGAGGCCTGGTGCCAGCTCCTTCTTAGAACCAGACGGAAGCATGGAGAGACAGATCGTGGGAGATGGAATGGGAGATGAAGTGCCGAGAGACAGGACGAGGTGGGCAGCTTTAATCCCGACCTAGAGGCCCTTTTAATTTAAGGTGCCGGACGCCTGATGCATTTTTCATGAGGCCTCTATTGTCTGTCTCTCTCATTACCTCCCAAAACTCCGCAATCTCGTCTCCGGCTACTCTCCTTTCATTAATAATTTCCACCCTTTTCTTCCTCTCCTCTTTCCTGTCTGTTTTCCTCTACCCGGTTGACAATGCTGGATTTTTTTCTAATTTTTTTTTGTCTCCGAATTCAGCCGTAATGACACCAAAGTTTTGGATCTTATTTTTTTGTGATGAGGGATTTACAATAAATCCGTTTACTTTATTAGGGAAAATATTATATATGACGATCTTCTCAGATTTAATAATGATGGATATTACTAATTATGAGTTACCACATTTTAGCGTGGAACTAAACTATCTATTCCTTTTAATTTTTAAGAAATCCGAAATAAAATCTCATATCTCTAACGTTAGGGAAAAGAATTTGGAATATCAACGTTGGTTCAAACGTTTTTTAACTTTTAAACGAAAAACAATTCAGGTAAAGTTGTAGTTATTCAGGCCTAGTTTAAAGAAATAAAAAAACATTTTTTTGTTTTTTCACTTAAAATGGTCAATATCGACATTCAAAAATTGTATTTTCCTCTTGACACCCATTTATTTTTATTTTTCTGAAAAGTACAATACATAAAATGGAAACATGTATGTAACATATTTTCTATCTTTCATAGGTTAAGTAGAAAAAGCATTCAAAGTTTAATACTTTAGTATACCTCTATTACGAGGAAATGTAATGTAGCATTAAGTTATTTTATTTAAGGGTTTTCAGCCGTAAGACTTACTAATCAAGGTATTTTGAATCTTTCAGAAAATGTCTGGACATTTAAAAACCTTAATTTTAATTTTTTTTAAATGTCTACAAAAACGTCGAATCAGATTTTTATTCTACTTTTTTTATTTGTACAATAGTTTTAAAACTTAAGACGGAAAGTCGAAAAAAAAATCGGTAAAACACCTAACATCACCATGTTTTTTTTTAAAATTACCTTTTCACAAAATTCATATAGTAGCTCCGTACTTTTCTGTTTAATTCCTACTAATTGATGTTCATAAATCACATCAATTATAATAATGCAGCTTTAATTATTTTAAATATAAAATTTTGTTTCGTCAATTAATATTCATTGCATAAAAATCGTTTAAAATCTTGTAAAATTATTAAAACCATTAATGTCAGCTATTGCAATGTAACATTGGTTGGCCATTACAGATTTATACGGTAAATACAAACGAGTTTGATGAGTGAGCCGAGTGAACCAGTCAAAGCAGTAGAGGATTATCGTATTATTGTAGAGGGTTATTATCGCCTCTGATTCTGTAAAGATACGCTCAGCTGAAGTGAACTACACATATCCCTTTCGATAGAAAACAGTGGCATGTAATTGCAAATTAATCTGAGCCTGTAGTGAAGAGAGAAATGGTAATCCTTGATAAAGGTATAAAGGGCTGTTGGAGTTTTGCGGCGGTTTTGCGCGCCCTCTCTGTGGCCGATTGAAATCTTTTCAAAGGGTCCGAGAGTCCGCTCTAAATGAATTACCCGGGTTCTGTCCATATTTAATGTCTCCTCGCAGTTGGTACTAGTTTGTACCTGGAACCTCCATCTGTATCCCTATCCTCTATGGATAGTATTAATACGAAATTTCTTCTTTCTTTCTTTAATTGTTATTACGATTTTACTAGCTTCCTAAATATTTTAACTCAATTTCCGTTCTCTTTAAAAAACAATAGAAAAAAACGAAATTCAAGTGTAAATAAAGGCGCGAATAAAGTAAGGGTATACTTGTTATTATTCGGACTCGGCATTACTAGGCACGCGTCCTTTGCCCCGAAATCTAAAGATCAGAATTTATAGAACCATCAAACTCTTCTTTACTGATGTGAAACTTGGCTAACGCTGAAGGATGAACAACGTCTTTAGGTATGCGAAAATAAGGTGTTACGTAGAATATTAGGTCCAAGAAAGGATGAGACTACTGGAAAATATAGGAGATTACATAACATCCAGTAAATGTTCAAGAGGTAGCGTCACGAAGATAAACACGGGCTTGTAAAGTTTCTGGACTTAGTAACGAACGAATTCCTAAAATGTTAATAAGCGCTGTGCCGAAGAACTATCTTGCAGATTTGGATTTGAGTGGTGTTCAGTGGACAGGTGCTATCAGCATCCAGCCTTCGGGTTATTATTATTACTAAAACAAAAAATTAAATTGAAACCTTGCACACTCCTAAAAAACTGAGGACAATACAATAATTTTTTCCTCATTATTCTGAGCAATGTCTTCAGAGTTAGGGATTTTTGATATGCCATTTTTAATGGCAGTTTCGCCAAGAACAAAGGCACATGGATTAATATTTGAGACAAGCATATCTACTATACTACTTCTGGCAGGATCACCTGGGGAGTTCCGTATATTTTGGAACAAAAGCTTATAGTTTAAAAAACTCTCTTTTGTAACTTATTAAGGAGCGAAAATTAATGCTATTTAGAATAAATTGAAAAAAGTCGATTGTATAGAAAAACAAAACTAAAAACTTAAGAGTAGAAAATAATTTTCAGTGGGTTAAATTAAAAATAGAATCCCTCCATCTCCACCTCTCCCAACCTTCGCTTCCGGACCACCTTCCAGAAGTCAAACTTTTACTCCTGCTTCCTCGGTGTCTCTTCCAGGAGCCTCTCTCCAAAAAGATGAAATCTTGATCCTCTCTTTCGTACCTCTTTAATCCCCTTAGTTACCTGCCAGAGTGACCAAGCTCTTATAACCGTTATTTTTTCATTTTATAAATTCATATTTATTTTTATAATAATTCCCGGTACGATACATAGCTCTACATATGGACTCTTTTACGTTTGTCTCATTATTCTGACATGAATCTTCAATATTTGCGATATTGTTTTGAGGCTGTACTAAAGCACATACATGGCTTAATCTTTGAAACAAATATATAGCTATCGTCTTAATAAACATGTTTAAATAAAAAAAATTAAAAAACCAAACCATGATTTTTTCCTATCCAAGGCAAAATAAAAATTATAAAATGAATATTAGTACATTAGTGGAAAAATTCCAACTAAAAACCTCAAGTCTCTAAACTAAAACAGGAAATTAAAAATACCTGGTATTTTTAATTTCCTGTTTTAGTTTAGAGACTTGAGGTTTTTAGTTGGAATTTTTCCACTAATGTATTAACATTTATTTGATGTCTCTGTTGACCGTACCCTTTCAGTGAATATTAGTTTTACAAAAACTAAAGAATTTGCGTTTACAGCCAGCCGATCTAAAAAGTAGATAATAAATAGCAGTCTAAAAATAATTATCAATAAGTTAAAATTTAGAATAGAGCGATGAACAAAAAAAAATAATAAATAAATAAATTTTTGTATATATTTGATTGACTAATTTTGGTAAAAGTAGATTCATTATAAATAAATCTTAGAAAACACCCCTCCCCCCTATTCTAAGATAACATGAATTTTTTCTTCATCTCTCTATCCTTATTCTAAACTTATTTTTTCCCTTTTAGTTCTGTTCCCTACTAAAGCGTATATTTTTGTTTTTAAGCTATTAGTTTTTCTGAAGAGGCATTTAGTTCTTTGGCGTTTTATCTTTTTATAGGAAATGATTAGATAGCGGAATGAAAGACTGTCTCTTCTTTTATTCATCTCTTTATATATTTTTTAGGTATAAATATTGAAATTAAGATACTTTTATAAAATATTTTATTTAAATATTCCTTCTAAAAACAAATAAGAACATTTTTTTTTTAATTTTATTAAATAGGGGGCTGGCTAGCTCACAGAGTTTCTGTTCTGAAGGTTTTGGGTTCAAATCCGGGTATGTCAGATCTATTATTTAATCTGTTAACAGCCAAGGAGAGACTCTGTTGGATCTTCAGACTCTCCAGGGGCTTACGAATCCTCAATGAGTCTATCGGATCTTAGAAAAAGTATTTCTAAGCACATTGTTTGCCTAAGAAAGAAAACAGTGCCCACCGTGCGGTATAGGTTTATTTTTATTATTTTTTTAACAAAGGCATGATTTTTTTTTCTAGCACTCCATCGAAGGTCTAGAAAGAAAGTGAAATAATTTTTTGTCCGGATATGCTGATAATTGATAGATATTTTTTTATAAGGTGACAAATAAAAACCTATACTATTACAACCCATGAAGTCTTCAATACATCTCAAGGGCCATTCTGTCCCTATGACAAAGGTTGTCCAGAGGAACTTTGCAATCACCTGATTGGACACAAAACAAAGAGCAAAAAAACGGCACAAAGAGGGGTCACCTTTGCCATTTCTATATTGTAAGTTTGAATACTAATATTTCTAACATTGAAATTCCTGAAATTGTTATTTAATATTTACATACCATGATAAAAGGCTTAGCTACGTTGATGATAAAGTCATGTTTATAGCGAATTAATATAAAAACCTTCTCATTGTCAAAAGCTTGATAAATCTTGCTATGTATATGCATAATTTTATATAGATTTATTTCTTTAATTTGTGTTCTGAACAGAAGAATCTGACTTATTGAATTTAAATGATCTCAACCACATCCGACGACATTTGTTAGGATAATCAACGCTCTTCTCTCAAATGACCTAGTTTAAAATCAGTGAGTAACAGGGCGATTTGAATTTCTATGGAAGAGTGTATAACAGTTTTCTCTTACCCTTTTGTTCTACCTTCCCATAAACAACCCATTTCGAGGATTACGACATTGATTTAGCGATGGTAGGAAGGACTAGCGGTCATAAATTAATTCCGACCGAAACAAAAATACAAAAGTTGGTAGAAAAAAGTTATAATTTAAAGAACGAAAAGGTAAGCCAGCTATAAATCGGAAGTTTCGGAGGCGAGGCTACACACTGAATAAACATGGAGGACTTCCGATCCGATTTGTCCCTGAAGAATGCTAACGACTCTTTATTAGCCTAGCACTACCGTTCCACCTTTTTTCCCTCCCCCCTCATTCCACCGCGTTTCCCTCGGGATATTAAAGGTAATTTGTCCAATTTTATAGCCGCCAGGGGCACATTTCACGCTTAATCGGAACAGCCGCTTACAGAATTCTTCGAAGCTCTTGATTTAATAGCAACGTTGTGTAATTTTTACCCTGAGGCTAATTTATCTTCATGCAAAATAGTTTTTTTGGTCTTTATTAAAGCGAAATATATTGTACTCCATGCCTCTGTAAAGTAAATGTACTTGAAGATCAAACTAATTACTCTTCGTCGTTTTGGTTAATAGCTGTAGGTAATCGAAGTTAACAGTCATTATCCTTACATTTTCCAAAATGTAAATCAATTGAGGGGACTTTAGGTGTTGAAAGAAATATTGAAATAATTGTCTCTACCACTACTACAACCCATTCGAATGTTTCTAAGGTGATGCTATATTGGCTTCACTGCCCAAGCAATTATCTCAAGTAAAAGTCAGATCCTTTGATCTGAATAATATTTAAATAATAAAAAGGGATGCCACACCGAGGTCGTTATACTTAAAATATAGTAATTCTATATCATCAATGAATAAGAGACGTAGCTCCCTCTTCTCCAAATGCTGACGTGGTTGACTGATCAGGAGTTGTTTTTAAAAAAAAAACTACTTACAAAGAAAGGGGTACGCTATATGTGGCCGGCTATTTCTCGACCATGGTTCATCCAGTTCCCTGCCTCTTGAGTTGCCCGCTCCTTGCCAACAACTGCCGCTCTGGATCTTAGGAGTGAAGGTAATAAACCATGAGAGACATTTTAAGTTACCTACCATATGCCCCTTACCTAACCATCTTAGGTACTCCTAATGTTCCAGATAGTGTCTGCAATATTGTGTAAGCTTAAATATATTTTAAATATTCTGATTTACTTTGGGATGCCAGAGTAATCATTTAGGAAGATTATTTAATTTATTATTCTAACTTTAGTCTTAATTGGATTCTTTTTCAGAGGTCTGTTCTTGTGTTTTCCAATTTACTCAGTATTTAAACCCTCAATATATCATTCATAAATAAATAGTGCATCTGGGAAAACTAAGCACCAAAATAATTATAATAAATATAAAAATAGTTTATTAATTCAATTTGAAATAAGATTAATGATTTATTATATACATTGATCAGTACAGTTAATGATTCAGATATATATATAGGAATGCCATAAAATACATAACAGACTTAAATTACGACTTATCTGTGAAACAGTGGTAAATTACGTCAATCTGTAGGTCTTCTGCGTCTCCGCATACTTTATCATCCAGGTGCTAGCCATTTTAGGCGCTAAGTTATATCATGTTCGATGTCACTGGCAAAAAGCATCTTAAATAAGCACTTTACGAAGCCGGAACTTGGCCATGCCGTTATATCCCGTCGCTAAGGAGCACTTTATATTTCGCTAATTGAATCAACAAGTTGGCAGCCACTTGATATTTACAAAAGTACTTCATAAAGTTGGCGATTTTATGCTCAACGTGTGGCAGGAGTTGCGCGCTCTAACACCGGCAATGAAGTTCCCGAGTTGGCCAAGGTTCTGACTTAGTTCGAGTCGTAGCTTCTCAGTTCCTTTAATCACCTTAATATTGTATCGGCGCTAGTGCCCAAAGTCTTGCGTCATCTTGCTAAAGGACCAGGTATGAACCACGAATAACTTTACTATACCTTAGCTATAACTAACATGCACTAATATGCACTTTACTAAATTTGGTTGCACGTTTATGAAATTAATTTAAATATGAGACATATGTAGCCCTTACATAGTAAGTTATAACAGTATATATAACTCCACCTCAACGGTATTAAATCAATTGGTTTGTATCTCTGAACGTGTTCCAAACCGCAATTTGTAAAGGAATGATAAGCGGAATCTATTGGTATCTTGCCGAATTATGTGAAGTATGACCGTGCTCTATGGTATGCTGAGATTGAAGCCACGCTCACTGGTTTATATTTTCTGGGAAAAGCTAATGTTTCCCTAATACCGTAGATGTACATAAAATGTATTTCCAAAATATTTTACTGTACATTTTTTCATTATCTTTTATGACCAAATTCTTCTTTCTCTTGAAAAATTATCATTTATGTTATATTTTCAATATGATGGTGCTTTTTAAATCAAAGATTATTAAATAATTTTATGGCAATTTCAGGTATTTTAATTTCCTCCTTCCTGTTGTAATTAGTACGAAATCCAATTGCTTTGTTAATTGGTTTCAACTTTATCATTTGTACATTTATCTCCTTTTTTTTCTCGATAAAAATATTCGGACTATATATTTTTCCATCATAAGCCGACTTACCTATAACATATTCTAAAAATGCATTAAAGAATCCTAAATATTCACCAGATCTCTTCTTCCGAAAAAAATAACGATACATGGTACACTGCGTATATAAACGTCATGGCGTATTTTTCGGATCAAGTGAATTGAACTCTTTGAAACTTGAAGTAATTGAACTCTTCGGTTAATTAGGGAGGATCATATTTTGGTAGACGAAAATAGGGAATTTCATTTAAAAACTCCATTATTTTTGTATTATGTGTCGTATAGAAGATGTTAAATATTATTATTTGTTTATTTATTTAAGGTAACTTTATGCTGCTGTGGGTAATTGTACTATGTTCTAGCGGGAACCTCTATTCTAATGACAGAATAACCAAGAATTTTTTATTCCTTTTAAAAAATCCCAGGGTGAAATATTATTTTAAGTCCAATTACAATTTATTTTATTATACATTCAAAACCCCAATAAAAATTATATCTTTACAACATTAACAAACCCATGAAGGGTCTGGTAGAAGAGACTTTACTGTCTCTAGGGTAGGGTTGACTTAAAAAGACTATGCTTATTCAATATTTTGTTAATTACATATCACTTTGACGTGTATATTTCCATTTTATTTTCGTATGTAAATATGTCTTGTGTCCATTACATTTCAAGCCATTGGACCATGGAATTAGTTATTATTTTATTTTCAAGTTCACTTTTTATCATTAAATGTTAAAATAAAAATTCGGATTACCATCTATACGATCCATTAGGATCGTTTCCGTTGCTCATATTTTCAAAATATCAATTTCATAGTTACCTGAACCACAACTTATGTTCTAGGGTTTCTCTCAACGTGTAACTTGAGCCTTGCATGTTCGTATGTAATATTAGAAGTTCAAAGAGTATTTATTAGATAGTAATTATTTTTTAAATAATTACTCTTTAATAAAGAGTAACTAACTTTATATTTAGAAATTTTTTTCTCTTAAATATCTTTCATGCTTGATATAAGAGTTACTCGGGCCAAACATTGCAAAAATTATTTGGGTTTATCGAAATAACATTCGGTTTATCATTCAAAACTTTTTTTTTTGTGTAATATAAACAGCACTAATCATTATTCATTATTTTATTTAATTATGAAGAATTTTACCAGTGCTGTTCTGGTTGTAAGATGGTCTTCATTAGAGCCAATATAGTGACCGGCTAATTAGTATAATATTGTATTAACACGTGAAAATAATCACCTGATATTAGATCAAATTTACATCTCGTAATTTTTTAAAAACTTTTTTTATGAAATATAAGTGTAGTAGAAAAAATAAATACCATCTAAAATGAATAACCATGGGTATATCATGTATTATTTGAAGAAACAAAGGAAAATGAGAAGTAAATATTAAACAAACGAAAATGGGCCGTTTTCCGTGAAACACCATAACGACAATCCACGGTGTTATGATGGAAAACAGTTCAAATAAAACGTAGCAAATCAGTTTTAGTTGTGTTAGTATAAAAAAAAATTGGTGAACTTCGTTAATTATCTTGATTTAAAATAAAATATCTGACTTTGAATTTAATCTTCTAAACACACATTCAAATTTTACATAAAAGTTAAGGAAATAATTAAAACAAATCAATTTTCAGGAAGTTTTCATATTGGCCCATGAACAAAAATACATACATCAACAAATGCACTCAATCATCATTTTGTATTAAATAAAAAATCGAAGTTACTAAAGTAAAATTTAAAACCACCATTTTTTTCTTTTACATTTTAATTAAGTTTTTTTCTTGAACAATTGTCTTAGTTTTTTTTTTTCATTTACTTTCTCCAATCCAAGCACAAACAGACCTTATTATAAATACGTTCTATATATTGAGCCTATATTTAGAATGACATATCTAAAACTTTTAAATCAATATGTAACGGCGATTTCTTTTAACTGGTTAAATATTTCGGTAATTAATACGCTGGCTATTATTATATATTTTTATTTAATAAAAAAAAGTTGCTAATCAGAGAGAGGTTTTTACTAGTTTTTAGTTTAATATTCATTATTTTCGAAATGCGTTCCATTGAAATAAATTATTTTTATGATTTTCATTTTTCAAAATTTGCACAAATTCAATTATTTTGTATTGACCCTGTGAATTAGACCTTACAACCCATTGGACTTATTGAGGCAATGAGAAACGGTTCAATTAAATTTAATTGCAAGAAGAGTGGAACTTAAAACTCTATCTGTAAACGCAGACAAGTTGAGACAATATGAAACAACAAAAATACTTTGTTACACAAGTTTTATAGTAGGCCAGTAAGTCCCTTTGAAAATTGGTAATTTTTTCTCAAACAATCCAAATTTAAGTTTTGGCCGACTTTCGTGAGGGACACCGGCCGAAGGAGTGATCCTACGATGAAAGTCATGGGAAATGAAGCTGTAGTAAATTTAATTAGCTTTAATTAAGCATAGACCCTATCCCATGAGTTGACCCTTAAGTTCTTATTGTTTGGCCAGGGAGCATGTCTCGCATCTGTACATAACTACCGGTCTTACTATGGTTTTGTATATTTGTATTTGCATTCTTTTAGAGAGCGATTCAAAATGCAACACTCTTTGAAGTAAGGAATAACACCCATTCCCTGCTGTTATTCTGGCTTATTTTGTTATCAGCTGTAACCACACTTCCCAGGCATTTGAATTGGGTTCTCTGAGACTCACAACTTTTATCCCGGAGACCATCGTGGAACATACAATAGATTCTTCCCCAGAGTAATTAAATGAAGTAGCTTCGAAAATCAGTTTATTGACGTTTCCTCCCTCGGGTGGTGTCTGAAAAATGAAAAAAAAAAACATTGGAAAGAGAAAAAGTTTTTAATAGAAGGAGTAAAAAGTTGTTGGGGGCGGTTGAGGGGACTCATTAGAGGAGATAAGGCCGCTCAGGTGTTTGCTTTAGTAATTGGCAAGCGCGGGATAGGACCCGCCCGCCCCCAGCCCACTCCCAGCCCGCTATCTGCCCTATTCCCTAACCCCTTGTTTATTGTTTATTTCCTTCTTCAGTCCCTACTCATCCTTTCCGAACATAATTATCGAGGATTATCTTCTACTTTAAATTCAGCATGGTTACTTTGACGAATTTAGCAGTGTTATCTTTTTTTCCGACTTTCTGATTTTAGCAAACTACTACAGATACACACACACACATATATATATATATGTGTGTGTGTGTGTGTGTATCTGGATTAGTTTGCTTAAATATAATTTTATATATATATATATATATATATATATATATATATATATATATATATATATATATATATATATATATATATAACATCGTCGTGTCACGAATTTTTCATGAATTTTTGCCCAAATTCAGCTCTGTAGGTTTAACAGATCCTGAGTTCCAATCAACTGACTGTTTAACCAGTTCATTAAGATTTGCCTGCAAAACACTGTGAATAAATTAGCACTATGGTCTCAGAGGACTGGCCTCAAGTTTTCAACAAGTAAGACACGCTGTGTACATTTTAGCCGACGCAGAAACCCTGGGAATCCACCACAAATAGTTTTAAGTAATACCCCGTTAGTGTACACCGACAACGTTCAATTCCTAGGTCTCCAAATGGACAGCAAGCTAACCTGGTCAAGCCATATGGAGCAATTACAAATCAAAACTGTTAATAGAATGAAACTACTGAAAAAACTAGGGAACACCAAATGGGGATCAGACAGGAAAACAATGCACCGCATTTATGAGGCACTGATCCTAAGTAAAATAGATTATGGCAGCTTTATATATGCATCTGCCACCCATAGTAGGGTTAAAAGTCTAGATGCACTCCATCATGCTGGTATACGGATTTCTACTGGAGCCTTCAGAACAAGCCCAGTATACAGTGTCTGCGTCGAAGCCGGAATCCTTCCACTTACATATCGTCGCCAAAAACAAGGGGCTAAGTATATAACAAACATATACACGCAACCAGAAAATCCAGTTTACTGCTCTTTATTCCAAAGAATAAACGAGAACAAGTATAGGAGGCTGAAAAATCCCTCCCTCCCATTGTGGTACAGAATGAGAAATGTCATCTCCGAATTAGTACAATACCAGCCAACAAATGTTCAAAGAAAAAAGCTAGCTCCATGGACGTTATCACCTCCACACATCAACTGCAAAATGTTGAAACTTTCCAAGGCGAGAGAATGTTCCCCACAAGAGATTTTACAAGCCTTCCTTGGTGAACTGAGTAACTACCAATTTAACAAAATCCTGTTTACAGATGGTTCTCGTACCAATGACTCTACGTCGTGTGCTGTGTATACTGGCGAAACAACTTTTAAGTACAAGCTGAACAGTAATTGCGGCATCTTCACAGCTGAATTGACGGCTATTCTTAAGGCTCTCCAAATAACCCTTACAACAAAAGATCAGTCAACAATAGTTTGTTCTGACTCACTGAGTGCCCTCAAAGCAATGGCTAACACCTTTTCAGATAATCCCCTCATAAAGTAAATTTACCAGGCCTTAAAACAAATAGCAGACTCGTTAAGAAAAATAACTTTTTTTTGGGTCCCCAGCCACTTAGGAATACTTGGAAAGAGAAAGCCGACAAAGCAGCATCAGAAGCCCATTTATTAGAAGAAATAACGCTTTCTTATATCCCACCTTCAGATTTATTTCAACAAATAAAAACAAATATCCAAAGCGAATGGCAATGTACTTGGACATCGCTAGAAGACAATAAACTCAAAATAATCAAACCGACTATCAGTAGCTGGGTATCATCTTCCAGGCAGTGTAGAAGAGAAGAAGTAGTTATTACCCGCCTTAGGATTGGTCACAGTCGTTTGACCCACGAATACCTGATAACAAAGAAAGACCCACCTCAATGTACACTGTGTAAGGTGACAGTTACAGTGCGCCATATCTTCGAGGATTGTCCTAGGTACAGTGGAGTGATGGAAAGGTGTGGCGTACCTCGGCAGATGCAAAAGGCGTTGGGGGATAACGAACAATGTTTAAATAATACGTTAAAATTTATTAAAAACACCAATATATACTAGTCAATTTGACATATACATTTACACGTTTATGTGTATGTGTGTATATGGGTTTATTTGTGTGTGTGTATATGTGTGTATATATACATATATGTATATAACTTAAAGGCTTCACCACTCCAAAGCATAAAAAAAAGAAGGTTAAGGGACAAATAACACACTTGAAGGCTGGTTAAACACTGACTTTATTCCTCTTATAATTCTCTATATATAGTATTTACAATGTTTGTTTATCAGAGTTTGGTATTAGTGGATATACAGCTCTTAGTCTCATCTTAACTCCCCCCTGCCAGTTTACGAACATCTTCGTAAACTCTAAAAAAAAAACAAAAAAAATACTGGTACAACAACATAGTATAAGCTAAACTCAATCGTCACAAATAAACAAATTCTACAACTTACAAAACCAACTTAATACTATCTTACTCTATAGCATCACTGGATATATACAATATAAGGCTTACACCTAAACTTTATTTACAATGACAAGGAAACTCTACCAAAAACAAAACATACAAAACATAAAAAAAATTATATACTTCTATATATTGCTAAATTCCTAAAAATACATAGAAAAAGAGGAAAAAAAAAAAAAATATCCAATAATAAACTGAAATAAATACAATTTTATGATCGGCCCTCCCCTGCCGGAACCTTAAGTTGTTCAATATGAACGGTTCTCCGTTTCCTGGGCTCAACCAGACTCTGAATCGTGACAAGATTATGCTCCCTAATCGTAATCACTTTGAATGGACCCTCATACCTGAGGACCTCCTTCGCACGATTCGACAAGATCTTTCTATACACAATAGTGCCTATTTTAATCGTACCCATGACATCTCTTACTCCCTCGTTCTCACGCGCCACTCTCCTACTCTTCTCTGCGGCCATTCGTCCGTGTGCTTTGCCCCAATGTCTCTTGAGCTCTACTCTGTTGGTATTTAATTGCTCGGCCATGCCCTCGTCCACAACCGTCTCCTCCTCGTTTCTCCTTCGTGCGCGTAACCCGAAAAGAACTTCGAAAGGGGAAAACCCTGTGCCCATATGTATGGAATGGTTATATGCCGCTATTGCTCGGGGCATCGCCTCATCCGCTTCTAACCCTTTATCCGCGTGAAATACTCGGAGATGTTCCCCCAACGTATTATGGAGACGTTCAATCCCTCCCCTACTTTTCGGATGTCCGGGCGTGTTCCAATGCCACTCGATTCCCAACCTTTGCATCTCCTGTCGCAAGAGCGCGTTATCGAACTCTCTGCCCCCATCCGAGGAGATCGTGTCTGGCACCCCATAACACTGGTACCACGTCTGTAGAGCGCCATTCACCGCCGCCGCCGACTTTTCTTTTACTGGGTGGGCCATGGCCACTTTGCTAAACGTATCTAATATTGTTACCCATTTAAACCCTCTCCACGTAAAGGTGTCTATTTGCAGGCCTGTCAGCGGTACCGTGGGTGTCCGCGTCTCAGTTTGTAATCCTACGGGAGGGTGGCGGTCATATTTGGCCGTATGGCAAATGTGGCAATCCCTTATTATCTCTTCTACCGTCTTCCGCATCCCTACCCAGTAATACTTTCTCTTTAAAGCCGCCAACGTCTCATTGATACCCCTGTGGTTCGTCTTGCCTTGATGATAGGCCGTGGTTACCTCCTTTTGTTGGTCCTGATCCCGAATGGTCTCCACCATCAATCGGCATCGGATGAACATCCTATCGATCCCTATTTTCTCGAGGCGCCATAAGTTGCGTATCTTATCCCACACCGTCGCATTGCCAACATACAGGTAATGGGTCGCTCCCGCCTTAGAGGCATCCTTCAGCACACGACACATTTGCTCTTCCTGAACTCCAGGTTGTGACCAGATGGTGATGACGGAATGTTTGTCATACTTAGAAAACTCCATTTTCACGAGCCCCGTAGTCCTTGTTTTCCAGATGACCTGCCGGGACTTGTTGTTGACTATGTCGTCGATTTCCTCCATCTCAACCGGTCTCTCATTTCCTGACTCGTCCTCCGAGGATTCCTCATTGCCTTGGAGGTCGTCCACGCGTCCTCCTTCTCCGTCTGGTGTCCATTCCCGTACAAACCTTTGCAACTCCTCCGACGCTTCTGCACCCTCCGTCTCCATCATATTGACCTGTAATGCACGAGAGAGCCAGTCTGCTACCACATTGTCTTTCCCCGGCTTATACACCACTTCCAGGTTGTACTGGCTAAGTATCTCCTTCCATCTTGTTACCCGAGCCGAAGATTCCTTCAGATTACCCACCCAGAGCAACGGACGGTGGTCTGTATGTACCTTGAATTTCCTACCAAATACGTATGGTCGAAAGTGCTGCACCGCCCATATGATTCCTAACAATTCCCGCTCGAGTGCGCTGTAACGAGATTCCGCATCTGTGAGTCTCCTACTCGCGTATGCTACGGGTCGTTCTCCCTTTTCACTTTCCTGGGATAAAACCGCCCCCAGTGCATATTCGCTGGCGTCTGTGGTGATCGCAAATGGTTTCCCGAAGTCTGGGAACGCCAGAATTGGTTCAGTTTGTAACTGTAACATGCACCTTCTGAACTTTGCTTCAATTTCTGGCGTCATCTTAACTGTGCGCCCCTTTCGCAGCAGTTCGTTCAAAGGAACCAAGTTCTCCGCCATCTCCGGTACAAAACGTCGGTAGTAGTTGAGTGTCCCCAATAATCTCCTGATCCCCTTCACATCGCTCGGCATCGCCATCTTCCCTATTGCTTCCACTTTTCTCCCATCTGGTCGTACCCCCTCCCCCGAAATCACATGTCCCAGAAAATTAATCTCCTCTTGTCCCAGAGTCGATTTTTCTCGCGATAACTTGAGCCCGAACTGCCGGATTCTCGTGAACACCTGTCGCAAATCCTCCAGATGACCCTCCTCTGTCCTACTAAATACCAGGAGATCATCCATGTAGACCTGGCACATGTTCTCGTCCAGTCCCCGCAAGAATTCGTCCATCAGTCTTTGAAAGGTGATGGGCGCATTTTTCAGCCCAAACGGAATACGAGTGAATTCATAATGCCCCCTCTCGAATGTAAACGCGGTTTTGGCCTGGTCCCTGGGGTGCATCCGGATCTGATGATATCCTGATTTTAGATCGAGCGTACTAAAGATTGAGGCTCCACCTAGCCGGTCCAAAATATCCTCTAACCTGGGAATGGGGTATTTTTCGTCGCGCGTATTTTCGTTCAGCTGCCGAAAATCGACTACTACTCTATAGCGCTCCCTAGATTCCCCAGCAACCGGTTTCTTCTTAACGGCCCATAGTGGGCTATTAAACGGCGACTTGCTATCCACAATGATCCCTTGCCGCTTTAACTCCTCGATCTCCTCGCGGATATGTCCTCTTAACGCTTGTGGGTACCTCCGCTCCTTTACATAGGTGACCTTCTCCGACTTCAGATGGATCTCATGAAGCGTCTCCCCCGTCGCACTCAGTGGGTCTCCCTCGCGAAAAAATATATCACCGAATTCCTCCCTTACGGCCTGTCTCCAATCTGCACCCTTGGCAATTACTCCAACGCACCTAACACCCCCTTTCACATCCTGCACCGTTTTATATTTCCTGTTCCCGATCCGGACTGCCCACTGACCCCCTGTACTACGAGCTCTCAACCCTAATTTGCTAAACGCATCGCATCCCAAAATCCCCCCATACTCCCGCGGTATGATTTCCACAACATGCAGCGTCAACACCTCTCCCTTCTTTCCCCACCTATCTAGGGCTAAATCGATTTCCCCTTCTATCGTACAGGGCCCACTCAAAGTGACCACTTTACATTGACATGGCCTAATGTCTGGCTGATTCTTACCCTTAAACAATACCTTTAACTTGTCCTTACCCACTAGTGTACAAGAACTCCCTGTGTCCACTAAGCACCTCCACCCTCTATAAAACTCAATAACAGGCAACCTGTCACCCTTCTTTCCCGCACTATTCACAAAAAAAAGGTTGCCCCTCCGTTTACACCATCCTCATTCCCTTCTTACCTGCTCGGCACGCCTCCCTGTGCTCCGTTGCCTGCTCCTTCCTCCGGGAGTTCCTCTGCCACTAGGTTCGCTGCCTTCCGTCTCAGACCCTGAGGTCTCCGAGGATCTCGCAGATTCCGATACTATCCTGTTCCTCCGTCCCAGTCTGTGAGCATTGATCTCCATCGGTTCACCTCTGTCGTGCTCTCTGCGCCGTATATATGGACATTGTCTGGCCATATGTCCCTCACCTTGGCACTCGAAGCACCGCGTACGTGGACACTGAGCTACCAAGTGCCCTGTTTTGCCGCATTCGTGGCATCTCCTTTCCTCTCTTCTCCCATTCTTCCTCTCAACAATTTGCCTTCTTTCTCTTGGTGGCTTCTCTCTTCTCACAAACTCTCCCTCTCTTCTTCTTCCCGGCTCCTGCCTGAATCTGCTTCTGCCTGTTTCGTTCCTCCGGTACGACACCCTATTCCACCCTGGTTCTATCACTTCCTTCTCTTCCTCGTCTCGAGCACTCGCGTCTACCATCTCTTGCGCACACTCCATAAATGTTCTATCTCTGGGTAGACCGTCCTTCTTTCCAGTGTCCCTAGCCAGTTGCACCTTCAGGACCGTGGTCATAAATAGCATCCACGCTTCAACCGCACCGGTCTCCATTACTTCTCTCAACTTCTCATTTATCCTATTCAACTTAGCGAGAAGTCCTGCCGCATACTGTCCATTAGACTGGTTTGTTCGTTTCATCTCCCGAAACATCTGCAACATGTCCTCTTCCGGGGCCCATCGCCCCCCTCCGTAAGCCTTTTTTAATCTATCTTTGATTACCTGCCACGAGGTATCCTCATCCGCTTGGATCAGATTTAAAACACTCCTTCTGACCCTCCGTGCTAAAGCTACTCGTAGCCTTTTGGCGTCCGCTTCCTCCAAAAAGTCCGCTGCGACCTGAGACTGAATACTGCTCATGATGCCGTCGCCGCCCTTGAGAAAGTGATTTAATTCACCTATGTCTCCGTTGAATTTCTCAAGGTCCGATATCTCCCTTCTCAGATCTTGTGCGTTTGCCTTCCTTAACTTCATTTTTTCCAATTCATTAGTCTCCTGCGCTATTCTGTTTGCCTCCTGCGCCGCTAGGTCTGCCCTCGCCATTGCTAGAGTTGTTGACGGCAATGGCGGAAACTCGGGATTCCCCTGTTCAGCCTGCGGAGGCTCCAACGTTAGCGTTGCTGGCCTAAGGATTTCTCTTTGCTCATTCATATTAGTATAATTATCTTCAAACCAAAAGAACTAAATAAAATAAAACTAGAGAAAGAGAAAAAAAATGTCGTAGAAAATAAAACTCACTAAACTGCAAAAACGTTCCCGGGTTTCGGCACCACTTAAAGGCTTCACCACTCCAAAGCATAAAAAAAAGAAGGTTAAGGGACAAATAACACACTTGAAGGCTGGTTAAACACTGACTTTATTCCTCTTATAATTCTCTATATATAGTATTTACAATGTTTGTTTATCAGAGTTTGGTATTAGTGGATATACAGCTCTTAGTCTCATCTTAACTTATATATATATATATATATATATATATATATATATATATATATATATATATATATTCTCGGTGTGTATAATGTTATATAGATAATATAAATTTTATACTATATCATAAATCTTATATAATTATGTATAACGTTTTATTTTAATATGAACAACTTCATATAATTTTCATTTCTATCATATGTTTTTATATGTTAATATGGTTTTACTATGTGCCTAATATAGCATGGTATGTTATTATTTAAATAGTTAACAATATTTTTACTAAGTGTAATAAGGTAACTAGAATATATAAATGTAATTATGTAGGTAATGTAAATATGTATATTCTCTAGTGGTAATTATGTAGATACTGTAAATATTTATATTCTCCAGTAGCGAGGGCAATAATAACCATTTGTAGTTGTTTGCCCTTAAAATAAAACAACAACAACAACAACTAACCGGGATCTGATCTCTATCTAATAAATTCCATCAGAACCCATATAACGTTCAACAGACTTCAATTTGATATGCGCTAGGATTATGTTAGCTGAAATGTGAAACAAATATGTATGACAGAATGTTGTGTGAGTATCGTGAAAAAACATCTTCGATCCTAATTTTATAATTTGTAGTTCTGAATTTTCGATCATTACAGATTTAAAAAAAACCTACACTACTATAACTGGTGCAGGTAAGGGGTTCAGTACATGGTAGAGATTGTATTGTTTCTTGGACAGCGGTTGTGCAGGGAAGTGATTCGTCCTAGACCACGCTTCTTTCAGATTTTCCCTCACTTGTTTATGGTACCCACTTTATAGAGACTGGAGGCTCTAGGAGGGTCTCCAGATCCCAAAGGATTCATTCCCGGCTGTTAACAGATTAAATCAAATCTACTGCCAGGTTTGAACCTCATGTACTTTGGCACTGCTACCAGTATAGTCTACTACTGAGTTATCTTACTGCCAATACAATAATAATTATTACAGCGATCATGCAATTATTAAATAATAAGTAATTGCAGTATACCGATAGCAAGCTTTATACATAATATAAGTAATCGAGATATTATAAATGGTATTAATATTTGAAGAAATATATAACCCAAACTTCGGCAGCTCTATTATCAGGGAATATAACTTAGTGATGGATCAAAATATTTCAATTGCCCGGGTCCGAAAGACAAATATCCGAGACAAACAGTCCCCTGGAATGGGAAAGTAGAAAAAGTTTTGAGCTAGAAGGATTTCTTTTCAAAGTTAAAGATAGGAGAGGAAAGAGTAGATAAACTGTTTAGCAAACAAAGAGCGGGCAGAGAGAAGTATGGAATATATCCTACTTTATTTAAGCCGCTCCTCATTGCGTCTTAGGATAGATTTATTTTTTCAAGGGCCGCTGAAGGGTTCCTGTAGCCCCGCCGGGGACGTTCCTCGCCAGGAGGAAACGGCTTTCAGAAGAGACGCTCCGTGCCGTCCCTTCGGAACCTCTTTCCATAAAGGGCCGTGAGTGCTTACTAATGTACCCGGCCGCGGGCCTTTAGCAACTCCTACCGTGCCTGTTTTCTAAAGTCCTTCCAATAAAGCTTGCCTCAGCACCGATAGATTAAAGCATGTTTTGTAAAGTATAACAATCTTCACCTATTTAAAGACAAATATCGTTATACTAATTGAGCCGTGCTGAGGGCGTAGTGCTAGCAATTAATGACACCAATTATAGTGTGTAATACAAGGGAGCGAAGTGGCTCAGTGGTAGAGCACTGAGTTGCCATGCTGCAGATCTCGTTTCAATTCCCGGTGCCGTCAAGACTTTTATTTAGTCTGTTGGCATCTGGAGATAGAACCTATGGGATCTGGGAGCCTCCTTGGGCTCGCCCTGCCTCTATAAAGTAGTCACTCAATATAAGGGGGGGGGATCTAGTGGTTGAGCAGGATCCTTAGATTATTACACGGTTACAACAATGTGTACAAGTTCTTTATTTTGAACTGTGCAGGTTTGAACGCAGTACTTCGCTCTCTTTGTAAGCCGGACTAGAGCCGATGTTTATGGAAGTCATTCTACAGTTGATGATTATAAATCGAGTCTATTCATTATACCAATTGTTATTATATTTAACTTATTTTATTTTGTTTTTTGTTAATTGTTATAATTTTTAAATACTTTTATTTGAAAAGAAAATATATGTCCTTGGCCGGGACTCGAACCCGGGTCGCCCACGTCTTTAGCGTGGTGCTCTGCTAACTGAGTTAACCTGGCGCAAATCTCGGTCAGACATATCATTTCTTTTCACTGATCCCATATCCCCGCGTTCTCGCAATTTGCGATGCATACAATCGGAAGAATGTTCATCGAACATTACTTCAATTAGGATCTTGTTACGTCATTATATATTATTATAATTTATTTTATTTTTTATTAATTTTTAAATATTTTTATTTGAAAGAAAATATATATCCAGGGCCGGGACTTAAACCCGGGTCGCCCATTGACCGAGATGCGAGGCAGGTTAGCTCAGTTAGCAGAGACGTGGGCGACCCGGGTTCGAGTCCCGGTCCTGGACATTTCTTTTCTTTAAAAAAAAAGTATTTAAATATTATATTTAATGATCGAAAAAATTAAGACAGCGATAGGAGTTTCTTAATTTCAAGGAGGTTGAAATGAGATAATAATTCATGTCTTAAATAATTAGTACTTGCAGTTTGATAAATCAACTTTTGATAAAAACTTGATTATATAGTTATTTTTGCCGTGTTTTTTTTTTTTGCTACATTATCTAAAATTAAAAGATTAAATGAGGTGAAGTATGTAAATTAAATTATATTCCAAGAAGCTGTATTATTTTCTTTCTACTTTGAACATTGGAATTGAAACTACAAATCAAAATGGTGGGATGAGCCCAGTAAAATTTTTTCCTGCTTACACTACT
This sequence comes from Troilus luridus, assembly GCA_964056705.1. Classification (NCBI taxonomy): domain Eukaryota; kingdom Metazoa; phylum Arthropoda; class Insecta; order Hemiptera; family Pentatomidae; genus Troilus; species Troilus luridus. The sequence continues at coordinate 50,912,920 of OZ057414.1, forward strand.
GCATATTAAATTATATTAATCAGATTTGAAATAGGAATATTGCACATGTACCCTACTCCAATTGAACCATTAATTATTCAATTCGAATTTAAATTTTAATTACAATAATTACAGCTTATTTTTTAATACACAGAAGGAACCTAATAAAACAGCTAAATAGAAATAACTTAAAATAAATAACAATTTCAAATGTTTTATTGTTTAAAAAAATTTAATTGTAGTAATAAATAATAATTATTATGTTAATACTAATAGATCACGTCTGCTAAAAACTACTTCTGAAATTATTTATTATTTTTAAGTTATTTTTTTTCTATTAATTTATTTCTTATTGGATTGGAGCTTTTCTTCCTTATTCGTGTTACAGAAGGATCAAAACAACTTTTCACTTTATTCAGAAGCAAAATTAAAGCAATACAATGTTTACCTTGTTTACGTTAGTAAAGAGGTGTAATAAGTATTTTCTATTTCTATTCAGAGATCATTAATATTAAAAGAAGTGATTCGCTCAGTAAATGTTTTATCAACAGTTATTTGTTGATAAAACATTAAATATTTTAGTCTAATTAACGATATTATTTTGCAGTAAAATATTAAAGCATAATCTATTTAAACTTGTTAATTATTTTACTCGTTAATGTGTCCTTCATCAATGCAAATAATTTTTAACCAGAGATAGTTCCGTTTTACATTTTACTTAAATTAGTTATTCATAATACAAAATATTAGTTTGGATACATAAAAATAGCAGCATGTCAAACATAGGGTATGTCAGTATCGAGGAAAAGCTGACTCCGATTTTGATCCTGTTTTAGTCATTTTAGGTCACGGAGAAAGTTATTTTATCAGAAACTTTTGAATATTTTCCAGGTGTTGGTGGGAGTTGATGGGAAAATCAGCCGTTGATGTGTTCAAAATTTTAATAAGATCTTGTTGGTCATTATTTCAAAGGTCTTAACGTTTTTGTTGACTTATTATAAATTTGTTATAGCTATGCGTTACACTCCCATTGATTTTTAAATATTTCAATTCAGGCCATCTTTCTAGATAGCAGCATAATGAGAATTTTGTTTTATGTCTTCTTCTTTTCGATGAGGCATACAAGGAAACTCGAGCCAATGTCAATTATTTCCATCAAGTTGTTTTCTCTCACGTTCCTTGCGATATTTTTGCACCATTTCACTGTTTTTTCCATCCTCGGACAACTTCGCCCAAGGTTTTTTCACTCTTCCCTGGAATCCCTCCATGATCCTCTTAATCTCACTCCACAGGGTTGTATTCACTTGTACTATTTCCTTCTAAAGGCTTCTTGAAGCTAGCTGATTTTTCTCCCAAAATACTTGATAACCATTTTTATTTTCTTATTGTTAACGTCATATTTTCTATGTTACTGTATATTTCATCATCTATACACATAAAATGCTTTGTCCTGAACGACTGAGGGATCAACACACAGCCTAAACCGCTGATCGTAGAGACCTGAAACTTGGAGGGTGTTTTCTTGGTATGACGTAGGTATCCGATAAGAATGGATTTTCCGAAATTCTACCCCTAAGGGGGTGAAAAAGGGGGGGATTTTGCATAGTTGCTCACGTGTTTCTAACTCCCAAAATCTACATATTTTCGCTGAACAAAACAAATCAAGTAACATAAATAAGTATGCATACCAATGTTCGTTTCTTCAACAGCGAACAATAGCAGTTCTTATCGGCGAAACATCATCGGAAGCCCCCGCATTCACCTGCGGAGTACCTGTGGGGTCTGTGCTATCTCCAGTACTTTTCTCAATTTACACAGCTGAAACTGTTGGAGCCAACTACAAAAAAGCTATTGTAGCAGCCTATGCCGAGGACATAGCGATCTACAGCAGCTCGATCAGCGCAGATAGAGCTCTACGGCAGGCGGAGGAGGTCTGTGAGAAAATCACACCGAAGCTAGAAGGACTCATCATCTCAGTAAATCCTAAAAAGACTGAATGGATAATTTTCTCCTTTCAGGGGAAAAAGCGCCGCCCTCTCCCTAAGGTCTATAGGGTAGCGGGACGAGATAACAAACCAGTGGGCAGCAGAGTCTACTTAGGTGTAACCCTTGAACGGCACCTGAAACTAGCCTACCACTGCAGGAAGAAACTCAGGTCGGTTAGGGCCAAGTCTTACAGACTTAACCACCTGCTTAAATCTCCTAACTTATCCCTCAAGCTCAAGCTGACAACCTATAAGAGCATCCTAAGACCGGCGCTCCTTTACGGAGCACTATTGCTAGGCAACATCACGCCTTCAACGGAGAAATAGCTGCAACAGTTCCAGAATGGTGAACTGCAACGCATAGTAAAACACATGACTTTACATTAAACAAAAACGGACCTCCTACACACTACTCTCGACATAGCGACAGTAACAGACTTCATTAAACGTAGACATATTAAATATTTCGACACCCTGAAATAATGTACAATCCCACTTTTCAGGACTCTCACCCGAGCAGGACGGCCACAAACGTCATTTAAATAATTTTATATTAATCAAAATTTAGAAATAAATAAATTATAACTTCTCCTTTACCACCCTCCTCTTAAAATGTACATCGTGCAGTACAAGAGACTCTTTCCATCCTATCCTAAATCCTACTTAGCAACCTTCAAACCCAAAGGGCTTAAGAAGAATTAAAAAATCAAAGTGAGTATGTTTCACGGCTGTGCTGATCCGTTTGTGATGAAATTTGATATGGATAATTTCAAGCCTGTGGAAATAGATAGGCTACTTTTTATCAACACACCACACAGGCGAAGTTTATAAAAAACTGTAACCTGATTGACTAACACATCCCGCACAGCAGAAACCACTGAACTTAGCATCTTGAAATTCGCAGATAGGTTCTTTGTATAGCTTAAATGAGCACTAACTAAGGAATTTGGACAATTCCACCCCCAAGGGTTTCCCCCTTTATATAATAGGGTTTCAAAGATTGTATGGAATCCGTCAGTTTTGAAGTTGGACATCTGAAATCTCGGATGTACAAGTACCTTATGGTTTAAAAAAATTAAATTATTAACTTAAAATGATCTGTAACGAAACTTTATGTGGCAGACCAAATTACACGCGAGCGAAGCCGTGGGCAAGAGCTAGTTAGATCATGATTCCCATACTTCTGCTGCTTTCACCGGGCCTAAGATTTATCCCATGATTGTCCTTTCTACATTTATTTATTTTTTATTATTTATGAACTAGTAAAAACTTTTTATTTAACATAAACTTTGGAAAAAATGATGGAAAATAGGGGAAAATTTGAGGTAACTTGGGACAATTTAGGTAGGAAACTTCACTGCGCAAAAGAAAGTTTGCTGAAGGGAGAATCAGGGAATAGCTTAATCAGGAGACAAGGCTCATTATAAGAGGGTGGAGTTTGAAGAAGAGCTTGCCTTTTAGGATGCCAGTTAAGGTGATGACCCCTTTGGGAACCACCAGCATCTTGGCTCGGGGGTCTGTTGTGATTGTCCCCCAACTGTTGGAATATAATGGCCCACTGCTGCGAGGTGGCATTTCGCCTTGGAAAGGTTATGATAGCATTTAAACGGATGAGCGTTCCGTAGGTATTCTGAAGGGTCGCCAATTTACCATGCCAAAGTTTTCCGAGTGTAAGGGATTCGTAAGGAAAATTGGTTCATTGATGGTTGGCATGCACGTATGTATCTAAATGCGTCTCAATCTCTCGCTCCATGAAATTATTCTGCCATCTACTCTACCGTTTACTATATTTGGTAGGATTAGGTATGCGTTGTTACGTACTAGTTTCTACTACATTATATGTTTTTTTGCCTACTGCTTTCTTATGTGTCCAGTGAACTTTTGTACTTTGGTTGTTCAATCGGTCAGCCCAGGGTTTCTTTAAGATTAGTCTGTAGAGCCATATTTCAAACAAGTCGAATTTTGTGATCGTTTGAACTTTCCAAATCCAAGTTTCCACTTCATGGAATAATACCGATCTCCATAAATAATGATTCATAATTACTTAATCTTTTGCAAAGGTTTCCATTTCTGTTTGTCAATTTTTCAAACCTTGAAGAGTATCATTTAATACATGAGGGTTTCATTAAAGAGTATTCGAATAGAACTTACATGTTTTAACTGACTAAATCAGTCAGTGAATTTAAACTATCAATTTTCGATCGAATAAGATCTGTAAAGTGCCTAGAAATTACCTTACTTAGGAGGTCGGAAGTGGTGAGTAAGTGAAAAAACAACCGTTATTAAGTTTCTTTTTACTCCTTAGAAACTTATATTGGAGGTAAAATATAGCCTCCATAGTAGAACAATAGGAGTGGAATAGTTCTAATGGTTTTTTAATGACTGGCGCTCACGTGAGAGGTTAATAATGGAAGAGGCGTGCATGTTGCAAATTTTAAGAATAAATTAACAAATGTTTTAAAATAAACTTTGGGAGGTTTTCGTTCCTTCGATATATTCCTCCATACCACCAATGTTTTTTAAAGTTATAATTGTAGCAAAAAAGAGTCAACAATAATTATTAGTTATGTTTAAAGTATCACGTGAGATGTGCGCTTTAAGGATTTTTTTTTTTATATCCAGTTTCTTTTATGTCCAATGTGTCTTGGACCTTCGTCGTTGGTTATTGATGCGGTTAGTCCAGGGTATCTTAATGATGTTTCTTAAGATTACAGCCATATTTAAGATGGGTTGATGTAGTTACAGGGCCATGCAGCATCTTATCTCAATGCTGATTCAATTGCTGACTTCCTTATCTTGCTTCCTTTTATATTCTCTCCTCTCTTGAACTATCGTCTGTTGTTTATGATTATTACATCGGCTAGTCGTAATGTTAGTTTAGACCCTTAAGTGTGTTCTTGAAATAAACTCTTTTCAAAACCAGACTTGTACAGAAGATTATTTAACTAGCTTTATAAGTATATCTTTTCACTCCATTCATACTGGCCACACCTAACACTCCATGAATCCGTCAATACGTATATAGTATTATGAGAAATTAATAACAATTTTAATTAATATTAACGAGTACAGTAATGATTGCGGTTGATCAATTGATAGAGATATATTAAATCTATCAAATGATGTTCTCTTATCTATCAGAGCCTAATGTTAAAGAATAATTGATATGAATGTCCATTAATAACCTAGCTAACATCATTATTTTTTCAAATCTTCATTACTCCCTTCCTCTAGTTGCCAGGAATAAATCTCCCTGGCAGCTGTTTTTCTAACTTAGGCTCGCTACCTTCCTCAGTCCTGAGCCAGGGCCATTTAAATTTTACGCTTTTATTCCGGGCTGTGGGGAATGGAGATTAAGAGTGGGAGGGGGCGGGGGCATTTAAAAATTATGTTAATGACGTAATTAGATTTCGCCAGGAAACTCTTGAATAAAGTAGACGGTGGAGGGAACCACCCTTTGAAGGCTACTTTATTAAAACAATTATCATCGGAGAGGGGAGATAGATGTTCCAGGCGGTGGATTCGGTCTTCATCTTAAAATCATTTCCCTGTTCCTCCTCCACCCCCAGCCAGTGGGGCGGTATCGTATCGGGTTTCTCCGAGGAAAAATGAAATTAAGAGGCACCGCTGGGGTTTTAGGGGGGATTCCCTTCGACTCGACTCGCCGAGAGCTCCGATATTCAATTTCTACTTCAGGATGGGATCATGAGCTCGCCCGATTGCCTTTCCCCGAAACAGGAAACAATACTTTCAAAAGTCTACGGTATTGGTGCGGAATAAAAGAGACGTATTTTTTTCTTTTGTAGCATTTTTATTCGAATATACGGATAATTAAAATCACGATCAGAGCACGATTAAAATAAAATAACTATAATACAGTGATTTTTTTAGTATTATTTTAGTAATAACAGTAAAAATAAGATAGGCAGTCATGAGAATTGCCGATAGAATTGAACACTCAAAAGTTAGGAGTTACTGTATACTTGCTTGAATTTCTAAATCAATTATAGTCTGAATTATTGAAGTTTAAAATTTATATAATTAAAATTATTGGCGTTAGTATGGCTTACACATAGACTGACCTCTGAGCAATAATTATATATAAACTTTCAAGTAGTTTATTTATTAATCTAAACATATAGGCTGTACAAGCTCAATACACAATATCGATAATTTAATTGAGGTAAAAATTATTTCATAGTTATTGATAACATTCATTAGTATATTATAAAATTTAATATTATTAATATATTTGTTACCTTGTAGTTGTGTTTACATACAAGACACTGAACTTTATTTTCATATTTAGCATTATTACCATCCTTAATTTCAACAATAGTTAAGATATTTTTTACTTTCAATCATATCATAAAATAATACATTTCACTATAACAAATAAAATCTTTTAGGGGAAACTAAAAGTTTAACTAGTAATTGATGTTACATGACCCATACGTTTTTTTCTACTGAAAATCGCTCAACGTGGCTAAAGAACTATTCAGTTAAAAAAATATATATGTTTATAATTAAAAGTTTATTTACAAGCTAATTAAAACAATGGGTCCAAGAAGGTATTAAGTAATGTGGGCGACAAATAGGATCCCTCTCTCTCGCATCTACTTTCGTAGACTTTTTTTTTATTCTGATGTAACTGTATATTATTTTTTTTAGTATTGCGTATTATATGTATATGAGATTTATAATTACAAGGACATAGTCCATTTTTTGTCTTTAGGGTGCAGGACTACCATAAGCAGAGTTGAGGAGAGTTTAGAAGTTTTTACCTTAGAAGTTTTCAAAACCTTTGACTCGGTGTAGCTACGCTAAACTCTACTCAACTCAACTTTTGTTGCCTGTACAATCTTAGAGTCGTAGACAGCACTTTAAGAAAACGATAATTATATTTTTCCCTTCTTTTTTTTTCTGACTAAGCCACTATAGAGACCAAGTATATTTCAACTGATTTCCTTTTATTTATTTCTCGGTGAGCATTATGAAGTTCCATCAATGACATCTGTAAAGACCTCAAGCTCTTCAATGTCTCTTTTATCCATGTGTTGGTAAGTTTCAGTTTTTCAGGATAAGTGAATATTCATTTGTTAATTCAGCTTGGGTTCATCCTGTTTAGGCTGTTATAGAACTTAATTATTCATTTTCTTATTGTGTATGCAATATATTCTGGTTACGGAGTCTATATTGGCCTTCGTGAATTGGTCCCAACTATTTTTAAATATTCTTCTCTTCGTAATTTCTAGATCTCGCATCTACATTTTCTTGATCATAATTATGCATTATGCTGCATACAGTGCTTCTGGGTGGATTACCGTTGAATAGTGGCTACTTTTAGCGATAATGGATATTTATCTCTTGTTCTAAAAATCTTTGGTCAAGGGAAAGGCTTTCATCTAATCAACTCTTGATTTAATTTCTTCTTTCTGATATCTTTCGGTCTATTTTTTATTATTTATAATTACTTTAAATAGAAAATTTAAATAATTAGATGTTTCAAATAGTTTTCTTAGCGAATTGGTGTATAGATGATTGTATTTGCGACCAAAACTCATGTATATTGGATCATATAAAAATAGGTACTTGTTTATTAGCCGGTAGCCATTAAGCTAACCCTTATCTGGTTACATGTTTTACCATTGATCTCATTTTAGTTATTTATGAGTGGGTTATAAAATTGTTTTCCGTGTTATTTTAATTCGTGTTTTCTTATTCCTTTTGTTATTTCATATTTAATGTGAACAGAATAAAACTTTGAGAATAGCCGTCATTAAACGAAGATGTTGTGAAATACTTCCGGAAGATCGGAATAATTCCAAAGATGAAATTATGTGAAAAAGTTCATCAAATGAATTTTTACAAGAATAGAAATGGGGAGTTTTTCGTCGAAAGTGTAGGGCATAATAAGAAGAGGAACGTGGCTAGTATTTTGTGTATTTTACTTTCCATTGATATGAATAAGAAGGTAGGTGTTATTAGTGTTCAGTTTATAAACAACGCGGGTAACAGTATCTGGGTACCGGCTAATACACTAGTACCTAAGTATTTATACATGGGACAAAAGAAATAAGTAATTTAGTACAAATCACCTCCCTGCACAACCATTGTCCGAGAAACAGTACAGTACGTACAATGTCTTGAGCCCCAAACCGGGTTGTTGTGGTACAGTCTTTTATGTTTCAGCATATGTTTTATGGATAAAATTAGTAAAATTCAAACTGAAAAAAAAATTACATTTTTGACAGGGGAGTTACAGATGTTATCTTCCCTGTTTATTATTCCCCATGGGGTTAAATAAAAAAATATAGTAAAGGCGGTGGGTTATATTAGCTTCAACTTCCAGCCAAGCAAAGTTTCCGGAGTCCAAGTTAGTTCTCTCGCTCCCAGTTCTCGCCGCACTCACCACATTTATTCTTTTCTTCCTTTCCCTCAGTAGTCCGTTTGAAGTTCTTTTTTCCCCCTCTCTTACTTTTAAGGGCTTTCGTCGAGGCCAGCTATGAAAATATAATAACGGTGCCTGGGAAGAAGTTTTGAGGGCTCAGATAGTCAGAGGTTCGTTCTTGTACCTCGGCTGGAGTCTTCGTTAAAAAAACTGTTAACTTTGTCACCTCCTTCTCGACTTTTTTTTTAAACTCTCATCCGCCCCGAAGGCTAGGAGAGAATAAAAAGATTCGTGGATTCAAAAAGGAAATAGAAAAAACAGCTTCCGAATACACTTTGAAGTTTGACTTTTGAAGACTTTGTGAACTACTCAATGTCATTGATATAAAGTCTGAATGAAGTACTTCAATTTATCTTAGCATGTACTTTCATTTATATGTATAAAACAAACGTTTTATAGCAATACGAGTACTAATTGTATGTGCATATTTATAAACTATTAATACCAAAACATTCTATCTAGGAATACCAAGGGGGAACTATTTAGGCTTCAATCCATAAGGAACCTGATATCCAAGACCGACGTATTGCCAATACTATCTCATATTCTTCTTCAAAGCTATTAATCTGGAATCTTATGTTGGTCAATAGTTATTGATAAACTTTGTGTTGTGTGCAGACCCTCCTGGTGCTCTATAAAGTGGGTATACAGCCTTTATTGCCGGGAAAACCTTGCGGTTGGGTGTGATCTTGGACAAGCCACCTGCCTACACAACCGTTGTCTTAGAAACAGTTCAGTCTCTACCGTTTGCTGAAGCCAAGATCCTTTATAGGTTATAGTATACATATTTAGAATTACTAACACAATACATTTTTTAAATTTATGAAAGATGTAATAGATTACGAGGCTTCTACTTAATTAATGTATAATTTCTATCAATTAGGTGTAATAAATCCGGATTAACAAGAAATTATTATGTTTTATATAATCTAACAACACATATTATTCGGTTTCAATATACCTTAATTTTAATGATTCATTACAAGAGCCAACTTTCAAGTTACCGATCTGTAGACTGGAGCTGGATTCCAGCTAAGATATAGAAATTATTCGGTGAACGATCCAGATTCATCACTGCTAGGATCTGGAGACACTAATTTCCTTAATATTTTTATGCAGAGATATTACTGCTAACTTTGCTTCCGCAATAGATTTCTAATTGACAAAGCTCTTGGAAAAACACTCTTTGAGCACACTCATTAACAGATTTTCCAAACAACCTATTTTAAATGGAAACCAGTTACTTAATATCGAAGAACATAAACGGCGTTACTAATGTTGACAAGGATAAGTTATATTTCAAGTTATATCAATTAATAGACACAGTAAATTTACAAGAGAATTCTGAAACGACCCCGCGACCTTTTGTGAATGAGCAATTAATGTATTGCGTTCTGCTATTAGTACCGTGAGTTCTGCTATTTGTGCTCTCATTCAATATCCTCCAGTGGCTCCAATACTCGCAACCCAGCCGTGAGATAAGAACTCGGTTTCCCTGAAATCCCCCCCCCCCCCGTTTTGCCATCCCACAAGTGATTAGAATGGAGGTTCCTTGGTATAATAAAAATATTGTACAAAGGTATGGAGATGTTTATGATATTTTCATTAATTTTAGCAGAACCTTTCTTTGTCATGGGGGTTTAATTATTTTATATTTACTATTTCTATCTACTTTTTACTAAAAATAAGTTTCCTGTTGTTTTGTAGTGCAATAGCTAATTGAGTACTTCAAAAAGCAAAGTGAAGATTGTTCACAAAATCTCTGAAGAAGAACTGTCCTCGTCTAGGACAGTGGTATCCAACGAGTGGTCCGCGAATGATTTAAATTTAGCGGGCTGTGGCTGTGTGGTGGGGGCGCACAGTGGAACGAGCGTTAGGGAGGATTGGACATTCATTAATATCTCCGCTTCTGGTTCTCCTAGAATAAAGCTATTGCTACGGTTTTAAAGCTTTTTGAATGGACTATTTAATTATATGATGAACAGGATCAGATCTTTTAGGGGACACATGTAAAAATTCTGTATTTGATATTTCGATGTTAGATAATTTATTATCTAACATTGTACCATTTATTGTACCTACATTCTACGAGAATAGGTACAATACAGTATTCTATGGAAAGACAGATACATAGGTATTAAATAAAGTTATACAAAGGAAAAAGTAACAAATCAAAAAATTTAATTATTATACAAAATTAATATAATAATTGATAATTACTTTTGTTAGTTAATATACTAGGTATAATTGTTACATCAAATTTATAATAAATGTAGGTGCCTATATAAAATTGTTTTATTTAAATAACGATCAGAATTAAACCAATATTAACAACTTAATTTTAATTAGGATTTGTTTTTCTATATTCTAAGTAACAATAAGTGATTGTGCTTCTGGTAATAAATCACGTTTAATGTTTATCATTTTCGGTCTAAGAGTCGAAATTAAAGGATCCTAATTTATCAACAAATTATTTAAAACATCCTCTATTGTTTGATTGCCTCGATGATTTTCTGGCATGAAACATTCTGAAATTTCGGAATAACTTGTGATTTGCTTCTTGAGCATCTTCTGACAATTGTCCGATAGGTACTACAGCATTTTTGGCTATAGTTAACTAAATTGGCTATATTTTCAAGGTTTATAATTGACCCAGACGAAATAACTTGTAATATTATTGCAAAGCGTCTAATAAGATATTCGTCAACCCCTGTTATAGCTGATGAAGTTTCTGGGGAGGCAAACAATTTTTTTGCAGTATTTCCGTCTTTGTCTATTGGATAATTGTTCGCATGAATGAGAACGAGATGGTATACTTGTGGCTGTTGATGATGACGATGAAGGTAGGTCCTGGCTAACATCTTCAGGAACAATGAAATCCAAATTCAACCAGTTTTCATGCTTCTCCAGAAAATAATTGATATTCCTGTGGGACAAAATCCAGCGAGAGTACAAGCTACCACTGAATTTTCTTAATTTTTCCCGAATGCAGAACTTTGCGGTATTTGAATTTTGTTCCGGTCCAAACAAATTAATCCATGCTTCCAATGCCAGCTCATAATGTTTAAAAATTATATGATAAAATTGAAAAAATTGACGATTTATTGTAGGAACCATTGCACCTATGTCGCTCAAATACCACACACAAACTGAGTTTCATTGTTAATACTATTATGTTAGATAAGCATTATTCGGATTAATTAATGTAAACAAACATTGGTAAACAAAAGAAAACTTGCGTAAAGAAGACGCCAATATCAACAGAAATTATTTTCAATTAATTCTCAAGGCCCGGAAAATAAAAGAAAAAGAAAAAATCATTTTCTCGGAAAATAGCACCAAGTAGCAGAATCCGACTAATGGAAAAAAAAACTTCAAACCTTCTAGTTATTTACTGTGAAGGTAGTTTTTTGGGCGATTTTAAGTTTATTTTCACCGAAAAATCCCAGACGTTTGAAATAATCCCAAGTTTTATTTGCCTAAAATATCTTATTATTGATAAGTTGTTTTCCAGTAGGTGCACGATTAATTTAAGGCAGTACCTCAAACGGTGGATTGATTTAAAAATATGAGTTTTTAGAAAAATTTATGTTTCGATTCAGAATTTTTTATATAAGATTTGATTTCACAATTAATTTATCTATGGATTTTGTTGAATAGAAGTATAAAGTATAATTTAAGATCAAAATAAAGGACAAATTTAGTTATTAGAGAATTGGTCCAATGTCCAACAAATGCGTTGATTCGTTCCACTGTGGGGCGATACGCCGGGCCGCCGCACAGTGGTCTTAAGTTTCAATCAAGTCCCTGCTAACAAGAATAATATAAAAGTGGTCCCTGACCAAGAAAAGGTTGGGAACCCCTGGTCTAGGAGAAAGTATCTTATGCCTGGAAAACAAATAGTGTGTAAAAATACTACGGTTTACTTTGCATTTGCATTCGCCATTCCTATAAATTCCTTTCATTCATGCTATTATTTATTCATAATTTTTTTTTTAATTTGGGTGTATAGATGATGAGTGCGCATTTCAACCACTTTGTAATTATGGTTGAAATTGGGCTAGAAGTTGGGTGGTTAAAGTTAGGTCGAGGTGAATATATAAAATTGTCGCCTTGGTCTCGTTACTGGGTGACATGACTAAAGATGGCGGAAGTCGTGTGGTTAAGTTAAACTCAAGGTTTAAACTCAAATTCAAATTTGACGACACAGGCACCCTGAATCCCGGCTTTTCATCGAGTAACAGAAAATAGCTTTTGTCAAATCACCTCTTTTTCTAATATACTTATAAATAATTAAAAGATAAAAATAATTTTCGTTTTTGTATTGCTATATATTTTTCTTATCATAGGTTTTACTAAATTGAAATAATAGTAAATGATCAAAATAAAAGTTTAATGCATTGTTATGATAATTATGTAATTATATAAACATGTTGAAGGTATGTACCTAAAAACAAATACATATTTTTACAAAGAGTTGTTGGAATTGTACCCTTATATATATATATATATATATATATATATATATATATATATATATATATATATATATATATATATATAAATTATATTTTTTTATAAATTCGAAGCAATAAAAACAAAATGAAATTCGGAATAGACTTTTAAATGGCTGGCCATTTCCCAAACCGAGATAGGCGAGCCATTGTGAGGGGGGACGATATCAATTTTCGATAGCGGAGATGCGGGAGAACAGATGCCAGGGGCAGATAATGGCGGGACATCAGGTTGGCGGGCAATTTTTTCCCGCGCCCGCCAAACGGCGAGCCACGGTAATTGAGATTAATGTATTCATACGGAGCGGTTGCATAGGAGCCGCGGCTAATTGTGCCATAATAAATCGCCCCCGAGCCGCCGCGCACAATGCCCCCACTGCTAGTAATTAGTTTTAATAATAAACGGTCGTTTTACTTCCCACCCCCAAGCCAAATTGCATTTTATAAAATCCCCTTCTTTGCCGGAACCGTGCGAAATCCCTGAATCACCTTTCATTGCGAACAGGGTGGAATTCACCTGTCTTTTCTTTGTCGGCAATGTTAACAGGAATTTTTCAAATTAAATATTATTAATTCTATTTGTACAGACTATTCCTATGTAAATCTATTAAGAGCACACTCAGCCACTAGACGTCCTAAAAAACAAAACTGGAAGGAACCCACAAGAATGGCCATAACAAATTCGTAAGGGACAATGTTGGGTGGTGGAATGGTTCATTGGTGGATCACTAAAGGGTCTGAAGGTCCAGAGTTCAAATCCCGCTCGCTGGCAGACTTTTATTTAAATTTTTTAGCAGCCGGAGATGGATCCTATGGGATCTAGGAGCCTCCTGGAGATCACCCAGCCTCTATAAAGTGGGTACTTATAATAATGGGGAAAATATGGAAGTTGAGCGCGATCAAGGAAAAATTACCACCCTGTATAACTTTTGTACAAGAAACAGCACAGTCTATACCATGTATTGAACTCAAGACCCTCCAAGGGTAGTTGCGGTACTTTTTTTAAATAAATAAATACAATATTGCAAACGGTTTAGTATTCTAGCATATTTCCTGACTAATAAAACATACTTTTACATTATATTTACTAATATTTTTTTCTTTTCAGGTATTGTTTCTCAAGACCTTTTTTTGTGAGTATATAATTTCTAATATTAATATTTAGCATTGATTAATCATACATAATCCAAACGCAATTCCGCCATAATGACAGGTAATCTTGAATTGTACACTCTTAGTAAGTTATTTGATGTATAATATAAGCCTCCCTCAGCTGAACACGGGTCGGGCAAAACAATCTAGACCAGGCTCTTTCAAGGATTTTATTTTTGTTAGTAATATACGGATTACATCTTTATGAAACAGAAACTACTGCTACATTATAAAAAGAATTTATTGATTTATTAAAATTCTAAAAATACACCGATTAAAATAGCATTCAATTTATAGTATAGTTAGATTCTAATTACTTAATTAAAGAGTATTAATAAAGTTAGTATCTATTTTTTACAAAAGTACTTTTTTGCTGATTTTGTGATCATGGCCCCCCAAACCTAATGTTCTTTCTAACTTAAAATATATAGGCAACAAAAAATTGGTTCTCAGCTTTAAGAGTTGTGTGAGGAGCATAAACATTTATAAACGCAAGTAGTAAAAAGAGTGTTACCAATTATAATTTATATCTTTGGGCTAATTCCAGAGGAAAGAATGGTTTCGTTAAAGATCGTTGAACTTAACAAGGAAGTTCAACAACTGCAAAAATCGGTATTGTTAGGGAATAGGAATATTGTGGGGAAGTTTTTAACTATTCAGCTTGATCACAGTGTGTTTAGGCCAATCATCTGGCACAATTGCTGAAAGTAATAACAATGATGTATAGTTCACTCGATGTCTCTCCTGATGGAATTGAAGGACGTTCATCACTTAGGAAGGAACTTCAGAATGCTATGGGTTTTAAAGAAAGACCAAATAGAAAAACAGGTGCAATTCGGATTCAGGATAGAAAGTAAAAACACGGAGGATGACTGAAAGATATATGGAAGAAAAGAAAAAAAAGTTGAAACAAACGTAGTCCAAAGTGGCTCGATCGTAAATAACAACAAGAGAAAGATGGAGAAGGAAAATGGAGGTAAAAAAATAATTCTTTAAACAATGATAAACTACTTGTTAGAAACCCATATTTAATGATCTTAAAACCTATTTAAAATTTATTATTTAGGTTCACACTAATACTTTTTTCCATCACTGTAAACCCTTAAGAGGACATGCGACGTGTGTTGGAGCATCGGTTTGAAATAAATAGTCTACACTATTTAAGGAATCATTTATTTGGCCTCCACCCAAACCATTTTTCATCTCCATATTTATAAAGTCAACTAATAATTATTCAAGATAATATATAAATACGTTTACGTGATATAATATGTTATGAAATTTTACCTTTTGCGTGAAACAAAGAGAACATGCGTCATTTTTAAAAAGATACTGTCATTTTTATTGTCTCTCACCCAGGTACCTCCATTTCTCAGTTAATGGTACTTACTTTCAAAAAACTAAACTTGCTGAGTAAACTACATTTCCAAGCTATAAATATTATATGATCGCAGCTGCTAGGTGAGAAAAGTCCTTGTCATGATTTTGTCCCGTTAGTTCTGTCTCCTAGCTACTTCCTATTTTCCTGAAAGTGGTTTATTGCCGAACATATTATTTACATTTTTCCAGCCACCATTTATCTTTTTGAATATACAGAGGTACGTTGTATTTGAAAGGGTCAATCCTTCTTTAATGTTCAAAATGTAGTTCTTAAGAAAAAAAAAATCATAAGATTTGTCCGATAAGCCGATTTGTATTTTTTAAAAATAAATTTATTATCTTGTAAGAAAAATTATTATTTATCAATATTAAAAAAATTAAGGGTAGAAAGACATTATTTTTAATGAACCACATTACAATAGTTTATGTGCATGATTGAAGAAACATTAAATCTATTTAAATACCGTTGAATAGACTTTATCTAATGGACACTATACTGATAGAGTTGTAGTGCTCTGAGGGAAACTTGAAGGCTCTTCCAAACCTATTTAAGAATACGACAGAAGCGTGAGGTGCTTAGAGCTTAATGAAATTGGCCAGAAGTTGAAGTATCGCTCTCCGGTGAAATGGATACCTGGTGGGCCTCTCCTCCGAGCATCTTAATCAATCGCCTCTGTCGGTTTCAATTTGATCAAGTGCGTGGCCCGCTAGTGCTTTCCAACTAGTTGAAAAACCTTATAGTGATCAAATCTACTTAATGGCATTAGTTTACACTTGTATCGGTGTTGGCTATTAATGCAACTACAACTAGCTAGCTTATAGTTAAGGATCAAATTTTAAGTAATCCTTCTTAAACAGAGGTGACATAATAAGGAAAAAAATTACTGCCCGATCGTTATACATTACGGCGTATATGTACACACTTACATATCTACATACGTATAAGTGTATTTATATATGTAAATACATATTATAGAAATGTTGGGTAAAATTGTCCATCTTCTTCTTCTTCTTCCTGTGCCTTATCCGATTCGGTCATAGTTTATTAACTTACTGACCTTAATTTTATTGGCGGCACTTCTAAATAATAATCGCCAGTTATGAGATCAAACCAAGGTCCCATGCATTCTTGGTTTTTGATCGTAAATGCGATTTCGTGATCTTTTCCGACACTACTTAACACTTCAATTCTCCATCGGCAAGTATTAATTATTTTCCTTTATTAAAGCATGTAAGCGGAGGGCTCAGTGGTAGAGCGCTGAGTTGCCAAGCCTAAATCCTGGTTCAAATCCCGCTGCATGCAAGACTGTTATTTAGTCGGTTAGCAGCCGGAGATGGATCATATGAGATTTATGACCCTCCCGGGGCTCACCCAGCCTTTATACAGTAGATACCTAATATAAGGGGGAAATCTAGCGGTTGAGCGTTATCTAGGACAAACTACCATGCACAAACGTTGTCCATGAAACAGTACAGTCTCTACCATGTACTGAACCCCAGACCCGTTCACGGGTTGTAATGGTACGGATTACCTTCCAACTAAGGTAAAGCAGTCCATAGAGGTTGAGTGTGCTCCAAAAGGGTATCTAGATCTCACAGATTCGTTTTTCGGGATAAATAATTTGCCTACCACATCTTGTTCCGAACTCACTAGAACTTCACTATGAATTGATAGTAATCATATGAACAACGATAATATCGTTTGGGTAATAACTATTTCCTGTATGAAATTGGGTAGACCTTTCAGTATATTTACATTCCGTCCATTTTAATGCTATGCAAACACATTTTACGGGGAGTAGGTTTGTTTTAGAGAAAAAGCATGGAGGAAAAGCTGGAGAAATTATGCAGCTATTTATTAATTCACAATAATTATAATTCAAAAATATCCTCTCATACGGGTTTCCTCATCGGTTTTTATACAGAGTCCGGATAATTAAATTATATTTGAACTTAGAATAATCAGCGATGTTATAATTTTAATGTTGGTATAAATAATAATGCAAAGTGGGACGTGTTATTTCAATGTTTATTAATAATATAATGTTATACGGTGATATTTATAAGAAAACAAAGACTATTTCCTCAGCTTACATCATAATATTATTTAATAGTGTTTTGTTATGGTGTAAACAGTTGTTAATTAATATGATCCATCTCCGGCTGCTAACAGATTCAGTAGAAGTGGGATTTGAACCAGGATTTTCGGCATGGCAACTCAGTGCTCTACCACTGACCGCCTCCTCTCCAAAGAATAAACAATTTTTTTTTTACTTCCATCCGGATTAGTTTCTCCTCTATAAAACATATATTATTCATAGCCTAAAACCTGTTAATCATACTAAGAAAAAAAAATCTTTAAAGATGAACCTTTCGCCCGTCTAGGGACTACAATGAAGGGACATAGAAGTCGGTATCTCTGACAGTGAGGAGATTACACCTCAAGCAGTGGCGCTTTGGGAACCTCAACATCGTAAATATCTCCTATCTCAGAGAGCCTTACACATTCCCTATACCAACCTTATAAATATTTTCAACATATTTATGAAATATTGTATGTCTTGAAGATCCCACCGTTCTTTGTAAGTTGATGTTTTTGTTATTTATACTGGCTTTGTGTCATTTATAGCCGAAACAAACAGGCTTCTATGATAGTATACCGCAATTTCTAATTAACTGTTCTTTCAAATTAATTCACTCAAGATTTTTTCTTCCCATAAACCTTTATTAGAACGCAAAGTGATTTAATTGTTATTTCTTCATATAACACACATGGCGTCTTCAAAATAACAACGCCATAACTCAAAAAACCTAATTTTTCAATGGAGTTATTTGAAAGTTCCATGTGAGTTAAAAAAAATAAAGAAATGGATATTGATAAAGCAAAAAATACCTAACGTAATGATCATATTTACATTCTTTTATTCACCATTAAATAAAATATTTCGGAATTGGTAAAGCAAAGCAATTCAATTGTAATGGTGGGATTGAAATACCTTTATTTAAACACTTGAAACTTTTTTTTAATTTTAACTTATGTCAATATTTACCTAAAACGTCAAGTTCAAACATAATACGCTCATAATATGATATAAAAACATGTGGGAAATGGAATATCAGATATGTCGTTCCTGAATTAAAGATCCTCAATCCAATTGCAACTGAAGGCTTGACTCAAAAATGCTAATTTTTTAATTATATCGTTCTTTTCAAGGAGCGATATGGATATGGATATGTAAAATATATTATCATACAAATAACATTTTTGTATAGTTTTTAAATCAGTATTTGTTTGCTTTTGTTTACTGTCTGAGTCTTGTTTTTTATTGCCATCTACAAAAATATATACAGTTTTTTTGTTTATTTATTATTTATAAGTATTTAGGCTTATGTCATTTTTGTCCTGAGTTGATTTATATCCTTCTGAACTATGGCATATTTAACAATGATATAATTCAAAATTTGGCATTTTTAAATCAAGCCTTCGGTAGCAATTATATTGGTTGGAGCTTTTTAATTCAGGAACGCCATACTTCAAGTGCATTTATAGGTAATTTCTCAATTAAATACCTTTTCTGTCATTTATTCTATGGCATTCGCAAATTTGGACATGATTTATACATTTCAACTATGACCGGCCCAGTTTTTATTTGAAAACTGAGTGAAATGTTAACCGATCACTATTTTCACATTCAAGTTTATTTCTGATATTCTACACTTAAGGGTTCCTTATTTTATATTCAAAATTTCCTAGCTAGGTTAAGGCATGGCCAAAACTTGGACGGTAGTTAATCTCAAATCAATTAACCGAGCTAGAAGCTTGAAGCTTATGGGTAAGCACTTGAGAATCGCTTAATAAGTTGTTGCTAAGTTACGGTTAACGTGGAAGCCGGTAGTACATCCTGCAGCCTTCTATACAACATTACCTAAAGTCCATAAAAAAGTACTTAGTTACGATTATAATGTTAGGGAAATTAGTCAACGTGGTTAAAATGGATAACTGACAACTTAAGTAAATTGGGTGGTTGTTTTGTCATTTAACGTCACATAATGGCGAATCGGACGACGCTAGAGAGGAATCCAAACAATTTTTCTATAAAGACCACTATTTCCGTCCACTTCGACTTCATTGCTAGCTTTAACAAGTCATAAGGCCACACCTGAAAAATGCGACACCTCGATCTTGGGCATAGTAGATTGTTATACTAACCTGTTCACCACAAGTGACCCCATGATTTGGATGGTATTCACACCACAATAAGATACTCCATTGTTTGCTTCTGCACATAACAATATAAACATATGTATGTCCTTAAATACATAAACATAAGTTATTATATTACAAAACAAATTAATATCAATAGCCATGATTAGAACTTTTTAGACGATCTGACCCCTCGATACAGGTTCGTCACTACGAAATAATCTATTTTATGTAACGCAGTATATACTTATCAGTTGCACATAAAATCCGTGGTCAGGAGACGATTATAGATCTCACTCAGCTTTTATAAAAACTTACAGAATTCCAAAAAAAATCTGTCGATTAATTGAGGGCAATTTCTAGTATATAGCATCGTCAAGATAGTAATCATTTGAATATAATACAAAACCCTTTATAAATATGGATGACAGATATCAAAATTTAAATGAGTCGATTCACGGAAGCTGAGAAAATAAATGATTTGTCTCCCACTGGCGGGATAAAACTCGGGACTTAGAGATTAGTGACCTAGGACCCTATGAACTCTGTTAAAATTCGCTTTGTTTATAAATTACTTTAGTCACTGAAAAAAGAGTCGATGACAAGTCTTTTCAACATGAAAACTTGTTGGTTATTTTACATTAAAAATTTATAAACATAATGAATTCATAACCCTTAGTACAATCTTGTACTAAATTATTACTGCATTGAACAAACGGAGCGTAGAGTTATCATTTCAAGTCATGTTGCAACAGGTGGTTACCCATGCATTCATTGTTAATGATTTAGTGATAGATCAATTGAGTTACCCCCCCCCTCCCCATCATGTTCTGTTTAATAATTGTTACAGTTATCGATTATTCGCAACACTCACATTGTGTTTTCTGATATCCTCGCACTTAATCTTCTTCCTCATACTGAATCCTTTGTTCTGATTCTAAGATACCATGCAATTATAATAACAATATATATTGTACTGCATTAATAATTGTAATAAATTTAAAAGTAATTCTTTGGTATCAGAATCGTTGTAGGATCCTTTACTGCTTTCAATTTCTATTTTAAAATTTAAATAATAAATCACCTTTAATCTCCGACGTACCTCAACGACTTCCTTTCCTCCTGTATCGTTTAATAACATCCCAATGATTCCTGTAGAACATGTCCAGTACTTAGGACTACACCTTGACAGAGTCTTAACTTGGAATCCTCATACTAGACTGAAACGATAAGAAACAGCTAACCGTTTCAGGAACCTTCAAAATTTACTAGACTGTCGCTCTAAGCTCCCAACTAATTACAAAAGACTCATCTACATGACAATCATTAGACCCATCTGGACTTACGTAGTAGATCTTTGGGGCTCCACTAAGCCATGGAATTCCTCTCGTATTCAATCCTTATAATCCAAAATCCTTCGTAAAATCCTCAGTGTGTTACGAACAAAGTAATCCATAATGACCTTTATGTCCCATTTGCTGCTGATTTGGCCCGAACCCGGTATCTATCCTTTCATAACAAACTTCATTTCCACTCAAACCCTCTAGTTTCAAACTTAGCTTCCTCTTCAATTCCCGATAATCCTCCGAGGCGTCTGAGAAGAAGATGGCCACGTGACCTTCTTAGTTGAACATGCGATTTGAGTACTACCAGTGGGTAGTTTCTCTACTTGTCATTATGTATCACTCAGCCAATTTACTTGTTATATTATTGTAATATAGTTGTAAATATCAATAAATAAATAATATAATAATATTTTTAAAAATCCTTTAAAACTGAAACAGCACACACTGCCTACAAAACTTCTCAACTCAAACTACAAAAACAGGTCGTAATGGGTTTTAAAAGGAGATTATAAAAAGTCATGCTGCAGAGTTGTGATTCCGCTTGTATCCAATCATTACAGTCCGAAATACTCAACTCTCCATACCTTTTCGCAAGTAAAATCATGTAGAAGCCATGCCAATTTAGCATAAACCATTAAAATAATAATAGTATAAACAATAATATTGTTTAATTTTGACAAAGGAATTAAAAACTCGCTAAAAAACAATTTAAAATGCACCTTCAGCGCTGAATTTTGATATATCTCATTTCAGAACCATTGCACAATGAAACTAAAGATATTATAACACTTTTGAGCAACCCATTCTCTTTTTTATTTGGACATATACTTTCATGATTACCATAAAACAAAACATCTAAAAAAGAACTGTATGACTACAGCCTAAGGGTCTTGGGTTCAGTACATGGTCGAGACTGTACTATTTCGAAGACAACGATTGTGAAGACAGGTGATTTTCCGAGACCATGCATAACAGCCTGGCTGTATCCCAAACAAATTTTTTTATTGTTACTTTTCTTATCTTACTGATTCCTATCTTACATTCTTCAATCATGTCTTTTGGACATTAGTGAATGGGCTTATAAAACCATAATATATGAATTCTTACTTAGAAGTATATTTCAATCTCAATGTTCCCAATCTCTTCAATCCCATATCTCACACTTTCAAGAATGGTGTCAAATTTGGAGGATTAAAATAAATCCTAACAAATCCCATCAAATTACCTTCACACTTCGTCGTAAATCTACGAATTCCTGTCCTACTGTATCCTTTAATAATATTCCACTGAACCCTGTCGAACAGATACGTTACCTAGGACTCCATCTGGATAAACGTTTCACTTGGAATCCTCATACAAGACTGAAAAGACAAGAAACTGCTCGACGTTTTCGCCTACTTCAACATTTACTGGACAAACGCTCTAAGCTCCCAATTAATTACAAAAGACTGTTTTACTCATTTACATGACAGTTATCAGACCTATTTGGACATACGGGGTTGAGCTTTGGGGCTCTACTAAACCATCCAATTCATCTCTTATCCAATCCTAACAATCCAAAATCCTTCGTAAAATCCTCAATACTTCTTATTATGTCACAAACAAACTCATCCATCATGATCTTAATATCACATAAGTTACTGATTTGGCCCAAACTAGATACCTATCCTTCCATGACGACCTCCATACACACTTGAATCCGCTAGTCTCCCAACTTGCTTCCCATACTATTCCTGATAACCCTCCGAGGCGTCTGAAAAGAAGATGACCTCGAGATCATCTACTATAGAACTTTATTGGAGTGCTACCGATGGGTAGTTTTTCCACAAGTGTTTTTCATGGCATATTCTACATATTAGCACATTTACTTGTTATAATAGCATTATAGTCGTAAATATCATTAAATTAAATAAAATAAAAAAATCTCAATGTTAGTTTTCTATCATATAAAAATGGAAATCTATCCTTATTCTTGCCTCTCGTGCCATTTTATTGTAATTTAAGTGACACAAATTCTGCTGATTTAACTATTTAAATTGTTGTATTTGACACGTATGGGTAGATATATAAAGATACCACAAATATTGAGCCCGGAAATGATCGTTAATAGTTTAACAGTTACATTACATATATAAAAAATATTTAACAACTGTACTTGTGTACATAATAACTCATTCTTATATGTCACTATGTGGATATTTTTTGGAGTACGATATTCTAGTATCATTTATGGATGTCGGATGTGTTCGCACCTGGGTCAGATGTTTGTGCAAGATTCTCTGGATCAGGCTCAACTAGAACGCCTTGAAAAATAATCAGACCATTTTTTAAGATTTGGAACAAGAACGGATGGTCGCACTTCATGTCGTAGGTGATCGTCATGGAACGTTGCGCCATGACAATTCCAGTTGCTGCCGTCGCTTCAGTGCCTTTTTCGTTAACCTCAATGAAGGCTTTCTGAACTACCTTGCTGATGCTCAGGGACCGATCAGTCATCACGGAATAATCCGCCTTGTCAGAGAAGGCAGTAGGCATTTTCCGCGAAAGCATTGCACCGAGATCCATCGTTTTTTCAATCTTAAACCTAGGCAACATCAATTTCACAGTATGAGTGGACAATCCCTTAGTCAAATCAATAGATTTCAGTTTATTTTCCAATCCTGATAACCCATCTAGTTTATTCGGCAGAACGATGATCATGCTAAAAGTTTCTTCAACGTATGGAAGGCTAACAATGTTCGCATCTAATTGCTGGCACTCCTGGAATAGGAATTGTTTACAGGCAACCATCATTTTTACGTTTACACTTCTTTTAGAAGTGACTTGAAAAGGCATATCTGTTGTAAGTGTCTCATCAAATTTCGTCTTCCATTGAGCGTAGAAGTGTATAGCGTTCACCATCACTAACCTAACATCAGGATTTATGGAATCTTTCGGAAGAAGTTCTTTGATCTTATGGTTCGTTTTTTCTTCCGCCCATTTATTTACATCAAGCCTGGATTCCTCAAGAGTGTTCTTGAAGTCTTTCCCGTCAATTTCAGACAAAAAATATTCATTCGTCATGGATTTGAAGTTTTCCTTTATTTTGAAACTCTTTTCAACAAACAGCCCTGTAGCAATTTGCAAACTAGGATTCCCAAGATTTTTTAACATGGCTTTGTAGTTTCCCAGTACTTCTTTATCGTTTTTCGCATGATGTAAGACTTTCGCGATTTCATTTGCAGTTTCACCGTGAGCCCCTTCCAACGTCATAGCTAACAATATTTGAAGGCCGATTGGAGAAAATATTAAATTTTCGCCGTCACTTCGCAATCCCTCATATAGTTCTAAAGCGAACATTTTATTCGAAACATTTAGTCGATTTTCAGATAAATCCATTGTGCTTTGTATGGCAAGCAACAAATTATGGATTATTAAAATTATTGTTAGCATAATTTAAGCATATGGTGTCTCCATAGCAAAGCAAGCTGAGTATAAAAATTGTGTTCCTATTAATAGTGTTAGCTTGTTTTAACAGAACTGGAGATAGATTCAAATTATATTACAGACGACGAAATTCATAAATTTTATTGAAAGGAAAAACTTTTAACCTAGAATACCTTTTACATAGATGTTATATTTTATTACTTATAAATCTTTTATATGTATGTGCTGTAAGTATTGTATATCAGCATAGTTTGTTAGTTTCTTCGTTTGTTTAACGTCACATTATGCTACTTTGGCTACTCTAACAACGTTACAGTAGAAGTTCTAAACTTTACCAACCAGAAATAATTAGGATAGGGATCTTTAATGAGTATCTGATACCGCTCAGGCGTATCGGGGGGGCCATTTTACGTCCCCTTCGAAGGGCGTAGTAACAAAGGATTTTCTACTCCCCATAAAATATCCTAAGGCCACCTGCCTAGCTATATGATCATGAGTAGAGCAATTGAGATTAGGAAACAGCTGATGGGAATGTAATATATATATCAACATCAATGCAAAAACTGAAACGCGTGTACATACATAACAGATTGACAACTAAAATATAAAATAAGGTAAACTGAATACTTGAATTTCAACATAACCATATAGAATATAATTATGTTCAAGATAAGTGGTATATTATTGTATGTATGCAATTGAGCGTCGATTATTAGAATTTTGATTATTGGAAAGTTCTTTTATCCGAAATGATTCCGCGATAAAGATACAAGGATGTGTGGCCGTTGCCATTCCTAGAAAATATGTTTAAAGGGTATTTTCTCTAGAATTTGTAGAACTTTTTTTATTACTTATAAATATATTTAAAAGAATAAGGGACTTATGTATATAACAGAAAAGGAACTTCCTTTGTTCCACAACCTTGTTTAATGAAAAACATATGTAAATACATATTTTTATTAATGTATATTCACTTTTATTATAAACGGAAATACATTTTTACAGACGTATATTTTTTTAACTTGCATGCAACACAAACAATAGTGATTTTATCAAATTTTGTTTATGATAAGTAAGGTTGATGTAAATTGCCTATACGTATTCATTGTTTAAAAAAATAGAGTCTTAATATAAGGGTGGTTTGTTTGATGCGTGTACTAAAGCATTTTTTTTTCATTATAATTTAACCTCAAATATTCCTTGACGCGTACTCAGTTTATGTCGAATCATACTTTATAGTTCTCTTATAAAAGAGGAATATACTCGGAATACACCTGAACTTCTAGAGACGTCGAAGTGAACGAAGGCAGACCTGATTTAGTATTCGAGTAGGGCGAGGCTCACGCATGAGATATCTGCCCTGCGAACCCGCAGACCTCGCCGGAGAGAATTTCGCCGACAGACTCGTAAAGCAGTGGAAGGCAATTGGGCCAGCCGGGTTGTAAAAACATTTCATTTGGGCCGACCTAAGCCGGGGCAAGGCCCAATAAAGTCCGGCGTCTGTTCCTTCCACATTGGCCCTTAGCTTTATTATTTTCAGATTAACTCTCATCTTCCACCACGGCTTTCGATTTATGACAATATAATCTTTAAGAAATTCCCCTGTTATTACAATCCATCAAAATTGGAACATAGATAAAAAATAATCGGTTAAGAACGGACATATTGGAATCCAGCTATGGCTGGTAATAAAGTTATTCCTTCATATGTGTCGGGGATCAACTCTTAACTCAGGAGACACTCCTGAGTCACACTCAGGCTTCCTAAGAGGGTACTCATGAGATAATCGTAGCGGTTGAACTTGAATGCTTATTCCGATACCTATTATGCAGTGTATATTTGGAATAATCTCCACTTTCTCCCAAAATATTAAACCTAAGACCCTAATAAACTACTTTTATTTTTTTATTATTTATTTTTATTTTTAAACTTGTGGGCAATAAGTATTAGTGCTAAATAGTTAAAATACTACTGGTATTGTTACATTAATAATATTATAGTACTTGGCATCCTCGACAGTTTTTTTTTTTTCGGTTTCTGGCCTTCTGTTTTCACTTCGGAAGGCCTTATACTTTAAGGTCCTTTTAAACATCTTGTGTCCACCGCCTTTATTTATTAATAGATGAATTGAATCTACATTAACATAATTATATTTATAATTGTAATTTATAGACGAAACTCTATACTCACATTTGTTCTTCATAATTAGTACGATTTCCCGCCAGCATAAACTTATTTACAAAACCACCATTTTTTTCATAAATTAGTCAAATACTGACTTAGGATTTAAATAATAGTGAAAACAACTTTTAACCCGGCAACGCAAACAAAATATCTTGTGACCCTAAAATAGAAGATGTAAAATAATGTTTAATATCACACGTTGAAATCGTCAATTTTGTAGATACATTTTTATGCCACTGAGGCGACTTAATAATGCAGTATTGTATAATAAATATTCTAAATTTTTGTATTATATTTAATATTATATTAAGAATACTTAATTCTTCGCTACGCGTTTTATCAAGAATCGTGAAAGATATTGTATTTCCAGAAAGGGAAATGTAAGGGAAATCTTTGAGAACAGGCGTCAGGGAATCGTAGAAGTTGAGTGACGGATGCAAATAGGATTTCAGCTACTGCGTTATTAACGTCAAGTTATTATTCATTAATGTTATTCACTTTAAATCATAATATTTATGTATTTGCTAAACTTGCCCTTAGTATATATATTTTTTCTTTTTCGTTGTAATCCTTTATTCTTAAGGATTTATTCATTTTTAGTTCTCTAGCTCTTTCCAGGCATTATGGAGATGTATAAGAGTGTGCTGAAGAAATATTATTCATTTGCTAGTCTTAAAAGGCTGGCTAAATAATGCTTATCGTTATTGCATTAGATACTTAATCTTAACTATACTTAATTTATTTAATATCACTCATTTAACGCTAATATGACTATTAAAATGATGGTACAGTACTAAGTCCTAAATGTTGGCTCTATAGGTTTAACGGTGGTAGGGATCTTTAACGAATAGCTGACACCGAAAAGGGTCGGGCTACCCGTTTTACTCTTCCGAAGGATGGCTTAACCAAGAATTTGTTCCTGGAGACACCTTCCGGGCTATGAACCCGCGACCTTGGGCATAGAAGGTTGTCATAACAACTACGCGCAGGTGACTATAGGACCTGTTTTGCAATTTGACCCTTGCAGTTGAGACAAGTCACCTCCTTGCAAAACCGTTGTCTTAGGAACAGAAGAGCCTCTACAATGTACTCAACCCAATTATCATCTTGGATTATAGTGGTACAGATATTTTGGTCTTTCTTCCAGCCCCTTCATTCCTCCCGTATTTTTTCTGGATAATTCTTTCTATCCCTTCCTGAACTGTCGGACTATATGAACTGAGATATATTATCTGTATCGACCAACGAAATAACTCTTCCACTATTTCCTATCGTCGTAACACCTGCAATGCAGTGTAGGTAGCACTTCATTCCCCATAATCCTTCAAGCAGGGCACTGAGGATCAAAGTAGATATTGGATGAAATATCCCTTACCTAATATTTATTTATCTACTGCACTCATTCCATCTTTCATTTTATTTGTCTTCCTACCTTCCTTATCGACAAGACAATTTTCCAAGAAGTCTAATAATGTGCATACACTACCCTTGCAGTATAGCACCTGTAATCTCCAGTCTTTGGTCCTTCAGATGATATGATCTATATTGATGTGAACTATCCAACATTACACGTTTCAGGAAATACTACTCTTGGGCAATATTTAGAGAATATATGAAATATATATTTACATAATGTATTAAAATAATGAACAGGTATTTTGGATGATTGATGCTGTAACAATATTTCGACATCAATATGGCGTGGCACAAGTAATAAAGCGGCAACAAATAAATTTACTGTAAAACTATGAAGGAACAGCCAGGAGGAACAGCTAATGTATTTTTTTTTAATACATTCAATAACAATACATTTGATTCAAACATGATAGTGATGGTGTCCAATTGGACTAAGTGACTAGCACACTTTTTTTTCGTTGCTACTTCCTCCATTTCGGCCTTTTATTTTATCTTAAATACAGTCATATTTTGGGAGCGAGGTGGCTCGGTATGTAGAGTGATGCGTTTCGTGTGCTCACTCAGCCGTTGTAGGTGAGTACTCTTAATTGTGGGAAAACTGGCCGTTGAGCGTGATCTGGGGCAAATTATCTGTTCTAGTTTGTACCTACTATCCCGTGTACTGAGCCGAAGGAGAAAAACTAGAAGGTTTGATTGGTTCATGATTATCATGAAAGGATTGAAAACAGGTTCGGGCCTAATCCTTAACAATTGAGGCTTTAATGTCTGTATAGATGACTTAGCTCATGTTAAAGTAAGGAGCATTGAGGATCCTAGTGAACCCCTTTTATAATCCGTGAGTCCTAATAGGTCTTATAATATTATAATAATGAGTCTTCTATAATTAATCGGGAGTTTCCATGTTAAAACTATATATTTTTGTACATTAATAAAATAGAATAGAAAAATAAATTAATTCTGGGATCAGGGCCCTTTAGAATAACAGAGATGACCCAAATTAAATAAATATATATCTGCCCAAAGGCCTACATCAAAATAAAACAATAATTACATAATATCTAAAGTGAATAACTAAACAGGTATGTTTTGGTAGAAAATCAGAAAATTTGATACAAAATAAAAATAAAAGAACAGACAAATTTACAATAAAGAGAAATAAGCT
Organism: Troilus luridus; assembly: GCA_964056705.1. Taxonomy (NCBI): domain Eukaryota; kingdom Metazoa; phylum Arthropoda; class Insecta; order Hemiptera; family Pentatomidae; genus Troilus; species Troilus luridus. The sequence goes on from OZ057414.1 coordinate 50,942,119, forward strand.
TATGGAAACATAAGTGAATAAAAATAGCATCTAATAATAAATTAAAAAAAATGATATCATTATGAGTGAGGAATATTTACAGTAGTTCATCAATAGATCAAGTTGAATATATCTATAAATTATTTATTGATTATAAAGCATCTGATTGGGAATTTAGAAGATGTAGGAAAAGTTTGGATTTAAATGAGGTTAAAGAAGACGCATGACGGATATCCAGAGGGAATGAGTTCCATAGAGAGATAGAACGGGCTAAAAAGGAGCGCTCAAAAGTTTTGGTTCTATGGGAACGGATATAAAGATCAGAAGGGAAGAGATCTTGTGCCCTGGGATTGGAAAGAGGATTTAAATTGTTGGAGGCTACAGAAATAAGATGGATGTTGTGAGTTGATAGTTTGATATGAGAAAGAACTAAAGAAGTAAAGTCTATACTATAGATTTTTCATTAAAAACGTGGCGATTGTTTCACATTTTTATTTGTTTAAGCGGAATTTCGGTTTTCCGAACTATTGATTATCTGAATTACATTAAATGCCATTAGTTAGGATAACCGGTGCTATACTGTATTGAAATATCAGATCTTTGTTTGAACTATTATATTGTTTGGAACGGGGTAGCTCAGTGGTAGAGAGTTGTCATTCCGAAGGTCCGGGGTTTGAATCCGGGTGTGGGAGATACTTTATGTAATATGTTAACAGTCGGTTAAGGAACATGTGGGATCTGTAGATCCTGGCTTACCCAACCTCTATAAGGTGGCTACCCTTAATTGGAGGATAACCTAGCGGTTGAGCGTTGACCTTGAAGGAGTACAGTTTCTACCACTGAATACTTGTAGTGGTGGAGGTTTTTTAAATTTGTTACCACGTTCTGCTTATAGTTCTGTGACCACAAGAGTATGTTTTTAACGACTTGGAGCAACAAACTACCATTGGGGACAGTAGAATAAAAACCATTTTCTTTTCCATTAGTAAGATTATTCGCTACCTCTACTGAAAGAACGCCCTCCCCCGATATTGTTGTATTGGTCCCTCCTTCAAGCGATGGAACTCTCCCATTGTGTCCCGCGCTGCCCACTCCTTTATTATTAACCCACAATTCGGAGTAATATTTTCTGTGTGGGGGGTCCTTCCGTACTGGCCAATTCCATCAAACTGCCCTCTCACTGTTTTAATGTTTCATAACTCGAGTGGCCCTCGTTACAGAGTTTAGCGCACAAGCTAAACTGGATGAAATAAAAAAAACAACTTTATATGAAATAAATCTACAACCCCGGTGAACAAGTCGAAACTGAATCGTGTGTCATAAATGGAGTTGTAATTTTTGCAAAAACTCCTTTTCAAACCAATGTCTGACTTGGATCCTTATTCCACATACGAAAATGACATGATTCCACTTCTTTTTTTTTTGCAATAATTTATTTAATGAAATTTACAACTGTATTAAAATAATACAACAGTTAATTAAAATGATTGTTACATATTAGCATGAAAGACAAGTAGAGAAACTACCCAGTGGCAGTGCTCAAATAACAAGTTCAACTTAAAAGGTCACGAGGCCACCACGCCTCGGAGGATTATGAGGAATTGAAGAGGTAAATCTAGAAACGAGTGAGTTTGAGTGAAAATTAAGATTGTCATGATAAGATTGATATCGGATTCGGGCCAAATCAGCAACAAAAGGGACATTAAAGGGCATTATGGATTCCATTGTTACTTACAAATTAAGGAGCCTTTATTACAAGAAATTATTTTTGGAAAAAAATTGGACTTACCCAATTATTCACGGAGATGTAATACAAGACTATGGAAACTAATTTAAACTAATATTAATTATACTTAATTCAATAAAAGTTAAATAATATGTATTTTCACAATGTTAAGTAATATTTAAATAAAATATAAAAACATTTGTCGTATTTTATATACAGAAATGAAAACAGGTAGTAATACATTTGGTCAATTTAAAATATGCTAAAGGTTGTATATCGATTATATGAGAATATTTCATCTCATTGTTTTCGGCTTAATAAATATGTATACATATATATGTAGACATAGATTAAAATACACACACGCACACAAAAGAAACAGATAACCGATGAGCTCGAATTAAGTCAGGTGTATGGCAGAATTTATTAGTGAAATTGTGTTGACATGTCTTTATTACCATACATGAATATCGTTTGTTATTCAATGTAAAATGTTAAAATGTATTAAAGGACTGTTAATCAATTGCATTGTAATAGGTACGGTTTACTTTATATTTACCATTTGATAGTATGTGCCATCAAACCTAATGTTTTGTTTATAGCAAATATATGTATATGATAATATGTATGTATAATGATAATATGTATGTATATGATAAAATAAATATTTTAAATTTCGATTTAAAAAAACTAAATTTTAGACAGATGACATTCATCGACTGAATCTCTTCTTAACAAGGGGATAGATCTGATTAAAGGAGTAAAAAAATGCAGATATCTGAAACATACTATACAGGGGAATAGGTAGAATAGGTGAATAGATATATTCAGGGGAACCAGCCTTTTCAGGTAGGACCCTAATAGGGCTTAAGAATTATCAAAGAATGTATGCAACTAGAAGTCGTTCTCCTGGAACGCAAAAATAAATTATAACACTGTAAAAACAACGGAATGTCACTTCACCAGTGAATGCCTCTGAACTATAGTTTCAAATATCTGGAATGAAGAATTATAAACAAAATCATGGGACCTGTTCAGTCTGTAGACGAGTTGGAAACAGCGAAGTAATAGAGAAATCTACCAGAAAATAGAAATAATCATGAATATTATGATGAAGAGAAGGGTGACTATACAGAATGAATAGTCAGATTGACTAAGAAACTATGTGACAAAAGAAATAAAGAAATATTTGGAAAAGTTGAATAAAAAAGAGTCCCACTTGCTAGAAGGAATAGAATTTGGAAGCAGAGTGAAAAATCTCGAAGTGTCCCAAGATTAGTAAAGACTTGTAATGGTTAGACAAAAGCTGAACAAAGGATCGGAAGAAGAGTGCTAATATACGCACGAGGGAATATTGGAGATAGATAACTCTAGGAGAAGAAAGGAAAATAAAGTTGTACCATGATCAGAAGTGGCTGGTTCGTTTATTCGTTGTTGTCTCGTGAACGCCGAAGAACGGCATACATAAGGATTCTCTGCTACAAAAAAAAAAAATCAAAGGCCACCTGAAGGACTTCGAATACGCGATCTTTGGCATAGTAGGTTGTTATGCTGATCTCTTGACCACGATACGACGTCAATACGGAAATTAAAGGAATTTGATATAATATACAGGAAAGGGACAGTGGGACAGTGACTAATGATCTGTGTATGTATGCAATTGTAAGTTCAGGAGTTGAGAGTTTTTTCAGTTGTTCATTGTTTGTTATTAGACTGTTAGCAACACCAAAATCCAATAATATTCATGTATTATTTTTGATATAGACGTATAAATGGAGATGTTCCAACACATTTTCAGAAAGAAAGCTGAGATGTTATAATGCATTATTTAAAAAAAAAATAAAAGTATGTACTACACGTTGCCAAGGAAACTCACAACCAATTAGTATCAAGTATAGTGCAAGATGGAAGGCGAGAAGAAATTCAATATTGATAAGACTCTTAGGTGAAATGGGGGGGGGGGGGAGGGTCAATAAATCAGGGAAGGAAGATTGAGCCCTCAGTCAGTGGAAACAGCGACACGGAATACGAAAGGAGGCTTTCAAATCATGGCTCGCTCCGGAACGGTTTGTCTTCCTCGTCCTCCCTCCCGCATACATCACTCTCACAAAAATTCCATTTGTGTATTGTCCCAACTAATAAATTTTCTTCCGGATTAGTGTACAAACATATTATTTAGATGGAATTGAAGTAACGTATGGAGTAGAGAATCTGTCTAACTAAAATTATGAGAAAAGCCTAATTCCTTTAGCCAGCAGTTCCCAAACTGTTTAGTTGTGCGGACCGCCAACTACGAAATTAAAATTTCGAGGCCCACTAACTGAATATATAAGTAATTAAATACAACACCATTAACTTGTTGTGGAGGGAGAAAACTAATATCGGCTTAATACCATGTATTAAGGATCAACGCTGCTGTCTTGATCCACTCCTGAAAGCTATACAACTATTACTTACCAGCAACTGAGGGACTCAAATTACTTTCACTCAATTTTTTTTATATCTACTATCGGCCCACGAAGCCCACGGCCCACTGGTTGGGAAACTCTTCCTTAAGCGATTGATTAAAACTATCAATAATATTTATTAATAAAAAAGTGACTAACACTATTAATCTGTAATCAATTAATTTCCAGAAAGATTAACATGTTTAACGAGCCTGTTCGAGGCCCTTTATACCATATAGAATAGAATAGAATAGAATAGAATAGAAAACAAACTTTATTCTGGGACCAAGTCCCTTTAGAATAACAATAAAGAACAAGTAAAATAAACATAATATTCATCTGGCCAGGAGGCACATAATGATACAAATCAAGAAGTAATCATGAGTGACAAAACATAATAGAAATAGAGAAAGAAAAAAAAAAAATAAATAACTGATTAAAAAGTAATAGACTTTACAGGAATTTAACTAATTTTCTAGAAAAATAAAAATAAAAATAAAACATATATATATAAAGGTTTGATATTAACAAAATAATAATAAATAACATTAATATAATAGTTAATAACGGAATTGCTAAATAAAGCAAATAAATTGCATAGCATGCAATAAAGTATTTACAAAGTTTGTATCTTCTTTGTTGTTGGAAAAATAGACAAACACGTAGGTAACGAGATCGAGTATTCGACACACATTAATTCAAGCGGAAGATTGGCCTGCCTGGAGAGCATTTTTTTGGGATGCCAAGAGATGATGGAAAAGCAGGGATTTAAATGAGGCCAGTGAAGATGAATGGCGGATGAAAGGAGGGATTGAGTTCCACACAGTGGTGGAACGGGCGAGGAAGGAACGGTCGAATGCCTTAGTTCTATGGGATGGAATGTAGAGATCGGAGAGGCGGGATCTTGTTTGATGGTGTTGGACAGTGGATTTAAATTAAAGGAGACTATAGATGTATGAAGGGTGTTGCGAGTTAATGGATTGGTATAGAAAAACACTAAGGAAATAATGTCTACGAATGGGTGGGAAGAGCCACTTTAACTCATCATAATGATGTGACACTCGGGAACGCCTCGGAGTACCAAGGACAAATCTTAAAGCGCAGTTCATAATTCTTTTTAAGCGATCCTCTAGCAATTTCGAGAGGCCCCCGTATACCACACAACAGTAGTCAAAGTGGGGTAAGATAAGGGAAGATACAAGAAGCTTCCGGGTAGATTGTGTAAGGAGATGCCGGGATCGATGGAATAATTTCAGGGAACTAATTGATCGTCGGGATATTTGGGCGACATGTGGTTTCCAAGAGAGGTTTTTGTCCATGGTAATGCCTAGGTTTTTAACGGAGGAGTTGAAACTGATAGGGTTGTCGTTTAGGATCAATGTTGGGAGGGTGGGGATAGTTGCAAGAAGGGAATTGGAACCTAGAACAATGGCCTGGGTTTTCATTGCGTTCAATTCCAATTTGTTCAGCTTTGCCCAGGCACTGATCCTATCGAGGTCTTGCTGAATACTGGCGAACGCGAATGATAGCTCAGAATATATATATATATATATAGTTACAAGTGGCCCCCAAATAAACAATTCTGAGAATAATAGTTAATTCCTAAAATTGTTATGCACTTTTAGATGCAGCTGCAGTTGGCAGGTGGCCACCAAGTAAACAATTCTAGAAATTAACATCATCAATAACAGATCCTATTTAAGCCTGGAGCAGAGGCTCCTCGCTCTCTTGATTTTCGTCACTTGTCCGGCTAGTTACTCTTGTATTGTGTTAGCTTACTTTTTAATTGTATATTCATTCAAAATAAAGTTTTTAAAAACCTGTTGATCGATTAGAAACATTTAACTGGCGCCCGCGAACAGGTACTTGGGCAGAATCCTAGATATTTATTAGTAACTTTGCGGAGCTTTATTCGAGTGCAAGACCGAAATAGGGCAGCAAGACCACTACTCTACGTCTCGAGGAAGATTCGCCACTGCGTGTACTGCTACAGCAAGCGTTCTCCACGACTACGAGGTATCCAGTATTCTGTATATTCTTCAATATTTAACCAAAGTTGAACAAATTTTGTTAAATCTATCAGATCTCCAGATAAACTTTTTTCACTGAAGATTATTCAAGTAAAATTTAAGTTAACATAATTATAATTAAGTTTAATTTATAATTTATCTTTATGTTTATATCTATTTTTAATTCATTCAATTTATGTCACATTTAACGGAACGATTAAATCAACTTCGCCAAATTAATAATTCTACCCCGCTTACTATTGAAAATTTAGATAATTTCTTACTTGAAGAAAATAACATGACTAACATGGAAATCAAAGACCATGATTTTAAATTAATACCAGAATACAATGGTGACCCGTTGCTATTGGTAGATTTTATTAGAAATACAAATTATATTTATGACTTATATTGTAAGGACAACAATTCCTTTCGGGAAACGAATCACTCTAAATTGATATTAACTTTATTAACAAAATTAAAAGGGAAAGCAAAAATTGCAACATATGACAAGGAATTTAGTAGCGTAAAAGACATATTAACATTTCTAAAAAGAAAATATCAGGACACAAGAACTCGCGAACATTTAATTGCCGACATACTCAATACGAGATCATATTCCAATGAAAATCCACACGACTACCTTGACAGGTTAGGTAAAAAAAGATGTGACCTATATGCGAGGATTTACGCAGATCCCGAAATCGACGACAAAATATCCGAAATGGCTCGCTACGATACACAAATATCCCACCATGCAGTTCACAATCTTAACCCACAATTGACAGACTTCGCGTATCATATGAAATTTGAAACATTAGAGGATATTAATGAAATACTGCGCAATACCGCGTCACATATAGTACATAGAATTTACGGACAGACAAATAAAAAAGAAAAAAATCAACAACAACCATATTCGAATTATAAAGGTAAACATTACGACCCTAATTTTAAAATTAACAAATATACGGTCAATAAACAATTCGAACCAAGATACAAAAGTAATAATCCGCATCATCAACATTATAATAATCCGAATTATAGTCATCCAAATTATAATAAACCAAATTATCATTATCAAAATTATAGCCATCAAAATCACGAAAATTATAATTATCAAAAACCAATTCATAACCAACAGTGGGATCCTCAATCCCAGCATAGATTTTTTAATAAACCGCCTTCGGGAAATTGGAAAAATAAACAAGCAGCCATAGAACCGGCACAAGAATCCAACAGCGTGTCAATGAGAACGGTATCAAATAGAGTCCATCTTACTGAAGATGAAAAGGATGAACAAATTAATTATTTAACACACCAATTAGAAAATCTTAAGGACTTACCAGAACGAGTAAATACTTTAGAAGAAGAAATAAACCATTTTTTAGAATTAGGTCCGAACGGGGGGAAACCACCCGAATAAATAAAAATAATACAGAATCAGTACAATCGGAGCAAAAACAAAAAATTGAATGTAAGGAAAAATTAGAAACGGATAAAGTAGGCAATAGAGATAATTTACCTCCAATTACGGATAATACCAATAAAAAATGGCTAATCGATACTGGAGCAACAAAAAATTATATTACCCCAGAAAGTATACCGCGTAACGCGAAATTAACCAAGGAAATCTTTATGATAAAAACCCCTACAGGACGTGCAGAAGGAACACAAGGTGTTATCCTCAACCTGCAAAAACTGATAGGAATTAATCGAGAAGTTAAATTCCTGGTTTACCCTTTCAGCGAACGCTTTAATATACTGTTCGGGTACGAAACGATGAAAGAATTAGGAGCCATAATCGATTTGCAAAAGATGGAGGTAAAATTCAAAAATAAAAAATATAAATTAAAAAATGAGATATATTTTATAGAAAATAATAGTGAAATAAATAATATGATCAGAAGCGATCATATAAAACCAGAAATAAAAAGACAATTAATAAAACTTATAAATGAAAATGGGGAAATAATACAAAATAATGATGAAAAATTAAAATCAACTAATTTGTTGAAACATAAAATCATCACTACAAATGATAACCCAATTTACACAAGGAACTATAGGTATCCTGAGCAGTTTAAAAATTTAATCCATGAAGAAGTAGATAAACTACTTAAAAGTGGTATAATCAGGCCATGTAAGTCGCCCTACAACTCTCCTTTATGGATTGTTCCAAAAAAAATGGACGCGTCAGGCGAAAAAAAATACCGTATGGTTATCGATTATAGAAAATTAAATCAGGTTACAGTAAAGGATAAATTCCCGCTACCCAATATCGAGGACTTATTGAATCGACTTAGAGGAGCGAACGTTTTTTCGACAATTGACCTAACATCGGGATTTCATCAAATTGAAATGGATGAAGAGTCTATTCCAAAAACAGCCTTTTCTACAGACAACGGACATTTTGAATTTACGAGAATGCCTTTCGGACTAAGTTGCGCACCACCCACCTTTCAAAGACCATTATGACTATCCTCATAGGAAATATACCAAATTCATTAGTGTATGTAGACGATATTATAATTTATTCAAAAAACGAAGACGAACATTTAAAAGATTTAGAACAAGTTTTTAAGGTACTCAAAGAACACAAACTGACAATACAATTAGACAAAACAGAATTTTTCAAGGAAGAATTAAAATTTTTGGGATATATTGTTACCAAAGAAGGTTTAAAAACAGACCCACAAAAAATAAAAGCGATCAACGATTTCCCGACACCCAAAGACGAAAAGTCGACAAGACAATTTTTGGGCATGTCAGGTTATTATCGCAAATTCATAAATGGGTATGCAAAAATTACCAAACCTCTTTCGGAATCACTAAAAACAAAAATTTTTAAAACTGAGGAAATAAAAAAAGCCTGTGCATCATTAAAACAATTAATGACTAATACACCAATTTTAAAATATCCCGACTGGGATAAAACATTTATTTTGACTACCGACGCTAGTAAAAAAGCACTTGGTGCAGTATTATCACAAAAGGACGAAAATAATATAGAACATCCAGTAGCCTTCGCCTCTCGAGTAATACAAAATTCAGAAATAAATTATAGTACTATTGAAAAAGAATTATTATCAGTAGTTTGGGCTACACAACATTTTAAACCCTACCTGTACGGAACGAAATTCTTATTACAAACGGACCACAGACCATTGACGTGGATATTTTCCATGAAAAACGGAAACACTAGAATCATGAAATGGATTTGGAAATTGCAGGAGTTCGAGTTCGATATAAAACACATAAACGGAAAGACAAACTACGTTGCAGATGCTCTTTCAAGAAATGTAAAAGAAGTAAATTACACAGAAAATGAAGAAATGGATATTGACGGATTATTAGACGATCAAGCAAATGAAAACTCATTACAGTATGACGCTGTCATAGAAGACTTACATATACCAACACCTTTAATAAACGAAGAAAATCAAACGGAATTAGAAACGATACACTCACAAAAATCTAGTTAAGAACAATTTGGAATTTGTGACCCAGATAAATGCCTAAATATAGAAAAAAACCAAATTATAATCAAACGAGGAAATAAGGAAGAAATGAATTTTTCTAAACCCTTTGGAAGCAAAAAAAGATACGAAATTATTTTTAATAGAAAAGATGACTTACAGACTATCCTTTACCAAATAATGGAACCAAACAAAACTTATGGGATCTATTGTTCATCTAACATACAAACCTTAGATAAAGTTTATGACGAATACTTTCAAGAAATACAAACAATAGTTGAAGATGAATTCCCTTCGGTAAGAATAAAAAGATATTTCAAAATTATTCCTGACATAGAACAATTAAACGAACAATTGGAGACAATCGAAAATTATCACTTAGGAAAAACTAAACATCGCGGAATATTTGAAACATTCGAAAAATTAAAAAAACAAGTATACTTCCCGAGCATGAAAGACAAAATCACTGAATACATAAACAAATGTGAAATTTGCAAACAAGCTAAATACGATAGAAGACCAATCAAAACAAAATACCAACTAACTCCTACACCAGAGAAACCTTTTCAACAACTAATGATTGACATTCTAAAATTTGAAAGTAAAATCATATTTACATCGGTAGATACATTTTCAAAAAGACTATTCGCGCAAACAATACCTGCACATAATGCCATAAATATTTGCGACTGCTTACAAACTTATCTATCATACTTCCCAACACCAACCCAGATCACTTTGGACCAAGGTACAGAGATGAAGAACAATTTAGTTAAACAGTTTTGTGATTACAATAATATAATTCTCCATTACACATCTACTAATCATTCCAATTCTTTAGGTTTACTTAACAGAGTACATCTAACATTGACTGAATTGCTAAGATTAATTTCACACGAAAAGAAAAAATATACTTTTGAACAAAAATTAAAAATCGCAGTCTCAGCATACAACAATACATTAAATACAAATTTAAAACTAACTCCAAATGAAATAACTTTCGGAATCATACAAGATAATAATAAACAAACGGATATTAATATTACGGAACTATACGTACAAAAATATCACAATGAAGTACAACTCTTGCATGAATTAACCCGTGAAAAAATAACACATGAAAAAGAAAAAAGGACCGAGAAATTAAATAAAAATCGAGAAGATCCACCTGAACTAACAGACCAGGAATTCCTCAAAAACACTCAAGCAAAAATTAAAAACCGAGATAAATTTAGGAAAGTTAACGTACTAATTCAGGGAGCTCGACAATTAAAAACCCATATTGACAATATTCGAAGACCTAATAAAAATAGAAAGAAACGACACTTTGTTTCAGATGAAGACTCTTTACACGTTAATATTACTGACAATACATCTTCAGACGACTCTGACGATACAAGTAATGGATCTGACTAAAGCACCAGGAATCCTACACTATTCTATCAACAACAATAGAGTAATCAACCAGTTTTATGAAGCATATCATTTTTATAATCTGACACTATTAGAAGTAGAAATAACAAACATACAAACACATTTAGTTAATTTCAAAAATCATAAAATGTTTCATTTGTTAATTGATTTAACAAATGAAGCAATTGAACAATTAGAATTAATTCAATTTAAAGATATTAATAACCGTCATAAGAGAGGTTTAATAAACGGATTAGGTAATATTATCAGCTGGATCACTGGTAATATGGACGCAGACGATAAAGAATACTACGATAAAATAATTTCAAACGTTGAAAAGAATAACTATAAAATTGAACATAATATTGAAACAACAGTAAACATTAACCAAAGACTGATAGAAGACTATAAGAAAGACATAAAGACAATTAACAAAAACTTTATGATCAATAAACAAAATTTTGACTCTTTAGAACAAAATGACAAAGCCTACGACCTATACATTCATATTATGCATTTATTAAATAAAATTAAAAGCTTAACCTTGTCTTTGGAATTTTGTAAAATGGGAATAGTTCATTCCAATTTAATGACTGATGTAATCAGAAATTTGCCTAAAAATATAAATTTAATATCAAACAATTCAGAAGTCCTATGGACTAACAGTAAAATATTTTGTTCTACGCATTACAACATTGTTCATACCTTTATAAAATTACCAGTCCACGATGACTCGTATAAAGGATATTTTATTTTACCAATACCAAGGGTGATCAACCAGACTATTTATGAGATTGATTTAAAATCTGATCTATACATAAAGTATAAAACAAATTTGTATACAGCCAACTGTATATTTATAGATAATTTTTATTGTCTAAACTTAAATAAGATTAATGCTAAATGCGTTTCCTCTATTCTTGATAATGGAAACTTAAAATATTGTAACTTAATTGTAAGCAATAAAAATAAAATTAGATATGTGGACATCCTTAAGCAATATGTAACGGTAAATATTACTAAACTAATAGATTGTAATAATAATTCTGTATTTTTACCAGAGGTAAGTTTAATTAACATTAGTAAACATGATTGTTTTTCTGAATTTAATAATATTTACGTTCATAATTATAATAATATTTTACAACCATTTTATAATTCTTTCATTTTAAATACTACACTTGTAACCACACACAATTATACTATACCACCACTTGAAATACTTTCATTTGTAAACAACAATTACAACTATTATTATTTTATCCTTGTAATTTTCATTATCATTATTATTATGTTTATTTATAAAAGAAAATGTAATACCAATATACCAACACAAATTGTAACAATACCTACAGCACCTGCTATTGTAAACGACCATAATGATGTATTAAGCAAATTGTATAAAACTAGCTTTTAGTAATTCCTGTAACAACTTATTATGTATAATATTTATTTAAATAATTCCTTGTTTTGCCCGGAGTTCAAAAACTTAAAGTGGGGAGGAGTTACAAGTGGCTCCCAAATAAACAATTCTGAGAATAATAGTTAATTCCTAGAATTGTTATGCACTTTTAGATGCAGCTGCAGTTGGCAGGTGGCTACCAAGTAAACAATTCTAGAAATTAACATCATCAATAACAGATCCTATTTAAGCCTGGAGCAGAGGCTCCTCGCTCTCTTGATTTTCGTCACTTGTCCGGCTAGTTACTCTTGTATTGTGTTAGCTTACTTTTTAATTGTATATTCATTCAAAATAAAGTTTTTAAAAACCTGTTGATCGATTAGAAACATTTAACTATATATATTTATATATATATATATATATATATATATATATATATATATATATATATATATACACACACACACATATATATATCCAAATTATACCTGGACTGGCTTAACTTAGGACTACCACTGTACCATTGTCCGATTAACCGTAGCAGTCTGAAGTAGCGTTAAATGATCAAATCTATAACTCCAATTGTAAGCTTAGTAATTAATTACAGTTTTTTAGGACGGTTTATGGTAAAGTTATTGGGGTGGCATTGTTGTTTTCATTCTCAAAAGGCATTTTCTATAGTTATGTTTTTACTATACAGACATTTTAAATGAATATATATATATCATTAGAACCACTTATTACTTCGATTGTTCTGGCTTTTCAAGAACAAAAACGAGTACTTTATACGAGATGACAAAGATTGGGAAGACAAGAGAAGAGAGGGAATCGGTTAACAGTCATTGTTGCTTGGCAGTTTCTAGTGAGAAAGTGGCGCGTACGGGACCTTTGAAAGGCCCTTTGTAGGGTCCTCTCAATAAACATCCTTACTTTCAAAGAAAGCTCCTCATATCCTCTGCCATAACGCCCTTCAAGGAACACCCGCTTTATACAGTCCTTTGCCCTTTCCTCAGTCATTTTCAACTTTTCCTTTTTATGGGAGCTTCAAAAAGCCAATTCATGGCCTGAAACTTCCAATTTTTCTCTCCATCAAAGATTAAATGGGACGGATTGTCTATAAGAGGTCTATGTAGTCAAGCTATTTCGTATTTTATTGAGGAAACATTAAGCCTTGGTAATCCACCACGTTTCAATTAACCTCTTTAGCAACGCGCCTCTCTCCTATTCCTTTGGGTTCTCTCCTATTAGCTCTCTTTTGAGACTGGACTCCAAAAATTCTAAAATTGCCTTTTTTTTACTTCACATCTATCACAATTTTAGTAAAGCAAATTAATCTAACACAACATTTTTTGCCGCGTTTAGACCGGTTCTGAACCTGAAGTTTTAGAAGCATGAAACTGCTAAAAAAAATGCGAAAAAGTATTTTTTTGAATTTTTGGAGTTATCCGTTTTATGTCTTGAACATCTTCTTTGTTCTTAGCGAGTTGGTATTCATAGATACGTTAGTAATATTTTGATTTCATTGTTATCCATTTGATATTTAATAATGCTTTATCTATCTCTTCCGTTACGTAGAAACAATAAAATATCCGATTTCGTAAAAACCGAAATACACCATAACTCTAATATGACTCTGGCTCATAGAGTACATACTCATATTATAATATTGTTTTTACAATCGCTGAGGGTCAGATAGACACGAATGTTAGTTACCAAACTTTTAAAATAAAAGTACATTCTAAATTACCTTAATTTGGCACGGGTACTGTACTTGTCGCTTTGTCCATTCTGTATTTTTTCATTTTCAATAACAAGCTAGCGAATTTTTTTCCAGTATTATCCAATAAATATAGAGTATTTTCCAAACCAAAGAAGGATTTGGTAAATTTACCCGATGGGAGCCGAGCCAACGCTGTGTTGAATAAGTTCATTTGCGTTAATTTCGCCAATATGACCAAACATCATAAAATATTTAAGAGTTCTATTCTACTAAGCGAATGAAATAAAATACGTTTAAGGACTCGATTATTATAAATCGTATATATTTCATGTTTATTGCGTTTGACTTCTTTAAATAATATCTCTTTGACAAGAAGGAAGTTCTTTGCAGCTTTTCAATTTTTCTATCAAGGTTTTCGAGGTAAGGATTTTCTCGGTGGGTCTGAAGTGATATAAATTTCATTAGAAAATGGATTTTTTTTATCCAACAAACAAAGTTTTTGTCACGGATGTTCGCAATCAATTTTATTTGAGAGATCCTTGATGTTGAATTAATAAGTGCAAATCAAATAGAAACCTTCAGATGATATTTATTTTATATAATTGATTAGTTAGTTTTTTTTTAAATTTTAAATATTTTTATTTTGAAGAAAAAAGATATGTCCCCGGCCGGGATTCGAACACGAGTCCTCTGTCTTACCGTGACAGGACTCTACCAATTAAGCTACCGGAGTTGATACCAGCCGGGGACAAATCTTTTCTCTTACCTGATCCCATGACCCGTGTTCTCGCAACTTTTGCAATGTATACACGAGAACGAACTACTTTAATTTTAGGAACTTGTTGACATACGTCATATTACTATATATAATTTTTTATAATTTATATTAGTTAGTTTTTTTTTTATTTATTTTAAATATTTTTATTTTGAAGAGAAAAGATATGCCCCCGGCCGGGAGTCGAACCCGGATCCTCTGTTTTACCGCGACAGGACTCTACCAACTAATTTGTATCAACTCCGCTAGCTTAGTTGGTAGAGTCCTGTCACTCTAAGACAGAGGACCCGGGTTCGAATCCCTGCCGGGGGCATATCTTTTCTCTTCAAAATAAAAAAAAAAATATTTATTTTACATTAAGAATAAACTTATTGTCCAGTAAGATAAACAATCCTTTAGATCCACGGACATTTGAAATACCGAGAGATATTTTTGATTATTTCATAGATATAACGGAATTTTCCCATTCATGTCTTGACAAGTATTTTAAGTCTCTCTTGAGCTTTTGCTCATCTATTATTATTTTGTTTAACCTTTTCCAGCTGTTGCCTGGTAACCATAATTGTAATTCGTAACTTGTTGGGCCTTATTTTGAGGTTGAAAAGTGCTTTCTTTTTAGGTTTCTTCTTTGCTATTATGTTCTTTCTTCCTGAAGGTTTTTTTAATTGACAAAAAATCCACAGGTATTTTTTTCCTATTTCTCTTCAGAGATTTAAGGTTGTTTTGTATTTAATTTTCCCATAAATGACTTAATAATATAGTTTATTAATAAAGATACAAATGAGGTGTTCAGGATCGATATCGGAAATCTCAAAGAATGTCTTTTTCACGTATTTCGCTCATAGCATTGTTTCCGCTTTTAGTATAGTCTGAACCTGATGCTTTTTTACTATTTATACTAGTAGAAATGTGAAAAAGACAATTTCGGAAATTAGGAGTTATTTGCTTTTGATTCTGAACTTATATATAATTATTTTTTTGATATTCTATTCTCCTATTGAGTTGTTTTATTTAAAATCATGAACCATATAAATAAACACACACACACACAAATTAATCAAGCAGTGGGACTATATTTTAAATAAATTCTTATAAATGAGATTAAAGACAGACCCATTAAGCCGCCGAAGGAGACGCGGCCCAGTGAGGCATCCACAGGTTTATGACCTGAAAGCATTTCTTTGTCAGCCCCCCACCCCCGAGCATAAGCTAAGGCCAACTTAACAAACTTCGCCGTCTAATTGGACAATTAATGAATTCAAGTCCTGGTTTTCTTCATCAGGTGTTATCCTCACTGCTTCTTCCTTCTAAAGTAAGTAATTAATGTTATTACTTTTATAATACTTTCCTTTTATACTTTCTTAAGTTAAGCTGTAAGACTTTCATTATATTGGATCTTATAAGAATAAATATTACTTTTTTTCATTATTAATAATTTAATATTGTATACAATAATTTTTAATGCTTTTTTTGTTTATTTATTCGACCCAATAAAATAAAAAGAACTGATCGGTAATAAATGGGTACCTACCAAATGGTTAACGGTCACCTATGGTCTCGTGGTTAGCGTAACAAACTACTAAGCCCAAGATTGCTGGTTCGTAGCCCGGCAGGTCACCCTAGGACTTTTTCAAGGCTGTAAAAAATCCTTAGTTACACCGTCCTTCCGAAGGGACGTTAAACGGGGGTCCGGTACTCGTTAAAAATCCCTATCCTAATTAAACTTTGGTAGGCAAAATTTAGAGCTCCCACTGTAGCATCGTCCGATTAGCCATAGGAGCATAAAGTGACGTTAAATGAAGAATTACCAAATTGTTATCGTCCAGTTTGGTCAAAACGATTTATCAGCTGCGTTCATAGAACCTTTCCAACAATAAATCGTTGCAAATATTCCAATACCAGTTCATCTCATCAAGAATCGGCTTCAATTCGTGGTAGAGACTGTACTGTTTCTTAGACAACGGTTGCGCTTCGAGTTGATCTCCTGTCACGAGATGTCATAGATCACACTCAACCTACTGGTTTAACCCTATTTCGGATACCATCTTTGTAGAGGCAGGGTGAGCCTCCGGAGGTTCCCAGTTACCAATGGATCCATCCCCGGTTGATAGTAGATTAACCCTTTAACTGCTAAAGACGATGTATGCCGTCGCACTGCTTTTCTATCTATTTGCTAAAGCCCAGTATAGACGACGCTACCTTGCTTCAAATTACTAGTTATTATTAAGCAATAAATTTTAGTATTAAAAATAAGAGTTTTAACTCCGCCAGTGTCGGTCCATAGCCCGAATAAAATGGGAGGATGGAAAAAATGAAATACCTTAACAGATCGTAGTAAAGGGGCGTAATGAAGGATAGAATGCAGGAAAAAAGTATGTAGCACAGGCCGGTAGACGGGAGCCGGCCCACTTAGCGCTGTGATAGACGTTAAGCTCTTCACTCGCAGCAGTTAAAGGGTTAAATAAAATCTGTGACTTTGAACGAATTTGAACCAAGGACCTTCAGCAAGGGAACTCGGCGCTTTACAACTGAGCCGCTTCGGCCCCAAAATAACGTCCGTAAATTTTTTTTTAAGGCAGAGTTGGAATAAAATATTTTATAAAATTATATTTAAAAAAAATACTCTTTAACCATTTATATCATAACTTTAAAAGGATCGCTACTTCAAAAATAACCGAGTAAGTTTTTCAAAAGAATAAAAATTTCCAATCCAGGTAGCAGTTACATTTTAAAAGCAGAGCAGGGAAGGGAATAAATTTGTGAAATAGACGCCTTGTTTGTTATTTAACACTGAGAGTAATTACAGGGCTCCATTAGCCCTCGGCATTATATAATTTTTCGAAAGATCAAAGGGAGCGTAGAGAAAGCTAACAGAGTGCGAGGTTCCTGGGCTATCGTCCCTCTTTCAAATATGGTGCTGTGTGGTGTGGTGCCTCTGTCAAATGGGGCCGTTCAAATAGACAGAGCTCTTGTTAATTTTCCCCGAATTAATTCCCAAATGTGGATCCTTGATGACAGTTTATAAATTGAACAGTGGGGTCAATAGGTGAGTTTTTCTTTGAAATACTCCAATCAACTCTAAACGCTAAAAGCGTATCAATGATTAAAAAAAAATAAAACGGTACTGTACGCCCATCACCCGAATTTAATTTTAATATATAGACAACAAGAATGAACAATAGTAAAATCTCAAACAGCAAAGCTGGAAGTCACAAAAATTCTAGAATAAACTAACAAGTCAAAGTTTTGCTGATTCAGGCATCATCTGGACAAAAGAAAAATCACAATAAAGAAGATTGTGCAGCACATCTCACATCAACAGTGCACTCCTTTCTCTGGTTCAGTTATTTCTGGACCATCTTAGAGCAAGGTTGCTGTCTCGTTTTGATGAGTCTGTTTCGGCTTCCAGCCGTTCTGCGAACCCATGATCATGGGCATAGTAGTTTCTTTTACCAATCATAACTCCACATTCACCCCACCAGGATTAAGAAAACGCCCGAGCTTGTCTGTGTGAAAACAATGAATATTTTAGAACAGTAGTAAATGTTTTATATTTCACCTGCTGTATGTGACACAATTAGGAGTGACATTGTAGAATACTGGAACATTAGGAGTACCTAAGTAAATAAAGTAAGGGGCATAGGGCAGGTAACTTAAAATTTTCCTTATGGTTTACTACCTTTACTCTTAAGATACAGAGCGGAAGTTGTTGGCAAGGAGCGGGCAACTCAAGAGGCAGGGAACTGGATGAAGCATGGTCGAGAAATAGCCAGTCACATATAGCGCCCCCCTTTCATTGTAAGTAGTTTTATAACTTATCTTGCAACCATAATCGGCACAAATAAATATAATGTTAAATACTTTTTCAAGTTTCCACGGCCACTATTTATACAAAAATCTTCAGTTGCTTCTTCTGGTTTAGACCGTGTCGGTGAATTTTCTGCCAACGTTTCGCCAGACATGCTGCTGACTTCCTCAAGGCTTAATTGAGACTGAATAAAACTGGTCAGTCTTAATTAAGCCTTGAGGAAGTCAGCAGCATGTCTGGCGAAACGTTGGCAGAAAATTCACCGACACGGTCTAAACCAGAAGAAACAACTGAAGATTTTTGTAAAAATATAATGTTATTCAATAATTATTATAATTTAATTAACAACTCCTGGTCAGTCGACCTTTGGAGATGCGAGAGTTATGTCTCTTATCCTTTACTGATATAGAATTATTAAATCGATCTCAGGTATAACGATCTCATCCCATTTATTTATTTAAATATAATTCAGATCAAAGGATCTGACTTTATCTTGAGATCAACGCTTGGTCAGGGAAGCCAATATAGCGCACCTCATTTTTAATTATTCAACATGTCGAGTAAACTAAGAGCCGGGAAGGAGTAAGGGAGATATTAGGAAGTGAAGATAGCTTGAAGTTAGCCAATTTCAAGAGATCAGCTCAACAAACTCAGACATTTGATAACGAATCTCTATTCGTTCAACGAATTAAATTCCAATAGTAGTTCATGATAACATAACTCACTGCCAATAATGTAAACACTTAGGCAATCGATGTAATTTAGTTATGATTACATATCTATTATTATTATTTGATACAGCCATCTATGGACAAAAACAACCCCTCAGGTGTTCTTCCCATGCCACTACCTGCCAGAGAGCTTTCATCCTCTGACTCTTTCTCGATCGTTCTTCTGCAGAAAGCATCGGTCCATTTTTGGCGGGATCCTTTACACCTGAAACCCTACTCTAATCTACAAAACCTGTCCTGTCCCACAGTTCGGTAGGTCCAATATTTGCTTTTTTATCTCTCGATATACTTCCTGAAGCCATGGAGTTTAAATACTCCGTTTCATTAGAAGGCTGATAATTTTCATAGCCAACCTCTCTCTCTCTCTCTCGTTCTCCTAAATACACATCTTTATTCTTACTGCACATTATTTATGAATGAACAGTTTTATTCAGTTTAATTTCATTATAAAAAATAAGTATTAACTAGAGTATTTTTTTAGCCAATTTCAAGAAGTCAGCACAACAAACCAAGTACAAGATTATCAGAATGCTTATCCGTCTATGAGTTAAATCATAAAAAAAACTATATTAATGCATTCCATTGGCTCTTGGCTTCAGCACATATTAGATACTGTACTGTTTCTAAGGTAACGGTTTTGCAGGGAGGTGACTTGTTTGACATTATGTTAAACCACTAGGTTTTTCCCAAAACAGTTGAGCCCCAGAAGGGTATGCGGTTCCCACAGGGGTCCATATACGGCTGTTAACAGATTGAATCAGTTTTCTTTTATAGGCGGATTTGTACACGGGATCTTCATCGTAGTAATTCAGGGCACTACCACTGAGATACCCTCTCCGTAAATTGTAATAACAATATATATATGTTAATTCTAAATCACTCATACGTGAAAACGGTCAGGCCTATAAATCTCAGTTTACAAGACAAGTAGAGGCTGACCGCCCGAGATAGTCCGATCCAAGATATTTCCGTAGCAGGACCACGGTGGATCTTCCCCTAAAGGCCCCCAAAAAATAATATGAGTGTTAGCTTTGGGTCGTTATTGCGGCTCTTTGTCATCCAGCCAGTCGCCCGGCTTAGTCCTCTCTTATAAAAGCATACATTATTATATTATATTATTTATGAACGTGGCATGTCCTCGTCGTTTCCTTCCATTTCCTATATTTCGTTTCTTTTTTTTTCCATTTTTTATTTCAGGAAAGAGTTGGTTTATTATACATTCCTCTACGAGGGGGAGGACTGCAAACCTTTCTATGGAAAAGAATAATGAAGAGCTTTTGAAAACCGCGATGGCATATGTCATTTATTCTTTTCATTCCTTATCCTCCCTTTCTCCGTTATCATTAAATGAAGTAATAAATTATACATCTATCAAGTTGAATAGAAGCTCAAAAAATAATATATCTTATTTAAAAAGAAATATTTCATTTCGTCAGATTACTTCTTTTCATAATATTTTTTTCGATTTGGGTAAATTTTAAATGCGCTGTTCTTATATGCCACATATGGATCACCTAAATTGGTGTCCTTATTAAATGTTCATGAAATATCTAGTAATATATACTTTATGTGAATCCCTAAATATGATTTTTATAAAATAGAATAAGTACTTAAGTGCATACACTCCTCCCTTACCACCAAGCATAAAATTAGAATTCAACCTTTAGAAATGATATTCCTAGGAAAGATGGAAGGGAAAACAGACGAGACGGCATTCGGAACACAAACATTAGATTAACTTCTACTTAGAGTAGAATCAGTTTAAAATGTTAATTATAAAATATTTCTAAGATGGTTTGGACTTAAAAAAATTAGCTTTGGATGGTTTTGGAGTATAAA
Source organism: Troilus luridus (assembly GCA_964056705.1). Lineage (NCBI taxonomy): Eukaryota > Metazoa > Arthropoda > Insecta > Hemiptera > Pentatomidae > Troilus > Troilus luridus. The sequence continues at coordinate 50,963,447 of OZ057414.1, forward strand.
AAAAACAAGCATGTCAAGAATATGGTTGACTGAAGAAAGTCTAGAAGAAGACCGCTGGAGTTAGAATTACTTCGTGAAGTACTTCAGATACAGAGAAATGGTGGAGGATCGCACGCTGTGGGCCGGGATTTGCAGAAGGAAAGCTCACACTGCATCAGTGGTAGAAAGAAATAGCTATGGTGATGATGATGAAATGGAATAGAACAGCAAAAATATATTCTGGAATGTCCCTTAAGGTAACAAATGTGTTTAGAAAAAAAAGAACATAGTGTTCATATCTAAGCCAATGTCTAAGTTTCATTGTATTCTTGCACAGCTTTCGTGCTTTGGTGAAACGTTTAATATATTTATCTGTTCAAGTAAGGCTTAGAATAGTAGAAAAAAAACTGCCTTAGTATGTTTTATATACCCTATAAAAAATTACAATAGGGTTTACTGGTAATACCTCCAGTACTCCTAAGATAAATTGTGCATTGAAATGCACATAAATAGGGCTGTTTTATATGAAGGTATATTAAAATAAATGAATATCATGAAGGTTTGTGTGTTTATAGTAGTATTATTTTTTTAACCTACTATTTCGTTATATGTAAACTTTTTTTAAATTTCCCTTGAATGAATACGGTTATTAAAAAAAATCATTATATCTAACAGAGTCATATATTTTATCAAACGAATGATTTATGGATAGCATTATACATTTTTTTGTAGCGTAAATGGGAATACATATTATGAAGAATCCATCAGCGCTTGATGGTTTTCTAAAGACAGAAAATGCCTTGGACAAATGTAGAAAATTTAACGAAATTCCTCCTCGAAGTGCATGGACACTCATTGTGTATTTATAGATGTAAAGCAGATGTACATACAAATGGATGGAAAGATACTTTCAGAGATCGGACAAATGTTAAATGGTTCTGAAAATAGCTTCCAAGGAGTTCGATTATCTACCTTAAATAACACTGATTATTTTTTTTGTCAGGATTTCGATGTATTGGAAGAGATCTAGATGATGTAGTTATACTTTTTTGTAAACATTTATTAAGTTTTAATGTTTCTTATGAGTAACATTAATATTTTTTATCAATAAATGCCGAAAAAAAAAAGAATAGGCTACAGAGTTATAGATGCAATTTAGATCCTATTGAACTTATTTTAGAGCTAAAAAGTGATACACAATAATCATAGTAAAATTTAGAAAAGATAATTTGAAGTCTCAATTATAATTTACAATTACAATTAATTATTATGCACATTACTAAACTATTTCATGAAGTTTTTGTTCCACTTGAAATTAGTTAACTTTTTTATTTACCAAACTGAAATGCTGAAATTATGTTTATTAATTAAACATCGTATGACTTATTAAATAATTAATTAAATGAAAACGGAAAGAAAAACGACTAAAGTATATCGTCGATCCATTCTTACAATCGACTGTAGTATGCAAATCGAAAAGCTTTAATAACTTGTAAAAATTTAATATTTACACCAAATTTATAAAAAAATGCCTGCGACAACTCATAATTCAATATTGATACAGAAGAGATTATAAATATTAAAATAAATAGATTAATGAGAACTCGATTTTTATACTCAAAGTCATATTTATCGCATTATTATAGTTTTTATAACTCGGTAATTGGTATCAATAAAGATGATATTCTAATGTTAAATCAATTAACTAAAAAAAAAAACCGACAATGTTAATTTTGAAACTTAGATAATCCATTAGGATACTAAATAAAGATCCAATATGAAAAAATAATAACACCATCATTTTTATATCATAGAAATAGAGAATAAAATCATCGTTTATATTCTAATGTAATATCATAATGCCAATTTTCTTATCACTGACATACCTCCTCTCGTTTAAGAAGCTATATCTATTTAATGCCAGCATCAAGTGCCCGACTTATTTAGAAGTAGTTCTAAAGTGTTACGATCGTTTAATAGCACCAAATTGTCGATATCGCCTTCCGAAATGGGTAGTTATAGCGCCACTGGAAAGCCTAAGGCGAAATGTTATTTCTCGCAAGGTAGATAAGGTTATAATGGCGATACTAATGTTGAAAATGGTAACAGTATAAAACTTAACAATCGAAACATTTCCTAAAAAGAAAAATCTTAAATCTGAATTAATGCTGAACTGTAAAGTAAAGGTGTTCTTGAATGGGACTTATGTCTTTTTCAGTTGAAAGGAAAGGATTATAAGAAAAAAAAAGGATCAAGGGTTCAAGACATGGTGGATTATGTACTATTTCTAAGGGAACATTCAAGGACTAGTTTTTACCTTAAATAAGGATCCTCCCTTTAGAGAGGGTTGGTGTGACCAGGAGGATCTTTTTGGTAAGAATAGTTTAGTACAATGCTGCATATAAGTGTCTGCCGTTTCATTACCGGCTTAGTGAAGTAGACTAAAGTTTACGATTTCGTTTTTCAGGTGGTGCGATAGATCAAGTATATCTTTATCCGCGTGAAATGGTCTTACTTCTTCACACCATGAATGCTGATTGGTTGGCTGCACATAGTTCAGTTAGTTAATTCACCATAGTTAATTCACCATTGCCCTACCCAACGACGAAATATCTAGTTAATGACAGTGACAAATCGGTCTAGGTCCATGGCTGTTCCCGCTCAGCAGGCGATTGAGGACCTATTTTTCTTCTCCCGAAGCAGGCAATCAGTAGATCAAAACCCGAATGTAGCAATTGTATAGGTTGAAGGTTTTTAATTGAGGAATGACATATCTGATATTTCATTTCCAATATGTTTTTTTTTAATAAATTCATTTTTATGTTTAATCATGTTTGAAATTGATGTTTTAGGAGAATAATGGAAAAACTGCTTTATTTTTTATTTTAAAGCATAAAGCTCTTAAAAATATTGTAATGGTTAATAAAAGAAGTTCAATAACACCATTAAAATAGGAATTCTTTACTTTACTAATACCCAAATTATTATTTTATTAACTCACATGGAACTATCAAATACCTGTATTGAAAAATTTTTGAATTTTTTGGGTCATGACGTTCTTTTGTAGGGGCAATATGCCTGAAAATATTAGATATCATTTCAAATAATAATTACTAAATAATTACCAACGTTAACGGAAGTTATCAAATATTAATAAAATGACTACAACCCTTGAAAGGTACTAGGGTTCAGTAGGGTAGAGACTGTACTGTTTCTTGGACTCAAGATCACGCTCGGCCACCAGATTTTCCCCTTATTTCGAGTACCCATCTTAAAGAGGCTGGATGAGCCTTAGGATCCATCTCCTGCTGCTAACCGATTAAATAAAATTCTTGCCAACAGAGCGATTTGAACCCGAAAATTAAACTCAGTGCTCTACCACTGAGTAAAATATAATTACTTAAATTAATATTAATAAGGAATACAAAAAAAAAAAATCAAGAACACAGTATTTTATATATTATTTAATCTCGATAAAAACATTTTGCAAATTACATTTTTTTTACACGGATATTTTGCTCCACAATTTATCATCCTGACATATTTTAATTGTATTATAATGCAGCGATGTATACTGTTATTACATAATCCTTCATAGCTTATCGCAGTGGTACCAACCTCCAGAATTCATTTTTAAAAATTAAGCTGGCGTGGAGGGCGTGGCCGCTAAATATAAATATTGCCTGCCCCTTGAACCTTTAGGGCCCATCTGATAAGCCTTGAGTGACACCATTTCATTATTGATCACAGTCATTTTCACTGTTCTCTGCTCCAAAGTCACCCGTATTCATCCATATTATTTCATAAATTAAGTTTGAGCATTTCATTTTTTTACCGGTGCTATTAAAATTATTATTTCGATCATTTAAATACAGGTACATTTAAATCTTTACGACTCATTATGAAAAAATCATCATTTATATAACATAATAAAAATATAAAAGCCTCATGAATTTTAGTATGTATTTTAATTGAGGTGACTGGTTTCAAAATCAGGTATATCCATATTTGTTTCCATTTACAAAAAATTTTTTATAAGTTCTCAATGCCAGAAAGTTTTTCATAATAAAATCCATACTCCACAATCCATAATCCACATCCTCTAAGATTTTATTTAAAATATATGTACAATTTACAATATATATGCCTGCAAATGCTTCTATATAAACAAAAGCCTTGTGTTACCTTTCGGAATTTGAAGGCATTATATCGGGCTGAGTCCGCTGAAGGCGGTTTTTACTGGAACCGGCACGAGGCCGCTGACATTATACAATACAAAACGGTGAAGGGCCGTTTAGCGGGATCAAGTGACAGTTGTAGAAAGAAGAAAGGGGAGGGAGGAAAAAGGAAAAGGAGGGAAGGATAAGGACAAGGGAGTACTTACCCCATCCCTAGATAAAATGTAAGTACATCGACCAAGGGGACACTGCCCTGCCATCTCCCAGGTCTGGGGGGTGGTTTTAAGTCCCTAAATAGGGGGTTCGCACAGGTCTTCGGCCCATCAAAAAATTTGATGTGCCTCCGTCCTATGTACTCGGGCACCGAGGGAAGCCGAAGCTCCTCCCGGTTGGGTGTGTTAAGTGCCCCCTCGAGCGATGTGCCACTTACGATCTTCCTAAGGATGGAATTCTGGTATTGCTGCAGGCGCTTCAGCGTTGTTTTGTAGAGGTGTCTCAGTAGTGGTGCACCATAGAGCAACGTAGGTCTTATGATGGACTTGTATATTTGTAATTTCAACCTCAGTGAGAGCTGCGGCGACAAGAGCAGATGGTATAGCCTGTGGGATTTCTGTCGTGCCAACTTCAATCTTGCCTGAACGTGCTTTGAGAAGGTGAGGTGCCTTTCAAAGTTGACGCCAAGGTAGAGGATTGAAGTGGACAATCTTCTATACTCGCAGTCCACGGTAAAAGTCTTCGGTAGAGGTTTCTTACTCACAGTCTGAAATGACATCACGGTGGCATCCGTCTTGGACGGATTTACCCTGATGCCAATCAGTTTCAGCTCGTTCACTATGGTTTCAGTCGCCTTTTGTGCCTTGTTAAGGGCATGTGGGGTGCTGATGCTGGTAGGGTAAATCCCAATCATCCGCATATGTTGCTACCATTGCTCCCGGATGCTTCATTGCGACCACGGGTGCTGTGAAAATTACAAACATCAGTGGCCCCAATACAGAGCCTTGAGGTACACCACAGGTGGTGGTGCTAGAAGTCGAGTAACTGTTACCGACTCGTACGACGAATGATCTTCCGCTGAGATAGCTTTGGCTCAGACGACATAGAGTGGCGGGAAAGCTAAACTCTTCCAAGCGTCGCAGTAACAACTCATGAGACACACAGTCAAAGGCCTGGGTGCAGTCCAACGAAATGAACGCCGTAGCTCTGTTCATCTGCATGTGCTCTATAATGTGCGCCTGTAGCTTAGCCAGGTGGTGGTCACAGGGGACTCCTCTCTGGAAACCAGTCTGTTCAGGGGGATGATGTTTTTCTCTTTGCAGTGCTTCGACATGTGATGATGAACCAGTCTATCGAAGATTTTGCTCATGTGAGGAAGCAAGCTGATTGGCCGATAGTGCTCAGGTACTCTCCCACTCTTCCCAGGCTTGAGTAGTGGCACTATGACGGCTTGTTTCCACACATCAGGAAAGTACGATATTCTCATGCAGGTGTTGAATATGTTCGATAGAAATGCTTTACCCTTCTTAGGAAGCATCTTCAACATCACATAGGGGATATCATCCTTTCCTGATGCTCAGTTACCTTTCGTGCGTCGTAGTACTGACTCGAGCTGACCAAAGGTGGAGAATATGGGCTTCTCGTTGGGGCACGGTAGCGGTCCTTCCGGGATTTGTGGAGCATCTAACTGCCGAGCAGCTTCTCTCTCATCATAAGCCTTCAACGGAAGTTCAGCCTTTTCCCCAGGCGTTAGCAGATTGCCTCCAGATGAAAGAAACACTCCGCTCCTTTTGGTTACGTTGGTCTTGACGAGCCGCCAGAACTACGAGGGTCGTCGTGAGTCCTGTTCCTGAGTACGCAACTGCTCATGCCAGAGGGATGTTTTCCAGTCACGCATGAGGCTGGCTATCTGCCGGGTCATCGCATTGATGGCCGGGTTTAGCTCGTAATCACAAGAACGCTGGGAAAATATTCCTCAAGTTATTCCGCTGACTTATGAGAGCTAAGATGTGTTTCGGAGGTTTCTGATGGCGTTGGGTAAATTACTGAACTTTGGGATGTGCTGGTTTGCCGCAGCCTGTATGGTAGTGGTAATGACACCTACCGCCCTGTCCACCTCGTCCACTGTATTGATATGGGTGATCGTGGGGAGATCTTCCACAATACTGGCTCTGTAACCTTTCCAGTCTGCTTTATGCAAAAGGTACTTACTCGCAGGCGGAGCTGCGGGGGGTACCTTCAAAAGTATAGACCACCGGCCGGTGATCCGATGGTCCCATATCCATAGCAAATATTGTATCACTCTTATTATGTAGCCCATCGGGCGGATACATTTCCATTTAATTTTTTACACATCTGATATTCATAAAGGATCAAGTCCCAGGATAAAATAATCATTCTATTCTGTTCTATATCATTGTTTATATTAAATTCGAAATGATTCTTCGCTTAACGGGAAATAAAGTCAAGAAAAAAATAGCTCTCATAACTTTCAACTAACTGTCTAAGTAGTTTCTGAAATAGTTTGCAACTCATTATTTCCACTCCGTTTATAGGACTTTTACGAGCTCTATGAGAAATGCTCCAAGCATAAACTTGTACAGCCACTTTAGCCATTCAGTCCTTCTCGCAACTTCGTCTTCCTTCATTTCATCCAATAACTCATTCCGGCGAAGACCCAGAGGGAGTGTTCGGAGGCGATCGTCGAGAAGTCAGGCGAGAAAAGGAAGTGAGGAAGCAGACAGCAGGGGTTATGACGGCCATCGAAGGGGCCGGAGGATGAGATAGTGACTTCGAAAATATCCACTATGCGCGGGAATAAGGGATCGTAAAAAAGTTTATTTGAATACATTCTTTATTTATGTCGGCCGAACACCTCTATCTGTTTTGGCGCTTGGCCAATTTCTAACCAATGCGAGTTTTATTTCCTGGCATATTTCTTCACAGAGACCGGGTAACATAATTTATACCGATGCTCCCTTGTTCTGTAGTTTTAAAACTATTAATTTTAAAGTTGATGAAAAAAAGTTTAGAAGTAAAAAAAAAATATAACAGGAATAATTTCAATGTTGTCACTACTTGGCACATATTATTTCCTAATGATTATACTATAACGAAATTAATACTTTCTATATATTTTTCATCAAACATTAAAAATCAGCATATCGGTGAATAAATAGATATGTGGGTCTTTGAACAGAATGAGTCAATTGCACTGAGAGGGCAGAATCCAGATATTGTCTTAGTATTTGCCTCGGAATCGGGTTAAAATCTAGGCAAAAACTCCATTTCTTACCAGTTGATAACCATTATACACAAGAAATAATCTCCGAAATACTCAGTCTGGTGGCTGCAGGTTTGCGAAAAATAACTCTATAAAGGACTATTTACAGCCAAAGCGAATGCCTCATGTAAAGCCCGTATATTATAAAACATGATGCTCAATTTAATTATCTAGAAACTTGTGTGAATACAAACATTGACTTAACTGGACATTCAAACTGGATTAAAAAGTAACAACAAACTAACCTACGGAGTAAAGATTTTATTTTAAATTTTGATAATTACTAATTTAAAACAATCTCCTTAAAAATATTTTTATTTTGTTTAACTTTTCGCGTAAGATAAAATACTTTTGATCAGCATAAGTGTTGTCCTCATGTTTCTGTTCAACAGCTCAATTTGTGAAACTGTGAATGGTCAGTTTTCTCCCAGTGTTATGCTCATTGAAACAAGTATTTGGCGTTAGGAATGTTCCTCGTATACATATACAAATTCGTTATGTTGTGTGATCATTCTTGAGTTACCACTGGGTCTAATCACAGCGTAGCCTACACAAACGCATGCTAATGACATTCTGAAATATTCTTTTTTACACGCTATTTTCAGTTTTACATCAAATAACCAACCTCACAAAGCTCTCCTAATTTAGAATAATATTCAAATGCCCAATCAGGGACCAATTGGAACTAGGGAGAAAAGGTGTGATTTCGAATGTTACCGGAGACAATGAGTGTATAAATAAAAGAAAGGAACTTAGAAATAAAAAAATAAACAGAAGGTCAGTAATTGAAGCCCGGGAAAGGTAAAACAAACCCGGGGTCAGCTGCCCCAGGAAACCTTCTATTGTTTGTCTTTCGATTCTTCTCATTCATTCAACTTTTTTCTTCCAACTTTTCCCCTCTGTACTATCGTATCCATGTTATAATCTTCAACAAACTTTGATTATTTATTTTTTATCCTGTGTATTTTACAGTTTATCTATTAGTTGTAGGATAAGTAGGTGTAACAGATTAACAATAAGGCCCAATATTCTTTTTGGGGTATGTATTATATAAATGAAAAAACAACGTTATAACATGAATCTGGAGAAGAAATAAAAACGATATGGAAATGATTGATTTTATTATAGAGAATGCTAGTTGAATATTAAGTGAAGCGATACTGGCATCACTGGAATGATAAGCAACATAGGTATTTCTTGCCTAGTGTCAACCGCCTCAAAAAACATAAATAAAAAACAACATTATAATGGCGATGTTAATATTGAAAATGGTAACAGAGTAAAATGTAGGAATCTAATCATTTCTGAAAAAATAAAAAGGTAAAATCTGAGATATGGCTCCATTGTAAAATCAAGCTCTTCTCGACAACTTAGTGGATTAGAGCATTTTTATTTACAACAGAATATTTATTACAACAAAAAAAACCTGTAAAATTACTAGCCATGAAGGATTCAGTACATGAAAGAGATTTTACTGTTTCTAGGACATCAGTTATGCAGATGTGTGATTTGTCTGAGATCGCCCTCAACCGCCAGGTTTTCTCCCAAATCAGAGTACCCACATTATTGAGGCTGGTTGAGCCCCAAAATAGTTTGCAGAGGTGACGGCTAATTAATATTTTAATATACTATTCAATGTATATTTATGTATAAACACTAGCGCAATTAATAAACGATTCAATTATTAAGAGCTTTAACATTACGGAAGATATGCATTTTGTGGCTTGATTTTGCTCCTTTTTTAATTTCCCGAAACTGCTGCTCAATCCTAAATTCTTATAATAGGATGTAATTAGTTGGGGGTGCAGTCAAGAAAACACAGCTAAATAAGTGAAACTATTGTATTTTTATAGTTTCACTTATTTAGCTGTGTTTTCTTGACTGCACCCCCAACTAATTACATCCTATTATAGTACCTACAGTCAACTAATTTCTTTCTTACCTAAATTCTTATATTAAAATGTTTCATTCAGGGCTCGAAATAAGACTCTTTTAGGACACGTGTATTTCAGTTTCAACTAATAATTAGAAAAGTGCTGTTGTTTAATCATTTAACGTTGCATTATGCTCTTATGGCTAATCAGAAGATTCTGGTGGGAGTACTAAAGCATATCAAAGTTTAATTAGGATAGGGATCTTTAACGAGTAACTGACATCATACTGGGTCTGTATCCCATTTTACATCCCTTCCGAAAGACTGCATAATCAAGGATTTTTTCCCACCTTATTAAAAAAAATCTAAAAGCCACCTTCCAGGCTGCGAACCCGGGATCTTGGTCATATCAGGTTGTTTCGCCATTAAGTCCAAAGTTGACCCTGAGCCCTATTTAGGGCAATACTAACAATACTCAGGCCCGACACGTGTTTTAAGTAAGTGGCAATCAATAAGGTAAAATATTCAGCGACATTGAAGGAAGTGGGGCGTAAAGAGAACCTTAGCCGAATCAATTAGGGTTATTGAAGCCATTGAATTGGCATCAAAGATTGATAGTAGCCATTAAAGTTCGGAAGGATGGAGGTAGATTGCTATAAAATTGCTTCTCAAATAAATAATAAATCCTGGGTTGGCCATCGCTCTCTAAAATGCATTGCTCTTCCTCGGAAATTGGTAATGACGTGCTCCAGAAAAGTCTCGGATGTTGGGTCTTGCTAAAATATATATTCCTTCAAGAGGCCAACAGGGATTGATAGAGGAGGCGGACTGTGGGTGGCTATACAATATTCATCCTTGTCCCTTTTCTGCTTGCTAATCCACTTTCCCTAAACAGAACGCCCTTTCATAAGGTCCAATATTTAATAGTTAATAGTCCCCTTTCAGCTATGCTACCCATAGGGAAATATTTTTCTATACTATGTAACCTTACTTAACCATAAAAGCGCATGAAAAGAATTACTCAATAGTGTAACAAAAAAAGAACATGGACTTTTTCATGGAGGAACACTGAGTAAGGTTACAACGCCTGTTAAAAATTAATTCACTCTTGTTACTAGGTCATAGAACTTTATATATGCCTTACGAAATGAAGGCTTTACTGGTTCAACAAATATTATAAATAGTCAATGGTCATTAAACACATAAAACAAACTCCAAGAATACTCAATAAGGTGACTGGAAATTTGCGAAGATCAGTATCTGTGAAAACCTATAGACTACCTGGAAACATGGGTGAACTTTTTGCTATATATTTGGCCCGAAGGTTATTATGAATGGCTAACAAAGTAAGGAGCATTGAGGATTTTGTATTGTAAGGATTGTACAGGAGAGGAATTCGATGGCTTATTTGAGCCCAAAAGTTGTACTCATCAAGTCTAAATGGATTTTATAATAGTCATGTATGATCCTTCTGTAAATGAATGGGAGCTTAGTGTGTTTGTCAAGTAAATGTTGAAGTAGCCTGAAACTGCGAAACTTTTTTTTTGTTTTTTTGCTTTCCCTTATAAAATTACCTATTTATGACTTCCTTCTTTCCCCCTATCATCGCCTCAAATGTATCCCACCCGTTTTGAAAAAAATACCTAATTATATTTCTATAAATTTTCTAATAGGATATTGTTCTTGAATTGTAATTATTTTTAGCAACTCCGTGTTTAGGTTTACAAGGTGGCGATGGAAGTAACAAACTCAATGAGGTAATTCATTTAATGAGATGGAGGTCCTTCGGCCTGATAGGAATCTTATTTTGGGAGATCTCCATTTACTAATTACCGTAGCTGTTACCACATCCATCAAAGTTGGTGGTGGTAATGGAAAGGTAGTAATAAAATCCAGTCCGAATCCTTAGCCCTCCAACGCAGGGTCTAAATTTGTTTTAAATGATTAAAAATAAACAAGATAAAACCTAATTAGTTAGTATTTTAAAATTATATGAATCTATAGTTCATTTGTTAAATAATTCGTTTGGTCATAAAATATATCTTATTTTCTATAAACTGTCGTTAAAAACTGCGGTCATTGGAAAATCTGATGGTTGTACATGACCCAAATAAATTTGTATATAATTGAGCAAGCATTGAACCCATGTTTTTAATTTAATTTATTACTGTTGAATAATATTACCTGACCTTGTATATATGAGGAAGGAAGTGGTCCGAGTATAGGTCAAGAAATTTTTTTAATATAGGGAGAACTTTTTATTGCAATTTACAATAATAAAAAACCTTTTATACTAATCAAAATATATTAAAATTTACCAATATTCTTAACAAACAATGTTTTTTTTAAATAGTTTTTAACAAAATAAATATTTTACTTGTTAATGGTGAACATCTTTATATAAAAATTATATTTCATAATTCATAAGAATCGAATGTATATTTAAATAGGAATACCACTTTATATGTATCACTTTAAGTTATTATATTTTTTTTGAATTTTCTTTTTTTCTACTGTTAGTATGTTTCTGATATAAACGACTAAGGCTAACATCTATGCTTCCTACACTGCCCCGAAGAGAACTTAGCACTTCTTGGAGGCTTCCTTAGGAACTAGTTAATGTCATGGCATAGTCAGTGCGATACCACACACCAGCAGTTTCCTGTTATGTCTTTTAGCTTAACACTATTTAATGTGATTTTGGAGCTTAGTATAGTTAGTTCCACTTGCTGTTAGTTTCTGGCTAGACATTTAAGCGTCAACTTAATATGCTATGTTTTAATAATTTTCAATCACTCCTTCTGTATGTTGATATGAAATTGAAGGTTGGGACGAAAAAAACGATTTTTTAAATTTTATTGTAAACGCATAAAGATTTGAATTTCTATCTTTTGACAGAAATGTTTATAATCAATATCCTTAATTACTTATGCAAATTAAGACAGCCACCCATATTCCCAGTCCAAACATACATACAACGGAATTACAAATTCATAATTGCTGCTACATTTTCTTTTTGCACAAAGCTGTTGTGTTGACTATCTAGAGTTCAGTCTACTTCTAGGCAAAATAAAGAAAAACTATCAAACTGAATAAAAATCTATAATTGTATTTATTTAACACAAACTGTAATACAGTATACATAACTACAATAGTTTTAGACTCTATTTGATTCATTAATCCCAAAAGCTTTATTTACATGGGTTACCTGTAGCCAAGTGATTAACATAACAACCCAAGATCATGAGTTCGAAGGCTGGTAGTTGGCTATAGGATTTTTTAAACTATAGGCTTAAGGAGTAAAAATCTTTGGTTAGGCCGTCCTTCGGAAAGGGCATAAAATGAGAGTCCCGAGACTGTGGAGTTTAACATTCTTAGATAGGTCAAATTTAGTAGCATCGTCCGATTAGCCATATATGCATAAAGTGACGTTAAATGATTAAACAAAAAAGTCGTATGTATCATGAAAAAATTTAATTGGAGCTAAAGATTTCTGGAATAATACATGAGAACCATATTTTACAGCAAACTACTCTATTTATGTACACACCTTCTAAAAAAGGGTTTAAACTAGTTATGTAAACAAATAAATAATATTTCGAGACTTAAAACCATTAGCGATTAAACCAATAGCGAGATAAATAGATAACCATTTTTTTTTAGCTTTTTCTTTTTTCAAAATAATTTTAACTTTGTTTCTTATCATTTGTTTGATTCTCCTTGTTGGTCTTACTATCGCATTTTATTTATAACTAATGCACATGTATCAAAGGTGAAAAAAAATATTTTTCGTTTTCGATTCATAACGATTTCGTTTTTGGTTATGGACAACGCAGATAAAATATTTAGGAATTGATACGGACATAAGGTCAAATTTTACTTTCCATACTGATTATGTGTCCAATAAAGCTAATAGGGCTCTGTGTACTATATATCTATACTTTAACAGTAATTCTAAACTAAGCACAGACAATAAGTTATTATTATATAAAGCCTTTTTACGACCTATACTAACATATGTATCCCCAATATTTAGTAATATGTCTAAAACTAATTATAAAAAAACGACAAATATTCTAAAACAAATGCCTTAGAATTGCTGGAAATTATGCATATTACACTAAAGTTAAAATTATGCATAACGACATATGTATGTATACCTTACATTAATGTATTCATCAACAAACTATGCAAACAATACTTTTTTAAGCGTACTTATAAAAAATATTAGGGACTATACAAAACATAGTATAAAGCGGTATGTACATAAACGAACAAAACATTTACTATTGTAGAATAGCAATTTAAATTATTTTTTGTTATTGTTTATACAATATTATAAGTATATTATATGTATATAAGTTATTAACAATGTATAATTACAATTTTTGTTTATTTATTTTTTTTTTTTACGTTGAAAGTTTATTCGTACATTTTTGTCTGTCATTGTATATAATGATTCTGCACAGATACATTTAAATTTGTACAATTGTTATTAACTTGAGACTGGTCTATTTGGTACAGGATGTGAGTTATTGTAAATTGTAGCAAATTATATAAAAAATAAGTATTTAAAAAAAATCGTTTTTATTATGGTTAATATAATAATGGTTATTATAAGTTTATGGTTAATAGTTAAAATAAAATTCATAGAGAGCTATCGAGCTATAAGCCACAAAACCACACATAACAAAGGTCTGTGATGAAAAAATTGTAGCATATATAACTAGTGGGTTTAACAGTATTTTTTGTGTTGATTACGCAAAAAATAGTGAAAAAATTCCATCGTCCCTAGATAAGTCTCAAATTTCACCTGAAAATTTCTTATTTGATTCATCAAAAAGGAGTTTGAAAGCTGTACTTCTTCACAATGGTAACGGATATACTTCTGTCCCTGTTAGACACTCAGTCCATTTGAAAGAATGCGATGAAAATCTTGAGTTTGTTCTTAATAAGCTTGGGTACTCTGACCATAAATTGACCATTTGTGGGGATTTGAAATTTATTTCCATGTTACTAGGTCAACAAAGTGGTTACACAAAGTTTCCATGTTTTCTCTGTGAATGGGATAGCCGTGACAGGAAACAACACAATGTCAAGCAGACATGGCCAATCAGAAAGGCTCTTATTCCAGGAGTTTGTTTGTTCATTTAACGTCACTTTATGCTGCTATGGCTAATCGGACGATTCTACAGTGGGAGCTCTAAATTTTGCGTATCCAGGTTTAATTAGGACAGGGATTTTTAACGAGTACCTGACATCGTACAGGCTCGGGATCCCCGTTTTAACGTCCCTTGCGAAGGACGGGCTACGAACCCGCGATCTTGGGCTTAGTAGTTTGTTACGCTAACCACTAGACCACAGTTGACCTTATTCCAGGAGTTAAAAATGGTGAAAGACAAAGGTTAGTGGATCCTAAAAAGATTTAACTTCCACCACTTCATATCAAATTGGGGCTAATGAAACTGTTTGTGAAAGTATTACCCAAAGAAGAGGAGTGTTTCAAGTATCTTTGTGAACAGTTTCCTGGTATATCCGATGCCAAGCTGAAAGAGGGAGTCTTTGTCGGGCGTCACATCAGAAAACTTTTAAAAGATGAAAGCTTTGTCACTAAAATGGAAATGGTAGAAAAAAATGCCTGGAATTCATTTAAACTTGTTGGTGGGCTGCAACATAAACATGAAAAAGTTTATTTCCTTCACTCACATCTGGACTACTTTAAAGAAAATCTTGGGACTGTAAGTGGGGTAAAAGGAGAACGTCTCCATCAAGATATAAAACAAATGGAGCGCAGATACCAAGAAATTCGATGGAATTTTCAACATGATGGCAGACTACTGTTGGATGTTAAAAACATTTTGCAAATGCTACTTAAAAAACACTGACTTTATTTTAGCGTCCTTGAAGTATATCTAGGGAAAATTGGAATAGTGCATGTTATAGGATTGGTTTTTCTAAGAACTTTTTTTTTAGACTTTTATACAAATTAAAATAATATTTTTAAGATATTTTATAACCATCTTATTAACTATATAACAGCTATACTCTTTTCTAAAAATGTAAAAACATCTTAAATTTTACAATTTAATATCAATTAACTGGTATTAAATATTAATAAACCCTTTTGTGACCGAAAACATTTTGATGTCAGTTTGGAATCTGTTGATAGTTCCTTTGGCATCCCCCTGGATCGTTTTATATAACGGGGTTTTTCATTATTTTGGAAATACAGTACGTGATCAAAGGAAATATGTGATAAAGGAAATATGTAATAAAGGAAACTAAATATAGCACGTTACACGTGTCGGCAAAACCTAGGAAATAACGTTCACAGCTGTATATTGTACCGGATATGAATGTATTAATATACTTTATATTAAAATATTTCTTGAAGGTGTAACCAAATTTGAATACCTCTAGGTCGAAATATGTTTAAATTATTAAAAATAATTTCAGCTTCGACTAAACTGTTGTTAAACAAATTATTTAATTTAATAAGCAGTAGTTTCTCATTAGTCTGTGGTAGATAACTCATTTAATCTGTCCACAACCCGGGATCAACCTTGTGAGATTTAGAGACCCTCATGGTGCTCACCTGGCGGTAGAGAGTGATAGAGGACAAATCACCTCCCGGGCCACCGTTGTCATAGAAAGAATACAGTCTATACTATGTACTGACCCCAAGACCCTTCAGTGGTAGTTTTTTTTTCTCGTTTGTGCTAAAGGTTGATGAATATGTAGGTATCGGGTTCGTGACCAGACGTGGAACACCAAAAGTATTCCATCAATGAGATAGTCGGATTATACATATATAGTATATAGTATTCATAGTTGTTTACATAGTATATACCGGTTAGTGTATATCCCTGTGTCTAGTTTGACTGTACTACAGTTATCTAAGACAAATATTACAGTCTGTTGAGTAATACTCAAGTTACATGGCATAAATGAGTGAAAGCTAACAGTGAACAATCTTCTTAATTATATGGAAGTGTGGAAAGGATTTTGGTGAATACACCTAATAAGATCCTGGAAGTAGGACTGTGCTATAATTTGGGGTGTTCAATATATTTTAATAATTTCTTTCATTTCGGGACGCCAGAGTGATCATGTAAGGTAATTACTCAAATTATTATTTCTTCAAAGGTCCTAATTTTATTCTGAATTGGATTATTTTCCAGAGGTTGGTTTTGTGTATATCAATTTATTAATCATTCTACTTAATACCTTAATCAAACCATTAATATAGTATTCATGAACGTGTAACCTTTCATATTTATTTTTATAATCTTAAAGTAATTTATTTTTTATAATAACGCCCAACACAGCAACTGAGATTGATCAACATAATTTTCTAATAAGAATACTTCCTGATACGTGGTGTTCTCTGTTGATTCCATGAAGTTTTTTTGTTTATATATCTTGATTATAAATTTAATATGATTTGTGTAAAGCATACTTTATTATTCTGGGGAAAGAATGATTTGTTATCTGAGTCTTCTTCAGGTAACCACAGTTACTCTTCAGTTTTCATGGGAAGTACTCGGGAAGCTGGAGTTAACACCTGTGCACATTTATTTCGTAGAGGAGACAAACTCGTGGAAGTGATTTCTAAAATTTGAAATAGTGTCTAAGTTGGGAATTAAATTAGCCAGATATAAAGTGCTACCGAAGCCTTGGACCCCTCCGACTGTGGAGCTCTCACTTAGAATGCTTTTTGCCCCTGACATTTACTACAATCAGGAAAAGTTTGTTCGTTTAACTACCCTGAAAAGTGGATAGTAGCCGGTGTAGGAACCGTGTCCGACTTAATCGCTTTTTCTTTTCCCAACTTCGCAATGCTCTGTTTCTATCGCTGGACTTGTTTGTAAAAAGGGCTAAAACAGAATGCTTCTGCTGTTGGCGATTCTCTGGAATAAAACGTCGTAGATTTAGAAAGTAATTAGTTCTTTATGTTAGTGAGTGGCTTGATTTTTTTTACCTCGTCTGGTCCTGTCACTTAAGCTAAAAAAAGGGATCAATCTCGCAATGAAATGGAAGAAGCTAAAAATTAATCATTTACTTAATATTAAAGGTCTTGATGTTAAAGGCATTGATAGTCTCATAAGGTATTTTGTGAATGTACTTAGATATTCACGAAGATCACGAAAATCGGTTGTTTTTTAAAGTAATTTGCTTCTTTGCCTCAAATGGTATGTGCATATATGATAAGAGTTAATAATTATCTACACATTATATCTGAAACAATGTTATGTATGGTTAAGCGTTTTTTAAATTATAGTAATTTAAAATTATCAGTATTTTAAGTAATCAAATATTTAAACAACTATTCCTACATTTGTTCTTAATGGTCACAACATTCCCAAGAACTATTTATGATTATACGTAAATATAAAAATAAAATTACATCGGATATTTCCCGATTTTCTCTTATTGGTCTCTGTTTGGTTGGCTGTTAAAATTCATCATTTAAATTAATACAAATTTAATTCAGCATGGTTCCTTAGTTAGCAACAAGACTTTTAATTATGAGTAAAGGCCATAGACAACCTCTCTTCCACTGGTGGATAAACCCTTTTATGAAACAACCGAAAGGTTACATATCCGCATTGGAGGGGATAACGAATCTACTTTTTACGGTGTTAGGGAGAGACAGTAGGTGCCGCTAAAAACCTTGCCATTCCGGGGCTGTAACAGAGAGACAAAAACCGGGCGTGATTAATGACGTCAGCACCAGGGCCATTGACAAGTTACAAATAGGCAGGGGAATGTTGACGGAGCTCCGGGATAAATTGCGGAGCTCCGCGAGCCCTCGTCGCTTCTGGGTCCAAGTATCGACTGGCCGAATTCCCATCGATATCAGTTAACTGGGCTGGCTCTAGGACTCCAGTAATTGACAAAGGTGTATGAGGGTATTAAATTATAAAAAGAAAGTAATTTCGGAAGCTATATCGCCTCTTTGAAGTAGTAAAAAACAAAAAGACAAGTGTTTCGAAGTTAAAAGTGATGAAAAGGAAAATGTTCTTTACTCCAGAGCAATATCATCATTTCGAGAAAAGGTTAATCTAAAACTATCATCACTTACCTACAAATGATCTACTTGGACATATATTTAACAACAGAAACATAAATTTAACTGTAACCCGTGAAGGTACAAGTCTAGGGTTCAGTAGAAGCTACAGTTGCGCAAGAAGGTGATTTCGCAGAACTGAGATCATACACAACCGCTAGGGTACTAACTTTATGTAAACTGGTTGAGCCCTAGGAGGGTCTGAGAATTTATCTGGCTTTTAACAGATAAAATAATTTTAATGGCTAAAGGGAAAACGGATTAAATGAATAATGAGATAACGGACGTCTTTACTTTTTTTTCTAATTAAATATCCCTTGTTCTCTCTGACTTTAATATGAAACCGTATTAGGCGCTTTCCTTAATATAATACATTATATATGATGTATTCAGGGTCAAAAGAGGATAACTCAAAATTTTCCAAACCTGACTTTTTCACATTCTAGGTTAGTTCAATGGAGCAATTTTGTCTAGCTCAGCCGTCATATTTATCTTTTTGTAGTTCAGTAAAATAGCGAAAAATGTAAAATTTGGAGGAATCCAGTATTGATCCTGAAAGATTTATATATTTAAGCGCAGACTTGATGGCTCTACCCTGAGTGGTATGGCTTTACAGGATATTATATAGCTGTGCAATGGTTTTGGTTCAGACTTCCTGTATCAGGATGAAGAAAGATAGGTCTTCGTGCGCCTGCTGATCCAGAACCACGATAACCCTTGGCTCTAGACGAATTCTTCACTATCGTTAAACCCAAGTGTACTTCGGTGGGAAGGGCACTAGTGAATTTGTCCCAAATGGACTAGTTATGCAGCTATTTGCAGTCTGCATGAATGGATTTGGTTCATATCAACTTAAGTCTAGGTGACCCCTCCCTACGGATCAGCAAAACAATTTTCCAAGAATCGCATTCATTACCTATAGTACCAACTGAAAATAAATACATACTATTTTCCTTTCACCCATCTCCCCCCCCCCCCCCCTTACTTGAAACGTTTAACTATCCATTATTCCTATTTGTTTATCTCTAACCTTCTTACCACTCTGCCTTCATTATTTTTGTCGCTGGTTACTCATTATCTCTCCCATCAATTTGATTATTAGTATGGACCATATTTAACAAATTTTATTACTATTCGTTCATATTCACGCATATAAATGGGGGAAGAACCTTCGAAGGCATTTGTGTCAGAGCCCATGGACCTCAGCCCTTAACCGGATTTAAGCTCTACTCTGGGTCGGTGCCGTAGTCAAAACTCAATTTGGGCCGAAGGAGGGAGGTATAAATCTCTTCCTAGTCTTTCCCAGCAGAGGAATAGTCGCGGTTCAAAATCAATGAATAAATTTTCTTTTTGTGTACCTTTACCGCTAACTGTCAAAATGGATAAGTACTCAATTGTTAAAGCAATAAATTTTACCTTTTTTCATTATAAAATTTTGTGTGGATTTATTCTACTTGGCAATAACTACACTTTTTAATTTTACTTTTTAATTCAGGATTCATTTCGAACTCTCCTTGGTCTATAGGCAAGCATAAAAACTAACCATGCCCAAGATCGCGGGTTCGAAGCCTGGCAGGATTGAATATTTCTTGAATTTAGAAAAAATTATGATGGATGTTGCCCAACGCGCCATAAAATATTCTCTATTTTCTTCTTTCTATTTTATTTTATTTAATCTGCGAATTGCATTCAGTTTTGGACCACTATATTATTTAATGATTTTTTTTTAATTAATTGCTTTCGTGTTTATTTCTTTCCACTGAGCTATATTTTTTTAAACTTGTACCAAGCAACAGTTTTGCAGGAAGGTGATTGACATTTTGAGTGTCAACCGCCTGGGTAGTCATTTTATAAAGGTTGGGTGAGCACTAGAAAAGTCTGTAGATTCAATGTTCAATCCGTTGTGCTTTTAACAGATAAAATAATTTTAATGCCACAACTAGATTTGAACCCGTTTCATTCACCAAAGCTATTCATCGCTCTACATACTAAGCTGAAAGTTTAATTCAAACTATAAGCAAAGCACTCTACAAAAAATAATACCGAAATATGGATATTTGACATTCTACATTTTTTAAACTTATAATATCAGTCCCCAATATCAATTCCCGATCATCTGTCTTATTTAATTAAACACTCGTATATCTACAGCCTCAGCGAATAAGTGGCTAGGTCGAACATTGTCCAAAGATTGTGCCATTATCATAGTTTTTGTACATTAAATGGAGGTTTAGTATAAGAAACAACTATTAATCAAACTATTGCCTGACTTAATAAGAGAAACTCATTTTGGAGAAAATTCGACCTAACTTAACTATATTCACCGGGGCTGTAGACATACCAGTGTTTAATTAAATAAGACAGATGATCGGGAATTGTTTTTATTAACTATTACATATATTTCAACAGTATACAACGATTACTCTTATACCAAACGATTGTTCTCTAATCTAGCAACTGTGCCTACAATGACCGACGACACAACTATGCCGAGCCTAAAATTCATCTCATGAGTGGAACGAGGAGGCAATTAAAATAATTCTCACCCTTGCGGGGGTAGATGATGACAAATTGGAGCTGTAAGAATCCAGAGGAGTACTGTACTGTTATTAATTGGAAGGGCTAAGGGATGACGCGGGTAGCAAGACGTTTAGATTGGACAAAACCTCTTGAGTCCTGTCTACTCTGGCGGCCACTCATGATTAATGATCGTGTCCTAGGCATTCTAATCGTTTGGCTTCAGTATCGCAACAACAAACAGTCAGCTCTTGTGTCTCACTAATGCCCTCAACAATGTTTTTTCTCCTCTTTTATTTAGATTTTCAGCAGTATACTCAATGAGTGCAGGATAGAATATTCATTATGGTTTGATGGAAAATGCAGATTGTGAGTATCCATATTTAACGAACCTTGGGTAGTTATTATTTAGTCTAAAAATACTATGTACGTTTCAGAATTTTTTTTTGTAAATTACCTTAGATAGCAGTCGTTATCACGGTGACTTAAATTGTTATTAGTTGGGATTAAAATAATTTATATATTTTTGCCTTGCAAATATATTTTATATTCCTATAAATAAGGATTTTCTATTCCCTTTAAAATACTCCTTTAAAAATTGTTTATATTTGTTGGAATTTTGACTTTAATAAATGTAAACAGTTATTAATCCTCTTTCAAACGAAAAAGTGTATTTACTTCTGTAACAGTTTGCTACTTGGATTTAATTTAGTTATTATTAAGATGTCAAAGCGAGATTTTGGCATAAATTTGTTTTACGGACTAAACTCGGGTGGTATGGCCCTAAATTTAAAGAATTGCAGGGTTTCATAATGCAGTTTTGGCCTTCATTATAATGTCCCACCAAAGGTTGGAAAAAATACTCAGAGCAACTTTTCGAGAACTGGAAGGTAAACTATAAGTCAGTAAATTGTCTGTAAATTAGCGGGACTTGGTCCACGGGCTTCTTGGTCTTCAAGGCTCTAATCTCCCTCTCGAAATATCGGGAACCATCTTTGAAAACTTCAGTCACTTATATTGCCTTTGCCCAAGACTTTGTTGATAATTCTGGTTGCTTGGGCCCGTTCCGGCTTAGTTCGAACTCGAAAATTTACACTTCGACTTCTTAGTAAAGAGTGAATTATAATTTAAAAATACACTGTTTACATTTATAAAATTCAAAAGTCTAACAAACATCTAAAGCTTACTTTTCGGATAGTTATTTTATCGAAAACATAAAATCCTCCATCATTCTCCGGACAACCCAATATTAGCAGCCGTAGAAAGTTACAACTCACTAAAAAAATACTAAGTATGTAAGTACCTGAGGATAAGATAATGTTTAAAAAAAATGAAGAGATGTTCTACCAAGTGTGAGTCTCTGTAGAAGTCCATTTTTATTGGGATTCGAATCCTAGGCCTCTTGAAAAATATTCGATTGTCTCACGAAATTTATATTTACAGATCACATTGACATATTCATGTCTCTACTCATGATATGATACTAAGTATAGACATTATAACAGCGTGGAACACACTCCCACCTAATATCCGCCATGCTCCTTTCCTATGATTTTTCTGCATAGTTAGTTCCCAAGGAGATGATCTCTAATCAGTTATAATTTTTAGCTCATAGTCATCAGAAGTTAAGAATTTGGTCCCCTTATAGCTATTATTTTTTAAATATTTAATTTTTTTCATAATTCTTGTTATTTTATGTATTTTTTCTCAACATTGTGACCAGGTTGCGGGGTTTTCGGTCCAAGGTCCAAATTGATTTAAATAAACTATTGTCCAAAGAAAAATGTTGTATTCTTATATTATACATCTACGGTAACATAATGCCAACTCCAAAAACATAACCATAATATATATATTGTAACATCAACGTAACACCACCAACGCTGAGCCGCAAAGATACGATAAGGTAAAAACAATTAAATTTGGCAATTACTTGGCCATATAACCCACTTATACACATCCGTATGGAATGACGGTCCTCAGTTAAGTGAGGTCAGATAGATAGAGACACCTGACGGACGAATTTAGCAAACAAAAGAATACTCGTTACACACTCCCCTCCAGCGATTAAGTCCGTCGGGTTGGATAAAATAATTTAAGTTTTGAGGGATGCCATAAGCCTATTATCTTTCCATCTTCACCTCTCAGTTTACAGGATCCACCTCCCGTAACGGAAACAACCGTAAAAGGGCCTTCATATTTGGGGTTCAGTTTAGCAGCGAGTTTATCAGCTGCCGACGATAGCTGAAACCTCATCTTTAAGACTTGGTCCCCCGGTTGGAAACGATCTTTTCGGCGTCTTAAGTTATAACGACTGCTCTGATTTAGACTTGCCTTCAGAGAGTTTTCCTCGGCTATATGATGAACTTCAGGCAGTCTGCCCACTTTAGTGGCCCAAGCAGCATGTTCGTATGTGCCCGCCACTAGGATATCATCGTAGTTAGCTTGATGTAGAGGCCTCAGTTCTCTACCAAAGTTTAAGAAGGCAGGACTGAACTTGGTCGAATCTTGAACGGCGGAATTTAAGGCAAACTGGATCTCTCCTAGTTTTTCGTCCCAGCGTTGGTGTTTCTTCCCAAGGTACGCTACGATAAGTTGCTTGATATTCCGATTCGCTCGTTCTGTCGGATTTGCCTGTGAATGGTAAAGAGGAGTAGTTTCTCTCTTGATTCCAAACTCCTTAGCCACTTCAGTTACAAGATTACTAACGAAGTTCTTCGCATTGTCGGAAATTACTTTATGCGGTGCGCCATATCTGTATATTATGCGGGATTTCACTTTATTTACAATAACCGAAGAGGTAGCTTTTCTGATGGGACATAATTCCACCCATCTACTAAATAAATCTACAAATACAAGTAGATACACATTGCCTCTAGAACTCCTAGGATAAGGACCCATAATGTCAACTGACACCATTTCCCACGGCTGCTTGTTATAGCGAGGGAACATTAACCCACGAGGTGGCGTGTTATTGGGTTTGACCTTCTGGCATAACTCACACCGCCTCACATACTGGCTTATATCTCGGTATAATCCAGGCCAATAATATAGTCTACTAACCCTAGAAACTGTTTTATCTATCCCCAGGTGGCCTGACTGCGGTTGATCATGATTTTCATATATTACTGCTCCCCTTAAATGTCTAGGAACGACAACTTTCCATTCCTCACTGGGGTCTTCTAGCTCTCCCTTCAAAGGATTCTTTCGATGGTATAATAGCTGTCCATCTTTTATCGACCATCCAGGGTGGAGTTTTGGGGACTTCTGGACTCGATATAATTTCTGATTATACCATTCGTAGGTCGCTATGAAAGTTCCTGAAGTCGAAACTGAATCGGTAGAAGAATTAGGATCGGAACTGGTAGACAATACTGTGATTGCAGCAATTCGTGATAGGGCATCGGCCACTGTGTTGAGTTTCCCCTTTCGATATTCCACCTTGTAGTTGTAAGGCTGCAAGCGAAGAGCCCATCTAGCCAAACGACCTGAAGGGTTTTTCAAGTTCAGTAACCACTTCAGACTGGCGTGGTCAGTTATTACAGTGAATGGATAACCTTCCAAGTAATGCCTATTCTTCTCGATACCAAACAGAACTGCGAGGCATTCCTTTTCGGTTACGGTATAATTCCTTTCAGCTGAACTTAAGGTACGAGAACAAAAAGCGATGACTCTTTCTTCGCCGTCTTGTATTTGAGCCAAGACCGCTCCAAGACCTGTATCACTGGCGTCAGTCTGTAATTGAAAAGGCTGTTTAAAGTCTGGCCTAGCTAATATTGGTGCTTCAGTCAGTGCTGACTTGAGAGCATTGAAAGAGGCGTCCTGCTCTTCTGACCAGATCCATTTAGCGTTACGCTTAAGCAAAGCTGTTAGCGGAGAGACAACTGTGGAGAAGTCTTTAATAAAACGGCGATACCATCCTGCCATTCCAAGGAATCTTCTGAGCTGCCCAGCGTTGGTGGGAGGAGGAATCGAAGTAACGGAACCAACCTTATCTGGATCTACACTCAAGCCATCACTATTAACCAGATAGCCCAAGTACCTAACTTCATTACAACCAAATTCACATTTTTCCGGGTTGATACGCAGACCTGAGGCTTTAAGGCGACTGAACACTTCCCTTAGCATATCCAAATGCAGTTTGAAAGTTGGTGTGCAAACCAAAATATCATCAAGAAAAACTACCACGTAAGGGTAAAGTTCGGGTCCAAATATTGCATCGGCTAACCTCTGAAAGGTAGCAGGTGAATTCGTCAGCCCAAAGGGCATAACTTTAAACCTGAATAATCCTCTGCCAGGAACTGTAAACGCAGTAATGTCTTTACTAGTTTCGTCGGCAAGGGGCACTTGCAAAAATGCTTGCTTGAGGTCAAACTTGGAGAGATATCTAGCCTGTCGAAGTCCGTCTAAGAGAGATGTCATATTAGGCATAGGATAGCAATCTTTACAAGTGACTTCATTAACCTTACGAAAGTCTATACAAAAACGATAACCTGATCCCTTACGAACCATGACTACCGGGGAAGACCATGGAGATTGGCAAGGTTCCACTAAGTCTTCATCCAACATTCGGTCTAACTCCTGGTGCATTGCCTCAAGTACTTTGGGTGAGTAATGGTAGGAGCGCTGCTTGATAGGTTGGGCATCCTGAACATCTACCTTATGGCTAATGCGCGTCGTTAATCCTGGAGAATCTTGGAGAATTCGCAAACCTTCACTGACTATTCTATCCAGATCCACCCTTTCTGAGGGATCAAGTGAACTAATGCCGCATATTTTTGATGTTTCCTCTTCTACTAATTGAACATCTTGACGAAACGAGAACTTATGGTCGGGGTCATCTTGAAACCACCATGTCGCTTCACGATGATTAGTACTCATGTTTGTGTTAACGATAAAATCTAACCCTAAAAGAAACATAAATGGAAGCTTGGTTAAAACGTAAAGCTTCGTGTCATATGACCGGTACCCAACGGTAATTGAAATGGAGAATCTTACATCAACAATACAAGAGCTTCCATTAGCGACACAAATATTAAATTCGGGAATTTTCTCAACTTCATATCCCAATTTAAGGAGAATTTCAACCCCTTCTGGTCCAACAAATGAGGTAGTGGAACCAGGGTCAAACAGGGCCAAGTAGGACAGGCCTCCTTTGTCAGGTTTCCCTATTCGGAAATCAATATAGTGCTGTTTAGGAAACGGTAAAATATAACAAGATACGGTAGAACTTTCGGGAGAATTCGATACGACACAAGGAGAAGCGATATCAGATTTAGCGGTACAAAAAGGTAAACGATAAGGCACGGTAATAGGTAAATCGGTACTTGGTGGGTCAGCTGAAACCGTGGGAATAGGAATGACCCTCACTTCCGATTCCCTTGCACATTTCCCGGAGTACATTTAGGACATGCGTGAATGGAAACTCCTGGGTTACCACAACGGTAGCAAAACAACTTTCGTGGTAGCGGACATCTGGAATATACGTGCGGTCCACCACAATTCCAGCAAATTAATTTCTTAGCTGGTAGAGCCGGTTTTGAGCCTTTTAGACACGTTTTCTCGTAGAGAATCGGTTCGGTACTATTTCTTGATTGTACATCAGTCGGAGAGAATACCAGATTCTTAGAGCCAACTGCCTGAATTTCGAACTGGTCGAATTGAGGATCGTGATTCGTTGTGTTAGCAGCAACATCGGTTTGTTTTTCCAATGGCGAAACAGTAAAAATTCCCGGAGATATTTGTTCTTTTCCGGAATTGGATTTGTTATATCGTCTAGTGGAATTCGCAGAGCGGGATTTTTCTATAATAGGCTTTTCTGATCGGCCTTCTTGAGCCATCATCTCATATACTCGAGTTCGTTCGGTGACGAAATTAATCAAATCCTTATAAGAGGGAATATCTGCTGATTTTATTCGTTCTTCGAATGCTTTTCTAGTCCCTGGGTCTAAATTATTAAGAGCTAAATGAAGTTTAATGAAATCCCCCATGTCTTCAATGCCTAAAGCCGATAACGCAGAAAAATTATTTTCATGCTCAGATAAAAATCTCTGCAAATTAGACGCTGAAGAATTGTTTAAAGGGGTAAAATCCATCACCTTCTTGATATAAAATCTGGCTAGTCGCCTTTTATTTTGATAGCGAGAGACCAATGCGTCGTAAGCGAGCGGATAATTAGCTTCGTCTAATGCGAAGCCCGAGATAAGCGACAGAGCTTCATCGCGTAAGCTACTTCGTAGATAGTAAAATTTCCTAATGGTCGGTAGAGATTCTTCCCTATGAACCATAGAATCAAATAGGGAATAGAATCCATTCCAGTCCTCTAATTTCCCTGTGAATATCGGTAAGTCAATTTTCGGTAGCTCCTGAGGAATAGAATGAGAATGGACAACCACAGGTTTATTCTCAGGAGGGCAGGTAGATTGTACCACTTTGTTATAATTCGCTTTAGTAATATCAACTAAATCGTTAAATGAATTTTGTACTTCTGTTGTCTCGAGTTTTTCACTTTTGTTCTTTATACTTGCATTAAATATCCGAATTTTTGATTGAACTTCTTCAAATCGGATTTCATTTTTGAGTAAGCGGTCATAAGCGGGTTTAAAAGCGGATGCTGAATCGGTACTCAAAGATTTAGATTTTGTGAAAATGGATTGAACTGCGGCAAAAATATCCTCCCTCTCTGACACTAGAACAACGACTGGATCACCCATCGTGACAATAAATCAAGACGTTACCCAAAGTTACAAAAAAAAAATGCCAAAGAAATTAAATGTTGAAAAAAAATACCAACAGAACCTTTAAAAGTCGTAAAATACTGAAAATTAAATTGATTAAATTATATTAAAACTAACAAATTAAATTAAATCGGTAAGCGTCCTTTACAAACTTAATATATAATTTTTTCATACGTCAGCCATAGATAAACAGAAATTTTCCTTTTAAAAGGAAACACAAGATAATGCTAAATAGAAACAAACAACAGCTGTTGTCTCTAAGTGAACTTAATGCTTACTTGCTAATCTATCATGTGTTCAATTCAACTATTTAAACTTACGGTAAAAATACAAAATAAAATGATATATTAGTAGATTTTAATTTTCAAAACATGTGTTAAACAAAACTAAGTCGTTCTACGACCTTAAGTAAAAATTCTTAATTTTTGTTGTTGATACAAAATAATAAATTAAAAATAATTATCTTTACATTTCCTAAATTGCGTCTAAGACAAACCTTTTGCTTCAATCAACAGAAATATAGTACCTTCAATTAATACGAAAATTATATTTAAACATTAGAAAAAAATATTAAAGTATTGTTTGGAAAAATTATTCTGTTACTATTATCATAAAACTATTAACAGTTAACTTCACTATTTCAAAAAAATGTTAATATAATAATTAAATCTTCAACTAATAACTTATCTGTAGATTTTTCTTTTGTAGTCCCTGTATTCGAGCGCCATAATATTTGTGACCAGGTTGCGGGGTTTTCGGTCCAAGGTCCAAATTGATTTAAATAAACTATTGTCCAAAGAAAAATGTTGTATTCTTATATTATACATCTACGGTAACATAATGCCAACTCCAAAAACATAACCATAATATATATATTGTAACATCAACGTAACACCACCAACGCTGAGCCGCAAAGATACGATAAGGTAAAAACAATTAAATTTGGCAATTACTTGGCCATATAACCCACTTATACACATCCGTATGGAATGACGGTCCTCAGTTAAGTGAGGTCAGATAGATAGAGACACCTGACGGACGAATTTAGCAAACAAAAGAATACTCGTTACAACATAAACATAATTTTTAGTTTATATTTATTTTTAATTAATGAAGTAAATACGATTCGTTTCTAATTGTGTTGCCTATTGGCCAGATATATATTATATTACTATTGTACACATTTGTTCTTAAGTTGTTATTCTTAAGAGACCTGGTCCTAAATGAAAATTATTTTTCTATTCAAATAAATACTATTCTAATAAAACTAATTACAATCGGATAATTGAAGGGGCCTTCATAAAGATTCGGCTATTTTCCTTCCTGGACAAGGCCATATAACCGGTATTAAAACGTTTCAGTAGCAGAGCCCCCTCGTAATAAAAACAATAAAGTATATTTTAGGCATTTTATTAGCCGGAATGGACATATATATTGGAGGGGAAGAGGATGTAGGCAATATAGTGGAGGGTGAGGATGGTGTCCGCACCATGTTCTTCTCGCCGGACACCAGGCCCTTTACTTCCCAACATCTCTCCTCTTTTTTTCCCTTGTAGATCACATTTCTTTAGAACTGTCTTTATGTAATATTGCTTGCCTATACTTTTTACAAAGGATTCATATTTCATTCAGTTATTTAAGTTTACAAATTGATTACAGATTTATTTTATTTAATAAATAAAAATAACACACATAAATCAAATCGAAATTAATGAGTCAATAATTATTTACTTTAATATCAATAATTAAATTAATAAATCCTCAATGAAGCCAGTACCACTACAACCCAAGAAGGGTCTAATGTTCAGTACGTATTAGAGACTGCTCTGTTTCTCGGACGACGGTTGTGGTCTTGAATTCGTGAAATTGAGATAAATCAATATTATAAATTGAATTAGGTTTTTTAATGTATTTTACACTTGAAATTTATTTGCTGCGTTTTACTTGTTTTGGCTAAATCATATGATAAAGCAATGCATATCTGTCAATTGGCGGTATGGTCCTTGGCCTCCTCAGTGATCCTCCTCCACTCCGACCTTTCTTCGGCTTCCCTTCTCCATCTGCCGACACCCAACGTCCGAAGATCCTCTACATCTTGTAGCCAATGAAGTCTAGGTCTCCCTCTGCTCCCCCTTCCCCCAGGGTGTCCCTCCATCATTATTTTTGTTAGCCTACTTCTTTCCATTCTTTGTACGTGCCCTAGCCATATTATCCTGGCACTCTTAATCGTGACAACAATATCCTCTATAGTCCCTCGTTTGTCTTCATCCGCCAGCGATCTCCTTTTGTAGGGCCAAAGACCTTTCTGAGGATTTTCCTGTCCCGCATGTTCATTAGACTGACAGAGTACTTATACACAAGGCTTGAATCTAAAAAATGTTCTTAAACTGCTAAGGGATTGAGAAACAGTACTGTTAATACAAATAAGTGCTGAGGTTAAAGTAAAAACAAAAATAAAGGCTATAAAGTAAAAAAAAAAACGAGGCATTTTTAATTACGACTCTAAATGAAAAAACTTCATGTTTTTGCGACAGACGTTACAACAATGCGGATAAACCGAGAAATTTCACAGGATTTTGAGGTTTTGTGCATGTTCCAATCTGGTCGATGAGGTACAGAGCATTTTCCTCTAGAATCGAGTAGTTTTTAACATTCAACTACGCAATTTTTATTTATAGCTTTTTGTTTCCTTACTTAAGATTTTTTTTTCTTGTACCGATACTTAAGAGATATACTCTACAGCATTTGGAATCAAGTACAGTAATGCAAATAAATTTAATTGAAAAAAATATAATTGAAATAACAGTTGATGTTAAGGCGGATTCTGAATAAAATGTTCATTAACGCTTACATTCATAATTTATCATGATAATCATCAGGGTATTATCTAATATAATTTTTAAAAAATAGGCATCTTTTTTTGTTCTTCGTAGATGAACTATTTATGGATTTGGTCCCGAGAGGTAGTTAATGTAAGTGATGGTTTATAAAGAACTATTTTAAAAGTATAAGACGGAATCGAAGATCCCCTGAAGACCGTTCCGAATAGCCATTACGAATAACCATGATTACACAATAAAACATTTAATCTTTATAGTCAGGCATTTTTTAATTTAAACTGTGTAATTAGTGTTTATTTAACCTTTTTTATTTGTTATGGCTTTATAAGAAAAAATGGTCTACTTCTACTCCCCCCCCCTGATTATTTTATCAAGCGTGCTTTCTTTATAAAAAAAAAACTATAACCTTTTTGTATTCTGTATAGAAGGAACATACTGTATAAACACTAATAACACTAATCAATATAACACTAAAGAAGAAAAACTTATTTATTTCAAGTGCTGCCGTTTCGATCTACGTTGTAGGCCATCTTCAGCACTGATAGAAGACGGAGCCAATATCAGCATAATGGACGTGATTACGCGTCCTATAGATGACTCTTTTTGAGTTTAATATCCGTTCTCAATCCTAAAAGCAGCTCGCTACAGATCGAAAACGAAGCGTGTTTTTCACAGTTGATAAACTGGAGTTACAATACATCGACGATATATTTAATCTTTTTAAATTCTTGTTCCAAATCCTTTCCATTTTGAGTATATGATGTAGGATTTATATCGTTCGATGAAGAATCTGTAAGCTATTTTCTATTGTTCCTGAGTGCTCGAGTTATAGCAGCCAATCAGATACACCATTCCCGTTGTTCCAATAACACCCAGCAGAAGTATCGAGGGATGGGAGTACCCTGAGGGAGCACTATATTATCAGAAGAGGGCGGGCGTTGGTTTAATAAAAACCCGGATGAAGCCGGATTCCCGCTTCATCCGCTAATAGAATCACTCCCCCTGAGGCACTGTAAACATAATCAGTTTAATACTCCTCGCCCTCCGCCAGTGCTCGAAACTAACTTCCCCACCCTTTTGTTAAGGTTTCGTTCCTCCCTTCGATAGTGAAGAAGGGATGGAGTATTCCTATACTTGAAACTTCTCTAATAGCCTAACGTCTTAAAGCATTTTATGACTTCCGATCCCACGAGCTTGAGCATTAACCACTTATTATTTTGTTGTACAATTATTTATTGAGATATTTTTACTATGACTAATATTCTCAAATATTGTATATTTGACCGTTCCTTAATGATAGAAGGGTAGAAGGCTATATTTGAAAATGTAAGCAATGTATGGAGAATTCGGACTAATGTTGTCCAATGATGAATGTGGTCCAATTCATCAATGTACGCCGGATAGAATGGTCATATAATAAGACTGGATGATAGAAGAGCATCGAAGAAGTCCAACAGGGTTCTATGATTGGTAAACGAAAAGTTGCCACATCACACAGGCAAAAAGAGGTCTCTGAAATATTAGGAATGGGAGCAGAATAGAATAGAATAGAGAAGATTGTTGAGCCTGGCTTTATTCTTTTACACACTAATCATATTGTATTGGAATATATTTTTGGAACGTGATAGCTCATTGCGTAGAGCTTTGAGTTGTTGAGCTCCAGATCCCGAGTTTAAAGCTGGCTGAGGCAGATAAATTATTTAATCTGTTTGGGAGCCATATATTGAATCTAAGAGATCTATAGATTCCTGGAACTCAATCAGCTTCCATGAATTTCGTTTACTTAATTCAATGTCTTGCGATTGAGCGCTATATCAGCCAAATCAACTCGCTCCACAACCGTTGAAACAGAACGAATACATTCTCTACCATACGCTGAACCCAAGACCCCCCATGACATCGGTAGTAGTGGTGCATTCCTTAAAATTATTATTGTTATATATCAGGATCAAAAGCTCAAAAATTATTTATTTTTTCTTATTTTCTCAAATATAGTTAAGAATTTTTGTCTAACACGGCACTTCCCATGGTTTTAGTCAGGTGCTGAAAGAGCAAAAGATGTGAAAAAGTCATCATTTAAAATTTGGAGTTATCCGCTTTTGTTCCTCAACAACTCATATTTTCTATTTGTATTTGGTATTTCATTCTCGAGCAATACCAAGCCCATAAGGGTTTCATGAAAATGTATTAATAATGTATTAATATTATGTAAATATCTCTATAAAGTTTTTTTAACAAATCTCATATATCATTCTTACATGAGACGAGATTAGAGATTCGAACTATAGTCAGTCCCGTTTTTGTATTGAAAATATCTTTATTTCAACGATTGACAATATGAAAACTGAAAAGAAAAATTAATTTTTCCTCTTAAAGAGTTAAATAAAGACAGCAATCAGTTCAACTACTCCCAACCAGAAATAGAGAATGGCCGCTTCAAATCCCAGCCCGGGTGAAATCATTGCAAGAGCCGGAGGCAGTCCAAAAGAGTGGGCCATTAATAAAAATGATGAATAGTTGGTGGTTTAAATGTGGGCGTGGCGAGGTGGATTATGAAAGACCTCTTCTGATTGGTCGAGGTTGTTACAGCACTAAGGGAGGGGGAAATACCATTTCCCAGTGACAGTCCCATCATTCAAAACCACTTAATGCATGGACTTATGCAGGCGCCCTCTTTATTCCGGCAATAGACCATCATTGTCCCATTTTCTCACCCTTACTTCTTTTCCTTTTAAATTTATCTAAATTTAAATTTGTATTAGGATGTGATGAAAACGGAGTATTATATTCATATGTACAAATATTTTAATCCTACAGGATTGAATTTAGTACCCTTATTTATTTATGAATATATAATATATTTTTTATGGGCCACTTGAAAAACAAATGATATTTACACCTGTTACGGTAACTAAAGTGACCCCCTTTTTAACGATTTCTATTTAATTATTAAAAAAAGTCATTCTATTCTCAATTTGTTTAAGGGTTGGAGTAAATGATCCACATAAGTACATGCAACTAATAACCATCATGAAATGTCCATCGATAATTGAACAGAATATAAAAACTATGTTTTTAGAAGATAGTTCAAGGAACATATTGCAGGTATATGTTGTTGTTGTTTTATTTTAAGGGCAAACAACTACAAATGGTTATTATTGCCCTCACCACTAGAGAATATAAATATTTACAGTATCTACATAATTACCACTAGAGAATGTACATATTTACATTACCTACATAATTACGTATATACATTCTTGTTACATTATTATACTTAGTAAAAATATTGTAACATATTTAAATAATAACATACCATGCTATATTAGGCACATAATACAACCATATTAACATATTAAACATATGATAGAAAGGTAACTTATATGAAGTTGTTCATATTAAAATAAAACGTTATACATATTTATATAAGCTTTATGATATAATATAAAATTTATATTATTTCTATAAAGATTATACACATTGATAAACAACAAACATTTATTGGATATATTTATATAGAAAAAATACACACACACACACACACACACACACACACACATATATATACATACATACACATACACGCATAAACCCATATACATACATACACATAAACGTGTAAATGTATATGTCAAATTGACTGATATATATTGGTGTTTTTAATAAATTTTAACGTATTATTTAAACATTGTTCGTTATCCCCCAACGCCTTTTCCATCTGCCGAGGTACGCCACACCTTTCCATCACTCCACTGTACCTAGGACAATCCTCGAAGATATGGCGCACTGTAACTGTCACCTTACACAGTGTACATTGAGGTGGGTCTCTCTTTGTTATCAGGTATTCGTGGGTCAAACGACTGCGACCAATCCTAAGGCGGGTAATAACTACTTCTTCTCTTCTACACTGCCTGGAAGATGATGCCTAGCTACTGATAGTCGGTTTGATTATTTTCAGTTTATTGTTCTCTAGCGATGTCAAAGTCCGTTGCCATTCACTTTGGATATTTGTTTTTATTTTTTGAAAAAAAACTGAAGGTGGGATATAAGAAAGCGTTATTTCTTCTATTAAATGGGTTTCTGATGCTGCTTTATCGTCATTCTCATTTCCAAGTATTCCTGAGTGGCTGGGGACCAAAAAAAAAGTTATTTTTCTGAACGAGTCTGCTATTTGTTTTAAGGCATAGTAAATTTCCTGTATGAGGGGATTAACTGAAAAGGTGTTTACCATAGCTTTAAGGGCACTCAGTGAGTCAGAACAAACTATTGTTGACTGATCTTTTGTTGTAAGGGTTATTTGGAGAGCCTTAAGAATAGCCGTCAATTCAGCTGTGAAGATACCGCAATTACTGTTCAGCTTGTACTTAAACGTCGTGTCGCCAGTATACACAGCATACGACGTAGAGTCGTTGGTACGAGAATCATCTGTGAACAGGATTTTGTTAAATTGATAGTTTCTCAGTTCACCAATGAAGGCTTGTGAAATCTCTTGTGGTGAACATTCTCTAGTCTTGGAAAGTTTCAACATTTTGCAGTTGGTGTGTGGAGGTGATAAAGTCCATGGAGCTAGCTTTTTTCTTTGAGCATTTGTTGACTGGTGTTGTACTAATTTGGAGATGACATTTCTCATTCTGTACCACAATGGGAGGGAAGGATTTTTCAGCCTCCTATACTTGTTCTATACCTCCTATATTATACTCGTTTATTCTTTGGAATAAAGAGCAGTAAACTGGATTTTCTGGTTGCTTGTATATTTTTGTTATACACTTAGTCCCTTGTTTTTGGCGACTATATGTAAGTGGAAGGATTCGACGCAGACACTGTATACTGGGCTGGTTCTAAAGGCTCCAGTAGAAACCCGTATACCAGCATGATGGAGTGCATCTAGTCTTTTAACCCTACTATGGGAGGCAGTTCCATATATAAAGCTGCCATAATCTATTTTACTTAGGATCAGTGCCTCATAAATGCGGAACATGGTTTTTCTGTCTGATCCCCATCTGGTGTTCCCTAGTTTTTTTAGTACTTTTATTCTATTAACAGTTTTGATTTGCAATTGCTCTATATGGGTTGACCAGATTAGCTTGCTGTCAATTTGGAGACCTAGGAATCGAACGTTGTCGGTGTACACTTACGGGATAATACTTAAAACTATTTGTGGTGGAATTCCGGCTAAAATGTACACAGCGTGTCTTACTTGTTGAAAACTTGAAGCCAGTCCTCTGAGACCATAGTGCTAATTATTCACAGTGTTTTGCAGGCAAATCTTTATGAACTGGAGGTCGGGTGTTTTACACAAAATGGCAAAATCGTCGGCAAATAGATAACCACTGACGTTTTGCGTTAAACAGTCAGTGATTGTTCGTATTGCAATCGAAAACAAGGTCGTGCTCAATGCGGAGCCTTGAGATACACCGTTGTTAATATATGTTTTATTGGACGTAGTTCCACCAACCATCACTCTGTAGGACCTCGTTCCGAGAAATCCTTTGATGAAGTTTGCAAGATTTCATTTTATTCCCGAATGGTGCAGCTGTTTTTGAATATTGTTTTGCACTACTGTGTCAAAAGCATTTTGAATGTCAAAGAATATACCCACTGAGTGTTCCTTGTCGACAAAAGCATTTTGAATATCCCTTGTGGTTCTAACAAGATTGTCGATTGTCGTGCGATTTTTACGAAAACCACACTGCAAATTGTCCTGTACATTTATGTCCTCGAGTAGCCAAATCATTCGCTTATTGACCATTCTTTCTAAGATTTTACAGAGAAAATTTGTTAATGAAATTTGGCGGTAACTAGCCACGTCATTTTTGGGCTTGCCAACTTTTAATATTGGAATGATTATGGAATCTTTCCACTGGTTGGGAAAAACGCCACTGTTCCATATTTTTTTGTATAAGTTAAGTATTTTGTCCAGTGGTTCGTCAGACAAATGTTTTATCATTTCATATGTTAGATCCTCAGGACCTGGTGATTTTCCTTTTGGTTCATTGAGGGTGGTTTTGAGTTCCCTTATAGTCAAAGACATGTTGTATAATTCATTATTATTAGATGTATAGTTAAATTGGTCGTCTTTGGTTGAGGTGGATTGCAGAGATTTTTCGAGATCAACACCGTGCGTAGAGAAAAAAGCCGCAAATTCTTTTGTCACAATTTGCTCATTACAAATAATGTTACCTCCAATTTTTAAGTAAATGGGCTGCAGAGTCTTTTTTCCTTCGATGGCCCTAACCTTATTCCATACTATTGAAGATGGTGTCGTCGAATTGATGGAAGAGACATATTGTTGCAAGGATTATGTTTTATGGAAGCAAATTGTTCTTTTGCATATACCTTTTGCTTTTTTATAATCAATCAGGCTTAGTAGGGTCATATTTCTTTTGAAAACTCTGTACGCTTTTATCTTCTTTTTGACAGCTTCTCTACAATCGGTATTGAACCAAGGGACTGGCTGGCGTTTAGGTCTAGATGAAGTTTTGGGGATGTAGCGTTCATCTGCATGTCGTATCCTCGAGGTGATTTCTAAACAGCTCTCTTCTACATCGTCCGGGGGGTCTGAAGGGAAATTTACACTAGTTGTGAATTGCTGCCAGGTTGCTCTTTCATGAACCCAGGTTGATCTTTTGCTAGTGTGCGATAATCGTTTGTTTGTATTTATAATTACTGGAAAGTGATCACTGGAATATTGATCAGTTATAACGTTCCAGTGGGAATCTAGGAGTAGACTACTAGAACAAAAAGCGACAGGTAAATGTTCTCATCAAAACAATAATAGAGCTGGAACATTACACTAACTTGTTAAGGCCGAACACTTTTCACTAAATCGTTTTAGCCGCGGGTTCAATAACTAATGTGATCCACCTAATTTGCTAAAAATGTGGACAAATGTTTTTCTCATAGGAATTATATCCTTAACCTCAAAGTAGGGTTGCCCCTATCTAACAGGACGTACTTCTATATATATCAAAACAGAAATGGTTACTGGGAAAATTTAAAAGAAATTTATTCAGCGCTAAAGCATTGTTTGAAAAATTAGCAGTGAGGCAGTAACTAACGGGACACAACAGTAACACAGTAACGGAACAGTACAGTTTCTCACTAATCAGATGAGAGCAATCTGAAGAAATAATTTTAAGGCCTGAGTTATGTATTTGAATCAGCAAGTTTAGTTGTTTGGAAAAAAGCAAAATTAAAGGGACCTGAAGGTGACTAGGTGAGGGCCAGTGAAAGTTACAATTTTTTTTAAATCACCATCTTCCTAAATAATATATTCATATTACCTAATTACATTATTTCTATAGTATTGTATGCAACTTTTAGATACTAGTTGACTAATAAGTAATACAATTAGATTTAAATGAAATTATAAAAAGAAATAGTAAACAAAAAATAAAATTATTGAGAACAGGTACAGATTTATTGGCCGATAGTGATATTAGCTACTTACAAAAAACGATATGATAAACAAACATTCTGACAAATAAATAAACTACACGGTTTATAACCATAAAGGAATTAATAATAATACCATGTAATGAAAAGTTGTTAATAAAGAGTATTGAAAAGACTCACCTGTATAATCCTGTAGGTTTATAATCCAACACAATTCAAAAATGAATCCTATTTGGTGATCATATAAAGTTGTTTCATATTTGTGAATTTCTTGATATTTATTTATAAAAATCATCCCAA
Source organism: Troilus luridus (assembly GCA_964056705.1). Taxonomy (NCBI): domain Eukaryota; kingdom Metazoa; phylum Arthropoda; class Insecta; order Hemiptera; family Pentatomidae; genus Troilus; species Troilus luridus. Next base: position 51,001,613 of record OZ057414.1, read on the forward strand.
ATCAACAAATTATCTTGAGCATTAATCAGTCTTGAGGGAGAGGAGTGGCTCAGTGGTAGAGTACTAAGTTACCATGCCGGAAATCCTGGTTCAATTCCCGCTGCAGGCCATGATTTTTATTTAGTCTGTTTGCAGCGGGAGATGGATCATATAGGATCTAGGACCCTCCTGGGGCCCACCCAGCATCTATAAAATATTATAAAAATAGGGTACCCAAAATAAGGGGGAAAATCTGGCGGTCGAGCGTGACCTAGGACAAGTCACCTCTTTGCAGATACGTTGTCCATGAAACAGTACAGTCTCTACTATGTACTGAACCCCAGACCCTTCATGGGTTGTAGTGGTACAGGTTTTTATTAATCAGTCACAATAAACGAAATTAATTTATTAAAAATTAACTAATTAATCAAACTATGAGTGATCGGTATTATAATGGGGTGTCAAAAAAATAATGACCGTTTTATCAAATTCCAGAGTTCAAAATACTGTAAATATTTTAATGCTATTTATTATTTACCAACACTTAATAATCCCTTTAGAGCATTCTCTAAGCTTGTTTACTGGACTTCTTAAAAAAAAGCCTCAGTTTAGTTATTTATTTCAAAGAAGAAACATGACAGTGTCCCACGAAATTATCGTAATTTTAAGACATTACTGGAAAAAAAATTCACAGCCACTGAAGCAATTCGTGAAATTATTAAATATGAAGGGGGAGGTGTCCTTGACCAGCGCACCAGCGTTGGTTTGAAAAATTTAGCAGTGGAGCTACGACGTTGGAAAGGAGGAAGGGCTCCGGGCGACCGATAATGGATATTGATGAGGTTCTGAAGGAAGCTGTTGAGTCAAATCCGTCCACAAGTACTCGCGAACTTGCCAGGAAGTGTGGTGTGTCGAAAGATACTGTTAGTCGCCATCTTATCTCCATGGGGAAGGTGAAACGGTCATTTTTTTTATACACCCCATTAATCATAATTAAATAAATTTACACGGATTTAATCATAACAGTTGATCTACTAATTAATAGCAATACCGAAATTATTTCATTATGCATTACATATTAGTTTGGAATATTCACTGGACTAATGGAAACTGTTAATATTTAATTTGGACTGAGAGCAGAATGTGATGTCAGCATCAATAAATAAATAGCTACTACACGATTGAGTTCATTATTTAACTTCATCGTAGGTGTGGTAAGATATATAATATTAAAATTTCATTGTTTTAATATATTTCATCATATTATCGTTTACATTCCTAATACTCTCTTAAATATTAAACACATTGTACCATCCAGTAAAGAGGCAACTTCATTTGAATTAATAGAAAGGCAATTCTAACTGTTTCAATCTTTAATTGAAAATGTCTTTCTATTCAACAATCCCTGTTATTTTACTTAAGAGTAAAACGCATTTAATGTATCCGATCATATTATAAATTTAAATGATTATGTATAAGGATGAAATATGTAAAAAAAAAGAAATATTAATGTTGTAGACGATTACATAAAATGATTTTCATTAGGTAATTCGTAGAAGTGTTTCAAATCCAAAATATTCAATTATTTTGCTACTTACTGCCAAATAAAGAAATGCCTAGAACATATGGAATAAAATATAGAGAATTATATCGATTCCAAATATATTTAATTAAATCTCTTCTCCCTTAAATTGATACTATTTTTAATACAGGAAGAATTTAAGAGGTCTTATATATTTCTTTAATTCTATATTTTTTGTACAATATGATTTCGGTACATATCATGTAAATTAAATTTCATATGAAATTAAAGAGAAGATTAGTCAATATATATATATATATATATATATATATATATATATATATATATATATATATATATATATATATATGTGTGTGTTCGATTGTTATTTCATTTTTTCTCCTGCGTTTACCAGAATATTACCAAATTATTTCTTTTTTTTATTAAACAATAATAAATTTTATTTGATTGCATATTTCGAATTTTTCTATTGTCTTTAAATCAACGGATACGAAATTTAAAATAAATTTTATATTCTATTTTTAAATACCATTTTTGTAATACTGCTCGTCATTGAATTTTTGCTAATACCTTTTTGCTTTTTTTCAGGTATGAGTTCTGGAAGGATTTGTAATGGATTTATAAAAGTCAAAATAGAAAAATAAACGGAGTCATTCTCATTTAAAAAGTAGAGTAAGTAAAATATGAATTATACGTTAGATATTTAATAAATATATTGTATTCATTATTTATTATGGCCATTGTTATATTTTTGACTTTTTTATGGAGAGTTTAAGATGAATGTAAAACACTCGAAAAAGTTATATAATTATATTACAATCATACAATGTTACATATAAAGTACAATTATAATGTCGTATCCTAGCTTTAATATATAGGTTCTTACTGTTACTGGTGGCGAAGCTTAATTTCTCCAATTTGGCGACTTTCTCCTTAAAACCCTCTCCATCCGACCCATTGCTGTATATGATTTCTCCGAGGTATTTAAATCTCTGCGTCACTTTAATTTTTCCATATTTAGTTTCAACCTTTTTCTTCTTAAAACCCGATTCTGTGGTCATCAGTTCCGTTTTCTCAAAAGATATTTGTAAGCCTGCTTTCCTCGCTATTTCCGAGAGGGTGTTTATTTGAGCAATTGCCTCTTCTTCTGTCTCTGCTAAAAGGGCAAGATTTTTTTTAAATATTCATAGCACAATATACTTTTAACTTACAATTTATGCTTTCTATAATTACTGCTGACGTCACATCGCTCAAATACTTTTACCCAGGTTGATCATGATTAGCAAATAAGTGTGCTGTTGTGTAATTAGTTTTTTATTAAAAGTTTTTTTTTTCTTACAAAAAGTCAGTAATTAAAATTTGATGCTGAAAGATTCAAAATATTCCGAATTATTCACCAAGATGAAATGGGTACAAGCAATTAACAGAAGTTTAAAGAGTTGACACAGGCCTAATATAGTCGCCTTCCGAAGATTGAGACTGAGACGTCAGAAGTAACATTTGCTAATTAGGGGAGAAGTGAATGTTTGATTTCGTCTTGTTTGGGACGGGTTCTAAGAACATGTATGATGGAGTTGTCTGTGGATTTAGGTGAAACTTTACAGATCCGATTTCAGATGTTTATTGAAAAATAATTACCGCGTACTCAAGTTCTTGCTCGAGAGTTTACGTTTATGGATGTGATGCGTACTAAGTCAATATTTATGTTAAATTTTCTCCTTCGCTGGAGAATTTGTACTAAATATGATACACGATAATGATAAATATTTTTAAACACGGGGAATGCACACGAGAACACGGGGATATGGGATCGGTGAAGAGAACGGATTTGTCCTGACTGTGAGGCGACCCCTGGCAGCTCAAATGGTAGAGTACTGTCACGGAGAGACGGACGACCCGGGTTCGAATCCCATAAAGGGAAAATCTTTTTTTTAAATTAAAACAATTAATACAAAATTATAATAAATGTTTTTATTTTGTAGTAAAACCTGAATGAACATTTTTTTGATGATATTTAGGAAAGTATCCTTATGATTGTTTTTGTTATAGAAGACATTAGTGTGTAGCAATCAATAAATGATAAGAATTTTTTATATTTCGTAGTTTTATCTGTAGTCCTTAATGACACCTATACAAAACTTTTATAAAAATAATAAGAATCATTATTTTATTTAATGTAATATACTCAATATCTCAAAAGAAAACTAAATGGGCGCTGAATTTATATTTGTAGATTTATATATACTACAGTGCCTTAGTTCCTACTGCAGTGCAATAAAATAAACAATTTGATTACACTGGTCTACAAAATTTAACTTTTTGTGTGTCTTTCAATTAAATACTATATTTCACTGCTTGAGGTTACTGAATACGAAAACACGAATATATTTTTTAATGAGCTCTAATTTTTAAAATATACCTAATATACAAAATTTGACTTTTAGTAACATGTTAAAGTACAAAACAATTTATTAATTATAAGTAAAAAAAAACTCTATTTATTTATTATTAGTTTTTACTTTTTATATAAAATTGTAATTTTGTAGTATTAACAAAATATTTAAAACTGTTTAATTAAGATTTTCTCTTCTTTTTCGTTTGTCTATTGTAATTAATTTCAGGGGTTTCCATCGACCCTAGTATCTCTTTTCCATTGTCGAGATATCTTAGTGGAATCGTTCACCATGTTCATCACCGCAGTTACTGTTGATACATTTGAAGGAGATTGTTCACAAGTTTAACATAATTTTCATTTCTCTTATTACCCCAAAACCATGAACGACTGCTCTAAAAGATTCTCATGCTTCTTTTTCAAGGCCTTGTAAAACTGAATCAAAGTTTTGGTCCTTTGGAATCTCTCTTATTTCAGGCCTGATAAAGATTCCTTCTTTTATTTTGGCGTCGCTTATACGGGGAAATTTACTTGGCAGGTATTTGAATGCAGGTCCATCCTTGTTAAGAGCCTTCACAAAGTTTTTCATAAGTCCCAATTTAATATGTAAAGCTGGTAGAAGAATTTTTTTTGGAATTTACTAGAGGAAGGTGCTTGACGTTCTTTTCCCCAGGATTCTGGCTTAGTCTTGGATTCCAATCTTTTTTTTTGTTATGTAAAGATCTAGCCCTAGTCTAGACTATCCCAGTCACACAAAAACAACAGTACTTGGTATAGCCTATTTGTAGACCCAACACCATTGCTATGATTTTTAAATCACCACAAATCTTCCATTCGTGCTCTGAGTATGATAGCATCTAAAATTAGTTTCCGATTTTCATATGTTTCTTTAGTAGGCACAGCGTGACATACTGGAATCGATGGTTGTGCGTTACTATGATGGAGAAGAACAGCTTTTAAACTCAATTTTGAGGAATCTATAAACAAAATCCATTCCTGTGGATGGTATTCACTGTTTAAAGCGTTTTTCAAGCCATATATGCTATTACAAAATGCAAGCTGGTTTTCGCATTTGAATTCCGTGAAATAGGTATCAAGTTCTTCTGACGATTTCTGTTTATATTGATATTGTTTATAATCAGTTTATACTGATTTTGACATCCGGTTGAAGCAAGTTCCATTGCTTAAGTCTTGATCCCAGTAATTGCACTTTTGGAAAATTTAAATCTCGTATAAGGTCACGGAGTTCATCTAGCGAAATTCTATGAGGTTCGTCACAAACAATATTATCCCCCGAAAACTGTGACGATTGTGAGGATGTAGGCTCACTGTAGTCAACTTCCATTTAATTAATCTCTTCTTCAGAATCTTGCTGGTACTCTTCGGGAGATCGATGAACCCGGAAATCGGTTCCGCGTGGTACAGATTTCCGAGAAATGGAACCGATTTCCGGGTTGTACAGGTCGCGATACAGAGGGTACGTCAGGGTATCACAGAGTACCACGCTTCGTTTCTTTTTTTCTTGATATACCGTACTGGATGGGTGGAGTCAAGCAAAAGTAACAGTCATTCGCATGATTGGTTGGTTCCCTCCACATCATTAAAACACAAAAAGACAATGATCGTTTCATTTTGTTTAGCCACTTAATAAAATTTGTGGAGCAAGTTGTGAAACTAAAATGTGGTACCCACGATTTGTCTTGGTTTTTAATTTTAATTAAAAAGTAATGGAAGTAAGCAGTTTTTAAACGTCGAGTTATTGAGCATTTTTGTTTAATATGTGCCACCTTACCACATTTTCTAAATACTAATACGAAATGCTATCAATATAGTACATTTTAAATTAAAATGTAAATTTGATGTAAACCAGTGCTAAAATGTAGGATGCGCCGCCGACAGGGATTATTTCCCTGAAAATTTAAAAGCTTTAACTGCACTGATTTAGTTTAAATTTTGATTGGATTCGAGAATAGTTTAGATTCACAATCTAAACCGAAAGGTAATGTTTATTTATTAGTAAACTTGTTTTTAAATTATTTGTTGTTATTTGAACAAAATTAAAATATAAAGCTGAATATTATGATATTGTAAAGATGAACTTGACATCTTGTTATAGATATAGAAAAATAGGTCGATACGTATAGCCAGGGAAACCAAGATAAGATTGCTATATATCGGAAATAGTTTATGAAAGAAATCACTGTAATGAGATAAGAAGTAGATAGTAATTTATTAAAATTATAAAACATTTATTGATCATTCATCAGCATAGTCGTTCCACTCTACCGCTCTGCAGTGTGAGGTTTCTTTTTGTTTAGCCCGGACCACACCGTACGATCCTCTACTATTTCTCTCCTTCTATTCCATTGCAGACTTCTCTTTGCGAAGCTTTCCTTAATACCATCTTCCCAGGTACTTCGGAGTCTTCTTCTGGACCTTCTTCCTTCAACCTTAGCCTCGTATGTCATCTTGGCCATTCTTAAAACATGTCCAAACCATCTTAGACTGTTTACTTCAATGACTTTTTCCGCAGGCTCCACTACGAGGCTTGATCTAATTATCGAGTTGCGAATTCGGTCTCGTCTTGTTTTGCCCTCTATCTTCCTAAGGAATCTTATTTCTGAAGCCTAGATCCCACTTTTATGTTTGGTGGTTAACGCCCAAGATTCCGAGGAGTATGTTAATATGGGGAGAAAAGTAGATTTATGTACCCTCAACTTTGTGTCTTTGGATACTTCTCGTTTATTCAGGAACCTTTTATTTAGTGCATGGAACAATTTACCAGCTGAATTGAGGATTTCATTGTCCATGACTCCATTCCCATCCATTTATTTAACATTGATAAGATTTTATCTAACATAATCATTTATCCACGTGTAATATGGTACAGATTGGTATCTGGACAAAATCAAAAAATCATGTGGTACCTATATAATGAAATTGTAAAGATGGAGAATAGTAAGAAAGATATGGTATATTGTTGCTACTGTACTGTAATAAATCGGTGATTGTGTAGGAAACCACTATAATGTGATAAGCAGTTAAAAATTAATGTAATAAAATGATAAGCATTTAATGATCATTGATTAACAATTATCCATTATAATTAGTTCTATATTATTGAGGTTTAATTTAATTCACCCGAGGGTTAAAAAAAGTAATGTATGTAATGTAATGCCTTTCATTTTTTAACACCTTATTTACATATAAGATTTTATTTATTTATTATTCTTATCGACTAATTAATAGTCGGACATGAAAAGTAGTACCATATTAATTTAGCTAATTAAAAGTAAAATGAGAGTTCCTTTTTTGTATCCTATATCTATATTCATTATTCTCATTTGTTTTTTTTAGTACAGTAGCGACAATATACTTCATCTTTCATAGTGTTTTTCATCTTTACAATTTCATAATATTCTATTAATTTTTAACCTTCAACATACTGATACGTAATTGAATATGAAAAAACCGACTACAAAACCCTATTACTGTTTTCAATTCAATCGTCCAAGCAGGACACAGTAGCCCCTCTTCTCAACACAACAGTTTTCGCGCGGATGACAGGGAAATTAGTACAAAGGAGGGAGATGATAGTTGATTATGTAGCCACGGGGGAGACAACACGAAGAGGACTGGTCTTGAAGGCCCGAGGCGCGACCTTTTTGTCAAGTCGGAGCCAGCCGGAGTGGATTACGACCTGACTGGGCATCAAGGCCGACATGAAGGGCCGCCACCTCGCACAGCCCGGAATTAATTATCCCAGGCCATTCCCCGACTGAAACATAATCCCGTTCCTTCCTAAGGCGGCTAACAGCTCTCATCCGCCGTCCAAATTTATCTTATTTAAAGCTCAACTTGTCCCTCTCAGCCTCGTCTTTTGTCACCCTTTTCAATGGTTATGTCTCCCTTTCCTGTTTAGCAAATTTGGTTACTTCTACAAACTCCTTGCGATAACCGAGAAAAACTAGTAATTCTTCTAGGGTCTGAAAACTCCAATTCTAGTTCAGAAAAAATACGGCTTTTGAAAAAATAAAATATAAATGAGGTATTGCCATTTAACTATTAACAATTGTGTAAGTAGTAAGAGATAACGTAAGAAAAAAATAAAGCTATCTCTTTGTTCAACATCATTTGTTTTTCTAACTTCTCCTGAGGTTCAGCATAGTCCTATTTGCTTTGTATGGTACATTCCACATCGGACTTTTAAAAAATAAATATGAATGTGGAGAATAACCGTAAGAAAAACCAGGTAACATACGAAAACGTAGACAGTCAGCAGTAGATCGTAGGAGGGGGAGATTTGCATGCGAAATATTCTTATTTATAGATTAATGTGGTGGTAGTCATTAAGAATTTACGATTGTAATTATTATTATATTCCAACAGATGTAAACTGTCAATCTGAGGATGAAGATAATATGAAGAAAATAGGAACATTCATTCATTTCATTAATGATGGAAAATTAATAACGTAGCAGAAGTTACAGCTACAATAGTAGGCATAAGTATTTTATTTCTTGAAGTATGAAGTAAAAATGAGGACAGGTTTGACGGTTAATAAAGGCCGGAGCTGTATAAGTTTTGAAGTTATGCAGGCAATAAGAGTCTGGTCTAGTGTAGCTCTCACATTTAATATCCACTCATATGACACATAACGAAAAATTTGAGTTATCCATGTGTAAAAGTACATATTTCTTTGATATTTATATTAACACTGATTCAACTGAGCGTATACTGATAGGTCCTAATCAAAATGACAAAAATCCTCCTTAAAATAGAATTGGTCCATGCATTTAATTGATGAGAAAATACAGGGAAAATATCTTGATTTTAATGTTTGTGTTTTATTAGCATGCTAATTATAACTAGTATAGTAATTAAAGACTATTATTATAAACAAATACTGAGGAAGAATGACAAATACAGCACCTTCTAACCAAATTAGAAATTTCAAATCTTAAACTGAAGTTTAAAATTAAGAAGAAGTATTACACGCATTACCATTAGATTTTATTCAAGCGATGGATTTCGGTCGCCTTGTTAGAAATCGTTAGAACTTGATTGAGGGAATTATAAATACAGATGGAGAAAAGATAACTCTTAACCCGTTAGTAAAATAAGATGCTTTGGCAATTTAATTCCTAATTGAAACAAATATTTAATTGGTTGCAATTCGTATGTGAAACTAAGGAAAATACCACAGTAGAACCTTATGATACGGGAACCGGAGTACCTTAGTCGGTAGAGCACTGAGATGCTTTGCCAAAGATTCCGGATTCAATCCGGCTATGGCAGAAAAACTAGCTGATAACAGTCGTGGTTAGATTAAGTTTGGAAGACACTTCAGGGGACTCTTAATTGGGAGAAAACCTGGCCGTTGAGCGTGTTCTCGGACATACCACCTCCACCCACAACCGTTGTCTTAAGGTCCATACACGGTCAATATTACTAACAGTATTGGAATGACAAAAATACTGACGAATCACCCTTCAGTATTTTTACGCCATACACGATCAATATTACTGTCAGTATTTAACTCGTTTTCCATATTTTGATGTAGTGTCGACTCAGGGCTATATTTTTGATTTTATCTTCATTACAATGTTTAGTACTATAATTATCTACTTTCTTTTTAAGTATGTTTACTATTCTATTATTTTTATGTACTACCATTTTTGTAAAACTTTAAACCAAACTCTCTCTGTATTTTACTAATGTAAAAATCAGAAATAAATAAATTTAAAAAACTCAGTTCATAGTTAGCTCGGGATTAGAACAGTCATCTTTTTCTAAGGCAGATTTATACCTACTTTTTTAATGGATAGAGCGTGCTTAGCAATTGTGATCGCCATGGCATTGGAAAAAAAATAGGAAAAGAGGAAGCTTGTGGGTGAAGGATTGGCTCTTGGACAGGGATAAGTTCACCCATTTAAACTTAATCAACGAGATTTCAGTAAAGGGACAATCACATTACTATAATTATTTTCTGATGAACGAAAACGTATTCAATAATTTATTAAATATGGTTTCCCCTCATATTAAAAAACAAGATAGAAATATGAGGGAAAGTATATGCCCAAAACAGCGGTTGGCAGTTACCTACGCTATTTAGCAACAGCCCGAAATTTTGAGAACTTGAAGTTTTCAACGCTAATTTCTCCATCACCCGGATTGTGATAGAAACCTGTGAAGCTCACATTTAGACACTAGAAAAAATGTAATTTTTTTCCACATTCAATACACAATTTTACCCATAAAATGAAGTTCCATCCTGCTGTTTTAAGAAAAACATTACATAAATCATGTAATATTTTATAACTTTTGAAAAATGTGGCTATGTTTTCATTATTGTATCGGAAATCAGTCGATGCGTCGCACTCAACAGCTACAAAATACTGAGGAATGAAAAAAACGGACATACACGATCAGTAATACTGTCAGTATCCCCTCCCCTACCCCGGGTTGAACTGAGGAATGATGGAGTGAACCATCACTCATCAATACCCTACTTCAGTACATCAGTATTGCCCTTACACAATCAGTATTACTGACAGTTTCTGACTATACTGTCAGTAATACTGATCGTGTATGACTTAAGAAAAAGTACAGTCTCTAGCTGTCACTCAACCCAAGACCCTTTCATGGGTTATACCCTTCATAGCTTTGATCTTGACTTTTGCCCAGAAAATTCCATTTAATCCTCAAAGATCAAAGAATACTATATACCCTCAAGCAATGTGTTCTTTACCATTTGCACTGCTGCTAGTCATGTGTGTCGTATACAATGCGGTTGTCTATCTCTGGTGTATGTTTGTAATATTTTCCGCCAGTACTTTCAGATATATTTTTAAATTGTAGTATATTTTAAGCTAGTAATTGAGTATATTATTTTTCTATTTTGTCCAATCGGTACTCCGTTAGTTTTTTCCTATTGATTAGGAATTTCAAAGGAGTTCATAGCCGCTAGGCGTGAATTTGTATTCAAAGATTGCTTACAAGGTGGTTCCTCTGGAATAACATTAAAAGTTGTTCATTTTCTCGGTGCAGAAGTTGCGCAGAAACTTGACGCAAAGTTGAACTAGTAAGGTGGGGCAGCTAGTGGAGAAGAAAGGGCCGGAGAGTAGAATGGAGAGTGTTTAACGTTGCATGAAATATATTCAAAGTGTACACTAAGAGGGAACCGGCGATCAAAAGCAACTTCTCGCCCTTCCTAGGGAACAAAAGAACTCCATCCTCCCGCCCAGTCTTATATCATTCTTTATGTCTTCTCTATGCTCCTGAAGGCTCTTCTTCTTTATCCAACTCCTATTTATTAGTTGAAGAATTGTAGACATTTTTAACAAGCTTGAAAGTATCAATCTTGCAAGTTGTTTAGTTATATTAAATAAAAATATCTTGTCTGGTAAAGCTTTTTCTCTAGCTATGTTCCTCTTGTAATCCATAGAGAGAACAAAGGAGAATAAAAATATTGAGTTTTCTTCACTAGAAAACATGTTAAATTATTAATAACATAAATAAAATCAAGCATGAATTCGCATTTACCACATTAGCCTTCAATAACTTCCAATCTTTTACAGGTTAGCCGGCTAGGTACTTCTTTTTTCTCTATTCATTTAAAGCCACTTTATGCTGCTATGGCTAATCGTACGTTGCTACAGTAGGAGTCCTAAGTTTTGCCTATCCAGGTATAATTAGGATATGGATCTTTAACTATTACCTATCGCCGTATAGATTTAGGCCCCCATTTTACACCACTTTCGAAGGACGGCATAACTAAGGATTTCACTCCATTTAAAAAAATCAAAGGCAACCTGCCGGGCTACGAACCCGCGATATTGGCCATTTTAGTTGTTATGCTATCCACTAGACCACAGATGCTATCCACATGCATTGATTAATATTTCTTGATAAAGCCTGAATTTCTCATGTTGGTAAACTGGTTAACCAATTTTTTTTTATGATTGACGTATGTGTATATTTATATGTTTTTATTATAATAAACATTATTAGTGTTATAATTCGCAGGCCAAGGTCAAGCTTATGTAACAAACGTGTATTGCTTTATAGAGGAAGATTGAATTTGAATAACTTCAAACTCAATTTTGAAGATTGAAGGAACCAGGAACTGGATTTCAGTGGAAGCCATTAGTTTTAATTAGTTTTTTTGATGTCATAGATAGGTTTATAACACTACCCTCTACTAATGGAATTGTTATTTTGATCATTAGTGCTGATCAGTAATAAGCTGTCAGTGCAGGGTGATTAGGAATGTAAATGTGTTCTATAATGAAATAGTTCGAGTGAGTTGTACGGATAGATTCGATAATTAATAATAAGTTATTCACATTATTAATGAAGAGAAAAAAAGTCGCAATGTTTGATTATGCTATGATAATAGTTCAAAAAGTATGAAAGGGGATAAACTAAATGATTTATTTATTTATATATTATGTACAGATCTTCCATTTATTATGTATTTCTACCATCAGTGGAGTAAGATCACTCTTTGCATATTGTTGTTAAAAATTCACTTTTGTACGTGGATTATTAAAATAATTGTTAATAGTTATAACAATAAATAATACTCATGTTTTCATAACCCTATACTGTTATCCAGATAAATATTTACTAGTTTTATTATGATAACGAATAAATAAATTATTATTGAGTTTTGACTATTTATATTGATTAAGAGATTCATTCATTATTCAAAACAAGGAAATAAATAAAAAATGCAGAATGTTTACATTTTATATTTGTTTTTTTGGTAAATCGTCTCTCCACAAGTATTAAAAAGAGAGGATACTAATAGCAACTGGTAGTAAGGCACTTTAGATAGCTAATGGATCTCTTTTTAATATTTCAATTTTTTATAGCGAAATTGATACTAACTCTTTCTTTTTTAGTTAAAATAAATCTATGATCAAAGTACAATATATAAAGTAAATAGTGTAATAAATGTCCATCCCACTTGATTAGTGATTAAAATGTGAAATATACATAACTTTATCATTTATATTTCTCATCATATTTATTTTTTGTCTGTTTCTTTTCAATGGTGAACTTCGCGATTGACCTCAAAATAAAAAGAAAACTTTCAATATAATTTGTTGTTATTTCTGAGAACAAGTAAGAAAGAAAATACTTGTTCATAAGAGTCAAAACACATTTTTCTGAACATTTAAAATATTGATCGACTCTTATCCAATCTACACGTTCCACATTAAGTTCAGAAAGAACGGGAAATTTATTTTCGATTCTGGTTATGATTGAGCAGTACCAGATCTGGTGTTGGAAGAAGGTACTTTTGTGTAATGTATTAAACCTCATAGAAATTTAAAAATGACAAGCTTGAAGGAAGCATTGGCGATAAACCCTTTTGAAAGTTTATAATTAAATTAACATTAGGTGGGGTGCGGAAGACGACTGAACAGTTAACAAAAAGCGGCGGATCGATCCGATGTTTTGCCACAAGTGGGTCGGACTTGCTTTGACGGCCACGAATATATTTCATGGTTCATTAACCAAAGTCCAGCGGATGGTCCTCGTAATTGGTAGGGGTCAGCCTTCCTGCTCTTCTTCCTGAAGAAATTAAAACTTCCTCCCTCGCAGGACCTCAAATCGATTCATCACGCTTCGGTGCTCAGTTTTAATTTCTCTTTCTGTTCCTTAATAGGAGATCCTTTCCGGATATTAATCCTTCATCATCAAACTCGTTTGTGATTTTTTTTATTATTCTGCTCTTCCCTATGATTGGTTCATTCCTTGCTAAGATCTCAAAGGATTAGTTTTTTCCCCTAAGATTCTCTGAAGGTTTATAGAAAACACGACTTTGTGAGAAGGAGGGAGAGAGGGCAAACATTTTATAAAAATAATTATTAATTTAATCAAACAGGACTTAAGGCCTTTTGAGTGTGAAAACCGAGACTCGATCAATACTTCTACAGTGAGAGATAAGACATTTTTTATTATCAACATTTAAAAAAAAACAACACAAAAACCCTGTACCAATGAAGATCCTTAGGTGCAGTACGTGGTAGAGGCTATACTGTTTCTAGGGCAACGATTTTGCAGGTGGGTGATTTTGCAGGTTTCCTATACTTTAGGTACTAGGGTACCGGCTTTATCGCGGCTGCGTGAAGCCCAGTAAGACCTCCAGATCCGAAAGGGTCCCAGCTAGGGAGCTGTTAACAGATTATAAACTTCATCATTAATGTTGCCATTGTCTTTCTTTGAATGAATGTGATGTTTAATGTCTAAAAGTTTCACCTAGGTCTTAAATAAATTCTCGAAAATTAATTAAACATTTTTTAGCTTAAAATTTAATATATATATACTACGAATTTCAATTACCTATATCACTTACATTACGAAATTTCAATATGAATTTTGAGAGTTTCTTGCTCAACTTGCTCTTACTGTGTTTGACTTATTCCACACCTAACCCAAACATCGTCTTACCCTCTGTCGAAGAAAGATGCGAAACCTGATTCGATCCCATCCTAAGTTGAATCGCGACCTGCCAAATACCTTGTTAAAGATGAGTAAACCTATTTATAAATGAAGGAGCCTGATTGAATTTTCAATTAAGGGCATCGGGTTGAGCGGGACCAAGTCATTAGCTGCGGTTTCAGATGCCACCTCAAGCCAGTCGAATAGTGGTTACGCCATGCCTATCAAGTATTCCCAGGAGTAGATTTTCCAATTAAGTAATTTATGTTATTCTATGTAGCAATTAAATAATAAAATTACAAATTGTTCCATAACTCCATTGCATTGGGCTCAACGTCACTAGCTTCGCAGTATGAGTATTAACGAATGTGGACGGATATTGGGCCTGTGAAACCTACTCTGCAACATGACATATTTTACCCTCAAGAAGTTAAAAAGTTTTCCCTTCTCGCAAAAGAAGATAATACTCAAGACTGTTTGAGAATAAGATTGATTGTAGGAGGGGACCAGAAAAGAAGGGGGCACCCCTGACGGCTTGATTTTAGCCAATGGTTTGATCTCACAACGGTCCAATTATTTGAAAGTGTCGTAAACCAAAATAAAATCACTATGTTAATATTAACTTCGGAAAGGGGCAAGTCACTTAAAGAAGAAGAAATGTAATAATATATAAATAATCCGGTAAATGACATCTATAATTTTTCCTCGATTCAATGGGACAAATAAGTTTTTTATGAAACGACAGAAACTTCAAAGGAATAATAATAAGAAAGATTTGTCTGGCTTAGATACGACCCCTGGTAGCTCAGTGGTTTAGAGCACTGCACTAAAGATGAAGACAACCCCGGTTCGAATCCCGGCCAGGACTTCTCTTCATAATAAAAATAATCACCATCAAAAGAACAATAAAAAAAAATTATAAATAATAACAAACATTTCAATATACAAAAGGTATATCGACAAAATAAAATATTCAAGTATATAAAGAAAAATATAAAGAAGCTAGAAAGAAACAAATATGAGAAAACAATTTTTAGGTTAGTAACATTTTTCTAGTATTTATTTATTCAAAATCTATATTTTACATAGAAGATGTTTTTACTGCTCCAAAGGAGTTCCTGATGAGACTTACCAAGAAGCTCATTAACAAGTCCATAATTGGAAGCATATTGCGGATACATGAACGATAAGCGCTGCTTTAGGAAAAAAGCTACTGAGATGGACTATAGGATGTGAGAAGGATGGACTGTAGGATGTGAGCTGCCAGGGTGTCCAGGCTAGAAAGAATGGCTAATGTTGAATTGGGAGAGCTAATGGTAACGCATCAAAATGTCCTACAAAATATAGAATAAAAAGAGATTGGAAAGGTACGGTCATCCCAGAAGAATGGAGAAGGAAAGTTTAATTAAATTTTCAATTGGAATATAAAATGGAGGAAACTGCGAAGAAGACCACGGAAAAAGGGGATTGAAGGAGTTGAGGATCTTATGCCATGGTTTGAGAATGGAATATATAAAGGCAAAAGGAAATGAAAAAAAGAAATAAATGAAATTTTCGATTGAAGAAAACCTCAATCAATAGGAATCCCTTAAAAACTCTATGTTTTTAAATCATTATTCATCAATGAAAATAAACAATACAGACCATATATTTACACACAACGGTTATACATTTTGCATTATCGTTATTACTCTGGATTTTATTTTGTTTTAACTAATATAAAAAAAATATTATTCGTATGCAAAAATTAAATATAGTATACTATTTGTATATAAAATTGCAAGAAAAATAAATTACACGTTTTTTTTGTTTTGTTTTTTTTTGCAAAAAGTGATCATAAACATCAAAAATTGAAATTTTATTATTATTTTTAGTTTTACAATATCCCTTTTAATGAATGATGGATGTTTTAATGGAAAGTTATGAAACTACTTTAAGCTACAGATTAAATTAATAATCATGCTATGTTTTCCAAGTATAACAATGCTATAAAATTACTGAGAACGGTTATATTGAAAAAGACTGCTTACTTTAATAATTTTCAGTTTTTAATGGCTTGTTTTAGTACTTAATATAAAATGTTATATAAAAGTAATAATTGAATAAGAAAAAGTAATAATTGTAATGTCTTATGCATACGCACTGATTTCGATAGACTGGAAATTCCATTCGCTCAAATAAATAACTCTCAAGTCGTGTTTGGGAGAGGTGCAGTGAGATGGAACCTGATGCCATAAATATTTTTAGCCTACGAGAAAGACCACAAATAGTAAACGGTTAGCGGAAGTTATATTTCAGGGCGAGCCCGCCCCAGCCGTCGTTAATGTTGCAAGAAATGTGTTGTGTAGGAGGAAGGGTTCTTATTGCCTACCAATGATATGGTGCTAGCGATCGTTACTATTAGGACCAATCGATAATATTATTACTGTTGGTATCATATTTTATTTTCGAACTAGCAAGATAGTATCGAAGGATTTATTAATTTTACTTCATCCAGATTTTTCTTTAAATGCGTATATTATCGAACGTATATTTATGAAAAACCTTTATACTCCACCACCGTTTATAGATTCGCTGACAGTATAGCCATTATTTTGTCCAACATTGACCCTAACAAATCCTACAAACCTCTCCAAAATTTATCAATTTTGTACCGAAAATGAAAAATCAAAACAAACGCCAAATAATCAAGCCACGTTAGTTTCGAGTCCAGAAATCAAAGTTTACGACTTTTTGGCTTAAAATGTAAATTATCAAGGACTATACTTGTACAAAAGATCTGTATGGAACAGACATTAAAAAGATCAGAACTGACAAGACGCTACAAAAAACTATCCCATTTTCGGGATCATCGATCTTCACTAGACTCACGAAACAATCGGTTAATCTACCATAATACAGGAAGACATGTTTAGACATTCAGAGCAAAACTTTAGGGCTCAACAAGACACGCCCATATTCACAAGATACAAACAACGCAATCCAAAGTTCTAGGAAAAGATGAACATTTTTAACATTTCCATAGTCATCTTGTTCTTTTTCTTTCCTCCACTCTATTTATTATTTGGACTTCCTATAAGAATATTAAAAAGGCGATAATAAATTTGATGGTAAGACATACATTTAATAATTCTTGAGGAGGAGGAATATGCTATATTTCCGTCTGTAATAATGCTTCTTATTTCTTCTTCATTATTTTTGATGGCGATGATAGTAGAACCAAAGTCTAGACAATTAATGACCTTTTCTAACTTACAGGAACTATCAATGTACCAGTTAGTTTACCTTTGAGACTTAGTTGTTTTTCTCATACCACCAATTAAAACCTAAAGTCCTTTTTTGGTACCGGGCCGCTGGCCTATATATCTTACATCTTGATTATGTACACAATTGAAATAAGGCAAATTTAAAAATAAAATGTTTATAAATAGCCTATACCATTAAAACCCACGATAGCTCTTGGCTTCGGTAGGTATATAAATGGTTGAAACTGTACTCTTTCCAAACCGACTATGAAAGGAAGAGTTTTGGTCGAGATCACACCCAAATGCCAGGCTTTCCCTCAATTAAGATTAGGCTGGATGAGCTCGAGGAGGTTAATCAGATCCCACTGGGCCTACCTATATCTGTTTATTTATTGAATAGTTTATCTAGCACAGCCGGATTTGAACTCAGGACCTTTAGCACTTTAGGATCTTAGCTCCCTGATGCCCATATAATAAGTTTACAAATAATAATAAATCATTAAAAAAGATTTAAGTAATATGCGATTATCAAATAAAATGGATTTTATATGTTTCAACAATTAGTACAACATTCAATACCAATGGTCTGTTGGATATGGGACTTCTTAGTACCTAATGGAATCGTTATCTCATGCAGCCAATCAGGAACAAGGATTTGATATGTACTCCAATTATCTTGAGCAGGTAGCAGATTGATTAGAATTTAAACTAGTCATTATCTTGGGACTAATCCTAGGCATAACTGGGGTCGTCTACTCTCTATTGATTACCCTCCGATATGTTGATCCTATTCAAATATTATGCAATAACTCCATTAGTAATGTTATTTCATTTCTTGTCTTCGTAATAATATTATTTATAATTACCTTAAATATATCCATAAATAATACGCTAACAATATTATAGAAAATGTATACTAAACAAGACAAAAAGATTTGTAAAATTACCGAAGCCTTATAACTCACCAATTATTAATTATTGGTAAGTTATATAAGGTGGCTAGGTATACTAGGTGTATTAAATATATATTAATTACTAGCGACCCACCCCGGTATAAATACTGTCTGCTAATAAGGCATATTATGTAATATAAGGAAAATTATAGACTACCTAATTTGTCTGAGTAATGTATTTTTTTTATCATGTACTGGCCACTAAGGACCACATGAATATAATTGGTCAGGCTTCTTTGGGAGTCTTGATTTTTTTTCTTCCCATCTCAGCTAATGTACTTTATTATACAGAAATTATAAAAATAACAACAAATCCAAATATTTCTTTATATACGAATTTATTATCTTCCACGTTAGATAATTGCATGGGATCAGGCAAGCAGCGTCTTCGGTGAAACCCATCGATATTCCACGCGATTTAGACAAACCTTGACAAATTATATACCTAAACCTTCCTGGTGAATCACTCTATCTATTGGTGAAAAGCGCAGGAAAATCCGTGTAGTAGTTATTGAGTTTACCGCGAACAAACGCGGCCGAGGACTTTGTTTTACAATATGTATAGAAGCATGAAGGTTAATCGATTGCAAAAACAGTAACATTACATTTAGATTTGATAATACGTGTTAACATATGTTTATTTCCTAAATATCTCTAGCGTGGAACTCTTCCAACTAAGCTACCAGGCTCGTAACCAGGCCAGACAAATCCATAGCAATAATTGTAGGGAACTGGGGATATAGGATCAGTGAAGACAATAGATTTGTTTGGCATGGTAGCTTAGTTGGAAGAGTGCCACGCTAGAGATGCGGAAGAAACGGGTTCGAATCCCGGCCAGGACAAATTTTTTCTCTTCAAAATAAAAATATTTAAATCATCACCATCAAATAAAAAATATATAATAATTTATGTTTATTACCATATGATTGAATGCAATTTGTCATTCATAGTAATTTGCATTAAGAAATGTTAGAGAGTACTGAAGGACTGTTAATTTGTATATTGTTTTTTGTTTACGTATGATTTACTTTATGTTTATCATTTGATCCTTTGTTTATCCAAAAGTAATAATGTTACGTTTAGTATTTACCAATCGATTATTCCTCATATTTAATGTAACGGGTGATATTTTAGCAACTTTCTTTTTGGTAACAATGTTTTAGGCAGCTGAGCTGTTTTCGTGTAACATGATACTGTTTAAGATGTTCACATTAGTCTATAATTTAACCATGAATCGACTTACAAACGAACAACCCTTGCAGATAATTGAATTTTATTATCAAAAGGGAGTTCGGTGAACAGTTTATTTCACGTTTGGGGCCGGTCAATTGGCCGCCTAGATCGTGCGATTTAACGCTATGTTAAGGCCCATGTCTATAGGGACAGGCCCGCAACGGTTGACGCACTGGAAGCCGATATTGAAGAATTTATTCGTGAGATACCGGCCGATATGTTGGAGTAACGTTTGGCCAAAATTAGACCCAGCGTATGAACCATTTGAGGCCTAGCTGCGGTCAACATTGGCATGAAATCATCTTTAAACATTGAATTATATAGATCGTTCTATAGGCTCAAATAAACATTTCATACATTTCTCTAAATTATATGTGTTTAAAAAAAAATCAAATCCGAAAGTTCTTAAAAAATCACCCATTATATCTCAAGCGCATACAAATGTATTAGTATTTACATGTTTTGTTTTATTTGTTTTGCACTAACTAAGAATTCTCTGGTAAAATGCCATTAAATCCGCCTTTAAGCAATATTTTTTTTTTTTTTTTTTTTTGAACAAATGAAAATAGTAGAGATTATTAACAGTCATTTTGTACACTCCAGTTTTTGTATTACTGCTTACAGTGAATAACAAATGAAACTCAGTCATTGCTGATGAACTCATTTTTGCTTGTATTATCTAAACTAATAAAGTTATGTTTGGTTTTAGCAATCAATTAACTTTAATAGTTAATGAATATGAAACACCTAGTACATCTAGCCAGTGAGCAATAATGCTTGGATCATTTTACAAATGTTTATTGAATAATTTGACATATTTTAACTATAATATGGTTTTAACATTATTCATGTATTTATAAAATAATTATAAATATATTATAAATATATTCATTATAATTAAAAGTCGAATGTTTTCAACTATGTTATACATAGTAAAATCTAGTTGTGTTTTTTCTCTGAATTTACTTATTCTAAAGGCCTTAAGAATACCTAAATTCTTTTACACCTAGTTCTGTATCTTCATCTAAGTTATGTAGATTTTTATTATTTTTTGTAAATTGTCTTGACTTTATGTAGCCATTACATTACCTATCTATTTCGCTTCTTTTTATTATATATTTATCGAGATTTCCTCAATGTCATTTATGTTTTTTTTTTCAAATTCGCCTTATCCCTACAACCTCAATGGAATTAATATGAAGTAATATTAATATAAATTAAACACCTTTTCGAATTATTTGTCATAATTTTACAAAGTTTTCGCTCCTTATGGCATATTAGAATATCTCTCAATAAAACTTGACCATTTTCCTATGAAGTACTCAACTGTAACGAAATTAAATTAAAAAGAATCACTTATAAATGTCATGAAGCTTCAATAATAAAATACATTTTCGAGAATGATATAAGTTCATTGTTTGTAGCTACTTTAAGTACGACAGGACTTCCATGCCGTATGAGTTTCAATTATTCAAGTTTGTATTTATCCTAATCTATTTATACCGGATTAAAAGTTAAGTGGATAATATCCCAGAGAGTAATTTAAAACTCTGTCGTAACTTAAATGAATTATGAAATCAAATCAGTTATAACAGAAACTCCTGTTTGATTGAAAAGACCTGAAACATTTTAAAATATAAATGCGTTCGATAGAATACGTTTCAGGGTAAATGAAAATAATGAATAAAATATTAGTTTTATTACTACAACTACTCGGGCTCCACTGGCTTTTTACTTTACGGGGCTTTTATTTAGCAAAAATAAATTTCATGAGGTTGACAGTGCTGTTCTGTTCACATGAAGTCATCAACCTAATTGACTTCTTTCATTATTTTCCTTTTTTCTAATGTAATGGAGTGGAACACCTCCAGCACTCTTATTGTTCTATAAACAATATTTTTTATTATTTTCTTTTCACTTTAACATACTGTTACGATCAGAGAGAGAGAGAGGGGCCGGCTGAAGGGATTAAGATAAGCCGGAAGGGATTAAAGAATGGAAGTAGAAACTTCGCGATCTGTCTAGAGAAATCGCGAATTGCGTGAAATATTCAAGGTGTCTCCCACCCCGACCAACCTTGCCTATATAAAAGGCCAGTAGTAAGTCAGTAGCAGTCAGTAGTTGGTTAGTAGTAAAGTTGTCGACTTCAGTGACAGTGGCAGTGTGATCTAGGCAGTGATAAGTGATTAGTGAGTGTAATAAACTGTGTGTCAGTTTGTCATATTTGGAGAGTCTTACGGTCGGTTGACTTTAATTAGCGAACTGTAAGTGTTAATTTGTAGTTGTAAAGTATAGTGTAATATTGTATTTGTACAAACTTATATGAATAGTTTAGTTATTTAATATTAGCAATATCTTATATTATTTGTATATTATTATAGTAATTAGATGACGGTTAGGCCTAGGTTATAATCTGTAGAATATTGTTATTGTAAACTCATATTAGTTTAATAATTTAAATTGTTTTAGATAATCTCATTGTATTTATTTTACCGTAACAATATATTTTGTTTTAACTAAACAAAACGAAAATTTTTGTTCGGCTAAATAGAATGGTCTTGTGAAGTTCAAACTCCATATCCTAGTAGATAGACATAGCAGCTTAGTGTATAGAGAACACATTTGTTTCGTTGAATTTCCCAGACCGATCAGGCAGATATTTTATTTAACCCGCTAAAGGCCAAATACAGTCACGGTGGGAGAGGGCTCACCCAGCCTCAAAACAAATTGGAGGGAGGGTATCTGTAAACCCTCATTTGGTTCATTGCATATCTGCCATTGGTTCACACAACCTTTTATATTCTACAATGTCTTTTCTCTCAATAGGGGGAACCCTCACGGTTGAGTGTGATCTCTTCTAAATCTACAAAATTGGTATACTTAGAAAAGGTCCAGTAACTACTATTTACTGAACCCAAGGCCTATCATTGGTTGCAGTTGTGCAGTATCTTCTTATTTAAGTGCAGCACCTACTTTTTACCATGCGCTGCACCTTTAGAAGAGATCGATTATCTTGAGAATATTTATTCTTTCCTATTATTCAAAAACAAACTAATTACTTCTAAAGAAATTCATTCCACTCTTATCAAAATCAATGTTTCTTTATTAATTTAAACGAATTTAGTTTCTAGACTGATTGACATACTTGTTGATACTTAAAGCACTTCATACGCGAGATTAAGAGGCGATGGTTTATAGTTGATTTATTCAATTTATTTTAAAGAGTGTTTTCATTTTCGTCATTATACTCCTTTTTAATTCGGAACCTCGTAAGTGTCACTAATTGGAACGATGAAGTACGCTCATAAGCGAGAAAGCTAACCAGTTCTCGGAGACATATGGAAGAGCCCTGTTGTTTCCCACGCTTCGTGGATGGTTTTTGCCGACATATAAGACTCATTTTCCTTAATATCCATCTCATCCATTCGGGGAATATCGATACAACCTTCCCCCAACCCTACCCCCCCCCAACTTCCCCACAGCCCTTCAGTCATAAGTGATATTAATAGCCGGGACAGGGAGGGCCCCCTCCAGAGTGCAATACGTTATTTACCTTTGGCAGGAACTCCCTTCAGGGCATCGACCCTAGCTCTGCTCTTTTTTAATCTATCATTTGGTCAATTATCCTGTTCAATATCAACTTTTTACTCCACACTTTTTATTTGTATTTTATGATTTATGACGCTTCATTAATTAATATGTTGAAAACATTAATACAACCATAATAATGTTACAACTTAGAGAATGATTGGATTATCAAAGGATGAATCATATAAATTCCCTTGAAGTTGTGATTTCAGATTAGTATAATAGTTAATAAGTATCAGTTATCCTGTTCGTATAATTATTCGCTATAAATTACACTGTTATTGTTTTCCAACTGCTAATTAGTGGTTCTACATTAAAGACGATGCGGCTGGACTACGAGGATTCCAGAGTTATTTTATAGCTTTCGTTCAATAGTAACATTTTAAGCTAATTTTTATCATCTTTTTGTGATTTCGGGTGGTTTTAGGTTTGACTGCAATGACGATTTATCACGTCGACGATGCAGATCTACGGTACCTGCTACACTTAGAAATAGTAAAGTGTCCGATGCATATTCATAAATTATTTGGTCATAAAAGCCTATCTTGAGCAGATGCACTTTGCTGTTAATCGGGATTATAAATTTTCTGACTATTGCTGAATTAATGCAGGAGTCCCGCGGGGCAGTATTCTAGGTCCAAGTCTGTACTCCTACGACATCCCACAAAAGTCGAAAATACTACTTGCAACATTTGCAGACGACGCCATAATAATTTCGACAATTACTAACCTAAACGTACCTTTTCAGAACGTACAGCTAAATTTAAATTAATAACAAAATTGGTTCAACAAATGAAATATAAAAAAATACCATACAAAAATGAAACAAAGTAACATTTAGACTTAGACATCCAGACTGTCCCCAATACCAATTTGCAATACACCCTAGACCAAACAAAAAATGAAAAAATACTTGGGCCTTACAATGGACAGAAGAATGGCATGGAAATCACACGTGACTAATTTGAAGAAAAGGTTGCATCACCGTCTCTCACTCCTAAGAGAACTACTTTACCAGAAAAATAAGCTATCACTAACTAACAAAATGTTTATAAAAAACATGCAAGTTAGACTTAAACGGATATGCCTCGCATTTGTGAGGCTTATGCAAAAAATTACAGCTACAGACCAATCAAATCTTTGAGTCAAATTCATTCGTTATATCTACATACTACCCCGGTGAATAAGTGGTTATGTCTTATTTTCTCCAAAATGAGTTTCTTGAACTTAAGAAGTGTATTCGAGTTATTTTCGTAGTGAATGAGGGGCTAAGTAAGGCATTAGCTTGGAAAGGAGTTATTGTTTATATTACAAAAACTACGAGAATGATACGATTCCGGTTATTTCAAAGGAGTCAACTCTCTATGGACGAAATCCGACATAACGACTTATTCACCGGGGCTGTAGATATTACTCATTGTACCTTTTACGTTCCGAATGAATCATTTCACCAAAAATAAACATATCACAGACATGTGACTGACAAGATAAAAAAAAAAAAGTTAACAAAATATCATGACTCACTTGCTGGACACCCTAACTTACTGGTACTACCTGTATTATGGTATATTATTTTAATGGTATTACCTGCTGTATGTTAATTACCTGCGGTATGTTAAAAATGTAAGGAATCCGGTGTATACTATATATTTGAGTGGTTACACCGTTAAGATTATGATTAAGATTAAGAGTTTTTCTGATGCGGTACAATTTACTTGCATGTTCATTACAGTCATGTTAAAATAATTTAGAACTATTCCTTTTAATTCGTAGGGAAGATATTGTTAGACGAAACTCTTTCGTGTGCATGAAATATCCTCGTATGTCAGCTGAGCATTTATCTTGAATGAATAATAAAAATAAAACCATTTAATAAAGATTATTCCAACAATACTAATAAGGGAATGGCTAGGAGGGATCCCTTCGTGGCCGAGCTGGAGATAAGCTTGCTAAATGGAATGATCATATCTGCCCTTCGGATAGCCCTTCTTCCGGTCCTTTTTTGTTTCCGAGCAGCTCTTCGATATCTCATGCGATATCCTCGTGTCTGCAATGCGCTCATGTATAAAATTTCGTTTTATCATAGCTTCAAGATGCCGCAACAGTTTTAAGGCGTACCGCTACTCTCTCAGTATCTGCGTCTCTCTCTATCTCTCTCACTCTCTCTATCTCTCTCAATATAAAAATGTTGTATGTCCTTTAAAACGTTGATTTACAAAAAAATATCGATGCCAAATTCCATGTAAATAGTTGGCCTCTTAAAAGACCGATATCATTACTTATACAGGATGTAACAGAAGTGATAGCTTGGTTCACTCAAATGAAATCAGGTCTCGTATTGAGAAGGCATGAAGTGTCTTTAATCAAAAATCAGGTGGTATGCAACCTTACTCTGAACTAGGAGACTGGGATTAGAATAATCAGATCCATGGCCGTGTACTTCAAGAAGGCGATTACAAGCATTAAAGATGAAATACCGCATGCTGAGAGTTCCATAGGTGCACCAGTTCTTAAGCATGGCTCCAGAGTTTACAGAAAATCACTAGAAAGAAACAAATATTCATACTTTAGTCACGTAATGAAAAATGATAAGTACCAGCTACTGCAGTTAATAACGAGTATACTTGGTAAGAATGACGGATATAGAGGTCCATCCGCAAGCGCGACATGTTTCGAAGATTGCAGATTATACTACTATAAATTGGGCTAAATATATTGTGTAGATTGTACTATTTCTAAGGCTGCAGTTGATTAATAAGATGACTGAACCAACACCAGACCTTTCCCCGATTAACGGCGTCAAGTTTACAGAGGATGTGTTCCTTGGAAGGGAGGATATTCAGAACCCAAAGATTTACATTGCTAATGATTTGTATGAAATCTTGTAATAGAGACAGAATGTTTTTCCCACATTGGCCTCCTATGGACCACGTCATTGTAACCGTTCTTTCTTAGCATTGATCTTTATCAAGAGCTCCTTCAAACGTTGCCGGTGTTGTTCGTTTCTTTCCTTCGTCCATATAGTTCCCGTCGTCAGCTGTGGCTTTTCGCCCACCCAGGTTGGCATTTTCTTTCACCTAGGATTGGTGCATTCTTGAATATCCTATATACATATATAAATAAATATAATTATATATATGTAATCTCCATCTCCTGTAAGTCTTTTTATACCTTTCCTAATCTTGATTTATATATTGGTTTGTTCTTATTTTCTTTAAAGTAGGTTAATATCAGGCCAATCGTAAGAGTTTCATTCGCATCAAGTAGTCATTAAATTCACAATTCTCTTTTTCTCTATGTCATCAGATATTTTTGAACATAAGAATAAATCATTGCTAAGCCGTAACCAACATTCTCGTTGGTCTATAATTGGAACAAGGATTTTACTGAAGATCATTTTTGACAGAGAGTTAATATTAATAAGAATACTGTTGTGTACGTATAGAATGGTGACCCAGTTGAGTGCCCGAGACAAGGGAAGATAGTGATGGTCCATGTCACTAGCCCAATCCAAGGGGCGCTGACAGTGCAAGGGAACAATACAATAGGGCACTAACTTTAGGGCTGGCTAACTATAGTAGTTGGGGGGGGGGCTACCTAGCAATTACTTCGGCCATTATTGTGCTAGCTCCGCTATTGCTTAATACAGGTTTACGTCATTATCCAGAACTTTACAATAGTAAGCGCGATTGGAATGAATTAATAATGAATACAATAATATATACAAAATACAAGGAAATGACAAATGCAATATATGCCAAATGTTATTTGTAGGATTTCTCGCAATAAATAACACAGGTCTGCGATGAAAAAATTGTAGCATATTTAACTAGTGGGTTTAACAGTATTTTTTGTGTTGATTACGGAAAAAATCACCCCTACATAAGTCACAAATTTCACCTCAAAATTTTAGGGTCTAGACTTAAAGAAAGACATATGTTAGCCACCGGTGTTTCATTTTCATGGTATCGATTTATCGAAAAGGAATTTGTCCCTTTTTTTACACATGAGGGTGACCTAGTTTTCTGCAACAATGTACCTGGAATCATGTAAATGTTCAAAATCACGTATGAACCAGAAGAATGGAGACTTTTCATCGATTCATCAAGAAGGAGTTTGGATGTTGTACTTCTTCACAATGGTAAGCGATATGGTTCTGTTCCTGTAGGACACTCAGTCCATTTGAAAGAATGGTACGAAAATCTTGAGTTTTTTCTTAATAAGCTCGGCTACTCTGACCATAAATGGACCATTTGTGGGGATCTGAAAGTTATTTCCATGTTACTAGGTCACCAAAGTGGTTACACAAGGTTTCCATGTTTCCTCTGTGAGTGGGATAGCCGTGACAGGAAACAACACTATGTCAAGCAGACGTGGCCAATCAGAAGGCTCTTATTACTGAAGTAAAAAATGTTGAAAGACAAAGTTTAGTGGGTCCTAAAAAGATCTTACTTCCAACACTTCGTATCAAATCAAATCGGGGCTAATGAAACAGATTGTGAAACCATTACCCAAAGAAGGAGAGTGTTTCAAATATCTTTGTGAACAGTTTCCTGGTATATCCGATGCTAACCTGAAAGAGATAATCTTTGTTGGGCGTGACATCAGAAAACAAAGATGAAAGCTTTGTCACTAAAATGGAAATGGAAGAAAAAAATGCCTGGAATTCATTTAAACTTGTTGTAATAGGCTTTCTTGGAAACCAAAAAGATCGAAACTACAAAACTTTGGTTTCTGAATTGTTGCGAAACTACAAAATGTTGTGCTGCAACATGAATGTCAAAGTTCAAGGAATGAACTTTGACATCATTTCCTTCACTCACATCTGGACTACTTTCCAGAAACTCTGGGGGCTGTAAGTGAGGAACAAGGAGAACGTATCCATCAAGATATAAAAGAAATGGAGGGCAGATACCAACGTCGATGGAGCGTCAACATGATGGCAGACTACTGTTGGGTCTTAAAAAGGGAAAATTCATAAGAACACAGCCGAAAAAGTACTAAAAGAATCTTTGATGGAAAAGGAAGGCGTTTTTACAAAGACTTATAATAACTTTACAACACATGTGCATAACTTTTATGCTCATAATAGATAGATATCTTTTTTTTTTTTTTTTTTTTTTTGCTTTTACTTCATGTTAAAATAATAAAAACAAATCCAAAATTTTCCGTTTTTTGTATTTTTTCCAAAAACTTCAACATTATTTTGTAGGCAAGCCCTACGTGATAGAAAAATAAAACAATGTAATTTTTGAAATTAGCTCAAAATCTATATAAAAATCAGTTAACCAAACAAATACAATATTTAAGAAAGGTTTTTTTGCAGACCTATGTAATTAATAATATTAAAAAAAAAATTATACATACAATATATAACATAAGTGATTCATATAATAAAGGAGGCAGATCTTGAAAAGCTTTGTATCCTTGTAAAGTTTATTTACATTAAACTCTTCTAACAATAGAATATTTATGTTTTTTCAAATATAGTTAGCATCTATTTCCGTTTTTCTATAACAGGGATGTACAGCCCTAAAACTTCGTGGTGCCCTCATAATAGAAGATTTATACCTACTTTAAACATTTTTTGGAGTGGAGAGTTGTAACATAATGAAAGATAAACATTATGAATAAGCATTGTTCTATGCGAACATAGATGAAACGAAAACAATTATATTTTTACTGAATACCATTGCTGAAGTGCTTTATTGCAATACCATAGGGTTTCCAGGCACTTGATTTTTCCTTGCGCTTTTCTAACGCACCTAAAAATATAATAATTTAGATGTAAAATGTGCTGGTCACTGGAGAATACACACAATAAAACACTTGTAGAAACAAAGTTAATCTCAGTTGATTCTTCTACGTTCGAAACATCCATTTTTACATTCTTCCCAATCTTGAATACCTAAAATGTAACTGATGACTTCAACACAAATTCGCCTTTTCCTAGATCATTTCCTTTTACAATATACCTTTTTATGACAGCTTCTTCCCAAAACCATTTTACTAATCTTTCTTGCAGAAAGGTATTGCTTGTTGTATCATGTGTCTATCGGCAATAGACTTTTTTTTAATCTGACCAATAACAATGAAATCCGTGGGTTTAAAAAAGCTGTGAGAACGAAAATAATACAGTGCAAGTACCAGTCTATTGCTTTCCGTGATAACATTATCTGCAACAGGCTTTTCCAATAATTGCTTTTTGTGGCTAATTTAATTACACACCCTATATACTAATGATTATTAGCTTGGGCCAATGCGAACTCTGATTTTCTAAATCGTTATGGAGAACACCGCTTTTGTATTTTATAATAAGTTTATTCATTACTATTGTACCGCAGCCTCACATTTCTTTACACCTCTTACGGCTATAGTATCGTTGACGGTTAACTAATAGTTGGTACTATTACTTCTAGAAGAGTTCTGTTATTTCATATGTAAACATTTTTCGTTAGTTATTTTCTAATATTTAGAAATTAAAAAATATTGGTGCCTAGGTTTCAGTTTAGTTATTAGGTATCATCTGACTAAAAAATATATCTTTGTTAGCAACGATAACAGTTCCACAGCTTGTAATTGTAAGCAATATAAGTATAAAAAATAAGTTAATTTTAAATTTTAACGAAAATTATTATGACTGTGTACAAATAAATGACATCAAATAAGACAAATATCAGATTAATATCGCATCAACAGTCTACTCGAACAGCTGGAAAGGTTATCTGTTTATAATCTCCACAATGGTTTGAATATACACTCAACAGCAAAAAAAACCGGAAACTTCATATTTTTCGTATTAAAAGCTAATTTTCAGCAATGTGTTTGTTTTTTCGGGTTTCTAGTTATTACAGAGAATGTAAGGTCTAAGTACATTTAACTAATCCCTTCAGGATTAGTAAACAATTAGATAAAACTCAGATTTGATTGATTTGTCTTGAAGTTGATTTACCTGTCGGACCTATTCTAAACTCTAAGTAGTTTTTCGCACATTTAAACATCTTTAATTTATTAACCAAGCCTTTACTGTGATTAATAGACATGTTTTTTTTAAATTTTGGTCCAGAATAATGGTTATTTCAAATGTTGACATAGCCCGAGCTGATGCCTTGGCCAGAGAAGGCCGGAGCTTGGGGTAGCGAAGTCTACCATTCACGATGCACTCCGGCGTTTCTGGGAGACTGATAACTTCGATAGGAGGGCCGGCAGTGGGCGACACAGGGAAACAATGGCAGGATACGGTTGATTTATTACCCAGTCGGTATTGAGAGACCGACTTTTAACGGCTCCTGAGGTCCGAGAAAGACTTGAAGTGGCTCGAAATACAAGTGTAAGTGCAGACACAGTGCGGCGGAGACTGAGGGAGCATGAACTCGTATCAGGGCGACCCGCGACAGGACCCCAACTCCTGGAAAGGCATCGAAGAGAAAGGCAATTATTTGCTAATCAGTATTCTCATTGGACTCTGGAGCAATTGGGAACTGTTTTATGATGAGTCTCTATTTGGTCTATACCACTCAGACGGTCGAGACAGAGTGTGGAGACGACCAGGGGAGCGATTTGCTCAATGTACCATTCGTGAATCACTGCCTTTTGAAAGGAGATCAGTTATGGTTTGGGGTGGAATTAATTTCCACGCCCGGACTGAACTGATTTTCATAAATAATGGGGCTCTGACTGCTCGGAGATACATCGAGGAAGTCCTCCTAGAGGCTGTGATCCCATTTATTGGTGAGCAATGCAGGATAATGCTCGTCCACATACCGCCCGAATCGTTACCGAATACTTGGAGCAAGTGGGAATCACAGTTCTGGACTGGCCTGCACGATCTCCCGATATGAATCCCATAGAGCATTTGTGGGATAATTTAGGGAGGCGTGTTAGACACCGTCATCCTCCTGCTAGTGACTTAAATCAGCTCCAAATTGCTCTTCGAGAAGAATGGGATGCTATGGCGGTGGAGTACGTCCAGAATTTAATTTCTTCGATGCCTGACAGGGTTAGAGCCCTTTGCCGTACCAGAGGGAGTAATACCCGCTATTAGAATTACATAAATTGTTAGAAAACCTAATAAAAATGAAGAATAACGTTTTCTAAAAAATGTGTTCATTTATCATTTTTTCTTTATTTTGTACATAATCAATAAAAATTATTCACTTTTGGCAGATTTTGTTTAAATAACCTATAAATTAACAAATTCTTACCATAAATTAAAACGATTAATACATATAAATATATATTTAATAAAATTATAAGACCAAATCTAAGTGTCCGGTTTTTTTTTGCTGTTGAGTGTATTACTTTCCTTTGCCTTAGCTGTTTGTTGGCCATCTTGGAGTAAGGTTGTTCCCTTCAGTTGATGAATCTGTTTGGGCTGTTGATGTGAAATGTGCTGCCTTTTTCTTTTTTGATGTGATTTTATTGAAGAATGGCAATATCAATACACAAATAAATGCACTGTTTAATTATTTGAATGAGATTATTTCATCATAAGATTATTACATGCTTGAGGACTGAAATTCTCAATTCTCCTTCGTTACAGTAAATGAGGTTGAAAGTATATTTAATAGTGGTAATCTTAATTCGATCATCAAATTAATAAAACTTAACAACCGTATCGAAACGACATTTTGATGAGCCATATTTCTCGATGAAATGACAGGCATTAGATAAGTCACACAGATAACATTGGAAGGCATCTTTATTGCCCTTTTAAATCCTTGGATATTTTATGTAGTTGCCTTCTCATAAACTATTTATTATCCTTTACATCCTAACCGCACTAAGATATTAATAGTACATAATATAACAATAATAAAATATTACTATACCATAAGTATCTCTAATTATATCATACTAAAAATATTCAATTGGTATTGAGTTCAAGAGGATAAATAATGAAATACTTATAATAAAATTAATATTTAAATTAAACTGTATCACTACAACCAATGAAAAGCCTTTGGGGTTGTTGTTGCTTGTTCCAAATTTGAGACGTAAAACCGATTTGTCATCCCTTAGAAGTATAATAATTTTTTAGTAACAATTTTTAATTTTTAAGAAACCCTTAGTAGTATAATCATTTTTAGTAACATTTTATATTTTTAAAAATATAATAAAAAAAATACATCAGATATTCTTAATAAGTCCCATTTTTTATAGAAACGTGATGACCTTATTGATGTATTTTTCATCATTTCCCAATATCATGGATACATTGGTAGCTAGGCCTATTTTATCCATCACTCTTTTGTAAAAGGCACAGCTTTCGAAGATAAAAGCCTTTGGGTCAGTACATGTTAGAGACCGTACTGTTTCTTGGAGAAATGTTGTGAAGGAAGGGGATTTGGCTGTTATCACGTTCAAACGCCCAGTTTTCCCCTAATTACTAGTACCTACTTTAAGGAGATCCCACAAGGTCCATTAATGGACTGAATAATTTATCTGCATAGTTGGATTTGATCCCAGGACGTCGCTCCCCCCTATCTTAAGATTCCCTAAATATTTAAATTATATCTTTAAAATCAGTTTTGTTTTGTTTACTTTAAATGCTATCTGCCTAATGTTTGTTTTTTAAAATAAAAATCACTTCGATAACAAAAACCCAATTTGAGTGAAATATGGGGTCTTTGGGATTTATAAATCCATTCCTATTAAAATTATGTGTTAGTATATGCAGTATATAATTTTAAATATACCTCAATGTTAAGTAGTTTGATTTGTTAAATCAGTTAATATGTAAATTTTAAACATTGCGTTTGATTTAACAAGTACTTTGAGTACTATTACTACAGGAGCTATTTTGTTATTAAATTTTACTGCATTACAACATCTTTCCAGTATGTATTCATTTTAATTTAAGTTGCATAATATGCTGGAAAACTAATTTTTCTAACACTCGTGGATTCAAAATAAATATTAAGGGGTATTAGGAATGTATACTAAAAAAAATTTTTGGAGATCCTTTAAAAGCAAATTATATTTATTTTTTTCAATCCCTTTCTGATTATTTATTTTTTTCTGATTGTTTAGTTAATTAAGATAACAGGGATTTGTTTCTTTTCAAAAATAAAATTTGATAAAACATCTTATACCTAAGTTATTATGATTATTGATAATTTCTTAAATTTGGAAGAAGAAACGGGCAATTAAAATAAATGTTTTTATGATAAAGTTTTATTATTCTAAAAAATTAAAGTTTAAGGCCACACTAAAGAAACGAGTATCTTATATCTACGAGAATAATTTTTCACTTTTAGATACGACCTTTAATGGAATTCTCAGTCACTCCCGTTCCTCGCAAGGCTTATCTATATAGGACACCTTTTGTAATTATTTTTCGAAAGATTTCTCAAGAACTTAAGTGGTTTTTTTTTAAATATACATGGCACGTTTGAGAATCTTTCTTAAATGTTATCCTTTATGAAAAATCATAGTTATAATAATTGAAGAGTGTCAATAAGATTAATAATACTAAGGCTCAGCGAACCCGAAAGCCCGATACCGAAACCACCAATCTCTGCTTACTAGCTTCTGTCCACAGACCACTACTCAAACCCAAAATCCTCCAGACCACTCTTAACGCAAGCTTCCCACCTACGCTCGGTCTCCCCCTTATATGCTTCCCAGACGGCACAGCGCTGTTAATAAGATTAAGGAAATGAAGTGTCGAGTGGAGCTGATAGGACTTCATGATATAATCCAACTCAATAAGATCTTATTAGAAAGGCCAAAGATTATTCCTTGAGTTCTTCTTAAAATACATTTTCAACTTCCGGTGCTCGTATGTAGGATCAATTTTGTCCGGCCTCGTATTACTACTCTGAAAGCGCTTTTATTTTAATTTTATCTGACACGTCTATTTTGGGCTTGCCATTCATATATTTGCTGACTGTCATATTTGAAATGAATGATACATGAGAACTGTGATCTTATACGTAATACAAGCGAAGTAGGAAGAACCTTATAAAACCTTTACTACTAAAAAACCATAACGGATGTCGCTCCTGTAGATCCTGCCATTAAATTGGATCTTAGCATGATCATTGAAAGGCTTTAATCTATAATTCATGAAATTAATAATTTGCTATTTTTGAATTCCTCTTCTCTGTTACTTCATCATAGTATATCTATTTCTCTCTCTCTCTCTCTCTCTCTCTCTCTCTCTCTCTCTCTCTCACTCTCTCTCACACACACACACACTCTCTCTCTCTCTCTCTCTCCCCCACTCTCACTCTCTCTCTCTCTCTCTCTCTCTCTCTCTCTCTCTCTCTCTCTCTCTCTCTCTCTCTCTCTCTCTCTCCTTCTATACTTATTATATTAGAAGATATATTTTTAATTTATTTTTATTAATTGTTATTTTTATGGTAATTATTTTAAATATTTTGGTTTTGATGAGAAAAGATTTGCCATTCGAACCCGTGTCGTCAGCTTCTTCCCCGTGTATAAATTGAAAAAATACTCTCTCTCACACTCTCTCTCTCTCTCTCTCTCTCTCTCTCTCTCTCTCTCTCTCTCTCTCTCCTTCTCTGCGCAATTAACCATGTATAACTATTAAATATTTTTATTTGAAAAGAAAAGATATGTCCAGAACCAGGACTCGAACCCGGGTCGTCCAGATCGCTAGCCTGGAACTCTACCAATTCAGCTATCCTGCCTACATCAGATTCGTTCCCCGGCCATGGCCATACCCTTTCTTTTCACTGATCCGACGCCCCCGCGGTCTCGCAAGTTTGCGATGTATAGGGGAAGAATATTCTTTGAACATTTATTTAATTTGGATCTTGTTGACATACGTCATATTAATTATTATAATTTATTTTATTATATTAGTTATTGATTTCATTCATTTTTAAATATTTTTATTTGAAAAGAAAAGATATGTCCATGACCGGGACTCGAATACATTGCAAATTTGCGAGAACGCGGGAACGTCGGATCAGTGAAATAAAAGGATATGACCATGGCCGGGGAACGAATCTGATTTAGCTAGGATAGCTCAATTGGTAGAGTTCCCGACTAGAGATCTGGACGACCCGGGTTCGAGTCCCGGTCCTGGACATCTTTTATTTTCAAATAAAAATATTTAAAAATTAATAAAATCAATAACTTCATCAATATTTATATATACAGTTACATGCGCAGAGAAGGAAATTTATATATATTATTTATTGTTCTTTTTGATTATTTAAATATTTTTATTTTGACATATCTTGGCCGGATTTTGAACCCCGGTCACCCGCGTCCCTAACGCGGTGCTCTAACCACAGAGCTACCAGGGCTCGTATCGAAACAAGACAAATCTAGTCTCTTCACTGATCCTTTATCCCTGTGGTCTCGCAATTTCAGTGATATATACACGGAGAAGAATGTTCATTGAACATTACTTTAATCGGGATCTCGCTGACTTACGTCAATTTTATACCGATATATATATATATATATATATATATATATATATATATATATATATATATATATATATATATATTGGTTTCTACTTATCTTGACTGTTGTAGAAATATATTGTTTATGGTTCTCGAGTTTCAGTCAGTTATTTCAACTTCTTAGGCGACGTTTCGAGACTAGGTTAGTCTCATATTCATGCCCTGACAGTGAAAAAATGATCTTTAGTGAAAACATTAAATAGCACACTAAAATTAATGTAAAATGTCACGTGTAAGTATAATAGGATAGGGTGTACTTACAAGTTCCAAAGAATTGATCAATTTATTATTCGTTGATCATAGCTAATGCAATATAAACATTTTATGATATATTGCGAAGTAAGTGATTAATGATAAATTTATCAATTCTTTGGAACTTGCAAGTACACCCTATCCTATTATACTTACACGTGACATTTTACATTAATTTTAGTGTGCTATTTAATGTTTTCACTAAAGATCATTTTTTCACTGTCAGGGCATGAATATGAGACTAACCTAGTCTCGAAACGTCGCCTAAGAAGTTGAAATAACTGACTGAAACTCGAGAACCATAAACAATATATATATATATATATCGGTTAGCGCAATAGACCATGTATAGATATAGATATTAGGCCGAAAGATGTGGTCTCTTGCAGACATATGTTGCTTGCGTAAGAACAAATAGCCTTGAGGGAGCCACCCTACCTCATAGTGACAAATCGGTCTAGATCCAAGGATTATGGCTGCTCGGGGTCAGCAGACCCACGAGGACCCATATTTCTTTCGCCAAAGCAGACTGTTCATAGACCAAACTTCCTTGATATTGACATCCTGGTGAATCCCGTAAGTCTCGAAATACCACTCATATTATACTCTTTACCCTTACTTTCTCCCTTGCCTTCTAAAGTTCCGTGTAATGAATTGCATGTTATGATGTATTTATGTAGAAAATAAAATTCTTAATCGATGATGTATACAAAGTACTAATACCAGTATGCCGTCCCTCGAAGGGTCAGTAGCCTTTTGCGGTGTCAGGTACTCGTTAAAGATCCCTATCCTAATTATAGGCAACATATTAGACTCATTCTGTAGAATTGTGTAATTTTCCTTAACAGCAATTAGTGTCTTTAATAAATTAACAAACAAGCTAATAATAGTCAACTCAATAAATTGGTGGTTTTTTTCTAAGCAATTTATTATTTTCCCTCAAATTAGCCTTTCATAAAAAATATATTGAGTCTCGAACAGCCTATTATATGTTCGAGTATAATTATATATAGATATAAATGCAAAACAAGAACTGCAGATCGCTCTGAGAGTTGAGAATTGAACAATGGCTATGTATTAGTTTATATTTGAGCATATAGTTAAATTAATTATTCATTTTATCACTAATCTCCTCATGACGGAAGATATATTTTTAATTTATTTTTATTAATTGTTATGTTTATGGTAATTATTTTTAATATTTTGGTTTTGATGAGAAAAGATTTGCCGTGGCCGGGATTCGAACCCGGGTCGTCAGCTTCTTCCCCGTGTATACATCGGGATTTGTCTGACTTGGATACGATCCCTGGTAGCTCAGTGGCTTAGCCCACTGGTGCGGAGAAGCAGACGACCCCGGGTTCGAATCCCGGCCAATGCAAATATTTTCTTTTCAAAAGAATATTTTCTTTTCTGCTTCAATATGTTCCAAAAATGTTCCTACAAAATCAAATTAACTATAAACTCTTGGATAGCTACGTATGATAATATCGTACGATATTCAATATCAGCATAAAGTGACTTTAATAAATGGACAAACAAACTAATAATTGTAAACTGAATAAATCTTTTTTTTTCAAATAATTTTTCCCCCAAAAGAGCCTTTTATAAAAAATGTACTGAGTCTTGAATAGCCTGTTACATGTGTATTTATATAGAGATGTAGTAAAACTCAGGAGTTCTTCATTGAGGCCTTGCTGGTTCGATCTCGTCTGAAGCAAAAACAGCTTGGGGGTAATTGAATGTTCCAAGTTCCCTTCCATCATCGTTATCTTCCTCCACAATTACGCCTGTTATATTTCGGATCGATCCCCAACCGTTCCAACAGCTCTCTGAAACACGAGGAAACGTTAAAAGTGTCAAACGTAAAATACTTAACAACTCAATGATTATTAACACACTTTTAGTAAAACGAAACAAATTAGGGAATGAAAATTGCATTTAAGTGTTATCATAAGATCACTAGTTTGTCTTTCATTTAGACATTTTCTATAGCATAGTTTAATATTATTAGTTCTATAGTAATAGGATCTTTGGTTAGTTTAGCTGTCTTACTTCTGTAAACCACTATAAATAAAAAGTAATTATCAATTACTGTCTAAAAACACATTCAAACTGTAAAGTTACAAATAG
Source organism: Troilus luridus (assembly GCA_964056705.1). Classification (NCBI taxonomy): domain Eukaryota; kingdom Metazoa; phylum Arthropoda; class Insecta; order Hemiptera; family Pentatomidae; genus Troilus; species Troilus luridus. The sequence goes on from OZ057414.1 coordinate 51,039,829, forward strand.
AATGAATCACCAGTCATGGAAGTAATGCTCTCTTGTAATCTATACAAACTAAAAGTAAAGGGCGACCTGTGGTCTAGTGGTTAGCATGACCAACTACTAAGCCCAAGATCGTGGGATTGTAGCACGGCAGATGGCCCTAGGATTTTGTAAAGGGAGTAAAAAATCCTCAGTGAAGCCGTCCTTCGGAAGGGACGTTAAAGGGGGGCCCGAGCCAGTACGATGTCAAGCACTCGTTAAAAATCCTAATATCCTCTAGCATCGTCCTATTAGCCATAGCAGCATAAAGTTTCGTTAAATGAAGAAACAAACAAACAACAACAAACCTCATAGACTATCATAACCTATCACAACTCATTATAGTAACCTATAGACCATAGTAACCTATAGAAAATTGTAGTAGCCACTAGACTTGCGTCCACTATCTCTAAAGCGTTCGCCTGATCTCTTCACTTGGGTCGAGAGTAAGTTTGGGGTGACCTAAGTAGACTTAATAATTTCTGCCACTTTATTATTTATTTATTTATTAAATTATTTTCCAAAGCAAACAGTTGATTTGTTTTTGGAAATTAATGTAGTGAAACAGTTCAACTTGACAGGTATCCATTTTTTTTTATTAGATGTTAATGAATTCTTCTTATTCTTATTATTATGTTGTTGCTACAACTCGCAAGTGAGTCCCGGCCTTCTGTAATACCTATCGCCATGCTCTTCTACCAGTACATTTTAAGAAGCTTTTATCGTTTAACAGCTGAATTTAACAACTGGCTTTTGTCATCCAGCTGTTAAATCCAGCTTTCTTAGCTTAAATCATTACGCAATCTCTCCAACTTAATCTTGGCCTACCGACTGCTCGACGTCTCCGCATTTTTCTTGCCAACACCATTCTTGGAGTGGCTCTTATTTGCATTCTAGTGACTTGACCTGCCGACCGATGACGATTTCATTTTATCAATGTAGAGATATCTAATGTTACATACGCTAGTGAAACGTGGGTCTTGACCCAGGAATGCGAATAGATGCTGCAGATCTGGGAGAGGAAGGTGCTTCGGCAAATATTTGGGCCGGTATGTAATGAAGGCCAATGGAGGTCAAGAAATAATAGAGAGCTTCAGGACCTATACAATGCACCAGACCTGGTCACCTTTATTAAATCAACACGTATAAGATGGCTTGGGCACGTAGAAAGAATGGGAGAAGATAGGTACCCAAAGAAGCTATTATATGGCAAACCAGGAGGCAAAAGAAGAAGAGGAAGGCCCAGGCTGGGATGGTTGGATGATGTAGAGAACGATCTGCAGAGGATGGGGATCGGACAGTGGAGAGGTCGAGCTGCTGACAGGGAGGACTGGAGAGGCGTTGTTGCGGAGGCCAGGGCCCTGCAAGGGCTGTAGAGCCATGGGAAGAAAAAAAAAAGAAGAGATATCTATATTGTTGAGCAAGTCATAAAATTCTTCATTTGATCACCGTCGCCGTTCCCCTCTAATATTAACGAAACAGAACGTTCATCGGAGTACTTTTCTTTTCAAAATTCTAGCGTTCTATCTTCCGACTTTGTTATTGTCCAAGCTTCAGAATGAATTCAATATTATAATTCGAAACTTTATAACCTACCTATCTTGCTACTTTACCAAACATATTATACTTACATATATATACTATACTTTACTAAATAAGATCGTATTATACTTTACAGTACGTACTATACTTTAGAAATACAAAACATTAATGAATGAGTAAACCCTTGTAATAAGAGGTTTGGGGATATGGGGAAAATAAGAGAACTGTGATAGGAGAACAGTAGGCCGGGTAGTAATATACTTATGCATAAACAGTATTTCTACTCATCAAATACTAACGGTTCACTTCACACCGGAAATTATTAATTATTATTGTATCATACAAGATGATTTACTTCCGTTGTGGCGAGCGCTACAATAGTCGCTAAGCTTACTAGTATTGGTGAATACGTATGGATATGTACCGCATATGTATTGCTATTTGTTTAGGCAGTGAGTTGAAGATTAAAATGGTTATTTATCACTAGTCTTCATGTTTTGACAGAAGTCTTATTATCCTTTCAGTTGCTTTCCTATCACCTTTATTATAAAGTCTTGGATAGCTACTCGATATGAACGCTTTATTGCTATGTATCAATCCGTAACGTTATCAATATCCGTTAGTTATATTATCAACAGCCAATAGCTCTCACATGAAAGGCACCAAGCACTTCCTGTTTCTACAATCAGCCTGAGAAACAATCGACATGTGATCTCCATCCCATCTTGTTGCCGTGTAACTCGATCAACTCTTAGTATGTGCGTTCCATCCTCCCCCGCAAGATATCACATGATATCCTACGGAGAATAATCAGATTAATGTAAGGAAATCGATTTTGCTGAGGCAGATTGCTCAACCAGTCATTTACAACCGTACCTCAACCATCGATCACCTTCTGAATTCAATTCTACTTTAATGGAATAAACATAATTAATTAGAATCGATAGAAACTATTAAAATGAACCTTTCAAAATGTTAACTTTAATGAAAATTGTTTTTTAATCATTAATTTTTTGGGGGATCGGGGTACCTAGGTATTTAGAGGGCTAAGTTGTTGAGCTGAATGTGCTAGATTCAAATCCAGTAGTGACAGATATATTATCTTTTCTGGTAACAGACACTGATGGATACTTCAGCACTTACTAGAAAAACGTCCTAAGCTCGCAATTATGACTCATATGCATTACTATAATAACTGTTAAGACTTATTCTATAATACTACTAAGCCATCGAATTCGTGCTGTATCCTATCCTTAGGATCCGAAATTCTTTCTTAAAATCAACCAAAAATCTTACTTTTTTCGAATTAAGTCATCCATAATGACCTTAATAATCCGTTTATTCCGAACGGTTGTTAATCCTTTCTTGGCAAACTTTATTTCCACTCAAACCCACTAGTTTCAAACCTCTTTTCTTTTTCAATTTCCGATCATCCCCCTACCATAGGCGTATGAATAGAATATGTCCTCGTGACGTTCTAACTTGAATTATTTATTAGACTACTACCAGTGGTTAGTTTCTCTACTTGCCTTTATCTCATACCAGTACGTATCATTCATTCTATTTACTTGTCATATTGTTATAATTAAGTTGTCAATTGCAATAAATACATTTAAAATAGAATTAATTATTGTATGAGAGATACATAGGAATATGTAAGAACTTAAACAGAGAAACAGTTTAAATAAAACAATACATTTATCTATTAATCTTGTTAATAAAAAAGTGTACCACTCCAGCCCTTGAAGAGTTTTGGGTCAGTTGGTGGTGATTAGTCATTGATAACGCTCAACCGCTAGATTTCCCCCCTATTTTTGGTAACCAATATATGAATGCTGGGTTAGCCCTAAAGGGGTCACAGGTCTCGATGGATCCTCGGCTGTAAACAAATCATATAAACTATGCCATTGCTGGAATCGAATCCTGGACCCTTCGGCACGGGAACCCGATTCAAGTGTGTCGTAACTTTAAAGTTTACTCTTGTAAAGTAAATCTTTAAACTAATGAAATATCATGAATAAGGAATTATAAATTGATCTCCCGACTTCTGAATTGAACGGAACATTTTTAACTACTTTCAGCGTTATAGTTCTTTTCAATTATTTTTCTTTTTTTCCTGATAAAGTCCCGTCGGAATTGGTTAATAAATAATTCACCAAATCAAAATTAACCCTTTTCCTTGGATAAAAGGCAATCGATGACCTGAATGGAAAGAAACTCTCTGCTGTAATAAAAGGAAACTATAACAGCCTGCATTTTTCATCGCTTTAGCCGTGGAGTAGCCGCTTTGTAACTGTCGCCCCAAATTGCGCCCCCCCCCAACCCCTCTAGTTAGTGCCTGCGATGGAAAAGATTTATCCTGGATTATCGAAACCCTTAAGTTAGAGGACTCGCAGCGCTTGACAACTTTTTTTCTACCTCAGACCAATCGTTAAAAAGTTTATATGAAATCATAGTAAAAATTATAACTTTTTTTTCTTGACTGTCTTTCGCTTTTAGTTCAGAGAAAAAAAAAGTTTACGTCAACATTCTTTAGTTCCCGTCAATCGAGAGAAAAGTTACAAGTTTTCATCCTTTATAAGAGTGAATGAAAAAACAAAACAATAATATTTAAGTAAATAAATAAAAGTTAATTAATTATTAAAGTTAATAAAAAATAATTAAAAACTTAATAACAAACGAATTCCTGAAAAGTTAATAAGCGGCGTGCCGACTAGGAATCGGGTAGACCGAGGATTGCGTTAAGAGTGATCTTGGATATAGATTTGGGTAGTGGTCCGTGGACGGAAGGGTGTGTAAGCCAAGAGATTGGTTGTATCGGCATCGAGCCTTCGGGTTCGTTAAGCCTTATTATTGTTTAAAAAACTAAAAACACGCCTTTGTTAGTTTCACCTGTGCGTACGTATGTATGCAACGGAATCAGTGAACTAGATTTTCGGCCACTTGAAAACATCTTTGAACACTTTTCAAGGTCCGATAACAAAACAATAATTTAATTAATTTGTTTCATTATCCTGACAAGGATCTTCAGAAATATCGATTTTAGATAGTCGAAGAACAATAGTATCTTAGCCCAAGTACTAAGACGCCTAGTAAGGCATACATGGATTAGTCATTGAAATAAGCATATGACTACTTGCAGGATCAACTTAGTAATTTCATATATTTTTCTACAACAAAAATATTTAATACAAGCTTTTACAAACAATATTTTGTAGCTAGCTGAAATAAAAAATAAAAAATAAATAAATCATACCTAATAAGTATAAAATAATTAACAGTTTAACAACAACTAATTTAGAATATAATTTTCAAGAAGATTAAATTAAAAATAAAGTGATGAATAAAAAAATTCATTTTATCTTTAAAATGAGTGAGGTGCTTTTTAAGGTATTTTCATGGTGAATCTACTTTTACGAGCATTCTATAATCAAGTACAAGAATTAACATCAAGCACCCTACGCTTTTTTCTTTGATAAAATTATTTTTTTTGTTCCTAACTTTACTATTATTTTAGACTTGTTGAAAATTATTTTCTAGTTTTTAGTTTTGTTTTAAATTCCTTTTCTTCTTTTTAATTGGGATTGCTAAAGGTAACGCTCGTAGGGTTGCCCTATTTTTTCCCCAGCAACAGCGAATCTGAAGAAGGGGAAATCCTCTCCCCCCCAAATAACTATTGAGAAAAAAATATAATAATTAATAAATTACCGCTAATTAGAAATATTCTTTAATATTTATAAAACGATACTCGTGTACAACTGGAATAGATATGATGATTTTTTCAATGATTTCTTTCAATTAAATATTATTTCAAGATATTGTTTTTTAAGTGAATGAAAATGGACCAGGTAGAGGTCAATAAATTTCTATTAGATGTTGAGAAATGTTTATTAATTAGCCAACGTTTCGACCTACTTTGGAGGTCTTCTTCAGGGCTGTCACGGGGGAGGGGGCCGATAAGTCCGTCCAAGCTCTAATCACACCACTCTCGTACTCGAGTAGGCCTCCGCGAGAGCCCTGAAGAAGAACTACAAAGTAGGTCGAAACGTTGGCTAATTAATAAACATTTCTCCACATCTGAGGCAAATTTATTGACCACTACCTGGACCATTGTCTTCCACATATATTATCAAGGTCAACTATTAGCATTCAAGATATTGTTTTTTAATGTGCAATTATTCAAATAATATTATTTTTAAACTCATATAGTATTAGTAATATGTTTGTAAGTGCACTGTTTTTATGTTTAATTTTTATAATATCATGTGACCTATTTTCTTTAATAATTTATATTTAGGCCATAAATTATGATAACTATTCATGCCATCGATTCAGGTCAAAAGATACAACCTGAGTTGTTTCATCATCTGAGGACTGCTCAGCCAAGTAAACAATCTCTCGAAGCGTGTATAACATTAATAACATTATAGTTCTCAGTGGAAGCTCCTGGACAACGTTTGCCTTTGTCGTTGTGGAAACCAATGTAAAGCGGACATGTTTAATTGATTGAATGATTTTTAATAAATGAATGGGTGTTTATCAAGTTATATTACATTATCCCGTATCAAGATGATATCAAGGGTTTTTAATTCATGGCCAATTTAATTCGTTTAATGCTCATGTTAAAGAGACGCTAGGTAGTTCAAAAAAGTAAATTTGCAATAAAAAACTGGAAAATCTTGAGTTTTTTTTCTCATTAAAAATGAGGGAGTCCCTAATGGGATAAGAAATCGTGCTAGTTTTATTAGTGTGAGAGTGAAGGCTACAAAGAAAAAAAAAAAGAAATATGGAAAAAACAAATAAATTATAATACATTTTTGATTATTATTTATTAAATATTATCAGGCATTGTATTTTTTTCACATCTCAGTCCCCATTACACGTTATATCAATGTCTCTGTCAGATCTTAAGCTTTCATTACATCTCTGAATCATATTTATAAGAATTTAAATACAATGCAAAACAGACAAAAACAAATCTCGCAAGACTACAACGGGATCAGTACTTAGTAGAGACTAATTTGTTTCTTGGGCAAAAGGATGTGAATTATACGAGATCAAACCGAACTGTTTCTCCCAATTAAGTTTATCAACTGGAAGCAATCGTTATATTTTGTAATAAAATAATATTTTTTCTAATTTTACTATTTTATAGATATTTCTTCAGTTTGTCGTTGTCATTTGCAGTTGAAAACTTAATCCCTCTGGTATGTTCTCTTTTATTATCATTATTTTCCTACTTCATCCATTCTTCGTTTTCTGTTATTCTTTCCAATTCCTTTTGTAAGGAAGTCCTTTCAAAAATAACATGGCATTTATTATATTTTGTAATAAAAATAATAATATTTATTGTAGTTTTACTACTTTTTTATTATAATTATATGTAATTTTATTAATAACACTAAATCATCCTCTTGTTTTTTAATATGTTTTATCACCATCATAATGTTTATTTTATCATCTTCTAGATTTCTTTCCATTCTTATAATTTCTCATTAATGATTTCATAATTCATCTTTTACTTTCTGTATTTCTACTAATTCCTGCCATTTCTGTTTGTATAAACTATTACTCGTCTTTGGTACTGGAATGTTTTTTTCTTTTTCTATTATTCTCCGTCCTGATAGGCACAATAAAATAAGTCTAACTTATATTGTTTAATTTATTGGCTGCACTCCCTAACCGTTTTCCACTCTTCTAAATAATTATTAAAATAAACCAGTTTGTAGTCTGAGACTGTACTGTTTTCCCAACCAAATGCCCCCCCTTATTTTGGGTAAGAGGCTGGGTGAGCCCCATGAGTGTCCTAGATCCGATAGGATCCATCTTCAGCCGCTTACAGATCAAATAAAAGTCTGTCAGCGATGGGGATTTGAACCAGGACATTCGGCATGGCAACTCAGTACTCTACCACTCAGCCAATCTGCTCCCCAATGTAAATTTAACTTATGATTTGTCTATGTTTTCTTCTATCATTAAGGGATAGTAAAGGAAACATTACAGAAGTTAAAAACAAACATTTCAAGAATCACTTTGTATATTGGCGAGAAGGGACTCAGATCCCCGTCAAAAGAGAAATTCTCCAGCCGAATAACCACTAAAACTGAAATATCAATAATCTACACTGAGTCACTCCACTTCCTAAATGATTAATTCGCCACAGCCCAATTCCGACCCGGTATATTCGGTACCCAACTCAGTTTCTTAGCTACCAAAATCAATTTTTACAAAAGTTATTGACTAAAAGCGATTCCATTCAGTGAAAGTTTGCCCGACCGTTTTAAAAATCCAATCGGAATAGAATGGATTGATTGTCGAAACCACCGTTGCAAGGAGAGATGTGGCAATCAAATCTTATTCGAGCGAGAAGGCGGAACGAATGTAAATACAATGATAAAGATTGCCAGACTTGGATGAAAGTGGAATAAAAATAAAAGAAAAGGCGGGTAGTTAATTGAGTCAAACAGTGAATGGGGAAAATCAACAATCCCTCCTGCTAAATCCGGTTTAAGCTCTGAAGGAGGGAAGAAAAAAAGCTTGTTGGCAGAACGCTCTTGGCAGGAGCTCTTCGCCAAGCACAATCAGTCTTTATAACAAGGGTTTTTCCATTTCTTCTTCTGCGGGGCGGCTCTGGCCAGTTCTTGCCCGGGGCAGGAAAGCATTCGAGTGGTCGAGGCCGGAATCCCGGCTCTGGCACTGATTCAACATTTCGAGAGAGTATATGACGTATGTGGAGTCTTTGGAGAATATATTGAATGACTAAAGTTATATGTTAGCTCATTTTTTTTTTTTTTTTTTACAAACCATATTCGTTCCAAAATATTTTGGAAATTTCTTGAAAGCCGAAAAAGCATTATTTTTTTTTAATGAATATAATATGTAGCTCTTTCAAAAAACACATGAGTAGTAACATCCAGTTTCAATGAGATACATTTTTTTAAATACTTGAAGTCTAGAAGGTCGTACGGGAAGAAGAGATATGTGAAAAGGTGCTGAATTGAAATTACCTGAAATCTTCCAGTGAGTACAAAAAATCCATCTGTATAATTCAACCACTATGGGAAAATCTTTAAACCTTTTATGTTTAGTACCAATATATCTATTTCTATTTAGATTTTGTTTGGGGGTTAAATTTGTGCGAAAGACCTCCAAGTATCATTCAAAATCAACGTTTAACCAACAAAAAAATAATATATCACCTTCATATTAACGTTTCGTGGTTAATATTACAAAATTATAATATAACATTACATCGTCAATTTTAAATTATCTTAGTTCCATGTGCACTATCACAGCTATTAATGAAGCTACAAGGATTTATAATCACATTGACGATATCATCTTTATATGCTTTACATCTATTTGATGATTCACAGTATGGGGTCACTGATATTGACTGTACCAGCGAAATTTGTAAACAAGTCAATTTGGATTTATATGATTTTGATCCAGTACGCCTCATATATTAATCATTAAATTAATAAAACTATAGTGATTTCTCAAGTATCTATAATGTATTAACGATGCGATATAGAATCTTCAGGTTTTAAGAATGTCAGACTTAAGAACAAATAGTTACAGCTTACAAAAATATGCTATCTAGATTTTATTATACATTATTCGGTAAGTTGTTATACTTTCTAAATACTAGGCCATTCGAAATAATCAACTCATTAATTACCTTTTGCTATAATATGGGCTTCTCCCTTTAAGGGTCCAAAAGCAGTTAGCAACACCCGGACCCAATAGCCTCCCTCCTCTAGGCTGAAGGGATGTAAGGGACATAATACGGCGGAGGAACATTTGGTCCCAAACTCCTTCGATTCCGAACCAGGCCTAAAGTTTCCTCATTAATTATCGAGGTGAGATTCAGACCTATTTACATCTGCTAATGATGTTAGCTCCGCTCCCCCCCGGGCACTGCCTAGCGCCCAACGTGGCCCAACAGTGAACCCTATCCTCTTACAGAACAAGAGGTCTCCATAAAGTTGGCTTAAATAATTTACTTAATAGAAGTCTTCAATAAGTCAAATAACATTACACGATTCAAGAAAACTACTTCATCAAGGTGACAAATAACTACTATCACTTGGTATAAAGAGCTCTGAAATTTATAGCAATTTTTTGCAATCTAGATATCAAAGAATAGAAACTACTTTACATCCACTACATCGGTACAACTCCTGTTCTGTGTTACATCTTTTTGTCAGAAACATAAACAAATTTGTTATTTTGAAGAGATAAGATTAGTCCAGGACCGGGATTCGAACCCGGATCGTCAACATGTCCGTTGCAGTGCACTGCCACTTGAGATATCCTGCCACGTACCCCTGTCAGACAAATCCTTTCTCTTTCTCTTCCTCTCTATATTTACTCTTTCTCATCAAAATAAAAATATTTATAAATTATTATAATTATAAAAAAATAAAATAAAATAAACTTAAACATTTTTGATTTCTTCATTACAATGTTTAGTATTATAATTATATACTTTCTATTTCTATATGTTTACTATTCTTTTATTTTTATGTACTATTATTTTTGTAAAACTTCTAACCAAACTCTCTTTGTATTTTACTAATGTTAAAATCAGAAATAAATAAATTTAAAAACTCAATTCATAGTTAGCTCGCAATAAGAACAGTCATCTTTTTTTCGCTCTGATTTATACCTACTTTTTTACTGGATAGAGCGTGTTTAGCCATTGTGATCGCCATGGCATTGGGAAAAAAGAGGAAAAGATGCTTGTGGGTGAAAGCTTGGCTATTGGACAGGGATAAGTTCACCCATTTAATTTTTATCAACGAGATTTCAGTAAAGGAACAATCAGATGACTATAATTATTTTCGGATAAATGAAAACTTATTTAATAATTTATTAAATATGGTTTCCCCTCATATTAAAAAACATGATACAAATATGAGGGAAAGTATATGCCCAAAACAGCGGTTGGCAGTTACCCTACGCTATTTAGCAACAGACCTAAATTTTGAGGACTTGAAGTTTTCAACGCTAATTTCTTCATCACCCGGATTGTGATAGCAACCTGTGAAGCTCACATTTAGACACTAGAAAAAATGTAATTTTTTTCCACATTCAATACACAATTTTACCCATAAAATGAAGTTCCATCCTGCTGTTTTAAGAAAAACATTACATAAATCATGTAATATTTTATAACTTTTGAAAAATGTGGCTATGTTTTCATTATTGTATCGGAAATTAGTCGATGCGTCGCACTCAACAGCTACAAAATACTGAGGAATGAAAAAAACGGACATACACGATCAGTAATACTGTCAGTATCCCCTCCCCTACGATGGGTTGGACTGAGGAATGGTTGAGTGAACCATCACTCCTCAATACTCCACTTCAGTACATCAGTATTGCCATTAAACGATCCCTTATTATTATTGTCCCTATAAGTTCTATCTCTGGGGAATTACAGATTAAATAAAAGTCTGCCAGCGAGCGGCAGTAGAGCCAAGAACCTTCGGTAAGGCAATTCTACCACTGAGCCGCTTCCTAAATTTAATTGAGCATTATATAAATGTTTTTAATGATGTAATATTTTATCGGTGTTTCTTAGCAACGGATCAAAGAAGTAGTTATTGTTTGGTCTTTAGTGGTGCTCGATCAGTTTAATTTAAAAAATTTATAAAATATGGCAAATCACACAGCCACTGTTCCCGACTTCCATAGCAATATCCGGAAAATAATGCTGGATTTTCTTTTTTCTTTAAAGTACCCCTCCGACTAGTGAGCTTTTTTAATCCTCTTTCAAACAATAATGGATGTTTACCTCTGTAACAGTTCAATAATTGAAAATAATTCAGTCTTAACTGATATTTCAGAGAATGATTTTCGGATAAATTTGTTTTACAAGTCCAAAGTAAGCTGGAATGGGGCCCAACCTGCCAGAAAAATAATTGATGTCAGGGGCAAAGACAGTAAAAATGAGTGCACAGTACAATGGTGGTTCGGGAAAGGGAAACATGACCCTTTAAGACAAAGAAGATCGGGGAAGAAGGTTTGTCCTTGATGACGATGTTCTCCGAGCTTCTGAGGGAGAAAATCCGAGAAGAACTGTTAGAGAACAGGGAAGGAAACTCGGAGTCAGAACAGGGACAGGATATCTCAAGGCAATTGGAAAGGTGAAAAATCTTGATAGTTGGGAGAACATCTTCCCCGGCTTTCTTTGTCTTAACAATGACATGGACATTCCAATTGTAAAATCATAATTCGTAGCAAATACACAACATTCTACTTATCAATACAAAATCCACGTGTTCTTTCTTTCTCTTATTCCTTGGTGGGCGGACGTGCTAGGAGAAAAGTAAAAAGTCAATGGTCTTAAGACTTGCTCAGAAGCTACTAATCATTTTAAAAGCTGCATTTTCCTGCAAATCATGGATAAAAAATGCAAACTGTGATATCAAATATGCTGGATCCACAACTGCGCGGTGCAATTTTTTAGCAAGATATTATAATGTACCTGTTGAAAAATTTTATGTTTTTAACTTTATAATTATAGAAACAATACCATTTTTTTTCTGGAGACTAAATACCAAATGTGAGCAACAGGATTATTAGGCCCATAAGTGTAACTACAAGTACAGGCTAAGTGATGTATAGAGCCAGTAAGAGTTTTTCCAACACTCCTGGTGAAACTCTACTAAAAAAAAAAAAAGAGAGAGAGAGAGAGAGAGAGAGAGAGAGAGAGAGAGAGAGAGAGAGAGAGAATGAGAGAGAGAGAGAGAGCTGGGAAAAACAAACAAGGGCCGCTTTCCAAACACAATACACACTCTGTCTCTCTGTCTTAGCTCACTCTCTTTACCCAGTTGCTCCCTCCGGTTTCCTCCATTTTGGGAGGATATTGCAGCCTCTCGTGCTGGATCCGGTGAATTTATTGATTTTTTTAGGTGTAACTATACGTTAAGTAAAATATACGAGTAGAAAATTATCCGGCTATATCCAGATACTAGTTTTTTTTCTCTTACAAGAATCAAGAATTTTTTTCTGAGACGTTGGATGGATCAAAATACCCTTATTTATCAAGTATTGTTATATGGCAAAGAACTGAGTATATTGAGTAAATATATGCAATTTTACATGCAGTTTTTGAATGTCTCAAATTTGTTTCCTGCACTGAGCCAATGACTGAGGCAGGTGCCGTGGTAGCTCAGCTTGTAGAGTGTTCAGTTGAAGTCCCGATAGCATCAGATTCGAATCTGGCTAAATATTTCGAATAAATGGGATAGATAGATATTTAATTTTTTAACAGGCGTTTATGGACTGGGGGATCTTCTGACTACCTGGGGTTCACTAAGCAAAAAAAAAAAATAAATAATAGGCGTAGAATGGTCTAGGGGGATTAATTTTTTTTTTTATTACAGAAAATAAATAAGAATCTTGAATAAACACCTAACACGTTTATTTCTTAAAGATAACATACCCCGTGGGTATGGTACCAGCTTTATCATGTAAGCGTTCCACCCTAAGTAGTATTAAACCGACTAAGTAGTTGAAAAACCGGTTGAGCGTGATCTCGGACGTACCACCTCATGACACAACCGTTGTCTTAGAGAGAATACAGACTCTACCATATCCCACATCCCAAGACCCTTTTTGACTTGTATTGATAATGTTTTTTCTTTGAACACGTAGGAAGGGATGTTTCAAGTCGTTAAACTCGCTATAGAACGGTCGTCAATTATGGCGAATCGTCAGAGTTTGAGTTTCCTGGTTCGAGCTGGATATATTCCATTTAACTGTGAGGCGTATTTCTTGTAACGTGTAGGTTTTATTTCACATAACAATTTCTTGCTTGGTACAGCTTAATTCGTAAACAATAATTTAACAAAAAAAAAAAACAAAAGGTCCTCTTTTAATGGTTCATGCAATTATAATTTTTAAGAAATATTCCTCGTCGAAGAAATATCCTTCTAGTCTTCTAAAGATAATTTTATCTACAACTTTTTTATACATCAGGGTGACATATGTGATAAGCACTCCACCAAACCCTGAAACAATTAGATGCAGTGGAAAAATGTCCTCATAATTTTCTGTCATGATAGAATTCTTGGATAGCCAGTACCTCCAGCAGTTTATACGGCTGTATAGTTTATACATCCGTCAATCATCTCTGTTAGCAAATAAGTATAATTATTTTAGCAAAATAAGGAATACCTTTCTTAAAGTAATCACATAGATGCTATATAGAGCCAAGAGGTAAAATTTAACATCGAACAGAAGATACTGGCCGAATGTGTAGGTGGTAATATTTATCGTGGAGAGTCTCTATCTTAACTGTAGCTGTTTACACTAGCCTGGCCCCAGAGCTTGTAAACAGCTTACTTGATGTGTTTATGTTGAACGAAAAGCACAAATTGATATAACGATCAGAAAGGTTACAATATTTAAGTGAAAGTTCGATTTATTTACCAATATTGCTTCATATCTACTTCCTTTTGAACTCGTTACTCACCTACTTTCTAGGTTGTTATGTATTTCCTATTACTAGTTTATTTCTATCTTCATATCCTAGCATTCCGGGGTATTTCATTATTTTTAGCTCCTAAATTCTATTACTCAAAAAAACTAGACGCATAATCAGAACAACTAAATGATAAGTAATTGTTCTCATTCAATCTGATAATCTTATGATATTAATATTTCATATGGAAAACGTGGTATCATAATAGGAAACTGAAATAAATAATGCATCTCTCAGATCAACAAACCAACCAAGATAAACAAACCAAGGATGACCTATGGATGACCGAACTTAAGGATATGAATATAGTTGTGGCTTCATTATTCCTACGTTGTAGCGTTGCTTCTGTGATGTCATCTATGTAATTTCTTTGATCTCCCATCCTCTTTTTTATGTATACATTCTATTACTAAAATATAGATAGGAGCGACGTAGAAGTGAGAAAGTAGAGATACGACAATATTATAACATGAGTAGTTAAGGATATAGTTAAGGCAGTATTCACTATGTTAGTTTATAATTTATAACGATAGTCTATAGTTAACAGTCAATCTAGTTAGTTTAATCTAGAAGTAAGATATGTCACTAGGCATAGGCAGAATTCTTTTTTACAAGTCTACTGCTTGATAACTACATGAATAATAAACCGAAAAAAACAGATATTGGGTATAATAATCAACTTTCTCATCATAAAAAAACCCGGTGATTTTGGCCTGACTATCCAACCTATGATTGGTTGAGATTGTTCAAGATTGATATTATTTGCGTCGGCCAGAAACAAAATAAATATCAACTTGGTTTTAACTAATTCTCAGCTCTCCAGATGTTGAAAAAAAAATGTATCACTAAGTGTGTTGGATTGTGTACGTGGTTGTGCAGTGAAATGTTTTGTTACAACCCCTTTTACGGAGACCGTCTTCAGATCACACCTGGCCCATCTCCGACTGTTGACAGATTAAACAAGTTAACAGCAACAACCGGATTTGAACCCTCTGGACCTTCCCTACAGCAGCTCAGCGATCTACCAATGCGCTGCCACCACGGACTCAGGGTCTTGTTTAATTAATTAAGCAAGTGATTTATAAGACTTTTAGTTTCTCACCTAAAATCATTTGGTAGATCTTCTTTGTTAAACGGCTACAACACTCTCTATCGCTTGAAATAAAGAAAGGCATTAAATTAAGGGATATCGGGCAGTTAGTTGGCCCTGCTACTTACAAACAAGAAACCTTTGCTAATGGAAGCGAGGGCAGTTAGGGAGAAGGCTAACTATAAATCGGAACTGAAGGGCCAGCGAAAGTTTAAGCCCTACGGGGGAGGGAATACCCCGGAGTAATCCCTAGTTTACATACGAAAACCGCACTCAACTCAGGGCTACCAACTCTAACGACTTGGACAAATAGACTGCTCGCTCCACCCTGTTTGGTTTCCCTCCACGCTTCCAGTACGGTGGGGACAAAAAAAAAAAGAAAATAAAAGGCCCGGCTCAGACACATGAGATTAAAGTGGGATCATTTTCAATCAGCATTTTAATCAGTAGACTAATCCGGTTAGCCAGGAGAGAATTATATTTCATATTAATTTCTCATAAATCCGCTGCTCGTTTAGTCTAAATGCCGGAGGTTATACAATCGCGATGAATTATCATCATAATCTAACAATACCATGCATTAAATTATTTTGCGATCACTCATAATTATTTTGTTCAATATTATAAATGATGTATTATAATGTCAAAGACGGATGAACTTATCATGAGCTAATAATAAGCGCTTCATTGTTCACTAAATCATCATTCGGAGAAAAAAGATAGATAGCACTCTCGATTTTGGTTAGAATGCCATCATACAAGTAATATAATATTTAGTTTCCTTAAAAAAATATGTTTTCCATTATTGTATTATTAAATAATTACAAAAATGAAAATGGGTTTGTAAACCAAAGAGTCTTATGTTCAAAACTCGGTCCTAGAATTCTGCAGCATCCCTTAACCATGTCATTCGGGCATGTCATATTTGCAAGCCTACATGAGGCAACTCTTGCCGATCCGTGTAAACATCTGAAAACTGTTCAGTCCCCTATTATGATTTTTATTTACAATAAATATCCAAGTAATGTTTTAGAACTGAATTATTAAACATTTTTAAATAATCGGAAGAAACTTAAATTAAATCTTTGCATTTTTTAATGATAAATCATATGCTGTGTGATATACAGTTTTATAGATTTTACTTTTAATATTTATCTACGAGTGATCATAAAAAATCATAATCATAAATAATATGAAAGATGAAAACAATAATCATAAAAAGTCATGTGGACCTATTCCCCACCCCCGGCTCACAAACATGGCCGGTTAGCTTCTCACTAACAAAGGCGAGTGTCGCCCAGGACCCCGATGTTTCGAATGCTAAAAATACAGATTGAGAACTCCGCCTGCTGCCTCCCAAAGGTAGTTGCCGGTCCCAAGCCCGGAAAAAGGGGGAGGGGTTCTCCTTGCAGCCTGAGGGTACAAATAAGCACTGTCTCAGGAAGTAGCCTCATCCAGAACACCAGGAATGATGAAGCAGGGAGAAGGGTGTGTCTGTACACCCTTTAAGGGGCTGCCCCCCGTATCAGACGTTGGGCCGATAATCCACATACCGAATAACACAAATCAAAAGGAAAGAATTGAGAAGCACTGAATTTGAAATAGCAAAAATCGACATACTCGGAATCACTGAAGCCAAGAAGGATTATAGTGGAGAAACAATTATAAAAGACTATATTCTTCTCTACTCTGGAGAAGGTGAGAGAGAGCGAGCCGCAGCTGGAGTCGGCTGTCTCTTCAGGCGAAGCATGTCTGCACCTAATGAAAGCTAGAGATTTGTGAACCCCCGGATAATGACCATAAACCTTAA
This sequence comes from Troilus luridus, assembly GCA_964056705.1. NCBI lineage: Eukaryota > Metazoa > Arthropoda > Insecta > Hemiptera > Pentatomidae > Troilus > Troilus luridus. The sequence continues at coordinate 51,056,782 of OZ057414.1, forward strand.
GGAAGGCACGAAAGTTTGGACACCAGAAAAGAAGTCAAAATGTCCTATAAACGAAAATAGGCTCCTTCAAGCTTAAAAACCCAGTAAAAGCGGCATAATACCAAATAAAGGTGGAAAAAAGAAGTAGAGAGCCGAAGTATAAAGGGGATAGTGATGATATTAAACTTTGTTGTAAAAGTTTGAAAAGAATATACATTGATTCTCAGATCTGTGATTCAATCATAGTAGATAACAGGAAACGGAGTGCTTGGTGGATGGAGGACATTAAAGAAGCAGTTAAAGAGAAGAAGATACTCTGGAAGCAATATCTCATGACCAATGACAGATTAAAGTATGAACTCTATCAAAATAAAAGGAAAGAGGTTAAAAGGATGGTAGCAATGAAGAAGAGGAAGAACTGGGAAAAATTCGGAATGAAGATTGAAGAAGATACTTTAGCAAATTAGAAGCTATTTTAGAGTGCTAAAAATCATGAGATGCAACCGGTACTTAAGTTCATAAAAGGAACAATCTTCTGAAAAGGACAGGAAATCATGGAAAGATGGAGAGATCATTTCATGGATTTACTTGAAGGCGAAGTTGCACAATCATCACTAGAAGAGGACCACGATGAAGAAGGGGGTGAAAATGATTACATATCGGAGGATGAACTCGAGGATGCTATTTCTACAATGAAGCTTGGAAAGGTGGCAGGACAAGACGATATAACCCCAGAAATGCTTCAGTATATGGGATAAAGAGGGAAAGAGATATTACTTCACCTGCTAAATTTTGTTTGGGAAAAGAAGAGGATCCCAAAGGACTCGGAAGTTGCCACTTTAATCAATATATGTGCAGAGAGTGTTGGAATCATCGGGGCATTACTCTTTTAAGCATTCCTAGTAAAATATACTCCAAGATCTTTGAGAGAAGGCTAAGGTAAAAGGTGGCTCCACAACTCCAGGAGTAACAATCTGGTTTTAGAGAAAACAGGAGCACCCAACATTTGATTTCCACCACGAGACAGATCACTGAAAAAGTAACAGAAAAATGCAAGGAGTTAATCGTGTGCATCATAGACCTCACAAAAGCATTTGACAAAATAAAGCAAGAGGATATCCGTTAGGATTTACAGAGAGAGGCATTAACAAAGGTCTAATGCTGGCAATAATGAGCCTCTACAGGAACACCCGAAATGTAGTGAGGACATCCAATTGTTACTCCAAAGAGTTCATAACCAAACTTGGTATAAGACAGGGTTGCAGCTTGAGCCCACTTCTCATTATTCTGGACCTTGATCCTGCTGTATCTCAGGCCAAAGACCGGATGAGAAGTTTCCATCTGGGATATAGAAACTTGAATAAAGTTACATACTCCTTGATGGCTTTCACTGATGATATGGTAGTCCTTACTGACTACGATAGAGACCTAATGCACAATATCAGGGTTCTTCGAGATGAGAAGATAGTTATTATGGTAATAAACCCTAACAAAACAAAGGTTATGAGAATTCAGCGAAGAATGAGAGTGATAGGAGTACAGCTTGATGAGAATGGAGTCACAATGAAATCCTAGAGAGGGTTAACCAGCTGGTAAATTGTTTCATGAATGTTCCTAAATAATAGAGAAGTATCCAAGGATATAATGTTGAGAGCATACAAATAAACTTTTCTCCCCATATTAATACACTCTTCAGAATCTTGTGCATTAAACACCAAAGATAAATGTAGGACCCAGACTTTAGAAATGAGATTCCATAGAAAGATACAGAGGAAAACAAGACGAGACCGAATTCACAACTCGATCATTTGATCAAGTTTCGGAGTGGAGCCTGCAGAAAAAGACATTGAAGAAAACAGTCTAAGATGGTTTGGACATGTTTTAAGAATGGAAAGCAATAGGCTGGCCAAGATGACATACGAGGCAAGGAAGAAGAGAAATGGTGTAAGATCGTACGGTGTGGTCCGGGCTGTAGAGAAGGAAACCTTACACTGCATGAGCGGTGGAGAGGATGAACTATAATGATGATGATGAAAATACAGATTTAAGATGCTACAAAAAATGACTTGTTGATAATAATAAAACAAGAAGTTATACAGCAATGATATACAAAGCAAACAGATTACCTTTGTTAAATTTTTAGAGCTTGGCCTTACAGGTATATAAAACGTAAATAATTGACGGAGGTGAGTTTTGAGGTTCGATCAAGCCTTTGAATTTGTATCGTACAGAATCTTTACAATACAAAAGCCTCAAAGCTACGTAATCTGTTATGAATGAAAAAAGTCATTGATAATGACCTTAATCTCCCATTCGTTGCTGATATGGCCCGAACTAGATATCAATCATGAGACGTCTGAAAAGAAGATGACCTCTTGACAGTAAAAAGAAAGATTATTTAGTGATATTTTATTCCTCCGTGCTCATTAGCGATACCTCCATAAATTTTATAGTAACCATATGCTTTACAAGGATTATGTCAATCGTGTAAAATATTTCTACTACACCAAGTGGTTGAAATAGCTTGCTTGTCTTTAAACATTAAATTTGATGTACGTCACATTAAAGCCGTCATGAACGTATTAATCCTATTTGGAGAGTCCTAGTAATTATAATTAAAACAAACAAATTTAACCGGAGAGGGCTGTAGGCACTAACGCAACATCAGCAGACTGTAAGACAAGAGCGATTGATACAAATGGGCGTGTGATGGCGGAGGTAGATGGGAGGGGGTAGAGTGGGGGGTAGGCAAACAACAGATGTAAACAAGGTCACTAATGAAGCAAGCCCGGGAGGTAACCTCACCGTAACCTTCCCGTAACCTCCCCGTACTCCAAGCTACACAAGGGAACGGCTGACACCTCCTCTTTATTGACCACACGGCTACTCGATCCATGACTTTGTTAGCGGATTACCTCCTTTCATCAGCTGTATTAACACTGGACAATAGTACCATGGAACATCTCATTTTGGCCGAATGAGAAAAATAAGAAACAAAAAACACCGGCACTTCTTATATGTTTCCATAAAACACAAGGGTCATAAGTGAGAGCACTTGTGGTGTAGTAGTTATAACAATAACAACCTTCTAAGACCAAGGTCATAGGTTCTCAGCCCGCCGAGTGGCCTTAAGTATTTGTATAAGGGAATAAATCCACTTGGTTATATCTAAAGGTATTTAAATACATTAATTGTATAACCTAATGTTGCACTAAAAACTAAAACCGGTGATGCATATAGAGCCTGCATAAAATATTTAGAAACGAAAAAGTTTTATTTCCATACATACATATCGAAAAAAGAAAAAGCCTACCGATTTGAAATCAGAAACCTGCATTATTCCACATGAAATGATTAACGTTCGTCTTATAAATAACACAGGCCAACGATGAAAAAACGTTTGTGCTGAAAATACTTTATTCCTATAGTTTTTAGGGAGCTGAATCCTAATATGATATTAAAAAAGCTGTATCCCCTACAACTTCTTCACATTTTATCGTTAAATTTATTAAATTAAACAATTTTTAAAGAATTGAACAGCTTTAATATTTATAATAAACAACTGAAAAACTAGATCTATTGGTGTGGATGAAGTTGGTAGCACTGCTGAAACACATTTGCTGGGCGAAAAAGGTTGATTTTTTTTTTCTGTTAACAGCTGATGTTTTGTTTACTGTCAACCTAACCTCACTTTCACGTTTCCTGTACCTGTGCTCAGTAAAGTGTCTAATCGCGGTTGTAAAATCTTTGCTGAGAGTTTTTTTTTTATATTTGTGATTAAAAAACAACAAAGAAACATTACTGACTTTGTCAAAAAGGTTCAACTATCATACTTTGGAAGTTATCTTGGTGATCAGGATGAATCTTGGGCCCCGCATAAGGTATGTTATGTATGTGTCGAAGATCTAAGAAAATGGTGGAAAAAGGAGAGAAAAACCTTTAAATTTGGTGTTCTTTGATATGGATGGAGCCAAGAAATAATTCCGATGATTGCTACTTTTGCAGTTTCGATATTACTGGTCATAACTCAAAAAACCGGTCCCTGAACCACCAGATGATTTAAATTCTATTGCAACGGAAGTATTTTCTGATGTACAATTGGAGTTAGATGAACAAGATGATGAAGAATTCCAATGTTTTACAGAAAATGTAGAGCATTAACTGTTACCTCAAATCGAGCTTAACTACTTGGTTAGGGATCTTGGTTTAACGAAAGAAAAAGCTGAATTGATTGGCTCTAGACTATCCGAAAAGAACTTGTTGGCGGTTGGAACCAGCACTTATGTGTACAGTAAGAGATAGCACCAATTTTCCAATTTTTTGAACAAGAAGGTAGACCAATTGCAGTTGACAAGTGAAACCTGTGTAAGCACATTATATCACTGTTTTAAGTAGCCTCTGTAAATACAAACCATGCTTATGATGTAACAGAGTGTTTTATTAATTTCCACATGTACCGTATAGGGGTTTATACTATATAATACAAAGCATACCGCTGGAAAACTATAGGTGGTACAAAAAAACTAAGGCCAGATTTAGATTCTGCACATAAAAATTTATAAAGATCAACTATTAAAGTTAAAAAAGTTTTCAAACAAATTTTTTTGTTGGCCTGTGTAATGTTATACAACCTAGGTCGTAAGAACCCCTCCCACTCTTCCTATTGGACATTGACCCAGCCCCAATTGATGCTGAAGTTTTCAATATAACCCATTTAGCTTATACTTAAGTTAAAATTGAGTAACCTCATTATAGAAGGGACATTGTTCAATGCATGAGGTACCAGGGATATGGACATACCAGAGCTTTCTGCCGACACCAACCAAGATGCGTGAAGTGTGGCCAAGATCATCTTAGTGAAAGCTGCCAGAAACCACGTGAAGAACCGCTTACCTGTGCGCTCTGCGGCGAAGATCGTCCAGCGAATTATAATATGATCATCTCGTTCAAATAATCAGTTCATAATCAGTTCATCTCGTACTTCAAAGAAGATATCGCAAACAATTGCAAGTTTATGCTCGTTGTCAAGGTGACATTTCACACCAAGCGATTAGCACCTTTTTCTCGCATTGCAAAACTTCCGGAGTGATAAGTAATTGGGATCAAGAGAAGATTGTGAAAATCGATTACTTGAGTTTTTCGCCAAGAAGGAACAAAACTTCTTATGAGAGAGGCATTATGAACCTACCTTTAAAATGACAACAAATTATATAACATAACGGTGCATATTTGACTCGAATCAGACAATCCGAAACATCTTAAATAAAAAAACTTCATTTGTTTCTTCTGGTTTAGACCGTGTCGGTGAATTTTCTGCCAACGTTTCGCCAGACATGCTGCTGACTTCCTCAAGGCTTAGTTGAGTCTCAATTAAGCCTTGAGGAAGTCAGCAGCATGTCTGGCGAAACGTTGGCAGAAAATTCACCGACACGGTCTAAACCAGAAGAAACAAATGAAGTTTTTTGTATAAATAGTGGCCGTGGAAACTTGAAAGAGTATCTTAAATAAAGTTTTAAATTTCACACAAAAATAATGGATTTGTTTTTCCCCAACCTATTATGTAAAAAGTAAATTGTTTTTTAATCACAGAGATATAAAATAGAGAAGAGCCTGTATGTAGGTTGGGAATGAAGGTAGTTTGACTAACTGCATTTTATTCTCACCACAATTGGCTCTGGATATATTCAACAAGCCATCCCAATCTACAGGTAGCTAATATAACGTTTTTATCGAAGAGGAGTTTGTACTGGTTTATTTTCATGCTTGATATGTAGCTTTTCCTTTTCTTCTGCGATATCCCCATGTCAAGATCTTTTATTATTTATCAATTTTTTTTCTATTATGATTATTGAAGTGAAAGCTTCTTTTATAGATTTTCATAGAGTAAACCAGCATAGTGTGGATATCGATTCCACAAATTTACTTTGAATTTTGGTTATTCAAAAGGTCTCAATACTTTATTAAAATATGTGTAAAAACCTTATATTGGTGTTTAATGTAGGGGCGATGTAATACTCAGATCTAAAAAGAATTAGTGTTTGTTTAATATTTTTTTAGAATTTATTGTACTAGGTTTTATTTGTTTTGTTTTACAATTAGTGTCTTTAAATAGTGTTTTCATTATTTATAACAAACATGATGGAATGTATGTTATCTTATTTTTTTAAAATGTTTAATGTACTTTCCTACTCCTGTAGAAGCAATGCGCATATATTGCTACAGATGACTAGTGTTTCAAACCAGAACCGGAAGGACACCATGATTTTAATTTTAACTTCCCTAGGCTGGATTATATCTGGCACCGCAGTAGGTACATGAGGTTCATGAGGCGTCCTAACGACCTCGACGACCGCAGCCTAATAAAATCCTCATTAATAAAGAATCCTTAAGCCTAGTCCACACTATGAAATATTTGCTCACCTATAGAAGATACAAACCATAGTCCGTCTAAGCAACTGCGTAAGAGCAGCCGGACTAGTCTCGTCTAGCGCCCACAATACTCTTTGAGTTTTCTGACCATTATTCGTCAATACATCATGGAGAGCATTGCTTTGTGCGGAATGAGTTCTTGCTTCACGCTTATTAAAATTGAAAGAACGCGAAAACGTAAACTTTGATGATCGCGCCAACTTCTCGCTGAAGCAATACGTATTCCTTCGGTAATACGTTATTAACCCACACGAACTGACATAGTTTTCCTAACACTAGTACTGACACCTGGTCACACGGTCCAGCTGATTTAGCAGGCCATTAATAAATACAAAATCAAATATTTCAACATTTAATTGCCTGATTTACTTATATAAACATTCTTGCATTTCCCACAATCAACGAATATATGATATATGTTCTAATTTTAGGAAAAAATTAAAAAACAAATGCGATCAATGAAGGGCCAGTTTTTTTTACACAGCTTCTCAAGGAATTCAGAAAGAATAGAAAATTACATTTTGAAAGTGACAAGAATACTTAAAAATTATTTCTAGAAATGTCGCTTTATTTTGAACAATCTCATAATCCGTATAGGCCAAAAAAGTAACCAGGTACCAAAAAAAGGGCTTTAGGTTGTAATAAATTGAAGAGAGCTGAATTTTTGATATGTTGTAAGGACATATCTGACTAGTGGAAATCCAAATTTGCTACCGAAGAAAGGGATACTACTAACCATCTTGAACATCAACTAACTAACCCATCTGACCCTTCAATAAATTAAGAATGTATCTGAATTTACTATACTTAGAGCTTCATATTACTTAGATTTAGTTATTATTTAAAATATAATAGGGATTGATATAGCACAATGGAATAGCGCTGATAATGCTGAGGGTCCCAGGTTCAGATCAGGCTGTAACAGATAAATTATTTAATGTTAAATGTCATATATGGGCTTAATGGAACCTGCAGACACTCCTAGAGCTTACCAACCCTCTGTAGCGTGGCTACCCTTAATTGAGAATACAAGGGGGTTGAAATCGTTTTCTTATAAACAATTAATTATGTACCAAGCCCAAAAACCTTCATGGGTTTTTGTAGTCCAGGTTTTTTTTTTTTGGTTTTTATTAAGATTTTTTTTAGCGATTCATATAAGGCCACTTCTTTAAATAATTAAAAGAATTTTTGTAATTTCTTATTTACGTGTGTTGATGTGTATCTTTCATTTCATGTACAACACAATGTGGGTCAAAAAGTTGGCTTTCCCATACAGTTCTCCCTACTTAAAAGAATTGGTCAACTATTATTATCCAAGATAATTTATTGATATTTTAATCTCCTTACTTGTATGTGTTTATTAATAAATATCCGAAAGTAATGTAGAAATCCAAATACATTTTTATTTACCAACGATAAGATGTAAAAAATATCGGAAGCAGCAAGCCCATATGCCAGTTCCAGGTGAGCTCCCACAAAGCAGACAATTACATTTAAAATAAAAGTGAAAAGGGTTTTTCACTTGGAGCGGGAGGGAAATATTTTCGGGAGGCCAAGGCGTGTTCCAGACCATTTAACAGATTTTGAAGGTATTATCACCATTCAGCCGAGGCACCTTGTGAAATATTGATTTCCCGTTTTATTTATTTCTGCAAGAGTGGGCTTTCCTTATAGAAATATATGGTCCTAAGAAATCACAATATGAAACAAAAAAGAATGTAATTATAAACTTGTGGTATATTATTTTTCAAACAAAACTAGGAAACAAAAATACCTTTCAATATTTCACTTATTATGGCTTCTTGAGGACATACAGAAAATAATATCAATAGAAATAAACAAATGAAGCACATCTGGAACTCAAAACGAATCAAGTCCCCAACCAGAGAAAACATTCCTGGTTTCTAATTTCCTGGTTTCTAAATTCAAAAAGTTTCTAATTTTTTTTTAGTTATCAATTTTGATACTTTATTCTGATAACGTATTAACGTATATAGTTAAGGATTTTCTCCGTGATTCCGGCAATTGTATCTTACCCTTTCACTAGTATAAGTTTATAGTATATTTTTAAAATATATTTTTAGATTTTATGTTATTGAACCTATATTTTATGATTATTTTTGGTAAAGTTGCCATTCTCATAATTCGAGCTCGTTTCTAAACAAATATTTTATATATACTCATCATAAACACTTAAATTCAAGGGGTGAAACAAGACTATATTTAATACAATAAACCCAATGAAACAGGTATTTTTATTATACAACTTGGTGAAAAACACCCTATGCGGTTGGTGTTTAACTACAAGGCTAAAAAAATATTTTCGAAAATGCCAGAGGCTTTAGCCAATGGGGTCGACTATTTGCATAAAATAATGAAGGGAGAATTTAAGGAAATTGTATGGTTAGATGGAACAAGGATCAATACGGGACACTTTCTAACGAAAACATCGTATGTGAAAAGCCTGATAAGCCTCTACTTGTATGTATTGTTATTTTAAAAGGAAAAAGTATGTTAATTTGGAAATAAGTTCGCTGTAATATTATTACTAATAACATGAAATAAAAGATATACCGTAACACACGTAAATAAGAAATTACGAAAATTATTTAAAGAAGTGGCCTTATATGAATTCCTAAAAGAAAATCATAATAAAAAAAAATTCTGGTCTACAAAAACCCATGAACGTCTACACGAACCCATGAATATTCTGGTAACTTATTAACGTATATAATTAACGATTTTCTCCGTGATTCCGGCTTGAATTGAGTTTTATTGGGAAGAAGATATTTTTTTTACCAACCTCAGAAGCCCAAATGCAACTACTGAACAATAAGGAATTTTACAAGAAACCACAAGTAATGATCTGGCTGGTTGAACATTTAAAATATTCAATTATACTGTTACGTTTATTATTATTATTATTATTTTTGGTATTAAATTATTATTTAATCTGTCTAATCCTAGTTTACCAGGCATCACATATTTACATACAATTTTACATCATATCCTTCACTGCCTATTATGTACATTTTTAATTTATCGTTCATATTATAATTTATTTAACACACTGTAGTATTGAGGGAGAGGAGTGGCCCAGTGGTAGAGTACTGAGTTGCCATGCCGGAAATCCTGGTTCAATTCCCGCTGCAGGCCATGATTGTTATTTAGTCTGTTTGCAGTGGGAGATGGATCATATAGGATCTAGGACCCTCCTGGGGCCCACCCAGCCTCTATAAAATATTATAAAAATAGGGTACCCAAAATAAGGGGGAAAAATCTGGCGGTCGAGCGTGACCTAGGACAAGTCACCTCCTTGCAGAACCGTTGTCCATGAAACAGTACAGTCTCTACCATGTACTGAACCCCAGACCCTTCGTGGGTTGTAGTGGTACAAGTAAACAGGTAAACACTGTAGTATCGAATCATTAGGTTTTGAAATTTTTGTATGTTCCCTTGTTGCTTAAATCAGTAATGAAACTGTAGCTATGCATGGAAAAGAAAATGCTCTAAATCGATTTTTAAAACTAAAAGTAATTAAAACTAACAAGATAATGGACTTCCACATTACTTACTTATGAATATAATTACTTATATTGCCGTAGAAAATGTAATTTTTTAGATTGACACATTTAAATTCTAACTTAAGTAAAATAAGGCTACACTTATGTATGTTTTAGATATAAAAAGTGGTTCGAATGCGTTTCGAATTCGGATATTATTTAATCAGTTAACCCTCATATATATATAAGTGTGTGCTGGACCATTCATTAGCGTTAAGACAATAATAATACACTTCGAAATTCATTTCGAAAAACAAAAAGCTGACTAGACGAAACAGACAGTTTAAAAATAACACAATATTTAACGGCAGAAAGTTTTTTATTTTCCTTCATGAAATGAGAGAAACAGATATTTTTTAAAAAATTATATACATATTTTTATTTTATAAATCCAAAGAAATAAACATTTTCCATTGTAGAAACGGATGTTAACAATGATTCCGGAAGTTCACGATTCGCCAATTTAATAAAATTGATGAAGACATTCGAATCCTTTATCGTTGGCTCTGGAAACAATGATCCAGCTTCTTAACCCACTCCCAGTATGATGTACCTTATAAAATAGAAATATAAAAATGAGGTGATTGCTTTGTTTACTTTAGAAAAATGTATATAAGAAGAATATCTCATTAATAATCGAATATAGGTGATTCCACCCAAACAATATATTTATCAAATTTTTATATCAATATGATCCTCATGAACATATTTCATCACTTCTTTCTTATAACATAACTTCTGGTCCAGAGAAAACATACAGTTTATCACATAAATATCAGCAGCTTGTCACATCATTTCTAGAATTCACCTATGAATTCATTATATTTTTACGAATTTATCGCAATAAATGATCCATACTAATTAAAATATAAATCTTAATGTTTAATGTATATATTTTTTTTATTTGTATTTGTATCCACACCTGTAATGTATAAAAGATCGACAATTATCAATTTGGCTGACAGTTAAATAAAACAGAATGGCATGGGAGGATGAAGAAGAACAGTGGTACTTTTCCCATGGCTTCATTTAATTTTCTATGTCAACAGATCCCTTATCCATGTTCTTTTGGTCCCTCCTTGTGCCATCAGGCGTGAGAGAAACATTCGTTTGTTCTATCAATGAGATCGGAATTTCGTGTAGTTTTTCTTGAAAGGGTTTGTAGTAAGTTCATATGTGTTTACCAACTGGTATTTTAAGTCAGAATGCAGAATTTTGTTAGTGACATACCAAGGTGCTTTTGTAGTATGAATATTTTGTATTGTCATGTTTTTAGTATTTTTCTACTATTCATAAATATTTTTTTCTGAAGAGTATCTATTAAAATTATTTTATTACTACTGTGGATGGATGAGTAATACCTTGGCACAGAAAAGTTGATATTTTCATTCTTTAATTTTGAAGTTGTAGGGAAACCGTATCGTTCTTACATTTTTAGAATGAACTAGAGTAATCATAAGCATTAATAAAATACTAAAAATGGTTAAATACAGAAGGAAGAAGATTATAAAGAAAAACTCCTTACAGCATTATATGAGACTATGAATATGCGATATTGTTCAATATTTATATAAATATACTCATCACGTCATACACATATTGGATATATATTATATCACATGCAGTTATGCATGTATCAAAGGACATGCAATTACCTTTGACCAGCATTGATTCATCACAGCCCTACCCTCCAGTTGATTTCCTTCATAGCAAGTCCAGGATGCGAATCATAGAGTGGGTAAATATTTGATTACGGTGCAAATTGGGAAGCCGAAATCGTAATAAACTAGATTGGCAAGTCAATAAGGTCCGGAGCGAGCCTATAATCGTTCCCATTTACTGCCTCCATTATTCAACGGCTGACCTCAACGAAATCGGTTATAACTTTGTAGTGCGTAATTCTCAGGAGGTCATTACAATACCTAATACTTATGAATTAAAAACAAAATTGCAAAACTTTTATTTGTTGTTTTAATTATCCTTAAAATAAAATAAGCCGATTCAGAGGTTTTTATAATAAACCTAACTTAAGTGAATCGTGGTTTCAAATAAAAACATAATGCTGACTTGCGAAGGATGTCTTCCATTAAGGTCGGTTCCTCTTTTTCTGGAACAAGGATGATAAAATACATAACAAAAATAGTACTTATGTAGCTTCTGATGGGACCTGGTTTCAATATTCGGAATACAAGTGCTTTATCATGAACAACTGTTATGCATGTAGCTTGCAAAGAACACGCTCATATTTGTCAAACGTGCATATATTTTTATCCAATCAGACGACTCTTTGAGGGCTTACCCAGCCTCTATAAAGTGCGTTGCCTTAATGGAGGAAAATACTGGCGCTTGAGATTAATCTTGGACAAATCATCTCGCAGCATAACCGTTATATTTGAAGCAGTACAGTCTGTATCATGTGTTGAACCTAAGACACTTCATGGGTTGTAGTGGTACAGATTTTTTATTTTATTTTATCCCATTACCTATTAAAGGATTAGAGGCTATGTGTTCCCTGAGCAAGACACTGAGGCACAACCCTCATTTAACAGAATAAGTATGTATCTTATCTTAAGAGATCAATTTTCTCCATACAGACAAATAAAAAAGTATTGTGAATTTCTTTAACATTCAACTTAAGTACTATTTATTTTATTGTGGCAATGTCTGCATATTTTTCTTTTTTTTCGATAACTCCGTGAACTACTTTCTGTTGAATATGAATTTTTCAAAGTCACAAAATGAGAATTAAAGTTTTAATCATAAATGAGTATTGTTAATACTTATTTTATACATCTGTGGTTTGAATGTCAGTAGATTCCAGCAAAGCTGATAAGATGTCAGACTATTAATAACTATTTTTATTTAGAGATGCGAAACATGAAACATGGCAGCTCTAATTGCGTAGCATTCTGCGGTGTAGTTGCCGGTGGAAGGTGGGCACTTATTTTTAATTACATTGGGTTCAGTTGTGACGAAACCGACAACGCCTACAACCTCATCTACTTTACTCGTATGATTTCATTATGTTTACATGATCTATGCTTGTATTTAAATAATTGTATATGATAATGTTGTTAAAATACTCATTATGCCTTGACATAGTACATCCTTACATAACTCCTATGAGGGATTACTGCGGTGTGAAATTAATAAAACTAAATTTTTACTTCAGTTGGTTCTTCTCTCTTGAAGGTTTGAAAACAAAATGTCACCATCGCTAGGAATCATATATATATTAATACAGTTTATTACTTAATGCTGGATGATTTTATTGATGACATTTATGTATTAGAAAAAGCTTTTTAAAATATAGTCGTAGCTTTGTTAATTATTTAGTTTTCCTAAAATATTCCAGAGAAGTTGGACATTTTGTAACAGATTTCTTTGTATTTATCAGGAAAATAAATATCGAAAACTAAATAAAAATTTGAAATTAAGAAAAAATTCTGTACAACAACCCATGAACTACTTGGTAGAGACTGTACCAAGGTTTGTCCCAGATCACGGGAGGTGGTTTGCCCTAGATCACGCCCAACCACCAGATTTTTCTCCCTTATATTGTATTACCCACTTTATTGAGGCTGGATGAGCCCCACGAGGATCCTCTCAATGTTATTTAACCACGGCTGATAACAGATTGAATAATTAATCTACCACAGCCGGATTCGAATCCGGGATCTTCGGCATAACAAGTAAATCAGGAGTATGCAGAAACAGCCGCATTTAGGTCCAGTTATTTTAGCCTTAAACAAAATAAGTGTAAGAAAATCTACCAGTGGGGTGACATTAATTTTAAGTGACTTCTTCCAATTTTAGCCTCTTAAGATTTATTTGAGCTAATTCAAACCTTAGATCTTTTGTATTTGTTTTTTTGAGCAACTGTAAGAAATCGAATATAACTAAAAATCTTCCCCATAAGGGATTACTTATGGGGAAGATTTTCCAAATTACTTTTTAGTAATATTTTGGTCCTTTATAGATCTGCTACAGTTAGTTTCCTGGAAGCTTTTAACTATTAGATTTTCCCATTTAACCGTCAATTAATATTACAACTTCCTGCGAAGTTGTTACTTTTTGATGTGAAACATCTAATGGCGCGTTTGGCGAGTGAGAGCAACTGTTGATATCGTGATGCGAAAACTTCGAGTAGTCCCGTGGCAGTGCTTCTCGTTAAATTTATTATTTGATTTAACAATAAATGTGCTCAAATTGAAGTTATTAAAAATTACGCTTTAAAATAATAATATTAAACATTTATTTAATATTAATAAAATTATTATCCTTATAAATTTACGCTTTAAGTACTTCAATGCCTCGTTAAATGTATTTCTCAAATTACATTAGATGATGGGAGACAGATACTCATGATTGTTGTATATATTTCATCTAACCAAAAAATCAAAGATATCATCTCATTTTTACACCGCAGTTTACTTCCGTACAGTATAAGTGGTACAAGAATTTTAAAAGAAAATTTAGATGAATTACCCATGATTTTAGCTGGAGGCTTTAATGTAAATTTCGCAAAAGATGAGTCAGCACCATTGATTATGTTTCTTCAACAAGATTTTCAGTTGTATATTAATATTAATCCAAGGAAATCTACAACAAGATATGGCACAACAATAGATGTAGTATTTACAAGACACCTCCATAACGTTAAAAGTAACACTCTCATTGCTTATTTTAGTTTCCAACGGCCTATTTTAACTTTGATACCACCAGAAACATCATCGATTGTAAATATTACAGAAATAACTGATGATACTGAATTGTAATATTTTATTTGGATTATGATGGTCTTCTATGTATATATTTTAATGAAAATAATATTATTTTGATCACATAAATCTAAAAAAAAAAACTGTATTCCCATCCATTACATCCTTTTCTTACACTTAAATAATTAATTCTTTCCCAACAACATCCAACTTCTATGTTTCACATCCACCAGGCGCACAGTGGAACGAGCGTTAGGGAGGCCTGGACATTCATTAATATCTCCGCTTCTGGTTCTCCTAGAATAAGGCTATTGCTACGGTTTTAAAGCTTTTTGAATGGACTATTTAAGTATATGATAAACAGGGTCAAACATTTTAGGGGAAACGTGTAAAAATTCTAGATTTGATATTTCGATGTTCGATAATTTATTATCTAACATTGTACCTATATACTACTAGAAGGGGTACAATACAGTATTCTATGGAAAGACAGATACATAGGTATTAAATACAGTTATACAAAGGAAAAAGTAACAAACCAAATAATTTAATTATTAAACAAGATGAATATAGTAATTGATAATTACTTTTGTTAGTTAATATACTAGGTATAATTGATACATCAAAATTATAATAAATGTAGGTGCCTATATAAAATTGTTTTATTTAAATAACAAAATAAAAATTTAAAAAATAAATAAATAAAAATTTAAAAAATAAATAAATAAAAATTTAAAAAATAAATAAATAAAAATTTAAAAAATAAATAAATAAAAATTTAAAAACTTGACGATTTGTTGAAGGGACTATTGCAACTATGTGCACCATTACACATATGTCATTCAAATACCACACACAAACTAAGTTTCATTGTTAATACTATTATGTTAGATAAGGATTCGGATAAATGAATGTAAACAAACATTGGTAAACAAAAGAAAACTTGCGAAAAGTAGACCCCAATATCAACAGAAATTATTTTAAATTAATTCTCAAGGCCCGGAAAAGAAAAAAAAAATCATTTTCTCGTAAAATAGCACCTTGTAGCAGAATCCGACTGATGGAAAAAAAACTTCAAACATTCTAGTTATTTACTGTGAAGGTAGTTTTTTGGGCGATTTTCGCAATTGATTATTTTAGTTTTATCCCCCAATTTTCACCGAAAAATCTCAGACGTTTGAAATAATCCCAAGTTTTATTTGCCTAAAATATCTTATTATGGATGAGTATTTTTCCAGTAGGTGCACGATTAATTTAATGCATTAGCTCAAACAGTGGGTTGCTTTAAAAATATGAGTTTTTAGAAAAATTTATATTTCAATTCAGAATTTTCCATATAAGATTTAATTTCACAATTAATTTATCTATGGATTTTGTTGAGAAGAAGTATAAAGTATAATTTAAGATCAAAATGAAGGTCAAATTCAGTTATTAGAGAATTGGTCCAATGTCCAACAAATGCGTTGATTCGTTCCACTGTGAGGCGTCCCGCAACGGCTTATTTTTTTAAATTCTGTTAATGGTATCATTATTACGCTTTTTAAAACTATTATGTTTTTTTGCATATATTCCTCACAGTATAGTCCGTCGTCTCTAATTTAATACAGTTAGTGTTATCACATTGTGTTATCATATTGTAAATAGCAATAAATAATTTAATGTGCTTATATATATATTATTAGTTTAGCAATATTTGAACCTTTAGTGTTCACATCTCTTACAACGTGAAGCACTTTAGGTCCCTAGTGTAAGTTCCCAATATTTGAAGTTACTAGGTAAGTATATCTCTTACCCGGGTGCATGTTTAATTAAGTTAATTTAATGTGTAAGTTATTTCCTAATTTTGTTGACTTCTTAGGTTCATTACGATGTAGAATTATTACGAAAGATGTGTTCAGGATTTTTGTGGACAAATTATGGAGCGATGAGTATTGAAGAATAGTAATAGTTTTACCAACAACAAATGAAAAATCATTCCCTTCTCAGATGCTGATTACTAATTAAAAACCAATTTCTCACAAACTTAAATAATATTGGTTTTATATAATAATCTCGTAGCTGAAATGTTTTTAATACGAATCTAATTTATGAAACTGAAATCTAAAGAGAAGAAATATTTTCAATGAGAGATTTTATGTTCCTTTTTGTAATCCGGTAAGGCTGTAGACAGGTTTCCAAAGCTAAATATTGCCATTTTCAATTGCCTTTGAAATGCCAAACCATTTATATTTGCTATAAGCCCTCCTTTAGCCGTGTTTCTTCATTTCACCTCGGATTTCTTTGAGCTGCTGGTGGACTCAAACCGAAATCGGCGATGAATTCGCCAGCGCTACAGGTTCATGCAATTTTCATAACCGCCTCCGAGATCTTCAAAGACCCAAGTGATATTTTTGTTTTAGTGGTTCTTCGGGTGCAGAATTTCTCTTTTGACTGGGATCTGAGTCCCTTTTGGCCAATAAATATGGTACTTCATGAGATGTTTGTTTTAACTGGACACTAGTAACGTTTCCTTTAATCCCTTAATGATTAAGAAAACATAGACAAATCATAAGTTAAATTTACTTTGGGGATCGGGTTGACTGAGTGGAAGAGCGTGGAGTTACCATCCCAAAGGTTCTGGGTTCAAATCCCGCTCACAGGCATACTTTTATTTGATCGTTTATCAGTCGGGGATGGATCCTATGAGATCTAGGTTTTTTCTGGGGCTCACCCAGTCTCTATAGATTGGGCTCCCAAAATAAGGGATGGAAATCTGGTGGTTGAGCGTGATCTAGGACAAATCACCTCCCTGCACAACTGTTGTCCAAGAAACAGGAAGTCTCTACCATGTACTGAACCCTAGACCCATCACGGGTCGTAGTGTTACAGGAAATATAATAAAAAAAAAAATGTTTACATTGGGTTGCTTAGCAATTAGATTTTATCATTATGCGTTTGATTATTATAGACAGATAATTTATAATTGCAATGTTATTGTAGCCTATTTTAGTTATCTAACAAAACTAAAACTAAATAAAAACACTATTGAATAAGGTAAATAAACGATAAAACATGGTGTTAATAGGACCTGGTTCTCCTATGTTTATTCTTGTGGGTAGTGTTATTTTTCCTTCAAGAAAATCTTTTTATTTGGAATTTCGAAGGTAAAAATTATCTATTTTAACCAAGAATATATTATTGCTTGATTAAAACCAGATTTTTCTTCTATAGAGATCTGAAGTATACATAGTGAATGCAAAATAGACTTAGAGAATGGTGTTTCATTCTATTGATTAAGTGTAACTATGTCTTCAGTCCTTTTTTGTTTCTAGATAATCAAGAACTCCAATCTGAGCCGCTGTACTTACTATCCTAATGGAAGCGATCCCATTTAGAGATAGGAACGACTGGACAGAAAGATATATGGATGACTTAATTCGATTCGAAAAAAAGGAGAGATAGGCGACGGTATGACTGATATCGTTCTAGCGTGTCTGGAAGGTACTCTTACTAATGGAACCCTATTTTTTTGAGGAGGGGAGATAATAATTTAAATTATGTACTTGGGGGAAATAATAGTTAAAATAATACATTTGGTTAATATATTTTATTCAATCTTTAATAAAATTTAACCGAGCTGTTTTAAGGAAGCAGAGAAGGCCACGAGAACGCTTATGGATGGAACTGCCAAGAGCATAAGCCGAGACAAGAGGATGAGGTTTGAGGCGAGCCCGCAGCGGAAGAACATATCCGATGAGGAAAACAGAAGTGTTGGACGGAGAGAAAGTCGCGGAACAAGCACTTGAGATTGATCCGGAGTACCTCAAAGTTGGGTGAAACACAATTAAAAAAGATTAACAACCTGACAGAAGCTGAATATTCTTAACATCTTGTCAATCAGTATTTTATTCACTGCTTCAGCACTTTATTCTATCCATGTGTTCGTTCTGTGAAAATCGCGAAAGTCACATGATTGTCTGTCAATCCCAAGTTATTTCGATGATCCGTTTATCATATTTTTTAAAAGATTAAATATTATTTTAAACATTTTTCTCGGTTCAGTAGGTGGAAAGAAAATAGAAATTAAACTCTCTGTGATATAAATAAAAACATTCTTGATAGGTGCTATCGTTTGTTTGATTCAACGGTTCTTAAAATTTTTGACTACATATAATAATTAGTATTATAATAATTTCTAGTAAACTTTAATCTCCAATGCAATTGATATCATAAGGTTCAGTCAGCTACACTTAAAAAGCATAGCACATTCAATAGTGCATAGCATCTGTTTTGTCTTATAATCAACTAACAGTAAAATATTCCTAAATAATGTGTTCCAGGAATAAATAGAACTGTACTCTAACATTTTTGTTTTAAGGGATGCTGTCACCAACCCTTATGGCCTAGTTTTATGTTACTCTTGTGGAATATTGGGTGAGAAAACAATAAGAGAAAGGTTTTGACAGAAATAAGAGTAAAGAGTGAGAGGCAATAGACTACAGTCAACAGGTAAAAGAAGTGAAGGAAGCATTCTTCAAACCATCCTTAAAGACGGGATTTCGGGCGCCATCAACTACCTGAAGTGCAATTGATGAACTATCCTTTGCAATAAAATTTCCTTAGGAATGTTCATACTTCATCGCTAAAATTATTATTATTATTATAAAAATAATTATAGCAAATACCGTCAGAAATTTCATGCCTCCTATCTCTATTATTTTTTTTTAGCATAACGATTACAAAAAAAACTTATTTATGGCATAAATTTGAATTTCATATTAAATAAAAACTTATCCTGAAAGCGATTTCCATTGGCAAGGCCAAAGACATTGTTTTTAATCATGCCCCGTTGTTTGTGTTCAATACAATGGCTCGCTAGAGCAATATCCCAAACAAAGACAGGCCCGTGCATGAAAAGAGCCGTAAGGGGCTACTGTTCATATTCAACATAAACGTACAAATAGGATTGTTCTAGAACAGCCATAATATTCTCATATCTATAATCAATAAATTTCTCTCTCATATAGCCAAGTATCTTTGTCTAACATTCAATATTATTGTAAGTACGATACTAAATCATTGTATGAAATCTTAATGCTTATATTATGAGTCGACATCTGCACAGTTGTAAGTATACCTCGGGCGGTGTTACCTGAGGTGTTGTGGTGGTCATAATAACCTTCTGTGGCCCAAAGTCGTGGTTCGCATCACAGTAGGTGGCCTTAAGATTTTTTAAAGAGAATAAAAAAAAATTGTTATGCAGTCCTTCTGTCCTTGAGGTCCCAAGCCTATTCGGTGTCATTTCCCTATCCTAATTATACCAATATAGGCGATATTTGGAAATTACACTGTAGCACTATTTGATTAGTCAAAGTAGCAATAAGTGTTATTGAAATAAAAAAACAGAAATATATCCAGAGCTCCTAACAATGAGATATATTTCCCCAACCCCGTACGTATCCAATGCGGAATCCTGATTTCGCTTTTTAGAAGCAACATTTTAACTTCAATTTCCAGCAAATCATGACCTGAATAACCATTTAGCCTAGAATTATACATTCGTAATTCTGAAACCTCCCGACAGTACCCACTACTTTTCCTTCCCATAATTACCCTGTAATCTAGAACCTATTCTATCCCGTGGCATTTAGTTTCGTCAGTCAGTTTTTCTTCTAATCTTATCGCTCATAACAATCGGTGGAAATATCCTGTAACGTATAAATTATCCGTTAAAAAAATATCGTTCTGCTCCAAGATGTAGTAATTAAGATGTAGTAATTAAGCCTAAAAAAAAAAATAATCGAAAATCCTTAAACCTCAACTTAATCTTAGTTAGTAATAATTTAATTACGAGGAAGCGATTTGGTAGTGTAGCTTAATTGTAGAGCGCTGAGTTGATGTGCGGAAGGCCCTAGGTTCAAATCCGGCCACCTTATTGTAACTATTTTATTTAATGTTAATAGTCGCATATGGGCCAAGGATGATCTGGAGACCCTCCTGGGGCTCACTCAGCTCCATAATATGGGTACCCTTAATTGTGGGAAAAACCTGGTGGTTAAATGAGATCTAGGAGTAATCAACTCTCTACACAACCGTTGTCTTAGAAACGGTAGAAACGGTACTGAACCCAGGATCTTTCACGAGTTGCAGTATAACAGGGATTTTTCGTTTTACCAGTTCAATGTAATCTAGATTCAATTCATTTATTAGCTGTTCGTTTCGTCAGTCAGTTTTTTCCTAATTTTATCATTCATGACAACGGTGGATCTAACCTTCGCCAAAATAATTCACAAAATAATTCGATTATTAAAAACTCACTCATATAGATTAATATAAACTCATCAATAGGGATGAAAAATGAAAATTCTTACAACTCAACTGTATTTTAATAAGTAATAATTCAATAAAAATTAAAAGAGCATACACATATCTGTTCATTTGTTATCACATTTAGAACCACTGTATTATATGTTTAAGTGGAAAATAGTTGATTGGATAATTCTAATATTGGTCAGGTGGTGAAGTCAATGGTTTCACAAAATAAGAATGACTTATTTTATTATGCCAACGTTTCGCAACGGCCCAAGATACAGATCATCTCCAGGGCTGGGAAAAAGAAACAGAAAATAACTATAAAAAACATTGCAGTACCACGAAAGAATAGCAGGGGCGACCTGTGGTCTAGTGGTTAGCATAACAAACTACTAAGCCCAAGATCACGGGTTCGTAGCTTAAAATAAATAAATAAAGGTAGTAGAAAATCCTTAGTTGTACCTTCCTTCGGAAGGGACGTTTTATGGGAGACGTTAAAGGGGGTCCCGAGCCTGAGACGATGTCGGGTACTCGTTAAAAATCATTATCCTAATTAAACCTCGATAGGCGAAATTTAGAGCTCCCACTTAAGCATCGTCCGATTAGCTTTAGCAGCATAAAGTGACGTTATATGAACAAACAACAACAGTTGATATAAAAGTCGATAATATGCATTCTAAACAATTCTGTTCATATCAACTGTTATTCTTCCTTGGCACAGCAATATTTTTTATATAATTACTTTCTGTTTTTTTTTTCCATCCCTGAAGATGGCCGAAACGTTCAAACAATAAAACAAGTAATTATTATTATGCGTAATCATTGTGGGCACCCCATGACCATTTCATACCATCACTAAATTATATAGTTCAATAGGGGTACATGAAAATCACGTCAACAAATGAATTATGAATCCCACATCAGTCTTCTTTCTCAGGAAACTACTATATGAATATAAACCATTCACCATTCCATTAGAAAAATAAAATAAAACGCTTAATTATTGCTTTACGTATACCATGGGAATGTCGATAGCGAAATAAAGATATTTTTCTATTTTATTTGGAGTGTATTTCTCATGTTGTGTTTCGGAGACAGGTCATCCCGTTTTGTTTCCTGCAGGACCCCATACTCGACTCCAACCCGGACGCAGGTAAGTGGGCGGAGGTAGCAGGCGGAGGAGGAAGTTCCATGCCGGGATTTTATCTGCTACTAATTGGCTGGAGAAGAGACGCCCGGAGGAGTCTGGACACGTCCCCGCCTACGTGACCTAGGATATAGATTCCAGCTTCAAATCTCCAGCTTTGCGGGTGTTCCGTCTGCGACTACAATAGCTACTGCGCTCCTTCTCTAGCCTTCTCTAGAATAACTACACCCAGCATCAGGTCTTACCGTAATTCTGTACCTCGAAAAATTTCTAGCTGGAGAGAATCACCTTGAGAAACAATACCATTTAACAGATAATGATTAAATAAATCATTTTCTAGTAAATGAGTGATAGAGAATATGCCATGGGTACATTCTTTGTATCGCTCCTTTGGGAGAAAACAGGCACGACTCAAAAATTACAGATCATGTTAGTACTGCCCCCCCCCCCCAATCTTATAATAGGTTTTGATAATCCGACACTATCATCCCTAGTTTTGACTGCTCGATTAACTTTTCTGATACTCTTCCACATAAAAAATTACCTCATTTTCGTTTTGTTTTAAACATGATGGACAATTTTTTTTTAGCTTTGCTAGTTTTCATCCACATGAGCGATGCGTTCACAATTAACATATTCATAATTTAAGCCATCTCTAAATTGTATTTTAAGCATTGCTAATCATCCATTGAAGCCTGTGCAACCAAACACCAGCGAATCTAACGGCGGTTAAGCCAAACAAAATAAAATAATCTATTGATGGCCTGGAAAAATATGCAAATGAAACAGAATTTATCGATCAAGTTAAAATAAGTTAAAAAATAAGTCTAAAAGATGCTGATATTTTATTAGGGATTGATAAAATGGGTGCATTTTTAGTTATGGCCGAATATTAAGATCTCGATAACGTCAACCAGTTTCCTGCTACTAAAGTTTATCTTAAGCAACTTGAGCTGTAGACAATCGTAAATCTCATATAAAATAGAATATAATGATTGCCTTCCTTTAAAACATAAGTAGTACTTAATTTTTGTAACAATAAAATACCATGCTATTCTCAAATATTGAATTATTTTTATTTTCTGAACTATGAAATGGACGATATACTCGTAATACATGAAACAGTTTGACACAAGAGAATACTTGTAATTTATCGATATGAAAATAACTGTGGGTATTTGTATGATATTGTTCAGAAATACATATATATCACGGCCCTCTATAGCCTATTGCTGGGAGTCCCTATGCAGGCCATAGATCTCGGAATGCCAGTGATGGGGCTCTGACGTGAATGGCCTGCGAACACAGTGTCCTTAAATCAAGCGAGCATCGGAGTCCTCCGCTACACTTGGCTTATCTACTCATCGGCCCTAGTTATGGTATATATCACCATTATGCCCTCGGTAAAATGAGGTTTACTAATAGAGTCATCTTAGGCTATCTTTGGTGATTTTTTTTCTCTCTTAGCTCAGCCCTTATCATCTTAAAATTAAAACTAGAAGATCATTACTTTATAGATTATATCTACAGCACTAGTAACTAAGTGATTAAGTCGACTTTTCTCCATAATTATTTTCTTGTACTTAGGGAAGCTATGTCGTATCATTCTCGTTGTCTTGGGCTTGACTCAGAGTTATATTAAATATATACAATAACTCCATTTCAAAACAAATTCAAAACAACCTGACATAGCCACTAATGCAAAACGATTATAACGATTCCGGTTCCCTACGTACAGGAATCTCATTTTGGAGACCATTTGAATTAAGAACTTATTCACCGAGATTCTGTAGAAACCAGAACATAAACTCAAAAACCTCAATATACAATCACAAATATTTATATCGGGTATAAATAGACTTTACTCACAACACGCCAACCCCAGTAGACATTTTGAGATCAAGATGAGTTATCAGCTCGTTATGTAGTGAATATGAGATAAAAGAATCATTGGCTTGAAGAGGAGTTATTGATTATTTTACATTTCCATTTTAGGCCAAAAACAAAGAGAATAACATGTCTCCGCATCTCTCATTACAGTTAACTCTTTCTGGGTAAAATTTGACTTAACCACTTATACAACGCGGTTGCAGAAATAATAGTCAATATTATTTGTCAGCTCATATCGTATATACTTTTTTTTTTTAACCTGTACCACTACAACTCATGAACGATATTGGGTTCAATACTTAGCAGGCACTGTACTGTTTCTAGGACTACAATAGTGCATTGATGAGATTTGTCCTATAACAGTAAGATTTCCTCATATTTTTGGTTCTTAATTTATATAGGCTGGATGAGCCCCGGAAAGGTCTCCAGATCACACAAGGCTGATGACGGACTAAATAAACTCTCTGTAACAGCAAGGTTTGAACCCAGAGCCTTCAACAAGGCAAATCAGCGCTCTACTACTTAGCCACTCCGCCCCTTTTTATTTATTGTAATATAACAATAAATAAAAAGAGGTTCATCCAAATTAAAAAATATAATAAATAATAGTGAACATTTACAAACAAATTAATTTTTAAATATTTTTATTCGAAAATAAAAGATATATCCTCTAACCCAGGTCGCCCAGATCGCTAGTCTGGAAGTCTACCAATTGAGCTATCCTGGCTCAATTAGGCTCGCTCCCCGGTCATGGCCATATCGTTTCTTTTCACTGATCCCATGTCCCCGCGTTCTCGCAATTTGCGATGTATATATACATATATATTAATAAATAAATAAATTAATTAATTTTTATTTTGATCACATTCCATTAGAACAGGAAACACTACTTTAAGACTGATAGACCTCGGATATTTGAAAAAAAAAATATTACTGATGGGTTTTGGATTCATTCCGCCCAAGGGGCAGTACAGTTCCTAAGCAAGCCTTTGTGCTTAGAATTGTCCGAAATAAGGCTCAGCCGCCAGGCTTTTCTCCTAATTTATGGTACCCACTTTATAAATGTTGGGTTTTGAACTTTGAAATTCCGGCTGAGTTGGTCCTTTTCAAGAAGGATCAGTAATAATGGAGCTACATTAAAATGTAGAGTGCGACGGTTAATTGTGCATTAATCCTTAATTCTTCAGGAACGAAGTCTAAGATTATTTGGCTTTTGCTCCATTTCATTAAAGAGTGTACTTGGTTCTTAAACAATTTGTTTTGAAAAGTAACGTTCAAATAGTGTTGCAAAATCCACATTTAACTCACATAAGTAAATATTCTGATATCCAGAAGTAAACAGGCTTGTAAACAGCAAATAATGAGATACAAAACATAGAAAGTGAAAGAAGAGATCAAAGTTCTAGATCCAGAGTGGGGATTATTCAAACAAGGACTTACTACTTCTGTTCTGATCATTCCGCATTATGTTACAAAGTAGTTAAACGATTCGGAGTGATTTCCGTTTTTTTTTATTCAATCCGTGGTTTGAAGATACTCTAAAAATTATAATTACGGTTTTAAAACTCCAAAGAAGTTTACAAAAAAAAACTTTTTTATTGTGTTTCACGCATTTTACGTATAGTACTGAGGCATGGTCTCTAGGACCTCATCGTAGCCTTTTCCCACGCTATCGATGATAGAAATTGCCGTATTAATCAATAGCCTCCTCAGTACTTGTGTGACTTCATTTATTTGTTCAAGGTGATCTTTCATTTAATATTTCATATTTATTTGTTCGTAATAATGATTATTTTAAATGTTATTAAAATATAAACTATTTATATGGAATAGGAATACTTATGTGTATACTTGTGAGGGTCATCCGGGGCAAGATTTGCTGATTTATTAGGCATAAAAGAAATGACTCCTGTTGATGACATGGGAAAACTTCCAAGTATTAAGCGAAATCTTTGTTAGAAATGCACAGGAAAATATGAAGAAAACATCTTTCCTTTGTGATAAATGCAAAAAAACAAACAAACAATATGCTTAAAGTCCAACGAGAAACTGAGTACCAATAGCTTGAGATAATGACAATTTAATTTTTAAAAGTATTTTTATTAACATTAATAGTTATTAATTGATAAAAGTCGAAATTAAGTAGATTTTAATTAATTTGTAGTTAACACACAAGCTTTAATTCATACAGTTTTTTATGTTTACTATTTCCTTTTTTTATCTTATTTGTTCTTCGTTTACTGAAACTACAGAAACATATTATATTCATTCATTGTGGGCAAAGAGAGAAGGTATGAACCTAAGTAAAAACAAAATAATAAAATGTGAAAATATATTATTATGTATGTAGTAATACATTTTTAAATCTGGTGGTCCGTGGGATCATGTGTCATTATCTGTGTAGGCAAAATCTGTGTAAGTAGTTGAAGGTTAAGAATTAAATCGCGATTTAAATAAATTAAGTCGTATTGAATTAAACAGTTTAAACAATTAATGTACTATCTTAGAATCTAACTATATTAATTACCGAACCAAATGCCACTATTATTCGATATGATTTTTTTTATATAAGAATTGAGATGTGCTACTCTTGAAAAAAAAATGTTTTGTATGCATATAATATATAGCCTCAAATAAATCTTAAAATTTTTGGAAAAGAAAAAAATGAAAATGTTTAAGTGATTTTACTTTAATTTAATCTAATTAATTCTGTATTTATTTCATCTAAGTCACTCTAATGCTTAAGGAGCGAGGTGCCGTAGTGTAAAGTTGGCAAAGTTCCTTGCAGAAGCTTCCGGGTTCAGATCAGGCTGTGATGGATAAATTATTTAATCTGCTATCAGTGATAAGTAAGCCTGTCTCTTGATTGACAGCAGGTATCACTAGCAAATGCTATCTGGTCCTTTTCCTTCATTTTCATCAGTTTCAGAGACCGCTACATCTACCATTATTCTGCAGTATCGAGAGAATCATTCCATTTAGAGACTTTTTTGGTTCATTTTATTTTAAATGCTGAAATTTCTTAATTTGCGAAACGATATAAAAATAAATGAAATAAAAAGGACCATTTATGACGATTTTGAAAAGAGATTTATTGACTAAATGAGTGTAATTCAATTGTATTTATTTATTTTAAGGGTTTGGCGTATTAAGGTCTAGGTAGATTTATTTTTTTAATTAGATTTATGATAGACTCCTAATGCTTTTAATGTTAAATATAACATATACAAAATTATATAATCGGAATTATTATCCCACTGTAAGATCTGCAAGCTGAGGAAGAATAAAACAGAACTCTTAAGGAGAATATAAACAAGAAATTGTTTTAAAAGTGAGTCAAAATCAGTGCGTTCGTCAAACGTAGTTTTGTGCCTTACAGAAGACTACATGAATTTTATACTAACTATTAATCCTATAAGCAACCGCTACAAATCGAAAACAAAAAAATGCAATGTTTCACATTGAATACTTCGCATTTGAATGTCGCATCAACGATATGAGACGATCAGGATCAATCTTTAAATTTCTAAAATTGTCTTTTTCGCTAGTAACAAAACGAAAGTAGCGAAGCAAACAAAGCTTTGTGCTCCCGAACCTTCAGGTTCAGAACTGTACTACAACTCTGAGAAATAAGGGGGCAAAGTGTCGTGATAGATCAAATTGCTTGACTCAAAAGTCAAAGTTATTCGCTTTTGATCCAGAACGTCTCATAACTTACAATCAGAAAAAGAAGAAGTTTCTTTTATTTTACTATGTTTCAGCATTTATTAGTATTCCATTAAATATTTATCAAAGCTTACTTGTCCGATTTAATTTTGTACGAATTGTTTATTGGAAAGCCTATTGTGGAAGTTCAAATAAATTCCAAATCTAGCGGACGGAACGCGTCCCTTGCCACCACAGGTTTTTGGAGGGTTGCCAGTCCTAAGAACTTATGTCATTGGTTGGTAATCCCCCTAGGGGGGGGGCTGACTAGCTGGTAAAATTAAATTTGAATTTTTTCGCAACTGATACTAAAGCTTAAGCCGAATAGTCAAATTCAAACTGATCCTGGAATTCTTAACGGGATCATTACTTTTTACTGCCAATGAAAAATTATTTTAAAGAAATTGAATGGGATATTCTTGTAGGCTTATCGTTCTATATGTGTTATTAATACAATAATTGGGGTGAGAGAAAAATATTAGATCAATTTATCAACTCTTAGTATAACTAATGCAATTATACTATGTATTTTTGTACCAGAATTAGAATTAAAATAATAAAATAACGATTAAAAATAATAAAATAAAAGAAATAGGATAGAAAATATAAGAATATCAAAAATGACTCTGCAATGCTGCCCTTAGGGAGAAGAAAGAGAAGGCGACCAAGAATCAAGAAGATTCTCTTGGATGGAAGACTTAAAAAAATATTTCCGGGAAATTTTGCTGGAAAAAACCTCTTCCCAATACCATCCAAGATGTGTGGAAAATACATAAAAAGAGTACTTATATTGAATAAAAGATACTTTAAAGTTAAATATTAAAAAAAAATACTAGTTCATCCTGGATATACGGTACGACGATTTATATATTTCTGTTAGTTTGTTGACCTCATTTTACTTCAAGTTATGCTGGTATTGCTAACCGGACGCTGCTTCAGTGAAATTCCTAAATTATTCCGATCCAGCTTTAATTAGGATAGGGATCATTAAGGAGTAACTGACGTCGGATTGGTTTGGGAGTGACATTCAACCTCCTCACCGAAGGATGACATAACTTTTACCTCTACTATACAATTCTAAGGCAACTTGCCAGCATGCGAACCGCGATATTCGTCATATTATATTGTTATTCTAGCCATTAAAGATTTCTAATGGTCAAATTATATTCATTTTCTTTTGAAATAGGTAATTCCAGTTTCTATCCTAGAAGCCATGGCGTGTTTGTTACGACTTCATAGAGTTGTTCAAATAAAAATAGGGTATTCATAACTAAAATATTCTTTTCATTGTGATATTAAAACAGAATATGATGTATTTATTTCAGTCCAGAGATCTATGAATTTTGATTTCTCATTTAGAGGTTTAGACTTTTCACAAAGGAGGATGATATCCCAATAACAAAACACTGCATACTGACTTAGAAATACCTTAAAAAAACACATATACATACATACTACAAACACATTCCAGAAAAAACTACACGGACACCCAAACCCATTGAGAGAACAAATGGTCACAACTCGCATGCCTTAGAATATTAGAAAGAGGCTAAAAAAAGGCTGGGCTCAGGGATATGGTTTCATAGGAAATCAAATCAAGTGACGGGAGAGGTACCATGTTTATTTTACTTTATTATTATTATTATTATTACTTTATTTTACTGACAACCATTCTAGGCCAGCGGCCAGGTACTTGAAGATTGCAATAAATTGAAGAGAGCTGCGTTTTTGATATGTTGTAAGGGCATGTCTGGGTAGTGTAAATCCAAGTTTGCTACCGAAAAAACGGATGGGAAAACTTTTGGTAATAAAAAAACCTCGAAATTTTCGGAGTTATTTCAGTTTTTGGCCTATATCTCTTAATCGATGCGTTTTTTTAATTTAAAAACTCATTAGTTGCCATTTTAAATTAGATTAGATTTGCCACAATTTGAATCCAAACGCAGTTCTGTAGGTCTGATAGATTCTGAGTTATGCCCTGTTGAAAATTTGTCTCTTTTTCCAAAAAGTCGAAATTTTAAGTTTTGCCGATTTTCTTGAGGAACTCTGGCCGAAGAAGTGACCCTGCGATGAAAGTCAAGTAAAATGGAGCAGTAGTAAATTTAACTATCTTTAATTTACGCAAGTAACGAGTTATACTTCTCATGTTAATTAAAAAAAAGGAAAATCGGGGGAAGTGGGTTTGAAAAATGATGACCAATTTTCTCAGAGGTGTAACTCAGAATCTATTAGACCTTCAGGCCTTAGTCTGTGCTTAAACGAAGGCTAATTATATATACTACCTTCAATTTTATCGTAGAATCACTCCTGTGGCCGGTGTTTCTTAAGAAAGTCGGCCATAACTTAAATAAGGATTTTTTGGAAAAAATTACCAATCTTGAAAAGTGGCGTAACTCAGAATCTATTAGAGCTACAGAGCATCGGTTGGATTCAAATTGTAGCAAACTTAATTTACATAGAAAATGGCTACTTATGATTTTTTTAATCAAAAACGCACCGATTAGGAGATAGAATTTCGAGATTTTTTGGCCACCAAAGATTTTACCATCCGTTTTTTCGGCTGCAAACTTAGATTTACATTACCCAGACATGGCCTTACAACATATCAAAAATTCAGCTCTCTTCAATTTATTGTAACCTAAAGCCGTTTTTTGGTACCTGACCGCTAGACTATTCTGCTGATTGTCAATTGTTTGTATTTGACAGATGTGGAAACGAAGATAAAGAGAAAATTAAGATTTAAGATTTAAACATCAAAGTAGTTGACTGGATCTAAGATTAAGAGGTGTAAAATGGTTAAGATCTAAGAGTAAGAGGTGTAAAATGGTTAGGGATTGTAGTCAATGATTCCACTAAATAAGAATGACTTGAGTTGGAGAGTTGGAGTTCGACTGTGCATCTCACAGCCCTGAAGATGGCCTAAATCTTAGGGCGCAACGTAGGCACAATACAAAAAGTCATTCTTTTTTTCTGCAATCATTGACCATCGTACCCCACTCTTATTTATTGTTTATTTTTTGAAATTGTCTAAAAACATATAATGGATTGAATTAGTCAGGGGGTGTAGTAAAAGATATCACAAAATAAGGAAAAAATTATTTTAATGTGCCAATTTATCTGACCAATTCAATGCATTCTTTGAATTATCCAGTCAATTATTTTACATTCAAATAAATAAATACATGTTTTCTTTAATTATAGAGAGAAAATCGTTGACTGGAAGATCTAATTAGGATGGAAATAGTTGGGGGTGCAGCCAATGCCCCAACTATTTCCATCCTAATTAGATCTTCCAGTCAGCGATTTTCTCTCGATCATGAATAACATGAACCAGTATAAACGGGGCCAAAAACAGAACGTCTTTTCTATATCTTTACGTCGCAGTACCAGAATTCAGAACCAACACATTCCTGCTACTCTTTCTACTACTTCCCGACACTTAATTACATTGACTCCACCCCCAATTATTTCCATCCTAAGTTTTCTTTTAATGTTTAATTTCTTTAACGTGTATCAGATCTAATATTTAAATGGTATGTCTCTTAGACAAAAGATCCAAAAAGCTAACATAAGGCCTTCTGAAACGAAAAAGGGCACATAAGACAAGAGTGCCGTATAATATAAATTTCATATAGGCTGTTACGGGATGGGGGGATGTCATGAGCAATGCCTACAAGAGTGTCGGGGGAGTACAACGAGAAAATTGGTATTCTCGCCCTTGGTAGGGCCGGACGAGGTGCAATAAAAGGAGTTGTTTTGGCGGGGATGGGCATGTGCTGCAGGCTCGAAGGGATCGAAGGGACCACTTTACCGCCATGATTTAGCGAGCAACGTGATCGTATTGAATTTGAGGACGGCCTTTGAGGCTCCCGAGGAGGAGCGGTCCCTGGGGGGTCGGCCGCCCCATCCATCCCCCCACTTAGTTATACAGTTGCTATATCTCCGATGGACGCTCTTATATACTCACGCACGTGTCCCGAATCGACCAGTAGCTCCTGCTTGCTTTATGGTGGCATTAGTACCTGATAGGGAATATACTTTAGCGAGGGAAGGATAAAGTTTAAGATAGATATCCAGTTCCGATGGCAACTTGTTTGATCCAATCTCCGGCCAGGCTACTTTCTCATAACTTCTCCAGAGCTACCCATCCTCCATGTTACTTTCAGTTGAAATGATTTCTCCATCTTTTACCTTATGCCAAAGATACAATTTTAAACGTATATAAACTTTTTTTTATTTCCGTTATATA
The DNA here is from genome assembly GCA_964056705.1 of Troilus luridus. Classification (NCBI taxonomy): domain Eukaryota; kingdom Metazoa; phylum Arthropoda; class Insecta; order Hemiptera; family Pentatomidae; genus Troilus; species Troilus luridus. The sequence goes on from OZ057414.1 coordinate 51,088,756, forward strand.
CTGCAATATGTAATACCAAAATACAACGGACCATAACACTGTAGAGTTTAATATCCTCCATACAAATGCAAACTATCGAAAGTGAAAAAAAATATTTTCGGGATAGTGAAAAATCAGTTTCTAGGTTCATTCAAAACCAGTTATGTGATTTGTGTTCTTATAGATGTTTATAGATGTCTGGGAGGCGTTTTTGACCAGTAAAATGGACTGAGATGTGATCAAGTTGCACAAGGCGGTAGGCGAGGATTGGATTATGAAGAAGAGTCGAACTAGATAGATGAGTCTATGTGAATTTTATGTCAATTACCAATCTTAGAGCAATCGTTATTTTATTATTATAGATAAAAAAATATTTATTATTAAGGTAATTGGTCTTTGTATCGACGATATTTTCAAATGTGGGATATTAATGAAACATTTAAATAGGAATGTAAAAAATGATAAGGTGTATGGTTAATTAATTGTTCACGAACTAGACAAACTATGTTGTTTTGTGGCTAATTTTCGGCCTAAACATTACGCTTTTATCAGTACTAAGAGGTAAGAATTTCAGATAAAACAAATTTGCATAATTAAATACTTTTACTACGTACATTTTTAAATTATATAGTTTTATATAAATATTTCGTCAAATGTTTAAGAAATTTGAAAGACCGTTCATCAGAAACTGTAAAGTCTGTGCAGTATGTATGACACCAGTCTGAAAGGAAAATTACATATACAATAACCTAATACTAGCAAAGAAACGAACTCATATTAATAAAAAAAAAAAAATACTACCACAACCCACAAAGCGTTTTGGGTCCAATAAATGGTGGGGGGGGGTTTCAGGACAACGGTTGTGCAGGAAGGTGAGTTGTCCTTTATCACGATCAAATTAAGACCTTTCCCCTCCTTTCCACAAATTAAGTGTATTCAAATTATACAGCTCCAGGATGACAGGAAGGTGAGTAAATACTTTGAATTTGTTTTGATTATTTTGAAACTTTACTTTTAACTTCTCAGGATTATTTCCAATAGTATTTCCGTACAGTTTATATTAATTTTGTTCTCATATATCTATCAGCTTTGATGTAGTTGATAACATGAAAATGTTTTTAATGTTTATTATTTACAATAGTGAAGAAATTAAATCATCAGATTTTCTATTTAATCTTACATTCTGATTTTTTTCACATTATATGCACAAAGAACGTTCGAATAAGAGTACTGGGGTCAGAAAAAAAATTAAAACATGTCATGAAATTTTTCAACAAAAATACGCCTATATACGACTCTTTAATTCAAACCTTAATAAATGGATGAAGTATATATGTTATGTAGGCTAAAAAAACATTCATTTTAATTATAATGACAATTGAAACCATTGAATAAAGTCGTAACAAATTATTCATTCTGTTCCAATGAAAACTAGGCAGGTCAACTATTTATATCGGGAGTGAGATAGTTAATAATGAATTAGGTGCTAGCGTGATAGTAATGTATTAGCGATGATGAATAGGCTGCTTTTAATATTGATTGAACCATTCATTGATTGCTACTAAAACTGATCTATCATAGAAGTCACGGAATCAGTTTCTTTATTATTATTATTATTAATGTATCTTGTTTACTGGTTTTTAGAGGGCGTAGAACATCTAGGTCATCAACGCCCGTTGGTTATTAATAACATTAATATATCCTCACCGTGTTATTCTACTTTTCAATCTAGCACAACACTGTAAATTTAGTATTAATCTACAAGAATATAGGAACAGGGAAGCAGATTTTTCATAAAATATTAAAAGACTTTCTGAATAGGTAATTTCCTAGTAAAAAGTTAACATGTATTAGAGGGGACAGAATTAGTTTCTTCGCCAAGTTTGAACAATGGTGTTAAGTGGATTGGATGCAAGATACTTATAATATAACTTGTAACATTACTTTTTTTTCTTAGTGTTTTTTCAGTATGATGAAAAAAAAAACAATGTATGAAGAAAGAGAAAAAGTAAAAAAAATATAAAAAGGCAGACAAATTATTGGGTGTCTTAACTCTGGTACTTTGAGTACATAGGTTAACGTCATCACTAAAAACATGATGTTCCACTCGTTGGTTTAAAAGTTTATCGTCTACGGATCCGAAACATGGACAATTACAAAGAAGGAGGAAAGGAAGTTGTTAGCCGTGGAGATGGATTTCTGGAGACCCTGTTGTGAATTTCCAGAATTCAGCACGTCCCTAACAGAACAATAAGGCAACAGGTTGATCAAGGAACAACGATCCTCTTGACAGAAGAAATATGATGATCGAAATGGCATGGCCACATAAAAAGAATGGGAGAGTAACGATGGCCAACAACAATCTCCGAATATTGCCCTACAGAAAGGAGGAAATGAGGACGACCCGAAAAAGGTGGTTGCAGGATTTGGAGAAGAGCATGGCGACGAGAGGTCTTAGAGAAGGAGACTGGCTGAATCGAGATCTGTGGCAAGAAATTCTAAATACTTAAAACCACTAAGTTGTATAAAATCGTTAATAAAACAAAATGAAGAATGACAAAAACTTGGATTTCTGAATCACGAGAAATTCACACAATATCCCTGAAAACCAAAATGATTCCATTTGTTGTAATTTAGAATGTACAAACCTAGATGTCGGTAGATTGGCCAATTTTGAGAGTTGTAATTGACCGTATTTTAAAATATGATATCCAGTGAACATAAAATTTATCCAAATTAAGTTCATATTACTTTCGGCTATAGCAATCCCAGCTTACTGTATCATTCAATACCAGAACTTTGGGATCTCTAGAAGATCTGCTAGTTCAAATATTTATTTTGATAAAGATGTATGTTTTTTAAAGTTATTGTTATTGATATGCCATTAATTCTTCCACAACTTTTTCACAATGCAATATATTACAATATGAATGTTTTATACTGTCTTTAAATTGTAATTGTAGTCACATGAAAACCATTATTAAAAGCTAAAGGAAGTACTCATATAAAGGCGTAAAATTTCGCTGTATAAAGTTTATTAAAAACAAATTTTTCGCGGTCACCATTCTCAAATTTTTTAAAATTACTGCGAGGGAGATATTTCGGAAACCTTTGAAACACTGGCGGTGTATTCCAAGAAAGGCCGGTAATTAAGAAGAAAACAAGTAGACGGTTAATAAAATCGCTCTAATGGAAGGTTCTTATTCCTCGGAGAGTTGTAGCAAATCGAATTAAAACTTCACCAGCCATCTCAAAAACCTTTCCCTACTTCAGACACCTCAATCGCCTTTCACGTCACTTCCAGTCATTATATTCTGTTAAATCAAACTCTGTAAAGGAAAGTGATTCGTAATTATATTAAAATTCCATCCTCGAAAATTGGACAACGAGCCTCTTGACGTAAAGTGAATACACTGATCATGAAATAGGAGATCAAATAATGTGATCAAAAACGACAACATTGTGGCAAAAGGAAATATTATTTGTAAAACGTCAAAGAGGATCTTAAAAAAGAACCAAGTAAAAATGACAATGAACGGAAAAGTACTTGTGCATGAACACAACTCTTAATTACAACTGTGATGATTCATCCTATAAAACTATTTTGGCCCAACTGGTTATGTCATCGTTTACTTAGACTAATCCTTTAAATTCTTATGACTTGATTTGGCTTTTTAAAGCCTTTTATATATTTAAATCCTACGTGCAATCAGAAGGAAAAAGTTTTGATATTATAGTTTCCTTAAATCGCCATGAAAGTAGTTAAAAACGATGAACTTTATTTAAAAGAGTAGTTAAAATATTTAAACTGAAATAAATCTATACTTATGCTTTTTGAGAAATTTTTGAAAAGAGATTCTTTGTCATAGTTTGTTGAATATTTTTGTAGATATCAGCAGCATAAATAAAATTATCTTTATTATTTATTATTATTTAAGAACGAGTTGGATGGATTTACAAAGTCCTTCATAGATTTTATGTTGGTTAATTTTGTATTTCCACATTTTAGTAGACAACCTGCAACAAATATTTTATTTCTAAACTTTAGAACTAAAAGGAAACCCTAAAATTTCCAGGGAAACGAAAATACAAATTAACAAAACATAAAATGAAACTAAAAAAAATAAAATGAAGACGTACACAAAAGAACTTTGTTGTTTTCCATAAGAAACTTAACATAACATCTCAATTTGCTTATCCATATTAAGTTTATGATGTTTTTGCCTTTAGCGATCTCAGATTGCTACCGCATTCAATACCAGAAACGCTGGGATCTCTCTGGAAGTTCTGATATACCCTTTATATGGATGAGTGTATTTTTATATTTAATTTTCTATTGACCACTGAGGATAACGCAACAACATTATTTCTTTATTTTCCTCTGCTGGAGTTTTCTCTGTCTCCAATAATCCTTCATACGCTCACTGTCATGTTCCTTTTGATATTCTGTCCAAATTCGTCCAATCTTCTAGTGTCATTTTTCATTCTAAAACCTTCCCAATTGTTTGATTTGCTATTGAATTTAATTCATTCAAACAGGTGAGTCTCTGTGAAGTTCTTCTTTTCTGTATCTTTCATACCTTCCTTACCTCGCGTTACAGTGATTTTCTGTTTCTTCCAGAAACAGCCGAATATTTTTTAGTCGATCTATATTAGTTGATTCTCTATATATGTCCGAGGAATGTCTCTCTCTTCTTTCGCATAGAGATTCTTTCCATATTCATGTAGATTCTCTGTTACTTCGCAGACCGTCTTCAGTCTGATGATTATTCGTAGAATTCTTCAAGGACCTTCAGTTTATTGAGACTATAATGCATCGAGTATGTTTTTTTAATTATTATTATTATTTAATTATAGCTGACGATACAGCCATTATTTCTTCTCACAGAGACCCAAACCTAGCATCTATAGCTCTTCAAAATCATTTATTTGATTTATAAAAGTGGTTCTATAAATGGCAAATCAGAATAAAAGCCTCAAAATTAAGCCATGTAAGCTCCTCTCTACGCAAAGATTCGTCAAAATTGACGAATGAGCAGTCAAAATTGACAACGACGAAGTACCTTCCAAAAATTATGTACTTTTTCTCGGACTATACTTTGACAAAAGACTTACATGGAACGTACATACGAAATTTAAAATACAAGAACTGACTAGACGGTACAAACAACTATCACATCTTCTGGACTACAGATCTTCACTTGACTTACGGAACAAACGACTTATCTATAATAGTATATTAAAACCTATTTGGACACATGGAGCAGAAGTTTGGGGTTCACCAAAACAAGTCCACATACACAAGATACTAACAACACAGTCCAAAATTCTCAGAAAAATTGTTAATGTACAATGGTATATTTCGAATCACACATACACAACGACATGAAAATTCCTACCATAAAATCATATATTCATAACAAATACATGGCATTCCACTCATCGACACAATATCACCCAAACCACTCGTTCTTCCCCTTTCCCTACTCCCTGTTACCTGGACTTGATAAGAAAAGTTTAAAAAGACATCGGCCAAGAGACCTACTCAACTATTGATATTTTTATTCCAAAACTCGATGATCATGTAGGAAAGCAAAGTGAAAAAGCGCTTGGATCAAATTTGCTGGATGAGCAATTGCGCAGGTGCAAATTAAAATTAAATAATAAATAAAAAATAAAAATAAATTATTATTATTATTCAAACGTCTTCATATGTTTCTCTAATTTGTTGAGATGTTTTAGTAATGTTTTTATAAACACCAACAGCCTAAGACGATAATATTGAAAATATTTCCTTCACATACGGTTTTATTCCTGATTAAGTTTTAAAGAATACACTACCCTTTATGAATTCATGGTGTTTTAAATTTATAAGACTTCCCATTGTTGAGAAATTAATCAGAACTAATTGCTAGGAGCAGATCTAAGCAAACATATCCTGACTAATTTACATTGTGATTGGCGAATGTTTAATCAAGTGTGGATAATGATGTCTTTGCTAGTCCGATCCCGTTGACTATTGAATAACAATCAAGGAGCCATTATAATCGAAACGTTAAATATTGGGCTCCGGAGTCGAATCGTAGCGCAAATGGACGTGATCAATATTTGGGCAGTAAATGTGGTAACACAATTTTGGTTTTAATTATTGTATTACAAATGTATCCCTGATATGTATGTTCAAACAAACTAATAGTCCGTGCATTCTCTTCCATGACTGTTCATGACTTTTAGCAGTTTTTAGGAAAATAATAAAACATTTCTCGTAGTTTAGCCTTTTAACTATTACATAATTATCTGTTATGTTACATAATTATCTGTTCTGTTACATAATTATCTATTCATTTTATCACATCAATTAAAAACGAGCTCATATGACGAAGATTGCATTCTAATGATTTTACGGCTCATCATCTCTTGCATTAGTGGTTATTCTTCGTTCTTTTGTTCTATATTTCTTTTCATGTAGATATTTGTAAATAATAACTAATTACCAATAATCATTACACAAAATCTTTAGTTCGATCAGGATTGTGGAAGAGAGATAATTTATTACTTTAACAACCGTGAATCGTCTTTTTTTTTTAACCCTCGTGGGGCATGACTTACTCTATCTTATTCATTAGGGAAATATTTCTAATTTCGGGATATGTTTCTTGTCGAGCGTAATCGACCAGTTTATGCATTAATAAACGGTTGAATGAAGTGATCGGACATCAAATCGATGGCCACGCACTCTACTATCGTTCACGAGTGTCTTCTAAAAATCTTCCGTGCATTCTCTTCCATGACTGTTCATGACTTTTAGCAGTTTTTAGGAGAATAATAAAACATTTCTAGTAGTTTAGCCTTTTAACTATTACATAATTATCTGTTATGTTACATAATTATCTGTTCTGTTACATAATTATCTATCCATTTTATCACATCAATTAAAAACGAGCTCATATGACGAAGATTGCATTCTAATGATTTTACGGCTCATCATCTCTTGCATTAGTGGTTATTCTTCGTTCTTTTGTTTTATATTTCTTTTCATGTAGATATTTGTAAATAATAACTGATTACCAATAATCATTACACAAAATCTTTAGTTCGATTAGGATTGTGGAAGAGAGATAATTTATTACTTTAACAACCGTGAATCGTCTTTTTTTTTTAACCCTCGTGGGGCTCTCCAGCAACCATAATGTGAGTATGCTTGATTAGCCGGTTGAGCTTGATCTCTGATCAATCACTTCTTTGCACGACCGTTGGCTTATGAAACAGGACAGTTTATACCATTTATTGAACTCAATATTGTTTTAGGGTTTTAGTGGTTTATGAGTTTTTCATATTCTATTTGATTATTACTAATTATTAATTCTGAATGACCACCGCTTAAACAAGCCTAAAGAATGTTATCAACATCGTCATTAACAATGATGAATTTTTATCATTATTATCTTGATGATTACTGTTTAAATAGGTCATAGCGAAGCTTCATTTGCATATTTAACGAATCGGGATATATGAACAAGAGACAATCTTGGTTCATGCTTGTTTTTTGTTATAATAGTTCATGCAATGACTAAAGTTAAAATATTTTATTGTCGAACTATATTACTCTTTAATACCCTTCAGTGATTGTAATGGTGACAATTTTTCATTTAAAATTGATAAATAAATGATCCGAAATTGCAGTAAATTTGTCGGTTGAGATGTGATTTCATCCAAATGAATAATGATGCAGTTGAACATTATCCTTTCTTCAGTTTACGATTTACAGTTGTGAAGTTGTCTCGTTCAAATGATTATCTGTTAACTACCGGTTTCTCTATAAAATAACAGTGTTGGTAATAATGTATCGACCTTGTTGCCCGTAAAAAATGAAATCTCAACTGAAAAATTTAAATTAAACGAAAAATGCGTTTTGAATGAATTCTTTATCCACAAAATCAACAAAGGGTTTCGGTGTACTCCTTTTTTTAATTTTGTTTTCTTTCATTTTATGTTTTGTACACTTGTGTTATAATTTCCTAGGATCTTTTTAGGGTTACTGTTTAGTTCTAATTTTAAAAATAACTGCCGTATTCTGAAATGAGGGAATACAAAATAAACAAAGAGAAAGTTTTGAATTAATTTGTAAATCCATCCAACTCGTGCTTAAAAGATACAGTTAATGTTATTTGCAAAAATCTTCTAAGGAATGAAATTAATTTTCTGTAAATTAGTAAATCGCAGGGTTTTTGAAATTCTATTGAAGGCATGACTTACTCTATCTTATTCATTAGGGAAATATTTCTAATTTCGGGATATGCTTCTTGTCGAGCGTAATCGATCAGTTTATGCATTAATAAACGGTTGAATGAAGTGTTTGGACATCAAATCGATGGCCACGCACTCTACTATCGTTCACGAGTGTCTTCTTTAGAGCTCCTTCTCCAAGATTTTAGAACATATTGCGAACAGGTTGATAGATCCCAATGATGAAGGGGTTCCGATGTTCTTGCTGCGCCCGTGAATCATTGTAATGGATGGCTATTCCATTGTGAAGGAGTTTCGTATCTTGTATCCCATTAGTAATCGCTACACTGCGGATTTCCTTGGCATTTTCCGAGTAAGTTTATTGTTTTAGTTTAATCAAACTCTTAAATATCTGTCCGTTGTTAGAAGTAATATTTTATACGGGTTATTATACAATATGAATGCAAAGGTAAATTTATTGGTCTATTCGAAATTTATTTATTGGAGAATTCTTTGTTTTTTTTTTTATTATTATGGATTGAGGGTTTATATCGAAATAGATGTAAAAGAAACTTTAATATTTAAAATATAATTTCACTATTGATAAATAGAATATTAATAAACACAACATACGACGGAGGCTTAGCGGAACACAAAAACTTGAAGTAGTAGAATGCACATACCTATAGTTTGCAGCAATGTGGCAGTAGAACAAAAGATTTCTTACAGAATAAGGAAAGGAAATTATCTGTACAATTAAATTTGTATTACTAAAAGTATAATGTGAAAGATAGGAAGAAGAAACCTTAGCACTGTCTGTTGTTTTTAAAAGATATTATTTTATAATTTCTAGTCTATCCTGCCGAGTTTGCTATATTTTTATTAATTCAACACCATTTGATAAATATTGAAAGAAAGCTCAGATCTTCTATTTATACTTGCTTTGTTTGCATTAATGGAATCAATAAAAAAACACACACAAAAAACGAGTGAATGGTGGATTTCAGACGATTGTTTTTAAGTGCAACTACTTTTAGTTTTACTTATAATTATAATATTTTATTTTTATTTTTATTCATTATAATATTGTTTTCATTATTTTGAGTTTGTTTAATAATTATAATAGTAATTTTAAATTAAATAAATACAAATATCAATCATTGTTATAAATTATATCTTATAAATAATAATATTTATTTTTTATCTGGATTATTAAAACAGGTTACGAACCTTTCTAAACTGCGTGGAGCAAGATTCGTTGCGTGGGCCCTCCAATGAATTTTTAAATCGTTCCAGCTGGATTCGAAGTAGCGTCACAGTAATTACTTCTTTATAAAAAGAAAGTAGAATATGTATATTGTACAATCTTTTATTTTATATTTACATATATTATTACATATCCAAGAAAACCGATTCCATTGTTTTATGCATTATTTGATTCACTTAAATTAAATAAAAAATCTGAGACGTTTTTGATTTCTAAATTAGTGTAAAATGAATGTGGTATACGAAAAGCCGAAAACATTTTGGATTTAAAAAAATATAAAATAAATAGAAATGAAAACTTGTCGGGCCTGAGAATAATTTTCATGTTGTGTTAATCAGGGATCTAAGTGAGGATGTTATCACTGATTATTTAGATTTAGATCGGACCAACATATCTCTTTTTCCTTTGGTTTTACTTTTTTGCTTTGATTGAGGTAGGAGAGTGGGGGGATGTAGAGTTAAAAAAACTAAAAGTGTGAAATATAACTGAGTTATCTGTTGTATCCAGTATATTGTTAGAACTGTAACAGAACGTGTGAAATAAATAAATGCATCCAAGTGTTAACCTTCCGAAAGGTCAAGCCTCATGGTAACGTTTTATATATTTTCGTGTTATTCAATATTTTGTATTTGAACATTTGAAACATGACACATTTCCTTTCTTTTACATATATATAGACTAGCTTTTACACACGGCTTCGCTCGCGTGGAATTTGGCCTGGCACATAAAGTTTCGAGACAGATCATTTTAAATAAATAATTTAATTTTTTTATACTATAAGTTACTCGTACATCCGAAATTTCAGATGTCTAACTTCAAAACAGACGGATTCCATACAATCTTTGAACAACTATTATATTAAAGGGGAAACCCTTGGGGGTGGCTCAAATTCCTTTCTTAGTGCTCATTTAAGCTATACTAAGAACCTATCTGCGAATTTCAAGATGCTAAGTTCAGTGGTTTCTGCTGTGCGTTGACCGCTGGGTGGTTTAGTCAATCAGGTTACAGTTTTATATAAACTTCGCCTGTGTGGTGTGTGTGATAAAAAGTGGCCTGTTTCCTTCCCCAGGCTTGAGATTATCCATATCGAATTTTATCACAGACGGATCAGCACAGCCGTGAAACATACATTGACACTGATTAACAAACGGGACGGACAGAAATTAACTGTTGTTCGTGTCAGTAATGGATTAGTATGTAATGTTATTGAAAAGTATTTAGTATAACGGTTTCACTTGTCTTACGGCAGCACCGAGAAGTGAACTATGTTGTTCAGCAAAAACATGTAGATTTTGCGAGTAAGAAACACGTGAGCATATATTATATAGATATAATATTATATTTGTGAATGTGTTTGGAAAACAAACAAAAAAACAGATGGTGCGCACTGGTTTACATTTGAACAATGTAAAATGAATATAGTAAAAATTACATTTTTTTTTTATTGAGACCTATAACCCGGTTAGGTACTTAAATTAATTAACCAGAATAAGTACATATTTTTGTCTAGTCTGTAAAATAACAACAGCTATTGTAATTTTTTAAATTAGGAATCATTCATTAGTTTTGGTTAAATGTGAGGTGAGATATGGCCTATCGAACCAACAATTGAGAATATGATATATATATATATATATATATATATATATATATATATATATATATATATATATATATATATATATATATATATATATACAGAAGAGTGCCTAAAAGTAAATAGAAACAAACAAGTTAATTTCCTGCAAAATACTAGACAGTTAAGATCATTTATTCTCTTTTATTTATTTATGTATTACAGTGAATAAAAACATAAAATGTGTGGAAATTATAAGAAAAAAATTCGAAACAAAAAAAAATTATTTATTACAGAACCATTTAAGCAAATAACTTAACTTAATTAAATAGCTCTGATTAGGAATTAAGGATAAATTGGAAAAGAAAGGATTTAAATGAGTGTAGGATGGGAGAATGTCAAATATTAGAAGTTCCAGAGTAAATATCCTCCCATTTATGAATTGAAATTTATGACTCCAGGATCTGACAGTGCCTCTCACTCAATTCTATCACAGGCACAAAAAACTGCCTAATAGCGGAGTTTGAGGTAGCCGCTATAGGTAGCCGCTATAAAGCTTGAGTGGAATATATAACTATTGCCAGAACTCACTTTGGTCTTGGAGTTGATGCTCTTTGAATGTCCGAAGAGAATTACAATAATAAATTACTTTTTACGTTCTTAATGAATGACCGGTTCAATTTCAGAAAACATTGATTTATTGTGTATTATTTTCCCTACTTTTTTGAACTTATGAAATAAATACAGCTTCCAAATCATATTAAATATAGAATTCATAAATATTTATCAATGCTACCCATCATCGTCGTTGTCCTCCCTGTTTCCTTTTCCATCAAAGTATCCTATCTGTATTCTTTTCTTAGTAGCGTCGTCCTTGTGTTCACATTCCCAAATGTTATCAATATTTATTATTATTAAATATAAATAATTAATTAACTTTCTGTTACAGCACAATGACCGGAGGACGTTGGCTGGCCCTACTGACCTGGACCGTGGTGAGGGCCAGCCCGCCGATGTGCAGGGTTTCCGAGTTCTTCTGCGACACTGGTCAATGCGTCGCCCTCGACAGGTTCTGCGACGGCTCCTACGACTGCCCTGACAGGTCTGACGAGCCTCGATATTGCACGCGTAAGTTGGATAATTATTTATACCTAATGTAGTCATTAAGATAATAATCAGGAAATTCAATTTAATAAAATTGAGGAAGCACTGAAAAAAAATTAAGCTTTAAGTTAAAATTTTGTACAATTTACTAACCAACCAACGCACCGCAACACAGGCCAAAAAAGATATTTAAAATGCATCACAACATTTTATACGTTAATAAGAAACGTTCTATTAAACCCTTATTAGTCAGTTTAGACTGTGATGTGGGACATGTTGCATTTGACGTATAATGCGTTGAAATAATCTGCTACTTGGTTCTTTCTTTTTAAGTTTCTAAAAAAGATTTTAGAACTTGAACACTGATAATTACGATACTGATAATAACCTACCTTCTTCATCAAATTTATTGAAACTGAAATGGACGAAAAGAAATGTAGGAATAGCAAACAAATTTAATTTTATTTAATTTTTATAATAAAATAGCTGATTTATATTTAAATAATCAATAATGTGTCACATTTTTGAGCTCTGGAATTATTCCTATATAATTTCTTGAAGTATTTCTCAGCATCTTCTTCCGGCGGTTCCTTAAGTGTTGTTTTATTCCTTTCAAAAAACACAGTTAACAAGCCTAACAAGAAAAAATATTTACAAGACAAAAACACCAAATTAAATCCCACAGATAATAAAGTAATTTAAACAAACAATTAACAAAATTTATTTGACAGAAAAAACTGAAAGCAATTAAATAACGCAAAACACAAATAATTCAGCGTTGACGACTGATAATAACAGGTTACACGAGATAAGAAGGAATGCTTCCATGGAGATCCGCTAAATTACAAGTACCGATTATTTAATATCTCTATTGGTTTAATTTAATTTGGTCGATCCATTAAACTGGGGTGAATAGGACCTTGTAGCGATGACTACAAGACTGACAAGATAGAGAGCAGGCTGTTTAAAATTCAGGTAAGCAGAGAGTTATATTATTAGGAGCAAAGAAGGGCGGAGTCACAGTTAAATGGTGTAAATCAGGCGGAGGAAATGAAGCGGCAGTTCTCGAGACTTATATCCTTTTTTATCTCTCCCCGGGTTTTAAACTCAGTTTAACTGGAATGAAAGGAGCAAGTTTGAAGAGCCCTCAGATAAAAGTTTTAGGGCCACCTGGAGGGGCGTCAGTCTCAGCCTGGGCGAAGTTTGGGCCCTGTCCGAAGGGGTTCGAGAGGGAGGCATTTTTAATTTCATACATCACTCTAGAAAAGATTTCCCGTCCCTGATTTTGACATTTACCTTTGATGTTCCGTTCTTATAGGATTGAGAAGAGGAAATGGATACAGATAATACCATCTAGCTTGGAACGATCAATTCAAGAAGTATGTGAGAAAACGAAAGTGTAGTATGTTCAACTAATCCATGCACCGGATACGAGACTATATGTGGCAGTTAATAATTATTTATTCTGTTAACAGCTCTGATGTGACGCTGCGGAAACCGGAAATTCCTCTGGGCTCACCTAGCCTCTATAAAGTGAAGATTAAAAAATGATTGAAAATTAACATTTTTTATATTAAAAACTAATATTTATGTTCGTACTTACACACATCAAATTAGTTTAGTTCAAAAAGATGTCACTCTCGGTGTCTCCGATTTTATACAGCCTGTGGCTGGTTTATTATTTGTTCTGTTAACAGCTCTCTCTGAGTTTAATCTTAACTATGTGACATCTACAGACACTTCTATCGTTCACCCAGCCTTTAAAAAGTTGGTACTTGAAATTGGAAGGAAAAAAAGGCGTTTGAGGGTAATCCCGGCCTAATCATCCAAAAACCGGATGGATTAGATACAGATTGTACTCTCTATCATGTACTGAGCCGATGCAACTTGCAGTTTACAATGGTAGAAGTTGCCGTGGTATAGGATTTTTTTTTTAATTATTAGACCGACTGAAAATTCATTAAGAATATTCGACACATTTTAGATTATTTTACATGAAATGTTTATTTTAAAATATTTATTGACCCTCTGGTTTTAAACCTAGCTTCCTCTTCAATTCCCGATAATCCTCCGAGGCGTCTGAAAAGAAGATGGCCCCGTGACTTCTTAGTTGAACTTATGATTTGAGTACTACCAGTGGGTAGTTTCTCTACTTGTCATTTTCACATGTCATTATGTATCGCTTAGCACATTTACTAGATGTATTTTTATTATACAGTTGTAAATATCAATAAATAAATTTAAAAAAATATATATATTTATTTTTATCTATTATCTTTTCAGTATGTTTTAATTATTTCTATTCCACTGTATAATTAGTTAAGTAAGAAATTTAAAAGTAATGCCTTTGGCTTAAGTCGTTAGAGGGCGTGTGATTAAGGCGCAGACTAAGGAAGGAGGGGGGGAGGGGGTAGTTAAGGTAGGTTTAAATTAAAACTGGGCCCGACTCGAGGGTTTGTAAAAACCGATAATGCCGCATTTTATTGGCAGCATCAGGATTAGCTCTTTCCGATAATACTTTAATTATTTCTTTTATTAAAGCTCAATTTTACTAGATATTTCGTTTTTTTTGTACACTCTGCCTAATGGTATATTTGTAAAAAAAACTGTACCGCTACCACCCTTGAAGGGTATGGGATTCAGTATATCGTTCAGTATATGGGACTGTAATGTTTCTTGGACAACGGTTGTGCAGGAAGGTGATTTGTCCTGGATCACACTCAACTGCCAGTTTTTCCCCCAATTAAGAGTACCTATTTTATTGTGGTTGGGTGAACCCTGGAAGGGGTCTGCAGATCAAAACCATTGCCAGCAACGGGATTTTAACCCATGACTTTCAGCATTGCAACTCAGCTCCTTACCACTGAAGCACTCCGCTGCTCTATGGTATATTATAGGTAGATGATATTTTTGATTTCCCACAAGTTTTTAATGAATATTAGTATCTGCGTCAATTACTGACCACGTCTAACTGTTGATCCCACAAAAATCAACTATAAAGATATAGCTTTTAAAATATTATTCGACAAATCTTTTAGAAATATTATTTTCTTCCATTTCTTGATTTTCGCAGGCTAGGTGAAGTGATTTCAAGCTTCCATCGTTGCGCTTCTATCCTTTTTCCGTCTCTAATAATTCTTCATCTTTTCAGTTATCTGCTATTTCCTTATCTGATCTGTACAGATGCTGGTTCCTATAACCTTCTCTTTTTCTTGAAAATTCTCAAAACAACGCAACCACTTTCTTAATGTTGTTCTCTTGCTTTGTATTCATTTAACGCCACTTTATGATGCCATGGCTAATCGGACGAGGCTACAGTGGGGTCCTAAATCTTTCTTTCCAGGTATTAAGGATAGATATCTTTCCCGCTTGGGTCACCCATTTTGGGTCTTTCAGAAGGAGGGCATAATTAAGGATTTTTTACTTCCTTTAAAAACTCCTAAAGCCACCTGTCGGGCTACGAACCCGCGATATTTGTCATACAAGTTTGTTATGCTGACCCCTTCACTAGAGGTATCCCCGAGAGTTATTCTGTCCTGTAAAATATCTGGAGTTAAGTTATACTTATTTATTTCTCAATGTTTTTAAAAAATTATTTTTTTAGACATAATTGATAATGTACTATAAAGTTCCTGTAGCTCAAAGCAGTTTCCACGCTTTATTTCATTATTGTTTATTCTAATAAGTACATTACTTTGTGTCACTGATTAAGTAAAACGCTAATTAATTAAATTAATTAATTATTAGTTGACTGTATAATTGTGGAGAAGAAATTGATCCAGGTGGAAATAAACAAATATTTTTAAAGTTTATTTTTTTCAAACCTGTGCGACTATATCCCATGAAGGAGTAAGGTTCAATCAGTGGTAGATACTGCAATGTTTATAAAACAACGAATTCTTTTTAACTTATGTTTACAATTACATTACTAATCCCAATATTTCGCATGAGTATCAACCAATCAGTGAATCATTTCTTGAGATTTCTTTTAACTTCTCTTGATTACACCGAAAGCGATCATATTCAAAGGAATATGTTTATTCTAAAGGGGAAGTAACACTTGAGGAAGCGAACTAGGTTCTTTGCCCGACGTAGAAGCGGGAATAAAAGTATGACATGCACTTCATAAATGTTTGAACAGGCGAGTCCTCGCTAAAAGATTTCTAAGCTCCCCATCGCGTGAGTGGAATAATGTCCCCTCTCCTCCGGCACCAATAGGCTGCTTCTCCTAAACTATCTCCCCAATTCTTACAATTTGGTCATCGTCAACATTTTACGATTCACAATAAAGTGTTTTTTTTTAGTTTAGATCATTACCATTTAAATAGTTATTGGAACAACCAGTCCACACATTATACATGGCTATACCAGTAAACAACAAACATAAAAGAATAATAATAATGATTAAAAAACATGTAGCACTAAAATCCATTTATTGCCTTTGGTTAAGTACTTGGTAGAAACAGTCCTGTTCCAAGGTTATGGTTCTGCAGAGAGGTGATTTATCCTAGAACACGCACAATCGCCAAGCTTTCCCACCAATTAAAGGTTCGTAGAGGCTGGGTGAGCCCCAGGATGGTTTCCAGATCCCACAGGGTCCATCTACAGCTCTTAGCGGATCCAGTTAACTCAGCGTTCTACCGCTAAGCTCCGCCGGACTAAAACATTGTGAAAATAGAAAAGCATATATTATCAATTAAAATGAAATTTCATAAAAACATACTCATTGTAGTGTACATACTCATTGTGACTGTTAGATGATTAAACCCCGAAGATGCGTTAAAAAAGAAACTATTTTTAAACCTAGATATTTTAGTGTAAATTAAATATTTTGTTTACAAGTTTAAAGGAAATTAAATATTTTGCTATAACCTCGGATAGATTTTCTTTTAAGCAAGTCTAACTCAGAATGAGGGCCTGTTTCGGAAAATGCATGCAGATTACTAATTCGGTAATTATGATTACTTATGTGAAATAACTCCGTATGTTTGAGAAATTTAACATGTAACCTAGTTATAAATCCTAATACGACCTGCGACAACAATTAATCCTGATTTCTGTAAGGCTCATAAGGGAATAAAGCAAATTGTTGAATTCGATGAGTCCTGCTTCTCCACAAGGAATATGGGGAGGATACATCCGCAGTAATAGGTGTTCGGAGGCGTATGCAGGGAAACTAGTGAGTGTTTCCTATATTCTGTCCCATGAAAAACAGCTGAAGTGCTGGCTTGTTCCATTAAAGATCCAACATGGCCTAGGACAACAATATATTCTGATTGCTGGGCCAAATTATATTTCTATATATCTTTATTAAATTAACCGCATTATTATTAAGTAATTGTTTAACTATAACTTTAATGACTAGATCCAAATCATCTATTCTACACTATAGAAGTACAGTTAGAAAAATAATAAGGCCTTATAGCTTATTAGGGCAGAATAAGTAATGCTCTTGGTTGAATTAGTAAGTTCACTTTTGGAATAAGTTTACTTGGAAATCCATTGGTTCAGTGAAGAATAGACACAGAATTTCCATGGTCATATTTGATGGCATGCTAATGAATGTTCGTTCAATTGTAATGATAGAAAATATTATCAAAAAGAGATTATTAATAACAGCTTATCACAATCAGTAAACACAAACTTAGTAAACAACATAAGTGCACTAATTCCACTTTGAAATTTAGAAATAATATAAACCAACATTTCATATGAAAATATTTTTTCCTTGACTTTTAAAATAATAATCTTATAAAAGTCTTGAATAGAGAAATATAAGAATTAACAGTGAAATTGACAAATGAAATAATAAATGAAAATCATCTATTCTTGCACTTCGATGACAGGTTATAAGCGATTTGAAATAAAACGACTAATTAGAGTTTCATGGAGTTATAAAAATGTAATCAATTCCTAGGAGCAGGTTGATGTAAACCTTATTATGGCCATAACTATACTATATTTAAGAAAAACATTGGACCCTCCATGAAATGCTGTGACTATCCGCTATAAAATACTCCATTTTATGTGTACTTGCATGCGCTTGTTACTGCTATTCAACAATTTCTTAACCAATTCACCACCGTTGGTTTTTATCTCAATTGGTGAAAATCTCGCCTTGAAATATGCGTTGTAAACCGTTTTTATTACATTGTGGATCTAATATTGTCATCTCAAACGTTTTATTACACTTCTTAATGGCCCATGCAGTAGCACTGTTTTATTGTGTATTCTCTCCACCCAATAGTGCTACAAAGACATGTTTGAGTGCAGACAGAAAATAAGATACATGCACAATATAAACTTATATTAAGATACATTAGGCCATTACATATGAATTTCCCCTTCAAACTAAAGGTCATTTAGTGAAATAAAACAGCTTTATGAAATCAAAACATTTTAATTCAAAAATATGTACCCTCATTTTCTGTTACACTCGTTTATTTATTCTTTTATATTTTTCCCGATGTATTATCAAATTTTCAATATCAGAATTAAAAAATTTAGGGTTCTGTAATAAATAATGTCAAAAAATTTGCATTTAAGAAAGTTGTCCAAATTTGTATGGAGATTGAAATCCGTTGGAGATGAGGCTGGCAAACAAGGTGGGTGTGGGAGGAATTTCGGAATCTAGCTTGTTTAGGTTTTTCCCTGCATGTCATGAAAGAAGGTTTGGCGTCGTGTAAGAGTTAACCAATACAGGTAGTTTTTGATTAGTAATTAATTTAATTCCCCAGCCATTATTTGAGTTTTGGACTTGGGAATCATTTTCAATTATTTTACCCTTAAGGAAGTAGTCCAACACAGATTGAAATCTGTTGGAGATAACTCTGGCGAACAAGGTGAACGTTGGTTGGCTTCGTAGTGTTACACTAGAAGAAATTTAAACACCAATTTAATTAGACACCAAAATTTAAAGCCTAACTGTAAGAACAATCCCCACACGATTCTCTGTTTTAACATCATCATTCATTGTTCTCTCTACCCAGATCTAGTCATCACCAAATACCATGATTTCCTTTTCCCACTGGCCTCACAAGTAGGGTAAACTATATTTCACATCCTTCTATAGTTATTAATGGCGACATTTCCTTACAGAGGCAGATACACCCAGTAAGGTTATCCCTAGTTCTTTCTAATACCATTATATACAATAAGCTTTTATGTTTATGATACAGGATTAATCTTGAACATGGGAGTCCCTTGTTGTTTAGTGGTGTAGTGCGTAGATAACAATCTGCTATGTCCGGGTTCGTAGCCCATTGGTTGGCCCAAGAATGGTTTAAAGGGAGTAAAAATTCCTTCTTTATGCTGTCCTTCGGAAGAGTGATAAAATGGGGATCCTCAGTGAGTACGGTTTCGGGTAAATATCTCTATCCTAAGGTATCTATGTAGGCAAAATATAGGACTCTCACAGCAGCATCATCCGACTGGCCAGAACAGCATTGGCTGGCATTAAATAAATAAAAAAGAAACCAACAAATAAGGAAACAGTGTATCACTTGTGGTTGAACTATGCAATTTATCTAAGAAAAAATGTAAACTTGTTATAATTGTAACCGAAATTTATTAAATATAATCATCAATCAAATCAAGGGAGTTGAGTGGATCACTAGTAGAGCGCTGAGTTGTTATGCAGAAGGTCCTGGGTTTAAATCCCGTTGCTGGCAAGACTTAGGCTCACCTATCATCTCTAAGTAAGTGAGTTCCCAAAATACGGGAGGGGGGGGGGGTGAATCTGGCAAATTAACTCCCTGCAAAACCGTTGCCAAAGAATCCCCCAGACCCTTAATGGATTGTAGTGGTACATATATATTTTTTATGAGCACTATATAATTCTGTCGTAAAATACAACAATATTCCACTGTTCCATACAATGAAAGTGGTTGGTCATCAATATCCCTCTAGAAATTATCGATGAAGTATTGCCCGAGCCAACAACTCCAATCTCGGTTGTAGATCTCCTTTACAAAATCTAATCAGAACTAGAGAAGGTAAAATAGAAAATCCACCGGCAGCTTGGATCGTATCAATTATTAATTGAGGTTTAACAACTAACTGAGGCAAAACCTATTTGAAATTCTAATTTCTTAGAGAAGGGGGCTCACTAACAAATCTCCCCCCCTCGGTTGGAAATAAGGATCCTCCCACAGTTACTACCCCTCCTCCTCCACCCCTGTGATGGGTACCGCAAGCCGTACTGATTGCTTGTTACATCTGCACACAAGGGGGTCTACACTAACTGGCTTAGCTCTGTCAACCGCTCCTGTCTCCGACCTAACTGCTTTGTAGGGCTTTGCTAGTTCTATATCAGTGGTCGGCATATCCTAACTAAGATCCCTGGATTATAAGTCCCTTAATGGACTTATACTTGGGAAGAAATTCGAATCCATGGATCCACATGGATCAATTATAGTCTGAATCATATACATTTTATGATTCGTAAATTGAAATTATATTCATCAGTCTGGTTTTCACATATACTGACACTGGAAAACAAATAATTATATCCATTTT
Source organism: Troilus luridus (assembly GCA_964056705.1). Classification (NCBI taxonomy): domain Eukaryota; kingdom Metazoa; phylum Arthropoda; class Insecta; order Hemiptera; family Pentatomidae; genus Troilus; species Troilus luridus. The sequence continues at coordinate 51,109,425 of OZ057414.1, forward strand.
CATGTTGTTTATTAATCAAAACATGGCTGCAAGTGCAAGTGCAATACAAAATATCAATAATTTAAATGAAATAATAATTAGTATAGTTTATACATTGTATTTGTGTTTACCTAAATTTTGTTTGTTTTTTAACCTTATTATCATTAAGTTCGGCAATTCTCGACCTATAAGTTTACCCTCTACCAAAAGTCACCAAACGTGGCTACAGAAATTTTCACTTAAAAAAATATCAAATGTTAAAATTTTGGAATGCAATTGCATGATTCTTAAGGTTTAGATCTCTACAACGTCTGAAACTCAAATGCAACGTTAAATAGTCCATCCTGATTTGTTAATAAAAAATCCTAAAACTGTTCATAGAAAAAGATAAGAAAAGAATTGTAGTTATTTGAAATGTATTTCCTCTAGGATTGTATCAATTATCACTAAGAATGGTACAGTTCAAATAATTGGACTTTAAGGTAAAAGATATATTACTTGAATTCTAACTCTTTTCTCGTTTATCTTAGCTAACCCAGGAGGGTAGCAGAGTGGTAGAGCGCCGAAGGTCCCTGGCTCAAATCCGGCTGTGGCTGATAATTTATTTAGTCTGTTAACAGCCGCTGATGGACACTTTGGGATTTGCAAACATCCTGGGGCTCACCCAGCGTCTTTAAATTGGGTACCCTTAATCGCGGGAAAACCTGGCGGGTGAGAGTGATCAACTGACTGGTGATGACAAATCACTTCCTCCCACAACCATTAATGGGTTGTAGTAGTACTGGTTTTTTTCTGCTTCTGTATATATATATTAAAGAATTATCTCTCCCTCCCATTTCAATAAAAAGGGGGGAAAAGGACAGGAGTCAGTTAGCTATTGCGAATAGCCGGTGAGTTAATGTGCTAAAGCGGACAGTATCCTCCCACACAGCCTTATCCCAGGATTACCAATTCGCCGGATGCGGGTCTAATATTTAACCCTTCCGGTTTTTTTGGTAGTTCTAATGAGTGAGTAACTTAGCCTCCTAGCGGCTATCTATCCTACCTGTCTCCGGGATTCTAGTTTGGGATTAGAACGGGTAAAAAATTGCTCTACCTTTTAAATTTATTAGTTTTGTCTTCTCGGTTGGCATTCCAAAATAAAAGTATTCTAAAACAGACTGATAAAAAAAGGTTTGCGGTGGGTGATGCGTGAATTAGATAGATTTATTCAATAGACAAAAAGGACTCTTGAATTATTTTGCACCATTTACAATGATTTAGAATTCGAATCCATGAATCCACATTGAAAGACCGACAAACAATCAATATATGCTATTTCTTTTTCATATAATATCAAAGGTCGAAAGCTGTTTAAGGTCAGAACATTTATAACTATGATACAATTGGATGATTCCAAATCTTTAGATCTCTCGATCTTTTTTAAAAGTTTAAACTAGTTAATTCATAAAAATGGGTAAAAATCGTAGATAGAGCTCATTGAAAAACAGCTAAAGTTCCTTTATTTAAATTTATTAGGTTTATCTTTTCTCTTGGCATTGCAACAGACTGACATACAAATTTTCTGGGGGGATATAATAATCCATCATGAGAACTATATTGATTCACGTAATTGGTAATAAACAAATAAAAAAATACTCTTGAATTATTTTTCATCATTAACTATAGTAATAGACATCTATAGTTATTTGCTTAGTGTAATAAATTTAGATACTCTTAAAAATAAATAAATAAACTTTTAAAGTTTATTAGATTTAGGTGATAAATAATTCTTCGAAGGTTTCATAGTTACCTGCTATTTACAGATATCGTAGAAGAAAATAGCACGCGATCTTTTACATTATTGGCTAATTGTATACATAGCTCAAATAAAAAAATTAACAATATATTACTTATTATAGCGAAATAAACTAGATATTTAACTCAAATAACCGGATTTTAAACATTTATTGATCCCAAAAAATTATTTCATTATAAAATCCATTATCTTAGGTGGTTTGAAAAGATACTTAACTAATCATATGAGAACTATCAGTGTGCGTCACGGTTAAAATTAATTATTATTTTATTTCATGCAAGGATTGATTAAACTTGAAAAATACGGTACAAAATAATTGAAAAGGTAGTATCAGAGTTATCAAAATTAAAATAATATTGGAAGTTAAAAAATAAAATAAATTAAAAAATAACAGAAATTTTCATTAAATGTTATATTACTGGGAGGAATTGCTATGGATATCAAAGCATGTATATTAATGTAACTATGTGAATTTATAAAATTAATTGATAACACTTACTGTGATTTATATTTAGTTATTTATGTTTTAGTCACTTTATTTAATTTCATCATATAAGAACGTAGTGGCTGGAGGCAGCGTGGTTGGCAGTATTAAGATTAATGAATTTCGGGTCTATATCATATGATATTATGTATTATTAAACATAATAAAATTATATTTTGTGTAAGTCAATCAATTAACCCTTTTACTTATAAAAATATTAGAAATTAACAATCCTTTTGTATACTCATTTATTACTCCCACTTACGACAAGCTGACAATCAGTGATATGTTAATAAACACATTTTCACAGTTTTTTTAAAATAATAGTTATATTTATCTATCCCATGGAGTTGTAATTATAATTAATGTTCTTCTCAAAATAAAAAATATATGAAAATCAAAATAAATGCTAGCTTTAATTTAGCCATATTTATTTTTTATCATCGTTAGATTATAATGATAATAAAACAAGAAATGTCTCGATAAGTGATACAAATAAATTGTTTGTGTTTATTTATCTCAAACGCTGATAAACAACATTGCGGAAACTCAAGCGTCTGAAAAGAGCAAAAAATATCACGCATTTTCAGACAAAATATTGCGAATCTAACAACAACAGTATCAAAAAGAAAGGGTGAATCAATTCCAAAACATTCAAATATATATAATTAGCCTCGCATCGATATTTCGAAATATAGTCCAGTTAATGGTTGTAGACGTGAGGTGTACCGTGTTTTGTTGGGAATAGCCATTGGCAGATTATTTTTTTTTTCTTGATGCTAAATGATAGGCTCAAGATTTTGTCAGGAATCTTTTATCCTTCCTCTTTTTTTTTTATATGCCAGTTTAAAGCTCTAAAATCTAGAAATAGATAGAAAGGAGAGAGAAGATGGTGTGACAGAGTGTGGATAGTTAAGAGTATAGTTAAAAGAATAGTCGCTATAGTTAAAAAAATATAATGTTAGCCCAGAGTTTATATTCAATCTAATCTAGTTAGTTCATATACGAAAGTATCTTTATGTATATATAAAGTTAATTTTTTCCATTTCACAATACATTTAATTCTTTCAAACAGTCATCACTGTTTGTTAAATCCACAATGTCATGAGGATGGTGACATATTAAATTATTTATTATATAGAATGGTTTAATATCAATAATTATATCAATGAACATAAACTATGGATTCAAGTCCGTTTTGAATGGATACTATATATATGCTTAAGACAATCCAATAAAAGTTTCAAACACCAAGACTTAAAATAATAAGTTCTGAAGTACCACTCTTCAGTTCAAGGACACGAGCTTTCCTAAGAGCTAGTTCTTCATTTATTAAAAAGCGTGAGTATTAATTTTTGTTCTTTACTTTCTTTCAGCGTTATGCCTTTGAAGAACGGTCCTGGTATACCACGAGACTATTTAATTATAGCTACCTACTCCAAGGTGAATGGGTTTAAACTTAACCTCTTTTTCCTCGAGGGTTAAATGGTTTAAGTGCTGCATTAACCAAGGCGCTTAATTTCTGCTTATCTTGAGAATTCCATTTCAGCGGCACCCTAAACAACTTTCTTCTCAGCTTAACTGTTGGCTATAAACTCTATTTTTTAATTTATTTATTGTCTCTAAGGATGGCTTGGGGTATAGGGAATGACGCTTATTTGTATTTTTTTTAATTTTAATTTGATTTAGGAGATTTAAATATATATAAAATGATATTTAATTGATTTAAAATATATATAAACAGACAATTCATATCTGCTTTAGTTTTTTTCCAGGCAGCTATTAAAAATATTATAATTGATACTAAAATTTATTAATCCAACTAACAATTATGTTCTATATAAATTGTTTAGTCGTATTTCATTTTGGTTGTGGTGTAATTTCGTTCTTGGTTACGTATACATTAAATTGCCTTTTATAAAACTTTTCCTTCCAAAACTCCCAAACTCTTTCTTCTTAGCTCATATATCTCCTTCAAACATTACACTATGTTTTCTATTGTTCAGACGTCCCCATCTTCTCTTTAGATACTTACTAAAAAACCACAGAAATATACGAATTACCCTTCGAAGACGAACCTCAGCAATATCTGCAAGAGTAGTCGTTAGCTCCTCCAACTTTTTTGTCACTTCTATGAGCCATGTATTATTTATGTTTAGCTTCTTAAAATAATGAATTAATTATTGTATTATATGAGTTAATGCATTAATTATTATATAAAATAGTGTATATATTTTACAGTTTGCTCAATGGATCTTGAAAGTCCTAGGGTCACGTGATTTTATCTTCGAGACATTTATTGCTTGAGGTAGCACAATTGATTTATTTGTTTTTGGATAAACAATTTATTATTTCTAATTAGAAAGCTTAATTTATTCATTATAAAATGTATGTATATCTATTTATGAAAATTATAGGAAAATAACTTTTTAAACTATGTATACTAAATTGATTAAATAATTGTGAAGTTAGCCGGTAGTAAATAATTGTGAAAAATTGGTCGCATGAATCAAAGTATGAAACAAATGTGGCAGAGTTGAAAGGATGAGCACTCCTGTAAAAAAAACAAAAAAAAACACGATTTTCTTTATCGATCTGTAGCGTTTGCTTTAAGATATTTAATTCATATAGAGTTATCCATTAGGCACAAAAACAATGTGTAATTCTTCTTCATATTCCTGAGCCGGACGTTGGCTATTGAAATGATGACCTTAATTTTGTTAGCAGCACTTGTAACGAGTTGGACAGTTCTAACACCAAAACAGGTTACATACCTAATTATGCATTATCAGCATATTAATTTTTCCCTGGATTATCAGCTGCAGTAGACCATATTTGTCATCTCGGTATTCTAATGTTCGCTTTTTTATGGTACATGCAATTTCTCGATCTTTTTAGACCTGACTTCTCTGTTATGTGATTGGTCCATGAAATTCAGTGGACTTGACTTTTTCGGAGGACGATACTTTTGTATCGAATATATTAATACGATCAACCAATATTTTTTTAAGGAAACATTTCCCTTTTCTCTTTTAACTTATTCCATTTTTTTATCGCTTTTTACAATCTATTAATGAGCACATTATAATTACAATGATGACCCTGACTAATGACAATGACCCCTGGAAGGGCGAGCCCTTGGCCGGTAGGACGTTCTGACCCGAGAGGACCCTGTCCTTAACAAGCTTCCGGCCAAGGGAGCAGTCCTCATCCAGCCGGACCTCAGTTTGCCGAACCAAACGGTGGCTTGGTTTTTTTGACCGCCCGAGCTGAATACTGATAACTCTTTCCTCGTAACGAGTTCCCATCTATAGGCATGAGCTCACCCTTTCTCGTTCCGGCATGTGCCGCTCAAGTCGGGAACTACTGGTATTATCCATTGTTTTGGATATCAGAACGTAATAATAATAAACCGCAAAGAAGCCTTTCTTTAACTCTTTAACATACAATGACATCTGGGGCATATCATTCATTTTCCATTGTAGACTTAAACATCTCTGAGACGTCATAAATGTCTCCGTTAGATGCCGTACAGTTCATTTTTCAATTATTTCATTGCCATGTCGATTGTGTTTCGTTAAAATATTAAAGGTAGTCTCACTTCTCACCTCTTCAACTGTAACTTTAGCGAAATCACACAATAAAATAAACAAAAATAATGTCGAAAGCTTTATTTAGTACAGCGATTCTCTGGCGAGATGAATGTCGTGTTACATATTTTCATTTAGTAAAAATTAGTCTTGTAACGTCTTTTAGCTGGATTTATTGGTTGAAATAAATTATGAATTTTAAATGCACCATGCTATTCATAAAAACGTTCACAGCTTTGATTATTCAAGTGATGCCAATATATGGCATATTATTTGTAAGACAACTGGTTAATATCGAAGAACAAAACCTTTGTCCTTTAGAGTTATGTATCAGGAAATAAGCTTTGAAGATAACGATAAAAGGCTTAGTGAACCCGGAGGCTCGTTCCCGATCCACCACCAATCTCTGATTACAAAGTTTCGCCCGCGGATTACAGCCCAAACCTAAATCCTCACCCTTAACGCAATCCTCCCACAGGCTTATTGACTTTTTAGGAATCCGTTCGTTACTAACCCCCACAACTTTACATGCCCTTCTCAGCATTGGCAAAGCTCTCATTTAAATTATAGCAGGAACCCTATTACAAAATTTCATGTTGTTCAATTAATGTTTTCTTCAGAGAACTATTGCTATACTGACCGACTGCTCCTAGCAATTCCCTAATTTTCGAAGATCTTAAAGCGTTGTACATCCTTTAAAGAGGCCTATTCTTTAAAAAAACCAGTACCACTACAAGCCTTGACGGATCTTGGATTCAGTACATGATTGAGGCTGTACTGTTTTTAAGACAACAGAAATGCAGGAAGGTGCCTGGATCACCCTCAACCGCCATGTTTTTCACCCTATTGATATTTTATAGACGCTGAGTGAGACTTAGGAGGTTCTGTAGATCAAGTAGGGTCCATTCGTGGATGATAACAGATTAAATAATATATCTACCACATTCAAATTTGAACCCAGTGCCTTCAGCACAGCAACTCAGCACTTAACTTACTATCCCACGACCTTGTAATTTTGAAATATAAGGCTATTAAAATTATAAGAATATTATATATAAGATTAACTTTCTTCTTATTTGTTAAGAAGATTATATATAAGAACAACTTAGTATATAATTATGAACAATTGTTTTTAGCCATATGACTAATTCTTTCAGAATGACAAAAATACACTAATATTTCATTTGTTTTGAGAAAATTTCTGGGAAAGTTTAAGTCACAGAAAAATATTGCACATTATCCATTTGCAATATAACTGATTAAAAAAGGAAATAGGGATAATCTTTGTGAAAATGGGTAATAAATGTTGCTTTAAATAACATCTGAAAACTACAAGGCGTTAGTATCTAAACAATATACAATTATCATTTATTTATTAGATGAGCCTCTAAATAATTAGAGAGGTGCATTTATCTTTTTTTGGCCCGATACTTTTATTCTTTTGCTGGATAATTCTTTAGACCATGTTCAGTTTCAGACTTCTTTGATCATTCCTCTTGGCAAACTTACAACTTACGAATTTTTAATTAGCACAACATCTGGTTTTATATATCTTTTGATGTAATTCCAGCCAATTTATGATCTTTTTAATTTTTAATCATTTTATTGAGTATGTTTTGGATTGAATATTAAAAAAAATTAAATTCGAGTGTTTATTTGGTAAGTCTTCCTTGGTTCATCCTGATGATGTGTCTATAAAATCTTAATATGCGTTTTCTGTGAATATATTAATACGATCATTTTATCAATATAACATTATTTCGAATGTTAAAAATAAATTTAAAATGAAGGGAGCGAAGTGATTTAGTGGTAGAGCGCTGAGTTGCCATGTCGATGGTTCTGAGTTCAAATCCCACAGCTGGCAAGTCTTTCATTTATTATTTTTAAACCAGAGATGGATCCTATGGGATCGGCGATCCTCCTATGGCTCACCCAGCCTCTAAAAAGTAGGTACCCAAAATAAGGGGGAAAATCTGGCAGTTGAGCGTGATCGTGGACAAATCACCTCCGTGCCCTACCGTTGTCCAAGAAACAGTACAGTCACTACTATGTACTGAACCCCAGAACCTCAACGGGTCGTAGTGGTACAGGAAAAAAATAATAAAAAAATAAAAGTAAAAGAGCTAAAAATAACAAAATGAACCCAATCACCAATAAAATAAAAGATTAGTGGTTACAGAAATATTGCATTGCTATTATCTAGGAACAGAACACGTGTCAGTGTTAAAACACTTAGAATAAGTACACGAGATTTAATGGTCCCTCATTTAATGGGAACAAATTTCCTAGATTATGCACTCTAAGATGGGTGTGCCTAATTAGGATAATAAGAGGTGTTACAATAACTAGTCTATTGCGTGTTCTCTGTGCGTGAGGAAGCCCAAAGCTCAGACAGTACGAATGATTGCTGCGATAGTATCGTGTCCCTTCGGTTATGCATCAACGCAGCGTCGTAACACGAACTTTGCTTACGATTACAGTAGTTTTAATAGCCCTCAGATCTTTATACCTGATGTTAATTGGTTAGTTTAAATGGCCTTGATATATTACTTTTCATATGTTTTATGGTAACAGCATTTTTTCTGTTCTTTTCTTTAATCGTTGTTATTTTCCTGCAGGCTATGAAATCACACCAATCTACAAGGATGTTCAGCACTTAAATTATTTTGAATCCAATTAGTATTTAGGCTTAGATGTTTCCCAAGAAATTAAAGGATGCAGGCAGTCAGGTTTAGATACATATGTTGGTTGATGTTGGAGTAGTCATTACGCATTTTCCGTCGTCGAGATCAAATATTGATGATGTTTTTGAGGATAATCATTTCCAGAACATGGTGAAGATCATTATTCTCGAATAAGTAGGAATCATAAATAGTAAATCATCGCTTTTGTTATGACCAGACTTTGTTTTGTCAGTTTCGCCTATTTTGTTTTTACTGGCTTTCTATTTCCTTTTATGTATTTTTGTATTGTCTGCTTGATTAAAACACAATATGTGAATTAGAAACACAATGCAGTAGAGATGTTACTTGTAATTTTATGAGATATATCAGACTTATAATTCTAAGCGTCGTATTAGACAACATTAATTGACTATACTTGCGAAAATAGTGAAAAATCCATCTCTGAAATTTAGGAGATCTGCACCTTTGAACCTGAACGCCAATAACTCAAATATGCAATAACTCATTCATCATAGTAAGAAAACATGGTTTATTAAAACTGAAGTTAAAGAGAAATAGTTCGATAAGTTAGTGTCACTATGGGAAAAGAGAATTTTCCGGTAATCAGAATAATCATCAAGAAATGATTAATATATATCAACAAGCATATATAATCTATACTTCGAAATGTTAGTTGGAACGTTGATTTCTTTATGGAATGATTACTGGATATACACATTTCCCATTTTTTATACTAAAGCTCACGATTCTTTTTAGTTTCGAGAATATTAAGAAGGAAATGAAGAAAAGCTAAAACTTGTTGTGCCTTAACCTCGAAGTGACAACCTGCGAAACCGATATCCAAAATAGTTTTAATTTCGAATTTATCATAGAAAAGACGATTTTCCTTGGAAACGACTATAATGACTTTTAGGATGTTGAATTTAAATGTCCATCTTCCAGCAGTATGATTATTAAAATACTTTTATTTCATCGTTTAACTCCTACACCAGCAATAATCAGAATTTTTTTAGGATACAGACCTGAACGTGAGCACATGGGGGCTGACTGTGTAAATGTGAAACCAATTTTCCGTTCAATTTCACGGTGAATTTATTTTAATAAAGGTCTAAGGGAGATGCTTTTTTTCTGACCTGACGAACGAGTGAGGTAGGATTATACATAGGGGATAAAACCCGACATGAAAATTTTTAATTCATTTGTCAGAGATCATTAATGATCATGAATTTCAAACGATAAATATTTCGAATAAAACTGAAATCCTTTATTTATTTTGAAGATATATAGAATATATATAGAACATGTACATTCCAAATGCTTTAACTACTTATGACTTAAGAAATGTTTTCATATCTTTCACAGCAAAGTTCCAACTCTTAGTCATTATGAATGAATAAACGTTCTTGAAAAAAAAAGATCTGAAGACAGAGAGGAGTTTAAGGGATGGTAATTAAAAGTAATCACCAGCTAGCTGTATTTACATTCGTTTACGATTAACAAAACAGTTGGAGGAATTACTCTGCCTCTTTCAGATTGTTTGAGAAAACACCAAAACAAAAGAAAATATTAGCGATAGTAGAATTACAAAACTTGTTTTTAAAGGAAATTATTTAATGTGACTAACACGGATATAATTATGCTCTTGTTTTAATGGAAAACTGTTTTTAAAAAAATTAATTTATTCCTTGAAATTTACAACTGTATTATAGCAATTGTAAGTAAATGACAATAATGATACAAACTGGCATGGACAAATACAAGTAGAGAAACTAGCCATTGGTAGTACTCAATAAATATAAAACTAAAATTGGATTTTAAAATTTAATATTGCTATTTTTAGACGCAGCTGCATAAAATTCCCTAGCCTTGGGGTCAAGTGGTCAGGGATTTTTTTGGACTGAGTTCTATTTTCTTCTTATCTTCTCTCTACATGTATTTAACTTTACAATTCTTGTTATGTTCTGATGATGCCTAAATTGGCGAAATATTGACATGTTGTATCTTTATTTTTGAGATTTAAGGCTTCATGTTTGGAATTTGTGTTCTCTCAGCCCCCCGGCATCTATCTCTTGTAAGTCTTCTCAACTTGCCAGTTGAAGGCTTGAAACTTGCCACTCCCAGTTTTGCAATATAGCTTGAATATAAAAACAATGGTATTTCGACTAGATTTCCGAGTTAACTGTGAAAAATTTTTATGCAGTGACTATTACAAAATAAGTCAGATCTATTAGTTAAACCCTTATTTTGTATTGTATGTAAGACCTAGAATATTTTTTGTCCAATCAGAACTTGACCCAGAGTAATTTTTATCAACCAAACTGTTAAAGACGGCTACGATCCTGAACCTACACAAATATGTGGCAGATAATTCTCAGTGTATAGATAATTTTAAGGAAATTACAAATTTTACTTCTACTGACCAATGATCACGTTAAAATAAACATATTCAGGTATATATTTCTTTTGCTATCATAATATTTTATATTATTTTGCTCATTATCGTCATCCAATAACACGCCCAACAACACATGCTATCCCCAAACCTCCGACCATAATACAACCTTATTGGGAGTTATTACCTTCAAATAGAACCTTGGCCCTAACGACTTCTAAATTAAGCTATTTATTACAGGTAAGGCCTTTATTGTGGCTCACCTCATTGCATCATAAATCCACCCCCGAGTTGCCATAATTTCAGGATTAGGTGAGGGTAATGAAACTTAATGAAGGTTTTAAAATTACGGGGGTAGGGAAGTGGGGGTAAAATATTAGTTTTCGTCTGCTCTCAGGGGGTCCCTTTTTTGTTATACACGATATTATATCACGGCCCTCAATTATTCTATGGATTCGGTAGATCATTATGAAAACGTCACATCTATGAACCCTTTGCTCTCATAAGAAAAGTTAAATTATAACCGGAACCAACGAAATACATAGCATACAACTTAGGATAGTTTTTATTAAGAAAACCTTAGATGTTTTTCTTTTATTATTTATTTTCCAAAATCGAGAGTAGAGAGGAGCTGAGTAGCTTAGTGTGTAGAAAAGTTGCCATGCTGTAGATTCTGGGTTCAAATCAGGCTGGATCAGATACACAATTTAATCTGCTAACAGCCATGGATGGATCCTGTCAGATCTACAGATCTACCTTCTGAGCGTTTCTCAGCCTCTATAAAATTAATCCCAGGAAAGCCTGTGGTAGAGCGGGATCTCAGAAAAACCATCTTCCTGAACAATGCCGTCCTATAAAGAATACAGTCTCTACCATGTGCTGAGCCCTTCATGGGTTGTTGTGGTATAGGTTTTTTTTTTTTAATTCATTTGACAATGCAAACTAGAATTTAATAACGTGCGTATCAAAGACTTTTTAAAATCTTCTTAAGACAGAATATTTAGACTTACAGTTATTCATTAAAACATGAAGTAGCTTACGCATTCCATCACACATTGCACATTATTAGCGAAGGCTGGCAATTACGAATGCTGTTTGAATTTAGGAAACTGCAGATCTAAAAAGCTGTTTTGTATAGCTGTTGAACCATTTTCTTAGGTTTTGTTCCCAGGAGGTTCGTCTCCTTCCTACGTTTATTCCATGAATTTACCATGTATTATCAGCCGCTATGAGTTACATTTATCTGCATGAATAATGTCACAGGTATTGTTGTTTCTGTTTCTGTATCGTAATCACCATTCATATTTTCTTCCGGATTTTCTGCATAACAGTCTCGTTAGTAACTCTATCCATCGAACTTATTATGTGAACTTTTCAGTACAAACAGACTTCAATAATATGTAGTATAGGTGTTTCTGTTATAAACTGACATAATTATTTAGATGGCGTTTGTTACTTGTCTTAGACGGGTTTATAATCCTAAGCAGCTAATAAAGATTTCAGAATACCTACGTAAACTCATACTATCACTATTGAAAATATTGGGAGGGTCTGAAGAAATTCGTGCCCCACTTGCCTTCTCCAGATTTTTTTAACTATATAATGTAATTAAATTGTATTGTAAGTTTAATCAAATAAATAATCTAAAAAACTCACTAATATTTAGTAAACATAAAAAATGTTTCTACGAGTATTTATCTTCCTTCATTCATATACAAGTGACTGGACAGAAATTAATATTACTATCAAATAATATTCGAGGTATAATAGTAATTTTATAAATAGCTTACTTTATTACTCTCAAGCATTTACTTTTATTCACAATGTCATTTTTAATATAAAATAATTCATATCGTCGCTGTCAAAACAATACCGCCTATCTACAACTTTTGGTGAAAATGAGTTAGTAACGGTAACGCATTCTACAAGTTAAATTACACAATATTAAAAAAAGTGTTCAAGGTTAAACGCAAGGCAGTGCAGTAATTAGCAATTGAAAGATAACTGATATACATAATATAATATAACATATGGTGCGGGTTTTTTCTCTCCTGTAAAATCGCCCAAAATGTACATAGTTGTTTTGAGAGCGACGATATGTTACGATTAAATCCCGGCGAATAAGTGGTTAGGTCGATTTTTCTCCTAAATGGGTTTTTTCGGGATATTTTCGTAGTGAATATACGCTGCCAAGCTTATTAACCGGGGCTGCAGAATATAATAAATAAATCAATCTGTTATTATAAAAAATTACAGAGGAGTAGAGTACACTATCTCTAAGTCAATATATGTATATATATTTTTTTTTACGATAAGTTTCAATCGGTTATTCTTAAAGAAAATGGCCCCCAACTCTTTATGAATATAGGTTTTTAGCTTAAAAATACATTTTTTTCTCATTAATAAAAGTACGCAATCAATCTACTTTGGCTTTGGAGAAGACGAATGGGCCCCTCCTGCTTATGAGATCTCAACTTGATTAAGTCCTTCCTGATCAATCTCTATAGCTCTTCGCTAATAGAACACGGGCACGCTACAAGAGGCTTGGGAGAAGAAATTTCTTCCGTCGCTACTTGGATTATAAAGTGTAAAATAATCTAATCAATTTACAATAATGAATCTTCTTAATCGACCCGGAAAAAAATAAAATAAAACCTCACTCAAAACTTGGGGCTTTACTTTACAGGGTAAATATAATAGAAACATATCGCTCCTTCAAAAGAACAATGTCATAATTAAGAAAAACTAATTTTTTTATAGAGACTTTTAACTTTCAATTGAATGTTTCATGCCTTGTAAAAATGAAACCAGAGGAGTTTAAAAACTATTAGTAAAGCAATGCATTTCTACTGTAACGATGATATTAAAATTCTTTTATTAAACCTAAGACAATTTTTAAAAGTTTGAAACTTTTTTTTATTTTAACTTATTTCATTATTCCCATAATACTTCAAGGTCAAACATAATACATGTCAAATTGAGACTTCTTTTTTCACAGAACGGCCTTAGAGACCACGCGGACACATCATTATTTTCACTTCTTTTCATACCCCTTCACTCCATCCTACTTTCTTTCCACCTTTTCCTCATTCTTTCCGATTGTTCTTTCCTTCTTTCCTCGGCCTTTCCTCGGACACTATTCCTTTTCTCGCATCTCTCTTTTCCACAAGGACCTTAATTTATTTTAGTCTCTTCCCACAATCATTCCTATCGAAACAGTGTTGGAATGTTATTTTCAATCTCTCAGTTTCTTCCTTCACATGTTTGATGTATTCCGCAGCATTCTTGTATCCTCTCATTTTATAGAAGATTTCTCTCTTTGGGTGCATCCTCACCATACGTTTCGTTGAACCTTAATCTTCTTATTCTTATATCCGATTCCAAATCATTTACTTCTTTGTATATTACCTTATTAGGTCTCAACCTATAGCCTTCCTGTGTCTTCTTTGGGCCATAAATCCTTCTTAGTATTCTTCTCTCCACCCCTAACATTTTCCTAAGGCTATGGAGGGAAGCGGTTTCCATTCCGTACAGATTGACTTTATAAATATGACTTATAAAGAGAAAAGAAAAAAAAACATGTTGGAAATGGAATATTAGATATGTCGTTCCTGAATTAAAGCTTCAACCAATGCAATTAGCTACCGATGGCTTATCTCAAAAAATGCCAATTTTTGAGTTATATCGTTGGTCTCAGCGATAACCAATAAATTATTTTAATTAAATAAATTTAAAATAGGATAAATACTTGAGAATTCTTAACATAATATGGATTTATGTTAAAATAATATTTTGTGTTTGACTGCACCCACTGACCAATACAATCCATCATTAGAATTATCCAGTCAACTATTTTCTACTCAAATAATTTAATATGTTTGTCTCGTTATCCTTACCAGAATCTTTAGGATTCGGTACTCTTCTTATCCGATGAATCGGCAGTTTCTTGTGCCAAATACTTAAGCGTGTATTAAGACATGTAATCTTTGAAACAAACATATCGCACAAGTATTTATAAAGTCACATCAGTCAAAAACCCAAATTTTTGGAAAAACGTGACAAGCTATTAGTGACCTTGCATTACCATTAGGACATTAAGAGTGACACTAGTGCCTTACAGCAGAGAAGCTTTGAAGCTAAATTTGATACAGTTTTGATGAGTGATAGAGAGATATTAACTTCTTTCATTATCGTAATTCACTAAAGAAAAAACACCGATTTTTTAGTTGTGCCAGTTTAGAAATACTAATGCGATATGATTACTGACAGGAACAACTGGGGTTTCGTCTATTTAGTAAAAAAAAAAGACACGCTTTTGTAGCTATTCGAAATAAAAATTTTAAAAAATGATATCATTAAAGCAAAAAATAAAGACTGCGCGTTTATATCTAGCTGAAGTAAAATGTAGAAAATAAATAATATTTAAAACAAAAAAAAAACACACTTTTGTAGCTAGCTAAATTAAAAAGTGGAAAATGAATATTAATTAAAAATTAAACTAAAGAACAAGCTCTTATAGCTAGAAGAATTAAACAGGATAAAAAAAAATAGTTTAAAAAACGCTTAACTTGAAAACGAAACTAAAAATAAGAAAACAAAGTCCAATTAAATATAATTTTTTTCAATAAGCAATTATTTTTATTTGTACTTTGATATGAAGTAATAGGGACTGAATAACATTGTGTTTAAGAATCGAGACAAGCATATGACTACCGGCAGGATCAAACACCCCAGTTTCGTGTATCTTGCTATAAGAAAAACATCCTTTTGTGGAAAATGAATAATAGTTTAAAAAAAAACTAAATAACGTTTATACTCAGCCGAACTCAAAGGGAATAACTAAATAATAGTTTAAAAACTGAACCTAACTATACTGAGAAAAAAAACACGCTTCTGTAGCTAACCAAACTGCGAAGTATATAATTAATTAATATTAGTTTAACAAACCCTTGAGAAAACGCGTTTCTAGCCAGCCGCATGAAAAAGTTATTTATATATTTTTATAAAATAGGAAAGATAACTAAAAAGCAAAAGAAAATTTTCGATAAGTTTAAAATAAGAATAGATATATGAACGAAAAAGTCCTTTTATTGTAAAAAAAAAGGCGCGGGATGATCTAAAAGATATATTTATAATGACTCTAATTTCAGTGATTTCATTTAATAAAGTACTTACAACAATTATCATCAAAAACCTCAAGCTTTTTTACGATGAAATGATTTTTTTTGTTCATCGCTACATTCTTATTTTAAACTTTTTGGAAAATTGTTATACTTAGTGCTTTGTTATAAGAAAGTAAAAATCGTTAATCGATATGATTGATTTTACATTTATTTTGTCTTCTTAATGAGTATTTGTCGTTTAGTAATAGCAACGTTCTGTCCTTTAAGAGGCTATTTATCTAATTATTTTAATTGCTCTCTACCGAGGTGGGCCATAATCACTGCCCCAATTAGCTACCAGCTTCTTTTCCAGCCTCCTTGGTCTGTGTTTTTTTTTCTAGACGTGTTTTCTAAAGAAAAGTGTATTTTGCTGGTATCCCCACCCCGACCATTTAGGGTCTATTCTACCTGCTTACGTGACTTGGTTTTCGTAAACTTTTTTAAATTTATTTTTATAATAAATCCCGAGAACTATAGCATTACTATCATATATCAGGAGGTCGAATTAATATGATAATAGTATAAAATTTTTGAAATGCATTAAGATATCATAAGGTTTTGTAGTACGATATTTTCAAGAAATATACAATGCAATATTATTGGCTTTTTCTATATTTTTCAAGAAGCAATTATTTTTACTTCTACTTTGATATGAAGTTATAGAGACCGGACAACATTGCGTTGCAGAATCGTTAAACAGGACTCTTTAAGCTTCATAAAACGCAGGAGTGCAGAGAGGACAATGTTTATCAACGCTACAGTAAATAAATACAAGAGAGGAGAGAGAGGCGGACGTTACCCCAGTTAGTTTTAACGTGCCCTTGTGAGCGGGCAAATAGAGAAGAGCGGGTTGCCATCACAGCGGGAATAAATCCGATTTGAGAGGATATAAACAGAAAACCGAAAGGCCACGTCCTCGTCACAGCCTCCTCACAAAATCACCTCATTACTGGCTCTCGTTTGTCATCGGCTCACTATCGACCTGTCTCTTCATCATTCAATGTCTATCTCCCCCCTCTAACCCCTCTCTCGTCCCTCTCTCTCTCTCTTTCTCTCTATCTCTCTCTCTCTCTCTCACTCTCTCTCTCTCTCTCTCTCTCTCTCTCTCTCTCTCACACACACAGACAGACAGACAGACACGCACGCACGCACACACACACACACACACACACACACACACACACACACACACACACACACACACACACACACACACACACAAACAAACACATACACAAACTCCACTTCTCTATCTCACTCTCAATCTATTTCTCTTTCTCGTTCTCCCTCGCATGATCAAGCACTATACATTCATAATGGAATTTTATTGAATGACAGATCTCAATTACAATTACATTTTAATTAAAAACTCTTAATGCAATTGAATGTTAAGACATAACAACAAAACTGAAACAAGCACTTGGCTAACATATTGAAACATTATGGTTCTGTAGTTAAGCCTGAAAAACTTTATGCTAGTTGAAACCATTTAAGTTGAACACCAAAGAAACCACAGATGAACTACAAAAAATATACAGGATAATCATTTTAAAAAAAAAAAATCTCTAATATAAAAAAAAACAACTTCAAATTAACGAACGATGGAGATCGCTGCCCCATGAAGTTGTCCATAGAGAAAACGAATGAATAGTAGGTACAATGCGCAATATAAGAAGTGCCTTTTTCAGTCACATATCCAGATAACCAGAGACCAGATTAGTAAAAAAATATTCAACTACTTTTGGAAATATAAAACCAAGAGTAACAAGTTCAGAGAGGTCCATGATGATTTAAAAGAGTTAAATTTAACATTGCGACTAATTTCAGACGGAAAAGAGAAGATTCTGATGAGTAGGGACAGGCGACTTAAATTATATACGGTTGCACTGAAACAACGCACCATTACGGATTGAGAAAGGGCTGTCAGGTCTGAAAAATAAATAAGGAGACAAAAGAGGAGGACACAAAAGCATCACAGCTAATGTTTTAAGGTCTAAATGTACGTGTACTATAATGCACTCTAAAGGCTTCAATGTGGGTTGAAACTATAAAAATAAAACAATACTTTCTTAATTAATCCATCTTTTGATAGAAAGGCGTATTAACGTACATTTCCTTATTTCCCCAAAACATTGGTACATTGCCAGGTAGTCAGTCCTATTTTCTGCATCACTACTTTGTAAAAGGTACATCATTCGAAGATATGGTCTATTGTTAAGCTGAGATCCATAGGTAGTATTAGTACAGATTTTTTTACTAACACATTGAAGAGGATATGAAGGTTTTTACATTGGTGATTAGGTTTTATCATAGTGTATCAACCTTGTTGTTCGTGGATACCTTTTTATAATTACATGCGATGTAATGGAACACAACTGATCGCACACTTTTAATCAATCCGAAAGGAATAGAACGCTCCCGAGGCAGTTGGGTAGCGAGTGGACACCGAAGGAAGAGCGGAAACACAATTGTGACCATCGTGATTGGCAGCGGGTTCCCTAGCCCCAGTAGCTTCCTTCTCCGAGCCAATCCCGATAATAGAAACGGGGATTACCCGACAGATTTATTCCCCGCCGTCCCGGCACCTGCTTCTTAACCCACACTAATCACGAATTGTGGGGTCTTATCTCCCCTCAGGCAGCTCCCTCTGTCTTCCTAAGAGGGAATTGCCAATGAAGGTTTTTGGGTCAGTGGTAGGGACACGTGTAGCTCTTAAGCGTTCCATTAAACATTAAAACAATAAGTTGAATTAGGAAAGTTATTTCATTTTGTATATTCACCAATCTTGTAATCAAGTGAATAAATCAACATCAAATTTTAATCAATGGAATAAATTACGCCCTCATATATCTCACCCTACGAGTAATTACAAATAATAACAACATCAAAATCCGTGGATAATGGCAACAGACTTGGTAGGAGAAGAGTCTGTTAATGAAGTCTGCTACAACATCTTAGCAAATCTCAAATATAAGATTGTTATGCATCTTAGGATGGCCAATGTTGTTTCACCTTTATTTGAACAACGAATATCTTGTAATAAGGAGAGATCCATCTTTCATGACAAATGACACTAACGTTGCGAAATTTCTTTGAGAAATGTCCTAAGTACAGTAGTGTGGAAAGTGGCGTACGTCGGCAGTATCATTATTTTTTAATGAGTTTCAATTTTTTTATTTATTTTTTATATTTTCCACATTATTTTTTAATAAATCCCTTTACTGTTTCTGGACGCAACCGCCACATAGTAGGCCTCTTGGCTTCACTGAGGAAACAATTTCCTTTATCAGAGTTGTCATTTGGTCACTCATAGTACTTGGTTTATTCGCAATCAGAATATATCTACATTTTTACTCAGTTATAGTAAATATGTTTACGTATGTGTTAAACAGAGTTCTAGATGTTAGTTACAGAGCTCTCGGGCCCGAGTGCATGACTGAATGTTCCATTTATTATGTTAATAAAGGTGAAACGACGCAATGGAGTCTGGAGACCCTGAAGAGTGAACCCAACCTCTTTAAAGTGGATACCCTTAGTTAGGGGAAACCCCCTTATGGTGGACTAAAAAAAAATAATAAAACTGTACTACTGCTACCCATAAAGGGTCTTGGGTTCAGATTATGGTAGATACCGTACTGTTTCAAGATCGTGCAAGGGGATGATTTGTCCTCGATCGCCAACCGCTCAACCGCGCTAGGTAATTCCCTCTATTTGGGGAACACTCTTAATAGAGGTCGTGTAAAACCCAAGAGGTCTGCAGATCCAATAGTTAGCAGATTAAATAATTTATCTACTACAACCGAATTTAAAATCGGAACCCTCAATGTAACGAGTCAGCACTAACCTACTCCGGGGAATAAAATCAAATTTAAATAAAATACTGAATTAGATCTAATTTAAAATTTTACCTTTCTACTCCGTTCATTGCAATTGGTCGCTTAAAACGTGTAAATTGAAATTCTTCGAAGCAACCACGAGAGGATTGGATTCTGTTTAGGATCAATTAGAAGAATGGCTATCCCTAAAAGCCTCTAATGGGTTAACATGGAGTCGACATTACCCGGGATTACACGGAACGGTGTCCGATCTGGTCGCTCTTTGTTTAGCCCTACTAATTTCCTTGTCATCGCTTTGTATGTTAATTTCTTTTATTTTATTTTTTATATTAGACTTTCTAGGTACGCCTGATATATATATATATATATATATATATATATATATATAAAGGAACAAACAAGAAAATATGCAGAGGTTTTAGAGATTAACGATACATTAGCTAAGTTCGTACAGGAAACTGCCAATTTTTTCGTTTTCAGATAAAAACCTAAAGTATGCATAATATTTCATCAATACCGTTTCTTTATAGGAACAATTTATAAATAATTTACCTAATTTTAATGTCTGAAGGTGCAATTAATTAATAAATTAAATTTAAACGAGTATATAAGTTGATAAAAAGTAAAAGATACGAGTATTCTTTTAAATGCACTTCATATGCCGTTTGTAAAGCCGTCGTTTGTGTATATATTTATAGGCTCATCATTATCCTTGACATATTAGGCACTAAATAATGGCATTGGCACCGCAATGATTTTAGGTACAACCAAACAGTACAATTACTTTCCGTAAATTCCTATATCCTAAAGACTATTAAATATCTAGTACACGAGTTTTGTAAACGGTGCGGACGCTACCTTATGCAATATCTTTGATAATTTGAACTGCATGTTTGTTGATGCATCAAGCTGGAAAACCGCAATTCTGTCCTGTATATAAGAATAATAAGCTCAATAACAGCAATTTGATTTTATTCCGAAGCGGGAAAGCACAGTGAAGAGCGTGAGGTAGAGCGCCGAGTTGCTATGACGAAGGTTCCGGGTTGAATTCTTATCGGACCCTTCGGGATAAACAGACCCTCCTGGGGCTCACCCAGACGCTATAAAGTAGGTAACCTTAATTGGAGGAAAAAACTAAGCGGCTCAGAGAGATCTCAGACGAATCACTTCCTTGCACAAACAGAAAAAGTACAGTCTCCACTATGCAATGTACCCAAAACTTTTCATAGGTTGTGGTGGTATAGTTTTTTTTTTAGTTCCTGGAATCCATGCATAAAACTCACTTGGTTCTTCGGGTTCAACTCTGTCCAACTTCATCAGCAGATTTTCGGTCTGTAAAGTTACAATAAAATGGCGTGAAGAAGAGCAATACCCAGCGGAACCTCTCCCGTTGCTTAATTTGAATTATTATGATAGATCCGTTCTTTTTAGTCTTGAGTCATCAGGCATGAGATCGTTGCTACATTTGCAATCGTTAACTGTAATTTTACTAAATTTGTATGTTAATTTTCACTGTTGATAAAAAATATATTTTATAAAACTTTTCTTCAATATTGAGGAATTCAGAATTCACTCAACTAGGGCATCTTTTGCACCGTACTGCGAATACCTCGAAGGGCATAGTTCATATTCAATTTCCCTTAAGAGGAACACATGCTAGATGGAAGAGAAACAGGAACACCTGGGGCCTTCCATCCATAAGGATAGCCAATGTAAGGGCTCTGATAAATCTAGCGGGAACTAAATGGGAAAAAGAAGAGGGCTCCGCGAGCATCAATCGGCCCGCTTATGAATACAGATTCTTCTGAATAATCTATCAATAACGGATCGTGCAAATTGACGGGGGGCCTGGGGGAGTACATCAGGCGGCTAAGATTTATCCGGGCATGGAGCATGAGTAAGCAGATTACCTCGCCGGATATATTGCCCTCAAGATCTCCCCCCCCTTCCAGCTCCAGGCCGAGTACCTGGAAAACATCGTTTAGTCTCAAAGGGTACTTTATCATTCAATATTTCCTTATAGTCCCTTCTGGATTCGTCCTTTTCTCTAGGGAGCCCGATACGATCTGGAACCTTTGATGAATACATAAAGAGAAAAAAAGGCACAGAGATACGAAACTTCAAAAGTTGTTAATACAGTGAAAAAATAACGCCATGAGATATACCATTTCGAATTAAAAAAGCCTAATTCTTTCTCTGAAATAGATAAGTATATAATGAGGTGAGAATATATCTAATAACAAAATCTGAGATGGATGATGCCATCCTGGTATGCAAAGACTTTACTTTAAATTAATATTTAATAATTACATCTAAATGTAATTATGACTTAGTTAAGATGAAATAAGATTTAGTCCATTAGCAGCCGGAGATGGATCATATAGGATCCCTGCTGGGGCTCACCCAGCCTCTATAAAGTGGGCACCCAAAATAGGTGGGAAAAGTTAGCGTAAAACTAATTAAAAAGAATTTAAAAAATTACAGAACACTGTGAAATGGTCAATAAATTTAACAACAAAAAAGTTTAACTTAAAATATTTGTGCCAACGTTTCGGCCTAAATTTTATACAATAGTTAGAGTTATTTCTACTTTAGTTAGAGTTGGACTCTTCGTCCATCTGTCCTGATGGAACACTTAGGCCGAAACGTGAGCACAGGCAAATTAAACTATTTTTATTTTGTGTAATATTTATTGACTGCACCCCTCGACCTTTTCAAACTCTTTTAAGTTATATCTAGTAAACCATTTCTTCATCAACTAAAAATTGTTAGATTACTCGTTTCTATTCATATAGTTTAATCACAGGACGGCCTATAAGTATAATTGAATGTGTATGCCTTATTAAATTTAGCCTTTGATTGATTTCTTAGTTAAACGCGAAGGGTATATATCTAGGTCAATGCTTGTAACAAAAACAAAAAAAAAATCACATCGTTCATGATAAAAATTCTGCTCTCAATGATAAGGTATTGTACTGTTCAAATAAAACCCTATTAAGATGGGTATTCTTTGAAGGGATGGCCCTATACAGGGATTAGGTTTTGAACAGTCCATGAACATCATTATTTTTTAGTGATGGGAGATATTTGTGGGAGAAAGTTGATTGTGTACGCTTGTATAAATATATATATATATATATATATATATATATATATATATATATATATACTTATCTTGAATAAAGTGTAATGAATACCTACTGCTAATTAGAATTTTGATGTTTAATCGATAATTAAAGTGAAATCTTATTTTTTTAGCATTGATTAGTAAAGCCGGATGTACAAAATAGATTAAAAAAATAAAATCATTTGATATTCATCACCTAACAATAAAGCGTCAGGGAATTAAAAAAAAAAAATGGGAAAAATATATATTAGTTACAATAATTTTGTATGTATCAAAATATTAATAAAGCACTTTTACAAATGCCATTTTACATGTTATATAATCATCTTATCTATACTTCACAGACTAATTAGTTCAATTATATTGTTTTCAGTGGTAATACTTTAACAGGAGATAAATGAAATAATTATAACTGCTTTCTGACTTTTCTCTAAAAACTAAGAAGTCTATTCTATCATGTGTGTATCATAATGTATGCATTATGAATCTGTTTAAATTTTTTTTTATAACATAAGTTTTAATAACTGACATTTCCCATTAGTTTTCTGGACTACTACTAACTCCACCTTACATATATCATGGTTACAAATACATGAGCATTTCACATTCATACAGGAGAAATGTCCTACTTGAGTGAACGCCCCTTATTCTCAAAAAAATCTGCAATATCTTAAAGCCCATTAGAGTAGCTTCATTTTCTTAAAATAATATACTTTAGTTCTTAAAATATAATATTTTAGTTAAGTCAAAATTAATAAATGAACAAAAATAAATTTTCCAAAAATGTATTAACTAATAATTGAAAACATAATAATAACCTTTTTATACTCATTAATATTAATGTATATTTGGGTTTGATGACACTTATGATCGAAATGAACACGGGGACGTAATACAGTAACTGGAAGACTGAACAGTTCCGCGGGTCTTAGGCACCCGCATGTCTTTATTGTATTATAAGTATTTTTCTAAATTAATCCTTAGATTTTTATTCTTTTTTTTTTTTAATTATTCTTTGTCTCATTATATATGATCCTTAATTCTAAAGACTATGTAACAGTAATTATAAATATTTGGCTCAAGATAACGAAGTTCTAAAACCTTTTTGCATGTTCTTAACGTGCAAGTTGAGTTTATTACTTAAATGTTGCTTTATTTTATTACTCCCATAGTAAAATTAAATCAATTAAAGAATTAATATTATAGTAGTATTCGGGGCATAATAAAAATGAAATAAAATTCTGTGAACCATATAAATTATTGTTAAAATATTAATTAATAGGTTTAGTACGTTACAAAAAAACTACAAAAAGTCTTTTCTCGATTTAAAAAGAGTTAATTTTTAAGGAGTTAACCATTATTATGCTGAGTAAGCAAAATGTAATCGTTTTCTTCAATTTTAACCTCACATTTGTGTTTTCACAACCCTTTTTAAGTGTACAGAAAAAAAAATGTGTGTTCCATAATAATATATTTGGTTTTTCCTAATTGTTACATTAATGATTTACTTTAACATAATTTAATACCGTATTTTTACTACGCTAGGTATAATTTAAATGTTAAACGATATTTGTAGCCATTTATAAAATGACCTACTGGTCACGATTCTTAGATTAAATGACAAAATCCCGCTGATTAATATTGCTAACGATGCAGTGGTGTGTTAAAATTTTAATTATGCGTAACGCATTATGAAAATTGCATGAGCAAAATGATATTAACAAAATATACACGAATATATTAATTTTTTCCCCTGAAACCATATCCTGCATGACAATCTCATCGCAGTATCTGATGCATGAAAAGGCACAATTATTTCAGATGCTCGATTTGACATTATAGTAACTTTAAATACGTATCTATATTTATATTTTCACAGAAGGCTAAAGAATATTTTTGATATTTTTTTAACGAATTCGTCAAAACTCTTTTCATTCTGAGGATATAGCAATAAGTAATCATTCGATGGCATCGCATTCTTTTATTATTTATAATTTAATACTTTCGAGCCAAAGGGTTTGTTTAGTATTTTTGTAATAAATATCAATTCTGAGTTTGGATTGTCTTTTTTATTTTTAATCGAATAATATTCTTAAAGACAAATCAATGATAGATACCCTTTACAAAATAAGCCAAATATAGCAATTTATATAATTTCACTGATTATTTTAAAATGATAATAAGGGTAATCCTTATAAATTAAATTAAACTGTAAAGGAACAATATGAATATTAAATTTAAATGAATGACAATTATTAATATCATGTAGGTTAGGAAAAACTCACACAAAACAAATATCAATATTTATCATCAAATGCATTTATGTCTAATTTAATTATATATACTTCTCTTTTATTTTTTTGTTAATAGTTATAATTTTTAAATGTTTTTATTTGAAAAGAAAAGATATGACCCGGACCGCTACTCGAACTTTACCACGACGGTTACGTGGGAGACCCGGGTTCGAGTCCCGGTCCTGGCCATATCTTTTCTTTTCAAATAAAAACATATCTACTTTTCATTGTCTTTCAATTTATTCCTTAAAAATTTAATCATTACCTGATTTAATTTAGTTCAATTATATTTTCATTGAAAGTATATCTACATAAATATTTTTTAATTATTTCTGCATATTATTAAGACTTTTCTTCTCTTTTTATAAAATTGTATCAGGAGTTCATATCAATGGAAATTTTTTATTTTATTTATTTATTGATATTTACAACTGTATTACAATAATACATCAAGTAAATGGGCTATGCGATACATAATGACATGTGAAATGACAAGTAGAGAAACTACCCACGGGTAGTACTCAAAGCACAAGTAATGGAAATTTAAATGTACAAAATGCTAATTTCATCCTTCTCTAGCCATGTTTTACCCTACTTGCCGTGTTTTTCTTCTTATATAAATTTTTTCCTTACACTTTCGACGAAGACATCCCCATGTATATCCTTGTCAAAATCCATATGACTTTTTTCTACATAATCTCATCTTTGGAATGATTCGGAACTTCTGTAACTATTTCACAGCTTCTTCTTTTAAAGACTGCTTTTCCTAAAGTGTTTTTCTATTCAGTTTAAATAGGCAATATAATAAACAATACAGAAATTTAAATAGTCTATAAACAAAATTAACTAGGTAAAAAGAATTTAATAACGCACACACCAATAACTCAAATGAGACGAGTGATAAAAACATGCTACATGAGAAAATAGGGCAGGCTTCATGCAAACCAGCTAATACTCAATTACCTTCAACGATTTTAATGTTTAAGAACGATTTTTATATGTTGAGAATATTTTTTTACTGTTTTTATTTGTAGATTGTCTACTGTTAGTCATCACTGTCACATCCCATTATATAAGTCATAGCGAACTGTAATTTTGTTAAACTAAGTATATTTTTAAAACAACATTTCATCAACTTCATTACTTGATTTTACCAGCACATGGAATTTAAAATGGTGTTTATAATATGATCAAAATTAATTTTAGTTAAATCTCGGTTGATTTAATATCATATTTTTTTTTTCAGTTAGGAAATTTGAACCCTGTATTGATCTTCTCTCACAAAATAATCTCGGTGCGAAGGAGTCAGTTGCCTAATTAGTTAGAATATTTTTTTAAATCTCCTATTTATGAGAGCAGAATCGCTCAGTGGTAGAGCGCTGAGTTGCCATACCGAATCCCCTGCTGGCAAGTCTTTTAGTTAATCTGTTAGCGGGCGGAGATGGATTCTATAGGATCAAGGACCCTCCTGGGGCTCACCTAGCATCTATAAAGTGGGTACCCTAAATAAGAGGGGGAAATCTGACGTTTGAGCGTGATCTAGGACAAGTCACCTGTCTGCACAATTGTTTTCCAAGAAACACCGTCTCTACCATGGGTTGTAGTGGTACAGGTTTTTTTTCTTACTAACAAGCCTTCGTTTTTATGACTTTAACCGTAAAAATGAAGATTTGTTCTGTTCCGTTGGATTGTGAGGCAATATAGTCGTAAATATATACCTTGAAGACTAGTCGAATAGGAGAAGGTAGTAAGAACACTAAAGCACAAATGTAGACCCTCGGATCCGCATTAAGTGGGCAGACAAGAGCGGGAGAGGAATGGGAGGGGTGGAAGACAAGGAGCCGAGAGGGTGGTAGATAAGGGTGAGTTATAAATGGTCCAATGAGAGGAGACGTCGAAGGGGCTAAATAAGGTGAGGTGATAAGGAAAGGGTGAGGCGTGCCTCCTGATAGCGCGAAGCGGATGGATTGATTGCGGAAACGGACCACTGATAAACCGTCAACCAAAGAGTAAAAATACTATTTTCTACCGCTTCCTCTCTTCCAGCGGTCCATCTTCTACGGGAAAAGTTTTCTTGGAAAGGATCAGAAAAGAGAAAAAAAATATCTCAAAGAGTTAATTAGGGTAGCATCAGTGCTCTTTTAATAATCCTATACATAATTCCAATTAATGAAGTCTTTCTACTAACCAATTATTCATAAATAAAGTAATCGTAAGTAGGTCATAGGGAAGAAAAAATCAGGCATGGCTTCCGAAATTTTAGTATCTTTAGAGGCAAATATTGTTTTTATATCAAGAGAGTGATAGCGTAAAAGTGTTGCGTCACAAAGCTTAAGACTAAGTTGCTGGGTGTAGCAATGAACGAATTCCAAAAAAGTTAATAAAAACTGTGTTTAAGGGATATAGGTAAGAGATAGGTGGTATCTGCATCCAGCCTCGGTTTCGCTAAGTCTTATTACTATTTTCAAAATAGTGGTTTTTGGCGCGTTTCAGCGAACTTTGATTAATAAACTCAATCTTTTATTTTAAAGAAACTCAATATTTACTGAGAATAATAGTCATTTAAAGTCATTTTTGAGTAAAATATGTTAATCAACTAATTTTCTTCATGGTAGGTGTATATTTAACAGTATATCAAATAAAAATAACTCCATTTGCAGAAGCTTTGATTTTTTAATTAGAACAAAAGATCGATATTTGTTATAAACAGTAAGTGGAAGTAAAAAGCAGATAAATTTTCGAAACGAAATGGAAAGGGATGAACTAGAACATAAAAAATAGTACGTATAATCTACGTATCAACATTGTCAACGAAATTTATCCGAATTTTTTTTTTACAACTGTGGTCATATTATAAACAATATATTACCTATTATGTCCTTGTGAAAAGTAAATAACGAAGCCGATGAAATGCTATTCTACCAATACTTTATTCAACAAAACTACAGTTCCAGATGACTTATATAATGGGAACACCGACAGTAAAGACTGACAATTGACAATCTTCTCAATTCTAGAACTTATATACTGGTAAGAAATGTTGGAGGGATAAGGGAGAATAGACTTTATAAGATCCTGGAATTAGCATTGCCTTATTGGGTCTGTAATTATTTTTATATGATTTCTCAATAAAAAATAAATCTGATATTTTAGAATGACCTGTCATTTGGTAATTGTACTAAATCAAAATATTTTCGCTGAATAACATATTGCATTTGTCGAATATGAGGATTTCTTGTTGCAATTAAAAACTGAATGTTTCTGCCAACCGATTTACTGTTATTTTGTTTACATATTATATGAAATACAGCTACAATTTATTTTAGACCAGGTTTAGAAATATTTAATTGAGATTTTACTTATATAAATAAAATCAGTTGATTATTTACAATTTATTAAAAACCTGACTATACACGAATATTATTCTCGTTACAAATCAAATATTGAATTTTGTGGGATTGGATCAATTAGAAATTCATTAAAACGTCCCAGATAATACTCTCTTGATACAAATATAAAATTTGTCTAAAAATACTCAAGCTTCGGGATCCATTTCTGATTTCCAGGCCTTTTTCACCGACTACTGTGTACTGTTTTTTTTTTTAATTTGAATAAAGTTCATAGTCTATACTTTATTAGTTTTTAAAAATTAATATTTTAAAATTGAACTGAAATATTGTAGTTCAGTATACACCCTAATCTAGAATTAATCGTAGCTGTATATTTTGTAACAGCACCTCAATTTTTTTGTATAGCAGATTACTACAATTTGTCACACTAAAGGACAATTTGTATTCGCAATCTAGGAACACCAACTATTTCAAAACCACAATACGCCATAAATGCATTTAAAAAATATATACCACAAATGCTAGATAGTATTAAGCCTAAGTATTTTCGATTTCAACAATTAACAAATAATAGGTCAATCTATAGAATTATTAGTTAACTGTACTCCATTATATACTAACCCAATTAATTATTCATATCCAGTATCTGCTGATGATTTTAGTGAACGATAATGAGGATTATAGTGAAACGGATTTATTAATATTTTAAAAAATTATAATGGAAGCAGCGCTACTGGTATTATTAATATTAGAGAGGAAATACTAGGAGGTTCTAATCTTCATAAATATATTCCTTTATAGTGGAGTGGGCCTTCCAGGTCTTTTAGCGTAAGTTCCAATCAACCTAACTCTCAGCCTCCCCCAACCCAACCTCTTCGGCATTATCTTAAGTATATAGAGCATCGGCTATACCTTTATAGCTAGGGTGTTAGTTAATGAGCTGGGTGAATAAAAAAAAATGCTGGATATTTATACTTTATATAATGGCATGAAATTTCCTTATTATTATAGGCATAGTGCTCGTGACTTTTATTTTTACCGATTTAATTGGTTATTCAATTAATAAATTTTGATCTCATTTACTGGTTAAAGCATACACTAATCCATCTAACTGCTACAATATAAATTAGTATATTTTTGTACAACTATATAATATATTTTAAATAAATTATTACATGACTATGAAATAATTTATTATTTATGCTAATGTCATAGAAACTGCTATAATTTAGACGATCGACAATTTAATCTATATTTCAGTTGATTTAACTGGCTTAATTTTCCATTGAGATGTCCCTCTTTAGTTCAAATAATTCCTGAGATATATCTATATTTATGACATTTTCGATATCTATAGCAATATGTTAATGTCCTGTATACTTATTTTTATTCTGCTCTTCAGTGTTAAAAAAAAACAAAAAAACTACCATGCATAGCTAAGTGCCTATATAAGAATCTTTGTATTTTCATTTTATATGACTGTTAATGCAGAAATCATTTTTTTTTTTCCAATTCATTAGACTAGTCTGTTGCATTAAAGTTATGAATGGGGTGATATTTATCACATGCTAACTATTCGTTTTGAATCAATGATTGATTATATTTGAATCAAATGGATAGAAAATTAAAATTATGTGTTGCATATTATTCATTAACACATAATATTGAAATGAAATGGTAAAACCCTAAAAACAAAACTTTAAATTTTATAAAAATAACGAACTAGACAAGTTTTCTCCAAATCAGAAATAATCAATTGTCCTATGATTGACCAAGGCATTTGATAATATAGATTTTACAATAGGTATTTTTGATGACTCTTCTTAATGACAATATTTTTTTTTTTTTGTACACCTGATTTCTAGTATTGTAGAACAATGTAGTATTATGACTTCATTATAATTATTTTAGGCCTCTTTTTGAACTCTTGCTGGTTTTCATTTACATTATTAAAAATTGTTTAATTATTTAATACTGATTAGTTACGTTATTAATTAATTTATGACATAAAACTCTAAATTTATCTAGAGAAATATGGTTAATATTGGGTATATTTATTTTATATAGGTACAGTGAGTCCGTGTCAGCATGAAAAATAGGATTATATGTTTTTTACATTATACTGCAATGCTCAATAATAATGTAAACGGGATAATTATTTATAGTTTGCGAAGGCCATTTAATAAATCATAAATAACATATTTATGAATTTTAGACGTGTTTGCGATTTCCATGAAGAAATTACTTAAAACTAATTAAGATCTCATAAAATAAAATCAATTCTATACGAAATCTAACCAATAATTGTAAATATCTCAAGGTATTTTATATCAATCCTAAGTTTATGGTTTGTTCACTTTTTTCATCCCGTTTCAAATATCAGAATCCAGTTCTTTTTTTACCGTGATAAAGCTAAAACATATTCCTCTATTTTTACATTTTTTCGTACTCCCACTCACCGAGTTACTGGTTTCAAATCACTGATTATGGATAAACATTACAGCTCTTGGAGCTTTTCATTAAAAAAGGATCCCTAGGGATATCAAGTGTAACGATCTTCCAAAAATAATGATGCCTTCCTTTGATTACTGCTTTTCAGTCGGTAAATATTCCCAAGAACGGCGTCTACTATATAAATAAACCGGGTCATTTTCTCGGCTCAGTCGCAAAAATATTCTTTTTTCTCGTCTGCATTTAATTTAACGGAAAATTTAAGTAAAGATTAATAATTAAATCCAAATAAGTAAAACTCTAACGATATTAGGAAAAAGTAGTAAAAATAACATGTATTTACATATAATTTTATTCTGATTATGAATTACTTTTTTGTTGTTTTCAGTAAAAACATTCTTAATTTTTTTTTAAATTGTATTTATGCATTATTATTGTATTTAATGTTTAGTTATACTAATAATTAGTTTATGGTATTGTTCTCACAGGATATTCAGGGTCAAATCGGATAACTCCGAAGTTGTAAAAATTCACTTTTTCATATTTTTCCCAAGTTTAGTTAAGCAATGCTCTATGCTCCCGAAATTTCAAATTCAGTTAAGGACTAAGACCACGAGAAATGGCGCGACAAAATATCGTGTTAGACATAATTCCTTAGTTAAATTAATAGTGAGGATTACTGACAGAAGCGAAAACTCAAGACTTTGTAATAACTGTGCTGTTATTTTTTTAATTTCTAACTCAACTACAGTCTGAATTATTTAAATATCAAGTTTGTAAATTTAAATGATTAACATCAGTCTGGTGTTCACATATATTGACACTCCGAACAATAATTATATACATTTTTAAGTAGTTTATTTATTAATCAATACAAAATATCAAGAATTTAGTTGAAATAATAATTAGTTTATAGTTAAATTATTTATACCTTGTATTTGTATTTACATTAACTTTATTTTCATTTTTAACAATTTTATCATCGTTAAGTTCAACAATACATAGATCAGTTGTATTTCATAAAACAAGCAATTGGCTATTAAAAATAGAATATTTTAGGGGAAACGAAATGTTCAATCATTTAGGTTATTATTAGTATATATTACACAATTATTAAACGGCTTTTTACATAAATATAATTATTCCTATATCAATACAATTTTAACTTTTAAGCTAAAGTTGCTTAAAAGAAATTGTATGACTCATACACAGGCCACTAGGTGTCGCTAGTCTCGAGTATGTTGCTGGCGCTATCCCACAATTTTACACTCATCCCAAAATCGCTAAACGCGGCTAAAGAAGTTTTCACTTCAAAAGTAATATAATGTTATTATTAAGAAAAAGACCATTTTTGATTAGGTGTTTTAGGTTTATGAAGATAATAACTTTTCAGAATCGTAAAATTTATTGTTTTTACCATTCATTCCCAACCCTCCTTGAGACAGACTCTAAATAATGAAACGTCTTGAACAAACGACAAAAACAAATCATCATTAGAGATGTACAAACGAAATAACCCATTACATCCCATTGATGTTTCCCATCCACTTTGGGAAGTCATTACCAACATTAAAATCAGGATCCTATAAAAAAGAAAAGAAAAAAAAATTAATGGCGGACGAAGAGTTTGTTCGCCATTCTCCTTACCGGATCATTGAGAAGTGTTCCTGAAAGGGGGAAGGGATCGAGGGGGAAGAAGTAAATTTAAAAATAATTCTTAGTTGAGAAGGGTTGAGGGAAATGGAAGGAGAAAGGGTTGTCAATGGCATTAATGCTTTAATGTCTGGTCTAATCGTTCGTTTCTTTAATGGTCTTTTTCAGCCTATAATTACTTATTATGTTATGTACAGTCGTGAACAGAACGAGAAATTTCAATTAACAGGAAATAATTAAAATTGCAATTTTGGAGTTGACATTTTTTTTACAGAATCTTTGTTGCCCTTGATTGATTTCCGGAGAATGACTGACATGTACTGTTGAACCGGTAAAGTGATGAACAATCATATGACAGTTTCAATTTGTTATGATATTAGTAGTGGTAAACGTCAATATAGTAAATATTCTATTTAAAAATATATAATATACATGTAAATTTATTGGAGATTACTCATTAAGAAACGATTTTCGCATTTAGACCGCGGTATGTTCAGAAATATCGAACATTATTCACAGACTACCTTCTCGCAAAGCTCCTGGACACGACCTCATCACGATTCACATCCTAAAGCATCTTCCTAGAAAATCCATTCTATTCCTCATCTACATATATAATGCTATACTCCACACTACATATTTTCCTAACCTCTGGAAATTATCCGTCGTGAAAATGATACCTAAACCTAAAAAGAAACCGGAATACACTTCCTCTTACCGCCCTATCTCACTTTTACCATCAATGGGTAAAATCCTGGAAAAGCTCATCCTGAAACGATTGTACCCCATCCTAAATGCAAATCACATTATCCCAGATCACCAGTTTGGATTCAGAACATCCCACTCCACTATCCAGCAATGCCATCGTGTGGTGGATGTTGTTTCCTCAGCTTTGGAACGTGGATTGTATTGTCCAGCGGTCTTCCTTGATGTCGAACAGGCTTTCGACCGAGTCTGGCACCCCGGGTTGCTTTACAAACTCCGTAAATTCCTACCTCCTACATACTTCCTCAATATCCAATCCTATCTCTCCTACAGATCATTTACAGTAAATCATAATAATGTCTACTCACCCCTCTTTCCTCAATCTGCCGGCGTTCCTCAAGGCAGTATCCTCGGCCCCATTCTCTACACAGTTTATACAGCTGACATCCCAACTCATCCTAATATTATCCTCACCACGTATGCGGATGACACATGTCTATTATCTGTCAACACTGATCCAGTTATAGCATCCCGTACTCTTCAACCCCACATCACTGACCTTGAAAATTGGTGTCAAAACTGGAGGATTAAAATAAATTCTCACAAATCTCATCAAATCACCTTTACCCTCCGTCGTAAACCAGCGACTTCCGGCCCCCCTGTATCGTTTAATAACATCCCTCTAAGTCCTGTAGAACAGATCCGGTACTTAGGACTACACCTTGACAAACGCTTAACTTGGAATCCTCATACTAGACTGAAACGACAAGAAACAGCTCGCCGTTTCAGGCTGCTTCAACACTTACTAGACAAACGCTCTAAGCTCCCAATAAACTACAAAAGACTCATATACATGACCATTATACGACCTATTTGGACTTACGGAGTAAAGCTTTGGGGCTCCACTAAGCCATCGACTTCCTCTCGTATTCAATCCTTACAATCCAAAATCCGTCGGAAAATCCTTAATGCTCCTTACTTTGTTACAAACAAAGTAATCCATAATGACCTTAACGTCCCGTTTATTGCTGATTTGGCCCGAATCCGATATCTATCTTTTCATGACAAACTTCATTTCCACTCAAACCCACTAGTTTCAAACCTAGCAACCTCTTCAATTCCTGATAATCCTCCGAGGCGTCTGAAAAGAAGATGGCCTCGTGACCTTCTAAACTGGACTTTTTATTCGAGTACTACCACTGGGTAGTTTCTCTACTTGTCTTTTCATGTCAATGTATTCACTCATTATATTTACTAGATGTATTTTGTAAATTGTAATAAATAAATAAAAAAAAAGAAAAAAAGAAAGCCCGCGGTATGAAAATTTTATGAGGAGTGACTTTTTAATAAAGTCATATTTGAGTTATATCATGTTTGAATCTCATGTTGAAATTTCTACTATTTTTAGCTCATCTGGTTTAATTTTGACAATACATATAACTTTCAAATACCTTTATTGAAAAATGATGTTTATTTTAATTAAAGCATTGAAGGATGTGGAGTGTTCAAGGTCAAGAGCGGATAACTCCTAAACGTTTTTCGCTTGTTGAGTCCTGGAATTTTATGTTCATAACCTTGGGAAATAAGAAGGCGACACGCTGTATTTGGCAAAATTGCTTGAATTAATCAACGAAAAAATCAGATATTGAAACTTCGGAGCAACCGTCTTTTACACTGAACACTTAATATCATATTTTGTGAAATTAAATTATTTTTAACGACAATGTCAACGTTTATTAATTAATTCGTACTTGTTTATTTATTATTTTCTTATTTTTGTTGCGTTTGTTTAAAGCTAAGCAGATGTGTGGTTTTTTTTTTTTAACCTCAGAAGGAAAAATAGAGCATACACTGTGACTTATTCAGGTTTTAATAAGATAAAAAAAAGGATGTTTGGGAAGCTCAAACATTTTTTCTATGTAATAATGCATAATCTACTCTTATTTCGTAAAAGGAATAGAATTATGAATGAAAATTGAATAAAAACAAACGTTATGTTGTATTAAAATTAGAAACACGGTTTCACAATTTTATTTATACTTTATGTGTTAACGAAAAGTATATATATTTTACAAATATAAACATACATACTAATACACTTACACTACCATAGGACTACGTGGCCAACCAAGAACCACAGAGTTCATGGTTTTAGCCCTTTCTTTCTTTAATTTCTCCTTCATTCTGAATTTACTCTCTGAATAATTCAATAAAGTGATAATGACCAACATTTAATAACTAATTCGTATCTAATGAGTTGTTATAATAGGATGTAATTAGTTGGGGGTGCAGTCAAGAAAACACAGCAAAATAAGTGAAACTTATTGTATTTTATATGTGCCGACGTTTCGACCTACTGTGTAGGTCATCTTCAGGGCCAATAGGAGTGGCTGCTCGGTGCAGAAGGTAAATGACCCTGTCAGTAATCTGTTTTATACGTGAAAAATAAAAGATTTGTCCAAATATATCTCAAAATTAAGATAATATATCAACTTAGCTCTTTAATGGAAAGAAAAACACCTATTTGTTAATAGAGGGATGCATTTAAACAGAGAGGCTGTTATGGCTTGTTTCTTTAGAACCTAATAAGGAAAAAGGATGTGTATCCCAGTATTTGTTTTATTAGCTTTTATATAAAAGAAGAATGGTTGAATTGCTTGTTCATTTATTAATACTTTGTTTCATAAAAGAGATAGAATTATGGATGATAACTAAACAAAAGTTAAATAATGAGGAAAAATTACTAGGAAATTAAATAATTGACACCCTGCATGTTCTTTAAGTCTCATCTTACAGTGACTTCAAATAGCTTATCAACTTTAAAATACTTACAATATTATGTAGAATGTCAAGCACCTTATTCATCTATATATATATACATTAATACAAGGAGCATACATATGGGCTCAGTAATAGAGCGCTGAGCTGCCGTGCCAAAGGTTCTGGGTCCAAATCCTGCTCGCTGGAGATGGATACTGCCGCAAGACAAAGTGACCTCAACTACTCGAGGCTCAGCGTTGAGTTGTATCGCCGATGAAGAAGAAAAAAAAGAAGAAGAATTTTAAACACTAGAAATATTTTTCACTTATACAGAAGATAATAAGTATTGAGATTTGGCCATCAACCTATCGATCTATAATCACTGTTGTGCCGTTCCTCGTTCAATAATCGTTTTAACTACGAACATTTAAAACAAGGTGCAATACATAAAAATAAAATAAAATAAAATAATAAATTACCCAGATAATTAGCATGTTCTATGCCGATACAACTTACGAAGATTACTTTCGAGTGCCACTAAACCTTTGAGAGGTTTCCCTAAAAGGGTGGAAGTTCAATTCCAGCGAAAACTGCTGACTGGAGTAGGTGGTAGGAACTAGAAGGGTCGCTAGCCCATTAATAAAACCCTACATGGTTGCACAGATAGCCGCAGATTATTTAATTATCCCTTTACCGCCTGCTTTCAGCCTTCCCATTTCGGCCAAAATGTGCTTCTCTCTTTTTGGATACGTTGCCTGAAAGCAGAGCGGAATTGCTGAACATTTTCAATTTACTTATTGTTGACCAGAAAGACAATTAACAAGTTTTAATATTACTATTGTCGTCAATTAAATTGTTTTTCTATGAAAGAAGAGTCCAACCGATCTAGGCAAGTTTGTTATAGTGCTATTGAATATAATTATTTATTTAAAAGTTACTATAGATAAATGTTCATATCGAATTTATATATCCCGATATCAATCCTTTCATGTCAAACTTTATTCCCACTCTAACCTAAAAGTAAAGGACGACCTGTGGTCTTGTGGTTAACATAACAACCTACTAAGTCCACGATTGTGAGTTAGCAACCCGGTAAATGGCCCTAGGATTTTTTAAAGTGAAAAATCCATGGTTACGCCGTCCTGCCGTAGGGACATTAAACGGGGGTCCCGAGCCAATACGATGTCAAGTACTCGTTAAAAATCACTATCCCAATTAGGTGTTAGGATTAACGTCCCTTCCGAAGAACGGCACAACAAAGGATATTTTAC
The DNA here is from genome assembly GCA_964056705.1 of Troilus luridus. NCBI lineage: Eukaryota > Metazoa > Arthropoda > Insecta > Hemiptera > Pentatomidae > Troilus > Troilus luridus. Next base: position 51,146,961 of record OZ057414.1, read on the forward strand.
TCCCATTAAAAACCTAAAGACAACCTGTCGGGCTAGAAGGTTGTTATGCTAACAGCTTCTCCACAGTTTATGTGTATAATTTATGGCATTAGTAACATGCCTTCAATTTAATATTTAACTGAATCTGAACCCTCCATTTATGTCCTAGACTACAAGTCGTACTGTCACAATAATAATTGTATTTATTATTTTTGCCAACTGGCATTAACTTCATATAATTATTTTTTCAAACAAAACCACCCAGCGAACTTATAACAAACGATTCCGCTGGGAAAGGAGTGGGAGAGCTCCCATTGCCAAGACTTCTGGTCGGAAGTATCGCCCGTCTATATCAACAAGGCCATCTTTATATAGGTATTTTTTTTTCCAGTAGATCTAACTCATCGGGAATAGGAGGAGGGGGGCAGGTGTATCTGTTCCAGTATTAAATAACTTTAAGAGGAAGCTGTCAGGGGCAGGCTGTGGTAGCTGCCAAATAGCCGCCGCAGGGAAATCCTCCCTTATTTATCTCCAGGGGGACAAAAGAATTCCCGCCGTATGTTGGCAGAAGTTTCCATCCGCTTCGCTCAGCCGCTTTATACCGTCAATACGTATCTATCAATGCCCCTTTCAGAGCGGGCAGCTCGCAGTGTGATGATGGGAATGATTCCGAAAATAATGTGGCCCTTTTCTGTTTTCGTTTTTTCTATATCTATATCGTCAGGAATACTTTGATTAAATAGACATCAGATTTTTTAATTGCGTGGATGTTTCTCCCCAAAGTGGCTATATCTCTAAAATATTATAAAAACTAACCTATCTCCTTTTGTATGCCAATTCACTATACTTATACAATTTTTTAGCGGTAAAAAGCCTAGGAGTGAGTCATTTTTTTCTAAAAATATTAATATACTGTTATCAATACACATATGATATTTTTCAAAAGTAGTAATGATGAATATTCAAGGGGTACTCAACAGAAAAAAACTGTACCACTAGGACCCATAAAGAGTCTTGGGTTCCGTACATGGTAGAGATTATACTTTTTTTAGGACGGCAATTGTGAAGGGAGGTGATTTGTCCGAGATCAAGCTCAACAGCCTTGACAGATTTCTCCAAATTGAGGGTCTTTATAAAATCTGGGTGAGCCCCACAGGTGTCTGTCGATACCATTAGGTCCATCCGCGGCTGTTGACAGAAAAAATAATTTATCTTCAACAGCCGGATTTAAAACCGAGACCTTCGAAATAGCAATTCAGCGCTCTGCCATAGTTATATTCGTTTTATATACACGAAAATTTGGTAGTGAGAAGCCAAACAGTGACTTATATTTATCGATAAATTATGATCACCGATGAGTTTGTATATTATAGTATTTTACAATAAAACAGGATTTCAGGATAAAAATTTCAAAAATTGACTTTTTCATGTTTTTCTCTATTTTTTTAAAGCAATGCTTTATACTCTTTTTAAATCCAGGTTCAAAATCATGCCAAATCGAAAAATAGACCATGAGAAGTCATATGAAAAAGGTCGTGTTAGGCAATATTACATAACTACCTGAGACAATTTGTATAAATATTTCGTTAAAAAAAATTTTTTTTTTTAAATTTCAATGTTGCCCAATTTTCATCTTAAAAGCTTGATATCAATAATATAAGCATGATACATAACTGAATATTTAATTTTTTATCTATTATTTAACATAATTTTTATAGTGCAATATTTTATCGGCGTTGCCCAGCAAAGGGTCGGTAACTAATTTTTATTTAGCCTTATATTGTGCTTGATCGGTTAAATTATATGCATTTTTAAGAAATGGAGATTAAAAAAACCACTGCCCCCGGCTTCTTTAGGTCTTTACACAAAGTATTATAGTGTTTTTGAAAAAAAAAAAATGGAGTGCATGTTTTTATAACATAGAAAAAGCTATGATGGATTGAATTGGTCAGGGGATGCAGTCAATGATAAAAAGTAAAACTTAATTTTTATTGATCATGGCAACGTTTTGGCCTACGTTGTAGGCCATCTTCAGGGCAAATAGTGGGTGCGGTGACTTGTCACAACACTAAAACGGACTTTCAACTGGGGGGCACTCATGCAACCAAATTTAGGGAATTAATATTAGAGATATTGGGACATTTTTCAAAGGATAACTAGAAAAAAAAATCTATTGTTTAAGGGTAAAATCAGACTATACGAAACAATAGTGATACTGGTGGTACTATACAAGACGAAAACAATAATTTTTCCAAGTTGGAGAAATTGCTAAAAAATAAAAAAAAAATCCTAAGACATATCATCAGACCATGGAAAGTAGAACAAGAATACTAGACTAAAAAACACATAGAATTGAGGAAATTGAGAACTTGGTAACAGCAATAAGGAAAAAGAGATTACAATTTTCGGGCACATGAAAAGAGTATGAAAACAGATATGTAAGGTTCATCTCATTAAGATGAAAGAGGTTATAACAGGGCTTGGTTTTACGTATGGACAAGAATATTGAGGAATATTCTGGAAATAAATTAAGAATCTAAGAAGAGGAAAGAAGGAAAATATGAGTAGTTTGAATACGAGTGATTGAAAGGGATAAGTGTGAATATGGGCTAATTGGAAAGCTTGGGAATTGTACATACGCTGTCCATAGGCGGTCATTATCGGAACAATAATGATTTTTATGTTGTTTTTTTGTTTTTTAAAAATTATTTTATTGAATTGTACAACTATAATATATACATCTAGTACAAGGGCTATATTAATAAATAAATACATGAAAGGACATGTAGAGGCACTACCCACTGGCAGCACTCTAATTACATTTCTATAATAGAAGGTCCCAAGGCCATCTTCTCTTCAGACGCCTAGGAGGATTGTCCGGGATGGAATTGGATGCAAGGATGGAAACTGGTGGGTTTGGATGGGCCTGGAGTTTATTATGGAATGATAGGTATCTGGAATGGGCTAAGTCGGTAACATATGGAACATTAAGGTCATTATGGATGGTTTTATTTGTGACAAAATAAGGTAAACACTCCTCGGATTTCGCGAAGGATTTTGGATTGCAAGGATTGAATACGAGAGGAATTCGATGGTTTGGTGGAGCCCCATAGTTCAATTCCGTATGTCCATATAGGTCTTATAACAGTCAGACAGATGAAGGTGTTAGGATGGGTTGGAATGTCAGCTGTATATACTGTGTAAAGGATAGGACCGAGGATGCTACCTTGAGGAACACCAGCAGACTGGGAATAGCGGGACGAGTAGGAACCTTTATGACTTACTTTAAATGTTCTGCCAGTTAGAAAGGAGCGAATGATTAAAAAGTATGTAGGAGGAAGGAATTGTCGGACTTTGTAAAGGAGACTTGGTGCCAGACTCGATCAAAAGCCTGTTCTACATCGAGATAGGCTCCCGTGCAGTACAATCTACGCTTCAATACAGAGGAGACAACATCCACCACACGATGACATTGCTGGATCGTGGAGTGGGATGTTCGGAAACCAAACTGGTGGTCTGGGATTATGTGGTTACTATCTAGGATGAGATACAGACGTTTTAGTATGAGTTTTTCGAGGATCTTGCCCATTATGAGTAAGAGGGAGATAGGACAATAGGAGGATGGGAGTTTTTTAAGTTTTAACTTATTCGTTGCTCTTTGAGGCTATACTACATCTCGCTAATGCAGGTGAGAACAGATTCGTGTGCACAAACCCCTTCTGCGGAGCGTCTTCAGAACTTCGAATTTATAACGCTGCACCCTATCGTTCTTTTATTTCGGTTAATACGTCAGAACAGGCTGTGACGGAGAACCCGTTCTAAGGGAACCAACTTACTCAAATAACTAAGGTAAAACATTTACTAAAAAAATCGTATGTTTACTTTCTATTAGGATAATTTACGAATCAAATAGAAATATTATATGCCATAAAACATAACAGTCTACATAATATCAGAGCTGATTCTCAGAAATTTTTTTTATGGTTTGTTGAAAAATACCATTTTGTAGCTACTATTGGGATAACAGCATGCTATACTATAAATATACACGAATTTTTTGGAAAGGTCCTAGTTCAGAGGACAGTTTTAATCACGGGAAAATGTATAGTAAAACAAGTAATATTTATCTTATTATAATTAATTTTTGGCCATCATAATATTATTAAAAATCATGGCCTTTTTTTGGATCGTATAATCATAAATTTTCTATTGATTTGGCTACTATACAGAAACAAGGGGTAAGGTATACACTACCTGCAATGCTGAACCATTGTGAGGGTTTAGCCAGTCATAACGCCGCATGCAGTACCAACTTAATATTGCAGTTGTTAGAGAAGCATTATAAAACTATCAATATTCTTTTCAGCTCCCGAATTAAGGTATCATAATAGGACATTTCACAACGAAAGTGAACTTTTTGTTCATAGACAAAAATACATTCAACTTACAGCTTATTAACCCTCAAGTACTGACATAGTTTTCCTTACCATAGTACTGACACATGGTTACATTAAACAAGGTTGTCCTTATTTTCAAACGTATTAATATAAATAAAATAATACATATGTAATAATGTTATTTATCGTTATTACTTACACGAACCTTTTTGCATTTCCCACAACCAATGAATATATGAGATTTCATAAAATTCCAATTAACAAAAACAAATAAAAGCAATTCAGGAAATGGTAAAAATTAAAAACTACATGTTTTAAAACTAGCGTGGCTACAACAAAGAGGGAAATGCTTTATTTTCGTCAGCAGTGCTTTCCAACTACATTGGATTGCCATAACACACAGCATACTCATCAATCCATATTGGACATCCTGTCCATTACAATTTTAAATTTAAGAATATTCGTTTTACACATTCCTTATCATACCTGTTACATATTTCTCTCTTTCGTGCCATTGATCAAAATACATGGTTAAGAACTACAATACAAATTCTATTTCTTTTTAATTCCCTTTTTATTTTTTATACTTAATAACGAGAAAGCAAAGAAAATATATAACAATGGTGTGGGGTACCAGCTACTATATATATGATGGTGAATTATCCCCAGGGAGTCGAGTATAATATTTTCAGCGAGCACTGCCACATCCCTGCCACTGACACCCAGGTCATCGCGGAAGCACCATGCTCTTTTCGGAATCGTTCCGCGAGACCCAGACCAAAGGCTTCTCACGGTGAACTCTCTCCGAAGGTTTCGCGGAATTTCTCCTTTAGTAAAGGGATTAATTACAATATATTTAATTTTATTTAAATAAATTAAATAACTATTAATGAAACTAAAAATAAATTTAAAATCTCAGCATTTAACAATATCTCGAGCAATTGACATTCAGTGACTAGGAGTATTCAGAGAATTCATTTAACAGGTGAAATTTATAATAAAACCTCGGAACACAATTAAAAAATAAATATAACGTAATGTATAAATCCTAAAAGAATAAGATAAATAGTTTATATATCAATAACATTAATAAATGTAAAAGTATCATAGATTAGTTTTAACTAATAAATATAAAACGTTAAATAAAACCTCACTTGAAAAAAATCAAAGAATTCTGAAAAGTACTGAGGTTTGGTCCGCGGGGTCGTTGTTTATATTTTGGTAATAAACATTATTACCAACCTTCCACTTTCACATGCAATAAGGAGCTGACAAAATACAGGATCACAATTTTCAGGAAATGAGGTCCTAGGGACCAAGTCTCAGCACTTGGCGGTTATGAAAATTTTTGATTACTGGTATTTCGTTGTCTTCGACTGTTTTAGTCAACAAATGATTTTATTACTAAATCCAAGTTATAGTATTTTTTTTAAATAATTGCACAATCGAGATATAATATCCGTAAGTAATATCCGGTATATATAAGTAACACAGGACGGGCAAGAGTTATTTTAGCAAAAATAGGCTTGGATTGTGAATGATGGCTCCATGCTATTACATGCTAGCCAATCCATGGATGGGGCGAACTGAATATCTAGGGAATGGTCGTAAGATAAATATCGGCCCTACCACCGTACCTTAGTCTCATCAAATATATACTTTCATGTATTTACGTTCTTGATGTTTTCCATCGGTCCATATTAAACATTAGGTTGATTTTCATTCAAACATTTTTTAATATTCAAAATAATTTCAATTATCTAAGTGAAGATTTATATTAAATTGGATCGTGACCCTGTAATAATGATATCGGTATAAAGATTAGATGAAATCGCAATAATCGGGCTTAATGAACCGATATGAAATTGACTATTGGCAAACCCCTTATCGAATTTTCGGTGAAAAAACCCAGCGAATAAGGTTGGAATTTTTTTTAATAATGCCTGTTTCTTTAAACTCCACGATTTTAATTAATTTTAATTAAACAATGATGTTTATCAGTTTAGTATTAGATTTCCTTATTTACACATTCTGTTCAATTATTTTATTTTAATATTTAAGGAGTTATCATCTATATCTATTTGATAAAAATTAATAATTATCGTTTCTTCTTAAATATTCCAATATTGGTACGATTACATTCAATTCGTGTATATGGTGATATATGAGGGAGGGAGAGAGAGAATGAGAGAGAGGGAGAAAAAGAGAGTAGATGATTTCGATTTGAGGAAACTTTTATTTAGGGAAAAAGCAGAAAAAACATAGTATTTTTAAATTATTATTTTCTAGTTATTTATTTTCATTAGGTACAATAATGTTTTCAAGATCGACTTTCTTTTTCCACGAATCGATCAAAAAATGCCTTTAATTAAGCTAATATGCTATACACTACCCGCAACTCTGAACAGTCGTGTAGGTTTAACCGGTCTGAACGCCGTATATACAACGAAACATAATATTATCTGCAATAATATATTGTAATAATTTAAGTACATAGCTATATATTATTATGTATCAATAGGTATTGCTTATGCCGGAATTGTATTTTTTGAATCAAGTCTGTTAAATCTCAATTCAAATAAAAATTTACCAGTGAATTCAAGTTTCCCTAAAGTTAAAACTGATTTGATTAATTAATGTTGCTAAATTTTACAGTGCGTTATCCTGATTAATTTCAGACTTGCCCTCCATAATAGTATTATCGTTAAATCTATAAGTGCTAACTAGTATCATGTTTCTCCTAAATAATCGTTATAATTAGTTTATAGGAGCGGGGTAATACAGTATAGAGCGCTGAGTTGCGATGCCGAAGGTTCTCGGTTCAAATCCAGATGTGGCAGATAAATGTTTTAATCTGTTTATAGTCGTATTCTCATTAACGAAGCGACCCTTTGTCTTTGGAAGCTAATCGAAAATAAGGTAAAAAACAATAATCAGTTCCTTAGCTTAGAGCAAGCCATCCATTTGCAGATGAATTAGCATTACATCAAACTTATCTATTCTTCTTTTACTGGAAAAAAGTTGACTGGATAATTCTAATGATGGATTCACTTGGTCAGGGGGTGCAGTCAAAGATATTTCTGTTCTTCATACATAATTCTATTATAATTTTATCTTACTCTCTGTATTTCTTCACATTTCTATAATTTCTGTAATAATTAATTCTTCATTATTTTTTTAGTATATGTACCGCCGAAGCGAGTACGAATTCTTCCTTGGTACTGCAATGATTTATATAGTAAATTTCTGTTTCTTACATAACCCTGAAGATGTCCTATATCGTAAGCCGAAACGTTGGCACAATTAAAAAATAAGTTCTGCTTATTTTGTGTTATCTTAGAATGCACCCCCTGACCAATTTAATCAATCATTAGCTATTCTTCGTTTGTTTTTGTATACATTTGCACAGACCGAATAATCGGAGAACTGAGGATTATATACAAAACGTTATATATTCAGAGTGAATATAATACCGCCACGAAACTCATTTCAATGACAAAATGTCAATAGGGAGCACTAAACTGGGAAAGCGGAAGGAGAGGAAGCAGTGGAAGGGTTCCCACAACTAGAACGGAAAGAGTTCTGAAATTGGAATTCCAGTGACGGTGAGAAAATGAGAACCTGCGGAAATGCCTTATCGCCCATTCCCCCCCCCCCCGACCCCCTCCTATTTGCTATAACGGCGGTATTAACATCAATTTTACCACGGGCAACCTCAGCGAATGAAAATCACAAAGAAAACTTTTCACCATCCCCTGGAAATAACGTAACGATAATTCATATGTTGGAAATATAATAAAAATAACCGAAATTCGAAATATTTTTAAAATAAAAATAGAGGGGGGATATCTCAGTGGTAGAGCGTTAAGTTGCCGTGCCAAAAGTGCTAGGTTCAAATCCCGATGTTCGGAAAACTTATTAAATCTGTTAACAGCTAGGGATGGACCCTGTGGGCTCTATAAACCCATCTGGGGCTCACCCAGACTCTATAAAGTTGGTACCTTTGAGGAAATACATGGTGGCTGAGGGTGATCACGGAGAACCTATTACTCTTTAGCACGTGCTGAACCCAAGACCCTTGATGGGTTGTAGTGGTACAAATAGCTAAATAAAATCTTAATTATAAATATTACAAAAAAAATAAAAATAAAAATAAATGAAACAATGTCATCAATATTATTTTAGTTGAAACCACTAAATATGTAACTCCAGTGAATGAGTTGGCTTACCCGAATTTTGTCCAGAAAGATTGAGTCAGGCTTAGGAATATTATACAATGTCATTCTCATTGTAAATAAGTGGCTGAGTTAGGCCTAGGATTGAAATGGAGTTATTGGAATTATTGTAAGTTCGTTTCAAAATAGCATGTATAATAAATTTTATTCATGGAAACTGTATTATAACAATACAAAAAGTAAATGGCAGGATGCATAATTACATGAGTAAAGACAAGTAAAGGTATTACTCAAATATTAAAATATATAAAATGAAATAAGTAAGGAAAATATATGTTAAGAAAAATAAGAGAAAAATGGAGAAGATAACTGTATCAGATATTTTAAATGAATCTATCTTTTGAAAGAAATGTGATGATAGGGATGTTAATATGAAATATTAACATATTCAACCGACAATAGGTTTTTGCCAGTGAATATCACCCCTTCAAAAGGACAATATCATAACTAAAAACCTAATTTTTCAATATATTTTGTTGATTATTTCATGTGAGCTGAAAAAAATGGGTATTGGTAAAGCAAGTTATTCCTGTTATCAAAATTTAAAAAGATGGTATCAAAATTCTTTATGATTAGCCATCAGAAAAATATTATAAGCTTTTTTGATTTTAACTTGCGTAATTATTTCCCTAATACTTCAAGGTCAAATATTGTACAAATCAAAATGTGACTTAATTAAAAAAAAAAAAACATGTTGGAAAAAGCATGTCGTTCCTAAATTAAAAATTTTAACTGTTACAATTTCTACTGGAGGCTTAACTCAAGGCCAAATTTTGAGTAACGTTGTTCTTCTGAAGGATCGATGTTTGGTAGTATCATATGAAATGTCTCTTTTTATTATTTCTAAAATTCAAAATTGAATTAGTGGACTTCTATTGATAATCATCTTTATTTAGCAATATTTACTATCACTCCGATTGAACATTGTTTAGCATGCCGTAGTAAACGACCATGGAAACACGTAAGTTTCTAGTAATGTTTCGTTGAACTTAAAATGTCCAATTCGGTAAGTCAATAAGAAGTCGATCTATGTCGTTTTTTGGGAGGGGAAAGATATATGAATTCTATATCTTTTAGATCTCAAGGCTACGTGCGGTTCCAATATAAGGTCAAAGAACCCTGGAACTAAGATTGACAGGGCCTATGCCGGAAAATCCCGCGGTAAGGAAACAGAAGGGAAGCAATATTTCCTCCCAAGAGGGTGGCAAGGTTAAGGATTTAGGGATTTCCAAAAAGAGATTTATATTTATCTCGAAATCAGGAAGAAGGTTGAAAAATATATAGAGAGGGGTGCGCTAGTAGCCCCATAGGGGCCAACTTTGATCATGGAAAATGTGGCGATACATCAAAACTGGGGGAAAAACTGGTTAACGGATGGCACTATTGGGAGTTGGGGTATTAGCTTAATCATATAGGGTGTATTTATAGGATAGGAAGGATCTGCCTGAGTTTCTCTCCTAATAGTCTCCGAAAAGTGGGTTGAAGGAGCGAACTGCCTGGGGAGCCCTCTGGCGGGTGGAGCTCTAATTACAACGGGTTGCATTAGCTATGCCAAGTCTCATCCCACGGGGGGCCTAAGTTCCCCCTCCCCCTTGAGAGCGTGGTACCATTGTACGGAGGGTACGGGTGATCTGTCTTGCAAGTACCGCACTAATGTCATTACTCGTAGCATTTTCGTAAATCCGATTAGACGTATTATTTAATGAATTAATTTTATTGTTATTACTACAATAAAAATTATTTTAGACTTATGGGTAATACAATTTGCTTTGATCAACTTTACTTTAAATTTTATAATTCGATTGATACGAGTATAAGAATAATGATACTGCAAGACTAATAATGCTAAAACTTCGTTAAATAGTTATGCCATTCATACTAATAATAATAACTTACCACATCAATAACTTCGTTTTCCGTAATTTCGATTGTTGGTATTTTGAATTGTGCTTGTGCAGCCCAACATATGTATTGATTAATAAATAAACTAGTTGAAAATTTATATAATCATTGTTCGGAGTGCCAATATATGTGAAAAACAGGCTAATGTTGATAATTATAAATTACAAAATTTATATTATTCAAATTGCAGTTGATTTAGATATTTTTAAAAATACCTCAAAGCTATTCCAAAGTTTTGAATCTTCACTCCTATTGGCAGCACTCATGACTGCCTATTATTTTTTTCCTACACTTGAGTCTTGTGTTCAGTGCATGGTAGATACTTTATTATTTTTTGGAGATCGGTTGTTTAGGACGGCGATATGTAAGAGGTCAGACAAAACCACCAGGTATTCCCCTAAAGAGTACCCACTGGAACCAACTGAGCTGCACGCTCTACATATATTTAGTATGAAATAAATTGTATATAGTTATGTAAGTATTTAATAATCTGTTTACATTTAATATTCTTAAACCTACATTTTGTTTAGTTTAATTAATCTGTAGTTTCTATAAATACGATTTGATTTGGCTTCTTCATTGCTATTAATTATTGTCATAAAAATGTGCTGACATTATTAGAAACTAAAGACTTTTTTTGGGGGGGTTTTTACGTACAATTCAAGGGAACTATGAGAAAATTTTGCTTTTGCTAATATCACAGAATTACTTTTGAAAATACCTAAAGGTAAACAAAATAACTGTTAAAGTAATTTTAACTTAGGAAAAGGCTCCATCAACATGAAAGACATTATTTTTCTTTTCAAATCCTGCTGTTGTCTACATGGGATTAAAAAAGTAGGTAATTTTTTTACTAAATTGAGAATGTCTAGATTCATCTCATGATTATTGCGATCAACCACGAGATGATTGTCAACGCGACCAAGACGGATTCGAATCGTCGTCTCAGAAGATACGAATTTGCTAAGGGATTTAAGGAATTCTCAAACATCAAATAATCAGTACTCTATCTCTTCCGTTCTCATCCCATTTCCAAAAATCAACTCTTTAGCTTTTAATGATTATTCCAAAAACTTAAGCTAAAATGTTGCCATTATGTTTTCATTAATTAAAATATCCCTGCTAAGAACATTGTATGTGCTCGATTTCAAAATGAACGAAAAAAAAACCCTGCCTAGGATATGAGATGTTAATACTTCAGTAGCCTGGAATAGAGTGCCGAGTCTGCGAATAATTGCGTGATTCTATAAGTCACCAGAGACACACGCAAGCGGCTAAATGTAACTTTTCTGATTACTGTAAATTAGAACTTAAATTGTAATTAATGTAAATCTGAAAACTAAAACCGTTTTGAGTGAAATGTGTCTATTCATATATATTTCACCAGTTAATTAAAATAAGAAAAATATTCGCAATATCAAATTTACAACCTATCTTTGATTTTCTAATATTCAACAAATGACAATGGTGTAGTTTGTGTATTCGAGATATAAAATCATTTAAAAGTTCTGAAATATGTTTTTAATTTTTTTTTTCCTCTTGGAAAAATTATTAGTTGTTTGAATTAATGGGTACGAGTTATATATATTTTTTCTATATGTTTTACGAGCTTAGAACAGTTTTTGTGATGTTTGGATAAACATGCATATAGTTTATTCTAATGCATATATTTTTTTTTTTTACATTTTTTATTTTTAATATGAGCTTTGAAAAACTCAGGTGTTTGGATAAATGTTTATTAGTTATAGCTATCTATTTATTTTTTAAGAGGCTTTAAAAAATCTGTGGTATTTGAATAAATGGGTATATATTTTCTTCTATATTTTTACAAGGTTTGGAGTACTTGGATAATTTTATATTTTTGTAAATTATTTCTTAGGAGTCTTGAAAACATTTGTGGTGTGTGAATAAATGGGTATATAATACATTTTTGTACAAGCTTTGTAAAATGCTGCCTTGAATAGACAAATGTGTATAGGGTTATATATATATTTTTTAAATTGTCTTTTAGGAGCCTTAAAAAAATTCTTTGATGTTTAAATAAATAGGTATAAGTTGTATTTTCTCTATATTTTTAAAGTATTTTTTTTCACGAGTATTAAAAACTTCTGATATGTTTGTATAATTAGGCATGTTATAACGGACTTTATCTTCAAGAATGAGCTTTGCCGATCACTACAACAATGTTATCATTTAAATACGGGCACTGGTCCATTTTTTTTACTTTCCTCAATGATAAATCGTTAAGCTTTATTTTCTTACCATAACTACGAAGAGATTAATGTTTGAAAGTACTTTTCTCCGTAAGATGGAGCATTTGAACTAATTTGGTAAAATCGATAATTGGTAATCTCCTGCTACTCGAATACTTCATGAACTCCTTACTCATTGTAGTCACTTGTAAGGTCTGTTGGACGTTCCCAGATGGTACTAAAGGGCAACCTCTGTTTTCCCTAAGACGGACAAGGGCAGAGACCTCAAGTGGTAAGAGACAATAGAAGTCGTAACGAGGTCAAGAATTTCAATACATGGCAGGACCTCTCGCTAAAAGGCTTCTTTTCTTTTTTTTCTGTTTTTCCTTTTCTTTTTTTTTCCTGTTTCCAGGCCAAGGGTATCGAAGCGGGACGCTGAAATAGTGTAATGGCATTTCCAGGATTCCCTGAGAGTGGAGGAGGAGATTTATTGGTAGGGATCGGAAGACTTTGGGTAATAGCCAGGGTCCAGCGCTCTTACGATTTACCAACTCCACGGACTCCCTGCTCTTCTCCTCCGTAGCTTCTTTATTATCTCCCTATTATCTACGCTAATGCATCTGCTTTAGCCTCACCATTTGGTGGGTATTCAGGGTTCTTTCAATGCAACTGAGCTACAATTCCTTATTTACGGTCAATATTACATTTTTGATCTTGTTCTCAGCTCATCGATAAGATCAACACAATGCGAATACTCTTAAATATCGCTCATTCGAAAGAACAACATGATAACTCGAAAAACCCAATTTTTCAATAAAGGTATTTAAAAGTTATACATGAGTTAAACAATAAAAATTTTGTATGAGTGAAAAATAGTTGACTGAATAATTCTAAATTGGTCAGGGGGCACCGTCAAAGATAACACTAAATAAGCAGAACTTATGTTGTGTTATCTTTGACTGCTCCCCCTGACCAATTCAATTCATCAGTAACAATTTTGGTATAGGTAAAGGAAAGCATTCCTATTGTAATTGAATTATAATAAAAATGTTTTGTAACCATCAGAACATTTTTAAAAACTTCAAACTTTTTTATTTTAACTTATATCATTATTCAAATAAACAATAATCAAACTCAAAGTGTGACTTCATAGGAAAAAAAAAAGACTTTATGGAATATCAGATCAGTCGTTCCTTAATTAAAACCTTGAACCAACGCAATTGCTACTGAAGGCTTAGCTCAAAAATGACAAATTTAAAGTTAATTAAGGTTAATTAAATTAATTAAAAATAATACGAATAGTAATATCGGATCAATTCATGTGAAATATCTGTTTTTATTATTTCTCAAATTCAAGTGGAATTAGTGGACGTCTGTTGTTCATTGTGTTGAGGTTTACAAATGTAATGAAGATTACCTTGGATAACACAAAGTCGTAGAGATTCCCTGTACGATATTTATATTCACATCCTAAAGTGTCTTCCTCTTAAAGATACCAATCATCTTCCTTTGTAGATATGGATAAGAATAGACCTGGAAGTACTTGTGGGGTCTTACCGGGTTTTAATTTTTTTTTTTAATTTATTTATTGATATTTACAATTTATTTATTGTTTGTTTAATTAAACCAAATAGTAGAATTCAAGAAATAAAACTATAAATTCATAAGATAATTTATAAATAGATAATTTATAAATGAAATAAAATATATTTTATTCATAACATATTGTAATTACATAACATAAAGAGTAGTATCAACATAGCATAAAGAATAGTGCGTGTTGCAACTTGCAAATATACACGGCAAGTAAGAATACTAAATTGAAATTATATATATTACATATACATTGTATACACAAATTTAATAAAAATCATGACATTATCGTAAAATATTAAATAAGACTTAAAGAGGAAATGTTATAAATAAATAACGCAACCGGTCATTTTGACCGGTTCGGACTTATAGTGTTTAATAAAAATATGTTTATTCAAAATATTTAAGTGTTATCAAATTTTCAATTCCAAAACTGAATTTTATACGACTCATTTTAATTTTTTTTTTTAATTTATTTATTGATATTTACAACTGTATTATAATAATACATCAAGTAAATAGGAAATGTGATACATAATGACGTGTGTTAATGGAAAGTAGAGGAACTACCTGTGTTACTCGAATCACTAGTTCAACTAAGAAGGTCACGTGGCCATCTTCTTTTCAGACGCCTCGTAAGATTATCGGGAAGCTAGGTTTGAAACTAGAGGGTTTGAGTGGGAATTATGTTTGTTATGAAAGGATAGATAGCGGGTTCCGGCCAAATCAGCAACAAATGGGACATTAAGGTCGTTATGGATGACTTTATTCTTAACAAAATAAGGAGCGTTGAGGATTTTACGAAGGATTTTGGATTGTAGGGATTGGATACGAGAGGAATTCGATGGCAGATCCCCAAAGCTCTACTCCGTAAGTCCAAATAGGTCGTATGATGGTGATGTAGATGAGTCTTTTGTAATTAATTGGGAGCTTAGAGCGTTTGTCTAGGAAGTGTTGAAGTAGTCTGAAACGTCGAGCGGTTTCTTGTCTTTTCAGTCTAGTATGAGGATTCCAGGTTAATCGTTTGTCCAGTTGAAGTCCTAGGTAACGTATCTGCTCGACAGGGTTCAGTGGAATATTATTAAAGGATACTGAAGGGCAGAAAGTCATTGGTTTTACGACGTAAGGTAAAAGTGATTTGATGCGATTTTTGAGAATTTATTTTAATTCTCCAGTTTTGACACCATTCTTCAAGATCAGTGATATGGAATTGGAGGCTTTGGGATGCATTAACTGGATTAGTGTTGAATGATAATACACATGTATCATCAGCATACGTGGTAAGAATAGTATCAGGATGAGTTGGGATGTATAAAGGATTGGGCCAAGGATACTACCTTGAGGAACACCAGCAGATTGGGAGAAGATGGATGAAAGGACATTATTATGGTTTATGTATGGGGTAGGAATTTACGGAGTTTGTAGAGCAAGCCCAGATGATTTTAATTTTTAATTTTTTTATTTTATTTAATTTAATGATATTTACAACTATAATGGTATTATAACAAGTAAATGTGCTAAACTGTAGAATATGACATGAAAAACACTTGTGGAGAAAATAACCATCGGTAGCACTCCAATAAAGTTCTATAGTAGATGATCTCGTGACCATCTTCTTTTCAAACGCCTCGGAGGGTTATCAGGAATAGTACGGGAAGCAAGCTGAGAGACTAGCGGATTCAAGTGCGTATGTAGCTTGTCATGGAAGGATAGGTATCTAGTTTGGGCCAAATCAGAAACATATGGGATATTAAGATCATGATGGATGAGTTTGTTTGTGACATAATAAGGAGCATTGAGGATTTTACGAAAGATTTTGGATTGTAAGGTTTGAGGAACACCGGCAGACTGGGTGAAGAGGGAAGAGTAGGAAAAATTATTGTTTACTTTAAAGGTTCTATTGCTGAGGTAGGAACTGATAATAAGGAAGTAAGTAGAAGGTAAGGATTTACGAAGTTTGTACAGCAGTCCTGGATGCCAGACTCGATCAAAAGCCTGCTCTACATCGAGAAAAGCTCCCGTGCAGTACATTCCGCGCTCTAATGCGGATGAGACAACGTCCACCACACGATGGCATTTCTGGATGGTGGAGTGTGATGTTCGGAAACCAAATTAGTGATCTGGGATTATTTGATTGGATTCTATGATAGGATGAAGACGTTTCAGAATGAGTTTTTCAAGTATTTTCCCCATTATGGGCAAGAGAGATACAGGACGGTAAGAAGATGGGAGTTCTGGTGGTTTTTTAGGTTTTGGAATAATCTTAACTATGGATAATATCTAACTATGGAAAGTATGTGGTGCGGAGTACGGCATTGTATATATATGTAAGGAGTAGGATCGCTTTCCGAGGAAGGCGTTTTAGAATCTGAGATGTGATTAGGGATTTTAAATTTAAATTTATTTTTTTTCTATTGAGTCGTATAAAATTCAGTTTTGGAATTGAAAATTTGATAACACTTAAATATTTTGAATAAACATATTTTTATTAAACACTATAAGTACGAACCGGTCAAAAATAAGTTAATATTTTACGATAATGTCATGATTTTTATTAAATTTGTGTATACAATGTATATGTAATATATAAAATTTCAATTTAGTATTCTTACTTGCCGTGTATATTTGCAAGTTGCAACACGCACTACTCTTTATGCTATGTTGATACTACTCTGTATGTTATGTAATTACAATATTTGTATAAAATATATTTTATTTCATTTATAATTAAATTATCTTATGAATTTATAGTTTTATTTCTTGAATTCTGCTATTTTGTTTAATTAAACAAACAAAATGGTCATTTTGATCGGCTGGTAGAAATGGGTAAATCTTCGTAGTTCTAGTGTTAATAAAGGTGTTTTGCTATTAAAAAAAACGGACATTTCATATGAAACGACCTAATATTTTTTGCTATTCCGTTCAATTCAATTTTCCTTCATTGCTCATTTAAATATTTATATAGATCTCAGAGAACAACAATTATTCTCATAACTGGGTGTATAATGATTGCGGACTAATAAATGTTGTAGCAAACTGCATTGCGATCTCGCAATTACTTCAGCCTTTGCCAACAGTAAAAAAACAGCTTGACTAAGTTCCTGTTTATTCAAACTTAACTGCCACTAGTCTTGTATTATTTAGTACAAATTGTCACACTATTCAATTGGAACAACAAAAATAAAACAGTAATTACAGAAATATATATTATTAACAGCTCATTATTTCCGTTGAATAGGTAACCCATGGGGCCATTCACTTCGTTCAAATATTGGGTTACAATTAATGAATCGTTAGTTCCTTGAGCATGAGACAAATAAAACAAATTTTTACAATATGGTTATTATAAAAATAAACTCCAACGCTCAAAATATTATGCATTTCTATTTCGAAGTAATTTATTTACTTTGAAAAAATTTCTCTTAATTTTTTGGATTTATTTTTTTCAAAAAATGAAAATTGGAAGTCAGGTTGAGTCCTTAAGGCAGAACTTCAATGTTCATATAATATTGCTAAAGCAAAGCATTCCTGTTGTAATGATGGTATTGAAATTATTTTATTAACCACTAGACAAATTTGAAAAGCTTGAAACTTTTTTAATTTTAACCTATATCATTATTCCTATAAAACTTCCAATTCAAACATGATCCAATTCGAACTATGATTATTAAAAGAAATATGTTGGAAATGTAATATCAGATATGTTGTTCCTGAATTAAAAATTTTCAACCAATGCAATTGCCACTGAATGGTTAATTCCACAAATTCAATTTTTTAGGAACGATATAATAATTCATTTACTATCTTTTTTATGCACATTTGCTTAATCATCTTTAATATCAACTGGGATGAAAACTCAGAGTGAACCTTTGGCATAAATTAAAAACCTTATAACCCGTGAAGGATCTGGTACATGGTATCTCAGTACATGGTAGAGACTGTACTGTTCCTTTTACAACGGCTGTGCAGGGAGGTGATCCGTCTTTGCCATACTTTGCTCACTTTATTATCTTTATTTGTAATTCATTTCTGGCTGTAATCTACGCTCAGCCATCTTCTTCAAAGTTGCATTCACTACGGTCCACTATATCTTATTCAAACGCTAATTCAAATCATTTTTGACGCATCAAAAAGGGGCTGGCAAAACGTGAGTGAGAATATATCCAGATACACCCCCCCCCCCTTAGCCTGGAGGAAGGTGGGTGGAGGACGGTTATGCTAAGTGGTGTTAGCATGAAGTGGTGAATAGATGTCACTAATGTTCCCTACTAATTGTCTCGCCCACTTAAGAAGGGCACAAAGCAATTTGAAGGGGCCTTTTTCATTTCGAAATGAAAAGGTCCGACAAATGGTATACATTAATTTTTTAAGCTACACGGACAAAGGAGTAAATACTGAAGGACCTGAAATAACTTCGTTGAGGTCTCCTATTTTAGGATTATTTAAAAAATAAATATATAACGTTTTAAAGTTGAAATTTAAAAATAGTAAATACAATATCTTAACGTTGATTTAGAAATAAAAAACATAAAACAATGAGTCATCTATTGTGCTTTGGTTAGTATAACAATATCACTATAGACTATTTCTAAGATCACAGGTTCACAGCCCAACAGGTGGCTTTACTATTTCTTAGAGGAATAAAACATTCTTAGATTGCCGTCCTTCGGATGGGATATAAAATGGAAGCCCCGAGTTCCGTTCGTTAAAGAACCCTGTACTATTTATAACTGGATCGAAAAAAAAATAGTACTTCCACTATAGCATCAGCTGTTTAAAAAAGTAGTTTCAAACGAAATTTTAATAATTTTTGTACTTAAAATAACTTTATTATGAACCTTTTGAACCTAGTGATAATAAATAAAGATTGGATAGTATATTTTTACACGAATGGAATAATTAATAACATCAAAATCACGTGTTAATGAAGTAAAAATTGTAAGATTAATTTGAAATAAGGATATATCTGATTTACGATTAGATCCTATAACATTAAAAAAAAGAAATTATATTTAATAAAATAAACTTTTAGTTAAGAGAAGCTCTGGGCGACTTTGTGGACGCTTTAATAAGTTGTTTATCCTATAATAAACTTAGTATTTTTGCAAATCATAAATAAGAAGAATTTAGCACTTTCAATCATTAATTAAATCTATCTTGAACTTAGTATTTTTTTAATACTTACTCTAAATAGCTGGTGGTACTGATATTGATGACCACATTTTAATAATATGAAGAATATTCCAAATTGTTATTACCAGAGATATTTTTAGACGATATAGACGATATGATTGTTATATTGGATCGTAAAAAAATTTCAGACCAAGGGGTTACAGCCAATATTTGCTTGTTTCCTTTAATGCCACTTTATGCTGCTATGGCTAATCTGCAGATCCTGCAACGGGAGTCCTTGATTTTGCCAATCCAGGTATAACCAGGATGGGGGAATATTAACTTCTCACAGGCTTGGGCCCCCCATTTTCATTCTCCCTAAGGACGGCATATCCAAGATTTTTTACTCCCATTAAAAAATCCAAGGCTCACCTACCAGCCTTCAAACCTGTGATCTTAAGTATATTAGTTCGCTTTTCTTTTCACGAAACCACAGGTGGTTAATGAATTTCACTTATTTATTTTGCACCAATGTTTCGACCTTTAGGCTATCATCAGGGCTTAGGGATTTGGAGTCTTAGCAACTAGCTTAATTCTTAGAGACAATAAAAACAAACCTGTAGAGACAGGACTTCCCCTGATCCCATATGTACTCAAACCAATCATCCGCTATTTCTGTGTAAAAAAAAGAGAAAAGAAGCAATCCTGAGCGGACAGACGCTAAGCCAAATCCCAGCTAACCCAGTAGATCTTCCCTGCGGTCCTGATTGAGTAGAGTGACGTGAAAGGAGCCCTACGGAGGTGTGTGTAGGGCGCGGCCTGTGTTTGTAGCCTTTGTGGAGAAGTGAATAGTGTGGTCAGGGCCCGCTCCCTCCGTCAACAGCGACCCTTCAGCCCTTTCATTGCTCCTCCCTCCGGAGGAAACACAATTTTCCAGCTCCGGCCCCGGCTGTATCAACCCGTCCTCTGGAATAGGGAGTTAAATTGCACTCCATTGTGTCCCTCATCCGTATTAAATCCACGTCAGGGAAAATTTCTTTCGATTCGGAGAAATCATGTTGCGATTACCAAATAGTACCGTGTGTGGACTGAAAGGGGAATATCAATACAATAGAAGGGTACATATATATATATATATATATATATATATATATATATATATATATATATATATGTGTGTGTTTATATATATTATAGTTTATACATAGGCAGGCTTTGTAGGAGTAATAATGTAACCTACACCTACTACTAGTGTACAAACTTTCTGTAACATATTCAGTATTTTGTTTTATCTTTTCAATTTTCACAACATTACATTCCAAGAGTCTAAAGAAGAAGAATTAAATTAGTATATTCAAGAGTTTTTTTCGTAATGTATTTTTGTATTAATTTTTGTTATTTGATACTGACTCTATGTTTTGTTTGATAAAGTTTTAAACATTTTTATGTTTAAATTGAGATTAACTAACGCTGGACTCCTGAATACCGTCTCTAATCTGTTAATATCAATGATGAGTAATTTGGCATCGTTTATTTAATTTATGCCTGAATTTCATGAAATATTGAAGGGTAAGTAACTAGAGAATTGATTTATTAATATGAGTATTTGTTTAAACCAAAATGTTTTAATGATTATTAAAGATACTAAAAATTTTGAACTAAGGATCAATTCAGTAAATAGACCACACATTGTTCAAAAATATGCAGGTGCCTTTGGATTAATGCCTATTAAGCCCTATCTAAAACATGCTTTAATAATTAAAGGACTAACTTTAGTTAATAAAGGAAACCATGTTGAACAGTTTACTATTGTCTTGATAAAAATCTGAGACCCCCAGCTATAAAAAAGTTTGTGAATAATTATTTAATGTTTTTTTATGCCAGATCAGCATTTACCTTTGTCCTGGTGTAGGGCATTATAGGGCAGGAACTGAAGACGGACTAAGAATACAGACAGAGAGCATTGTATCTGTGTAAGATAGTGTTATCTCTGTGTCAGTGAATCCTGGCCAGCCTCAGTCCCACAGCATTTATCTCTACAATGAACCACTTTCTTATATGAACTAGCACAACTTGTCTAATACCTCCTTATCAACGACCTACAGTTTATTAATAGTCCCTTGCAACACTTTTTTTCCCATTTATTTATTATTTAATTATTAATTTAATGATAATAAAAAATTTAAATACACTTGCACAGGTATATAAATTATATTATAAAACATAAATGTAATACCGTTTGTTTTATTTGAAGTTTGATTTATTTGGCTTATTGTTGTTTATTGGTGTATTGTTGTTTATTACTCCAACGCCTATGGTTTTTATAAAATACCCGTTTGAATGGTCTTTATGTTTTAATTGGCGGTGAGGAAGAGGGAGAGGTTATGGCGTGCGTTAAAGCTTTAATATTTTAAAATTGTGATTGTTAGAATTAATAACAAACTTTTATATTAACCGCATTAATAAAACATTATGATTACCTGTATGTCCATATATGAACGAAAACATATTTAAACCAAATAAGTATAAAAATAAAATAAACATAAACATTATTAATGCTTCTATCCTATAATTTAAAATTACAAAGATTCAATATATTTATCATTTAATAGAGGCGGACCAACGCCAATTTTTTTAGTTGTACTATTTTTCAAATTACCAAAACTCCCATTCGTTGTATAATTGTTATGCTGCATATTTTTTATTTTTCTGAAAATTTGTCAATAGGGTTCTTCTTGAGTAAAATTCAATTTTGTAAATTTGTTTTCGTACACAGTCTTAATATGGATATTTTTTTTTCTATACTGCACATTTTTTTCTTTTTTATATATATAGTAAGCTTATAGGTTATTTGCTGCCCAATAATTTGGTTTATTGGTAACTTATAATATTATCTGAAAAACTTGTACCACTACAACCCATTAAGGGTCATTAGAGCTGTAATTGGTAGAGACTATACTCTTTCCAGGACAACGGTGTGTAGGAAGGTGATTTGTTAGATATCACGCTCAACCGCCATCTTTTTCCTTCGATTAAGGGTATCCTCTATATAGAGGCTGGGTAAATCCCAGAAGAGTATGTAGCTGTTATCGGATTACATAATTTATCTGAGACGGTCTGGATTTGAACAGGAACCTTCAGCATAGCAATTCAGCACACTGAGCTATCCTGCTCCGTTGTAACCTTATCAGAATACAATTTTATGTTTTCATGTACAGGGTCTTGTAATACACTACCCTCATAAAATATTCAGTATTAGTTTATCGGTTAAAGGAGGTTTCATTTCCTTATCGAACTCTCTGATAACAGTTTCTATGTTCCGTAGTAGAGACTTCTTCTTAGGATTAAACACAAAAGAAAAAAAAAAGGAAAGGCTTTATCTTGCTGTAAGAAAGTACACTGTTCCTTGCTCTGCATCACAATACCTGGATTACTTTTTACGCCTACATATTTCTTCGCCCAAGAATGAAAGCGGCTATTTTCGTGTTGCCTGGCTGGGTCCTTTTTAGGGCGAACAAAAGCCTGCGCATCCGAGCCCACAACCGCTTTGTACCTCGATGGGATATTCATCTGCCCTGCTGTGGGTCAATGGCTGTTTTCGGAACAGGCTCAGGACGGAGGTGCTGATGTAGGAAACGTGTTAACACAAGTTACTAGAAATAGAAATGGGTTCAGGAAATAATTGTAAAATTTATATAATATTGGCAGTGGAAAGTCAAACAAAAGGAAGTTTTCTCTTGATATTATACTGGTATTAAACCAGAAATATAGTAGAACAAAACCTCAAAACAGACATATGACGCCTATTAAGACATTAAAGGAAAAAATCCTGTATAAAAATATTATATCTCTAAACTAAAAATTATAAAAAATTATACATGTCAATATTTCGCGTATTTAGGCATCTTCTGGACATAAAGAGAAAAAATGGCAAAAGAAAAAATGAATAAAGCACATCCGTACATCAAAAACAGGAACGAAAATATCTATCAACATTTTTCATATATAGAAAGTGCAAAATACCAAACTTCAAAAGCTCAAAAAAAAAAAAATTAAATAAACAATATAAAAACAGAAAGCAAGAAACTGTATAAAAAAGGAAATGGCAAGATATAAAGGAGATTATCAAGAACCCAAAAGTACTGGGCCCCAACTAAAGTGGATGGATCTGGGGGGAAATAGTGGGAAGTTTCCTCAGGTTAGTGATGCATTTTGATGATGGAATGTGGATTATTCCGTTTTTCCTTTGCTTTTATTCTCTTTTTATCCTGACGATATTTGAAAAGACGAAATATTGACCTGTATTTCTGTTTCATGTTTTTAGTTTAGAGACTTTGGGCTTTTTGGTAGGAATATAATATTTGTTTGCCAAAAAATGAATGTTAAATAAAATTCCGATTACTGCCTAAGGCTTATTTAATAAATAGAAAAATTAATTCAAAATTTAACATTTCTAGTTGACATGATCACATAGGTACTTCCAGGTATTTTCTAACCAATAAAAGAAAATCCTTAAAGAATGGGAATATCAAAATCGTTCAGCGAATCTCTACGATATTATGTAATCCAAGGTAATCTTCCTATTTTCTTTTCCATTTATTGGGATTCAAATGTAATTCAGCTTCGCCAGCATCAGATCGCTTGGTCTTCACATTCGAAGGACTTAACTTTAAAATAAGGTGGCTTTGGTATTGATATATGACAGGATCAGTGCCAATATTCGACTAGAAGGTATCCTGAGAAGCTCTACCTCATATCGTAGAGATTTTATGTAATGGATTTGTGAAAAAGTAATTGATGATTTTAAAGTCGCACATCTCTAGGAATACTTATTCAATGAAGCCATACTCTAATGCGATTGAAAGTAATAGTCCAGAGAATATTCTCGGTATAAATATAGCATTATTGTGCTTTTGAAAATGGGAATTCCAGGATGTCATATATTTCATTTTTATTCCCGATAAGGGAAAAAAAAGCACAGGCCTTTCGAAAATTGTATGCCCATCGAAAAAATCACACCTTTTTTGCTCAGAAGCCTTCGAAATTGTAGAGTGACGGATACAAGAGAAATGATAAAAAAGGCACATATATTATTGATTACTGTTTGAAATTCCAGTAAATAAATTTTCTTGGATAAACTTGAAAAAAAATTATTTTTCCTCACTCTATGTAACAGTTTATCTTTTAAAAAACAGAAATAATATAAAGTATAAATATAAAAGTTAATTAAATAATTGAAAATTAAAAACTAACAAAATTAATTTAAATCGGTAACACTTTTTTTCGAAAATTAATTACAATTAGACTTTCAGAGATAATAAAATCGATCACCTATTTCTAGACTTATAAGCATATCAATTTTCAACATAGCAGAACTAACCACCCTTATACTATTTAATATTCGTATCTCTATATTTTATTCTTTACTAAAACTTCCTTGGGATTGAAATTGAAACGTTTGTTTACTCTATCAAGTTATATAAGAAATCTATGGAATCAATGCAACAAACATAAAAAAAAAAGATGTAAAGGAGCTCAAAGATCAGATATATTATCACTAAATAAATGGTAGCGTAAAATTTATTGAAGTGAAAATATATTCAGCCGCGTTTAGTGACTTTTGGTAGGGGAAAAACTTCTAGGTTCGCGTCAGCAACATGCTCCAGACTAGCGACCCCAAGCGACCTATAAATGAGTTATAAAATGTGTTCTGATCAACTTTAGAATACCATTGATATAATATTAACTATATTTATTTAAAAGGTCGTTTAATAGTTGTGCAATTGATACTAATAAATACTTAAAATATCAATGACAGGTTGAACTTTTCGTTTCCACTAAAATATACTGTAAAATATTCTAATAAAAAATACATTGAATGTACTGTAAGTATTGTTGAATTTAACGATAGTAATATTGCTAAAAATGCAAATCTATGTAAATACAAGCATATGGAATAAATAATATAGCTATGTACTAATTATTGTTTCAATTAAATTATTTATATTCCTTATTGAGGTTGGGAAGTACATCATATATTTTGATTAGTAAGTAAGCTAGTGGAAAATATATATAATTTTATTATATATACATTTTGAAGAGAAAAGATTTGTCCTGGCCGAGATTCGAAACCGGGTCTTCCGCATCTCTAGTGCGGCAATCTTCCAACTAAGCTACTAGAACTCGTAACCAGGTCAGACGAATATGGGATCGGCGAAGAGAATGGATTTATCTGACCAGGTTACGAGCCCTGGTAGCTTATTTGGAAAAGTGGCGACTAGGAATGAATAATTAATTTGAAATTTAAATAATTCAGACTATAACTGATTTAGAGATAAAAAAAATCAACACATTTATTACAAATTCTTGAGTTTTAGATCTGTCAGCAGTCCTCATAACTGGCAATTTAATTTTTTTTTTCACTTTTGTATTAATTAACTTTTCTTCTCCTAAAGTCTTTAAATGGGTTACACATTGTTGTATCTGTATTATTAAGCTTTAAGTGATCTTAACCCATTTAGATGCCCCTTAATTTTTTCTTAATATTAAATATTGAATTGTTTGTGTACTATTTATTACAGAATTTACATTTTTTTTCCAATATCTAAAGAAGAGCATATTACCCCAAGCAAAGATAATAACGAGGAACTGAGAAGAGTTGATAAAGGCAGACACAGGTGTTTCTGGTCGGCAGTGGAGCTATAAAGGTGAAATAATAGCAATGGCTAGGCTATACTGTCCTTGTATACGAGTTTCCTCACGTCTATTGTCTACCTCCAACTGCCTGGATTTTATCTATATGTTAGTTCTCCAATATCTGTAGAAAAGTGTAGTATTCACTATCAGTGCAGTGCTTCCAGTCCAATAAGTATCGATAAACCCTCATTGTGTCAGTAAAAACATGAATAATATTTAGTTAATTATTTTACCGGTATCAATGATTCATAATTATTTTTTGGCCCATTTGGCCAAATGGAAGAATAGTAGAGCAAATATGGGACAGCAATTGCAATGATAATAATAAGAATAGTATTAATGAAATATCTTTATCAACTGTAAATAGTGCTAGTTACTACTGTAGACATTTCGTCGAATGTTCTGTTGGACACAATTCTGCAGAAATGAACGAAAATTTTTAAATCAATAAAATATTTTACATTCCCTTAGATTTAATTCTGACATGTGGATTTAGTTACAGAGGAATCAGAAAGATAAATAAAGCGAAATATGATGAAAATGGAATCTAGAGAATAAATATTACCAATAATTCATTTAAAATTCAAAATAATGAATACATAGATTTTTTTAAATCTGTACCATTACAACCCATTAAGGGTCTTGTGTTTATTAACTTGACTGTTTTATAAGACAACGGTTGTGCGGGGAGATGACTTGTCCGAGATCACTCTCATCCACCAGGGGTTTTTCCCAATTAAAGGTACGCAATTTAAAGAGGGTGAGCCCTGGAACGGTCGGCAGATTTTAAAGCGTCTATCTATTGATTTTATCATTTAAAATATCACTTTTTGGGATAACAATAAGTCCAATCTGCCCCATGAAGAAGAATGTGGAGAGCAGGACCGCGGGAGATCCCAGCGCGTCCTTATTTATGGCTGTTAACAGGTCAAATAACCATCTGTAACAGCCTGGATCTTCAGCACAGCCACTCAGGGCTCTATCACTAGGCTACCCTGCTCCCACTACATAGATAAAACACAATAGAAAATATGAACACTTAATAATGAGCAACAATAAAATCTTCCCGAATGAACTTATTTTGTACAAATGTTTACTAATCGGCAACTGGAAATCAGTAAGGACTTTTCGTTAGTAGGGAGGTTGTTGAAATTTAACCCAAGAGGTAATCGTGTTTACGATGATTTCTTGGAAGATGTTGAAGTAGGTTACAGTTAACCAGTGTTGTGACAGTTCTTTTACCAGAACAGAGTTAGTTTTGATGTATATAGAAGCAAGTTAATTGTTTTACATTAAATATTAATGGTCATTTACAACGCATCTACTGACATGATACTAATAATTCCGCAGAATCGTATTATCTAATTTTCTAGCCCATATTTGTTAAAAGGGGCTTTATTTCGTGATGGAGGTATCGATTTTAATAATATCGTGTCAATGTTATTTATATTTCATTTGGTTAAAACTCATTTGGAAGGAGTTATCTTTATGCTAAATAATTCAAAAAGCTTTGGGAAAAGCTAAACAAGGTGTCACTGAAGTTTTTATTGATGAATAAACCAACATAAGAAAACTTTGTATATAAAAAAAAATCAGGTTTTCAGCTGTACATGGTTACATCATTAAAAAAACTCCTTGGTCCATAATCAATCACTGACACAAGCTTAGTGACATTAAGTTAGGATCGAGGTAAAGCCGGAATTTTAAGTGATTAATTAAGTGAAAAAATCTTGAAATTCTAACAGGTGTCCTACTAATGGCAGAAATATTTTCAACTTGTTAAAATTATGCTATTTGGAATTGTTAATAGGTTAGTCCATTATTGCCAGAAAATTCTGATCGTAGAAAATTGGGCTATTCATCTGAATATCAAAACGTAATTTAAGCCCCACTGATCTGTAATTACTTAAGTTTAGGTTTGTACTTATTCTATTTTTTAGCTGATGAACCTTTCTTTGTTACAGCTTGTAACCGGACGTACTTCGGTGACGTTGGTCGGACCTACGAGCTCGAGATCCGTCGCCCGAGAGAAGACAGGCTTCCATTCATCTGCCATCTCAACTTCACAGCTGGAGGCGGCGACCTTGGAGATCTTATACAAGTTAGTTTTATTCCATATAATCATATATTTTTTTTGTTTTTCAATAACAAGACACGTTTGCTAATATCATAATATATGAACATACAAGACTGCCGTATTAATGGCTAAACAATTATGAACCATTAGAAAGAGATGTAGTTGCATAAAGATCAGCAGAGTCCACCTCTAAGCCTAAAGCCTCTTATAACTTCAAACGTCTCAGACACATTCCCTTATAGGGCCATCGTTTGTACCCGCTTACATCAATTTCATCCTGATGCACCCTGGTCAGATATTACAATCATTTGACAATCATTGTCCACTAAATAATAGGCGTCATTGATGTTGAGAACTCTCTCTATACTAGTTTAGGATGAAGATCTGATCTAGCTTACTCCTTCATCCTGCTTGTTAGTTGGCAATTAAATGTTAATCTTGCATCTTAAATAGATGCGGTTTAACAGGATACCTGGGAGGACTTCATACCTTCTTCCTAATTTCACTTAAGAAAATCGTCTAATCGATTTTGTCTTTGACGGAGCTCTTATTTTTCTTATTTAACAGTATAAGTATTTTATTCTCTCTGGAGCTTATTCAGGGCTACTGTCGGATGTCCTTGTGCGGGAGCATCGTATAGGTGAACGCTAGCCCCTTGGCTGCTACGAGATATAGGTATGGATTTTTAAATCCAATGCTCGTTTCATTAAATGGGTCCATATTGGCATTTAATTTGGATCTAATTTTATGATACGTATTTCAATCTGATCCTTGCTTTTAACTGATCACTAAAACCGCTTATCACCACATCATAAATTATTTTGGTTGGTGCATAAACGTTTGTGATCAACCTCTACAACCTCTGATTCGTAATATAAATGTACTCTCGTTATTCAAAGTGAAGTTGATGACTGGCTTCCTAGCAAATCTAAGTTGTGTAATTGTGGAATTACTGCCGGTGTAGTACAGTGTGCAGCCTCAAATACTGTTCTTTTTTACATTATGGACGATATATATCCTGTATGCCTTATATTTAAATTACAATATCTCTATAATTGAATTTACAGTAAGCACGAAAGTATAAATATGTAACAGTTTTGAAGAAATATTGTGTCATATTTTTATTGCGTTTGCGATTCGAATTAATTTTTTTTAGATCATTTCTGGAAATCCAGCCGATTTAAAAGATAATATGAAGGATAATTTAAATTTTTTATTGTTTCGCTTCAAATTTAATAATTTACCAACAGGTACGACGATTTGATTAAACTTAATTTAAATCAGAGATAGTAGTTTAAACTATATCTCTAAAAAAATTAATGATTGATAAACGCATATAACAATTTCTTGGAATACACCTGGTGATCCGAGCTGTGTTTCGATAATGATGAACATCATTAGAGCTAGCATTCTCTTATTTCCTTTAGTACGCCTCATTGCGTAATGAGGAAAACATAAATGGCTAAATTATTTTGAAAACTAAAAAAATGAATGAGGTTGAAATGAGAAGTTATGATATATCCCCTAATATTGAAATAAGCCTTCGTCAGAGAACGTTAATAATCAACAATATAAAAGTTTAATAGAGTATTATAGATCCTTGACGGTGTATGATATATCAAGGCTATGAACATAGCCTCCACAAGCACGCATTAAATCCGGGAAAGGGACGGAAAACGAATGAGCGCACGGACATATATAATGAACAAAAAAGATTCATTATTCATGTTAAGTGGTAAAATATCTGAGGCCCATAAATACTTTTAATTGGTCACTCCTTCAAGAGGAATCCCCTTATCCATTAGGACCGGCCATAAATAAAATATATATCCACTCTGGCCAGGTATAAACCCCACTAAGGTATCGCTCTAATACTCACATAAATCTTCCAAGTCTGCGTTAAAAGATAACTCTTCTGGTGGGTCGAATTATTGTTAAGAACGTCCATTATCTTCTGGGCTCTGAAGAAAACTTGGAAGAATCCCTTTGTCGGATACGAAATTTCCCCAATCTTCTGGGGTTTTTTCCCGACCTTTCTTTCCGCGCAGGAACCTTTCTTAAAAGTTGATACAAAAGAATAACGTCAAACCTGGTTTAATTTTGGCTACAATACCTCATAATTTTTAAACAGAATTACGTGTTTTTACAATGGATCTATTCAATTTGGGTTGAGGTAAACTTCGCAATAATACAACAAATTTAAATTAATGAAAATAATAATTTATATATATATATATATATATATAACTTAACTTTGTACGTAACTAATGACGAAAAAAAAAGGAAAAGGTTCGGACAGAGTAACGACACAGGTTTGAACAACAACTAACTTTATTGAAAAGATACAGCTCTTATATATACTCTGCAATGTTTATACATAAACTAAAACAATCTTTCAATTCTTGGATTAAGACTAATCCTATCCATCTATTGACACAAACATAACTCCCCCCTTCCAGTTCCTGCAAAGGAGGAACTAACACAACAAACAAAAAACTGAAGAAAAAGAACGGAACACATGCACAAAATAAAAGACGTACTTACACTAAAACACAAAAACAAAAAAAAAATAATCCTGATTTGATACAAACACAAAAATAAAAATTTTGAAATAACCAATAGTTAACCTGAATCAGGTGTATCCGGCGTAGACCGGGCCGGTGTCAGAGCATGAGGCACTCGAAGTTCTTCAAGGTGGACGGTCCGCACCCGAAATGGGTAATGCACATCTCGAATTGTGTAAAGGTTGTGTTCGCGGACAGTCACAACTTTGTACGGCCCCTCGTATCGTGCCGCGGATTTAGTACGCGCAGTACGTAATCGCCGATAGACTGTCGTACCTAATGGTAGGGGACCCTTGTTGTACACCCCGGCCCGAGCGTTGGCTTTGTGCACCCTGGTGGTTTTATCCCGGACTAGCTTTTCGCGCACTTTTTGCCACGTAGTTTTCCGAGTGGCTCGTGATTGGTGAAGCATGGTCCGTAACTCTTCATTATTAACCGTGATGAGGTCGCCTCTATCCCTTCGCGCTTGTCCAAACACGATTTCTATTGGTGACAATCCCGTCGCCGAATGAATCGTATGGTTATATGCAATTATGGCTCGCGGCATAGCATCATATGGATCGAGATCCCTTCCCAACTTTAACAGCCGAAGGTGTTCTCCCAGTGTATTATGTAACCTTTCGACCGCCCCCCTGCCCTTGATGTGATGCGGAGTATTAAATCGCCACGTAATCCCTAACTGGGTGCATTCCTCACGAATTAACGAGTTGTCGAATTCGCGACCGCAATCAGACGTGACGTCCTCAGGTACTCCATATGTAGCGCACCATTGTAGGATCCCTTCCCACACAGCCTTTGGAGTCTTCTCCGCGATAGGGTAAGTCATTGCGAGTTTACTGAAGGTATCTAGAACTGTGAGCCAGGACTGTCCCTCATTCGAATAGATGTCAACTTGTACTGACCTGAGTGGTTCCATCGCCGTGGGGGTGACGGCCTGTTCTGCCACCGGCGGCTGTCGGTCATACTTCGCGCGCTGACATACGGCGCACAGGTCAATAAAATCCTTAACTGTACGCCCCATTGACTTCCAGAAGTATAAGCGTTTCAGTGCCCGCAATGTCTCTTCGATCCCCCGGTGATTTGTTTTGCCGCTGTGGTGGTCTCTAATGACCCGCTGCTGTGCTGCGAGATCAGGTACCGTTTCTACCTGACGCAGGCAACGTACTAGTGAACTCCCTACCCCGATGCGTTCTTGGCGCCACAATCGTTTGATTTTATCGAGCAGGACCTTATTACCTACATAAATATAAGACCGGCGCCCCGTTACACAGAACTCGGAAAAAATCCGTTCGACCTCGACATCGGCTACGGTTGGTGGGATACGAATGGTGACCGTCGATAATCCTTCATACATCGATGCCCTTGAATCGGTGCCCACACCTTGTTTCGACCGGATAACCATCTGGAATCGCTTGTCGTTGATGATCTCGTCGATTTCTGGAAGTTCCCTAGCCCGTTCCGGTGTGTCCGTGCTCTCTTCCGAGTGTTGGCGAACTAATGGAATTTCTGGTCCGTGTTCCGCCCAGTCCCGCAAATAGCGCACCGCAAATGGTTCGTCCGACGTACCCTCCTCCTCTACCGCATTAATAATCAGATCGCGTGACAACCAGTCCGCCACCGCGTTCTCTACCCCTTTTTTGTGGATTACTTGAAACGTATAGGGTGCTAATCTTTCCTTCCAACGGGAGACGCGCGCCGAAGATTCCTTAAGTGTAGCTAGGTATACGAGCGGTTTATGATCTGTCAGTAGCTCGAACCGACGCCCATACACGTAAGGCCTGAAATATTCGACCGCCCATACTACCGCGAGGAGTTCGCGCTCGATCGCACTATATCGTTGCTCGGCCGGATTCAGTTTCCGACTCGCGAACGCTATCGGCTTTTCCCCCTCCGCGAAATTTTGCGACAGGACCGCCCCAATGGCAACCTCACTCGCGTCCGTGGTGATCCTGAATGACAGTTGAAAATCCGGAAAGGCCAACAGCGGTTGTGATGTCAAAATTTCCCGGCATTTGTGAATGCTGTCGACCTGGGAGGGGCCTAAACAAAACCGTTTCCCCTTCCTTAGAGTTTCAGTCAGAGGCTGAGTTAGTTCCGCTATCCCTGGGATAAACCGCCTATAATAGTTTACCATTCCCAAGAACCTGCGGATTCCTCGAAAGTTGTTGGGTAATGGTGCTTCTTGGATCGCTCTCACCCTTTCTCGATCGGGCTGAACCCCCTTTTGCGAGACCACGTGTCCCAAAAAGCGTATCTCCGGTAGCCCGAATCTCGATTTTTCCTTAGAGAGCTTGAGACCGAATTCGCGGATTCTATCAAACACCCGCCCAAGATGTCTTGTATGATCGTTTTCCGAGCGACTAAAAACGATTAGATCGTTCATGTATACTTGGGCGAAGTCCTCTCCTAACCCTCTCTGGAATTCGTCCATTAACCGTTGGAAGGTCAGCGGCGCTCCCTTCAACCCGAACGGCATCCTCACGAACTCGTAATGTCCCCGCTCCCACGAAAACGCTGTTTTTCCAATATCTTCGGGCGCCATTCTTACTTGGTGGTATCCACTCTTTAGATCCAAGGTGCTAAAAATCGTTGCCCCTGCCAATCTGTCCAGGATGTCCTCCACGCGGGGAAGCGGGTATCGCTCGTCCTCTGTTGCTTCGTTCAGTTTCCTGTAATCGACCACGACCCTATATTGCTTCCCTGTTTGTGTGTCCTCGACCTTCTTTTTCTCCACTACCCACAACGGACTATTAAAAGGGGAGCTACTCGGCCTGATAATTCCCTGACGCAAGAGGTCGTCTAACTGCCCCTTAATAATGTCTCTCAGTGCCTGCGGGTAACGCCTATCCTTAACATATACAGGTACTTCCGTTTTTAATTTAATTCTATGGACCGTTCTCCCTGTCGTGGGTAGAATCTCATCTTCCGCATAGAAGAGGTCGCTATTCCGCTCTACAACATCCTTAAAGTGCACCTTTTCACAGTTTACCGCACCAATTTCGATCCCACCGTCGCCGCTCGTAACCGTGGTTTGATACGACTTCTTGCCTAGGTTGAAATACCAATTGCCTTTCTTCACTATCAGTTTCAATCCCGCTAACCGCAGAATATCTCCCCCTACAATGAAATCGTATCCCGGCATTATAGTCTCCACCACGTGGATCTTGATCTCAACATCTCGTCCCACCAACTCTGCACAATTGACGTCCACCTCCCCCAAGGTCGCGCACCGCCCGCTAACAGTCGCGATACTACACTGGCACCGCTTGTGCTTTCCCCATAGTCCTAGTTTTTCGGCCCCCTTTACACTAATTAGGGAATTCGTACTTGTACGAAGTACGTACCCGTGTCAACCAGAAATCTAACCCCCGTTCCGCGCATTCTCGCCACGGGCAATCGTGTTCGTTCCCCCTTCGTTGCTGCGTTGCTAATAATTATTTCCCCCGAACCGTTGCCCCACCTACTACCGTTTCCTCATTCAGGACGTGGTTGTCGCGGCCCTGCCTCTGTGCCGGACGGACCGCCTCTCCTATGATTTCCACCTCTTACCTCATGCTCTCTCACCGCCGGCGTGCTGTGCTCGGAACTGATGCTCTCCTCAGCCGACGATTCCCCGCTAGAATAGCGGTCGATGCTCCTCCGGTGAATCCGCTTCTCTCGCCACTCCTGATTATTCACCTCCATGGGCTCGGGCCTGTATTCTCTTCTTTGCGGTCTGGAATTCCGTCTGGGGCATTCTCGTGCCACATGCCCTTTCCTGCCGCATTCATAGCACCGCGTCAAACTGCACTGCGCCGCCACGTGACCAGGTCTGTTACATTCGTAACACCGGCGTTCCGGCCGTTTCCTCCGCTCCTCAGACCCTCTGCTAGGTCGGTTCTCGAACGGCCGACTGCTGCGCCTGGGTGGACTTTTATGCTGCCTCCGCGCGGATCTTACTTCGGTCCACTCACCCTCGCATTTCTCTTGCCTAGCTTTGTTTCTATCATGCGCGTCCACCAGCTCGTGCGCGCATTCGACGAAGTCCCTGTCGCGTGATAGAGAGCCTGGCCGGTCCATATAATGGTTTAATTGAACCTTTAGGAGCCCGCGTACGAACTCTAATTTCCGGCCGCCTTCTTCTTGACCAAAGGTTTCTATCATTTTTTCTACCACTCTGTTGTAGAGGACTAAGAGTTTTTCTGCGAACTCGCCCTCTGACTGTCCTTGGTTCCGCTTTACCTTCACTAGGTAGAATACGTCTTCCTCTGGTGTCCATCGACCACCGCCGTACAGCTTCTTTAATCTGTCTTTTAAGGTTTCCCATTGAACGGTCGTATCACCCTGTATGGCGTTCAAGATACGTCGTGATATTCGACCGACCAACGCTGCTTCTAGTATTTTTACGTCTGACTCGAATATAGTCCCGTTGTCCTGTCGGGACGATATAAGAGTCATTATCTGGTCGGCGCCTTTTATGAAATGGTCCAAATCCCCGACCGTACCTGTGAAAGGTTCTAATTGGCCAATAACCTCACGGATAAAGGCCGAATTTTGGGTACGCACCTTTACTAATTCAATCTGCGCCGACTTCTTCGCCTCTGTGAGCTGAGCCATCAACTGCGCATGCTCCTCTGCCGCCTTCGCCAGCTGGAACTCAAACTTGGCGCGTTCGTCTGATTCAACCATTGTACGCGTATTTTAACTTTGTTATTTTCTAACGAACGCGACGAACAGACTTCCCGGGTTTCGGCACCACTTAACTTTGTACGTAACTAATGACGAAAAAAAAAGGAAACGGTTCGGACAGAGTAACGACACAGGTTTGAACAACAACTAACTTTATTGAAAAGATACAGCTCTTATATATACTATCCAATGTTTATACATAAACTAAAACAATCTTTCAATTCTTGGATTAAGACTAATCCTATCCATCTATTGACACAAACATAACTTATATATATATATATATATATATATATATATATATATATATATATATATATATATATATATAGAGAGAGAGAGAGAGAGAGAGAGAGAGAGAGAGTGAGAGAGACTTTGCGGCAAAATGAGCAATTGAAATTTTATCATATTAAGACAAAGAACTCTACTGTACAACCTATGAAGAATCTTGGTTCATAACATAATATTCCTAAGCCAACGATAGTACAGGAAATGTTATCTAGCAAGTCATCCATTGGTAGGAAGAACATAGAAAGAGAAAAGGATGAAAAATCTGTTTTCAGATCAATCTGCGTCAGTGGATGAGTGTTGAGAGTGTTAATAAATGTTGTATCATCAACTGCAACATTTTGTAATAAGATAAAGTATCAATTGACATTAAAATTAAAGATGAATTCCAAGCTCAAAGCACATATTGGTTTGTAAGCTGGTGCTCTCAAAAGTCAAAAAGCAAAAGCAGAAGCATATATGTATTTAAGATAAAAAAATATTAAACCTCCTTGGAGTTGTCTAATTCTCCTAATCTTTGTTAATAATTGTCTATCTTGAGCTTAGTTCTTCAACCACGGGTTGATGTAATGGGATCGAACCAGATAGTGGAAGACTTTGGTATTGGAGAGCTATAACTTACTAACTAAGAGAGAACAATGGATGAATTTACTCCGTTGTTTTTTTTTTCATTCAGTAGCCTTCAGTAGATTGTCTTCATCATTTCAATACATATATTCTTTTTTAATAATTTAATATGTACTAGCATTGTTTTAAACAGTGTTTCCTCTTCTTTTATTTATTATTACAATTATTTTCTCTTACTTCCAGTAATCGACTTTACACTTTATGTACAAAGATAGGCACAGAATACAGCGAGAAATGTCAACAAAAATGTATGGAATTGGGGAAGGTCACGATCCATTAAACTAACACATACCTGAATAGAATAAATACTTCATTTTATAAGCTTCCGATCGATTCTGTTCCAACATGATATTGTACCATTAGTCAGGAACGGGGATGGAACAGTGTAAACTGATGGGAGTATGGAGTCGAAGCTAGCTGGTGAGGATCCACTTAATACCTGACGGTTAGTGGTCGCCTCCTATCCTTTCTGTCAACTCATTCGTATTCAGTCCGACCGTCGGTTACTATTGATTCCCCTGGTATGCTCAATATATTAGCGATACACTGCCCATTCCTCTAGAATTAAATTCTGTATCGTCGGAATACTGATGGCGTACATGTCCTATCACAGTGTGTTATCGGCATAGGACAAATGTATTGCTGTAAATGAAATCAAATAATCTAAAATAATTGGTAACATGCTGTTTTAATAAACAAGATGTATATTAAATTGAATGATTAATAGTATAAAAGCATAAAAGCAATTAAAAGCATTCTAGTTGACAATTGTTAGTTGGACAAGTGACCGCAGACAAGTCACCCCGCTATTTGGTTGCCCTAAAGATGGCCTACATCGTAGTCCGAAGCTTTGACACAAATAAAAAATTAGTTTTGCTTATTTTGTGTTATATTTGACTGCACCCCCTGACCAATTCAATCCCTCATCAAAAGCATTTATGTTTTTGCCTTTAAGGTGTTTAAATTGTAAAATACTTAGGAGAAAGAAAAGTATTAGTTCCTTGGGTTGTCACTTCGAGTCAAGTCACAATATGTTTTAACTTCTGATTTATTTCATTTTTAATATTCATTAAAATTAAAATAATCGTGAGTTTTAGTATGAAAAAATATGGACATGGGAAATGTGCATTGTTCGTTAATAAATTCATTAATAAATGAACGTTTCAACAAACATTCCGTAGTATGCATTCTCCAATTTCCATGGTTTTTGGTGAAACGATAAAAACCGATTCTGTTGTAAATTTATAAGATAAATGAGTCGAAAAATTTTGAGATATGAGGGTTTTGTTACTCTTCTTCTAAAATTTCTGATTCATTTCTCTAATAGGTTGTTATCGTATTACCGAAATTATGAAAATCAGAGAATGTGAGTTTTGCATCTACACCCCTCATATAACCTAAATAGTCATTAATCTATTTACAATTAATAATACAATTTTTTTTATTTTCGAAAATATTAAAAAGGATGCGAATAAAAAGTTAAAATTGTTGTGACTTGACTCGAAAGCGGCAACCTGCTGAATTGGTATCGAAAGAAACATCTAATAGCTAAAAAATCGAGCTCGTTATGTTTGTTATTACAATGGATAATCGCATGATGCTATAGAGGGGGCCGAATTTTCTAAAATAGGCTCGGAACCGCTATTTTACGTCCCTTCCGAAAGACGACCTGACCAAGGTATTTTATAATTAATGCCTTTAATATAATAATTTTATAGCGCCTTTAAAAATCATGGAACCTGCCGATCTGCTAACTTGATGCGACTTTAGACTTAGGAAAGTTATATGCTAGCAACTACATCACAAGAGATCCCACACAAGCTGATTATATGTTATTCATCCATATGCCAATGAATTGATGTAAATTTGCTTAAATATCAGCTATGTGTTATCATAATTGCCAAAGCTTAGTTGAAATGATATCTAATGGGGTGTATCAAAAAAATGACCGTTTCGCCTTCCCCATAGAGAGAAGATGACAACTAACAGTATCTTTCGACACACCACACTACCTGACAAGTTCGCGAGTACTTCAGTGGCTGTGAATTTTTCTTTCTAGTAATGTCTTAAAATTACGAGAATTTCGTAGGACACTGTCATGTTTCTTCTTTGAAATAAATAACTAAATTGAGGCTTTTTTTGAAGAAGTCCAGTAAACAAGCTTAGAGAATGCTCTAAAGGGATTATTAAGTGATGGTAAATAATAAATAGCATTAAAATATTTACAGACTTTTGAACTCTGGAATTTGATAAAACGGTCATTCATTTTTATACACCCCATTACAAGGCTTGTTTCCACATTAGTGGAATAAGTCGGAACAAAAAACCTTAAGTCTCTAAACTATTCACATAAGAACATAAGAAAACATTCACATGTTAAATATTTGTTTGAATAAATTACAGCTATATTAAATTCAATAAACTTGTTTTAACTCTCATATATGATTAAACACAAAATAAGCTGCTACAACGATTTTAGTTTTCGCATATAATATTTTCCATCTAGCAAACAGAGAACCGTTACTTTCCAACACGCAGCTTGATATTGCCATCCAGATACGAGATTGTGCAAACTTGGAGTGACGGCTATTTATGCCGCGACTCTTCCCCCAAAGGTACACCAGATCTCGAGGGCACGCGGCTCTGAATTCCCCGGACGCAAAGGATTTAGGAGCTACTGTCAGGATCCTGTCAGCGCCTGGTCGCTCTGGGACCCTGACGACTTTGACGAGGGCGGTCTTACCAACTTCTCCTCTTCAATATTTAATACTGAATCTTCCAAACTAAGTTCTGTCTTTGCTGACTTTGAGGCTTGTTAGAGTATCAAGACGGAAACCCTTAAACTAGAGGTAAATGACATAGTCAATATACAAAAAAACACAATATTCCAGCCAATAACAGTTCTCAATAGCCTTAGAAATATTTTGGTAACTAACTTCTTCTTAATAAACTTTGTAAAATTTTCTTTATGTCCATGGAGGCTTCATTATTATTGATTTCTCCAAAGAAAATATATGATTACTCAACGATGAAAATTATTACTTTCCTTACTTCTTTTCAACTATGAAAATGTTGTTGTTTGAATGGAGTTTTCAAAGAAACGAATATAAAAATATGATTTTGCATAGCCCATATCAGTCCTAAGATCTCCTCCTAGCGTTCTGGATGCCTGGCTACAAATCCCTGTCTTGAATAGTACCAAGGCCCAAACAGCTATAGATTGAGATGAGTTGTGAATATTCGTTCTCATATTGAGAATAGGGAAAACATTGAATTTATCTGCTCTATCTGTACACCGAATATGCAGGAGATTGACTGGCCTAAAGAGAATAGGAGTGTGAGGGAAATGTGAAGTGACAAATGAAAACAATAAAGTATACACTGAATATGTTGAGAAAATGTACGTTCGACAAATATTAAAAGTGAGGGAAGATGACTTCATAAAAAAAAAATTGAGACAAGAAGAGAATGATGGACTGGAGAGAGCTAGAAACACTGGAAGGAGAAATAGTCCAGCAACTGCTTGCGAAACAACTGTTCTTCAAGTGAAGAAGAACAACTAAAACAAATGAGCTATCAATTAGAAGATACATGTATAGTAGAATAGTCTGACTGGAAGACGTTACATTCTAATTGAAGTGCCACATTCATGAGCTACAAACACAAGAATGGGCTAAAAGTAACAAGAATCTAATCTTGAAAAACCTGATTATGGAGGAATAATGGACGATATTGATGGGATGTGGAATAATAAAATACCCAGAAGTTTCTGATCGACATACCAAACTCTTCAAGTATGGAAGTAAGGAGATATCTGTTACAGTTCGTCACGACAGCTTTCTTTTCAGTAAAACCTAAAAGAAATCAGGAAGTACACATGCCCTGTCTTTCTTTAGGTAGGCTTAGGAAGGACCGCTTGTTATTCCTACTTATGAAGCAGAAATAAAGCGGTCGCTTTGCTTCGTTCTCTTTCCTCTAAAGCTATATAAATGGTCACTCCCCAGAACACAACGAAATCAATGGATATTAAATGGTGTTGTAATAGTTTTTTAATTTATTTATATACTTCGTTTCGTTTGTTGTTTCCCGTGTGTTCTGTAAGTCTATCTTAGGAGGGAATGTGGAACCGTATGAGTTGAAAAAATTAGAGAACATTTTCTCATTTTCGACCTCATATTTTCTTTATTTTTTAAAATATCGCTACAAGTAAACTAACACCCGTTATTGTTACAAACAAATATTTTTTTAAAGAGGAAATCAGGCAGTATTCGTGTTTTGCCTTTCTATGAAGCCTTGGAAGGGACTAGTTGTTATTCCATCTTAGGAGGCAAAAACACTTGTAATATTCCTTGAATTTATTTAAATGCTTATTTTTGTTTGTTACTTCCCGTGTGTTCTGTCCTGTATATCCTGTAGGTCTACCTTAGAAGTGAAAGTTATGGTACCATGATTGCTCTCTCGTTTTCTTCAACACACATTTTCTTTGTTTTAATACCGCTACAAGTAAATACTTACTCTTTATTATTACAAATAAATATTTATGTAAGGTTGAACAAAGAGGGAAGGAATAATAGGGGTATTATTATGGAAGGATATGCTAAGAGGGTGCTAGGAATGGAGGCTTGACGGGGATTGAATGGACTCACCGAGGCTAAACAATTCTTCAACCCTCCGCTCCTGCCGCTGACGTTAAGTGCATCGCTCGTCATTAAATTCAACAGGTCCTTCCCATCCACCCCTTTATCAAGGATCCTTTAATTAGTGATAACTCATTTTTAAATTAGCTAGAGTGCACTCATATGGCGATTATTCGAACGCTGTCATTCTGAGGCTAATCTTGGTGCAATCAACGCCTTATTCAACAGTTAAAGTAGTTGCTTTACTTGAGCTCATTCACCTTTTTCATTTCTTGTACGCTTAACCCGAGATGTCAAATACAATACGATTACTGAAAAAATGCTGAATGAACTACCGAAACATAACTACCTTAACATAAATGAACTACCTTCTATGCACAAGGTCGCGGGCGTTCATCCTGATAGGGGGCCCTAGAATATTTCAAAAGGCGATATTAAATACTTCGTTATACCGCCCTTAGAAAGGGCCGTAAAATGAAGAATTCCTCGATAGGCAAAATTTAGAATTCCCACAGTAAAATCATCCGGTTAGCAATAGTAGCATAAAGTGGCGTTAACTGAATAAAGAAGCAAACAATCTACGAAACTATTCTATGTACTGGGTAAGAAAATAAACATATCGTACTCCAAGATGGTGTATTATAAGGAATGGTATTATAGGACAGATTTGACATGATAAATTTAAAACTGATTACAGTTTTCCATCCTAATATCATGTTTTTTATATGATCAACCTTATAATACCAAAGCTACTGGATCCTGACTCCCTAGGTGGGTAGAGTGATCTGGCGGATTTGGGTTTGGGTAGTGATTCGTTGACAAAAGTTTGTAAGCAGAGATTGATGGTATCGGCATCGAGCCTTCGTGTTCGCTAAGTCTTTTATTATTATTTCTCTAAAGTTGGGATAAAACTGCTTGGAAAGCAAAAGGATTGAAATGATCAACTATAGAACTTTCACAACAGATTTAAAATGTCTATGACCCTAATGGGCTAACTGGAATACAAAAAAATATGATTGTTCAGTAGCGTGTATTCAAATTTAAAATACTGCCGCCATCGCTGTCAATAGGCAACTCACTATCTAGTAGGCCTTAAGAGGGGTGGGGTACATTACAAGGGCCTCCCCACCTTAGACGCTTTTCAGCTGTTATACTTCGACCAAGACGCCACGAGTCGAGTGAGGGCGCCTTTTGTTGTTCAATTGCGTGTTGTTGCCTATAGCAACCCGAAGCTCCCAACTGAATGATAGAATGGAGGTAGCGATTTGCAGGAACAGAGCGCGACCACACAGCAATAGCTGTGTTCACCGAGACCCCCAACTTTAGAAATTAAAGATTTTTGAATTAAGTCGCCGTGTCACCCAGCCATAGTTAAGATCAGATTATTAGTGCACCTAGACTATTTATTGCAAACCAGACTATCACTGTTGTGTTTTTTGTCCCTTGTATATAACTATATTCGCAGTGTTCTTTTCCTTTTGTATTATTATTCTTTTTTTCTTTTGACATTAATTTATGATTCATTTGCTTTTTTTCTCTGACCTATACTATACTAGTTATAAGTCTTATATGTTATTGGGCATTAGTCGTAATAAACCCATGTTTCTGCACCTGCATTACTTTAATGAAAATTTCCCTACACTGATCATAAACATTTTTTTGTTATTCTAATCAAGGGAAGAACAATAATAAATACTTGTTTTATTAAACTCATCAATAAATATCATCCCATCGATGTTTCTAATTTGAATATAAGATGATATAATAGTTTCCTTTTTATTCATTGGGAATATAATCTCCCTAAAAATGAATAGACAATCTGTGGAAGAAAATTGTCCGCGTGGAGGTCAATACATTTCTCATGGATGTGGAGAAATTTATTGACGTCCACCTGGGCCATTTTCTTCCACATATAAAATCAGTTTTACGCTAGATAGAGATGTGATTGAACTTGTGACGGACTTATAACGGGACCCCCCCCCCCACGAAAGCCCTGCAGAAGACCAGGGCTGTAGGTCGAAACGTTGGCTATTTAATAAACATTTCTCCATATCTAAGAGAAATTTATTGACCTCCATTTTCAACGGACTGGTTTCTCCCACATATATAATCAAGGTCAACTATTATCATTCAAGAATTAACAATCATTCATTTTGACTTTTGAGGTGTTGACAAGAACATTATTTTCCTGTTTTATCATAGACAAGGAAGTAATTAATCATGATAATATAGAAAAAGAAGTAAGTCCAAAGTTGGAGCAATTTAGTTTCCATGGACGGTATAACCTCTTTATAACTTACTACCGTTTCCATACAATTGCTCAGAGCTTCGATTACTTTAAAGAGAAATAATATATGTGTTTAGTTAAAGGAATTTCGATAACATTTTCCTGTTAAATTTACTTGCCACTAAATGCAGGTATTACCGCAAACCCGATCTTGGACTCGGGCGACCGACCCTCGTCACCCCCCTCCCCACCACAGGACTCAGGAAGTCCTGGAGGCCTAGGAAGCCCATTGGCTCACGAATAAGTAAGGGAGGATGTAAACAGCGGCCATGTGGAGCGGGAGGAACGGTGTTCCCGCCGGCGGGACACGGTTTGGGCGGGCTTCCAGGGAGATACAAATCAGTTCCAGCCCTCATCAATTATGCAAGCTCCCTCTCTTTCATCATTTCTCTTCGGCAACGGTTGCTAATTGACTATTCGCCCTCCTTTGGCGGCGGAGCGAATTCCGAATTATTTATTGAAAGCACCTGTATCCAATTTATTGGCGGTGGAATACATTAATGTTGAATCAAGTTCGATTATAAATCCCTTAGAGGCTTCTCATATACGACAAGTTTGATATTAACCCGCCTTCCCTACCTCTTCCCAAGTCCAAAAGTAGCTACACC
The DNA here is from genome assembly GCA_964056705.1 of Troilus luridus. Lineage (NCBI taxonomy): Eukaryota > Metazoa > Arthropoda > Insecta > Hemiptera > Pentatomidae > Troilus > Troilus luridus. The sequence goes on from OZ057414.1 coordinate 51,190,823, forward strand.
TCACCAACTTTGCTTTCATCAACATAATTATCGGGTTTTAGTTACTTTTTGTTACTGTCTTTAACCAATTCCTTTGTTATGAGATATTGAGTATATTTGAAATAATCCTATTGATTACGGGACACCAGAGTAATTATTTAAGATAATTACTTAAATTTGTATTTCGTGGAACCTTATAACTTTATTATAAATTGATTCTTTTCCAGAGATTGGTTATGTGTTTACTAATTTACTAAACCGCAAACTTGATTCCTCAATAAAACCATCAATAGAGTATTCTAGTGCTTCTGAGTTAAGTAAGCATCATAATGAATATAGTGAATATACTTTATTAATACATTTTGAAATACGATTAATGATTAAGATAGATACATAGAGGATTGTAATAAAATACATTCAGAATTTAAATTCATACTTAAAAGGGGGTTCATCTATGTCTCGAGTTTCGACCTGGCCACCTTCAGACACTCCTGGGCCACCATCTTTCGCTGGCCTCCTTCTTCCGGATCTTTTCAGAGAGTGCTTTTCCAACGGAGGAGTCTTGGGCCCCCCTATTCCGTATCTTTTCATCCTCCCTCACTAAGAGGTCTGGCCCCTGCCTGAGTGACCTAGTTCTTGTAACCGACTTTTTCTCATTATGCAAATATTTATTTTTATAATAACGCTCGGCACGATACATAGCACAATGTTTATATATATATATATATATATATATATATATATATATATATATATATATATATATATATATATATATATATATATATATGAGGGATTGGTGTATTATAATACACATGGGTATATAAGGGAGTGAAGTGGAGTGAAGCGGCTTAGTGGTAAAGCGCTGTGTTACTGCGACGAAGGTCCCAGGTTCAAATCCCGCTATATCAGCTGGGATCCCAGACCCAAAGGAACTGAGAGTGCTATCAAGCTAAAAACTTAGTACGAATGGTTGACGCACAGTAAAACTAACAAATTTCATTTGAAGACTGTAGGTGAAGGTAACTCAATTTTTCCTAAATGTTGAGGATGTACTAAACATGTAAGAAAAAACAAAACAAAAAAACGGAATCTGTTTCATTATTTTTATTATAGTCTAGGCAGATTGCTGGTCCTGTCAATCTGATAATGGACAGGATGTTTGAAGGGCTCAAAGCCCAACTCGGAGAAGCCGCATTACCTCGTTCGTCCCCAGCACAATTCGGATGAACTAGTTTTTCTCCTCTTTTGCACCAACGTTTTTGCTTTGCAAAAATCTATGAGAGTGGTGTAAAATGGTCAAGGGAAGCAGTCGATGATGGATTTTTTTGCTGTGCCTTCGTGTAGGCCTCCAATTGACAACAGCGAATACGGTTCGTTCAACTCCAAATTGTGCCAACATTTTAGGTCGAAATGTAGGCACAATAAAATAAGTCATACGGAGTATTTATAATCATTTACTGCACCTACTGACCCACACCACTCTTAGAATTATTCAGTCAGCTATTTTCCACATAAATACAAATCTATCAGAAACCAATCTTAACCAATATTGAGGGAAAAAACGAGTTACCTCGTCTGTAATCTTCATTTGCTCTCAGTTCTCCCTCTCTCCTATGACTAACTTCTGCAAAATTTAAACAAATACAAGTTAAAACAATTAATCTGCATTTTCTACATTGATAAGGTCATGAATAAACTAAATTAAAATGGATTGATTACATGTATTTAATCTACAAGTTTAATATGCATAGTTAATATTTCCTCGTACATTTTGATTCAAAATAATTATAAATTTCTCTTGACTGTTTGTTATAATCAAGTTAAAAGAAGAATCAAGGAAAAGAAGATGATGGACAGACCCTAACTAGGAAAACTAGATTTGTGGACGAGGCTTACAAATTAGCCTAATGGCCCCAAGCTGGTGGGGATTAGAGCCCCAGCTCTTATTAATTTTCTTAGTTGGCCCCCTCAGCTTCAGGCTCAGGTTTCCACGGATTCCCAACGCTGAGATGTGTTAATCAAAGCTTCTCTTTCTGCATAGATCAGTACACCTTAGCTTCAATTAGAGAGATCCGTTCTCTCTAACACCTTCCTGGAAATTATTCCACTGTTCAGTGAATTTTAGTAAATATCTTACTATATTCTGTTTATACTTCTTACTATTAGTGATATATATTATTATTGTTATTATTATTGTCAATTATTCCTCATTAGGAGAGCGCTAGAACTTGAATCAATCAAAGCTTCTCTGCATTTCCTCTCTTCCTTTCTTTCCAACGCCTCTTCATTAATTCACTGTGTTTTTCTTCCTTTCCTCTGTCCACTTTTTCGATGCTGTTTCTTTACTCATTTAGTCTTGTTTAATTTTCTTGTTCCTGATCTTATTCCTAAACAGTTGTCTATTCTGAATTTCATCTTTGGAGATTTTAAATAATTCGATATCTTCTTTTGTTTCTTTCATCCAATTAGACTTTAATTTACTAGCATTGGCAATCTTGAAAATTTTCTTAGTGAGTCTGCTCTCATCCATCCGACATAGGAGTCCGTAGAATTGCAGCCGTATTTTTCTTAATTTTTCTGTGATGTTTTCTGTATTTTCATTGAGTTCCTTAGTAGGTCTTTTGATCCAGATTCGATCGTGGAGAACAGGGCCATACATTTTTCTAAGAATTTTCATTTCTTGTTTCTCGATGTCATGAATTTTTGTCATCCCTTTAATATATATTCTGCTGCATACAGGGCTTCAGGTAAAACAACTGTGTTGTAATGCCTTAATTTGGCATTACGAGATACTGTTTCTTTTATTGTAATGATTCCAGGTCAACTTGAATGCCTTCTGCAATTTGAGCACTCTTTCTGTGTTGGAAATCGTGTTCAGTCCTGTGGGTTCGATGGTTTCTCCTAAGTACTTAAAGTGAAAGACCTGTGATATTTTCCCATAGCGCGTTTGTAATGTTGATTTTTCTGTTCGTTTATAGTATCCATATAATGTGTTTTTTGATTCAGGAAATTTCAAGTCCAGTTTTACGGAAGATTTCATGCAGTTTTTCTAGTGCTAGTTCGGCCTCATCTTTGTTGTGTGTTAATATAGCTAAATCGTCTGCAAAGGCCTAATATAATAGCCTTAATCTCTAGAACGGAAAGTAAAATTTATTTATTATCAGTCATGAAAAGTAGAACCTGTTTTATTTATCTCAACTTAAATTAAGGCCATTTATAAGTAACTTATTGATCCTCTTGTATCGTATTATATATTACCATTAACTCATTGACTTTCCTTATTAACTACTTATGTACCATTATATTATTCGTGCAACAACTTTTTATTAATTTATTATCTAAATTTGCTTCTATTTGCAAAAATAATAGGTTTCATTTATTCAAGATAAGTGTGTCACGAAATTCGGAAAGGATTTTTCATAATTCATATTTAATAAGATAGGCTAAACACATAGTATACTAGCAAAACAACTTTAAAAAGCAGCTGAATTGGTCTTGTATGAAATGTTATTAAGTGACTGTTTGAGAGGATTAAATATTTCAACAATTTTTTTTGTCGTTACTTTTTTTTTAATAACTGAAATTATTGAAAACGTCTCCGGGTCACTTAATATCTAGCTCACACAGCTTGTTAAAACTTTGGATATAAAGACAAAAACATTTAATCCTTTCCTTATTGCCTTACAATGTTGTTTCTCCGATAAAAAATTGTATTAAATATTTGAAATGAGTATCCGGAATTATCCATGATAAGTATAACAACTGTACCAGTAAAACCTTTGAAGAGTTGAGTATACAGTACACGGTTGAGACTGTTCTGTTTCTAGGGCCATGGTAATGCACAGAGGATCACGCCCAGAAAAGAAAAAGAAAACCTGGCGATCTTTTCAATTAAGGATTCCCAATTTGTTGAGATGTAGATGAGCGCTAAGAATGTTTGAACTCGGAACCTTCAGCACTACATATTGAACTACCATAGCCCCCAAATAGAATTATAGTTCCGAATAATTTGAAGAAAATAAATTTATTGTCATATTACGTTACAGCTATTGCTCACAGAATGCCTGATTCCATACACAGCCATTGAGGGACAAAATCTTGGAAATAAATAACGAAACCGGTTTTATAAGGTAAAGAGTTATTCTTTCCAGCGGGCAAAATCAAAAGAATATTGCAAATTATTTACTTACTTGTATATAGAGGGCAAATCTAGCCATTCAAGGTTTTATTATATTTAATTTTTCAATTCGTAATATAAAGTCAAAGGTTTGCAAAAAAATATTTGAAAAAAAAGGAAGGAATTATTTCTTTTGTAAAAAAAATTTAATTACCCACCCTTAAATAAGGGTAGAGACGAGATGAAATCATTAATGACTTCAAACGACCTATCGGCTGCAAGAACTAGGGCGCTTCAATTATGCCACTGTTCGAGATCACGTAAGGCTTCTAAACGCCCTTCCGACAGAGGCAAGACATGAAATTTTAATTTTTACTCCTCCGGTACACATCCCTCTGGCATCACTCTTTCCGAAGGAACACGTTACTGAATCATTGACAGCCGAAGGGAAGGTTGATGGTCCACATCGAATCCACTATTCCGGAATATTCCGCGTATTCATAAGCCCCCATGGACTGTCCTTGGAAGGGTGTTTGTTGCCTTGGGTGGCCGAAATGAAGTGGTACTCGTAAGCAAGAGCCCTAAATACATTATGAAAAGGCTTTCAGCTGATTGGTTTTCTTTATGAGTCCTTTATAGTGCCCTTTTATAGTATTCGTAATATAAGGTTAAGTAATTTATCCTCATTTATGTTTATCCTTAATATTTATACTTACATTAGAAATAGATAAAATGATGTTATCTACATTTCAATTAATATAATGCTAAACAGTTCGTATGTATGAACGCGCTAATTTCAGAGCCTATCAAACCGATATGAATTTTTCTTTTTGCGTTAATCATATTACACATTAAGGGAGACTTTATAGTCTTAAGTCATGAAAAATAAGAAACGAAAAACATAAATGTAATAACCATAACTCATTCTCTAACTAAAATTTTCGTAGGTTTTAATAATTCAATTATTTTTCAAGTTCGGAATTCGAATAATAACTGAATCAACAAATACTAAATAAATAAGTAGTTTAAAATAGTTATTTATTTGACAAGTGAGGAAAGTGCCTCGTGGCAATTAAATGAGTGTATATAAGCACGTTTCTCACGTGTTAAATATTATATATTTCCTGCAAACATTTAAAAATAAAGAAATAAAAGATGAAACTTTAGATTTCTTAAAACTACACTAGCGCTATCTCTTACAATTTTCTATTACTAACCATGCAAATTATAACTCTAGGACGGTTTGCCCATTGAAACATTTATTTATTATTATTTAGAAAATAATATTCTGTTAACACTTAAACAAATAAATAAACGTATATTATTATATCTTGATTTATATTTATATTTCTCTTCATATCTGACTTTAGATGTTTTTGGTAAAAGTTGATTTATTGCCTGTTCAGCCTGTTCTTTTATTAATGGAGGATTAAATTCTATGAATTCATCACTATCTATTTCCATTTTGTATTTTGTTAGTAGTCTGATCGCTGTTTTAATGCTAGATCTCCAAATTTCTGATGTGTGAAGGTTCTAATACATTTAAGGTTATATTAAATAAATAAAATTTATCTTGAATTAAACATAAAATAGTTCTAAAATTATTTATTTTAACATTTTAGGAATATAAAATGAATAATATTATAATACTACATTTAACATTTAAAATAACAAATAATAATATTTAAAATAAAAATAACGAATTGTCAAATTCGATCTAGGTGACTGTTACTTTCCGCACCAGTTTTAGTTGAGTAATTTAAAGCATTACTCAATGGTTGCAGAAAAAGGTAATTTCGTGAACTATTTATGCGATTTGATGACATTTTTCTTCTAAAACGGAGTAGTCAGGTCTTCATGAAAGCAAGTATCATTTTATTTATTATTATTCTATTTAAAACTAGTTTGTTTGTTTCTTTATTCAATCAACATCATTTTATGTTGGTATGGCTAATCCGACGATGCTACAAAGGGAGCCATTAATGCTGTAAATACAGATATAATAGGGATCTTTAATGAGAACCGGCCTATCACTGGCTCGGAAACGCCATTTTACGTCCTCTCTGAAGGACGTCAACGGATTCTTTACTTCCTTTAAAAAATCTATGTTAAACACCAGACCACAAGTGACCCCATTATTTATACCTATATCACTTTTTGTCTTTAATCTACTTTCATTATTCTTTTTTTTTTTTTAATGTTTGAGTAATATTCCAGGTACGATGGCTCGGACATGTAGAATCCGAATCGTGTGCTTGCAACAAATAAAAAAAAAAAATAGGTGAATGAAGTAAATTTATTTTATAATGTACTTCTTTGTATTTGTAAGTCATGTTTACTATTGATGCTTGGAACTAAAAAGTTGAAATGTAGATCATGTTTTTTGGGGAACAGAAGAAAATAAGTAGTTTGAATAGTTGGTTAAGCGGTTCCTGAGAATTAGAAAGGTAGAAATAATGCAAGAAAGGCATTGATGCGGATTCCTTCGACAAAAACGAAATAACAAATATTTATTATCTGTTTTATATTCAATGTGAATAGAGCTAAATGTCTAATAAATAAATCATTCTGTGAAAAGGACACAACTTGCGATAAGTTCTAGCTTAACAATGGGACATAGATTATTTCTTAAACAGAACTGATTTGATTTGGAGGAAGACTTATCCAGACTTGTTAGCATAACTTTAGCAGTTATCTGAGGAGTACATCTTTACTAAGATCTAACTAAGTTGCTAACAAACCTCCTTCCATCCTCTCTAGCCTTCTCGGAGTACTGAAACATCCTCCTTGTTCTATGCAAACCCTTCCGTCGGACTCAGAAAGCCTAGAAAACTTTTTTATTTAACTTAGCAATTAATTGTTTGCAAATTAAATCCTCCTCCGGTAAAATAAAATAAAAAAGAGGGAGTTGTTCAAGACTGTATTAGTCCCCTAAGAATTCAGAGAAGCCGGAATTCAATTAAATCCACAATAATATTTTAATTCAAAAAGTTTCCGAATGGTTACTCCTTTTTTTAATTAATGCCCCTTCTCGAAAGGGCGTATTCAATAAAAGGTCGATTATTCTTTTTAATTATGCTCGCAAATAAAACGTGGACTTGTCATAAAAGAAGAAAGGAAATGTACATTAGGCGTAATCTCATTTAATGGATTTCGATGAAAATTCGTCAGCAAAACAATTTAATGTTTCAAAGAATATAAAGGACCTGGAAAAAGAATAAAAGAACGAGGAAAGGAGGTTAAATGTTAATAAACATTAAATCTTTTGCGATTCTGAAATCCATTATATATGTGTTATATTTTATAATAAACCCAAAAATTTAAAGTGTATAACGTTGGTGCAGATATCAGGGACATATTACATCAGAACTGAAAACCTTCGAAAGAGTTAAGATGGGCTGGGTACCGACTTAAATTTGATTACTGGTATACAAGCATAACATGAATGAATCAATGCATATAGAAAAATCCGGAAACATGCGTTTGTCCATTATCTCAAGCAACTGTCTATTTTGCACATATTTGTCTCGAAGTGGCAAATAAATCGTCTTGACTGTCTTAGAAAGAGTTTTAAGAACAGAAAAGGCTAGATTCAATTTATTGGACTATGGTTCGGAATCCATAGTGGATCATACTTCTTATATCGGAGTCATTTTCTAAAAGAGTGCAGGTAAATTTAAACATCTGAACATAGAAGCTAGAAAGGAGGAGCATGGCAGTTGCCTGATTAGATAGAGAAGTATGCACCTACTTCATCGGCATGATACATGATCATCTGCAAAGTAATGGTTGAAATTGAAAATAACTAACGATGAATAGGGAGTTGTATTTTTTATAATAAGGGAACTCACACAGTTGCACTAATGTCCATTTCGTCGTGATTCAGAATTTTCCTAGTAGAAATAAAGTTTATCAATTCCAAAGTCTACGATTTGGTACTATAAAGACATTTACCGATCATAATCAGCTTGTTAATCATTTTTATTTTACATATATGCTTTGCTATATGTGACAGTATCTGGAACATTAGGAGTACCTAGATATATATAGTAAGGGGCATCAAGCAGGTAGCTTAAATGTCCCTTATGGTTGGTATCTTTACTTTAAGGGACAGGAAGACAGTTGTAGGCTAGTAGAGGGCGACTCAACATGCAGACTGTCACATCTAGCAAAAGTGCCCCCCTTCTCTTTCTTTGTAAGTCATTTTAAAAGTTACCTTAATTATACCTTATAGGTATGGTCAGCACACTATAAATATAATGTTATTCAATTAAATGAAAAAGGATCTTTATCTGATCAGTCAAATACGTCAACCTTTGGAGAAGAGAGGGTTTCTTATTCACTAATGACATAGAATTAGTATACACTAAGTATAACGATCTCAGGGTGGCATCCCATTTTATTATTTAAATATTATTCAGATCAAAGGATCTGATTTTTCCTCGAGATCAATGCTTAGGCAGTGAAACCAATATAGCAGCTAAAATGAGGTGGATTTCTTCTTTGTGGAGAAATGATGTGGAGTTATGGTAGTGATAAATTTGGTTGTGGACCTAAGGAATCTGGGTCTGCAACCGAGGATATTTAGAAATCAGTTCCATTTAGTGAAAACTGTAAACTCCCTCCCCTCTAAGTTTTGTGTGTACATCCAAGTCTCTTTGTTAACTGTGTTTAAACGATGTTCAGTTCCAAGGTGGGTAATAATTACCTCGCCTCTTCTACATTGCCTGGAGGATGATGTCCAGCAACTGACAGTCGCTTTGACGATATTATTCCCAACAAAGCCCGAATTAGTTGCCGTTTACTTACTTAATTATTCGTGAATACATATATTTATAAAATGGCATTCATATTTGCACGATGTGAGCAGAGCGATGAATGCCTCAGGAAGTGCCTCACATCCATCAACGAGCGGCCGGGACCAATGGATTTATACCGAACCCCCTCCACACCTCGAAATATATCCCTTCCCTTTAATATTATCATTTAATGCGATCTCTGCCAACCACATTATTAATTAAGCGATTCCATAGTGTTTTGTGTTTGTTCCTTTATGGTCTGATTTAACTATAGAATGAAAATGTGGGAGGTGCATTGGGTAGGCACTGCTAGGGGAATTCAATAATGCGTATGGTTTGTACCTGAGGTTGAGAATCGGAAATATTTTTTCTTCGTGTTTGCTACAACTGATGCCTTGAAATTTAAGTTTTTAGCAACATCCGAGAAAAATATGAATATTTAACCATTGAGAAAGTGTCATATATAATTTCAACTGTAAGAATTATAGTTTGGTTATTCATTTATCGTCCCTGTATGCTGGTACAGTTACAATTCTTCCAAATATATTCCTATCTATGTAAAATTAGGATAGAGATCTTTAACGAGTAACTGATACGGGCTCAAAACGCCTTTGTGTCCCTCCCGAAGGACGGCATTATCAAGCTTTAAAAAAAGAAAAGATTCAAATCCGCGCTAGAAAGTTCTTATGCTATCCACTACACTAAAGGTTATCCCTTAATGATTATACTTAGTCTTTCCCACAGATAGTTTCTAATGAATATTTTCCTACTATATGAGAGGTAATTCTGTTATTAATATATTATACGCTTTTAATACTATAATTGTATACTATAAGTATATACTTATAGAAAAATGCTGTTAACTTTCTCAAATAATAATCATTTCATAAAGAGATAAATGGTCGATTCTGATAATAATTAATGAATTAATGAAAATAAAACATTAATGAATATATATATTAGGAGTTAGCTGGCAATAAATTAAATGAAATGAAAAAATATAAATACCATAACAATAATTATAAAGAAAGATAACTACACACACACTTATATATATATATATATATATATATATATGTTTGAGCCAATTTAAAATCATTAATTAATCATGTTGGGAATAACATATGTTTTTAAAAACATAAAAATTAGGCTAGTTCTCGTTTAGCCTCAGTTGTTGTAAAATAACCACGCAGTTTGTATTCGTTAATTATAAAAGTGGTATTATATAAATTGTGTTGGATATATGGTCGAGAAAGAATTTCATTGGTTATCATTACGTAAAATCGGAGCGTCGGAAAGAAGTTAGACGAATCAAAGTGCAGGTAAACGGGGATTGATTCCTCGAGTTTCCCTCTGTCCCATCCCATCCCCTTTTTTACTTGTAGAGAATCCTCCCCCCTTTACTTGCAGTCCGGCGATTTTCCCAGCAGATGGTAAGTAGGAAATTTATTATTGTTTTAATTTTTGTTCGTTGTCGAGAATAATACAGTCCACTGCTTTAGTCGATCAGAGATTTTACAGCCGATTGAGTCGCGTAAACATTGGTCCATCACAGGCACGGATAATTTTATTTATTGGTTGTAGAAGATTAATTAGCTGTAAAATTTGTTGTTCGTGGGTGAGTTGTTGAAAAGTTTTGACCGGTTTAGAACGGGATTAAGCTTGTTGTTGAGTATACGGTCTAGTATGATTATACTTAGAAATAATCTTTAGAAAGACTTGTTTTCGATAAACAGCTGTTTAACAAAAGTTTATTGTGTACGAATTATAACGGCTAATCATTTTGTGTAACTGTTAAAATTATAACTTGTTAATAATTTGTTGTACCGGTTAATATTATAGCAGTTACTATTAGCGGTTAATAGTTCTAACGTTAAATTTGTTGTAAAGTTTATAATTTTATTTTATTTTGATTTACCAATTTTGCAATCATGGATGCTTCGAAGCCGGAACGGTTATTGAAAATCTTAAATAAAAAGAAGGAAGTTTTATTCGAAAGAGTCCAGAGAATTTTTGATTTATCGAAAAAATGTACCGAAGCAAAAAGTGCGGCGAGTTTTAAATTATCTTATCCATTATTAGATAAGACATTACGAGAATTTGACGAACTCGAAATTAGAATTAATGAAATTTCTCTAGAATTCGTAGAAGATTTCGAACCGACATTCACTGAATCGATATTCGAGATGGTCGAACAGATTGAGGGGGTAGCCAACATTGTTATGCACCCGAAGTCGGATGGGTCAGGCAAAGGGAATTCAGGCATTCAAGCGACAGTAGCGGGCGAAACCAAAGCGGCACGTTTACGTACGATCGAAATTCCCCGGTTTGATGGCTCACTAGAACGTTGGCCTGTTTTTTATGAATTGTTTAATACCCTTGTCCATGAGGATTCGTCTTTATCGGCATTGGAAAAAATGCAACATCTGACCTCTAGGCTCACGGGATCGGCATTGAATATTTGTAAAAATGTAAAACCCACATCAGCTAATTATGAAATTATGTGGAAGGCTTTGATTGATCGTTATAACGATGAACGCACCTTGGCAAGTAGTTACGTCGAAGAAATATTTCGTTTTCAGCCCCTTCGTTTGGAATCTCGAGAGGGTATAATTTCAGTGTTAGATGGTTTCTGCGCGCCCATTGCGGCGTTGAAACAATTGAATATCGGTGATGTGGGGGAATTTGTTTTTCTGAATCGGTGTTTAGCGGTTTTAGATCCTGCCACCAAAAGAGCTTTTGAGGCCGCCCATCGTGATAAAAGGCTTCCGACATATTCGGATTTGGTGACCTTTCTGGAAAAACAAATTAGATGTTTACCTCCTACCGAAACACAAATTAAACCTAAAATTCATAATCCTAGTCAACAAAAAAAAATCTAACAAGGCAACGCATTTTCTTTTAGCCAAATCGGAAGAAATAAAAGGAAAAAATTGTGTGTTTTGTAAAACTGGCATTCATCCGTTAAAGGGTTGTGACAAATTTTTGAAATTAAGTCCATGGAAGAGATTCAAAGTTGCCAAAGCTGCCTTTCTGTGTCTCATGTGTCTTTCAAACCAACATAGAGTTTCAGAATGTGACTCGGTTAATAGTTGTAGCAAATGTGAATTGCCACACAACATTCTGTTACATTTTGAACAGGGCCGTGATAATGTAAAGTTGGAAACGCATCTCGAAAACACCCAATCAGTGGGGGGTCCCTCGACAACCTTATGTTCGATGAACATGGTCGCAAGTTCCGCGGACCACTCAACTGTTATTTTGTCGACTGTGGTGGTACATGCAGAGAATTCTCAGGGCAGTCTCCGACCCATTCGGTTTTTACTAGACAGTGGTAGTCAGTCTAATTTTTTAACCACATCCGTTTGTCGAAAATTAAATTTACCTGTTGAAAAAAAACTTTCGCTCGTCAGTTCTTGGGTTTGGTGGATCAAGGAATACTGTTCGGGGTAAAACCTCTTTGCGAATTTTTTCTCGCCTTGATTCGAGGGTGTGTTTTACAATCGCACCTTTAGTCGTTGATCGTATTGTCGATCAATTACCTTCTATGGCATTGGACGTTTCTCGCCTGGCCCATTTGCAGCATTTGCAGCTGGCTGATGAGAATTTTCATTTACCTGGCGAAATCGATGGGGTGCTAGGGGCCGAACTGTTTCCAATTATAATGGGTGGGGCAAAATTAGTCGATTCTCCGGACAAGCCCATGGCGATTGATACTCCCCTAGGGTTTATAGTTATGGGGAAAGCGCCCATTTCGGAAAGCTCTCCCGAGCCCATCTCTCTCCTCACCACCGTAAATGAGTCTGTCGTTCCATTCCAACGATTTTGGGAGCTCGAAGATATTTCCCAGATGGAAGGTGTCTGCTTAGATCAGGAGGATATAGAATGTGAGCGGAATTTCGTAGAAACCGTTCAATGCGACGAAAGTGGCAAATATATCGTCACTCCCTCATTCCGAGAAAATCCTGAGTCGCTAGGCCATTCGCATCATTCGACCCTAAATCGGTTTTCTAATCTGGAGAAACGCTTTGTCCAAAATTCTGACGTGCATGATGCGGGAATTTCGGATTACCTTCATCAGAAATATATGTCGCTTTCTCCTGATTTAGAAGATGGAGAAGGATATTTTATACCCCATCACGCTATTTTCAAGCCTCAGAGCTTAAGCACACCGGTGCGTGTCGTGTTCGATGCTAGTAGCAAGAATAGCTCAGGCAAATCGTTGAATGATATTTTACTCGTGGGCCCAAAACTGCAAACCAACATCGTTGAATTGTTGCCGGAATTGGTGGAACTGCCTGAACAAAAGCCGAAGGCGTGTATGATAGCGCAGCCCCATAAAAGTGAAAACATGATTTATGATATCATTTGTTCCTACTCGTCCTTTTCAAAACTACGGCGAGTCCATAGACAAGAATTTATCACAAGGGAAGATTTAGTAAAATCAGAAAAGGTTCTTTGTCGTACCATACAGTCGCAGCAGGGCATATCTCCACTCCAGAATGGAAAACCATGTTCCAATCGCATTCAGCGTTTGGCTCCGTTCCTAGCCGATGGATTAATTCGAGTCGGAGGACGACTGCAAAATGCAGCGGTTGGCTTTGAATATGCGCATCCCATAATTCTACCCAAAATTGATCCGTTCGTAAGCATATTGGTGCATTATTACCAGTTAGAGAACCTTCACACAGGTCCCAGTTTGCTCTTATCGTTGTTGAGACAAAATTATTGGATTCTCTCCGCTCGATCTATTGTCCGAAAAGTGATACGAGAATGTAATATTTGTTTTCGAGTCAAACCCAAGTCTTCTTTTCCAGTTATGGGAAATCTCCCGAGCTGTCGAGTGACCCAAGTCAAGGCATTTTGGAACACCGGAGTAGATTATGCCGGTCCTTGGCAAATAAGGATGGGACGTCGACAGAATTCAGCCACTCAGAAGGCCTATATTTGCCTTTTTGTGTGTTTAGCTACGAAAGCAATCCATTTGGAACTCGTGACTAGCTTGTCTACGGCTGCCTTTCTAGCCGCATTCAAAAGATTTTTGTCTCGTCGTGGTGCTTGTTCCACTATATATTCGGATTGTGGAACAAATTTTGTCGGTGCTAAGAGAGAATTAAATGAACTCTCAAGCTTACACTCTTCCCGAGAATTCAAAGATATTCTGTTCGATGGGTTGAGGGATTATAAAATTGAGTGGAAATTCATCCCTCCAAGTAGTCCTCATTTCGGAGGAATTTGGGAATCCAACATTAAAAGTGTCAAATCCCATCTATCGCGGGTCATAGGAGAACAACGCCTGACATATGAGGAGTTCAACACTCTCCTGATTGAGGTTGAGGCATTGATGAATTCCAGACCATTATGCCCTCTTTCGGAGGATCCATCAGAACCTTTGGCATTGACTCCTGCACATTTTTTGACCCTTACACCCTTAAAAACATTACCTGCGGACGCAGTGTTGGAATTACCCTCGAATCGTCTCACCCGCTATCAGTTGTTAGACAAATTGGTACAGTCTTTCTGGTCGCGATGGAGCAAGGAGTATTTGCATGAGCTCCAAGTCCGAACGAAATGGACACAACCTTCCTGTGCCTTACGCGTGGGGACAGTGGTCGTTAGGCATAGTCGAGGAAGTTTTTCCAGGCCAAGATGGAGTAGTAAGAGTAGCCGTAGTTCGAACCAACAAAGGGACCATGAGACGGCCGATTGTAAAGCTCTGCCCCTTGCCTAGTCAGTAGAGGATTCGAAATTGTAAATATGTAAATAGATTAGATAATCGTTGTTTGGTTTCAGTTGAATTTCGTTTATTTTATTTATTTTTTTTTGTAATCTCTCCAATCCTTAAACTCCATTGTTCAGAAGAGGAGTCTTCAGGGGCGGGGGTATGTTTGAGCCAATTTAAAATCATTAATTAATCATGTTGGGAATAACATATGTTTTTAAAAACATAAAAATTAGGCTAGTTCTCGTTTAGCCTCAGTTGTTGTAAAATAACCACGCAGTTTGTATTCGTTAATTATAAAAGTGGTATTATATAAATTGTGTTGGATATATGGTCGAGAAAGAATTTCATTGGTTATCATTACGTAAAATCGGAGCGTCGGAAAGAAGTTAGACGAATCAAAGTGCAGGTAAACGGGGATTGATTCCTCGAGTTTCCCTCTGTCCCATCCCATCCCCTTTTTTACTTGTAGAGAATCCTCCCCCCTTTACTTGCAGTCCGGCGATTTTCCCAGCAGATGGTAAGTAGGAAATTTATTATTGTTTTAATTTTTGTTCGTTGTCGAGAATAATACAGTCCACTGCTTTAGTCGATCAGAGATTTTACAGCCGATTGAGTCGCGTAAACAATATATATATATATATATATATATAGTTTTATGGAAAATAAAACAACAGCAAAATAATTTAAGAAGTTAAAAAAACTATAATTATTTTTAAAAAAATTTAAAATACGTGTGAGTGTATATATCCTCTCTCTCTCTCTCTCTCCCTATATATATATATATATATATATATATATATATTACTGCTCATCATTCATCCATCCAAAAAATTGTAATCATAAAACTATTTAAAGTTGGTTCGTAATATTTAATAATATTATAATAATATTGTATTGTTATGTAATATTTTCAAAATTAATTTTGGTCGAAAGAAACTCTAAGAAATAAGAGTTTCTTTCTTCCTTTGAGTGGATCAACCATACTTCAACAAAATATCTACTCAAAATAAAGTACTCTAAAAAAAATTTTGTACTCGAGTGTACAGGCTAAAATGGGTCTTATTATTCATAGGAAAGGTGTAGCTATTAAATATAGAAACACTAGGCCGGATGCAAATGGGTAAAAGGCATTTTCATAACTTCAAAGTTTCAAAATGAGGAAAAATCCTTCGGCCATTTAAAAAAAAAATTAATATAGTTTGATTATCAGAAGACTTTTTTATTTAAAAAAAATAGCACTTACCAGTACAATTAATTTCTATATTCAACGATCGATAAAAGTAGTTGAACAATAATTTTTTGAGGTTGAAATGATGCCTTGAATTCCACTGATTTATTCTATTGCTATGATTACTTTTGGCCCTTACCCTCAAGCTCTGAAGTGTGTCAGACTTAAATAAATATTAGATTACTATGATTTAAAGTACTGTTAACAATATTCCAATACCACTTTTCAGATTTCTAAACATGACTTTTGTCCTAGCATGTACTAATTGAAACAGCTGCTTTGATTTTCCCTCCATTTATCAGAAATTTTGGAGGAATAATTAGCCAATCTTGTTTTAATTTTCCTTTCAGAGTCCTCTGCAAGTTTTCTAAAAAAATTTAATTTGGTAGAAAAGAACTATAAAATAAAAAATAAGGGTGTTTCTACCATTCTTAATAAAAAAAAAATTCTCGAAAATAAGTATTCTAAAATTAAAAAAACAATGTTGTAGTCGAGTGTGCAGGCTATAATGCATTTAATTATTAATGGGAGAGATGCAGCTATGAAATATAAAAAATTTAGCCCGGATAAAACCCTATCTTGAAGGTTCATTCCCATATCTTGAAAGTTTCAAAATGAGGGAAAATCCGTCATGCATTTATAATAAAAAAAATTGATACACTTAGATTATCAGAAGATTTTTTAAATTGGAAAAAAATAGCACTTATGAGTTGATATATTATCGATATTCAACAATTGATTCATATAAAATTAGTAACATTATAATTTTGTCCTGTTGAAATGAAGCTTTGAATACAACTGATTTAGTCTATTTCTAGAGATTCATTACTTTGGACTCTATTAGTGACGAGACGAAGTTCGCCAGGCATAAACAAATATTGGATTTCTAGGTTTTGAGCAATCGTTTACAATATTCCAATAAAGAATTTTAGAATTTTGAAATGAATTTTGTCCAGCTAGCTCCTACTAATCGAAACACTGTGGTTCGGTTCTAAGATAAGCAATACATTCTTTTTTATTATTAGTAATATTTTTTCGCCAAACTTTCTGAATTTACTCAACCAAAGTACTATCAAGACGTCGAATAATGTAATAATTTAAATTTTAAAAACAAAATACAAACAGTCTAGCTTTGTTTTTTCTGCTTTTAAATGATATATAACTCCTAATCCATAATTTAAAGGTATCAGCTTTGATCAAGAGGGTTCGCTATTGTTCCATATTAATATTACATTAATATCAACGTGAATTTTATTTTTCATTTGTATTTAGTTACGTGTATTATTTCGTAGAACTATAGTGAAGAAGAGGAAAAAAAAAAGTCCATATTGAAACACAAAACGATGGTTTCCAATATTATGGATACGTTTTATAATGAGAGAAATTTAAATTGTTTTATGGAATCTAAAAAGTAGGGAGTTATGAATATAATTAAAATAAGTCTTTGTCGCCGTATAAGGCTTATTATTTTAATGACAGGAATTCCAATTTAATCAGTATATTTAAAATCATTCTTTCACATAGTTAATTCCTTATATTTCATTGTCCGTATTCAACAGTCATATTAAGGGAGGTACTGTATGAATATAAAAATCAAAGAGCATACTCTCTTAACTAAGGCAGAACGTAACAAAAGTCAATAAATGATTAACGAAAACAAATTTAAAATAATTCAGCTTTAAGATGGACATGGGATCATCTTTATAATAAAATTGTTGTAAGAATATAAAAAATAAATAATAAAAAAATGTTGGTATGTACCTGTAGATGATTTTTTGGTATTTTACTATTTTTCGTTTTCAGTTTGAAATGTAAAATTACACGGGAGACAAGCTAGAGGGTTATATGAGACCTGAGATGTTTACTCCGCTCGGCCCCTTACCTCGGTTTTATATCTCTCTGGATCCTCATTTAAATATAAATAGATACTTCTGTATGCTTTCTTTTTATCTTGTATAATTTAGTGGAGCCGGCGAGAAGGAATATGAAAAATGTCTTCCAGCATTACCCTCAGCTACATATTACATTCTCCACCAACTGACTCCGATATTTGTCCTTACATAAGTCCTCAGGGCTCGGGTGATGGTCTGACTTAAAAGAGTACTATGAATTTTGAGGTTTTATGAAGCACAATAAGAAAATTAATTAGGTCAATTTTTGATGCTTGCGTGAAAACTAAAGACTGAGGAATAACCTTCGTTATTTTTAGAACTTATAAATAAATTACTACCTGAATTATTTAAATTTCAAATTCGTAAATTTAAATTAACATGAGCCACAATGTATGATATTATTGGGCATTTATTGCCACCGCAAAATAACTGCAGATATAGTAGGGTTGTTTTAAAACATATTATTGATGTGTGTGTAAAAGATAAAAGATGAAATATCAAGGTTATTTATTTAATCTTAAAATATATTATAAGAAAAAAATCCTAGATAGACATTAGATACTTTTATTAAACAATAATAGCACATCCTAGATGAATTTTCAAGTGAAAACTCAAGATTTTGGAATAACTGTGATAATTGATTGATTTAGAAATTATTTTTTGAATACCTAAATCAATTATAGTCTAAATAATTTAAATTTATAAATTTCTCGTTTTCACATAAATTTGCGCTCACAACAATGATTATATACATTATAAAGTAGTTTATTTATTAATCAAAACTTTTGATGGTCTACACAACCTCAATACCAAATATAAATAATTCAATTTCAATAATAATTAGTATATAGTCATTTAGTATACATAGTTATGTATTATATACTTGCATAGATTATATTTTCGCTTTTAGCATTATTATCATCTTTAAGTTCAACAATAAGTAGATCATTTGTACTAACAAAAATTTCCTAAATAGAGACAATTAACAACCTATACATATAAAATGCTTTGTCCTGAATGACTGACTGACTTGGAAGGTGTGTTCTTTGTATGACGTAGGCATCCGATAAGAAGGGATTTTACAAATTCTACCCCTAAGGGGGTGAAAAAGGGGGGCAAAGTTTGTATGGGACAAGGTGATTCCTTGGTCCAATCTACTTCAAATTTTGCATAAACCTTTTTTAAACGAATTTATGGAAGATGTGTTTCGTATTTTATTGAAATTCATCCCCTTACGGGGTTAAAAAGTGGTAGAAAGTTATTTTGGCGGTGATTTGCTTCGAAGTTGATATCAATACTCCTAATACTTTCCATTATCGACGCAGGTGTAGGTGATATATTTTATTTTGGATGCTCCTTTGGGAACAGGCATGACTTTTCTAAAAATTTACTGTTGGCCAAAGTGGGAAGCAATCGTGATAGCGTCTTAACGGTCGCATCGTCCGAAATTGCTGCCACGCTGCTGGAAGGAAGTAAAACTGCACACTCCGCTTATAACTTCCTCTCGATTTGATGCAAACCGAAACCCCACTCTGCAATATACCCAAACAAAGCGATATGGCGGAAGTACTCCGCAAAACGAAATTAATTGTTTGGGGTACTACGACTCATAAAGGGGGTTTCGAAACCCTAGATAGATATTAGGAATTAGGAATAATAATTGTCAAATGGAAGGAGTTACTGTATTGTTAACAGGCGATTTCCGGCAGACTTTACTAGCAGTGCCCGTAGGAATGCGAGCGGACGAAGTTAAAGTGTGCGTGAAGCGGTCTCAGTTGTGGCCTTCAGTGACAAAACTAAGGGAAGATGTTACTGCCGGACAGTTTTCAGACCTGTTGCTTAAAATAGGAAATGATGATTTCCCGGAACTGGATAGTAATATAATTCTCCCTACAGAGTCAGCTACAATTTTTCCACTGTAGAAGAGCTTACAGCTAAAATTTACCCGAATACAAATAATATTCCTGCAGAATGGTTATGTGATCGTGCCATCCTAGCACCAAAAAACAAACAAGCCTCAGACATAAATGAAATACTTTTGAGATCATTCGAAGGGGCCGAATATCAATATAAATCCGTCGACTCAGTGATAAACACCGATGATGCCATTCATTATCCGGTCGAGTTCCTTAATACACTGAAGCCTCCCGGTCCCCCGACTCACATATAAAAATTGAGAATTGGCGCGCCAATTATGTTGCTGCGCAATATAAATCCAACAAAATTATACAATAGGGCCAGATTGCAAGTGAAAACATTTAATAATAAATAAACATTATATAGATAAACATTGCAATGTTATCGAGGCATATATCTGACCGGTTGTTTTCGAGGAGTGTCTGTATTTATTCCTAGGATTCCTCTAACACCATCAAATTGCCTCTTCGAATTCAAGAGAGTGCAGTTTCCCTTCAAAGCCTGCTTCGCAATAGCTATAAACAAAGCTCAAGGTCAAACTCTTAAGGTAGCGGGAATAGACTTGAGGGAAAGCTGCTTCTCTCACGCCCAGTTGTATCAGGCATTCTCCAGAGTAAGCGCACAGTTTCGGCTGGTGATTCTAGCTTCCGAAGGAAAAACAAAAAATATTCTTTACAAAGAAATACTGCGGTAAGTGTGTAGTATTTCGATTTCGTTGTAAAAAGATAATTACCCCCTTGTAACTTTCACCAGATCAAAGGCCGAGCTTCGTGTTCACAAAATATAACAAAATTTTATTTTATTTTCATGTTCAGTTAACCTTTAAATCCCTTCACTATAATAAAGATTGTTATATTTTATAAGTATTCAAACATTTTAATATAATAATTTATATGTTATAACAAAATTAATTACGTAAAAAACTAATTACAAATCCTATTAGAACAATTTTCGACTTCTATACGGGCGAAGACGCGGGCAAAAGCAAGGTACGAAAAGAATCTTTTAGGGAAAATGAAAAGTTAAACCAGTTATTGATGTTTCAAGTGATCATTATTACCAAATGCACAACTTTTAAACGACTTTTTGGATTTAATTATTTTTATATCAATGGAGTTCTTACCTTTAAACTAGATTTGATTAAAACCAATTGTATAACTCATGCACAGGCCACTGGGTGTAACCAGTCTCGAGCATGCTGCTGATGCGAACCAACATGTTTACCCTTTACCTAAAGTCACAAAACAAGTTTTCACTAAAAAACAAAACACAAAAATAAGCAATATCAATGACAAAATTATATTAATTTCAAAACTAATATCAGCCTCGAGGGAGATAGTTGATGAACTGATAGAAGTCACTTGTATCGGAGCTAGAAAATATATTGGATTGTAACTTCTTCGAATCTATGATTCTAGTTGTTAGGAACTCGTTAATTAGAGAAGTTTGGGAGGAGCGACTTTCTTCAATGAAAGTATTAATTACTTTTGTTTGTTAGTCGTATTTAATCATTTGTTTCGTGTGTGTAGGAGAGTGAGATAGTTTAGGTGCAGTAGTAATCATTACATAACAACAAATGTGTCGTATAAATATTTAGTTGCCTGATTAAATATTAAAGAGCTTACTTATTGAAAATAAATAAACACATAAAGAGTAAAATAAATAAGTCAACGTGCTATGACGACGCAAAGTGGCCCTGAATAATGGAATTGATGAGTATAGTCGTAAATCAAATGATAATTTTAAAAAAATACTACATATATATTGTTATTAATTTCGAAAATATTTGCTTAAGATTAATCCTTTGGGTTTTAAGAATTCTTCTACATATTTGATAATTAATTTCTGAAGCTGTATTTAAAAACATGCCTTTCCTGTTGAGCTTGGTGGGTCTGAATTAATAATTGATAAGGAAAATAAATTTGATTATTACAATAAGATTTTATTTTATTCTTTACCTTACAAGTTGTAATTGAATAACTCTTAATGACATTTTTTGAAATCTAAGGAAACCCCTAGAAAACTGAGAGGAGAGGAGAAAATGAATTTTTTACATACAGTGGCTCATAGTCCTAGATATTGATAGGAATCGTTAAATAAATGATAGGGGTTAAAAATAAAATCTATGTAAATAGAAATACAAGGTATAAATAATATATCTAAATATTAATTATTATTTCAATTAAATCATTGATATTTTCTATTGAGCTTGTGCATGCCATCATATGTTTTGATTAATAAATAAACTACTTGAAATTGAATATAATTATTTAAGTATAGAAAAGTATTGAATATTTTTTTGTGAAATATTATAAAAATATTCAATTAGCTGATCCTGAAGACGGCCTACATCTTAGGCCGAAACGTTGGCATAATAGAATAAGTTTTTCTTATTTTGTTTAATCTTTGACTGCACCCCTGACCATTTCAATTTATTATTAGAATATAATTATTGTTCGGTGTTAATATATGTAAAAACATGACTTTTTTTAATAATTTAAATTTCTTAATTTGAAATTTTAATAGTTCTGACTGTCAAAAATCAAAAATAACGCAGATATACCAAAGTTACGAGTTTTCACTTCTTTCGGCAGTCCTCATGATTGCCTATACAACTTTTTTTTTATAATTGATGCCTGGATGTACAATTCCGAACGTCGTACTGGTAGTAAAAATATGTGAAAAGAAACTAAATTGATACCAGTGAGTGCGAAAGATCGATCTGTATAATTCATCTACTAAAAAAAAAATCGTATGACCTCTTTTGTTTAGTAGTTAATGTTAGACATGTATATTTCTATTTGGATTTTGTAATATCCCAATTTTGCAAAAGACAATTATTTTGTTCAATTCACTTAATTTAATTTCATCTGTGGTACGGTATTATGTATGGTATGTAAGGTGGTATGGTATCTAATGTATACTTAGGTTTTTTAATTTTTTTTTATTCTATTCTGTGGTCAAATGAATAAATGTGATTGATCTTTCATCTTTTATCTTTACCCGCACATTGTTAATATATTTTCAAACGGCCCAGCTGTATCAACAGCTTTGGCGGTGGCAATAATACCGTAAATTGTTCCTCATTAAAATATAGCCGAGATAATCCCCGAAGAGGTGGGAATAAATAAGTGTGCGATCGGGGCCGGGCGTCGAGATTAGAGCGACCAATCCCTTCGTGGAGAACTCTCCTTGATTTATATTTTAATTCTGAACGGACAACAAGCCTTAATTAAAAGTCCGACTGCTATCTCAGCCCCCGGCTACATATTTTTGTCCGAGCACGTACTCACCCTTGGGGAGTTGGTTTTTAACAAATCCCTCTACTAATAACTGTGGGGTAACTCCTCGCCTGAGTGGAGATAGCCATCTGCGAGGCATTTATGTCGTACATATACAAAAAAATAAAATGTAGTATGCGTTTCCCCATTATATTTATTCAGAATAAGATGAATGATTTGTCCGAATTTAAAAAAAATAGACAAAAAAACAATTTATGTTGTTACTAACATCGTCTTAGGGAGCGAAGTGGCTCAGTGGTAGAGCATTGATTTGTCATGCCGGAAATCCTCGTTCAAATCCCACTGCGGGGAAAACTTTTATTTAGTCTGTTTGCAGCCGGAGATGGATCGTATAAGCTCTAGGACCTTCCTGGGGCTCACCCAGCCTCTATAAAATATTATGAAAATAGGGTACCCAAAATAAGGGGGAAAAATCTGGCGGTTGAACGTGACCTAGGACAAGTCACCTCTTTGCGGAACCGTTTTCCATGAAACAGTGCAGTCTCTACCATGTACTGAACCCCAGACCAGTTCACGGGTTGTAGTAGTACAGGTTTTTCTTTGTTTGCTTTTTACTAACATTGTCTGTTAGGATAACAGGATGGTATGCATCGTACAAGACAAATCGGGCTTTATTGTACAAATAAATCTAAATTTACAAAATAAGCTATAGAGTAATGTTTACAGAAATCAGGTCACGTATTCAGGTAGAATAGGCCTTCAAGGGGGTGTGTGAAGATATCAGAAACTGGCTTGGGAGATGGTCAGATCCGGATGTCCTTTCCAAAGACCCTGATGAAGAACAGTACATGTTAGAGAATGTAATGTTTCTAAACCAATGATGGTATATATTCCGCAGATTGTCGCTTCGAGTTAAGTTACAACAAGTTTTAACATTTAGCTCACTTCCTTTTTAGTATTATCGAAAATAAAAATAATAGTGAGTTTTAGTATTAGAAAAATAGTGTAATTATAGGAAATGTGTATATTTCGATAATCATACCATTAAATAAAAAACATTTCGAAGTATAAATGGTGTATTTATTTGTTTAAAGGTTCATTTCTTGGTGAAATGATTACCGAAATATACACATTTCCCATAATTACACAGTTTTCCCACAGTAAACTCATAATTATTTTTATTTTCAAGAATATTAAAAAACAAACAAATGATAAGTTAAAATAAAAAGTTAAAACCCGAAAACGGCAACCTGCGGACTGATACCCCAACGGCCGGGCAGGGAGAATATTTGGCTGAGATCACACTGAGGCTGAACGTAAATTACAAATTCAATAAGTAAATTGACGATGTTTTTAATAATTATTTAAGCATAAAAATGAACAATATATATTTCACACCCACCATTATAAACATTAGTGTGCGGTGTAGCTAAGTTTGTAGTAAGCTGTAGCAGATAATTTATTTAATCTGTTAGCAGCTATGGATGAACCCTCTGAGATATGAAGATCCTACTTGAGTTAACCCAGCCTCTAAAAATCTAGCGGTTGATAGTTATCTCGGACATACTACCTCCTTGCACAACCGTTGTCCTAGAAACAGTACAGTCCCTACTCTGTACTGAACCCTTGACCTTCCAGGGCTCGTAGCAGTATTTTCTTGTAATAAAGTACAATAAAAATCCTTTTTTTTCTAAATAATTAAATATTGTCGACAACATTGTTAGCCGTTGCATATCCGATATCTAGAAGGTACCACCGGTAATAGGAATACGCCAAAGGCGTTGGATAATGACAGGAGCCATTTATAATGAGATGGACAAGGAACCAATCCCTGGGCTGAATTGGATTCAATACTATCACCTGACCAGATCCATGGAATGGTCTAATTATTACTCCTGTCCTGATTCAATCCTTAATACAACAGTCCGCGTTTGCTTTGCCCTAATTATACAGGTTACTATTGCGACACTAGCTTACTATAGGAACCATTCAAACAAACTAATTCCCTGGGGGCATGCTTACGGTTGTCCCTCCATTTCTGTAGAATGTCGTTGTTATTTTAATTTAAACCATAACTATAGCAAAAAATGCTATCTGTTAATTGCTGTCTTTCATGAACACCTGGCACTAAAAATAAATTAAAACTAACAATTCAACCCTAATTGCTTAGATTAACATATTTTTTTTTCAAATAAACATTCTCAATTTTATTTTGATCTTTAATGATTTTTAAAAATTTATTTAGACAAAAAAAAATTAGAAATGATTTTTAATTATAACACATTGAATTTCAAACGATTAATGGTCTTTTTAAAATGTGAACTGCGTTGAAATAATTCAATGCTTTAAAGTTTCTGGAGAGTGACAGGGAGTAGAAGGGGATCCTGAGTGGGGGGAGAGATAGAGGAAGAGAGAAAGAGAGAAAAAGAGAGAGAGAGAGAGATAGGGAGAGAGAGAGAGAGAGAGATAGAGCTTGGTGCACAGGTGCCTCCGCCCACTCAGAAACTTTTTGGATCCAAATGATTCAGAATAAATTCCATTCCATTACAGTTCAAACGAATTGTAACTGAACTTGAATTAATTAAGAAATAATGTATTTTATTTATTCCTTATACAAAGATAATTATTTTAAATTTAATTTGAAATGATTTTGGCTGTATTTTCCGTTTAATAAACAAATAATACTAAGCAGTAATTGGAACAGCTAACAAAGTTAACAAAAATCAGAAATGTCTTTGCTCATTTCATAAATATTACAAATACTTTTCTTTTTAAAGTTACTTATTGAAATTTACAACTGTATAATAGAATACATCCAGTAAAGTAATGAAAGATGAATAATGACACGAGACGAAGGCAAGTATAGAAACTACCCAATGGTAGTACTCAAATAGCAAGTTCAACTTAGTAGATCACGAGGCCATCTTCTTTCAGACCCCTCGGAGGATTATCAAGAATTGAAGAGGTTTGAAACTAGTGGGTTTGAGTGGGAATGAAGTTTGTCATGAAAAGATTGATATTGGATTCGGGCCAGAACAGCAACAAATGGGACATTAAGGTCATTATGGATTACTTTGTTCGTAACAAAGTAAGGAGCATTGAGGATTTTACGAAGGATTTTGGACTGTAAGGCATTGAATACGAGAGTTTAGTGGAGCCCCAAAGCAAATATTACAAATACAAATTGTAAATGTGTAATCAAATATTCAATGTAGTACAAAGAGATGAGGACTCTCCTATCACCAACTAGATGGTCTCAATTCAGAAGAAAACTTAAAAAAATATTGTAAATCAAAATATCCATGCTTGAATATTTATTCGGATTCGATTTAAAAATAGTCCAGAACTCACGCCAATGTACGAAAAAAAAATATAACTCACATCACCATAATGGTTATTTTTATATTTTAAAGATTAAGACTAAAATTGTTATTTTTTTTATGTATTTTGGAAATAATTAAATTAACTTAAAAGAAATAAGCTCTGGGAATGGCGAAGAACTAGTGCTTTCGAATCCATAAAGGATTGAACTATTTTTTCTAAGTACATTCGTATTTAGTTTATAGTTTATTATCAGACCCAATCGAGCCATATTTGAAAAATATTCGCGTAAAGCAAAATAAGAACGCAAACATTTGGAAAAATTATCAGTCGCTTCAAATTGAAATATTTTATATTTTACATTACCTAATATGTTTAGTAGTTATGTATCAAACGGCAATTGCAATTTTTCTTATACTGTAGAATTTGACCAGGCTTTAGAGAGGAAAAAAATTTATTTTTAGGCCTCTAGATTTTCCAAAATTATTTAATTATGACATGAATTTACACAAAATTTGTTTTAGAACTCCTTTGTAACAGTCATCTTTATAATACATTATATTGAATGCTGCATTCCATCGATTAGCTTCAGGTAAAGTTTTTCAAACTAATTAACAATTTCAACCTACTGTTACTGTTTTGTTCGACATTGTCATGTAATTTTCCAGGACAGTTCGAAATAATAAAAGTTTTAAGTACACTCATGTAATACTTTTTTAATCATTTCTATAAATGCTTAGAATTAAAAAAACAAACACAGTGCTAAAAAATGCCAAGCCATTTTAGAGTACTAAAAATATTCTTTTTAGAGTTAAGTACTTTGAAATATTCATTATAAGATCTTTCTCTTGTTCCGCAAAACAAACGTTGTGGTATGGAGTTACTAAATGTTGTTAGCGAAGGATGAATGTGTATCTCGTATGTATGAAGGGGGCAGAGGACCCTATCTTGTGCAGCATAAAGGAGAAATGACAAGGGAAATAGGTTCTCTCCAGCAAGTTCAACGTGGAGGTGTAATTCCCGACTGAATAAACCATTAACCATACGTGCCCAACATATCCACAGCCCTTGTACAGTGTACAGTGCATATTTTAGAGGTTCAGTTTTCGTAATACTTTAGTTACGAGGAGTGAAAGAATACTAAATTGATATAATTCCATGTTTTATTTCGGACTTGGGAATAGGTCTGATACCATGTCATGGATCTGATGGGCTTGTAAAGTTGTTGGACTGAGTAACGAACGAATTCCAAGAAGCTAATAAGCGCTGTACCGACGCCTGAAGGGTAGACGGAGACGTTAGGAGAAGATTGCGTTTAGATTGATCTGAAGGATTTGGATTTGGGTAGTGGTCCGTGGATAGAGGTTTGTAAGGAGTATTATATGTATTTGTAAAAAATATGTTTAGTGACCGAATTCCAAACTGACAATCTAACCTACGCCTAGAAAAGCGAAAACAAAATAAACAGAAAACTAAACAGAGATTTTTAGCTATGTATTAGAACTTATAATACGCATTCGTGGTTAAAACCATTTATTTCATGCCATTATGATGCCAGTAATATTATTTCCATAACTCCTTGTGAATAAATCCCGAATCACATTTATATCTACCTACCTGTACTACGAGAATCGATGAAGGTGTTCATTCAATGCATTTAAGTCTTATTTAAATTAAATTGATTTCAATATACATCTACAGCTATGACAACTACCCTTTAAGTGTTTATTTTTTTTTCACTCTAGTGTCGTATTTATAGACTCCATAGATTTTTTTTTATATAAGCATTTTAATGACAATCATATCTGACAATTATTAGCTGAATCTACTTGTGTTCGCAAATCAGTAATGAATGATGTTTTATAGCATTAGGTTATAAGAGTATAACTTCTGCTTGGGAATCCCTCATTGTAAAGTCACTGTTTTTGTTCGGAATTCACTTGCCGTTTAACCTGTATTCAACTTCTCTCGATTTAATGTCTGTTTAATTGAATGCCTCGTCACTACCTAAGCTGCAAGATAAACATCACATAAAAGCAGAGATCCAAGCTCCGCTTTAATCGTTCGTCTCATCATTTACTCTAATCGCTAACCGCGGCTCCAAAGTAAACACTTTAAATGGGAGCTTAAAATTGTATGTGATTGGAGGATTAAATTTGAGATCGATTGGGCATTGAAGAATATTAAGATGAAAGAACAAAGCAAAGGGGTGTATTAGTAGATAAGTAGGGTGTGTAAGTAAGATAAGTAGGGGTGTATAAGTCAATCGTTGGTGATATAATGAGCACTACACAGGAAAATATTCGAAGCTTTTTCCCACTCTGAGAAATAGTTTTACAAAACTTGGCTTGATTGAAAACTAATTAAATCTATTAACAGGCTCAGATGGCCTTTGTGAGATTCGCATACAATTCCGGAAAATAAATGTTAGTACTAGCCTCTATAAAGTTAGTACCCCTTGGTGGGGCAAATACCTGATGATTGAGTGTGATTTCTGATAAATCACCTTTCAGTACGATTGTTGTCTTTGTGCAGTCTCTACCATTTAATTTTGTACATAAAAAACTTGGGTTGTAGTTGCACTAATATTTTTGTAAAATAAAATAATTTATAGTATGGCGTATACATTATACGGACCCACACTAAGCAGCGGGAGACTTCTGAACGCATGGGAGAGAAAGATATTAAGAAAAATATATGACCCAAACAGAGAAGATACAAGTATTTTCATACAAATACAAACGAACATAGAACGTAGAGAACTACACGAGGACCGGACTTAGTTTCCTGAATCGAAAAAGGAATATAAGATGGTTGGGCACGTACAACGTATGAATCAAGGAAGGACCCAAAAACAAAATAATGAACGGACATCCGGATGGAAGAGAAGAAGTGGCAGATCTACTATAATTGGAGGATGTTGAGGTTGGTGGGAGTGATTGCATGGAGAAGTGCAGCAGAGGATCGTGGAGGATTGTCAAGGAGGCCAAGGCCCTGCAGAAACTACATCGCCGGTACAGTTAGACCTAGTTTGTTTACAATATGTATTATTACATATGTAATTTATATACATTACGTATAGATATATTTGTACACATTATGTATTATTACATATGTGATGCTCTCCTAAATTGTCATGGCCAATATTGTTCTCTGATTGGAAGGGCCTCGACTGGTTGACTTCTGCTTGGTTTGTCTTTTTTTCAAGTTTTTTAGATTCTTCTTGGCCGCTGTTATGTTTGAGGGCTATATTTTATTTAGTTTATATTAATCTTCTCTGTTGAAATTTTCGGGCTGCTCTACAATGTCGATTGCCTCCAATACCCTTCTTACTGTTGCACCAATAAATTTTTACCTGCTCTAAGTTTGTCAAATTCAAAACATTATCGGTCTCAGATTAAGCCCTGAGGATGCTTGCAGAATGGCCAGTGATACGTCGACAAAGGATTTGACCTCACGGTCGAAACCAGAAGAAATACGCGATGAATTCATATGAAATGATTTTATATTGTAAATATTGAATTATAAGGTGCAGAACATACAGTTGTGTGGAATGTCCCGCTAAATAAACAATCCTTGTAAATATGCCGATAGTAAACAGTAAAGAAAAAATTTACAACGTATCAAAAATTGTAATGTTGGTCTGATGTGTGCTGCTATGAAGGTAATGACTTATGGAACCTTACTGGCGAAGTATCCTCTCCATCATCTGAAATATGCTAATGAAGTCCGGCCCTAAAAGAACCATCAGAGGGCACTTTGGGCTTAATCGTTTACTGCTCGGGAGGTCTTAGGGCTCAGGTCACGCGCCTCAGATAAAGTCCACCGGACTATAAACCTCTGGCCCTTTCTATATCCATCCACCTCAAAATTAAAAAAGGGAAAACTGCCCCGGGCAAGGTTTAGTAATGGTTCCGTTCATCTTCCCCTTGGAGGGGGGGGCCCGTAGTCTCAACACGTCTTATATCTCTTCCGGAAACGTTTCATTAAAATTCTCTACACTTCTCAAAGTGGTACTTTTCGTTTCGCTGATTACACCCGTTGTGAGATATCTTTCTTCTTTTTTTTTTTTTAAACCTCATCCACTTTTATGTTCTTGAGTTAATTATTATGATCAAAGCAAAATTGCATTTCAGTTTTTTCCGAAAACTCGTAAATTACACAGGTTTGAAAAAAAACTTTTAAAAAAATGGTTTTGATTTAGTTAACTGATCTTTATGTAGCTTTTTGCGCTGATTTCAAAAATGACATTGGTTTTTTTTTTAGATCACGTAAGGCTTGCCTACAAAATAAAGTTGAAGTTTTGGAAAAAGTACAAAAAACTGAAAATTTTGGATTTTTTCTATTATTTTAACTTGAAGTAAAAGCAAAAAAACAGTGGCGCACATTTGTTGTAAAGTTATTATAAGTCTTTGTAAAAACGTTTTCATTGTTCCACCCTTACAGCCCCAAGATTTTCTGGAAAGTATTCCAGATGTGAGTGAAGAAAATGAACTTTGGCACTCATGTTGCAGCCCAACATTTTGTAGTTTAATTCTTTTTTAAGTGAAAACTTCTTTTTTGTTTTCAAGAAAGCCTATTACAACAACTTTGAATGAATTCCAGGCATTTTTTTCTTCCATTTCCATTTTAGTAACAAAGCTTTCATCTTTTAAAAGTTTTCTGATGTCAGGCCCAACAAAGACTCCCTCTTTCAGCTTAGCATCGGATATACCAGGAAACTGTTCACAAAGATACTTGAAACGCTCTCCTTATTTGGGTAATGCTTTCACAAACTGTTTCATTGGCCCTAATTTGATATGAAGTGGTGGAAGTATAATCTTTTTAGGATCCACTAAACTTTGTTTTTCAACATTTTTAACTTCTGGAATATGAACATTTCTGATTGGCCACGTCTGATTGATATAGTGTTGTTTCCTGTCACGGCTATCCTATTCACAGAGCAGCACTGGGGACCAGACAGTAGGATTGGGGAGGGAGCAGATCCCTGAAATTACGAAATTTTTTACTTATATGGGGGTGATGGGACTTTTTCCATGATCTCCAAGTAAGGTTAATATTTCATTATCTTCATATATGTTTCATTTTACTCTAGTTATTTTCCATAAAATACTTTATCATTCAACTTTTTTTTTCATAATAGTCATTATTTTTCAATACAATTTTTTGTTTCTTTATACTTGTTTTTTCTCAGCCCCGTGTAAAATAAGGCTATAACGTTGGCAAGTTTTTGCCAATTGTTAAAAAAATAATAAGAGCATGGTCTACATCCCTGCAGCAAGCCCCGGAAGGGATTGCTCGGGCCCGCTTGAGACTGAGCCACACTCGGCTCACTCATGCATATATTATTTAAAAACCGACACCTCCTGCCAATATTGTAGTGCCATTTTTACAGTCAAACATCTTTTTAAACAATGAAATTGTTACCTTTAAAAATAAAATATTATTAACCTCATTTTCTACAATTATAAAATCTACAAAAAGATTTTTCAATCCTTTGATGATTAATTATTCAAAATTGTAATGTAAGTACATAAATATGACTGCAAGTATTAACCATGCAACATCCATCAGGCATGTTGATTTATTTTTATTATTTACAATTCAAAATTAAAATTGTTTGTAGTAAATTTTATAGACACGTTTCAAGGCTCTTCTAATACCTATGACAATGCGAAATTCAAGATTCGTTGTGTAAGTAGTAGGTAGACTCTCGATGGGAAGCATTACCATTTTTTTTTATACATTGATGAAAATTAAATCTTTTCGGGCTGGCAGCACAAGAATTTTTTAAAGGGAGTAGAACTTTGATAGTCATGCCGTCCTTCGGAGAGGACATTCTATTAAGATCCATAGTCTTTGTGATACAAGGTACTCGTTAAAGAATGTTAACTTAATTATGGACAGTCAAAATTTAAGGTTTTCGCTGTTGTATTGTCATAATAGCTAAGGAGCATGAAGCGACGTTGAAGGAAACAAAAAAAAAAAAAAAAAATGTTTATTCATCACAGCTAACAGTTGCAAGCAAAGTCACCTTTCGACTTCATGTAAATCTTTTTATATAAATACTTAGATGGAAGATTCTTTAATATAATTCTGAAACCTGGGTAGGTGAAAGCAAAGAACTATAAAAGATCCTACACTGCGGAAGATATTTTTACATGTATTCGCTTACGGTGATAGTAAAATACTTATTAATATGGAAATAGTCATAGTGTAAGTTATTAGCCTAGAAAGACTTTATTTAGTGATATGTGACTCGCTTAAAATGTTTTAATAGAGAAGTAATACCAAAGATATGGTTGGAGAGTTTTCCTTGAAATTGGAGGACCACAAATCAGGACTAAGCTCACTTGCAGTGGTTCTTAGAGAATGCCACTGGGTTCGATAACGGATTTAATGTTAATGCAAACTACACAACAATCAAGGTTCACAAAACTAGTTTGTAGTATATAACGTACAATTTGTATAACATTGAAATACTTTACAATTCAATTCTTAACTAGATTTCTAATATGTTGTTGCTTCTCCGTTACTTCCTACCATTCTTTCTTTTATGAGAGGTCATTATAAAATATACCATTAGTCACCCATTGTATCATATTCTCTTTATTAATTTAAAAGATTTAAGATAGGCAACAAGGGACAGGTCAAATAAGGGTTAAATCAGCACCTTTTTTCAATATTGGATTAAAACATTTTTGTGAGCCATGTTGGCAGCCAATATCCTTCTACCAATGTATTGATCCACGTACATTATAATACAGGAAAATAAATTATAAAACAGTTATCGATTTCGAAGATAATTTTGATGAATAAAGTTCATTTTTAATAATTTATTCCATTTTCGTTGAATCCATCAATTTGCGCGATAAGGAAAAGTACTCGTAAGTGTTTTGTTTTTTTTGTTAACATTCAACAATCATTAATTTCGGGGACTACAAACAAGTTGGATTTTGTTAGAAATTAAATTTTAATACTCTCTGAATTATACTCCTGTCTCCTAAGTCATACGATCAGTAATATCTCTCTGAAAAACTGGAATAACCGCCCGGAAATTAATTTTCCAAGTATTATTAAATTTTTAATTAAATTTATTTTCGAATATATTTTGAATAGCTTCAACATGAAAGAAATAAGAGAGAAATAATCTGTTGAGGGGGCGCCCATTTTGAAGGAAATCATTAATCGGATAATAATTTCCTTTGAAATGGGGGTTTTCCAAGCACATTAATTTCCCCGAACTTTAACTTGTACGTGTATATTATTAAAAAAGACTAAGTGAAGTTTATATTATAACACTTTTACCCAAAATTCGTACTTTAAATGAACGTTTTGTTGGGTCAATTGTTCCTGATATCTATTTTTAATTTTTTTTTTTTAAATATATTTATTAAAATTTACAACTGTATACAGAATACATCCAGTAAATATTATGATTGAATAAATTGACATGAAAAGACAAGTAGAGAAACTACCCAGTGGTGGTACTCAAATAAAAAGTTCAGCTTAGAAGGTCACGAGGCTATCTTCTTTTCAGACGCCTCGGAGGATTATCAGGAATTGAAGAGGTTGCGAGGTTTCAAACTAGTGGGTTTGGGTGGAAATGAAGTTTGTCATGAAAAGATTGATATCGGATTCGGGCTAAATCAGCAATAAACGGGACGTTTAGGTCATTATGGATTACTTTGTTCGTAACAAAGTAAGGAGCATTGAGGATTTTCCGAAGGATTTTGGATTGTAAAGATTGGATGCGGGAGGAATTCGATGGCTTAGTGGAGCCTCGAAGTCTGAGTCTCTTGTAATTAATTGGGAGCTTAGAGCGTTTATCCAGTAAATGTTGAAGTAGCCTGAAACGGCGAATTTTTAATTTTAAAATGGAAATCGGGTTAACTCAGATATAGAGCGCTGAGTTTCCATGCTGAGGATCCCGGGTTCTAATTCGGCTGTGCCAGATAAATTATTAAATCTTTCAAGAGTCGTATATGGACCTTCCAACTCCTCATATGGCTCACCCAGCCTCTATAAAATGGGCACTCTTAATTGGGAGAAAAATCTGGAGTTTGAGTTGATCTCACTGCACAACCCTTGTCTTAGAAACAGTGCACTATCTACCTCGTATTGAACCCAAGACCATTCATCTGTTTTAAAATTAAAATTAAACGTAATTAGCAAACATAATCATTAATAATAATCTTGTGAAGATTATTTTAAATGATGAGTGATAGTTTTAATAAAATCATAAATATCATCTTGTAAGTCTATTATTAAAATTATTTTTAACAGAGTTTGGTGTAAATCTATTCAACTAAAGACATTTTTTATTATTTTAATGAAATTCTAACTAAATATATTGAGTAATATTCTTATGGAACTGTTCACAGCTTAAAAAATATTCAATTAATTTACGCAGGGTTGAAAAAAAATAATAGTAATAAAAATCAAACTATTTGCAGTCTACCTAGTTTTATGGATATTTGTAATTTTTCAATTTAAGCATTCCTTTCTCTAATCTGTGTAATACTTCTTTAGAGTTTATTACAGTATGTTGTGTCTCCAAATCTCTGGAACCTAAACTGTTTTCGAACTTTATAACACTTTTAATTATTAAAAGAATCTGAACTGAAAAATTAGATCTAATAGTATCTCGTACTATTTAGGATTTGTTTCATAATATTACTAACTTTTTTATCTTTTCCTGTAGTTCTGAGAACGTAGTACTGCTTCATTGGAAATAGTATTTATGACCTCAACTCTAAACTTCCTCTACAAAAACAACTAAATAACTTCTGAGTTGCGATCACTTCTGGGTAAACTTTACTTTACTTCTTACTAACCCCATTTGTGGCATTCTCATTAAAATTACAACACTTCCGTTTTTTGTAATCAATATATTGATACAGACCGAACTACTTTATTTTTAATAGAAAAAATGTTTGCATCAAACATATTAAAACACTACAGTAGAAAAATGCCAACATTTTCACAAATAAGGCGTTCAGGATCAAAAGCGGATATATAAACATTTTCGAACTTTTACTGTTTCATATTTTTTGGTAGTTTAGTAAAAAAAAATTGTTCAACACTGTACATAGCCACATTATAACTCAATGTTTTATTCCGGATTTGAACCCAATGTTGGGGGAGCATAATACATTACTTAACTAAACAAGCGAAAAATGTGAATTTTTAAATTTGGAGATATCCGCTTTTGATCCTGAAAGCCTAATTTATTAAACACACACCTATATATATATTATAGAATAAAATAATTCTACAGTTGCATGGCTGCAGCATTACTGTATTCTAAATCAACTGTGTATAACTTGTTTATGTTTTAAATAAAGTAAATTAGATTAAATTATTTATGTCCAGTTATCATTTCAAGTGTTATACTCACACTATCATTTAGTGGCATTCCGAGGCTATATTGTTCTCATAGTCGTGTCGTAGTCCACTATAATCTCGAAAAGTTGACAGGTATCATAGAACAGGTATTTCGATTGAGCTATATGTTAGCTAACATTCCAATTTATACTTCACATAAAAAACATCGTACAAGCGTCAATTTAATATTTTGACAAGTGAGTTATTTAATGATTACCTAATATCCTGTTTTTCCCTGTAAGGTCATGGTTATAAAAACAGTATAGTCTCTAAAAGATAGTTGGACTATACAACTGAATGTCAAGGACTGGATGTAAAACTTTATATATATATATATATATATATATATATATATATATATATATACAATGCATGAATATGTATTGAAATAATTTCTTTGAAGATTTCTCAGTCTTCTATACAATAATTTTAATAATATCCATTCTTTCCAAGAAATTATTAGAATATATATTCCAAATAATTCTGATTTCATAGAAATATTTTCGAACATATTCTGTTCAGTGAATAATAGGTTGGAATTATTATGTGAAAAATATCATTGACTATCATCGTCAAACAAGAGCCAAGTTAGAATTATTATCGATTCAAGTACAGCAGTAAATGCGAAATAAGATTGCAGTCGCAGATTAAATCGTTGAGGCTTAATTGCGTAGAAGGTCATCATCTATTCAATTCTATCCAAGTGGTTGCATTTATTTCACGGAAGTCA
This sequence comes from Troilus luridus, assembly GCA_964056705.1. Taxonomy (NCBI): domain Eukaryota; kingdom Metazoa; phylum Arthropoda; class Insecta; order Hemiptera; family Pentatomidae; genus Troilus; species Troilus luridus. Next base: position 51,227,163 of record OZ057414.1, read on the forward strand.
AATAAATCTTATAAATAAATATGTATTTTTTATGTTCTTTTTTTGTTTTTATGTAAAGATTTACATTAAGTAAAGACATTATAATATCATAGTTCAGAGGCGACCTGTGGTGATTAGCATAACAACCTACTAAGCCCGATATAGCGGGTTCGAACCCCGGCAGGTGGTCCTAGGAATTTTTTAAACTGAGTAAAAACTCTTTAGTTATGCCGCCCTTGGGAAGGAAACTAAAATGGTGATCTCGACCCTGTACGATGCCAGATACTCGTTAAAAAATCCCTTTCTTGATTAAACCTGGTTAGGAAAACTGTAGGACTCCCATTATAGTATCCTCCGATTTGCAATAGCAGAATATGATTGTTTGTTCATTTAACGCCACTAAATGAACAACAAACATAATTGTGTTCAATGAAAAATAAGCAGGAATGATTATGTTGAAAATATCTCGTCATTGACTATCATCCTCAAACAAGAGCCATCAATTTAGAATTATTATGAATTCAAGTACTGCAGTAAATGAAGAACAATTAATTTTTTTTTTTTTTTAAGAGAAAAGATTTGTCTTGGCCGGGATTCGAACCCGGGTCTTCCGCAACTCCAGCGGTACTTTACGCGAATTTATTGAAGAAGAATTAAGGATAATAAATAGAAGAATAATTAAGCTTGCAGTAGCAGATTGATTGGTTGAGGTGAAGCCTAATTGGACTGAATCCTAACTCATGTATTTATTGGTTGTTATAAATTTATTTATTCGCTTTAGTTCCTTGAATTTAGAAAAACTTAGGATACTACACAGCGCTGAATTGCGAAGCTTACACCCGGTTAATATTATTCAAGTGATAGCGTTACGAAGATTAAGATGGGGTTGTAAAGTTGCTAGGCTTAGTAACGAATGAATTCCTAAAAAGTGAATACACGCTGTACCGACTGGAATGCGTTAGAGGAATAGACTGAGACGTATGTGGGAAGATTACATGAAGAGTGACCTGGCGGGTTCGGTTTGTATAATGTTCCGTGGGCTGAAGTTTGAAGGCAGAGATTGGTGGTATCGGCAACGAACTTTCGGGTTCGCTAAGCGTTATTATTATTATAATGACATTAGCTCTTTAAAGTCATAAGTATTTTGTGATGATTTTATTATTTCTTTTTGGCACTTTATAAATACTTCATGACTTTTAATATGTAGCTTTCTGGCCAGATATATATTATGTTTCCTTTTATGTTCACGTATGTTATTCTTAAGGGACTTAGGCCCGGAATAAAGCTACTTTTCTATTATTTTCTATTTTATTCTATTAAATATACGATTCGGGATTCTCACCCGATGTTAAGGAAACGTACAACTCCCCTACCATCCGCCTAATGGGGAGTCTAACATTTCCGAGTCGCATCCAGCTTAAGGTGTAGCGAAGAGGGGGAGGGAGGAGTGTGGTCACGTCTCGGAGTACGAAGAAGAAAAACGAAAAAGGGAGCAGGGGAGGGAAAAATATGTTCTTATTGTTTCTTGTTCACTTTTACATCTGAGAAAACTCTCACGTAACCAGGAGCTGGGCAAACAAGCCTCTCTGGGACAGGAACGAAGGTCCAACTTGAACGTGGTCTTTATCTCAACTGCTCTCCCAATTACTCTTGTACAGATTTAGTCTTCCTTGTCCGTCCTCCTTCTTACCCGTTTTCGTTCCTTTTTTTTTTACTGTTTGTTTCACTTCTTAGTTAGTTTAGGTATCTCTTAACGAACCGGTGGTATTCAGTGTGTATTCATTCCATTGTTGTTTGGGAATACTGATACTATTCAGTAAAGCAAATGTTTAAAACTGTTAAGCATTTACATCATGTAAATATACCGCTCCTTCAAAAGAGCAAGGAGTGAAAACTCAAAAAACCCAATTTTTAAGTAGAGGTGTTTGTCTTATGTCGTTAGGTAGTTGTCTTTCCAGATGAGTTAAAATCAATAGAAAATTGATAATCGATAAATAATTTCTATTGCAGTTAGGGCATTGAAATTCTTTTATTAATCATTTGATAATTATTAAAAAATTGGCTTTTTCTAGTTTACCCATAAAACTTCAAGTGCAAACATAATACAACTGATTTGATGGCAATATTAAAAAAAAAATGTTGGAAATGGAATATCAGATGTGTCTTTCCTGAATTATAAAGCTTCAACTAATACCATTGCTACTGAAGGCTTAACCAAAATTGCCATTGTTCTTTTCAAGGAACGAAATTTGGACATAAAAACAAATATTCATTTTCCTCTAGTCTAGTGTAGATAATACCTTTGAAATTATAAACTTAGAAAGAAGCACGTTTCTGAGCTTAATTAAAAATGGAATTTTATTTTATTTACGAAGTAATATAAAAAGGAAAACATTTATAAATAAGTCCACTGTTTCATCAGAAATACATTTATTTTCATCTAGAAAAAAGGGTTAATTTCCGGTTTTGCCTCCTTTTCGAAATTTAGTTATTAGTTTTCGCCTCTATCTCTAATGGTCGCACTATTTCATTTGTACACTATCTGGTCATCGAATTATCCAAGATATGTCCTTCCTTAGAGTTGCTTTCAGATCCGAAACGGTTCTAATAGTATAAAGATCCATCTTTTTAATAACCAGCACGAATAAATGTTAAATTATTAGTACGATTCCATATAAAGATTTCATTATAATACCATGAAAATTCCACTCACGAAGGTGTTTTATTTAAAGAAATGAATGATCCGGACCAAATATGATGATTTGGAATAAAAAAGGATGCGGCCACTGGAGTATTTAGAAGATTACACAGTGCGGAATTGCGGAGCATGTACCCGGTTAATATTATTGTATTAATAGCGTCTTGAAGATTAAGATGGGCATGTAAAATTGTTGGGCTCGGTAACGAACTAATTTTTGAAAAGATAATATGCGTTGTCCCGACTGGTAAACGACTGAGGGTTCGTCCGAAGCGTAGATGCGAGGATTGCGTAAAGAATGATCTGGAGGATTAAGGCGTGGTTGGAGTTCGTAAGTCGATGTTGATGCTATTAATGAATGATCAAGTGTCAAGTGAGTGGAGTAGCTCAGTAGTAGAGCGCTTAGTCGCCGTGCCGAAGCTCCCGGGTTCAAATCTGGTAGCGGTACTCGATAAAGTAAATACAAATCACTTCCCTGCACAACCGTAGTCCAAAGGTTTCTACCACACTGTTGGTACAGTTTCTACCACGTACTGAACCCAAGATCCTTCATGGGTTTTAGTGCTACGTGTTAACGAATGGGTAAAGTAGTAAATGGTATTTTTTGCGATATTGACATGTACTTTATTTAATATTAATAAAGCATTCAAAGCCTTTTGCCCAGTTTAAAAAAAAAAGTTTTAAACAATTTCCAATAAATTTATAAATCTCTATGTTTACTTTCGTTTTTCAAATAATTCATTTTTCCATAGACCCGACCAATAACAATAAGCTGTAAGACGACCTTATACGCCCTAGAAGCCCTGAGAGAAGGGATCTATAGGCAGCTCATGGCGTAATATATCAGGCAGAGGAAGCCATGACGGGACTCCCTTTACATATTTTAAGGGACTGGAGGGTTCCTTGTGGTCTAGGGTCAGAATATACCTTACTACCCTCGTCCCGATGTTCAGGAAGTGGTCCCGTTTTCTCTATACCAGTACTGGCCTATCTCCCGTGTACCTGCCGGAACAGGTTGTGCAATATATTGAAAAAACATGTTTTGGTTTAATTAATTTACTATACATTGACCTTAATTAATGATCATATCGGCTTTTGTTTTCCAATTTTATATATATTTTTAATGGATAAAAATAATATTATTCATATCGCACTAATATTTCTCAAGCGACAGAAGTCGAAAATCTTCATTAATAGTAAAACGGAAAAAACTATTAGTGAGTTTGGAATAGCATTATGACATTGAGAGGAATACAAGTGCCTTCTGGCAGACAAGCTCTGAAGTTGGGTTGATTCAATTTTGATGAGTGGTAAAGAGATATTTACATCTTTTTTTCTTGGCCATAACTCGCCTCTGAAAAAACACCGATTTGTGAGTTGCGGCACTTTATGATATAATATTAGTTCGATATAATAAAAGGACAAAAAATCAATGAAAACATATTTCAATATAAAGAGTTATTTATCTTTACAGGTAGAGAATAGAGTGAAAAGAATTTTTTTTTTTTTTTAATATGTACCACAACAATTTGGGTAATCCAAAGAGCTGTAAGGGATGCGCAGGAATGTGATTTGTCATAGGTTTCGGGATTTTTTAATATTTTTCCCAATATACAATATCCTTAGAAGATAAACATATGTTTACAAACAAACAGTATAGAACACTTAATATAACCCATGAAGGGTCTTGTATTAAGTACATGGTTGAGTCAGTACAGTTTCTAGGGTAGCTGTTGTGCAGAGAGGTGGCTTCCGAGATCTCGCCAGGTTGTCCCCCCCCCCCGTTAGAGGAACCCACTTAATAGAGACTGAGAAGGCCCCAGGAGGATCTGAAATTCGTCTGTCGCAGCCTGGGAATTAACCCAGAATCTTCCGCATACCAACTCAGCGCTTTACCGCTGATCCATCCCGCTTCCAAATAACATAAAATATTTGAATTCTCACTTATTTATTAAGGGTGCGATAATAATTGAGTTTTTTAAATTAAGGAACAATGTCACCCTCTATCCTTATAAGTAGTAATATATACATTTCTTCTTTATCTTTATCATATACCTTTTTAAAATTGTTTTCTATCTGATGCGTTCGGATTTTCTCATTGAGATGGACAAGAATTATGGCGTATGTAAGCATATTGATTTAAACTAATTTTCGTAACTATAACCCCCTTTTCATTAATTCAGTGGTTCGGCACAGCAAATCAGTGGGACGAAGGTCACTGGGTCAAATCTGGATGTGGCAGATAATTATTTAATATATTAACTGTTAACTGCCACGGGAGGGACCCAGTGGGATCTTCAGACCCCCTTAAGGCTCATTCTGCCTTTACTAACTGGGTACCTTTAATAGAGGTAAAAACCTGGCGGTTTAGCGATCTCGGACAAACCACCTCCCTACACAACCGTTGTCCTAGAAACTGTATAATCGCTACAACCTATTAAACGCAAGTCTTAGATAGTAGTATTTTTTTTATTTTTTATAAATACCTTGTATCAATAAAACAGCTCGCACTTGTTGAAATGTTCATTTTGTTATAAAGAACCGCAATATAAAATAAACCCGCTATCTTTCTATCTCTGACGGCTCTATGACCCATGAAGGACCATCTGGCTTCCTCAACAATTGCACACTCAAAGCGTTCTTCTGCAGCTCTTCTCAATTTCCTCACCCAAATAAGATGTAGGTCAGCAACCCACTGTCGCAAAAAAATATGAGAAACAACTAAATATATAATTACCGTTAATACCAATATACATATATATATATATATATATATATATATATATATATATATATATAATTACCAACTAAATATAAGAATTATTGTTTAATATTTAATTACTGTTAATTTATATTAATCTAATTGAAATGGTAAGTTAAGTGCCATATATTATTTTTTCCATAATAATGAAATTGTCATTATTAATATATATTAATATTAATAAATACTAATTATTTATAAAATTAATGAATAAAGTAAATAGGGATAAAGAAAATAGCGACCACAAAAACCGTTAAGGACTAATACATTGGAGTCATGCTCACATCATGCTCAACATCCAGGTTTTTTCCCTTAATAAAGGACCCAATTCATAGAGACTGAATAAACCCTAAGAGGATTTCCAGATTAAATAAACTTGATTCAAAGCTGTTAATAGAATAGTTTATCTATGACATTGATAAGTTCTCGAACCAGGGATAGTGAAAGCAGTACCTCTGAACCCCACATACTGAGCCACCACTCTGAATTATAAATAATAAATAATCTTGAATTAAATAAGAAAAACAAACTTACATGAATAAGTTGCAGGGAAATATAAAATACGAAAGCTAGCCAACAATTAAGAGTATATGGCGGTCAGAGTGCCAACCCGTGTAGCAATATGTTGAAACTAACGTTTTTTTTCTCTATTCCCTGATTTCATTTACAAAATATTTAGTAATATATAGAAAATCGCAATATATTTGTGGTATCTATTAATTTATGTATTCATATGTTTCTATATTACCACCAAGTAAATTGTTTCGATTATTCATCATTTCACATATCAAACTATATAAATGTTTAGTATATGTATGTATGTATGCATATATGCAGAGAAAAAGCTACTTTTTATAAATGCATAATGTCTTATCATTTTAAGTAGTTCCATGTTCATATTGTTTTATTTAATAACAGAATTTGTTTGTTTAATTTACGGTAGTTCCTTTGGGTAATGTTTTATTTCTCTAAGAAACTTTTAATTTTATACCTTAGTACAGTTCCATCAACTATTAAAATGTGAGTATACTGACATTTTTTCTTAAATTATTTCTTGTTCGTGGACACTAGTTCCTCACAGTATTTTTTGCAAATCCGGATCCAAGTTTATATCAATATCCAAAAGAATATTTTTCTGAAGTCTTCATTTATTTGAAAATAAAACTTAATAAGATTAGAAGTTTTCCACACCTACGTATTGATTAAAAAATATCACTAGTGTGTTTAAAAATATATACCATTCCCCGTTTGGCCCAATTTATAGCCAGTAACATCAAACACAATAAATATAAACACATCTGTTGACTATTAATTTTTTTATGTAAAAAACAAATAAATGTGTATAAAATATGGCTTATTTTTATGGCATAAACTATTTAATAAAAATAATAACTGCATTAACAATATATATAATAAATACATAAATGTTGACATGGTGCTATGACAGAAACCTGTCAGCACTTGCATCACGTACCATAGAAAGCAGACAGTCGATACATAACAATATCTTGTCGCTGCATAATCAGACACATCCGATTATCGCCAAGATGTTTATGACCTCTGATCGCTTATTAATGACACTATTAAATCTTGGTATCAGCCATATTTTCGTTATTTATTATATTCTGTTAAACCCTGAGTTCGATAACACAGATGATAAATATGAAATATAAGTCTAACTATAAAACTTTGTCTTCCTCATAAACTAATTGCTAATATTATTAACTAATGGAATCAGAGTGATATTAGTAGCATATTAGGGTGTAGAAAACATTTATTAGGTTTATTCTAATTACGAATTTTATTTCTGACATATAAAAACTTATTTAATTTCTTCTACAAAGGTAGTAATACTCCCTAAGATATTAAAAACCTAAATAAAACCAATAAAAAATAAACTTGTTATAATTGTAAATTTGGGTAATAAATGCTATAAATAACTTCTGAAAACTGCAAGGGTTTGGTACTGTACTAAAATAAAATTATTATATCAATATTGGCTGATTTTGAATGATAAATAAAAGTGATAACTTGGACTTCTACAATCTATGAAGTGTCTTGGATACAGTACATGGTAAGGTACTGTTTCTAGGGAAACGGTTGTACAAGAAGGTGATTTGTCCGAGATCAACTGCCAGGTTTTTCTCCCTATATAGCATTGGGTACCCACTATATAGCGGCTGGGTATGCCCCAGGAGGTTCTTCAGATCCCAAATCAATCCCCGGCTTTTAACAGATTTAATGAATTATCTGCAACAGCCGGATCTTCGGCAACGCAACCCAACGCTTTACTATATAGACACCCCGCTCCCTGATGACGTTGATTAATAATTATAAAAGCTAGAAAAAGGATTTACGTCTTTTTATGTAATTCAAGAAACATTAATCTCAAATAATTAAGGATTTGATGATAAGTAAATCCATATAAACCGTAGATAAATCAGAAGATTGGAATATTGCATTCAAAACCATGAATGAGAGTTAAAAAGGAATAAAGGAAAGCTTTTAGATACTAGAGGGAGGTAAGAAATAAACTAAGGAAGTAATGAAGACAGAGAGGAGGATAAATTACATCAATTTACTAAACTTTCGAGAGCACCTGTGAGTTCTCAAGAAGGCTCTAATGAAATAATTCGTTTGCTTTATTGTTCTCATATAGGATCATGCTAGTATTCTTAAATACGCTAAGGAAGCATAACATAAAAAAAAGTCATGAAGAGCCAAGAGCAGGTTAGTTTTGATAGATGAATTAGTAAATACAAATATAATATTCATTCCAAGACAGATACATTAATGGAAAGTTGATGTAATCCAAAGATGCGAGAATTCTCAGTTATGAAAAATCTTTTTTGAGGCTACATATAAGTTAGTAATGTATATAAATAGAATGTGATAAAAACCGAAAATGATGGCATTGTTCTCGTTCCCGCCATAAAGGGCCTTGTGATCAGTACACGGTGGATACTGTACAATTTCTAGGACAACGGTTGAGCAGGGAAGTGATTTGTCCGCTCATTGTGATTTAGCCACGCTCCACCGGCAAGTTTTTCTGCCAATTAATGGTACCCACTTAAAAAGGTCCGTAGATCCCACAGGGTCCACCGAGGCTGTTAATAGATTTAATAATTTATCTGCCACTATTGGAATTGAACCCAAACCTTTAGCAGAGATAACACACTTAGCTAACCCGCTTTCTTCTTAGAGAAAACCCTGTTTATTTTTCTAATTATAACATATTTATATCAAATGCTATCCAGCAACTTGTAGGAAATAAAGATAAATTTGGAAATCCATCTATATTTATATGGTGTTGACATACAAAATGTAACACTGCTTATTAGGAAACGATAAAATAAAAAAAGAACTATAATAATAATAATAATAATAATACCAAGAACTGTCTATTGAGTTAAAATCACTTTATTATTTGTAGAAAGTGCTCATAACTCCAATAGTCATTTCCTCGAATGGTCTGATATTAAAAAGCACAGGGGAGAATACAGAAGATCTTGGCCTCCATTTAGAAAAATTAAAATGGGCACAAAAGGAGTTCTGCTGGACACCTGCAGAATTGTTAGAAAATTCCTTAATCAGTAAAAAATTTACACTTCCCTTGGATTTTTAATTCGGGGATGTGAATTTGGCACCAGAGAAATCTGTGAGAAAAAGGAAATAATAAAGACTTTATTTATTCTGGGACAAGTCCCATTAGAATAACAATACATGAATTAAGTATAACCTAATATGGCTTAAAGTAAAATATAATGTACTTAATTAATTACAATTCGATTAATAAATGAGCAAGAAATAAAAAAAATATTGAAAAAAATTATGAATTACCTCCTAAGACAATGTTTAAAGAAATCTATTTCCTATAAAGGAAGAAGAAAATAAAATAAAGTAGAAATAAGATAACAATGATTATAGAGCGGGAAACAACTGATAATTACATATACACACACAAATTTTATGAAAAACACAATAACAACAAAACAAAAAATAGAATAATGAAAGAAAAAATATAAACAATACTAACTATGGTAACTATTTAAAAAAATAAAAAATGTGGCTGGGAGTGTGAACAGCCAAATTAGAAGAGAAAGAAAATGTATGTATATACACACCTCACACATACACGCGTATCCAAACATACAATTATACAGATATATATCAAACACATCATTCATCCATCAATCAGAGAGCTTTAATCTCAAAACTGAACAAACTATTTCTGATTTTTTGGGAATTCTAAGGAAATTAGGTGATTGTATAAACGAGATTTAAAGGTTGAAAGATTGTTGGAATGACGAATGGAAGAAGGTATTGAGTTCTAAAGAGACGAGGACCGGATAAGGAAAGCTCTGTCAAAAGCTCCTGTTTGGGGTGGATGCTGTATATAGATCTGAGATCCGAGAAAGGGTGTTACGGGGGTGGACTGTGGTTTTTAATTGAAGGAGATCGAAAAAGTATGATGGGTGGCGGGATTGGATGATTTGGTAAAGAAAGGATGAAAGAAGTACTTACGCCGATAGGAAGGGTAAAGCCACTTCAACTTTTCGTAATATCACTTGACCGGGCATCTCTCGGGATCCCAAGGAAGGAGTAATTCTTAGTGGATATGACAGAAGAAAGGATGTTTCCACGGGAGTTGGATGATCGACAACCCCATCGTTGGTGTTTAGCGTTAAACTCTCCTCCAGCAATGAAACGGGGTCCAAGAGATCGGAACAAGGAATCAAGGAGATTATAGTAAAGATAATAACCGGGATGGCAGTATGCAGCTGAAAATATGGAATGGACTAGTTGTTATGTTTACAGAGGTTGATTGGATAGCATCAGTTGGAGTAACAATAGGGAGTTGGAGGAATAAGGGAATGGGATATATTTTTATGAATGAAAATACAAGATCCGGCATGTGAGTGTTATCTGGGTGGTCTGATCTGTAAGTGATGCAGTCCCTTATGTAGAATTGTGAGCGGTGTGTGAAATGTGTTTCAGTCAGTAAATCAATATCGATTTTTTTGTCATGTAGAAATATGTCATGTTCGTCACGGTGATTATTTAGTCCATTAGCATTTCACAAAAGGACAGCTAGGGGCTTTATGCTCATCGTGGGTGATTAAGCGAAAATTCGGTTACGGACAGGATTCGGATGTTGTGGTGGAAACTATAGGACGAATGAAAGAGATATGGGAGAAAAGAAAAAACCTGTCGAAACAAGCATAGTCCATTGTACCTCAATCGTTATACAAAAAAAAAAAAAAATATGTAAGAAAAATATTCTTATATAACTTCCCAATATAATTGAATCCTCTTGTGTTTTTTTGTACAAAGTTTTTTTTAACCAATTGATCTTCACTTCTTGTTTCCCAAAATAATATTAACTTATTGAAAATCTCTATACTTGTTTTAATAAGTAATCGTTAGAACTGATACAGGAGTTAGGAACAGATGAAAGTCTCGTAAATCCAAGAGGAGAATAAGGGATATCCTTTGTGTTTGTCGAAATTCTGGGAGGCCGCAAGGCTACCACATCTCATTAGCGCAGGATCGCATGTAAATCGAATACCCAGGAAGGGCTTTGATCAGGGCGGCCGAGGATAAGGTGGGTTTCTCCAGCCCTTTGACTCCCTCCCTGATACCACCGTGGAGTGCCTGTATAAATCCTAAACGGCATCGACTTCTCCCTCACAAAAGGAATATTTATAAAATATTTAGGACCCTTTTCCTTTTTTTTTGTTCAAGTTATTTTTAATTAGTGCAATTGGTTTTGGAGGAAACCACTTAGCATTAAATTGAAAAAAATAACTCTGAACCATGAAATTGCGTTACTCTAATTATAATTGTGGCAAACACTGAAAATTAGATAGACATAAATTCATGTGGTTGCACGCCTTATACATTTTGAGTCCATGATTATCCATACTAAAATCTATGATAATTGATAAGCTAATAAAAGGAGGGGGAAGTAACCTAGTTAACGATTAAAAAAAAAAATGTTGGATATATCTCTAATACTTTGTTATTTTTAAATTCTGTTTGATCCGACCTAGAATTAGAGATTTCTCTAAAAGACTTAGAGAGATCCTGAAAACTGATTTGAATGCATAACATTCATGAAATTTATTTATTGTAAAATGCAATAAAATATATCTTTAGGAAACTCAGATTTGTATATTTTTTAAATCTTTTCTCTTCAAAATAAAAATATTTAAAAAATAATCACCCTCAAAAGAACTATAAACAAGATCAGATTTGTATAGTTTGTACTGACAAATAAAAGGTATGAAATTTCTTTATTTTTATTTTAAGTTTATGAATCGTCGTTATTTAAAAAGTAAATAAGTATACTGCTATTGGTTTTAATTGTTTTAAATATGTTAACCATAGACCACTGTAGCTCCAGAAATATCACGCCTGAGATTAGATTCATTCTTCAAAAAAGTGTGCATTAAAAGTGAATTTGACTACATTGATCTATAATTAAATAAAACATGTTTTAACACAAAAATTAGCTTACCTGTTTAAATAAAATGGCGTTTCTTCCATCTTTCTAGCTTCCAACTCTTACTTATACACGTTAATGTAAGTTCTATTAACGCAAGAAATGGACTGGAAAAAATATACATAATTTTGGTGTTGAAAATGTGGAAGTCATAACATAATCCCTTAAGTAGTAAAATTTTTATTAGCAACCGATGTTTCGAACTACGTTTTAGTTTTTCTTCATGGCTAAATAAACAATATGCAAAAATAAAAATAAAATATACGGAATGTATTTTCGGAAATCTTCCTTAGAGACCATAATAAAGCCCGTCTTGTTTCTGTTCAGTGAAAGAGTGATTTATCACAAAACAGCCAAGAGAGTTCGCTGAGGTACAGTCTAATGATGTGTCAATTCAATTAGGTTCCGCATCGTACTTTTTCGACAGTCGCCGAAAAACAATGATAATGTGGAATAACAGCTTTTTTAGACACCTAGTGTTTATTAGGTGTTATTAGCTTATATTCCAGGATCCATGGTCCATTTATGCACTTGATTACTATCAATCTGAATCTTCGTGAATAGGTTTGTTTCGATAAGACTCCCAACAATTTCCTGTGCGAAAATTCTCGATTGTGGTAGCTAACAGAGGTATAGCAAGGACAAAATATGTCGATTCGATGATTTTCAAAAATGTATAACTACCAACATGTATCGATATCGAGGTCGTCAAAAATGATTACTAACCAGCTGATCTTTTGTTTTTTCATTTATATTGGAAGGAGGGCGCTCTTTGATTAAACCATACATTTTGTAGGAGAAATATTTTTTCAAATAATTTAGATAATTATCTTGAGATTTAACAAAAAAAAAACCGAGTTAGTAATAAATTTTTGAGAATCATCAAATCAACATATTTTATCCTTGCTACCCCTAGTAGCTACCACAATCAAGAATTTTTGCACAGGAAATTGTTGGGGGTCTTATCGAAACGAAGCTATTCACGAAGATTCAGCTTGATAGTAATCAAGTGCAAAAATGGACCATGGATCCTGGACTAATAATTACAAATCCGATAAAAAAGGATGTAATTGTAAAATTAACAATACTATAACATTTTAAAATGTTATCGTCTCAAGTATAAAAAAAAAATTAAATTTTATGATGGTTAAAACTCAAGCATAGTAAGATAGTGAACATTTATTTCGATATATTTTTTTAATAGGCTGCCCAGATGTAGCACCAGATTTATGAAAACTGCATATAACATGTCTAAGAATATAATAGAAGCGTTGGCATGGAAAAGATAATTTTACAAGGGAAGAAAAAAACTGTTTTGACAGCTGAAAATGAAAGTTTCAATTGGAAAACAGTAACTACCACCGTTCAAGTGAACTAAACCATTCACAGTTTCGAATTAATCCACTTTCTATTCTGTTGGTATGATAAGTTATCACTTTTTTTATTTTAAAAAAATGAAAAATATACACAACTTTTTTTTTACTACCTTTTCCATATTTCTTCTGAATGCGACCTCCTTTTGTAAATGCCGTGCTGAGTTCAAATCCGGAAAGATGTGGTGTATGTTCCTTTTTTTGCTATGTCTTTTAATACATATAGTTGTTCTTATCGTTATAAATATTTTTAATTTTAATAGAGTTTAAAATGCGACAAATTTCGATTACAAGGCAGCCAATTTTTTTATAACAAATTGGCTAACAAACCATTATTCTTTATCATGTGTATATAGTGACCAAGGAATTACATTATGATAAATATTTTGACGTCTATACATTTTGTACTAGTGACAATCCTTTACACCGAATGGATATATGTAATCTTGTTAAAAGTTGTGAGGTTTAGAATTACATGTCCAGTGATACCTCAGGAAGGACCGACATCAGCAAGCGACTCCCTCATCCCTGACGCGATTGAGCCTTTGGGAACTTGCCGTGTTGTTACAGACGGATAGTGGATTCCCGAGAACCCTCAGCACTCCCTCGTCCAGACGGTCCAATCTCAGCATTGTTCCTTGAGTGGCTCCTAAGCAGTGAATGTTCTTCAGGGGGTGGTATCGTCGGCGGGCGTTGGGTGGGTCTCGAGTCGCATTAGGGAAGATTAAAGCCACCTTACTCCAAAGGAGTTCTCTATTGCAAGTCTTGCTGAGGTTGAAGTAGTCATTATCGAATGGTTTTGGTGCACAGTCCCTTAGTCGATTGGAACTCCCATTTCCTAGTTCGTCATTGATCATTCTCTGGATAGCTTTGGTTGATATAAGTTATAACATACCTCAATCAACATATTGCTCCTTCAAATCAACAACGACATTGATTTAAAAAGAACAAATTGGTATTTTTGAGTTAAGCCTTCTGTAGCAATAGTATTGCTTGAAGCTTTTTGTTTCAGGAACGGCATATGTGATATTACATTTACAACATGTTTTTTCTAATTAAGTCACATTTTTAGTTGTATCACGTTTGAACTTGAGGTTATAAGGGAATAATCGCATAAGTTAAAGTCATTTATACCAATTGCTTTAGGATTATTAATTGTTATGAACCCACTGAAGAGACAACAAACCACATATAATGACAGAGTTAAAACACCTTTGATGCTATGCACTGATTTAAATGATCTTTAAATCTGTTTTTATTCTTTCCTATAAAGCCTTGTTTTCACTTTAAATACTTCGCATTTGTATCGACGATTTTAATATTTAAAAACTTCCTATTGTTTAAGTTTAACATTCATTCAATACTTTTTTAGCAGTTTCTTTTTTAGACCTTTCGTTTTTTTTAAAGGATTTTATTTTAGATAAATCTTAAAATATTACAGGAGGATATCAATCATTTAGATTAAAATATACCATTCTGAGAAGTAGCTCAGTGCTAGTTATGGATAGTTGCTCTGCCGAAGGTCCTGGATTAAATTCCGGTTGTGGCAGATAATTTATTTAATCTGTCAACAGTCGTAAATAGCAGTTCGTCCTGAGGGATCTGGAGATCCTTCTTCGGCTCACCCAGCCCATATAAAGTCCTTAATAGAGAGAAAGCCTGGCGATTAAGCCACCAATATACCACGTACTGAACCCAAAATCTTCCATAGGTTGTAGTGATATAGCTTTCTTTTGTTTTTATTCTGCGTTGATTATTACTAAGTTAACATTAATTAATTCAGATATGCAGATTAAAAATGCTAGTAATAACTGTATTTCATCTAAATGAGAGCATTATATTATGCTAAATAAATTTAAAAAATAGCAGTCATCGGGTTTTGAATATTTTAAAGTTTATTATAATAAATTCTTATTTTTTATCAAAAAAGAAGAGATACATATTTATGTTTAATTTCAATAAGTTTTTCATACGAGTCTCGTATTATACTGCTTGCGGATTATCAGATTAATATGAAATATAACATAAGTAAAAGTGTGTTCCGGGCTATTACCGACTACCAAGACAAAGTTTCAGAACCGAAATGAAAAGTTAATAAGTCCTAATCTGGACCTGAACAAGGATCAAGGGAGGCATACTCAATTTAAATTCTGCCCTGATGGAGTAGGGCTGCATGGTGGAGGGAGGGTTTAGTTTGTTCGGGATAAACATTATCAACCCTGAATGCGACCAATTGTCCGCCGCCAGCAACCGTTCAGGCCACTGTAATTGTTTATACATGCACAATCTCTAGCCTGAATTTATTTCCATCTGATATTTATAAACATAATCTGAAGTCGGTCTTTTCAGCTCAATCTCGTCATTGTTATAACGGGACGTTTATTAGTATTATGAACGTTTCTAGGTAGTACTCAAGTTAATCTTTTTTTTAATTCGAGTCAAAAAAGTACTTTAGATTAATTACTTGATATAGAAACTCCAGCTGAAGAATACAGATTGCTGCTATATTTAATTTTATGCTTGGTTTTTATTTATTCAAATTAAATTACTAAAATTATAATCCCAGTAACATAACCAGTACCTATACTGTTACAAAAAATGAAGGTGATATTGTGTTCATGACGTAAGAAGAACTAACAATACTGTGGCTAAACCATGGGTTGTGCATGGTAAAGAAAACCGCTGGGTTTTTCCCACAACTTAAGTTCCCAAATTCATAGATGCGGTATAATCCTCAAAATAGACGGCTCATCACAGAGAGTCAATACATTTTTTATTTATAATTTTCAGAATTATTTAAAAATTAAAAAAAAAAATATATATATATATATATAAATTACTTTAAAAATTAATTATGATTTATCTGCTACAGTAGTATAACTCTTATTTATTGATTATGTTATCAAACAGGGATCAACTATGTGGTATATTAAAAAAAATCGATGGAATAACTATTTAAAAACTATGCCGTCATTCTCAATTCAAAATAACGTATTTAAAAATTTGTGGAACTGAGAAAACTAGGTTTGAAAATCGGCTAAGAAACAGTTTTATTAAGTTATTCGTATTTCGGAGCTTTAATCTGTGACACATCATATCTCGTTTGGCATTTTCGGAGAAGGGAATAGTGCTTGTTTGGAGGCCAGTAATAATGTCGAAAAAAAGTTTGTCTAAAAAAAAATACTGTATTAAGGAAAACTACATTTACATGACAAACATGAGTGATCTGATGGTAGCTAACAACAACAGTAGACATTGTCGCTTAATTCTACAGCTTACATATGTATGGATAGGAGATGTGGGAGGGATAAGGGTGAATGCACCTGCTCAGACCTTGGAAATAGCTTTCTCAGGTATCTTGTGGAAAAGCTTTTCGGAATTGAATAAAGAATTTATACATTACTCTATTACAATTACACATCCTCCTCGATATCCTCGAAAAATTAACAATAGATACATACAAATCTGTGGACAAAATACAGTGATGTATCCCAATATCTTTTGAAACAAGCATTACTTCTCATATCTCCTTCTCCATATAAATTCGCATAGATATGACTCCAATATGTGTCCCTCCTAGTCAAGGATTCTTTCTGGTTGCGTTGTTTCACTGAAGCCCATAGGGATTTTAGACTTTTATTGTATTATGTCTTCCTTTTTCCAGAGCATAACTTTTAGTTAATATTTATTTTCAAGTACTTGTGTGAATAATGTATCATTCTCTATAATGACAGATACAAATAATAGTCAAGGATCCATGGTCCATTTTTTCACTTGATTAGTATCAAGCTGAATCTTCGTTAGCAGCTTCATTTCGATGAGACGCCCAACAATTTCCTGTGCGAAATTCTCGACTGTGGTAGCTAAAAGAGATAGCAAGGATAAAATATGTCGATTTGATGATTCTCAAAAATTTATTACTAACTGGCTTTTTTTTGTTAAATCTCAAAATAATTATCTAAATTATTTGAAAAAAAATTTGTCCTACAAAATGTATGGTTTGATCAAAGAGTCCCCTCCTTCCAATACGTATCGATAACGAAGTAAAAAAAGAAGAATTAAAAAAAAAACAGATGGTTAGTAATCATTTTTGATGATCTCGTTATCGATACACGTTGGAAGGAGGGGACTCTTTGATCAAACCATACATTTTGTAGGACAAATATTTTTTCAAATAATTTAGATAATTATCTTGAGATTTAACAACAAAAAAACCCAGTTAGTAATAAATTTTTGAGAATCATCGAATCGACATATTTTATCCTTGCTACTTCTGTTAGCTACCACAATCCAGAATGTTTGCACAGGAAATTGTTGGGCGTTTTATCGAAATGAAGCTGTTAACGAAGATTCAGCTTGATACTAATCAAGTGAAAAAATGGACCATGGATCCTGGACTATAATGTGTACAGTCAATTACTTTTGTACACATCTGTTCCAATTCAACGTCGCCATTAATACAATATTTAGGTTAAGATATGGTTTAATTAGAATATAATTATTTACTTATTGTATCTTGTTATAACTACTTTGACAACATGTATCTACCTATCGGTTTTAAAATATGACTGGCATGCCTTTTCCAATCATTGGCATCGTACTTCTTTATAAACAATCTTTTTTTAAAGAAATATTTAGTAAACACAATTTCCCAGTTTGTTGGCTCTAAACAATGGCTTCGAACCGATCTCTGCGTGATTCGGCTGATTAGTGAACTGGGATGTTACTTTCGATTGTTGAACCGCGATGTAGCAACACGATTTTATCCTTTTTTTTTTGTTTATCCTTGGACTGGGAAGTGAAAAGGGCGAGGACAGAAGCGGGGCGGTATACTTCGGAAGGAGGGAAGGAGGAGCCAGTAAAGAGACAGGAAATAGTGGCTGGTAGGAAGCCATTAGGACTCGGGCTAGATATAAGGAGACAGCCCTGTTTAATCCCGGTGTTTTTTACACCAGCGCCGCGTCCTATGGGATTTAGTGGGCTCTTCTCTCGAGTCCAAGGGATAAATCTCTCCGCCGCAGAGCCTGTCCCACTGCGCTACCTCCGCCGGTTCACGTTAAACGCCAACGTTAGCGTGCCCTAATCGCGTCCATAGATAGTGAGGCTGGGAGCACTCTTTCTGTTTTATTTTCTCGTTCTGTACTCTTAAGGATCTTTGGAGTAATATAGGATACTTGTTCCGCAGGTTTCCCGGCTGTTCTTAAGTCTCGTCAAGTGACGTCACCTTATAAAATTATACGTCACGGCGTTATTCATTTTGTTTTATATAAAATGGGAATGATTAGAAACATATTGACTTGGAAATGTGAATATGAAAGCACAGTGACAGGTTATTTGAGAATGACTAAAGTAGCCAGTTACAGGTAATTCAATGTAAGTAATTTAAACAGACATTTTACAAAAAAAACCTACAGAAAATAAAAACCTATACCATTTATATGACGTAATAACCGGTACCACAACTCATGAAGAGCACTGGGTTTAGCACATGGTAGAGACTGTACTGTTTTTTATTCAAGTGTTGTGCAGGGATTTTTACCTAACAACCAGATTTCCCTCTTTTTTAGGGTACCCCCTAGGTAGAGCTTGGGTGAGCCCCAGGACGGTCCTAGGTCCCAAAAGATCCATCCCTGGCCGCTTTAAAGATTAAATAAAATCTGCCACAGCCGGATTCGAATTCATGACCTTCGGCACGCCAACTCAGCACTTTACCATTAAGCCACTCCGCTTCCTAATTTAAAGGGACTGGAAATTATACCAGATTCTAACACCAAAATATCTGCATATTGGCCCGGTTCAATATCCAAGGTTATTGATTTATTTATTTTTTTAACCTTTTTATTGCAAAGAAATATTTGGGTAAACCGACTAAATAGTTAAGATCTTGTTGTAGAACGTGACGTCATTTGATCACCCCTAGGCAACTTGCGGAATACCGAAGATTTACGAAGAAAGAAGATTCATTTAATTTTAAATATATTGGTATAACTAGAGGTCGTGTTCCTTAAGTATTTTCATTAATTTGAGTGGCGCTCTTGATTTCATCGATTTGCACGGCCAGACCCCCTCTCATTTTGATAAACCAACCCATTGTAGTGGAATATGCGTATCTTATTTATTTATTTTTTTATTCACTTACGTTTCATTCATGTTAATTGTTATTTCAATTTCTTTTTATGTTTCGAATTTACCACTCAGAATAACATACACATTAACTTTATTTATTTTCTTTCCTCTAGTGGAAATTTCTCGGCCTCCAATATTCCTTCATGTGTTCATTAGCCAGTTTCCTTTGATTTTCTATCCAACTTCGTCCTTCCTTTATCTCGTAACCCTTCCAGATTTTTTAAGTTGCTACCAATTTCACATTCTTCTAGCATGCGAGATTCTGTGATTTTCCAAAATCTTTTCTTTCGTCTTTAATCCCTGTAGCAGCTGTTTTTTTCTTCCAGAAATAGTTGATGTTTCATCGCAGGGTTATAATGTATCATTTTGACAGTCCAGAAGGTGAACTTCTAGTTGTAGATATTCTTTGTTAACCCTTATGTTCTTTCGATTTTTTTAATTTTTTTATTTCGATCTACAACAGCTTCTTTACCCAATCACTTCCTCTACAGCCTTTCACAGATACCTGAACTGTTTGACTCTTTCAAAATTTAATAATTCTAATTATCATCATTTATAATTTTATTAATTTTTTATCTAAAAATAATTTTTATTTATCAAAAGAGAAGGATGTAATTTACTTTTGGAAATAATGTGAAATTAATATGAAGTAGAAATGAAGGTTTTAACAGAAACTACTAATATTATTCAACGTAACTTGTTTAAACATGGTGTTGTTCTGCACCATAAGATAATACTTTAAACGACTGATGCACAAAGAAGGAAACGGTTGTATGATTTCATCATAATTTTTATAATGCGAATAACGATTCTTGTTTAGAAGTAAATCATTTGTAGTCCAGCTAAATATAAGTAGTTAACTCACAACTAAAATATATAACACAGACTAAAACCCAAAGCAATTATCTGTTAATTCGTTGAATCTGCATAAAAATTATTTTAGTTTAATATTCAACAGCATAACCGTAGAAATGATTATTTATATGAGTGCAATACTTTTATTGCTATAATTGTTGAGTAGTAAAATAATGTAGGAAGTGGACGATCGGTGTAGAACACTAAAATAAAGATAGAAACCTACATCCAATGAACACATTCTGTACTTTTTTTAAAATGTTGAGTCTAATTAATAAAAAGTAAAGTTTCATTTTTTTTTTTTTTAAATAAGGCATCCTATTTTGCAAAATCTCTAACTTCTCTCCGGTTTGGGTTCGAAAATGAGCCTCCGTTTGTAGTTTCGGAGTATGAGATCAAAGGATTAAATTGGTACAAACTTCATGTTGCAACTTTTGTTACTCGGAATTCGTGGCTTTGTGACAACAAGGGTCGGGCTTATAAAGGAAATTCGTCCAATCAAAACGCCTAACAAGAAGAATCAGAGGTTTGCTTCTAATGATAGATAAAATTAATAATCATTTCATTTCAGTGAATCTCCAATGCCTGTAATGGATTCCTTTGGCGGAGTTGTTTCAGTTGGTGACGAATAATAAAGTATGAGCGAGAGATCTGGGAAGAGGAGAAGGCTTAAGGACAATTTGCCTTTCTAATTTCCCTCATGGACTTTTTAATGCCTTCTAGATTGAGGAAACAATTGGTTGGGGAACCGGAAATTTGAGGGGTTCGCTTCCCCTTCCGGTGTCTTCGCTGTTTGTTCTACATTCCACTTCCTGGGGAGTGAATGAAGGCATTGGTATAATGTCTGCTTTAACAGGGATCATGGTGTTTGCTGCTTCATAGCGGTTCGATCTGCCCAATTTCAATATTATTTTCTTCAACAAGACTCTTAGATCATAGAATTTGCGAGGTGTTATACTTATGACATATAAACTACATCTCGCCAACATACAAGTCTTAACAGTCCTGTCTAAGTGACTATTGTGTCAATAACGTCACCAAATAATTTAACGTGATAATTCCTTTGCTAGCTAATAAGAACATGTTCTTTGGCTAGTGATAATTATGAGGACTTATTCGATTTCAGTATAGATTTACTGTAACTTTTTAAATGTCGAAATACATAATGGTGTAAAAGGAAGCCCTTGATACTAAAATACTATCGAATCTAAGATTGTTCAAAGTTCTTATAATATATAAACCTGATATTAATGTCTATATTATACAACACAGGAATATATATATATATATGAACCTGCATAAAAATTATTTTAGCTTAAGATTGAACAACATAACCGTAGAAATAATTTTTCAAATCAATTGTATGATTTTTGCAGTCATTAGTGCAAAAACTTTTATTGCTATATATCCATCCGTATATATATGGATGGATATATATATATATATATATATATATATATATATATATATATATATATATATATATATATATATATAGCGCTCACGACTTTATATATCTGGTTAATCCGATTGCTAAAAATAATAATGTTTCGATCCTATTAGCCGACCAATATGCTTCCGTAAAGTCATCCCATTTTAAAAACTATTTAGAAAAAAAGGAATACAGATTGTTTTTTGCTGTATTGATCATTCAGAATCAAATGGGCTTAACGAAAGATTAAATCAAACGCTAGTGAATCGTTCAAGATGCAAAATAAACAGTGAGACAAATAAAGCTTGGCCGATTCTCGCAAAGGAGTGTGCCAATGAGTATAATGGTACAATTCATAGCTCAACACGATTTGCACCATCATACTTACTCATTGAGAAGAAACAGGCTATATCTCCTCTTATCGAAGATAATCCATCTTGCTTAGATGAGGACCGAAAAATTGCCTTTCAAAATTCCTTAAGGAACTTTCAAATAAATAAGGAAAGAATAGACAAAAGGAGGAGACATCACGATTTCAAGATTGGCGATTTGGTTTTCATCGATTAGACTAGATTATGTTTTTTTTCTACGGGCAATTAACATATAGGTTTGGTTTTCATCGGAAATGGAAACGAATTAAATCGCAACAAACTTGACGCCGTATGGGTTGGACTTTTTCTAATCGTCCGAAAGATTTCACCAACATTTTATGAAGTGGCAAGGGAAAGAAAAGGAAGATTTCCAATTTCTTTCATTCCGCTAAGCTGCTTCCCTTTTCTCCGAGTGAATCGTCTTCAGGGGTGGAGGTGTAAATTTTGATGTGATAACATCACTGTTGCAACGTTGAATGTGTTATACTTTTGATAACACATATTTGCTAAAGTTTAATTAAATTCATTTTGTGAAAAGTGTTAAAATACTAGTTGGGAAAGACGTGTAATTTAATTCCTATATAATATGAAGAATAAAATCACGTTAAAACAATCTATATTTATATCCATCCATCCCCGGAGAATAAGAGATTGATCGATCCTTGTTGAGGTTCAGATTAGGACTTATTAACTTTTCATTTCAGCTCTGAATCTTTGTCTTGGTAGTTGGTAATAGCCGGGAACACACTTTTACTTATGTTATCTTTCATATTAACCTTATAATCCACTTGTAGTATAACTTAGAACGTTTATTTTGATTAAGCTTAAATATTTAATAGTCTTATTATAAAGGGAGCTGAGTGGCTCAGTGGTTGAGCACTGAGTTGCCATGCCAGACATCCTGGTTCCAATCCCGCTGCGGGCAGTTACTTTTATTTAATCTGCTTGCAGCCGGAGATGGATCACATAGGATCTAGGACCCTCCTGGGGCTCACCCAGCCTCAATAAAATATTATAAAAATGGGTGCCCATAATAAGGGGGAAAAGCCTGGCGGTTGAGCGTGTCCTAGGACAAGTCACCTTGTAGAACCGTTGTCCATAAAACAGTACTGTCTCAACCATGTACTGAACCCCTAGACTCGTTCACAGTCGTAGTGGTAAAGGTTTTTTTAATTTTTTTTAAAATAACAATATACGAATTTAACTTATGTATACACAATGGTGGGTATTTTGGGTACCCATTTTATAGAGGCTGGGTGAGGCCCAGTCTAATTTCATATTAAATCAAAGTCTTGAATTCAGGACCTTCGGCATGACAACTCAGAGCACGACCACAGACCAATTCCGTTTAATTTAACAACGAATATTAAAACAGAATAGTAATTCATTTTTATGCTTGTAATATAATATAAATACTTATTTAGATTAAATATAAATATTTAACAGTATTATTATCTACATATCTGAACTAATTAATATTAACTTATTAATATTCAGAGCATAACGGTATTATATCTGCAGCCCCGACTTAAGAGGTTAAGTCGAATTTTGTCCAGAGAGGGATTTGAGGGAAGTGAAATCGTATCATTCTCTAAGTGTTTTGGCTTGAAATGGAGTCGTTATATGAGGAATGTCTCCATTTCAAGCCAATTCCTAATTTCCTAACATAGCCCTTTACTCAAGATGAAAATAGAACAGATCCCTTTCTTTAAGTAAAAGAAAATCAGTTTGGAGAAAGTCCGACTAAACCACATATTCGCCGGTCAAATATCATCACTTACATATGAATTTAAAAAACACTTTTAATTGTTATTATTAGGTTTATCCTCATTCTTCTGTTCATTATACCCGATTAATATTATTATTATTATTATATTAATATTATTAATAATTCTCAATATGTCAGTTGCTACTTGTAATTTCAAATGAAAAATTATTTGAACTTATTAAAAAAAATGAAAAGTATATACAACATATACTTGTAAAATCCTTATTATAAATTTTAAATGTTTTAATTGCCTATATATACATTTTTTCACACTGTAATTTGTCAATAGCGTTATTTTATATCTATTTCTTCTTTATTACAACTCACATATTTGCTTGTTATAAAATATTCAGTACTCATCCTAAACAAATGATGCTTAATTTTTAATGTAGGTACTTAAAAATTAATTTAATTAGTCAGGTTCGACAAATTATGAAATAAAAAAAAAGAAATATAAATACGCTTGTTCATTTTATGTTTTACAAGATTAAATAACCAAATTTAAACCATTTTATGTGAAGAAAGAAATTTGTATAGTTTAACTACTAATTAAAAAAAAAATAAATATTTTTATTTGTCATAATGGAGTTATAGTATAAGGAATAACTCCAGTTCAAGTCAATTCCTAACAGCCCTTAACTCACTATGAAAATTCCCTTTCATTCCCATTCCCCTTCTTTTTCCCCTTTCCCCTAAAAAGATTCCCCTTCTCTAAGTACAAGAAAATCAATTTAGAGAAAATTCGACTTAACCACTTATTTGCCGGGGCTGAAGAAATATCATCTCACATATGGATTTAAAAAAAATATTTTTACTTGTTATTACCAAGTTATGCTCATTATATCCGATAACATCCTAACTATTATGTTTATTTATTATAATTTTAAATAGAAAATATCCTCCGAGGCGTCTCCAAAGATGGCCTTGCCACCTTCTAAGTTGAAGTTGTCATTTGAGTACTATCACTGGATAGTTTCTCTCTTGTCTTTATTCATGCCCATATTTACCATTCTTGCCATTACTTGTTGTATTGTAATATTATAGTTGTAAATTTCAATGAATAAATTATTAAAAAAATATTGAAAAATTCTTATTAAAAAAAACTTTTAAAAAAGATAAGACATTAAGTGATTATACACTTTATACAGTTTTATACCTCCATTCTACGTTATAACAATTAGCAGTATTATCTTTAATAGAATGGCAAACTGGCAGGGCATTAATACTGCAGACAAGGCTGATGCTCGCCTAGACAAAGGAAGAAACTTGATCCCGACGTCTCATAAAATATGGAAGGACCAGCTCTCTTAGCCAAACAGTTGAACTTGTCTTTCTATTGTTTATAAGCTCTCTTCAGATAGAGCAACTCTTTTCGTGTAATGGCTTTGCCCTTTCCACTCCGACAAAGCTAACAGCGACAAATTTGTAGATTCAATTGTTAATTATTATGTATCAAGATATTTTCGATTTTTTTTTTAAACATTTTGAATCACATATAATTTTGGATTCTGTAATTTATCAATGGTGTGATTCACTATTTTATCTGCAGTCTCAGTAAATAAGTTATAATGTCGAATTTTGTCCAAAGAGAGTTAACTGTAATTAGCGAAGCGGAAACTAGTCATACTAGTAGTGGTTTTGGCTTAAAATGGAGTTGTAATATAAGCAATAAATCCTTTCAAGTCAACGAAAGTTAACACCCTTATTATATACCTATAATACGCGATTCTGATTCATAAAGTTCCTAGAAATTAATTTTGGAGAAAATTCGACTTAACTACTTATTCACCGGGTAGATACATATTTTTATCGATTACAACTTACATGTTTGTTATTTATAAAATATTAATTTATTTCCTATACAGATAATTTAGAAATTATTTCGTGTTAAATATTTAATGTAGGCACTTAAGAAATTTAAAAATAAATTTAATTTCTTATATTTAACGAACTTGAAAACAAATCAAAAATTGCACTTAGATAAAATATATAAAACTTTTATATGTCTTATTGCTCAAAGAATAAAAATGTATTGAATAATTGTTAATGATAAAAAATAAATATATGAAGTTGATATATAATTCAAGACCTTCAAAAAAACAATTGTTTTTTTGGGCCATAGCTCAATGCGGATATTTTATATCCTGTTACCTGGCGGAACTTAACCATTTCCGTAATCTTAGTGTCATATAAGCCCGGTCGTTGCATGTTATCTCCAGTAGTCTAACGAATCTCCTATATAATTAGGGGGGGCATAGTTAAGGAATGCCGAATTCATAGCCTTCCTGTTTGAACCGAATTCACGAGCATACAAGACATAGTCTTCTTATTAACTACGTCCTTCTCTTACAGTAATATTCCACTGCTAATATTTTTATATTTTTAGGGAAATCTTCCTACAGCATACTTTACATATTTATCGCTAAACCATATAAACGATAAGTGTGAGTGCGAATTTATATGACATGAAGATCAAGGGTAAACAAAATTACTGAACAGTCTTGTGCTCAGTACATGGAGAAGACTGAATTTTATTACTCATTCATTAACACTCACAATTTGTTCCGTTCCAAAATTAAATAATTACTTGAATTAAATGTCTATTGTACCATATCGCGTTTGATCCGAAGGACCTTGGTAGGGTAGGACGATACCCGGAGACCTGCCTCTCCCTTTGGCCGCCTCTTGTTAGTGTTGGCAAGGTAATCAAAGGAGTTCCCTCAACCACTCGAGTATTCTCTGAGTGCACTCTTTCCTACTTCCAACTGAAGTACTTTCGCGTATTCATTGAAGTACGTAGTTATCCCATCTTAACCTTATGCTCACGAGGAAAGGCAATCATAAGACCGTTCGCAGAAAAATTTCGGTAATGGCATAACGAAGCCAATTCTATTTTTCGTTTATAGTAGAAATTAAGATATCAGTTCAACAGGTTGTTGTTTTGAATTAACTTTCAATAAGTTTAAATTTTTCTTTCGTTTTATTCTTAATGTTCTAGAAAATAAAAATAATTTGATTAGTGAGTGTATATAGCAATAATAACTGACTTAATACAGATTTACTGTTTAGATTATAACATCATCTAAACTTCAAAATAACTGTTAAAACGTTCATTTCTTGATGAACAGATTACCAAAATCTAAAAGTCAGGATTACTTTTGTTTTCTCGAATATTGAAAAGGGAACGAATGAAAGATTGTAGGGCAGATATCCCCTGTTTCTTAGTTTACTTTCACTAGTGAGGGAAAGTAACAGGAACCAAGATCGAATTTGACAATCAACACTCTGTTATTTTAAATGTTAAATGGCGATATTATAATATTATTCATTTTATTTTCCTAAAATGTAAAAATAAATAATTTTAGAACTATTTTATATCTAAATAATCTTTTAGGTTTCCACGGCCACTGTTTATTCAAAATACTACAGTGGTGGTACCTTCTGGTTTAGACCGTGTCGCTAACTTTTTCGCCGACGTTTCGCCAGACATGATGCTGACTTCTTCAGGGCAGAAAAGAGTATGAATCAAGAGAATGTCTGGCAAAACGTTGGCGAAAAAGTTAGAGACACGTTCTAAACCAGAAGATACCACTGAATTATTATGTATTTTATATCTAATTCAAGATAGATTTTATTTATTTTAAAGCAATTTTATCGAAATATTAAATATAACTTTAAATGTATTAGAACCTTCACACATCAGAAATTTGGAGATCTAGCATTAAACCAGTGATCAGACCACAAACAAAATAAAAAATGGAAACAGATAGTGATGAGTTCATAGAATGCTTCCTCCATTCATAAAATAACAGGCAATAAATCAACTTTTACCAAAAACATCAAAAGTCAGATATGAAAAGAAATATAAATATTAATCAAGATATAAAAATAAACGTTTATTTCATTTGTGTATGTGTTATCAGAAGATTATTTTCTAAATAATAATTAATAAATGTTTCAGTAAATAAACCGTCCTAGTGTTATAATTTGCGTGGTTAGTAATATAAATTGTAAGAGATACCGCTAGTGTAGTTTTAACAAATCTAAAGTTTCACCTTTAATTTCTTAATGTTTAAATGGTTGCTGGAAAAATGTAATATTTAACACGTGAGAAAAGTGCTTATAACACCGTCGTTTAATTACCACACTCCCATTCGGCTCTTGTGGTAAAATTCACTCGGGTGTAATAAAATGGCACTTTCCTCACTTGTCAAATAAATAACTATTCCTATGATTCTTCTTATATTCAACTTCCGGGATGGACCGTGTCATGTTGATGTTATGAACCAAGCTTTCGC
This sequence comes from Troilus luridus, assembly GCA_964056705.1. Classification (NCBI taxonomy): domain Eukaryota; kingdom Metazoa; phylum Arthropoda; class Insecta; order Hemiptera; family Pentatomidae; genus Troilus; species Troilus luridus. Next base: position 51,255,329 of record OZ057414.1, read on the forward strand.
TCATCGTGCTGTGAGCTTCTTCATGGTTTGTCAGTTAATGAAGAGCGGATGGTTGGAGTCGGGGTATTTATGCCTGGGGGGCGTGGTCTGGATCGAAGTCTGCCTTCCCATTGGTTCGCTTGTAGCGTTCGTGTTGTGTTCGGGTGTGTTCGTGTATGTTCGGTGGGGTGGGGTTCATCTGTATGTGAATGGTGAGGTAGTGTATGGGTCTTGCGTTGGATATTGTGTTTAGTTTTGCCAGTGTGGGTTTTGATTACGTCTGAGATGTATTTGGAGAGGTGGTATGTAGGCGAGCCAATAGTGCTAACTATAGGTCACATCAGAACATCGTATGTCACGATTGCATACGGCGCGACACGGGGCCGGCGCTGGCTGTGTTTTTTTGTGATTTTTTCTATCGCATCCTATTAACAATTCAAGACACTTTTTGTGATTAGTCTCTCATGTTGGTATTTATATATATATTTGTTATTTGAAATATTTTCCTAAGTAGGTCATAAAAAAGTGTTATGTATCCGATAGTAAAAGTTTGTGAATTTTCTGTTCGCATTATGCAATGTGCAAATAGCTAAAAAGGTGAATTAGAATTTTTTTTGTATGCCAACAAAATGTCCTTATAAACTGTGGTTGTATAAATATGAGGATATATGGTTAAATCTTTCCGCGGAACACAGACGACCACTTACGCAGAAGCAGATGCCCCGACAGCTGATGACCTCCACGTCATTGAACGGGCTTGCCATAGCCTTACCTTGCCACATCACGAAGGACTAACCACACGGGGCCCCTCTTCTATTTTTATCGGGTCGAATGAGCCACATGTTATCTATTCGCTCTATAATCTAAAAGCTGAGAAGCGTATTGACGTCATTGTCCTCAAACATCTTGCAATAGAGGATCAAGGATTGTGGGGTGGGCAAAAGCCAAAGGGTGAGGGATGGAGAGATCAAAGAAACAGGGGTCTTTATCTGGAAAATTTTTAAAGGTCGCTGATCAAAACTGTGTCACTGTTGATCCTCTTCGAATAGGTGGGGTTACCCATAATTTTGGGAATAACCATTGAATTTGAGGATGATTTCCGCCGAATCACCTTCCTGCACAATTGTTGTCTTAAAAACAGTACAGTCTCTAACGTGTACCGAACCCTTCATGGACTATAGTTAAGGAAGTGTATATATAGGTACTACAGGTACATATATTTGTATATCTATAGGGTAATAACTTATGTATTATGCCTATAATAGATATATATGGCATAATACATAAGTTAAAATCATATTAGTTTCAAGCTTTTAAAATTGTTCATATGGTTGATTAAAAAAAAATCAATACCATGTCCTGCTTTACCAATATACAATTTTTATAACTCACATGGAACTATCAAATACCTTTATGAAAAAATTAGTTTTTTTGACATTGTTTTGAAGAAGCGGTAATCTACAGCCCAGGTAAATATGTAGTTAAGTCGAATTTTCTCCAAAAAAATTTACCTATGAGATAGGCAGGATTCCAAACCACCAATGAGGTTCTGCCTGTGGTTTCGTTACCCATTTTTTATAGTGGATGGTTCGCTTCACTGAATACAGTAGCAGGAATGGCTGCCTGCTAATGCAATCAGAAGCCCTATCAAACCACTTTACCTACAGTCTTGGACAAAATTTGTATGAATCTAAGAGAAAAACAACATGTTTTACTATCACAAATACAACATTATAACTTTTATTTTAATATAAACAAGAACCGGTAAGAGAAAAAAATTAAAAAAGTAAGTATGAATTTTCTTTATTTTCAATTGGTCCCTCCCCCCCCCTGACTTATCATTACGACCCTCCCCCCCTCCCGGTTGGGAACCACTGCTCAAAATTAATGTATTTTATTGAACTCCTTCGAATAAGGTTACTGTCTGTGATTGATGAGTCTGTTTGGACTGCTGATCTAAGATTTGCTACGTTTGATCTTAATTCATGAAGATTTATTTTGTTCTTTGTACATAATATCGGTAGCGGAGGGGCTCAGTGGTAGAATTGTAGAACTGAATTGCCACGCCGGAAATCCTGGTTCGAACCTCGCTCCAGGCCATGATTTTTATTTAGTCTGTTTGCAGCGGAAGATGGATGATATAGGAACTAGGACCCTCCTGGGGCCACCCAGCTTCTATAAAATATTATAAAAATAGGGTACCCAAAATAAGGGGGAAAATCTGCTGGTTGAGAGTGACCGAGGACCTCCTTGCAGAACCGTTGTCCATGAAACAGTACAGTCTCTACAATGTACTAAACCCCAGACCTTACGTACTTTTATAACCATTACTGACCAACACATAACCACAGAATCCGACAAGGAGACTGAAATGTCTCTGGAGCAGGAATCTACTACCAAGAGATGAACCGCTCTAGGACTGCTTTCAACGGGAGGTTTCTCCATACACACTTCCACGAGAATGCCTTAGAGGAGGGCTTCAAAAATATGCTCTCCAGGAAGGTCAATCTCCCGCTTAAGTTTTTATTAACTATTATTTATTAATAGTATCCCTTAATTAAAATCCATTATATAAGATTTTTAAACCTCCTCGATTGGGCTATTAGCCTTGAAAGGGGAAGTAAGGTGGTGGAATTACGACATTACCCTCAGGTTGGTGTCGTTTAACGTTTTGCCTCAGGACTTTCCATTAACCTGAGGATAGGGAGAAAACGTCTATATGAGCCTTTAATTTCGTTTAAGGTAAAGGGCCTTAAAATGACCTCTTTGTCTCACAGTTTGAGGTAAAATCCATCAAGAACAGACAAAGGAAATTGTCTATTACTTTATGGTTAGAAACATATTTTAATTATATAAATCACATTTTAAAGGGTATATTATAACAAAAAAAGAAGTCAAATAAAGAAAGAAACAGAATAATTTACTTTATATCAATGGTTGTTCAGGAAGGTGTGTTGTCCGAGGTCATACTCAACCAGCAAGGTTTCCTCCAATTAAGGGTATCCACATTTGGTTACATCAATAGTCAGATTTGAATAAGGTATTATCTTATAAATCGTTACAAAGCAGGAAATGTACGGAATAAACACATTTATTTAATATCTCTTAAGTCAAGATGGTCGAAAAAATCCTTGGAAAAACAGATAATATTTTAATAAATACAGCATAGTAATCACTTAAACGATTTGGTTATAAAACAATTCAGTTCCTGATAACGTTAAGAAAAGAGGAATTGAATTTCATATTATATGAGTCATTGATGCTGCAATATCTATCCATTCTATAAAACGATGTCCTCCGCCGCGTCCGTCTGTATGTTCCCGATAAACTCAAAAACTACTTTCATATTAACATTCATATTAAATGTTCAAAGTGATTTCCTTGAGCATTTAGACAGGCTCGGCATCTTTCTTCAACAGCAGCAGTGACCAAACTGAAAATATGAACTAAGGACCTTAAAACAAGAAAAAAATATTTCGTACGAAGTTATGTTTGCAAACGCTTTGTTTAGGAGATAAATTTAGATAGGATACTAATATGACCTAATCTCCCTAACTGTGGAAGTAAATGGACTTTAGGGTTAATACTGTTCGGAATAGAACATCAATAACAAATAATAATAAGAATAGAACTATCAATAACATTTATCAGTTTGTTTGAGGCTTTTTCAGAGTACTCATTATGCCTTCCATTTATACTAATGCTGAATATGCCGATATGGTATTTGTGTACGGTTTTTGCAATGGTAATGCCAATGGTGCCCGTCGTGAATATTCCATGCGATTTCCAAATAGAAGATTGCCTAGCAAGTCTACCTTAACTCCTCGTTTCAACGTCTTAAAGAAACTGGTACATTTGCTGTCGTACCACATGCTGATGGTTCTTAGACCCTTACGAAATGAAGAAAGGAGTGCGACCGTATTACAATATTTTGATGATAATCCATCTGCCAGTGTACGAAGAGCTGGAGCAGAATTAAATGTTACGCCAACTACAGTATGGAGAACTCTCATTGCAGATGGACGTCACCCATATCATTATCAACGGGTACAAAATTTATTACCGCAAGATTTACGGCAAAGAAGAAAATTTTCAGATTGGTATTTAAATCTAGCTGATCACAATCCACACTTTTCAGGAGAAATTTTATGGACAGATACAGAAGAAGAGCTATCTTCAACAGAAAAATAATCATCTCCGGTTGCATGAAAATCCCCATGGAATTCGTCAGCATCATTTTCAGCAGGAGTTTCAGTGCAATGTGTGGTTCGGGATAATAGACAATATTTTAATATGCCCGCATTTCTTACCACCTCGACTCAATGCGGACACATTGTTGGAATTTCATAATAATGATTACCACGATTTAGTTGAAGATATTTCGCTACAACTGAAACAATAACACATATCCAGGCCCGTTCTGCTACTGCTGCTGTTGAAGAAAGATGCCGAGGCTGTCTGAATGCTCAAGGAAATCACTTTGAACATTTAATATGAATGTTAATGGTTTACATTTAAAAAATAAAGTAGTTGGAACAAATAAAATAAGTTTTATTTATTTACTATGCCTAAATAATTCATAACAATGAAATCTTTAGATGTGAATATCTCCTAAACAAAGCGTTTGCGGGCATACCTTCATAGGAAATTTCTTTCTTGTTTTGAGATCCTTAGTTCAAATTTTCAGTTTGGCCATTTAAACCTGAAACACCCTGTATAACCTCAAAATTCCAAAATTGAAACATCTAAGTGATTATCAAATAATGCAATTAAACAAGTTCCGTCATTTAATTAGTATTGAGCTTATCTAGATTCAGTTTTTAATTATAAAGCTGGTTTTATTTTGGTTTTGAAGATGAGATCTTTTTAAGGATGGTTTTTACCATTATTGCTTGATAAGTAGTAAATAATAATAAATATCATAATTAATCTACTTATAAAGAAAAAAGAAAGAACAAAAAATTTATAAAGGTTTGTCCGATTGATTCTAGCGTAGAATGAATTTAAAAAAAAAACTTGTAAAATCTCTAGAATATTAACCACTATTAATTTTTTTACAAATCAATCTACCTTCCTGTGAATTTAATAAAACAGAAACGTTTATAACATTCTTAGAATGACCAACATTTACAGGCAGGGAGGGCTTGGATACTTACATCAAATTTTTTGGAAACTTTTCATAATTTTCGGTGATTCAAATTAGCATTTGTATTACAGCTAATAGAAGACATTTTTTTCACAATTGAAATAATTGAATGATTATGTTTTTATTGACTGAAACTAACTACTATATAAAGTATACACTAAATAATAATAAAACTAAAATATCGTACAGCAGGGTTTCATATTTTCAATCCTACAAAATATTTTCATGGTTTTATTTACCTCGACTTTTTAAGACGTAGCTGCGGCATCTCAAAGCTTAAACACATACCCTATAGTGCTGTTAGAGAAACTATAGGGGAGGAGAAAAATATACGAAATAGAGACCAGGAGGCTTTAATGGTTTGGCCACCTGATGAGAATAAGTGACAATAGATGACCAAAGAAACTCTTCCTATATATACGCCAAATTATAGAAGAAAGATAAGAAGATATGGATGGAGGATGTAAGAGAAGGAGCAAGAGGGCTGCGTGAGGAAGATGAAGAATAGGCGGATAGAAAGGATTGGCGAGAAATGATTTTGGGTATCGGGATACATTAATTGTAAAAAACTCAAATAAATAAATAAATATTTATCTCGAAATAGAGAATTTTATTGCCGGCAAGAAGATCTTACGTTCCTGGTTTTCCTCGCTAAGTCTTTCATTACGGGTAGAATTAATTCAGGAGATTGGGGCTTGGTGTTGGCAGCTATCACTATCCTGGACTTAATCTTGCGGTACTGGCCAATCAAGTTTGCAAGTTGAACTTATGATCTGATGCTTAAATCACATATATTTATCATTAAAGTAGAAATATATAAAAATAATGTTATAAAAATAATTTATAGTTGCTTTTGGAGTTTACTCCTTAAGAAACGATTTTCATATTTAGCCCACGGTATGAAAATATTATGAGGAGTAAAATTGAATTTTTACTAAAAGTGGTGGGTTACGTCCTTTCTCGATAAGATTGTATTATTTACATTTCCTTCAATAGTACGACCATTACCTCATCAAATTCATAAATATTATGTTTATAAGTTAACATAAAAAGATTACATTAGACTAAATGATCTTTTTATGCGTTGAAATTCTATTGATGGAAATCATTATCCCTAAAAAAAACCTTAAAATTAATTAAATTAAAAGATTTACCGCAACATATGGTAGGTCCGCTGGATCTCGAAATTCTTCATTGTTCTTCTTGAATTTTCTTGAAAAATTGCTTCATATATTATAGAGGTTTCGGACATTTACTGAGGTAACGCAATTTTTTGTATCTTGTTTTAATATATCGTGATTTAGTTTTATCATGAAATATAAATTAGGGATATTAAAAGGGGTAAGCTTTTTGTGGTTTCCTAGAAACTGTTTGATTTTTTTTTTTTTTGTGATTGAGTTTTATCTCGAAATTTAAAATTGGTATATTAAAAGAAATGCTTCCTTTATGATGAGGAAACTGCTGGAAGGCTATAAGGCAGGATGCCTGAAAATCAGTAAAACAAAAAGCGAGTACATGGCATTAAATAGCAGTGGAAATTCCTCACTAAGTGTTGGGGAATGGGATTTGACCCCAACTGAACAATTTAAATATTTAGGCAGGTGGCTTTCGAAAGGGAGCAGCAGCAAAAAAGATATCGACAAAAAGGTAATAAGAGGCAGAAAAGTAATTAGGGTGCTAAATGTGGAGTAAGGACGTCAACAAAAAAGAGACTCTGCAGTTCATATCTTATAAGTACTGCCCTATATGCCTCAGAAACCTGGTTTCAGCTGACTCGGCAAGAAAACTGCTTTCAATGGAGATGGACTTTTGAAGGTGTAGTTGTAGGAGATCCAATTATTGGAAAAGTCCAAAAACGAAACCTTTAGGCTCTAAAATAATGGAAAAACTCGGTCAACGTTTCGCTATTCAGGCATCCCTAGGCCATTGGCCAAATTAAAATAACGAATTTATGTAAATTTCAGTTCGTGTATGGTGCATATTTTGATGATTATTACGGTTAGTTATTTTTTAGTATTTTAAAGTCATGAGCTTATTTTTTTGAATTTTTTTCAATTGAATTCTAGCACATTTTTGTCGTTTTGTTAAGAGCTTACATATCGTCTCTGTCAAAACAATAATAAGTACTGGGCGATTTTACCGGTTAGTTATTATTGTGTATTTTACTGGGTTTTTATTTTACCGGAGACAAAAAAAAAACCCGCCGAGTGTAGACTTGGCAGTTTATAATCAATTTTTCATCTATACAATTTTAGAACTATTACTAAAAAGATTGAAGAGAAGTATCAAAAAATCACACTCTGCCATGTTGATGACCTTAATACGTCCCTTACCGTTAACAACTCTTTTTCACCAAAAATTGTAGATAAGCGTTGTTGTTTTGACAGCGACGATACGTTTCTATAATTTATTTTAATTGTATAGTGATTTAATCAAGTTAATATACTTACTTTTTATTTATTTATTTAATTTTTTCTCACTATTTATTAGGTGATGTATTCTCATACCTCCAATACATATTGCTTTGAAATTCCACAGATTACAATATTTTTTTAAATAAAAAATATAAGCTCTAAAATATACTTGGGTTGCATGAGGGATTTGGGGCCAAAAGTGGGTAACTCCAAAATTTCAAAACCCTATTTTTTCGCTAGTTTAGCCAAGAAAAACAAGACACTCTACCGCCTTATTTCTCATGGGTTTTAGTCCGGTTCTGAACTTGAAACTTTGGCTACAAAATTGCTTGACTAAACGAGCGAAAAATATGAATAGGACTCTTTTTGAAACTTCGGAGTTATCTAAATGCCTGACATGTTGCATGCATATCAGAAACTAATTCGATGCTATATTTTGAAACTTTCATCTCCTATAATTTCAATTAGTTATGAAAATTTTCTTCATTTTCGTAAATCCATTGCTATACGATAAGTAAGATAAAAATAAGATTTAGTTTTCTATACTATCATTCATGAGTGTAGTAATCTGAGAATCTTCATACCTGGACACAGAGTAATAATTTAATGGGCAATAAAATAAACGTTGTTCATACAACTACTAATAAATAACTTGTTAAGGCTAATTTGCCATTATTCGGTGAAATATGGAATAAACTCCCTTTCGTTCCTTCCTGTCTTCAATCCTTGTTGTTTAAAACTTGTTTCTTCTTTACTTATTGGAATTAATAAGTAATTGGAAGTATCGATGATTTATGAAAATTTACCTAAAATATTACCTATTTTTTGATATGATGTCCATTACCTCCGGGGCGCAGTATTTTATTTGTATAACTAATCTCTTCAATATACTATTATTTATACAATATATTCTAGGTCTTATGTGAAAGATAATAAAGAGAATGGGGATTAGGGGTATTATATATCAATTTACCAGGATATTTGTTTTTCATGGAGGATCATAACGTGTATTTCCTCTTGGATTCACGTTATTTGTTTGTTTTTATTTCAATTGTTGTACAAATTTATCCCTCATTAGAATAATAACTATGTTTTTCACATTTAAGTCGGACATTTGTTGTATCCTTCTTAGAAGCCATGGTAACCCGGTAAATTTAGTTGAGTCAATTCCGTAAAATATATAATTTTTATGAGTTAATAAATATTTCTCAACCATCGTAAAAAATTGATTTTGATGAACTTAGTCAGGTTAGTAGAACTGATCTTCCCCACCATGTCTTACTCAAGCCAATCTCTTGGCCAAAAATATGAATACCTTACAATGACTGAGTGAGCTTCAATTTCGATGATTCGTCTGATGCCTAGCACTTCTTTACAGAGATTGAAAAGGTATTGCGCCCGATAAAGTTTGCACTACAGGCTATCGTGGCGTACCAAGAAAACTGTCGTATACAAGAAACAAAAGATTTTGCGTTTTTCACTTATGGTACTAAAACTGTCCGTGTGATTCAGAATCTTTCTGGTCCATCTTCCCCCCCCCCCACTGTTTTATATATTATTAATTTGATTTTCATAAAACTTTTTTTCTACTTAAGAGAAACCTAAATAGCAGTTTGTAATACATTTCAATTCTTTATGATAAAAGACAGTTTTTATTTATATATATTTTTTTAAATCGTTCCTTCAGAGAGGAACTGTTAATTAGGCGATATGATTAATTATTTATTTCAGCATGAATGAAATTCATTAAAACAAATCAATAAATTAAATCTTAAAAATGAATAATAAATATTCTCTCAGTAATTTTCAAACGCTAAGCTATTGAAAAAAATAAAAAAAGGATTTTAATACAACGAGGCTTATAATTGTAGCAGTCTACAGTTGCTTTTAGTAATCATGGCAATGAACCATTGTGAGAAGATTTGGCCCTTATTAGCACCTACTGTTTTGTCTGTTTGTTCTATTTAAACCAACTGCTAGTGGATTAATTTAGATTAATCGGTCGAGCTACTGTCGCACAGTGTTTTGTTTACCTAACCTGTCTAAACAATGTTACTTTCTTTATTGTTCAGGTCCAGAGTATCACATTGAGTAGATCGCTGAGCTGTCGTGCTGAATATCCCTGTTTGTTAGGTTGTGATAGATAAATTATTATACTAGTATCTGTTAACAGCCATATATGTGCTCATTGTGATCTGCAGATCCTCCTGAGGCTCACTCAGCTTCATTAAAGCGGGTTCCGTTGATCGTCGAAAAGTTGGAAGTCGCCTTTTGCTCAACTGAAGGTTTAGAAAGTTCAGTATTTATCAAGTGTGTTAATGGTAAATACTTACAGGCGCTTATGGCCGACCGAAGACTCTTCATGAATTTTAAATATTTTTATTGTGAAGAGAAAAGATTTGCCCCCAGCCGGGACTCGAACCCAGATCTCCGCCTCACCGTGGCAACGCTCTAACCGTTTGAGCCACCGGGGTCGCTCCCTACCTAGGTCAAATCTGTTCTCTTCACCAATCCCATATCCCCCGTGTTCTCGCAATTTTCCGATATTTACACGAGGAAGAATGTTCATTGAACATTACTTTTAATTTTAGGATCTTTTTGACATATGTTATTAAATTATTTATAATTTTTTAATCATTGCATTAATTTTTAAATATTTTTATTTTGAAGAGAAAAGATTTTCCCCCAGCGTCGGGAGCGAACCCGGTGGCTCAAATGGTTAGAGCGTTGCCATGGTGAGGTGGAGATCCGGGTTCGAATCCCGGCTGGGGGCAAATCTTTTCTATTCAAAATAAAAACATTTAGTAATTAAAGGCAATGATTAAAAAAATATAATAAATTCATGAATTTTAGTAATACTTTTTTTTTCTTTATGGTTCGTGTTTGGTGATTCTAAATTTCGTTTCTCGTGTATCTCTTTTACGTAAAATTTAAGTAAAAGCAATATACATTTAAGCCTTTACAGATACTCTTTTCGCAAAACTGCGCAATCGCCATCAACTTTTCTTTTTCAAATACTACGCGTAGCATGCGCTAAGATGTGCGTAAGTGCCTGAAATGCTATTATGGTAATTTTCTTTAAGTGACCTGATAACTTTTTAGTTCTTATTAACTGCCCCCCTTGCAAAACCTGCCATTTTTTTCATCTGAAATATTAACATCCGATTCTAATGTATAAATTTACAGCAAGAACATTTAAAATATTTCTAGTGTTTTCCTTCTCCTATACCACCGACTTTGTTCTTACCTGGCCGAATCTCTAGGAAACTCCATTTCCTAAAACCAGAACGTTCGTTTCTCTTCCTATTCATTCTATTGTCCATTTCCATTCCCAAAGCCTCATCTTTACATTGTTTATTTGTTCTCCACCATTAATTTCGATCCTCCGACCAATTTTAAAATATCTTGACAACTAGATTTGGAGGACTAATGTATGATCATTGTTTATTATTATTAGTGGAAAAGTACAATAGTAAATATATCTTTTAATTTTCATATAATTAAATTAGAATGTAATAATATCTGATTGTTAGAATTTGTACTTGGCCTATAAGATGCATTTATTTTATCGATCATTACTGTTTCAGTTGACATTCGACACGTTCACAGTGGGTAAGTTCGTCTCCTTCACGACGGACGGCTGCCCTGACGGCTACATGGCCATCCAGGAGTCCGAGCGACCGCTGACAGGAGGGCAGTGGTGCGGCTCCGCCTGGGGCTACACCGTATACTACTCAGAGACCAGGAGTCTCAACCTTACGTTACGGCTAGATCGATTGTCTGAGCAGGTAAGCTGTTCTTCCTTTCTTATTTTTTCTACCTTAAAGGAATGTAGTTTAGGAACCATTAGCAAACTCTGATTATTAATAAAACCACCTTATAAAGAGTTCATAAATTCCAATATTTATAAACGAAGAAAGCGATCACTGTTCAATGTACTTCACCAATAACCATACTCCTGGCTCTGCTCTATCCCTTTGCCTTAGAGGTAGAGTCATCACTAATCTCTATATATTGGCAAGACTGTCATCACGTTTTGAGCATGGAGTAGATAAACCTTACTAGATAGGCAGTATCCACTAAGAAGTATGTAAATCATTTGCTGCAGATACATATACCATTCATAGATTTATTACCATCCAGAGCTAGATTTAGTTATAATTATTATTTACAGTAAGTCTGTTATCTGTTATTACCACTACAAAGAACATACGTAATTTGTATCATGCTTTTTCTTTCACTGGCCATTTACTCAGCTTATATTTATATTATTAAATACAGTCCACAATGGCAGATCGGGTGTGTGCTAAATCGCATAAAAAGAGATGGTAAATTAAGAATCCGCCATGTAAAATGGAAAATATTCTGGCATAACCTATATGAAGTTGAAACCTACATGGTCAAAATAAATAAACAATAAGAAAAATATCCAATTATTTTAAATCCACACTCTCAAGATCCCAGGAGAGACAGACTTACTAATTGGAAGGGTTTACACCGGATTGGTATATAAAAACTGAATCGATATCGTGGAAATAAATGCTAAGTATCGAATGTGGGAACACATCTTTGGTTTTCGATCAAAGGTGTATTGAGTCCTTCATGTTTAAGGCACAAACCAACGTGTAATGACAAAGGTAAAATACGTTTGACAATATGCACTGATTTTGAATTAACCTTGAGCAGTTTTTCATTTTTCTGAAAAATGTTTTCACTTTAGATACTTTAAATTTGTATCGAATATACCAATACCATACATAAACGAAAGTTGGAATACTTGGTTCAGGTTATGATAGAGAAAACTATGCTTCAAATTATTGAAGGAATTTTTGAAAAAAATTGAGGGAGAAAACTCTATATGAAGGTGGCTGATGTCCTGGCTGGAAGATATCCGGAATGCTACCTATGTAAACCAATTGACAAGTTAAACATTGGAATAGCCTTAAAGCTCAGAAAAAAAATGGACTTATAAATTGTTACATTAACCCAAAAAGATTTAAAGGTTTTTCTACACAAAAGGGTTTAAAATTTATTTGTATTAGATAGTTAATAGAAGTGCCTAAGTTCCAATCTGCATTCATCTCATAGTATAATGTACAAACTGTTTCGTTTGCTCTTTTGGGCATACAACAATAGATTTATTTCGTAGAAGTTCAGATTTATCTGATTCACAGAACTAAAATAAAAAATCAGCAACAACAAACTATTCTTCTTATATCTTTATATATTGTTATCGATTGTCGTTCCCAAATTTCCATTAACTAACAGTAATGGAAAGGGCTTGATGACTTAAAGATTTGCCTAGAAAAAAACTAAAAAAGAACAGGTTTAACAATAGCGTGAGTGTGATTTTACAGATGTGTAAATAATCACATATACAAAATCGTTAAAGGTACATACCAATCACTAAGAGCAGAAAGAAAACCACTCCACTAAGTGTTACAAAGGTTACTAACAAATGGGATATCAAATATGTCGTTCCTGATTTAAAAAGTTTTAACCAATACATTAATTGTGTGTTCATGCTCCCTACGTTGTAAATTGCTTCGATCTAAAATATAGATAGGAATTAAGAAGTTTAAATTGTAACTATGTTAGTCATTAAGTTACAATGTTAATCCATAGATAGTTGTCAATCTCGTTAGTCCATATCAGAAAATCTGTATCTATAATAATGTTATATCGTTCCATTTCAATATATCTTTCCTAGCAGTCAGGTCTACTGTTTTTTTAAACTTATATAAAGAATATTCCATAATCTTTTCCAACCTTAGTCGATTTTAGATTCGTTTTTTAGCCTTGCTGCAATCTCGAATATCCGAGGGTACTTTTACATTTTTTAAGTCAAAACATTGTATAGACTGCATAATAATTGTGGCAAAAGCATGTTGAACTCACTGATCGATACACCAAGCACCAAATATTTCAAAAGGAATGCCGAGGAAAGGCCTTGCAAGATCTACACTAGTGCGGAAGGTTATTCACATAATATCTTGAGCAATTTATCTTCCTTTAACTAGAAGGGGCAAGAGTTGCTCCAATGGAAATTCCATTTATCAAGAGGCCTAGCACAGAGGCCGAGGAGGAATCTCAATGAATCCGTGGAAGAGAACATGTCAACCCTCCGACAGATCGTTTGTAACCGGCCCGTCAAACTCTCGTCATGGTCAGGCATCCATCAGCTACTAGCGATAACTCTTGTTGACACAAACAACATATGTACACCCACTGCCAGCTATAGTTGAAACATAATATTGATTGTCAGGCAATCGATGTTACTGGGTATCTTTATTAACTGTTGTACATTCCGATACAGTTTGTCTTCATCAATCTGTAGATGGTCCAATATTGTCAGGAATGGTGCTACAATCACGACCAGACTGATAATGAATATAAAAAGGAAGTCACAGCACTTATTGATTGAAGCATAATCATGTCTTAAAATTCGTTTAGATTCAAATGTGTTGATGGCTCAGAATGAGATATATTCGTAATAAAGAATTGTGAATTAGGCATCTTAAATACACTTGATGATTTATTATATTAATAATTCATCTTATTGAAACTCTAAATAATTGATTATTAGCATGTTATGGCAAATTCTATAAATGAACGTCTACTACCCAAGTTGCTCCTCAGAGAGAAGAATGCTGAGTTGCTATGCCGAAGGTTCCGGGTTCAAATCCGACTATGACTGATAAATTAATTATAGCTGTTAACTTCGGGGATGGATCTATCAGGATATGGAGACCCTTCTGGGGCTCACCCAGCCTCTATAAGGTGGGTACCCGTAATTAAGGTATTGAACGTGATCTCAGAAAAATCACCTCCCTGAACAACTGTTGTCCTTGAAACAGTAAAGACTCTACCATGTACTGTACCCAAGTGTTTTTTAATATGTTTTATTAAGTGTACTAAAATAATATTCTATTTATTTTTTTAATTGTTTAATATCCTTGGTCCCTATTTTGTGTTTTATATATATATATATATATATATATATATATATATATATATATATATATATATATATATATATATATATATATTGTTACGGTCAGAGACCATAGCACAATATGCTATAAATATATATATATAGTATATACAATATACTATAAATATATATATATATAGTATATACAATATACTATAAATATATATATAGTATATACAATATACTATAAATATATTTTATATACAATATACTATATTGGTTAGTACATCCTAATATGTGATCCTTTGAAACTTCAGTATTCCATAGGAGATTTTTACGTGTCAATCTACCATATGAGTGTTTGTTAACAATGTTTGGTGGAATCGAAATTACTTTTTGTTTATTCATTGATTTTTATTGAGTTAAATTGGCTTATATCTATATTAAAGGTTAATGGTATTTATAATAATAATTAATGGTATATATAATTATCTTTCTTTAAACAAGAAAAAAATATCACGACCCATGAATGGTCAAAGTTTACATGGTACTGTTTTTAGAGCAACGGTTTTGCAAGCAGTAGATTTATCCGATGTCAAGGAGAGTGTAGAATTTTATTAGCAATATCAACGAATATATATCTAATAAACGTTAATGGTTTTTTTCTTTCCGAAACCCCTATCCATAAATGATTCTTTAGTTCGCTGATTCTTCTTCTTATTGTGTTGCCTTGTACTCGAATTGATTGCACTTTAAGGCATCCCGTGATTTGGTGTTGATTAAAGATAAATACGATGCCATTGGCGTATGCCAATTTTTCGAATCATAAATAACAAAAAAAACGATACAACATTACAATAATTTACGATTATTGCTACTACGGGTCGTTATTACTCACACTTTAGAGTAACCTCAGGTTATGTCGAGTTTTCGAATGTTGAAAAAGTTGAGTATGACGGAAAGTGTGCTGGTAGATGAAGAGTAATTGAGTTTTTTCATAACGAAAAACCAAGGAATAATTTTTGGCAAATTTAACTTAAGGGGTGACTTTTCCTGGGAAGGAGCGGTATATAAATGGAGTGAAAACGGAATTGGCTCCCTTGGGAGAGATACGAATGCCTGAGCCGAGTCGTTTTTCACAATTGGTCGGCATTTGCTCCTACAGTGTCTTCTCTGTAATGAGAGCCGCCCCATTGTAGGGGACTCCTGGGCACAAAGTTAGAAGTTTAAAACTCCTCCTGAAATTTAATTTAGCCTTTGTTTATCCCTGATTATATTTCAGGGGGGTACGACAAAAACATGCATGTAAAGTATTGAAAAGAAAGGAAAAAAACACGAGTGAATACATTATAGCTTTGATATGTAGTTTGTTTTTTTTTTACAAATTATTTAGGCGTGATAAAAATTTGCGGCGTGATAAGGATACCCAATTCATTCATCGGGGAGGTAATAGGTACTCACAATAGCATTCGAGAAAAAAATACCATACAGCGATTAGAATGGTGAGGACACCTACTGAAGATGGTTAATTTTAATACTCTTGTAATATTTTGACAACTAGACTTGCTAAAGTTGGGTAGATTTGCTCAATAGTCATCTGAAATCTAAACTGTTTGGACTGAACCATCAAATTTTCGGTTTCCAAATGTTAGATGATCAGAGTTTTCAAACACTCAATATTTCATGGTAACGTGCGTATGGATGGATTTTGATCAATTCGATTTTTGGATACTGCATATTTTGATTGATAGGAGTGATAAGTTTATTCCCTATCTTATAATAATTAAATAACAAAATAATGGTGACGTCTCGATGGATTAAAATTATTATTTAAAATTATTACCAAAATTTTGGTTATGGTCATATTTAAATTGAGAATTCTCTTGCACCAAGACACTTAAAGATTATAAACTCATTTGTCCATATATAAATCTTTGTTTCATTTTCAACTACCTGTGCAGCAAGATTGGTTGTTGAAGAAATGAAAATATATATATCTCTATTATATAAAAAGCTTATATAATGATAGCTGAAATAATGAAAATTGGTGGAAAAGAATGGAATGAATCGGCAAGGGATATATATATTTTTGTTTTGTAATTAGACAGAAAAATATACATTATAGCAACTATGCAACAATTGAAGTTCAAGAGATTTGAACAATTATACATTTGAACAAAGGGGTTTGGTCAAACACTAGACTCTGTTAGAAAAATTATTCTATATTATTCCGCTTTGGGGAGAGGAGTGACTCAGTGGTAGAGTACTGAGTTGCCATGCCGGAAATCCTGCTTCAATTCCCGCTGCAGGCCATGATTTTTATTTAGTCTGTTTGCAGTGGGAGATGGATCATATTGGATCTAGGGAGAAAGATCTGGCGGTCGAGCGTGACCTAGGACAAGTCACCTCCTTGCAGAACCGTTGTCTATGAAACAGTACAGTCTCTACCATGTACTGAACCTCAGACCCTTCATTGGTTGTAGTGGTACAGGTTTTTTTTTTTTTATTCCGCTTTTAGCTGAAGCAATATACTTTTAAATTTAAAACAATTATAAAATTTAATTAATTAGATTACAAATTCTGTCCGAATTGTTAAGTACTCCTTAGAGTGTATGTTTAAATTTTTGTATAAATAATATATATTTATATGACCAATAATATTTACATTTGTAAGAACTAGGATTATCTAGTTTAAGGACAAATCGTCGATAGAAACGTTCAGTATCGAATTTGAAGAAAATAAAAAACAATTGTCTTTTTCGATGTCTATCGATTACTTCAGGATTGATAATTGAATCACAGTTCATCTATAATGCACAAAACCGCGTATAGTGAGTGGAATACTAAAATATGTTTGAAGATAAGCACTGATTTTGAATAAACCTTGAAACATTTATTATTTCTCTAGGTAGCTCTAGATGGTGTTTTTCACTTTCAATACTTTGCATTTGTATCGACGAAGTTGGTCGAAACCTTGGCTTTCCTATAAATAGTTCTCCCTATTTATTTATTTATTTGTTTACTTCCACTTGTACTATTTACTTCCTCTATATTATTCAATTTTAATTATTCAGTTTTACTTCATCCGTTGAAGTAATTACTATCAATTTACGTTCGCCTGACAATACCGAATTAGTAATAAGAACAAATAAAAATAATTGAGGGAATTTAATAGACATTTACATTTAGCTGGTAAGTTGATTACTATGAGACGTGAGATAGAAGGAATAGGGGAAGAGAATTGGGCGGATCGATGGGGCACGAAGGGCCCTGAGGAAGAAGAATGAGCACTTGATCGGAAAACGCTCCGCCTCTCGTTTGTCAGGCCCGAGGGGAGAGTGGCATCTTGTCCAACACCTGGGGCCCATCTCTTCTCTTATCAGTCTTATCAGGGCTTGTCTCCGGGCACCTTCTCTTATGAGTTAACCTAGTTCAGGCTATCGTCATTAAACTCCTGATGACCATACCGATGTTTCGTGGAGATCTTTGGTTCATTTTCAGGGCTGCATAGAAAAAACACAACAATGATGGATATGGGAAAAAAGGATTATAGAAAGTTGAGTGAAAATATAAAGATAATGTATTATAATATGTATTATAACATAATAATGGTATCAAATGGTCAGGGGGAGCAATCGATCTTAACACAAATTAAGAATATTTTTTTATTCTGCCAACGTTTCGGCCTTAGATGTAGGCCATCTTCAGAGCTTGGAAAAAGAAACAGAAAATCCCAGTGCCAGGGAAGAGTAACAGTTTATATTAACACAACTGAAAGGAGTAAGATAAATTAAGAAATACCTAGTGAGAAAAAATAATTACTATTCGTATTTCATAAATATATCATGATCGTAAAAACCCCATAATTTTTGTTATATTGCATCTATATTTATACAATTTTTTGCCAACACGTATTGTCATTTGTAATTTTACTGATCACATAGTGATCTTTATATTTCGAAACCAAATCCGATAACAAATTACATATAATGATCATCATTTTCTGTTATTTTAAAATATTTTATATATAATTACTAGTGAATTTGCAATATTTTCAGTTCTTATTATGTCTCTCCAGTTTTTTTTTATTTTAAAGTTTCTTACTTTTATTTTTTCTCACTAGTTATTTCATAATTGATCTTACTCTCTGTATTTCTTCTCATTGTTATCAATTCCGTTCACATAAACCGTTACTTACTTAGTACTTATTAAGTACTTATTATAGTTATTTTCTCTTTTTTTCTCTCAACCCTGAATAGGCCGAAACAATAAAATAATTTATTCTTATTTTGTGTCATAATTGACTGGAAACCCTGACCATTTCATACCATCATTAGAATTATCCAGTCGACTATTTCCCACCGAAATATAATAACGTAAGGCATACAATTAATTTGTCAAGGGGTTAAATTAGGTAATGTGTGAATGAATAAAGAAAATTATGAATAGCGATAACATATACAGAGAGGAAAACGAAAACTATTGTGATTAACTTTTGATAATCTTTTTCACTCTTAGCTTATGTAGCAAAATTATATATACTCATAAAATCTGTACCACTACAACACGTGAAAAGTCATTGGTTCATTGGTAGGTAATATATTGCTTTTAAGACAACATTTATGTATTTCAAACATTTTCGTCAAATATATTTATATACCTTTTCATCTTTGAAATAATTATCTTGAATCGTAATAGTAATTAACTTTTTAGGATATTATTTATTTTTTAAATAAAAAAATTAACTAATGTATTTGTGATTTATGTTCAACAGGGCATCGGTTACAACTTCGACTTCAAGCTGGCTTACAAGTTCCTGAGACGCGGAGAGGCACACCTGAGGTACGGGAACCGCTCCGTGGCCTCGTGGAGAGGTGACCTGGTACCTGGCAGCTATTGCGACAGGTGAGTACTCTATACATGCCATACTAATTACTTATGCATTACCTTACATTATGTAATTACAGGTAAATCTCGATATGACATATAGTTAGAGTCGACAGGATATGTTGTAAACAATATACTAAGTGATTAGGAATAACTTCAACAAATAGCTGACTATAATACCCTGTTTATTAACGGCAAAACTGCTTATAGTAAGGTCAGGTGGGGTAAGGGAAAGGCAAAATTTAAATATTTCGACTATGTAGTTTCATTGCGTTGGATAAAAAGATCTAAATAGCTCAAAGTTTTCACACAATATATCGCTCCTTCAAAAGAACCATAATAACAAAAATAGAAATTCGGATTTTTTTAGCTAAGCCTTCGTTAGTAATTGTATAGGTTGAAGCTTTTTTAATTCAGGAAAGACATATCTGATATCCAAAATTTGTATTAATTAAGTAATTTTTTGAGTTGTATTATATTGAAACCCGAAGTTTTATGGCAATAAACAGGTACATTTAAATATAAAATGTTTTAAAAATTGTCTCAGACAATCATAAAATAATTGCAATACCATCTTCACAATAGGAATGCATTACCAATGTTTATTTTTAATAGGTTTACTATGTGATGTACAAAATAATTACTAAATAGATCTTTAATTTCTTTAACTTCGTGTTACTTACTGAAGAATTGTACAATTTGTGAACTGGGGGTTGGTCAACTGTTTAGCGGACAGGTGTATCTCTGTAATATTTCATAATGAATAAAATAAGAAATCAATGAAAAATGGATGCGACACCAATGACAGATTCATATAAAGCTTTTTATAATGGTTTGAACAATTTCAAGTAGAATCAGGCCCGTAGGTGAATTTTTTTTTTAATTAACGTCAAATTTATTTACTACCTGCCAAAGTTTTGGCCTAACATTTTGGCCATCATCCGGACTGAGACAAAATAAATTAACAACGGTGAAATACCAAGAGGCAATCAAACATTCAGTAGTAAAAGTAACGTAGGCAGTAAAGATTGGAACTGAAACGAATACAATTTTCTTATAAACTATAACTTTTTATCTATGAAAGAACCTAAATGAATAAAAAGATATTTTCAATATTATATTTTACGCGGCATACCCAATATTTTAGAACTAACAGTGGGTACATAAATTTTTTAGGGCTCACTAGGAGGGTTCAAAATAAGTACTGAACTTCAATTTCTGCAATAATATCGGGGTACCTCTACTAAAACGTTAAGTTACTATAGTGCAATTAAATGAATAGTTGTATAAATTATTTGTGAACTGTAGGTTTGTGAACTAACCGATAGATTGTCAGGCGGTTTTCACCTAGTATATTATTATTATTATTGACGAATTCTCGCCAGAAATGGAAGACGTAACGCAAGTAACTCGATCAATCTTTCTTTGGGTTCTTCTTGTTCTTCCAAAAGGCTTTCATTCTTTCCGAATAGGCTTGTTTACGCTCTTCCGACCACTTCCGTCTGTACTGTTATTGTTTTGGTTGCTCTGATACAACTTCGCATTTGCCTACTTTGTGTCTTTGTGTCACTTAATGTATTATAATATATTAGTTAAATAAAAAATAATTGTTCATACTGATGCAGGTTTCCCAGGTGCGAATCAGTAATCTACCATTTATTAAGTTTACAACATACTTAATTAAACATATTTAATAATTAAAATATTAATTAATGATTGAATGAACGATATAAGTAAAATGAAATATCAGACCCTCGACTAAACGGTTGGTAAATGACGTAAATTATGCACAAAGGTATAAAAGTGGAGTCTATGATGTTGTACCTGTTAATAACGACTGAGTGGTATTTGATCTGTTAATATTTGTTTCATGTCAGTCCGCTGTTTGAGTGTGTGAGAAACATATCGTTAGTTTAAAAGGCCATGTTATCAATTCAAACCAAACATCATTCTGAAAGGAAATTTATCATCATGAACAGTTTTGTTTTGATTTTAATATGAAAAATGATTATTTCTATTTGAAATTATGTTAAGTTATTTTTCAAGACTCTCGTTATCGTCTTAGACGTCATAGGACTACGTGATTGTATAATTATTGAGAATAATAGCACAAAAAAATCTATAAACCAGTCTATGATAATTTCTTTATTATGTTAACTTGGATTAGTTCTAAACAATCCATAAAGGGTCTTGGTTTCATCAATGAGACTGTGCTGTTTCTTGGACAACGGTTATGCAAGGATGTGATTTGTCCTAGATCACGGTCGATCGCTAAATTTTCCATCTCCGGGCAATAAAAGAATAAATAAAAGTCTGTAAGCAGCGGGTTTTGAACCCAGTACGTTCGGCACGGCGTTGACATGGAAAAGGTAGTATGTCGTGAATGGTAATATTACAGGAGAATCAAACAACTGTTTGAATTGGAAAATAGTTACTACAACCGTCCATAGAAACTAAACCACTCCCAGTTTTGATTTATTCCCCTTTACTGTCAATAGATTAATTACTAGATTGATTTACTAGGAATCTTTATATGAAAAAAGTGAATTTTTTAACCTCCTACATTATTCAGCATCTCAATTATTAAGATATAAGTACAAAACCAGGCTGCATCAGATAATTTATTTTAGCTGTTAACAGTCGGGAATGAGCAGTGGTATCTACAGACCCTCCTATCTATATGGATGTTAATATTTACATTTAATGAATAAAGTAATAATAAGTTTTATTTATTTACTATGCCTAGATAATGCATAACAATAAACACCTTTAGGTTTGAATATCTCCTAAACAAAGCGTTTGGTAGCATGCCTCCATAGGACACTTTTTTCCTGTTTGAAGGAGTTAGTTTAAATTTTCAGTATGGCAACTTATCCTTGAAACACCCTGTATATCTTCTTTTTAGAAGGTTGATGAACAGGTGATAAAAAAAATCTCTTAAATAATTATATATGCTAATCCGTTTACTCCTGATATCTCATGGTTTCTAAGTAACAAGATATATGAAATCCCTGAAGATACCTGCCTGCAAGTAGATCTCTTGAAACAGTATACGGGAGCGCTCCAAGTCCTCCAACAGAACAAGGAACGGGACTTAAACTTGCGGAGGACTAAGTTGCCTCTAATCCTCAACTCATTGCTATTCATCCTATGGCAGATGTAATCGCACTTCTCTTCGCCAGGGAACTTCGATAATAGTCGTCGGCCCGATCCCCAAATCTCAAGTTTCTCCCACGGGGTCTTTCATCTGTAGCGGCGTCAATGGTCATTTCTCCCTCACAGCCTATCTTTGTCAAAAACTGGTGTTAATTTGAGTTCACTTATAAATGTTATTTTTTATTGCATTTGTATGTATTCACTGAAAAATAGTATGAAATGGTATTGGTGTGTAAGGAAATTAATTTTCGATTTAACGTCCAATGAATGTGCCGAAGGTCCTGGGTTCAAAACCCGCTGCTCGCAGACTTTTGCAAACAGATATCGTCAGCGAATGCAGATATTTGTGTGGATGAATCCAATATAATCTCATTTGTGTTTTGTTTGTTATATGGATATTAAATAATGTAGCAGATAGCACCTCTCCTTGTACAACTCCGTCAGCGAATGGAAAGCTGGATATATAAACTTTAGCATTGCTTTCTCCCATAAATATGCCTGTATAAAGCGTAATAGCTTATGTGAATATTAAATTCTAGTAATGCGTGGATAAAGTTATTTCTATTTAAAATTTCGAAAGCACTGCGGTCTTTAAACTGTAAACCAATTAAGTACTAAATTATAATGGAGAGGAATATATATAAAACTTATGAAAAAAAAAAAATGATTCGATGACTGGATGAAAAAACAAAGAATACCTGAAGTCTATCCTCTGAAAAAAAATATTAAAAATACTAAGCTAAATAAACGTGTAT
Organism: Troilus luridus; assembly: GCA_964056705.1. Lineage (NCBI taxonomy): Eukaryota > Metazoa > Arthropoda > Insecta > Hemiptera > Pentatomidae > Troilus > Troilus luridus. Next base: position 51,278,600 of record OZ057414.1, read on the forward strand.
GGGTTATCGAATTTAGCATAATAAATTACAACATGAATTCAACCTTTTATTTAGCAGACCCAAAAATATTAGATTTAGTATATCCCTCAATGAAGACGTTTATTTAATTTTTAGGTAAAGTAAAATTCATAAATATTTGAAACTATTAACCTTACCGAGAATATAAACAGTTTATTTTAATATATTTATTCACAACTGTCAATAAAACAAAATGGCAATCAGCGTTTGAAATAATAAATTGCCGGAAAGACTCAGAAAAAAATATCAACCAATATGGTGGTTAGTATCCTAACTAAATGATATTAAAATTCTAATCATTTTTAAAGATAAAAACTATAATAGGTAAGACAATTGTATACATATTCGCTTTTTTATTGTGCCAAAGCAGATTTGACCGAGAAGATAACAATAAAAATTACAGATTACACAGGTCTGCAAAAAATCTTTTTTTTTAATTGTTTTGATTTAGTTAACTGATCTTAATGTAGTTTTTTTTCGCTGATTTCAAAAGTTACATTGTTTTTTTGTTTCTATCACGTAAGGCTTGCCTATCAAATAAAGTAGACATTTTTGGAAAAAGTACAAAAAACGGAAAATGTTAGATTTGTTATTATTATTTTAACATGAAGTAAATGCAAAAAGAAAAAAAAACAACGATACCTACCTAAAATGAGCATAAAAGTGACGCACATGTGTTGTGATGTTATTTTAAGGATTTGTAAAAACGTTTTCTTTTTGCACCAAACCTTATTTTGGTACTTTTTCGGCTGTGTTCTTGTGAATTTTCCCTTTTTAACATCCAACAGTAGTCTGCCATTATGTTGACATTCCATCGACCTTGGTATCTGCGCTCCAATTCTTTTATATCTTGATGGAAACGTCCTCCTTGTTCCTCACTTACAGCGCCAAGATTTTATGGTAGTCCAGATGCGAGTCAAGAAAAGGACCTTTGACACTCGTGTTGCAGCCCAACATTTTTTAGTTTTGTAAAAATTCAACAACCAAAGTGTTATAGTTTGTTTTTTTTTGTTTCCAAGAAAGCCTGTTACAAGCTTAAATGAATTCCAGGGATTTTTTTCTTCCATTTCAATTTTAGTGACAAAGCATTCATCTTTTAAAAGTTTTCTGATGTCAGGCCCAGCAAAGACTCCCTCTTTCAGCTTAGCATCGGATATACCACGAAACTGTTCACAAAGATACTTGAGACACTCTCCTTAAGGCAATGCTTACACAAACTGTTAGCCCCAATTTGATATGAATTGGTAGAAGTTAGATCTTTTTAGTATCCACAAATCTTTGTCTTTCAACATTTTTAACTCAAGGAATAAGAGTATTTCTAATTGGCCACGTCTGTTTGACGTAGTGTTGCTTCCTGTCACGGCTATCCCACTCACAGAGGAAACATGGAAATTTTGTGTAACCACTTTGTTGACCTAGTAACATGGAAGTAACTTTCAAATCCCCACAAATGGTCCATTTAAGGTCAGAGTAGCCGAGCTTATTAAGAACAAAATCAAGATTTTTGTAGCATTCTTTCAAATGGGCTCACTGTCCAACAGACCCAGAAGCATATCGGTTACTATTGTGAAGAAGTACAGCATTAAAACTCCTTTTTGATGAATATATGAAAAGCCTCCATTCCTCTGGTTTATACGTGATTTTCAACATTTCCATGATTCCAGGTACATAGTTGCAGAAAACTAGGTCACTCACTTGTGTAAAAAAAGGGAGTTCCTTTTTTAACTTTCCTTTTTTAACTTCCTTTTCTCTAAATCGGTACCGTGAAAATGAAATACCAGAGGGCGTAATAACCTAGATGTTGATCGCCCGTAGAAAAAACATAATCTAATCTGAAACACCGGAGGCTAACATATGTCTTTCTTTAAGTCTAGACCCTAAAACTTCCGCTGAATCCTATAGGAGGGTCAGATCTCGTACTAAATCGTTCAAGTCTGATTGAGAGGAAAGTTTATGGTCATTGGTACCTGGCCTTTACTATCGCTGCTACTATCTGACATTTGTTCTAATTCGTCTAAAATATTGTCTAGGGTATCCGAAAGTGAAGTAATAGGCAAGTCAGGTCCATGAGAAACAGGGCGAATAGCCGAACGTATGTTGCTTGGATGTGCAATGTCCTTCCTGTTTTTTAAATTGAAACCTTGCACTGAACAAGAACGAAAAAAGCAGTCATCTCTGTGATTGTAAGGCACTCTCCAAATCATGGGTACTACAAAACAAAGTGATTTCTTCTTACCTTGAAACAATTGTCTCAGTTCTTCGCAACACATACAGAACACACTATATGGGGAGCCGAAGATTTATCTTGGTCCCCAAATTTATTACCAAACTAGGCAAAATACCCCTTCTGAACATAATTAGAAATGTTCCTTTGTTGCTTCTTGGAGGTATAAGACCCACTAATATAACAGAAACAGTTAGGAGAGTTGACACATCTTCTAGTAGCCATTTCTTCTAAATAGCCTAAAACTGTTTGATGTTTACACCACAGTGGCTAACTCCATACTGAGTCATTGACTGCATTCAATGTCACGGCTCACTACATTCTTCAAGACGTCTAGCAGACAGTTGTATTGGGAAGGGAGCAGACCCCTGAAAATAAGAAATTTTAATATGTCTTTCTTTAAGTCCAGACCACAAAACTTCCGCTGAAATTTGTGACTTATCTAGGGGTGATGGAATTGTTCACTATTTTTTCTGTAATCAGCACAAAAACTGTTAAACCCACTAATTAAATATGCTACAATTTTTTCATCGCAGATCTGTGCAATTATTAATAATAAGAAGTCAAAATCCAGAGCATTCTATGAGATAATCCTAAAAAAGAGTGTACAAGTGTCTAAAAATAGTATACTCATTATGATCACTATATGTTTTGAAAAAATGTGACTTTAAATTAAGAGGAACGAAGGTGATGTTCCTATGATAGGTAAATTTTCATATATTTAAAATAAATAAATTAATTAATAAGCAAAACAGGGTGGAAGACATTCCTGTGTAATATTCTTAAGATTGTCTTAAATTTAAAATAAACGTATAACCACACGCAGATAAGTGAATTTATGGTATTTGGTATCAAACGAAAAAAATAATTGGTTTGACCATTTTATGGTTAATTGCTTTTTTTCAAATTTAATATTTTCTAACTAAGAAACGACGCATTCAAGTGTCCCTATTATTACCTGAAATGGACATTAACTAAATATAAACAAATCATAATGAGCTATGTAAATTATAGTATATTTAAAGTAAATTATATAAATAGGCCGTCTATTTACTATGGATTTCAACTATGATATCTACAGGACCGGTGAATAAGTTAAGTTAAAACAAGTTGGATTTTGTCCAGAGAAAGTTAGCATTGTTATATCGACAGGTAATGATAGGCTTTTAGTTTATACAGCAGCATTGCATCTATTTATTATATTTGTAATTTGTAAACAAAAAAAGAGAGAGTTAACTGTTTTCAGATAACCGGAATCGTATAATTCTCGTAGTTTTTAGCTTGAAATGGAGTTGTATTAAAAAAATAACTCCTTTTCAAGTCAATGCCTTACTTAGCCAGTTATTCACTTCGAAAATAACTCGATTCCGCTTGCTTAAGTACAAGAAACTCATTTTGGAGAATATTAGAATATTATTTAATTAGACTTAACCACTTATTCATTGGGGCTGTAGATAAAACTGCAATAACTACGAGTTTCGAATTTCTCATATTTCCGATTTATTTCACAAGAAGTGGAAAAAGTTAGAAAATTTGATTCGATTACAGTTGGATGAGCCAGCTATCAACCTTGAAGAATGACGGGTTTGGGGAACTCTTTGGAAAACTTCTTGATTCGGACTTTTGTCCTGCTATAGGGATGAACTTCTCCATTGTGCAATAGTAATTTGACTTAACAACTGTTCAGCGCAGCCAGCTAGAATATATAAAATAATAATCAAGAAAAGTAAAATCGGGACATTGAAATTAAAATTGTTAATAGAAGTTTTAATATATAAATTTAATTTATTGTTTATTATTGCTAACTTGATTAATATAAGTTGAACTTATATACATATATGTATATATATATGAAGTTGAAAATTATCCGGGTGGAGGCCAGACAAAATTATCTTTAACAAGGAGAGCTATAATTACTCATACCATATTTCTCTATTATTATTTTATTACTCTATACCTTTTTCAATAACCATTCATTTGATTAATTTTTACTTACTTTTAAATTTATCTTTTTTACTTAATAGATGATACTTTAGAACTGTTCCTTCTGATTTTATATTTACCCAAAGGGTTACCCAATCTTATAAATTATTAAAATATTATGGGAAGAGATAGTTGACTGTAAGATCTGAATAAGGAAGGAAATAGTGGGGGGTGCAGTCAAGTTAAACACTAAATAAGTGGGTACTTTTGTACTGTAGTTTTGATCACTCTACCTTTTCCCATTAATTTAGTCATTAATTTTCTTGGCCCTCTATAAAATAGTCATGATACACATTTAAATATAATAAAATAGAAATTTTTTCTATATAATAGTCAATAAAAAATAACTATTAAAATAAAATTAAAAAAATATATAAAAAAATAAAAATTAGTCGTTTTTTTGACTGTCAGATATCGCTGGCAGCACCTTCATAACGCATTTAATTTGTCAGTTAGACCGCTTATAGTCTAGCCTCAGCTTCCACTAGGTCAGTACATTTTTAATATTCGTATCTTCTCCTCACCCCTTCCCTTCTCCATTCTGCACACCTTTTTCTCCTATTAGCTCTTTGGCATCCATTATATGTTATTATTTACGATTTCATTATTATTTAACATCACTATTTAATCATTTTATATTCTATCTCCATTCTCAAACCATATTTTTACTTATATTTCTATACGTTCCTTGTATATTTACATCATATTTTATATTTATACCACTTCATTCTATGTGTATTCATTTTAAAACTCCCCTTACTTAAATTTTCTACTTTCCATGTTCATTTTACATTTCTACCTGTTATACTCTGGATTTATATATTTACTTTCTACTTTTCTTTTTCCTTTATTTACTCTTTGACATCATTTTTGTTATAATTTCTTACATTTTACTTATGTAAACTCCCTAGGAGTCTATTATCATACTTTGTATATTTTATCTAGCTTTTCCATAATTTTACATCTCACCTCTGATGTTTATACTTTTTCTTTTTGAAAACTTTCTGTTTACTTCCTTATTTTATCTTTGAAAATTCTTACATCACCACCTTTCAGGACATTTACTCTGTAATATTTTTATTCATACATATCCCTCAATTTTTTTTTTTTTTTCTAAATTTCTATTACTGTACATATTTTTTTTTTTTTTTTTATATTATCATTTACTTGGTACTGGAATGTATTTTTTTAGTTTTGTTGTTTTTTCTGTTTTTCTTTCTTAGCCCTGAAGATGGCCCACAAAGTGGGTCGAAACGTCGGCACAAAATAAAATAAGTACCCACTTATTTAGTGTTTAATTTTACTGCAACCCCAACTATTTCCTTCCTTATTAAAATATTATATATTTTTATCACTCATATCCCTTGATGTCTATGTGTATTTTTATTCTTTACTATATATTATTCGAATTTAGGCCTGAAGAAGACCTCCTCGCAATGTTTATTTACTGTTTTTACGCGTAGTTATATTTTCCATTGCAACATTGCCATTAGAATATTATATAAAGCTATAAAGAATATTGCGTTAATAACCGTGTAAAACTATTTTATAATTTCTATATGGTTTAAAATTTACTTATTTTTATCTTCTAAAGTATACCATCTTCGTTTCATGAATTTGGTTTGAATTGTAATAAATATTAAAAATATTTGAACTTTCAACGATTACACGTCATCCATTACTAATTGTAATATTACTTCTAATGCGATTGTATTAATTTTTTTTTTTTTTTTTATTATTTATTTATTGATATTTACAACTATATTACAATAATATAACAAGTAAATTGGCTGAGTGATACATAATGATATGATATAATGACATGTAGAGAAACTACCCACTGGTAGTACTCAAATCGCATGTTCAACTAAGAAGGTCACGTGGCCATCTTCTTCTCAGACGCCTCGGAGGATTATCGGGAATTGAAGAGGAAGCTAAGTTTGAAACTAGAGGGTTTGTATTAATTTTAAATATCTTTTTTTTCATTTCGCTCTTGTCATATTTTATAATTTAATGTTTCATTGATTATTTTATCCTTTAATGTTTTGTTCAATATGTTATATTATTTTTGACTCCAATATTTTTTTTCTACATATATTTTATTGCCTTTTTGGTACTCCACCGTTATTTTGTTTTTTCTCAGCCCTGAAAATAACCAAAATGTTTGTTCAATGGCCAAAACTTTGGCACGTACTATAAATAAATTTGGCTTCAATTCTTCAACTATTCTCTACTTTTTATTTTATTTATTTAAACTCCATTCCTTGGCTAATGGAAATACGGGATTAAACAATATTAATTACTACTTAACATCAACGACCATTGTCTACTTAACACAAACTTTTTGGATAATTTCAACATCACAAGCATCGCATCCAATTTTCTCTTATATATTCATTTTAAATTATTCAACTTTTCATTTAATTTTACTTCAATAGGTACTTAACATTTTAGCAGAGGTGCCCCTATATTAGGAGAGTAATTGAAGTTCTGCTTAGCACTTATTCTGTAACACCCATAAGGCTATTCATGTATGGGAACTCACTTAGTATTGTTGAGAGATATTGAGTTTTTCATATTAAACAAAATAAAAGAATATTATTTTTTTATTTATTTTGAGTTGTTTTAAAGATTATACGAAAAATGTATTAATATTACGCCACTGCATTATCGTCTTAGCTAGTTAATTTTTTTTTAAATCTATGTTTTCCATTTAAATTGAAAAGTGTGTATCTTGGTTAACAGCTTAAGGAAGGTAGGAGCAGTATCTTGATAAATTAATAATCTTTAAAAATATTTTTAATTTATTTTGCGGCCGTTCTGCCTTTCGCAAATTAAAAGGTTGAGCACGGGCCGTCGAGAAAAAATGAGTTTGCCGGAGGCAGTGGGTTAGGGTATGTTTGAATAAAGAACATTGATTTAAAAAAACGTAAAACTTTATATTTCATGAATATTCCGAATATAAAAATAAAAAAGTTATGGTTACATATTGGGGAGTCAGCGCAAGCGAAGTTTGTCCTCTTCTCGCCCTTGTGTGCCCTCTTATGGCATATGGTACAGAGGCATGAATAAATGTAGCACTGCGCTAAAAATGAGGCGAGAAGAGGCAAAGGAAGAAATTAGCGATTGCACTGAGCAATACGGAGCGACTACTTACCCCTGACCACACTTCACCAGCTATCGTGGCTGACTGACTTGATCGACACTAGGCACGTGACGTATGCGATAACATACGAGTGCCCATGCAGACCATTTATGAACATTACGAGGAATTGCCTTTGTGTAACAATACAAAATAAATTAAAAATAACAATAAAAGAGAGCAAAACATATTTTTAAAATATACCAAAATTAATTAAACAAAATAAATTATTTTTAGATATATAGCCAAAATAAAATAATTCTGTTTGAAGGTGTCTGCGTCTAAAATTAAAGTGGTCTCACGCCATAGGAGAGGTACAGATTGGTACTAGTCTTCATCCATCTTATGACATTATATTGTGATTTCACTGACAGAAAATCAGCTGATTGCAAATTTCTTATAATTGACAAGTGTGGATATTGTTTTTTCCTGTACCACTACATCATCGGATGTAGTGGTACAGGAAAAATGCTCAAGAGTCTTGAGCTCTATACGTGGTAGAGAATTTACTGGTTCTTGGTCATCTGTTGTGCAGGAAGCTTATTAGTGCTATATAACTCACAACTGCAAGATTTTCTACTATTTTGGGTATCCACTTTTAAGAGGTTGGGTGGGCCTCAGGATCTCCGGCCGCTAACAGATTAAAAAAAGTCAGCCAGGAGCGGGAATTGACCCCGGGTACTTCGGTATGGCAAATCAACACTCGACCAATGAGTCACTCCCCTCCCCTTGTACTTTACAAGTATGGTTAAATATATAAAGACAAAAAACTGTTCGAGAACAGCATATGACTAAACAGAAGTAGTTTCTCGATCCGTTGCTGCGCACTCCGATAAAATATTACGTCACAAAAAAAATTGTCATATATTGAATTTTAGATATATTAATCTATCAATATCCGATATCCCTCTCATGTACATGATCTATTAATTAAATTGGAATGAGAACGTGTAGCCTTCTCGTTGCTCCAATGGTTTCTGCTACATCAACCCTATTGTCGCCCTTACTCTACAGAAGCCTGTTAAATTTCCCTGGCCTTGCTTTAACATCAAAGGTTCTCTTACAAAGAGCCTAATAAGTAACCCTCCTAGTGCTCTGTTATAAAGTTAACTAATATCCGACATATTTTCACATAGCCTGTGTGACTTTAACGAATATGCTGAAATTAATATCAATTTCAAAACACTTCATCCGTGTTTTTCTAAGGATTGAACAAGAATATTGTTGATTTGTTGTTTTCCTCACGAGTCAATTATTCCCTTATTTATTTAGAATCGCTTTTATAAATAATTTTTATCCAAAAGTTATGAAAATACATTTTTCTTTATTTCAAATAATCGATTTTTCTGAATTCCGGTAGCGCCATGAGTGAATTTGAGTCAACGATAGTGTAATCAAAGCCTTCTTATAATATATTTACACACAGCAATCCAGTAATGATGTATAATTTATATCCTTCTTCTTTCTTTTCCTTTTGTGTTTCTTACGTTTCTTATTAACATGGCGATCATAATTTTGTTAAGAAATTAATCGGGGAGTTGTGAGATCAAACCATTGCCTTTAATTATGCAGCCAGGAGTGCTTTGTCATTTCTCATAATGTGGCCAAGGTGTTTTAATTACTACTTTTTGATAAGATATGGGATAATATTAATACTAAATTAAGAATACTGCTACGAAAAAAGATTTGAACTGATCAGAAATTCAAACAGTTTAAATATCTGACCATTAGATATATTATTAAATATAATATATTTAGTTGTAAAAACTCACATACAGGACATACTATTTGGGCTTCTAGTGTGTTTGTTAGCTCTTACCACTTTAATTTTATCATAATTAATTTTCAATCCCTCCAATCATATATTTGTTGAAATGAAAATCAATTTTGCATGCATACAATTAGATAAAAAATAAATACCTATAGCAATAATATAATTTTTTACCCCAGGATTCTTGAGAGGTGTGACAATAGACCATGCAGGATCCAGAGCCCGAACTACCCCGGGGTGTACCCGAGGAACATCACCTGCTACTACAGGATAGAGCACAGGCAGGTACCCAGGGGAAAACACGCCCTCCTCGCGGTCCGTCAGAGGAACAGCCACAAGGTGCACATCAAGGACCAAGTTGTCAAGTACGACAGGAGTCAGCGAGTTCTCAGGTAGGAATTAGTTTCATTATTAAAATGTAAAATTAAATTGAGCTAAGCCCCTAAAGGAGACATAATAATTATTTAAAAGTAATTGGAAATTTCCTAAAACAATACTGGAAAGTAACCAACCAAATGAGCCTCTTGGTATGTAACTAATCTTCATTTATGCGGGTATTTTTTGGATGTTTGTTCTAAAAATTAGTGATTTGGCGAAACGTTGACTTGCCAGTTATATTCGAGTGTTTTAGTGACTGAATGCTTCGTGTTTTTTTTTTTTTAGTTTTACAATTGTATTATAAAAATGCGTCAATCTACTATAAATTGTGCCGTTTGGGTCCGTCTTTATACCATATGGGTGGCTACTTCCAGAATCAGGTTGAATATCACAGGTGAGAGAGGATCACCTTGTCTTAGTCCCTTATTTATCTTGAATTCTTCTGAAAGCTTCCCCTGGATCTTTACACTACGACATTTGTCATAATAGCATTAATCATACCTAGTTCTTTGGAAATCTCGTTTTATTGTATCTGATGATGTATTCTTGTTATTTGTTACATGTTCCGATATCAGGGACATGAAACCGTTTCGTAACAAAAAAATAAATAAAATTATGAATACATAAATTCAGAATGACTACGATAAAAGAACTAGGTAGGGGCCTGAGATGTTAGATTTGATCCTATCACAGAACAAATTACCCGTTTGACCATGTGCTATAAAAATTATAAATGCTGTTAGCTAAATAATACTCATTTACAGTAAAAAAAAAAAATGTACACTACATATTAACGAAATGAAATATTTTAATTTATTACAAATTAAAACACATTTTTATAATAAAAAAATGTACGAACAACAAGCATGAGTTCTAGATTGCAAGAACCAGCACTCAATCAAGATGCGGTCAGATATGAAAGCCACGAAATTAGACTTCACATCCCTCCAAAAATAGTCTGATCGTTTGTCTTCTTCCTTATCTCCCGTCCTAAATGTTGGTCCTTGCAATAACAATTACTGCGGCTATCTGAATCATTCTTCCGCTTTATCAGAAGGATATCTTTGTAAAAATACGGTATAGTGCGCAATTAAGTCTCTATTTTGTTACACTATAAACTTCAGAAATGGTTTCGCATAACAGAAAACAAATAAAATAAATAAATAAACTGTACCTTCTAGTTCCGCAATTACCAAATGAAATAAAAAATATTTATCTTAGGAACGAGAAATGGGATTTTTAACTCACGCGTCCAAATATGTAATGTGAACGTTTTTAAATGTTTGGAAAACCGATTTTCTAGCAATCGTTTAATTAATAAATTATAACGATAACTTATGGTCTGACATTAAATTATTAATACTAAGGTATTATAATAGGAACATTAAATTTAATTTAGTTCTAATGAGAACAATTGCACACAATTAACTGTAAGTTTAAATTGAAAAACTGTTTTCAGAGTAAAATATTATCTACTACGATTTAGTTATTATCCGCAATTGCGGAAACGAAAGACAAGCTGCAGCAAGCCCTAGTGGAATGGAAGAAAGAACTCATCCGCAAAGGAATGACAATAAATAGTAAGAAAAGCAATCTCTTGATGACATCAAGAGAGGGACAAAAAAATGTCCAGTCTGATCTGTAATGGGGAGGTACTTGAAGTTATGGAAGAATACACCCATTTCGGGACAAACATCAACAGTAGGGGGATAATAGACCTAGTAGTAGCAAACCGAATATCCAAAGCCAAACAGGTTTCTTACACTAGCCGTTAGCAAGCTAGCCGTGTGATAGCTGCGAAGCTGAATTTCCAGCGGAGAGAGGTTGGAAAGACCAGGAGGGATCGCATCAGGAATGAGTGGATTAGAGAAGAACTAAAAGTGACCGAGCGAAGGGATCACACATAAAAAACCGACAGCTAAAGTGGTTTGGCCACGTTTGTCGGATGGATAAACAGAGCTAAGGAAGGTCATGGATTCTATACCGACTGGGAGGAGGCCGAGATGCCGTCTCAGAGTCTCCTATCTGGAATTTATTCAATTTCGCCTCTCAAATCGGAGGTGAGAGAGGCGAGACCCTCCAGGAAATTATGTAGCTGAGTAAGGACCGAGAGGCATGGCAGCATTGGGTGGAGGCTCCTCGACACTATGGCATAAGAGGAAGTCAAAAAAGAAGAAGAACAAGATGTAGTTATTATGAACTAAATAATGTGAAGGTTACACAATTCCAGAGAGAGAGAGAGAGAGAGAGAGAGAGTGAGAGAGATTGTTTAAAAAATGAATTATATGGAGTAAATACGCGATTTTCTCAGTACTGGAGTGGTCATAATATTTTAGATTTACAACAGTGAAACGAAGAGTTACCATTATTGAAACTTGGTATTATAATGGTTAATATATGAACGTAAGATATTTATGTATGTAATTGTGACCAGAGACTAGAAGTAGAAACAAAAAAAGGATAGAATAGTAAAAGAAAGAAAAATTAATGAGAGAGTTGAGATAAAGTCTAAAAAAATAAAGTGCAATGAAAATAAAGAGAAAACATGGAAAAAATATCAAGTAAAAAAGGAAAAACTGTTTAAAATTAGGTAATCTGGTAGTAAACTGTACGTGATGTTAATTTTGAAGCAAAACCGGATTGTTATCATCAACTCAAATTATCCAACAATATATATCCCATTGGCCCTAAGCGGTTTTCCAAATGGTTTTAATAATCGTTAGTCGATTCGCTCCTTCCCTCCTTCCTGATCTCATCTACTTTCCACTAAGTGGGTGGGGTTTCAACGCCTCAGAAAAAGGAGGCCGACAAAGAAGGACGAAGAGTAGGAAGGCGAACAAAGAGAGGCGATTCCCTTTGTAGATTAGAAAAGGGCTTTAAGGGCTGATTAAATATTTAAGGGTTATTAGGGTAGGGCTTGTAATCGGGGCGGGCGGAGCGGCTGTCTTAGGGCCCGATGTTTAATTCATAAGAGGGGGGTCCAATATATTACAGTGACACTATTAAGGAAACAGAGCCCCCGGCTATTGGTACTCCTTGTTTATATTCCTTTGTCCTCCTGTCCTATGATTCTTATTAGCTCGGCTCCTGGGCCCTTCGAGTCTTCTGTCATTCCTTTTCCCTTCGGATTCCTATAAGATGGAGGAGGATCAAACCCTCGGTCTCGGGGAACCTTCATAAGCCTAAACAAACTTTCCTGAAAGTGAACTTTCTGAGACCTGTAAACGTAAAATAGAACATAGTTAATGCTTTGTTGGTGGCTAGTAAACAATTACAACTGTACAAACAATTTTGCCATCATATCTTACATAATTATAATAACTATTATCCTTCCTAATTTATAATTATAATTTGACATCATTTGTGGAAGCAAAATCCAAATGGAAACGCAAAAGAAGAAGATCTAGAATGCCACGGATAAGCACCAATAAAAGAGGGCGGAAAAGAGGTAAATGTAGCTAGGAGATATGAGATCTTTAGCACAGAACCGCACGGGATCCATCCATCAAGGCACTTTTTATTATTTCGAAGTTGTAATCGGGCGTAAAGTTGCGAATTAAATAGACAAGAAAAAAAATTATCAAAATCGGTTGACATCTTCCGGTCGCGCAAAGGCCATTAAGTTTAACAAAATATGAAACAAACTTGATTTTTTTAAAAATTTGAATTTTTTGACGTTTTCGTAATGTAATAGTTTCTAACGTCTTTAAATACAGCCTAAAATCATTGTGTTTTAATTTGATTTCGATCAGTTGATATCTTCCGCTCGCGCATAAGCCCCAAAATTGGCCCAAACATGGAAAATTTCATATATTTACGCATTTTTGGTATTTGATAAATAATTAGTATTTAAATGTAATATCCGTAGTATTTTTTCACACGAGCTGATAATGAAGTAGAAAAAAAAACTTCAAGGCAAGGCATATAGATGCAAGAAGGAAAACAGTAAGAACATTCACGCCACCAAAAATCAACTTTAATGCGCTAGAATACTCAGAAATGATTTACTGGATGGACTGTGAATTATGTTCTCCCCCCATTGTTGGCAGAAATCAGTGACGACTAGATCAAATCGCACATCGACATTGACTCAATCCCTGACTGGAACATTACTTTCAAGCAATTCCCAGTTTACATGCAGGCTGTTGAACGCTGTATAAAACTCGTCACGGAAGCCTCAGGAAAAGTTTGTGGAACTGAATCACGAGACGGATTTATAAGAACCACTCTACTGTCCAGATCATCCATGCCTAACTTCACCAGCAAATCAGTCTTCAAAGTACCTTCGGCTACAAAATAGAGAACAGTACTAATGGACAGGTTCAATTAACATGGAATATTTATTCAGAAATCCGTTTTTCTTTTTTATAAAAGTAAGATTATTGTTAAAAACTACACTGTATCTTAAATATTTAAGCTTTTTAAATATAGAGCAAGTCGAAAAGTACTATGCCCGTTGTTACTGTTATCACCCAAGTGCTCCACAAAACGGCTATTCAAGTCAATCGTATCCAAAATTTGAATAGTCTTCATGATTACCGACCTTCGGAACGAAGATGAAATTTAAGAATTAAAACAAAAATTGGAAAAAATATTTAAAGAGTTTTTCAAAAAACTAACTATGATTTCAAAAGGAACTATAAAATCCATGGAAAACAACAGTATAAAACACTAATATACGTTGAAATAATATAAAATAATTTATTTCCGGGCTTCTAATGTGCAACGGCAAGAAGCCTTGTGCACGACTCTAATTTTTACCCTTTATTAAAAGTATTAATGAACCAGCAGCATCTTCTTAGGAATGTTTCTGAATGATAAATAAAATCGAGAGTTAGATATACCTGTTAGTTTAAACACTTTTTCTGTTTTTCTATCGTGAATACGCTCCCTATATTTGTGTATCACTTCTCCTCGAAAACACTTCACTTCAATGTGAACCAAATCCAATTAAATCGGAATGAGACGATTTAATAAACACGGTCCCTACCATTATTCAATTCCCTTATTTTCATAAAATCTACAGGATTAATCTTTTCTCTCGATTCCTCTTCTTCGCTCGCTCTACCTCTTTTTTTTTTTATACCTTTTTCTCTTTCTATTTTTTTTCCATCGAACCATTCCTGTTCTTTCATTTTTTTTTTAAATCCGAATGTAATTTCTCCAAGGTTTTTTATACAAGTTAGGTTTGGCCCAATTTCCATCATTGAAACTGCAAGGCATCCTCTTCCAGATATTTCCGGAAATCTCACTCAATAAATAAATAACTTTTAATAAAGTTTCTACATTTAATGTTCTTTATTAGTTATTTTTCTTTATTCACTTGTTCATTATATTTATATTTTTTTAGGTCACTGGTAAAATTATATTCTTCACTTAAGTAATTAAGCATTCATAGTTTTAGCTTTTCTATGTCATATTTTTATTTCATGAACAGTTTCACTTAATTTGAACTTTCAGATGACTTTTCTAGTATAATTTAAGGATTCCACATTATTTAGCTGTTAACTTATGGCTTCATAACCTAACGAATCTTGTTTATACCATGGGCTTATATTCCAGGAAATTAAGACATTACTGCCTTATAGTTACCACTTTATGTAACACTTAGAGAGAGAGAAGAGAGAGAGTGAGAGAGAGAGAGAGAGAGAAATAGAGAGAGAGGGAGAGAGAGAGAAAGAGAGAGAGAAAGAGAGAGAGAGAGAGATAGATAGATAGATAGATAGTGAGAGAGAGAGAGAGAGAGAGAGAGAGAGAGAGAGAGAGAGAGAGTCAGAGAGAGAGAGAGAGAGAGAGAGAGAGAGAGAGAGAGAGAGAGAGAGAGAGAGAGAGAGAGAGAGAGAGAGAGAGAGAGAGAGAGAGAGAGAGAGAGAGAGAGAGAGAGAGAGAGAGAGAGAGAGAGAGAGAGAGAGAGAGAGAGAGAGAGAGAGTTTATCCTGTTATTGTTACCTTACCTTCATCTTGACCAACTCCAGCATCCACCACAATTTATTCTTATCTAGTGTATTCCTATTTCGGGTACCGACCAGAATCCTGGCATCGATACCTACGGAATCTTCCCGTCTAAGTTTTGGAAGGCCAACACTCCTAGCTCCATACACTCGCTCATTGAACAACTTCCGTGGGAAATCCTTTTCTCATCCAAATTTACTCCGTTAAAAACAAAATCTCTTTTGACTCCAAGTGTTCTTTGACTCAGCAAATTTAGCGAAAAAACATTTGATTCTGTATTCTAATCTGATTACAGTGAATAGAAATCACTAGAAATTTATTTTAATCAATTTTCATTTAAACACTTCTTTGGAGGAAAACCGAATTTTACACCACATTTTTTAGAAAATCAGGAACCAACAACTGATGCCACAGTGTATAAGAAACGGAACTTAAAGATCAATAAAACATTTACTTTATCAACCTATAAAGTTTTAATGTAAGCCATAATATCATTTACAATTCGTCAGGAGTTGGGTGGTTATAAAATAATTAAATAGACGCGATTTGAATAGCTAGTGAGCATTGGCTTGACGAATGGAAGAAGAAATGGAGTTCCATGAGGAATATGAATCGGATAAGCAAAGGTCTGTCAATAGGCGCGGTTCGTTTATGAATTGGATATAGTTCTGTACGCCAAGAATGGATTAGAAATAATGAATTTAGTCAAGCTAATCTATATTTCAAACAGGAATCTTATCTAATTTAAAATGGTGCGATTGTAACTCCGCAGTCATTGATTTATTTTGAGATATTGGAGCGGGAAGTGTGGCTTTCTTGTAAAAGATAAAATAAAATCTCAAATCTCTTATATTACTTCGCCAAACACTACCTAATCAATACTAACGGAATTAAAGGCATAGATAAACTTTTTGAACATTTACCTAATTGATAGATATGATTTGAAATGCCTTGTGATAACAGTTAAATTTAAGAATAATTTTCATTTTCAAATTCAAAATAGGATGAGGCTTCCTCATAAACTTTTTTAGACTTTTGCCCTGCCGATTTCCCGGCCCGCTGTGCAGCCTACCGTAGGGGCTGCATCATTGTTCTCACCAAGTTGGGAGCCAACTTCATATTTAGTTGACTGTAATTATCAAGGCGTGAAGTTTCCAAGTATTGATTTGCTATACACTGCGCCGCTGCTCCGCAAGTTAAACATTTCCCTACCCTCGACCCGGGCAAAAACAACTTACCTCCTCTAGGTTCGCTACTTCATCTGCTTTTAGTAGTGCCATACTGTTTCGGTTTTAGTTGAGAAAAACTAGTTCGAAATTTGATTAGGGAAAGGTGGACCTAATTATAATTTTCATTAAAAAAAATGAAATAATTGAAATTAACAAACAACTCTACTATAACGGCATAGATGATTCATATAGGTAAGTAACGCCTCGGAGGATTATCGAGAATTCAGGAAGTTGGTTTGAAAAAAGTGGGTTTGAGGGAGAATAAAGTTTATTATAAACGTACTGGTATCGGGTTCCGGTCAAACCAGCTACAAATGGAAAATTGAGGTCATCGTGGATGACTTTATTCACTAAAGAGTAAGGAGAATTGGTGATTTTACAAATAATTTTGAATTTTAAGGATTGCGTAAGAGAGGGATTCGATGTCTTAGGGGAGTCCCAAAGCTCTACCCCGCATGTCCAATAAGGTCTTATAATAGGCATTGATTAAGTTGAGAATATACCATCCCTTTTTATGGGATATGGTACATTCCCTTTCTGGTAGAAGTGAACTGTAATCTAAGTGATAAATATGGTAAAAATAAAATAAAAGGCATTGTAATGATAATATTATGGTAACGAAAAACAATGTTAATTACTGATTATTCTCTATCTGTGAATGAAAAGTCTTTCATCTGGTTGGTAGTTGATTTCTACCCTGTGTGCTGCCTACTGAGGCTTCTTCTCCATTGTGATGAGCTCCGAAAATATAGGTCCCTGCTGTTTTGTTTTTTGTTCTAGAAAATGTATAAGGCCATTTTGTACATAATAGTAGGCCTATGAGGCAATAGAGATCTCCACATCTATAGAAAAGTGGTAGAGAAATCCAGGGGCAAGTAAAACCGCTGTTTTAGATTGAACAGTCATTGTATGTGAGACATTTGTAATTAATTGGGAGATTGAAACGTTTGTCTATTTAGTACTTCAGAATCCTGAAACGGTGAGCAGTTTCTTATCGTTTCAGTCTACTATGAGGATTCCAAGTTTGTTCTTTTACAACGATTGTCGAGTTGTAATCATAAGTATTGGATTTGTTCAACAATAGTCAGCGGGATATTATTAAAGGACACTAGAGGACAGGAAGTCATTGATTTCCGACGAAGGGTAAAGGTGATTCGACGGGATTTGTAGGAATGTTTCATTTTTTAAATTTGTAATATAGAAAACTTAATTACAAATCTACGTTACTTTAATATCTAATTTAGTTTGTTTCTTATTTGACAATCCATTTTCCTAGATTATTGATTTCTATTTCTATCTGTAAGAACAGATTTATATATAAATTCGATCTGGCTTTACGTAAAGATACAAGGAGGAGTAGACATTCCCATGCTTATGACAATCGTTGGAAGAGTATTATATTAGTATAAATACCCTTACATGTCTTATAGAAGAAGTCAAGACTAAAGCAATCTAATATTGCAACCTTCTATGTGCAACAACCTTGATATTTTTGACTTTTTTAGATTGATTTTTTTTAATTTGTGAAATTAACAATAAATAGAAGTGCTTCTATTGAAAATGTGGTGATTGTTTGGAATTTTCCTTTTTTCAATTACGCGAACCTACGGAATTACGGCGATTGGTTCGGATAATCGCCTCTGTTCTGTTTTTTTCTAAAGGATGCGGGGGGGACCATGTTGCCATGCGTGTTCAAGCCATCTTTATACATACATTTGCTAATAGCGGATATTTCTCTAATATTACCTTGCTACTCATATTTTCAGTGATGCAGATGCATTCTACGTACTTCTCCGAAACAGACCGTCTAGGGACCTTTGGACGGCTATAGACGTTTCGGATAACCATAATCCGTACAACAGTTGTGTTGAAACAATATAAACTCCACCGTGTTCTGAGCCTATACCTTTTATAGACTGTAGTGGCGCCATTTTTCTAAATCCATTTGTCTAGTAATGAAGGTAATAATAAAGCGTTGGAAATTCGCCAAGAATTTAAAAAAACAAACTACTTAAACCCATCGGCGATATGTTCGCTGAAGGACCTTGGCTTCCTTGACAAACCTCTTTCATTCAGCATGATTCTCAGCTGCGCTTCTCCATGCAACCACTCCCATAAGCCGAAGGTCAGCTTTGACATCATCCGGCCATCGTAATATCGGTCTGTCTCTTCTTCTCTTTCCATCTGGTGTCCTTCCATTATTTTCTTGAGGTTTCTTCCTCGATCCATCCTTCGTACGTGTCCCAACCATCTTATTCTTCCTTTCTGACACAGCAAACAAGGTCTGGATCCTGGTACAGTTCCCTACAAACCAATCCAAATCGATATTTTTCCATGCATGTTTTATTCCTACATCTTAAATGAATACCTTAAAGTGAGTAAATTGAGTAATAATCACACCTATAAGGGCGCAACAGATAAAAAGAAGAGCATGGATAAAATAGTTATTTTTGTTAAAGGAATTGTCTAATTTCTTTGCTAAAGTTTTATTTATTTGTATAAGAAAAGGCAGCGAATAAGGATGTGAAAACAAATATAAAATAAGGTTAGAAGTTAAATTTGGCGAATAATTCATCAGTTTTAAACTTATTATGGAAATAAAGTTAGGAAGTTTGCACATTCTTAGAAGGGCGTAGAGCGCGGGAGTAGCGAGTTGCTTTTGACAGTAACTCCATTAGCTGAGCCGCTCAGATAACCAACACACATCCCTCCAAAATATCAATTCCCTCTTCAGTTATACCTCTCCTCCCTTAATGCATAAGTAATGACTTGAGAAATTGCACGCCTTCATTCCAAAACTAACAGGGTATAGACATTTGCAATGCCTTTTGCAAACGTTTTAAGAATCATAAAATAAGATAATATTTTAATAATCAGGAAGAAAATAAAATTTTTAAAATAATATATATCTATTGGAGACTAAGATTTCAAATACAGAAGAGCGTTGATTATATGAACTAAAGTTGTTGAATGAGAGTGGGATAATATAAAGTTTAGTTACTCAAAAATCACATTAAAAAAAAAAAAATCCAGCTTAAAGCAAACATATATGTTAAAAATATATACATGAATAAAAATAGCATTAATAAAACTAGGTTGCTTCAATCTTGTAGCATTTGACTTACTCTTCATACCAGCTAGGGCTAATTATTTTAAGTACGGTAACAAGTATTAAGTAATAGTTCTAGGAAAGGAAATTTTAAAGAAAATATTCTTCGGATCTATTTGATATTTATTGCAATGCCTACCCCCTCCTTGAATCTATTCCTGGAAGTCAGTAACGTACAATTTAACGTTCCGGTAACAACGTATATTTCTACTAAACTCGGTTTCTGGTTATTTCATCTTACATATAATATTAATTTTATATACTGTACTATGATTTATGATAAAAACTATTTCAGGAATCATTATCTTAATTAAAATTATTAACTGAAATGCATCGGTTCATTGATTTTTTTATCTTATTTTATATTTCCTTACTTATTGATGATTTATAATGTATTAATGAAATGAGAGAAAGTATTGCGATCGTAAAAAACATTTAATTCTAGTTTTCATTCAAAAAATTTTCGTTTTAAGATTTTTCCATATGCATGCGTTTGTTTTAATTGTTTTCATAATAATAGAAAGTATTTTACTTAATTAATGTTACTTTTTTGACGCACATGACTAAGAGTATTACAGCGTAATTTGTGTCAAAATCGATTGACGAAAAATTTGATTAATAAATAATATTTTATGCTTTTCGAGTTTTTGAAAGTTGTTTTCGTGGGAAAATATAACTCATTTTTTCTCATTAAGCTAATTATAAAATTTCTTAATGATTTAATGTTTATCAATTTTTAAAATTATGAATATGGTTATAAGTTTAATATAAAACAAACTAAACTTCCTGTTTTTTTTAATTGAAACCTTGCACTGAACAAGAACGAAAATAGCAGAAATCTCTGTGAGAGGTTAGGCACTCTCCAAATCATTGGTACTCCAAAACAAAATGATTTCTTCTTACCTTGAAACAATTGTCTCAGTTCTTCGCAAACATACAGAACACACTGTATTGGGAGGCCAAGAATCATCTTTGTCCCCTAATTTAACACCAAAGTATGCAAAATACACCTTCTGAACCAAATTAGAAATATTCCTTTGTTGCTTCTTGACGGTATAAGACCCATTAATGTAAACGAAAACAGTTAGGAGAGTTGACACATCTCCTAGTACCCACACGGCTTCTAAATAGCCCAAAACTGTTTGATGTGTACACCACAGTGGCTAGCTCCACGCTGAGTCATTGACTGCAATTAAGGTCACGGCTCACTGCAATCCTCACTACGTCTAGCAGACAGTAGTATTGGGGAGGGAGCAGACCCCTGAAAAAAAGAAATTTTAAGGTGAAATTTGTGATTTACCTAAGGGTGATAGAATTTTTTCAATATTTTTACAATCAGCACAAAAAATACTGTTAAACCCACAAGTTAAATACACTACAATTTTTTTATGGTAGACCTGTACTATTATGCCCAAGGTCGCGGGTGAGAAGCCAGGCATGTGGTTTTAGGATAATTATATCAATAAGTACAATTATAATACGGCAGTAAAAACTCCATGGCTATTCCGTCTTTCAGAAGAGACTTAAAATGGGGTTCCTGTACCTGTGCGTTTTCAGGAACTCGTTAAAGATTGCTTTCCTGATTGTACTAATAATTGACAATTTGTAGCATCGTCCGTTTAGCAATATTAGCTGAAAGTGAGGTTTAATGAATAAAAAAAATATTTACCATTATTATTAATAGTAAATTTGATAACCTTATTCGAATGAATATACTGAAATAATTATTTAACCCTTTTAAGATTATGATTCGCAAAAAAAATCTAGACCTTACACAGATTGGGCGCTAGTGACCAAGATGTTTTACGGCTTAAAATATAGCACCGACCAACATATCTTATAATAATAGTGAGTGTGATGTATCACCATTAACTACCTGATAGTAAATATTTATTTTTTATTTTTAAAACTTAATCATCTTCCTTCTTTGTCCGAAATTATTGACCCAGAGGAGAACCGAAGTGTGTTATTATTACATATTTATGTTTTGTACGCCCACATAAAGTAAAAAAAAAAAGAAAAGCGCTGATTTTTTTCCCTCTCAATGGTCCACTAAAGCAACAAAACAAAAACCAGAATGGGCAAGAACAAAGGGGAGTCAATAGGGAGGCCCTATATAGATAGAGCCGGCAAGTCAATATATCATCGCCCGCCATCCCCTCAGATCACACATGTGAAAACTTCACAGAATGGTTCATTTCGGCAGTTTTAGATTGGAAAATATAGATTGCAAGCCTCGCAGCTATTCTATACGGTTGTAATTATTTCGAACATTCATGTAGTTTCATAAAAAATATAAATAATCAGAATGAAAAAATAGGAGTCGGTGAGGAATTAGAAAAAATAAATAACATAAAATTGATTATTATTTTCATTGTTCTAATAAGTATTAATTAATTAAAATGTTTATGAAACGATAAGAGGAAAAATACTATTTTCCCAAAGTTTCGGAAAGAGGATCGAGGTAATGAAATGGCCCAGAGAGAGAGAAAGAAGGCTAGTGTAACCATCTTGTGTATTACATGAATGTGTCCAAAACCCGTGTATATAGTGAACGAAAACTTTATTTAAATCTATCTCTTCCAAGTTTACACAAGTTTATCTCTTACTATAGTTTCAAGTGCTTCGAATTATAAGTGTTGTAGGCAATGTTCATGCTTAGGTTATTAGCTTTCCCCTGAGGTAGATAACTCGTGAAGAATAAAATAAGAACTTGAAACACGCGTGTTGGGAACCTCCCTGAATACGTTATACCGTTGAGCATTGAATATTAAAGATTCGTGGTTGAAGTTGCCGCGTGTTGAAGACTTAGATCCCTTTCCCGTTGAACTCTTTGAGTTGGAAGGTGGAAGAGCTTCTTGTTAATATTCTAACAGACGTAATGGAGCGAGTAAAATCGTTAACAAACTAGAACCAGGGACCTACTATCCTCATATCCTACCGAGCGATACACCTAACGGAATTCTATCCAACAAAACTAGTCCTTTACTTTTGTTTCTTGAAATGTTGTTGCCTATTTAAAAATACTTAGAGAGCACTATTCTTATAAAAGAGCATTTCGCAAATATATGCAATCATCACCAAAATTTTATGGGATTACAAATTTTTAATATTTTTTTCAACATTTTTTTGTTTGTTTATAAATGTTCGACACAGCTCTACTTTTAAATAGTGTGCCTTTTATGTAGAAAGAAAACTCATTTTGGATAAAATGGAATATTCGAGTATTGTTTTAATGTAGTATAATTTTTTTATGTAAACGTGGGATTATGCAAAATTCCATACCAATTATCTCTTCAGGTTGCCAATTTTTGAATAAAATATATTTACTACTATATTAATCTACTAGAAACTAGGATGTTGTTTTTTTTTTTACATTCCTCTTTCGTGTTGGTTTGTTTAATCTAATTAAGTATTTAACTTTGATTTAATTTATATTAAGGAAATAATAAATATTCTTAGCACATTCCACTAAGCTAACTGTTCCACAAGAAAGTCAACCTTGTTAGACAGGAACACTCGCATAGTGAAAGTATGTGCTATTATTTCTCTAACAGTTGTGAATTCTGGGTAATTTAAAATTTCTAGAGCGTTACTGTATATACCGATAAAATAATAACAAACAAAATATGTAGTGTTGAAAAAAAAATGTGGAACATCATTAAATAAAAGGTTTGGGAAAAGAAAAAAAAAATCAGTGAGATCAAACTCGCTAGTAACTTCAATGGGAGCTTTCTCCATTCACACTTCCACGTAAATCCCGAGGGTAGGTTTTCAAAAGAAGGACACAGATTCAATATATGATAAATGGCAATTGTATACATTTCTTATATGAATGTTTTATTATTAAATTTTAAAAACCACTATTTATTCGAATTCCCAAGTCATGAATTGTCTCGGCAAAGCATAATTCATATTAATCCAGCTAGCATCATCTTATTATCCATCCGCGTTTACTTACTTAATTACATACTCCATCAACTTTTGCGGTTCATCTTTTACTATCGATAATATTAAGGTGACCAAAAGAAATGTAAATCACAAAGTATTTTTATGAATGGCTTATGAAGATCGCAGTTACCAGTTAACTCACAATAACTTGTAAACAGTAGAATTGAAAAAGACAGATATCATTCCGTTTTGTTATGATTTAACCCTTAGAGCTCTAGGACCCATATATGCTTTTGGCGAAAGTTATCCGTGTGGCCTACGGCCGCATATATGTGTTTTTCTCTAAGTCATCGGCCTGGACTATGGGCGCATATATGCGTTTGCTGTGTTTTTCAATCATTATGCAGTCATTTTCGTGTAAAATAAATACAGGGGCATTCGTTAGTAATTTGCCTTCCTCAGGTAGCGGTCGGTCAGTGTTAAAGTCATAAAAACCTCCGGGAATTTCCGAAATGGAAATCCCATTTTACGTCCCACTCTTTAACCAATTAGATTTTACTGTCTTTTCTTTTACTGTGTTTTCGCGTCTCAAAGTACTCAAAATGACTCAGTCAGCAGTATCGTCTTGCCAGCGTAACAACCTCACGGTCCCGCTCGCGTCAACAACGATAGTATATATAACTTCTTTGATTATTTTTTATTCGTGGCACCCAACAAAATGTAAAATCTTGAAGAATATTTCACAAGGGACGACAGTGAAATAGAATGTAGTGAGTGAATGACTATCATCAGACATTGAATCACCGAACAAACAAATAATTATTTCAAATGTGTACAACAGCGTACGGCATATAACAAGAGCTCCCGTTAGAAGAATGGAAGGATACTTCAGTCTCCGAAATGTACCGATTTTTATTCATTTCGATGGTAATGGCGTGTTCCTAGAAACATTCGTTGAAGGAGTATTGGTCGACAGACGAACTGGTGAAAAGCGGTATTTTCCGCAAAATTATGTCACGGGATCGGTACATGATGTTGCTACAAATGCTCCACTTCAACGACAATAGTACAACCACGGACGATACTTTAGTATATATACGGCCAGTTATCAATAAGATAAAAAACACCTTATCGCAGTCATTCCTACCGTACGAAAATCTGTGCATCGATGAAAGTGTTTTGCTTTACAATGGCAGATAATATTTCAAACAGTTCATACCATCCAAAAGAAGTAGGTTCAGCATTAAATCGTTTGTCCTTTGTGACTGTAAAACTAATTATGTACTGGATTTTATAATTTAAACCGGCCAAAAAACAAAGGTCAAGAAAAGTGGCACTGGCATAGGAATCTCCGGTGATGTGATGACGCAGCCGTATCTCGGAAAAGGCCATACAGTGATTACGGACAGCTGCTACACAAGCCCTCTATTGTATACACAACAGGAAAACCAACGCATTTAGGACAGTTCGCTAATATAGGAGACAAATGCCCCGCATGGATGATAAATTGAAGCGTGGAGAAACTTTCTACCGGTCGACTGACATTTTATTGGCAATAAAATGGCACGATAAGAAAGAGGTTTGGATTTTGTCTTCTGCACATGAAGCTACATTCGCCGAAACTGGGAAGAAGGATTACCGCACAGGAGAAACCGTCGTGTGTTACCGATTATAATTTCAAGATGGGTGCTGTAGACAGAGTTGACATGACATTAAGTGCTCTCAATTTAGTAAGGAAAACGCTAAAATAGTATAAACAGTTGTTTTTTCACTTGGTAGATTTACCCATATATAATGCATATATTTTCCATCGAAATTGCACCGCTACAAAACAAAAATTTAGTGATTTTCATATAGCGCTAATAAAAGGCATTTTGCGAAAATATCCCCAAAACAGAAGCGTGGCTGAAGGAGGAAAAAGAAAACCTGAGGATTTACCGTTTCGATTAACTGAAAGGCATTTTCTGTCGATGTGTGAGAATCGTGAGGGCGCAAAACAGTTGTCCCGAAGAAAGTGTGTCGTTTGCATAAAAAATAACAGAAGGAGCGATACGCGATACGAATGCAAAAAATGCAATATCGGTTTATGCATTGATAATTGCTTTGTAATTTTCCATACACAATTAAATTATTAATCTGTTGTAAATATCAAATTAAGTTTTTTAGTTGATTGTAGAATTTAATATTTTAAAATTTAAATGTTTATTATACATAATTTTAATACTCAAAAATAGCAGTCATTAATTATTTAACCTTCTGCAAAAGAATTACTATAGTTCATTACTATTTGCGCCTTGAATCGTCACTTCAGTGTGGCGAAAAAGTATTCCGGCCCCAGCGATGGTCAGCGCTAGCCTATGGTCAGTTTCGGCCAGACTATTTAGAGTTCTAAGGGTTAAATTGACAAAATCAGTCTTGGGTTATAACTTGAATCATTATTGAGGTATTGAGAATTCAATACAAATTACCATGATCTTTATATACAATTGAAAGTAGTTAGGGTACAATATAACTAGAAGGAATAGCAGCGACTATCTATTGAGATCGTACGGATCGGTTTTGATCAAAAGCGGATAACTCATAATAATAATAATAATAAAATTTATTTCAGAAATTATACAAATGCCATTTGGCACATATTGTATTTCCGATCTTCTTTTGAAAACCTCTCTAAGGGATTCTCGTGGAAGCGTGGATGGAGAGACCTCCCATTGAAGGCACTATCGTGGTTCATCTCACTGTAGTAGATCCCTGCTCCAGACACGTTTCAGTCTCCTTGTCGGACATTCTGTGGTAACGTGTCTATCAGTAATGATTATACCAGTAAGTCTGAATTTCCAGCAAGTGATTAATGACATTTTTTGTAGTATTTCTTGATTGTGTCAGTCACAACTCATACTTATAATTTCTAAAATCGGCTTTTTCACTTCTAACAATTGTATCTGACACAATTCCTTACCGGATTACTTTTCATGGTTTTAGTCCGATTCTCTACCTGGAGTTTGGGGAGTATAAAAGAATGCTTAAATTAAAATAAAAAAAACTGTACCACTACAACCCATCTTTAGTACCTGGTACAGATTTCGGTTTCAAGGGCAATTGTGGAAGGAAGTGATTTGTCCTAGATCATGATCAACCGTCAGAATTTTCCCAAAATTAACCCACTTACAAAGGCTGGGTGAGCCCCAGGGAGTCTCCAGATTCCACAGGGTCCATCTCCGGCTGTTAACAGATTAAAAATTAAAAGAAATGAGAAAACGTCAATTATTTTTTATTTGGTGTTATCCGCATTCGATCCTGAACTTCTCATAAACCGTTTTATTGTTCAATATACTCTTGTATCAGCTCCAAATTTGAGCGATGATAATTATATTTATTAATAAGCCCGCAAGGGTACTAATAATTTGAATAATGACTGATATAATATAAGCAGGAATAAAGCCCCTGGGCAAAAGCAATCGATCGCTGGGATATTTACTCAACTTGCTCCCTTTATGTATTCCCGCCATCAAGGGACCATTAAATATATGATTGATTATCTTATACATTATATTACCCACCTCTCCATCCCCCCCTTCATCTAAAATTCAAACAATTCATTTATTATTACTTTTAGTGCCACAATTTCATTAATATTTAGTCCTGAATTAATGAAATGCTTTCAAAATCAGATTGGAATTAATCTCATCTTTAATTAGGAGCTTTTAAAAGTCTGAAAATGCGTTTTTGACTTGAGAATCATTGTCAACAATTTTATCAAGGAAATTTTCCATATTATTGAACAGATAGAAATCTTTTGAAGATAAGTCTGGTTAATAAGGTGTGTATGAGAGGACGTCGTAACTTAGATCGTTTAGTTTCTTCTCTGCCTGTCTTGAAACATGAGGTCTGGCGTCATCAAGAGTATAGTCCCTTCCGATTAGCCAATTTTTTAATAAGGTTTTTTTGATAAGTTGTGTTTGTGTCAATATCCCTGCAGTACGATGCGGACGAGATGGTTTCACACCCGGGGAAGAAAGGATTAATGAAATATTCTAGCTATTGACCACGACTTACACAACAATATTTTTTTTTAATTTAATTTGGTTTTGGTATGTATCCCGACCATAAATAAACAACTTTCTTCCCCGAACGCGGTGATAAAGTATCTTGCAGTTTAGGCTGCCGATTGTCTAAGTTTAAACTCATTAAAAAAAACTATATAAGATAATAATAAAAATATTTATTTAACAAATTTGGCACATATTGTATTTTCTTTTTAAAGCCTCGCCTAAAGGTACTAGAACAATATCTCGTGTTTCTATGGTGATATTTGATGGCATACTAAACAATGTTCGCTCAATTGTAGTAATTGTTATCAAATAAATATAAAATCGTAGCTCATTGCAATCTGTTAACATTAACACGGTAAACAAAAGAAATTCATTAATTCCATTTTGAATTTTAGAATCGGTGTTCCTCAAGGTAGTATCCTGGGGCCCATCCTATACACGATATATACAGCTGACATCCCAACCCATCCAACCACTGTCCTCACTACTTACGCTGATGACACATGTGTGTTATCAGTTAATAAGGATCCATTTGTTGCATCCCAATCTCTTCAATCCCATATCTCACACCTACAAGAATGGTGTCAAAATTGGAGGATTAAAATAAATCCTAACAAATCCCATCAAATTACCTTCACCCTTCGTCGTAAACCTACGAATTCCTGTCCTACTGTATCGTTTAATAATACACCACTGAACCCTGTCGAACAGATACGTTACCTAGGACTCCATCTGGATAAACGTCTCACTTGGAATCCTCATACAAGACTGAAAAGACAAGAAACTGCTCGACGTTTTCGCCTACTTCAACACTTACTGGACAAACGCTCTAAGCTACCAATTAATTACAAAAGACTTATTTACATGACAGTCATCAGACCTATTTGGGCATACGGAGATGAGCTTTGGGGCTCTACTAAACCATCCAATTCATCTCGTATCCAATCCTTGCAATCCAAAATCCTTCGTAAAATCCTCAATGCTCCTTATTATGTCACAAACAAACTCATCCATCATGATCTTAATATCCCATATGTTACTGATTTGGCCCAAACTAGATACCTATCCTTCCATAACAAGCTCCATACGCACTTGAATCCGCTAGTCTCTCAGCTTGCTTCCCATACTATTCCTGATAACCCTCCGAGGCGCCTGAAAAGAAGATGGCCTCGAGATCATCTACTATAGAACTTTATTGGAGTGCTATCGATAGGTAGTTTCTCCACAAGTGTTTTCATGTCATATTATACATTTTTGCACATTTACTTGATATAATACCATTATAGTTGTAAATATCATTGAATTAAATTAAAAAAAAAAAAAAAAAAGAATTTTAGAATAGTAAAAACGGATATTTAATACGGAAAGACCCGATAATATTCTAGCTCTAAAACGATGGATATCAATACATACCAATACTTTATATATTTTTAATTAAAAATTTAAGTATGATAACAAAATTTAGGGGCTTGATTAGAATTTTGTATTCATACATAATCCGCCACACTCGTGAGTTGCAAGTAGGTATTAGTAATTTGAAAAATCATTAAATAGGCCCTGAATTCCGAACTTAGCTTTTCTCTCCAGAGGAGATCCCAGTTCTTCCAGCCAAGTGACCAGAACTTTAGGCCTGTGACAACTGAGTGAATAGCTTTAGAGCCACAGTTACCCAAAACGCGTGTGGTAAACCTAACCTGTGGTCTTCAATTGTAATTTATATCAAGTAAGGAACATGAAAAACTTCAAATATAGGTGATCTATATTAGTTAAGTATTTGTATATATAAGTATTTGAAATCATAAATTTTCTTATTACCTTCGGATAATGAAAGATTTCATGATGAATCCTAAATAAGTGTGGATAAATTAAATTAAAGGAATGACCTGCTCATGAAACCATTTACGGTAAAAAAACAAAAAAACAAGGAGATACAAGGCTGGAAATAAATACCCGTGGTAGATTCTGCAATCAATTTTACCTTATGTATCCCATAAAAGGTAAATCTTGGAGGTCCAATCTGCTAGGCCACCTGGAGGCGATAAGCCATTTGTCTCCTCGAAATAGAGGTTTAATTAGAGAGAGTATTCCGGCCTAAATGAGAAAGCCTCTAGAATAGAAGTGGCCCCTAAAATAAAAAGCAATGAACATTTCTCAACTAGCGAGTCGTTATATAATCAAGATGCTTGAATTTAGGGATGCAGCCTGCTATCTCCTTCTTCAAAGGAATTAGGTGATTTTTTATCAACACTTCTTTAGTTCAAAGTCCAACACTAAAAATCATTGCAACACCATATTTCAGCCTTGTTTATCCAGGTATATAAAATAAAATAAAAATATAGCATTGACCTCTACGAAAAGATGAAGAAGGCATGGGTGGAAAGATTGAGTTAAGATTGATTTTACCGTCTTTTAAACAAATTATTTATAGAAATTGACATCGTCCCGAAATCTAAAAATAAGAATTTATGAAACCATCATGCTTCCAACTCTTCTTCTTCTCTTATTTTCGTATGTAAAACTTGGCCGCTAACGCTGAAGGGTGAACAAAGTCTTAAGGTATTAGAAAATAAGGTGTTGCGTAGAATATTCGGTCCAAAAAAGGATAAGACCACTGGAGAATTAAGGAGATTACACAACGCGGAATTGCGAAGCATTCACCCGGTGAATATTATTCAAGTGATGGTGCCACGAAGATTAAAATGGGCTTGTAAAGTTGCTGGGGTAACGAACGAATTCCTAAAAAGTTAGTAAGCACTGTGGAAGCGTCTGAGAGATCAGCCGAGACGTAGGAGGGAATATTGCGTTAAGAGTGATCTGGTGGCTTTGGGTTTGGTTAGAGGTCCGTGGACAGAAGTTTGTATCGATATCGGCATTCGGGTTCCCTAAGCTTTTTTATTTATTTATTGAAATTTACAAGTTTATAATATATCAAGTAAATAGAATGAAAGATATATCATGGCCATGAGATAAAGGCAAGTAGATAAACTATCCCCAGTTGGTACTCGAATAACAAATTCAACTTAGGTCATGAGGCCATCTTCTTTTCAGACACTTCGGAAGATTATCAGGAGTTGAAGAATTAGCTAGGTTTGAAACTAGTGGGTTTGAGTGGGAATAAAGTTTTTCATGAAAAGACTGGTATCGGATTAGGGCCATATCAGCAACAAATGAGACATTGAGATCATTATAGATGGCTTTATTCGTAACAACGTTAGGGGCATTGTGGATTTTACGAATGATTAGGGATTGTAAGGATTGAATACGAGAGGAATTCGATTATAGTGGAGGCCTAATGCTTTACTCCGTAAGTCCAGATGACTCTTATGATTGTCATGTATATGAGTCTTTTGTAATTAATTGGTAGCTTAGACCGTCTGTCTAGTAACTATTGAAGTAGCCTGAAACGTCGAGCTGTTTCTTGTCGTTTCAGTCTAGTATGAGGATTCAAAGTTAAACATTTGTCTAGGTATAGTCCTAAGTACCGGACTTGTTCTACAGGAATCAGTGGAATGTTATTAAACGATACTGGAGGACAGTCATTGGTTTACGACGGAGGGTAAATGTGATTTGACGGGATTTAAAATAAAAATATAACATTCTACGGGTATATGTCATCTACGAGAAGTAGAACGAGACGTAGAAAGGAAGATTTTACGGATTCCGTTTTGAGAGGTAATCCGTGAACGGGTGATTGTAAACAGCTATTAGCGTAATCGGTATCGAAGGCTTGTAATATTTATACGTGAATGGTGTTCACGTTAATACGATATAATAATATTTTATTAACGTACATAAAAATGTATAACGTCGATATGTTAACTCTCCTAAAATTAAACAAAACATTATAACTAATACTTGAATATTAATACGTAACTGATTGGCTTTATCTATTACCTGATTGCCTGTCAATTGATAATAAACATTTTATTTAATGGAGCATTCGAATAATTGTAGATTAAACTGTCTGATTTCTGATTCGAAACATTGCAATCAAGTCTATGCAATATCCATTAAACTTCCCTATATCGTAATTTAAACATTTTAATATATCTGTATCTCCCGGATGTAGAGGACATCCAGTAAAATTTCTGGAATATTCATCTATATATATAAAAATCTCCTGTCACGATGTTTTATCGGGTTATCCATTATTGCATCCAAAAAATCGGACGGGAATACTTTTGGTGGCCGTAAAACATCGAAATTTTCATCTTCTTTAAGTTTTAATAGGCCTGTATATCCTTTTCGGTGCGTTTTTGGAAAAACACCTAGGTAACCTTTTTTAAAGTACAAAAAATTTTAAAGTACAATTTGATGAGCTCAAACATTCTGAGTTCATACAGATTCTGAGTTCTGTCCCTATCATATATCAAATAACCGGATTCTGCCACGATGTTTGTTCCGGCTAATCTCCGAAACTAATCGACCGATTTTAGTGATATTATTAGAATTTAAAACAATGTAACTATCTATAATTAAAAATCAGCCATTATTCTTTGTTTCTTTCAAATACAAATTTATCATAATATTTTTTAAAACTATTATATCAGCCACAGCAACCCGTGGCCGGGTCAGCTAGTATATATATACATATATGTTTCTTCGTTACCTATTGAAACAGCTTAAAGAAAATTGTTCACATTATTATTGGTATTGATAAATAATTGGAAGTAATGATCGTATATTTATTTATGTGAATTTACCTAAAATATCACATACTTTGTGGACACAGTGACCTTTACCTCCCGGGCACACATATACTTA
The DNA here is from genome assembly GCA_964056705.1 of Troilus luridus. Classification (NCBI taxonomy): domain Eukaryota; kingdom Metazoa; phylum Arthropoda; class Insecta; order Hemiptera; family Pentatomidae; genus Troilus; species Troilus luridus. The sequence continues at coordinate 51,311,113 of OZ057414.1, forward strand.
TATTGTTTTTTCAGTTACTGGTGGATTTGATACGTGGCCGTTTTCGCTGAATTGTGAGTAAAGTCTTAAAGTATTTGAAAATGTATTGTTGCCTAAAATATACGGACCTAAAAATGATGAAATTCATTCTCTTAGTTAATATAATTGAAGTGATATGTCGAGATGGGAAAATATTGAGTTGGGCTTGTTAAGTTGTTGATATTAGTAACTAACGAATACCCAAAAAGTCAATAAGCTCTGAGCTGACTGACCAACATGCGAGGAGTAAAACGAGGCGTAAGAGAGAAGATTGCATCAAGGTTGGTCTTAAGGATTTGCTTTTGAAAGGTTATTCGTCAACGAATGTTCGTAAACAGCAATTAGCGTTGTCTGTTTAAAGCCTTGTATTTTTATTACATCAATATAACTTAAAATAAAAATAATTTTCTGGTTAATCTGAACCATATTTTTTCAAGAGTTACCTTGATTCCCCTCTACGCTACTGCTGAAACCAGTTACTTTTTTTTTTTTAATTTTCATTATTCGTTCGAATAAAATCCCTGGAGGGCGAGAAGGGAGGGTAATTTATTCAATTTCTCATTCCTATCCAATGCAAATTTTATAAAAATTGCGAATCTTTTTTACATTTGTGTCTTTTTATTGTTTAAGCAATATGAGGGAAAATATTTTATAAAACAAGAATCAAAATGTAACATGCGTTTTCACATTATTGTCTTGCGCGTTGTAAAAACTGAATACAAGTAATGCCTACTACCCACATCCCGAAGAACCCCCTGAGGAAAACGAAAAGAACTTGGGGATGCGGGATCTGCTAACATAAGTTAATTAAACCTCAAAAGAGATACTGGTACTCTTTGGTTTGTGAATTGCCTAATATTGCTGTGCGATTGGCTTGTGGGAGGCAAGCTAGATATCCAATTAACCAATTAAAACCTATACATTTTTTCATTCTTTAAAACTGCAGTTATAACATTTGATGCAGTGTTAGATTCTTATAACCGAACCTAATACATATTTTATGAAGAACACACGGAAACCAAAAGGCACTTTGGTGTCCCCCCACCCCAAATTGGTGAACAGCGGTTTCTAATAGATTTTTTGAGGGCGAACAAGATGTATCATCAAAGATGTATGAACATGTATGATCAAAACAGAATAAAACGAGCCCAAATAGCTCAAAACCGCTGACAAAGAACATTTTAGGACGGTGCCTGGGGAAGATCGAGGTTAGGCGGTTTCCCCGAGTCGGGCATCGAGCCCTCCAAACATCTTCATCACTTTCAGTTTTACAGGACCAACATTCCGCCAAGACTTGAATAAAATAATGATAATGTTTTCTATTGAATTTCGCTGTGAAATATAAACGTATCTATTATTAATTTTTACTGCTGTAAATAAGAAAACATCTCTGCAGATATTCGATAATGGGTATTAAGATTATAAGATAATCACTTAAGATCTTAAATGTTTTGTACATTGAGTAGGTAATCAAACTAAATAATACGGTTTCAAAATGATTTAATAAAAAAAATATTACATTTTAGTCATTATTATATTAAATTATATCTATATAAAGTCCTAATATATTTTGAATATATAAAATATTCAAGAACCAGTTAAGCGGGGTTTCACAGTACTTATGTTGTTTTTGATGGGAATTAAATGGTTTAATGAGAATAATATGTGCCCAGTCTCTTCATCGCTTTACCTTTGAAGTTTAATTTATTTTTCAAATATAATTTTACTGCATTAATTTTAATGTTTATCTGAACATAATAATATATTTACAGAAGATGTAACTGATATTATTGTAATCGATAAGTTCCTATAGGCCAAGGCTAATGGGTTTTATCATGCTTTACGTGTTTCCATGTAATTTATTCCGAGCTATTTTGTTTACTTTGTACTGAGAGAAGTTAAAAGAAAAGCATAATTATATAATATTAATAGGTAATGATATGTTTTAAAAATTAATGTTAACTTTATTATTTTTCTATTCAACCTTCGAACTTGATATATCATGAAGAAATACAATATTTTATCGTTTTCTAATAATATTTACTAAATAACACTATATTATATTCGGTGAACCGAGCTAAGGTGGGTTCGTTGTGAAGAAGGCTAAAGTCTGGTGGATTTTAAATTCCTGATGCATTAAAATAAAATAATTAAAAAGTGAGGCATTTTTATTTTATAATATGTTCCATAACATTTTTGTTCGAATATTGAACAAATATAATAGGAGTAATATTTATTTTATGATATACAGGGTGTTTCAGGGTTAAAAGGGCAACTGAAAATTTGAACTAAGGACCTGAAAACAAGAAAATAATTTCCTATAAAGCTATGTCCGCATACGCTTTGTTTAGGAGATATTCACATCTAATGATTTCATTGTTACGAATTATTTAGGCATAGTAAATAAATAAAACTTATTTTATTTGTTCCAACTACTTTATTTATTAAATGTAAACCATTAACTTTGCAATTAACTTTAAACGGCATCTTTCTTCAACAGCAGCAGTAGCAGAACGGGCCTGGATATGTGTTATTGTTTCAGAAGATTCAATTATCCATCTGCATAGACTTTTTGTTTAATGTCACCCCAAACAAACAAATTCAGTGGTGTCAGGTCTGGAGAGCGAGCAGGCCAAGCCACTGGTCCTGCACGGCCAATCCATTTATTAGGTTAATTAGCATTGCCGTGGAGCTCTTCCGTAATGTGCAGGAACACCATCTAATTGAAACCACATGTTCCTTCGCAGTTGTAGTGGAATATCTTCAACTAAATCGTAGTAGCCATTATTAAGAAATTCCAAAAATGTGTCCGCATTGAATCGACGTGGTAAGAAATGCGGGCCTATTAAAATGTTGTATATTATCCCGAACCACACATTGCACTGAAACTAGTGCTGAAAGAGATGCTGACGAATTGCATGGGGATTTTCATGCAACCAGAGATGATTATTTTTCTGATTGAAGATACCTCTTCTTGTGAAGGTAGCTTCATCTGTCCATAAAATTTCTCCTGAAAGGTGTGGATTGTGATCAGCTTGATTTAAATACCAATCTGAAAAATGTCTTCCTTGCCGTAAATCTTGCGGTAATAAATTTTGTACCCGTTGACAATGATATGGGTGACGTCCATCTGCAATGAGAGTGCTCTATACTTTAGTTGGCGTGACATTTAATTCTGCTCCAGCTTTTCGTACACTGGCAGATGGATTATCATCAAAATATTGTAATACGGTTGCACTCCTTTATTCATTTCGTAAAGGGGCTAAAATACCATCACCATCTGGTACGACAGCAAATGTACCAGTTTCTCTAAGACGTTGAAAGGTAGAGTTAAAGGTAGACGTACTAGGTAATCTTCTATTTGGAAAACGCATGGAATATTCACGACGGGCAGCATTGGTATTACCATTGCAAAAACCGTACACAAACACCATATCGGCATATTCACCATTAGTATAAATAGAAGGGATAATGAGTACTCTGCGAAAGCCTCAAACAAACTGATAAATGTTATTGATAGTTCTATTCTTATTCTTATTTGTTACTGATGTTCTATTCCAAACAGTATTAATCCTAAAGTCCATAGTTTATGTACAGTTAGGGAGACAAGGTCATATTAGTATTCTATCTAAATGTATCACCTAAACAAAGCGTTTGCAAACATACCTTCCTACGAAATATTTTTTTCTTGTTTTAAGGTCCTCAGTTCATATTTTCAGTTTGGTCACTGCTGCTGTCGAAGAAAGATGCCGAGCCTGTCTGAATGCTGAAGGAAATCACTTTGAACATTTAATATGAATGTTAATGGTTTACATTTAATAAATAAAGTAGTTGGAACAAATAAAATAAGTTTTATTTATTTACTATGCCTAAAGAATTTGTAACAATGAAATCTTTAGATGTGAATATCTCCTAAACAAAGCGTTTGCGGACATAACCTCATAAGAAATTGTTTTCTTGTTTAAGGTCCTTAGTTCAATTTTTCAGTTTGGCCATTTAACCCTGAAACACCCTGTTTATTTTATGTAGGAAATAGAACCGTAGAATATCGGAATATCGTTCAACCCCCACTAGGAAGTGTTTTCCTATTTTATCTGATAAAAACATTTATATTTTTTTTCCGATTAACATAGTCGTGTTTACTTAAAAACATAAAGAAATAATTAAAAACTAATCCATTTTGAAAAAAATATATTTTAAAATACAACTTTAAGTCCATTAAGAACAATTACTTATAATATTAAAGTTTTAAACTATGTCAAAAGAGAACAAAGTAAAATATTTCCTAAACATGCATGAGCCGAACTAAAGTGAATTTTTACAGGTATTTTTTAATAATAAGATGGTACAGAGACTTTCTAATGAATTAGAAATTTATATCATACCAAGATAAAAGTAAATAAATTTGTTAATTTTTAATTATGTAGAGATTTCCCCCTAAGTGAAACCCTAAACTCACTCATCGAACATTTTTTTAAAAGTAAATGTTAGCAAAGCAGTATCCACACGGAAAAAGGGAAAGATTTTCACTCCCAATATAATTAATGAGAAAAAAATACTGGTGACATATAAAATATCCGGAAAAAATCCTCCATTACAACCCATGAAAGGTTGAATATGACGCTCAACCCCCTCATTTCCACCAATTTTAGAGGCTGGGTGAACTCCAAAAATATAATAAACCAACTATACTATACTATAATATACTATACTAGTACTAATACTCCTGATAAACTGTAACAATTAATCAATTATATAATAATAATAATGAAATCAATTCGCGTCATATTAGTAAAATATAACTATATTATTATTTTTTAATTTCATACTTTTTAAATAAATCTAAATTATTAAAAATGAGCAAAAATGAATATAAATCATTAATTAAAATGAATTAGGACAATACCAAAAGCCAAGGCTTATGTTCTTGTGATGCCTGAATTGGCGAAGCATTGTCTGAATAGTTTTTTTCCGCATTTTAGAGACTTCAGATCTTGCTTTTTGTGGATTTTTCTAATAACTTCTAAATTAAAAAAAAGTTCAACAAGTTTTTTTCTTTTCTTCAATCATACTTAAAACATAAAACTTATTTCAATATTTTATTTTGAAGAGAAAATATTTGACCTGTCCGGGATTCAAACTCAAATTCTAGAGATGCGGAGTACCCGGCCGCATCTCTAGCGCGGTACGCAAACAACTAAGGGAAGAATGTTCATTGAACATTTCTTAGCTTATGTAACATTACGTAGCTTAGTTGGTAGAGTACCGCGCTAGAGATACGGAGGACCAGGATTTGAATCCCGGCCAGGACAAATCTTTTCTCCTCAAAATAAAAATATTTAAATAATCACAATAAAAAAAATAAAATAAAAATTATAAATATAAAATTGACTTACGTCAACCAGATCCCAATTAAAGTAATGTTCAATGAACATTCTTCCCCATTAATATTATAATAATTCACATTATTTTCATATGTGTTGATCACCTTTCATCTCTCCTGGCACAGTATAACTCATTTTCAAGTAATTCTACAAATGCTCCTTCCTAAATTACTTTATAAATATCCATTAAACAATAAAATATTGGAAGAAATATTATATTCAAACAATAAAAAAATATATATAAATAAAGAAGTGTAGTATGATTGCAGCTCTAATCCATATAAACAGCATTCCGTGGTCATCAAACTTCCGGATATATTGGGAGGAGGAAGCACTTAACACGGTGGGTAAAATTTATGTTTTTTTTATTTCTGGGGTAATTAAAAATATTTATTTCTCTTTTTTTCATACCTTGATTCATTCAACCTTTATGTTATGAGGTGATATTATTAAATCGGAATAATAATGTAGTGAATTGTTGACTTTTGAGGAACGGACAGAAATAAGGAATGGTAAATTGACTATATTAAATCAATATTGGTTCTTCTTCACTTAACCAAAACCTGCACTACTGCACTACTACAGCCTAAGAAGGTTCAGTGCATTGTGGAGCTGTACTGTTTCAAGGACAACAGTTGTGCAGGGAGGTGATTTGTCTGAGATCTGGCACAACCACCACAATCTTCCTCGCTTCGCCTTCCTTAAAGGCATATCACTCCATAATATAATAGACACATATACAGCACCCTGGGCTTACAGACCACCCATAGTATTTCTACAGCTGTCCAAGTTCCGTAAACAAGACACCCTGACCGCTCAATATCGAAAAATGTTCTGTGGGCTGATACATTCTTTACCACACCACACTGCAATATATATAGATGGCTCAAAGTCTGATAGCTCAACTGGATCTGCCTTTATTACGCCCATTTGATTCAAATATAGTCTTTGGGAAAAAATGCACGATTTTTTCTTGGAAAACTCTTGAAGCATGTTCAATGACGGATGAAAATGGAGTAAAAATTAGAACATTTTTCTGAATGGTAAGTGGGTTGATTTATTTATAATAACTGACTTAGTATATAAAATAATAAATAAATACTTACTGTTAATTTTTTTATAATTATTAATAATATTAATATAAACGTTCTAAGAATATCAGCAATATAACAAAAAACAAATCCAATGCTATAAGCTTTGCTTTTATTAATGTTCCCTTGGAAAAGATATACCTTTTTCATTCTACCATTTAGAAGTATTAAAAAAGAAAAAGAACCTTTTCAATGGAGCGAATAGAATCCTTTCTTAGCTCTTTGAACATTTCTTTCAGTTATTATCAATAATACTTTGCCTACTTGTTCCAATAATTTAAATGTATTATATTGTGTCTCTTTTTCTGTTTATCATAAAATGGTTAGGTCAAATCAAAGCCAATGCTTGGTCTTTGTTTAAAATATTATATAAACATTTATCTTGGAACATCTCAATCTACACTCTAAAATGACTGATAATGATTAGATGAGTCCCGAATAAATAAAAGTTTATTATCTCATTAGGAACGATTTTGATTGTAATATAAAAATCATACAGCGTTTTACATGAATGCCATTGATCATTTGTTAATAATAATGACATTTAAAAAAGAACGAATGTAAAATTTATTCATTTACAACATATTTTAACAATGGCTATCTTATATAGAGTGTTGGATGAAAGTTAGTCATGACGATACATAAAATCTTAGCATTTGCCGATTAAATATCACATCTCAGAAGTAATGAAAACTATATCAACAGACTAACCAAGACTAAAATATGGCAAAATGACTTCCAAGGAAATGAAGATAAAAGATATCATATACGAGAAGAATTCTAAAAATCTGCGCTAATTACTGTATTTTTTTCCTGCACCTCTACAGCCCATGAAGGTTCTTCAGTACTTGGTAGATACACTATAGTTCCTTGGACAGTGCAGTTCTGCAGGAAGGCGACTTGTCCGAGATCAACCGTCTGGCGCTCCTCTTATTAAGGCTTTCAACTTTACAGAAGCTGTGTGAGCCCAAAGAGGGTCTGCAGATCCCGTAGTGACCAATTAAAAAAATGATCTGTCACAACCGGATTTGAACACGAAACCTTCAGCATAGTTATTCAGCACTGTAGAATTTGAGAAACTCCGCTCCTAATAGACTGAATGTAACTGAAATATGATTTACGGCTAGTTTTGTTTAAATGTATTTTCAATATTAAACATCACGCAGTTTAAGTTCGTAAGAATTTATATATGCTTCTATTTTCTCTGTTAGAAAAAATATAGTAAAGTTACAGGTGCCCAGTGATTTTACTATACTGACCAACTGCTGAAAGTTTTTTGCATAATTCTTTCATTGTATCTGTGATTTTTTGTAGATACATTTAAATTTGTCTATTAAGTTTTTGAGTTTGAGACTGGTCTGTTTTGTACAGCACATTACTTTTGTGAATTGTAGCAAATTAAAATAGAAATAAATAAATAAAATAACAAAAAAAAAAACAAAAAAACTATACTGACCAGAGCAACCTAGAAAATAATTAATTATCCCAAGAGAATTTCTATTTTCAATGTTATTTAACATAATGGTAAAAACAATTATAGTAAAACCCAAGGATCAAAGGATACATGTATACAGAACATAAAACAGAAGCTACATAATCCAGGCTGAAATATGCAATGAATCTAAGCGACTCAATGCTCGGTTAAAGACCAGTTATGACTCATATTCTATCTGATCGATTCTATATGATTATAGGGTATTTAGAATCGATTATAGAGCAAAACTTTAAAAGGTGAGTCCGAGTATCTTTGCACTCTCCTTGGGCTCATCCAGCCTTTATAAAGTTGGTAACTATATTTGAGGAAAAATCCTGCTGTAGAGCTCGATATCGGACAAATCACCTCCTAACACAACGGTTTTCTTAAAACCAGTAATATAACTTAATACTCTCAAGGAATGAATTTAAAATTAATTTTCGAATTCCTTCACGTATTAGCTCATTTTTTCATGGTATGTAGGTCTTATCAAGACATCAAAAAGGTGTAATTTTTTTACGACTCCCTCACACAAAGTAACAACATTACCTGAGGGACGGAACGGGATCGATGACGGAGATGGCCCCCTGGGTGTCGGAGGAGAAGGAAGTTACAACAAATCCAAGACAAATATTTGTGTAAATACTAGGCCCGATTCTCTCATATTATAGCTTATTCTAGCAAGGGCTTCTGTTTATCTGTTCCGTCCCTTTGCTTACACAGCTACTCACTCCCCTGTTCCGGGCCTCCTTAGATAAAAGATAAAGAACTCCCGGTCCAAGCTTAATAACTTCATCCTCCAACATATTCTCTCTATTTTCGAAGAAAGGGAAACTATATTTTATATCGAAAAATAAACTGGAAGATGATATAATGACAAGATAAACTGCTTTTAGATCGCATACCAATACTTGTACATAAATACCAACTTACTTAATGGATGAAGGACAAAATATAGTTACTGATACTATTGATACAGACCAGTAAAAAAAAAAAAAACGTATTTACAGGCACTATTTTAAAATATAATTATCTCGCGGAAATAATTATTAGGAAGGTAAAAGTTATTAAATCCTTGTTTGGATAGATGAAAGTTCGATCATCTTGGCATAGGTTTTGGTTTAAAGATGGAAAAGGCATTAGGCGTTGGTATGGAAAAGGTAGTCATGAAAAAAGTAATTTTACAAGAGAAGCAACAAGCTGTTTTAACGACTAAAAATAAAAGTTTCAATTGGTAAATGGTAACTACAACAGTACAAAGAAACTAAACCACTCACAGTTTTGACTTCCTCCTCTTTATATCCTATTGGCATGATTAATTAGTGCCTTTCCTATGAAAAAAGTTTTTTGTTGTTGTTTTTTTTTTGCCTACTACCTTTTCCACGTCAATGAACCAATTAGAAAAAAACCGTTTTCCCCAAAATAAAATGTAAATGATTAAAATATTATAATAACGGAACTGACTGGATCCACAATCAATCATACATCCCATAATAATCAACATCAACAAACATTCCATTTTGAACAATGCTGTTGGATATTAGTTATGTAAATCAACAATCACTGAACTAAATTTTATTTGTATATTCTATTCATTGATTCAGTAATAGCAAGTATGGTAATAGTTGTATAGTATTATATATATATATATATATATATATATATATATATATATATATATATATATATATATATATATATAACAATAATCTTTTCGCTGAATAAAAATGAAAAAAAGTAAAGGCGAACGAATGAAATTGTTGGGTAGCCAATGTGATGGGGTAAAAGTGCTGAAAGGAGAAAAGCTTGAGAAGTAACAATCTATGCTTACTTCTTTTTTTTATCTTAGCAGTAGCTTCTTAGAAAAACTTCATCTTTATATGTATTTATCCAGAAGAAAATTTCATTAAAACTAAATATTGTTTTTTCGATTTTAATTATAAATCCTCATTAATAACGAGTCAATAACATAATTATCATTTCATTACAACCGTCTTTCATATTTTTATTTAAACATAAAAACGTTTATTTTCAAATTTATTTATTATTAATAATGCTCCGAGCTATTGTTGATATAGCCTGAAATATTCCGAGATGCGAGCCACTGGTCCTGCCCTAATTCCAGAGATCCCAACATCTATAATTAAATAATTCTCAACACCTGTCTCGCCCTAAGCCGATTATAGAAGGGTTCCCTTCCTAAGGAAAAATAATAGAATTTCCATTGCATTCTCAGCGAAATTATAATAATTTATTTACTTCCTTATTACTTAAAACGATTTTGTACTTAAATTAAAAAAATAATCTACGTTAGCAGTACAACAAAATTCCTTAAGCACATTTGTGATCTAAGATGATTCTTCATACTGTTTACACCAAACTACAGATTTTTTAAAATTTAGGTAATGTATGAATGTTATTATTAAAAAAGAAAAAATTTGTTGAAATGTGGCTAAAGGGCGGCCAGTTGTGTACTTAGGATGTTAGTTTACCGAATTGTAACGCTTAAATTATATTTTTCTTTTAAAAAAACGCAAAATCCACCTTTTAGGACCAAAGGAACTTCCTTGGGCACACCCATCCACTATATAGTTCTATGCTGTTCTCACTAGTCCAAACAATGATCTCAGGGAAAGATATGATTCATTTAATTATATATGTATATATATAATTGTATATATATATATATATATATATATATATATATATATATATATATATAGATATATATATAGATATATATATATAGATATATATGTAGATATATAGATATATATATATATATATATATATATATATATATATATATATATATATATTTATATAATTATCAAATGAAATAGTTATCAGTTCTTCTCCAAAAATATATGTGAGTGATTGACTGGAAGCTGTTTTAATACATAAACTCCTGATAAATCGGATTAAACAACTTTACTTGCATTTTCAAGTACGTACCCATAAGGGTTTTCTCTACCTGTTCAGCAACTCTTAACTACAGGCTCATTGTTGTATTCGTTGAATATTAACAGTGTCACATATAGCACCTTTCATTGATTGAAAACCTGCCCGTAGTAAGTGATCAAAGCTTTGCATAAGAGACGGCTTGGAAACAGTATGGTTCCCATACACAATACCTGTATGTATTGTAGTGCACAAGTTTTACATGATAAATTCGATTCACATTTGATGCCTATGATCCCTTTGAACAGACCGTTATCCAATTGAAAAATACTATTACTAGAGGTTCAGTTAAAATTGAGTGTAATGGATTGAGTGTAACATCATAGGGTAATGGATTTTTAAATAGGTCTTTTCTACCAGATTAGGCGAATAGGATTTTGTTCTACTTAAGGTTGATTAGGTATCATTAACTTTATTTCTAAGTAATAATGTTTTGTTGACCATCAGACCCAGATATTTTTTTTTTAAATATGACTAACATTTCAAGAATATGTTCGAAGAAACAGAGCAAGTTTTTTCAAATTTAAATATAATTGCGGAGGTTTTTGCAGGATTGAAAATGTTCAAATATTTATATTTGTTTGTTGGCGTTTAAAGGCGTAAAACCATAGTCAATGAACGCCTATGGTATTCTTTATAAAATCTTATTATGTGCTGTAGATAAAAAACATGCTTTAAATACTCTTGTGTTTGCTAGTTCGCTTTATTTAGGTAGGTGTAATCTCTAACGAAGCTTAAATGGTTTTTTTAAAACTTTATGTTATATTGTATTATGTTGTATCGTAGCGTACCGTACCGTGCTATACTATAACGTCCCATGCCATATCATATTGTTTGTATATTATCTTCTATATATAAAAGTGAACAAAACCAAAAAAAAAAAAACACAAATTATAAATAGATTGGTATTGGAAAAATCCCAAAACTGTTACTTGTTTGTGAAGCATTTTGGAATAAGGTTTCTGTCTCTATTTAAAGAGTCTCTTTTGTCTTTAGGTGTGAGAGATGTGCTCCACTTTGTCTTCTTTGGTGTGATTTTCCTTGTGAAGTGTTATCCTGAGGATTGCGGAATAGGCGAAATGTGGACTGGTTGTTTTAGTTCCATTATTTTGGGGGCTTAAGGTTTTGTTTTGTGGTGTTCTTAATGAGAACTATATATTTATTTTGATCCTGAGTATTATTAAATATTTTATGCCAATGTCAATGACAGATGATAATATATGAATAATATTTATACCTACACTATTAATATTCATTCTGTTTTAATTCATTTACTTCCTAATGTATCCGGTAACATTTTTTGGCTTTTTACATAACTGTTATTTGAAATGTATGTTTCTCCACAGAGTGTGGGATCAGTGTAACGTGGTGCAGGACTACCTGACGGTGTACGACGGAGGCTCCACAACTGACCCGGTCCTGGTCCGACTGTGCGGGGGTGACGCGGTACCCGACATCATATCTTCGGGCAACAACATGCTCCTTGAGTTCCACACGTCACCCTACGACAACCCCTTCCACCCCGTGCCTCTCAGCTTCCTTCCGGGGTTCGAGCTAGAAGTCCAGGTAAGTGTCTATTTATTCTATTAACTAATGATCTAATATTGATAATTGAGAAGTACAGGATCAAAAGTGGATAGTTCCATACTTCAAAAAAAATTAATTTTTCACAGGTTTCACTTGTTTAGTCATGAAATACTATATGCTCCCGAAACTTCAGTTACAGAACTGGACTAATACCGTAAAAAATAATACGGCTAAGTATTGTGCTATAAAAATTTATCCTAAAAAAACAAAACATAACCCAAAAAATTGGCATATTTGAGTTAATCCTTAAGTTACCAATTATACTGGTTGAAGCTTTTTAATCCAGGAACGACATACCTGATATAACATTTCCAACATCCTTTCTTTGTTGTTGTTTTTTTTAATAAAATCATATTTTGATTTGTATCATGTATGAACTTGTAGTTTCATGGGAATAATGACAAAAGTTAAAATCAGAAAATTTACAAGGTATTATAAATGTTCTAATGGTTAATAAGCAAATTTCAATACCATCGTTACAATTGGAATGCTTTGCTTTACCAATATCCTAATTATTATTTTTCAACTCAAATGGAATTTTCAAACACCTCTATTGAATTTTTTTTAGTTATGATATTTTTCTTTTGAAAGAGCGAAATATACTCGATCGAACTAGCGAAATATGTGAAAATGTGCCGCAGTTATTCAAATTAGATCAAAACGCCTCACTTGTGAGAATATTGCAAAAAGGTGGTAATTAAAGTTTAATGAATAACAATAGCATAATCTAAGCAATCAAATAGAATAAAATCGTTTTATTTATTTATCTTTATGCGGTGTCTCAGAACATCATGCCTTGAAATTAAGCTTTAATTGTATTCAAAAATAAATTATATATGACCAATAATATCAATCTATATAAAGATACAACGTTTCAGCCAATAAACCCTCAAACATCTCTATTACTAACATATATTTGTTTGAATAGATAACTTTTGTACACTTTTTCTCTATATAAATATCGCACATAACAATATGGTTCACTATATTACCAGCGACAAATTTTTGATGAAACAAATTAGCCTTACTTATATTAATTCTTATCATTTTCACCAAATTAAATTAAAACATATGTAAAATACAGCTTTTCATATTTAATTGCGAGAATTATTACCTATTATATTTGTATTCTACTCATTATTTTTTTAATAAATAGATATAATAATAAAAATATTTATTTTAGAAATTTTACAAATGTCATTTATCACATACTGTTAATAATAATATTAAATTGATGACACAGTTCATTAGTACAAAAAAAATCAGCATTTCTACGAATAATAATTTATGAATGTCTGAATCTCAACAAGTTCAGACAATCAATTTCTTATAAATTTTTTCCTATATCCTATAAATATTAATAAACTATCTGGAAAAATCTTTATTAAATTTCATAGAATAATAAACCATTTAAAATAAATTCATTTTTCATTGAAATTAGTATTATAAATAAATGAATAGAAATGTAAATTTATATTGAACAGTAGAGTGTATAATCTAAATAGTGTTACGGGCTACTGGGTCTAAAATGAACTAAACTATTACTTAATTCAAAATACTAATATTTATTAACAAATTAAAAAGACTACAATGAAATTATTCAAAACAATTAAATTATTAAACTAATATCAATTTACAATAACAATATTCTACAGATTATAACCTAGGCCTAACTGTTATCCAATTACTAAAATAATACACAAACAATATAAGATATTGTTAATACTAAATAACTAAACTATTTATATAAATTTGTACAAATACAATAATATTACACTATAGTTAACAACTACAATTTAGCACTTACCGTTCGCTAATTAATGTCCACCGACCGTAAGACTCTCCGAATATGACAAACTGACACACAGTATATTACACTTATTACACGGCCACTAATTAATACTGTCACTGTTACTCACTTAGCACTTATTACAGAATGATACTAACTAACTGTAACTCACACGGACTGTCACTAGTTAACTACTGCTTATTACTGACTGATACTAACTCGGCCGAAACAGCTGGCCTTTTTATATAGGCAAGGTAGGTCGGGTCGGGACAATTCTCGAAAGATCGAGAATTGTCTCGTTTCATCCAGGTTGAACGAGAAGGGCCTCGGCAACTTCTTTGATCCCTTCCGCTTAATCCCACAGCTCGTCTAGTCCTCTCAGCCGGTCCTTCTTCCCTCTCTGACCGTAACAATAGATTAAATTTTATAAAATTAAACCAATATAAAGCACCTATTTAAAAAATAAAATTAAAAACATATTTTAAATAGGAGTTTTGAACAATTAATCGATTGTACATCAGATGGATGAATCCTTATATACTAAATACTATTATGTAGTGTAGTCAAACAAAATCCAGAATGGGAATATGATAAGGATTGTGGCTCAAAGTGATTCAATAATTTAATTCCAAAGTGGTTCAATACAAATGTTAAAAAAATATACAAATATATTAGTACCGTTTAGTTTTGTATCCAACAAAATAACAATTAAGTAATTTCTCAAGAGAATTAAAGTTCATTAATTTGTTCATATAATAATGATAGAGCTTCATATAAAACAAAATCGATAATGATTGGTACTTCTGAGTTGAAATATTAACAATAAATATAAAGAAATAAATAATGAATGTTTATAAATGATATAAAGTTTCTAAAATTTATGTGAGGTTTATTTATTAAAAGCATTTTCCGTTTTGAACGCCTCAATAGCCACGTTCAGGTTTTTATTGTAATTGGCGTATGGGGTTTAGAGCTGTTTCGGCTATCACAGCCCAGGCCCTGAATATGACAGCTAACCTGTCCAAAATGGCTTGCCGATAACAGCTATCTTATCGATAAAATTGTTCGATTCCTTTAACAATAAACTTTAGCATGCGTTAAATCGGAACAATAACACAAAGAACTATAGTTTTATATGGTTCGTTTTCATTTAATACAATTTACACCTAAAAAGCCTTACTAATATGGGCAATACTTATATCATATTATGCCCTTGATGAAATCGTTCAATTCCTTTAATGAATTGAATGAATTGATTGAATTAATGAATCTTTTAACTTTATCATGTGTTAAACCGGTATAATAAATCTAGAATGAACAATTGGTTAATATGATTCTGATCAATTTTATTCATTTACTACAATATAAATCTAAAAAGGTTAACTAATATGGGCAATAGCTATATTCAAATTATGCTATTGATGACACAAGTGATATTGCCGATTTCGTAGTTATTTAATCAATGGTTATAAAGAAATGTTTCCCTAATTTAATTAATTAATTAATCAAGCAGTCTTTCAAAGTTTTGAGTTAAACTTACTTTTTACATTTTTGATTATAAAATATTAACAATATTAACGACATGAATATAACTATTGCCCATATTGGTTATGAATTGATGAGATTGGTTGATGAAATTGATCAATCCCTTGAATAATAAACTCTCTATCGGAGCAATAAATCTAAAAAGAATAATATTTTATTATGATTATGATAAATTTTATTCGTTCAGCACACTGTACATCTAAAAAGGCTAACCAATATGGGCAATAGTTATATTCATGTTATGTTCTCAATAAAATTATAGAATTCTATTAATAACAAACTTTATTATTATAGGCTAAAATTTATAATTGTATGTTAATATGGTTCTGATAGATTTAATTCATTTAATGAAATATCCATCCATAATGCTTACTAATGCTTACAAATGTGGTTTATGTTAGTATTAATTGGCTTTGGATATACCAAGTTATATTCAAAGCCAAAAGAGTTTGTTGAATTATATTGTTGCAAATATCTTATTTACCTATTTTGTAGATCATTAATATTGTTAATATTATATAATAAAAATGTAAAAAGTAAGTTAAACTCAAAACTTTGAAAGACTGCTTGATTAATTAATTAAATTAGGGAAACATTTCTTTATAACCATTGATCAAATAACTACAAAATCGGCAATATCACATGTATTATTAATGTGTACTGCGGACAAATGAATAGGGGTATTGCTAATTGTTTAGCATTTATATTATTACGTACGTAATTTTTTACAACACAATATTTAATGTAGTATAATGTCTAAAAAAATATGCTTTCTATAATAAAAATAATATCAAAATGCTAGGCAAAGTAAATAGAACAAAGCTAGCGGTATCGCTATTCATTTTTAATCAGTTTGTTTTAATTGTCATCCACTTGTATTATAAATTTCAGTAGAGCGCTGAGTTGCTGTGATGCAGATCCCTGGTTCAAATCAGGGTGTGGTAAATTAAGTATTTAAACTGTTAACAGCTAGGTGTGGAACCTGTGGGATCTGCAGACAGTCCTAGTTCCAGTTTTATAAAGTAAACATGAACTGTGCTACGCTTGGTCTGAAACTTTGTGGTTTTAACCGTTTTCTATGTTTTAAGTTAACAAAGCGTAAACTTGACTAGTAAGATAGAATTACTTTTCTTGTGGAAAGGAACAATATCATTAGATTAAACAAACTGACATTGTGGTATGAATTAATTAGATTGACTATTTACTACGGACTAAGATTATAATTTATCAACTAACACGGTGACTACTCCCTTATGAATGTACAGGACTCATACTCTCAATTACTCTGATCCTATCTCTACATGCTCTCTACTCTGTCTCTCTACATGAGTGCTGGTATAAATACTTATAAAACAGGTAACGAGGATATAGGAGTTATGTTGCTGACCATAACTTCCCGGGTTATCCATAGTATAAAGTCATCGAACAATCCGGTAACTATCTGAACTAGCGAAACCTAAAGTACTAATTAGAGTGTTTTTAATTGGCTATAAAATGTAACTGAAACACATTATACATATATTATACTGTTATGCTTCTTTACTTACAGAATTTATTAGAGTACAGAATTTCAAATGTTTAAATTTTGGAAATAAAATCATCTTGTAAAGGGATACTGTGAAATAATGTTCATTTTGTTAGATGTACCTGTGTACATGTTTTTTAATAATAATATATATATTTTTAATATATATAAACGTATTCTTCTGTATCACAAACTGTACTGTATTTTAAATTATTTTGCAAGAATTATCATTTTAGAATACTCGGAAAAGCGATTGAAATTTCCGAAATATCAAGCTATTGAATTTCCACCGTTCCTTCACTGAATTGAAAGGGATGCTGGCTCAGCAGGAGACCGAAAGCATTTGTAGAGCCAACCGGGGAGGATTTGTAGCCAGTATAATTTCCTGAGGTGAGCCGCAATAGTCTCCCGTTGTAATTCGGCCCTGTCAGGTCCGTTCCTCCCCAACGCTTGCGCAAACCTAACTCTTTTCCCCCGTCACTAAAACAGTGGAGTTATACTCACTATCTCTATTTTCAACGAAAGACAGGTCTATTTTCTGAAGTATCAGAAGGTTTATGGATCGCACACAAATTATATAAATGTATGGGGAAGAAAATGGTACATGTGGAGGTTAAAAAACAATCCCTTAAGTAGAGATAAACTAATTTTCAAAAACCGAAATTTCGAACCACATTGCGGGCCTTCTTGAGGGCTGGATTATAGTAAAATGGAATAAACGGAATAGAAAATAAAGAATAAAATAATATATAGAAACAATTAGCTGTGGGAGTAAAACCGATAAATGAATATAGATAATTTAGATTAAATGATTTTAATTATTTTATTCTTTATTATTTTTCTATCTCAATTATTTCATTTCAATATGTTTGAACGGTCACCTGTGGTCTAGTGGTTAGCGTAACAAACTACTAAACCCAAGATCGCGGGTTCGTAGCCCGGCAGGTGGCCCTAGGATTTTTTTTAAAGGAATAAAAAATCCTTAGTTACCCCGTCCTTCGAAAGGGGCGTTAAACGGGGGTCCCGAGCCTGTACGATGTCAGGTACTCGTTAAAAATCCCTATTCTAATTAAACCCTGGGTAGGCAAAATTAAGAGCTTCCACTGTAGCATCGTCCGATTAGCCTTAACAGCATAAAGTGACGTTAAACAACTACAACTCAATATGTTTGTATCTTGTTCATTTATACAGTCATGAAGAAGACCCGCACGAGTATTTTATCTCTATTTAAGGAATTATTAATTTGAACTCCAACGGTCAACTAATATTATTCAGGATGTATATAAATGTAAATTAACCAAATTGTATACGCTTTGAGACTATAAACACATCAAAGTACGCTTTGATATTTTAAAAAAGTAAGCAAAATTTTCAACCACTTATTACTTGAAAAATAATTATTAGAAAGAACATAATTCATATTTATACAAATAATAAGCAATTTGCCAATATAAAAACATACTCCAATCCGGGCCAACATATATGGCTCATATGAACAATCCAAATCAATAGACCAGCAATCTTTTTTAACAAAAATATGCTTATTTAAACTAATATGTAGATATGTAGTTAAATAATATTTATTACCATGCATGTCAACAATGTTGACAACGCTATTTGCCAATGTACTATGGAGATTTATTTATGATATTCAAAGCTTTTGATAGGATATTTTAAATTATTTTTGTCTACCTCGCCAATCTGTTAAGTGTTACCCTAAATAGGAAATTGTCTATATTTCATTTCTCGAATTTCTGAAGAAATTCTGAAAGAAATGAGAGTAATAATTATAGTCTAAGGTTTTCTCCCATTACAATACATCTGTCAAATGTCAGGTCAAGTTACTAAATCACGCGCGTGTGTGTGCGTTTGAGTTAAAATTATTTTGTATCAATAGGAAGCATTAAATTAAAGATTTAATGATCATTAGCTATATATATGTATATGATGTATACGTTTATGGTTATTTATAATTAATTGGTCATATATTAACAAGTAACACAAAGGTATGTTGAAAAAAATCGATAAATAATAGTATTTAATATATTTCCCAATTAATAGATGAGATCCGGCGCAATAATTCTACCCAGCCTTCACGACGTTTCGGTCGTGCTGGTTTAGTTGGCCTCAGTGAGTGCAGGCGCAAATAACCACCTCTACTAAAACCTGATAGAAATTGAGTTACCGTGATATGCTGACTCGTTCCTTTACCTACCCATGAACCTTCTTTCCTTTATTACCGATGAAAAGTTCACTAATAATTATACTATATGGTTTTCCCCATTATATTATATCAGTCAAATATCAGATCAAGGTACCGAAGTGTGTGTGAGAGTGTGTGGGTGTTGGTGTTGGTGTTTGTGTAAGTCTGTGTGTGTGTGTGTGTGAGTATGTAGATTTCATTTCTATTCTTCAAATCTAATTAAACGTTATCACAACCTTTAAACACCAAACGATTGAAAAATCGATATTTAAGATATATAATGTAGATATCGATATATAAAAGCGGAGAGTGGAAGAATGTGCTATATCCTATTTAAAAAAAGAGCACTGATTTTTATTTCGCAGCCTATATTAAGAAATATCGTTATATTGCCACCATCTTTTCCGAGATTTTAACTGTGGTTGTTTTCATGTGGAAATTTTAGAGATCCAATCTATAATTTAATAAGAAAAACTAACATTAAAATATATTTTATCAAGAGCAAAAGATTTAAAGATAGCGCTATTGTCCAATCTCCTTTTCAAGTGCCTATCTTTATATGCCCTATTAAAAGTTTGCCCTGGTAGATTGATCTTATATGCCATAGATGCATCTCTAACTCTCTCTAATTGTAGCGCCTATAAAAACACGGAAATTATTCCGGAACTTTTTCCCATTTTTTTTTTCCAATACCCTATAAGCGGCTTACGCTATTTCCTATCCAATGCCTAATAAAGGAAGCGCGTGTCCGATCAATCAATACACAGCGGACCAGACAACCTGTTTCATATACAGCCTATATGAAGTTGGCTGAAAACCTGAACATGTTTCGATATGAAAAACCTGCACCGTTCGTTATTCCATGCATGGTTTGTTATTTGCATACACAGTCTGGCATAAATTGTTCCTAGCACATACCGCTCCTTCAACAAATCGGCATCTTGGGTGTAAGCCTTCAATAGTGTATTGATTGAAGCTTTTTAATTCAGGAACGATAAATCTGATATTACATTTCCAACATGTTTTTGAATATCGCGAAATATTGGCTCCGATCATTACCGATTATGTGGCAAGGAGAAGGATAAGAATATCCATGGCAAGAAATGGGGAACTTCAGGAAAGAAAAATCCAGGGAGCCAAAGTTAACATACAAAACCTAAAGGATCCAGTGGTAAAAGAAAAATCCTCGACGGTCCTAAATGAGAAAATCAGACCCTTGGAAATCGGGGGAAGCATCGACAGCAGATGGAGGGAATGTAAAGAGGTTAGTAAGTACGTATCAATCAAAATGTTGAGAAAGTCACCATCCACAAGAAAAAACTCATGGTTAGAAGCCGACTGCCAGAAATTAACGGAAGAAAAAAATGTAGCATATCGGCTCATTGTCCAAAGAAAATTCGCCAGAAACTCAGTCCAGGAGTACAGAAAAAACAAGAAAAGAAGAAAATCGACTACAGAGGAAAACAAAGTAAATAGGTAAAAGACCAGATGGAAGAGTTGGATCATCTACGGAATCAAAATGAAGCGAGGAAATTCTACGAACGTGTGAGGAATGCCCGAAAACCTTTCAAGCCCCGTGTTAATGCATGCAAGGATACAGAGGCCAACCAGAAAAGAATATTAGTGCAATGGAGTGACTACTCCAGGAATCTTCTGAATGGTGAAGAGACCTCTGAGGATGGGTTAGTGGCAGAAATTCCCAAACTTGAACCCCCGACCTGGAAGAGGTACAGGATGCTATCTGGCACCTAAAGAATAACAAGGCACCGGGAGCAGATGAACTTAATTGCTAAAATATGGAGGAGGGAAGGTACCCAGGGTACTCCACGAAATAAGTATGGACGTTTGGCAAATGGAACAAATGCCGGAAGAATGGAATCAGACAATTATACGTCCTATTCACAAGAAAGGGGATATTTTGAAATGTTAAAACTATCGAGGCATATCCTTGTTACTTATGCCAAGCATATCTTCCTAAGACTTCATCCTTTTGCAGAACGGGAAACTTGACGCTACCAGGCCGGGTTCATGAGAAGCAAGGCCACCACAGTCCTTGAGATAGGTTCTCCCATTCATCTAAATAACTGGTACTTGCGAAGGTCGTGTTATGAATTCCATCATTGCGAATAACATTATTAAATATAAACCTCTCATAATTACCGCGATTTCTTCTTATTATTCTCCGTGGTAAGGAAATATACGTTGGTGCATTGTTGGGAGAGCAGATCCCCCGGCTATTGTCCCGCAAAGCCCAGGCCGCCGCATGAATATTCATAGTAATCGATTAACACAATCAAAATATTTCTGAATTTATTAAGTTATGAGTGGTAATGATTATTTATTACCTTATTCAATTTTCAATACGAGCGGCTACCTCGAGCGAGGTCATGAATTAGTTATCAGTGCGACTGGGCTCCTAATGAATAGTGATAAGCTTCGTTTGGAAATCCGTTTGAGGTGCAGGTGCTGCCCCTGGTGGCGAAATTGAGTTTTCCGGCAAAAGTAGTTTAATAAAAATGGTATCTTTATACATGAGCTCATTCTGTCTACTTCTAACTGCCTCAGGAATTTTCTAAATTTTAGTTAGCACTTCGAACCTTATTACTATTGATGGAACAGAAGTACGGAGCTGAATGGATTAGGTGGAATATCAAACTTGATTATATTTCCACTATATCTATCGCGGGTATAGGTGGGTTTAATCTATGGATAAAGAACATTTTTCAAAATTTACTTAGATTTAAAAATCACACTATCAGTATGCACAGTATCAGTATGCCAGGTGGATCATATATAACGATAATTCAAAACATTATCGGGAGACACCTAACTCATAGACCTTCCTGACGAAGATACCTAGAAGTAGCCATACAAAACAATTCAACTTTACATTATTGAACTGTGCTCTTAATTCTGATTCATCACATCATCTCGGTCTGGCCCCGAGGGCTGCACATTAGGTGATTAACATAGAAGATAAAATGAGAGTAGAAATAACATGAATCGTAAAGTTATACCATATTATAAAAACAACAGATATTATGAACAAACACAAAATTAATTATTGATTGTTTTTTTTGTTATGTGTGAATTGCACACGCTCGTTTGTAGATGAGCCAGGTTTTTTGCTGGGTTACTGAGTTTCACTAACCTTACTCTGCTGGCTATCTGCTGTTTTCTACTCCATGCTAGATCAAGAGATCTGGTAGAAGTGAACCAAGAACATGTCCTCTAGATATAGCATGGAGTAGAAACACAGCAGAAAGCCAACAGAGTAAGGATAGTGAGAATGTACCATATCTCATAAAAAGGGATTTTATGTTCTCAGTTTAAACATGGTAATTTCCTATGGTTTCCTCCCTTATTTTGGATAACCAACTATAAAGAGGCTGGGTGAGCCTTAGGAGGGTCCTAGATCCCTTAATATTCATCTCCTGCTGCTAACAGGTTGAATAGAAGTCTTACCAACAGCGTGATTTGAACCCAGAACCTTCGGCTTGGCAACTCAGAGTTCTACCACTGAGCCACTTTGCTCCCCTGTAGAAATAATCGTAATAAATTATAGCTTATAACAGTAATAAAGATGTAAATTTATCAATTATTTCATAAAGAAATTATCACTAAAATGATATGACACAAAATTATGAATCTTATTTGAGTGGTCTGTGAATGGCATGTAAGGATGTGTTGCATTATTCTTGTGGTTGACTTACTGTGTGAGTCTCTATCCTTACTCTGCTGGCTGCTAGCTGAGTTTTCTACTCCATTGTCGTTGTAGTCTTGGCAGTATATAGAGAGATATATAACACATGTTGTCTTATATATTATAGCTGTTATCCAGAAGTAGTAGGCCATTTTGATTTCAGTTGTAGGTCTAAGCAGATAATAGAGGGTTCTGTCTCTATTCCAAGGAGTAAACTGAGCGGTGGTTTTACAAACAACAATTCGCAATAGATGATTGAGAAAACTGAATATTTAAGTAAATAAAAATATTGTTTATGTATAAGTTATGAGACTATAATTCTAGGGACGAAAAAGCATTTTTGCAAAAAGAGTGTAGATAGTAAGGGACTAGAGGAACGCTGGCTTTGAACCTGGTCCGAATTCCGGGCATTATCTTCCCTTTAAAACTTTTGACGTGTGACGTCCATGACTGACCACAACCACCTTCAAACAAAGTCCACCCCCCCCCCACCCCCACCCCTTCCAACTTTCCTCATTTGCCTGGCGGTTGCCAACTATTTCCAGCCCAATTTGGTGAAACAATAAATATTAAACTGTCAAGTCCGTTTCTTTCAGTATGTGAAAATGGATAAACTAAATGAAAAATAGATGTAGGCTTCAGTGTAAGAAATATTATGTGTTTTTGCATATATATAATATATGCAAATTTGTTCATGAATAAATGGCGTATCGTATAGTTTACAAGACTTGATTTGTAAGGAGAATTCATTTTATGTATGTATACCTACAAAAGAAGAAGGGAAGTCAAGGAAGTTACATTGCTGACAACTCGGAAGCGAAGTCGCAAACTTAGGGGTTATGGACTTAGAATTATAAACAAATCCTTAGGTCAACCATATATGATAACTATATTTCAAATTTCAATGTATGAGTTCAGAAGATTTACATTTTTACGTAAATTCGGAATTTCGAAACATTTATTAAAACGAACATTCAATTAGTTTAAGCTATAATTTATTAAAAAAAGTTAAATAAGATGGCCTCGTGGGCCTCTACATTGAATTTGTTATTTAAGTACTGTCACTGAGTAGTTTCTCTACTTGCCATTATCCATTCCATTATGGTTCATTACTGTCATTATATTTACTTTTTTTTTATTGTTATAATACTGTTGTAAATTTCAATAAATAGTTTTTTAATAAAGTTGCGGGAAATTAAATAATTTAATATAAATCTACTTTAGGACTAAGTTTTTTTAATTTTATCAGGTCAATGTTTTTTTTTAATAAACTGTTAATTGCACATTCATATGATAACTAAGATATTAAAAATAACTTTTTAATAACTAAGATATTAAAAAAACGGAAATTGTTTTATCTTTTTTATAAAAACTCCTCGTTTTTATCTGAAATCATAACTTCAACTAACATATCAAAGGCTAAGAATAGTTGATAATTACTTGTTATTACCTAAACAGATTTTTTTTACACATTATAAATTTAGTTTACGAAAATTCACGTTTAATTCCTGCTTCTTACAAATAGTTAGAACTCATTTTTTTTAATGGATGACGTCATATATTATTTACTCATTATTCATTCTAAAGGTCCAATAACGTATTATATAAACATAAATAATCTTATTATAGTCCTTATTTCATCCAGTAATAACCATTTATATGAGAAGTATCAGTAGAGTACGGGTTTAAGGTACATAGAAAATTTGTTTTTGTAGGAGGAAATAAGGAAATAAGCTACAAGTAGTATCTCTTAACATAAACCGAGTTGTAATGGAGATGTACTGGAGAAGAAAAGAGGAAATGAACTTGCATAGCAACCTTTAATCTAAATAGAACATAGTATCAAATCAAAATATCACTATTCAATAAATTCCAAGTGCTTTATCCTTTTAGTCATTCAAAACCAGCCATAAAATTTCTTTTATGCAATCTTTTTGTTTTCAGGTACCCCCTGTGGTATAGTGGTTAGTATAACGATAATCTATACCCAAGGTCTTGGGTAAGTCCAGTAGGTAGCCTTGAATTTTTAAAGAGGGTATCAAAGAGTAATTATGCTATACTTGGGAAGGGACGTAAGATGGCTGTCCCGAGCCTTGTCAGGTACTCGTTAACATTTAAGACTCCCACTGCATCATCGTACGATTAGCCCTCGCAGCATTAAGTGACGATTCATAAATAAACAGGTGAATAATTAAAGGTAATTCCGTGTTTCTACATTAACAAAAAATATAAATAAATAGTATAGGTGTAAAAAATTCACGGTTATGCCGTCCGTCGGAGGGTACCTAAAATAGCAGCCCCGAGCCTTACGATTTCAGATCTCCTTACTCTAATATTACAAGTACACGCAAAATTTAGAACCATGCACTTAGCCATAGTAGCATAGAGTGAATTTAAATAAATAAACGTGCTATAATGTTTCTTCAATTTTTAAGTTATATTAAGATAAAAATTAATGGCAGATTAACAAATGAATCCCATTCCCACCGGCGTGTATGATGCTTTGTTTAACTTAACCTAATGAATTATTACTAAGGTTTAAATTAGTCAATTGCACAAGAGTACGTAGTTACTCATTGATAAAGGCGAGGCTCGTGTGACCGATTTGAAATCGAGTTTGGCCTTGTTGCCCTGGATCGGATCAAACTTTGCTAATAAACCTGGGCTTTATTTCTTCCAGTTTGTTGTCTACAACTCCATTCTACTCCACTCCAAGTTCATCAGTGTCTCGAGTTTCAGGTTTCCGATGATCGATCTGACTTTTATATATATGCACACTCTGTGAAGCTCAAGTAATTAGCTAAATTGACTTTACAGCACAACTGGTAATGCTTAATATCGGTTTTATACAGTATACATATATATATATATATATATATATATTTTAAGAATTTACTGCAACGCACATATCAAATACTTGTATGTGTTGTTTCGACAAATAAACGGTCCTATCAAGGGTTACTTTGAAAAAAAAACACCATAAAATCCATAAAAGAAAGATGCTCTTTCTCATAAGTATACAATTTCGTTTATTAAAAACTAAATTACCTATGTGATAGAAAAAAAACAGGGAATAAGGTCATAATCTGCAACTAAGTTCTACAGTTCTTAATTCAAATATCTAGTTGATTCAACATTGTAGCTCTCATCATGAATTTGTTTTCATTTTTTATGATTATTCTTAAAACAATCTATGCCTTAAGGTAAAGAATATGTACTTGTTTAGGTACTTAACCCCTTATGATCATCTTTTCGGCTTAGGAATGACTTTTACTGATGAATTCGTTTTAATCTTTAATTATTCGTAATTTTCTCCAATTTACACATATTTGCTTATATAATACTATCGCCCTATTCTTAAATCAAGTCACGATACATAATATTGTACATTTCATCGATTTTCTACTGTCAGGATGTAACTAGTTATACATAATAATTCAAAAAATTTCCATGGCCAACAAGTATTGAATAAAAAATGTTGAATTTAATGAAATAATTCATTCACTCAATGAAAACCTATTTCCAGTCGTTTCTTTTTTCATATAACTTTATTACGTGGATACGTTTCGACTATATGTCATTTACAATCCATCAAGAACTTCTTTAACTTCTAGGATGAGTTATAAGTCATCTTTTTTCTGTAAATTATTAATTACACGCAATCATAACAATATAACAAATATACATTTCTTAAAATCGTCCATAAATAGAAGGAAGTATAGATACCTTTTTTTTTTTTTTTATATTATTCATTGTCATTAGCTAAACTTTTTTTCTTGGAGGTCCATTGTCCTCCATGGTCCTTATGTTAATATTTTAAACTTTGGTCTCTATTTATACTATATTTTATTTATATTTACATACTAAAATTTTTCTCATTTAAATCTATCATAATTAAATTACAAATAAAAATTATACGTAAAATTTATTAAGTTTATTATTTTATTTTTAATATATTTTTATACGTTCTTAATTTTAAAAAGTCAGATAGGCCTGAAATTGGGATATCTAGGTAACTGTTGGGAGGTTATAGTGCTAGGTTATCTCTCTGTGTTTTTAAAGTAGAACATCCCATTTGTTATTTTGTCTTTAACTTCAAAATAACTGATGCATATGATTTACTAATTTCTCCTCCCTCTTTCCTATCATTCACCACATTATCTATTTGGTCGCTAATATATAATGCTTCAAGGAATCGTCTTTTAATTACCTTCTTTTCTCTGTGTAATATCCTTGTCTTATCGAAATTAAAAGTGTGTAATTCATTTTTACAGTGTGTTGATAATGCGGTATTAGTTTTTGAATTAGGTTTTAAATTATTTGTATGGTGATAAAATCTATTTTTTAAATGTGTACTAGTGTGACCTACATATTCTTTATCACAATTATTGCAACTCAGGTTATATATGACATTTTTATTGTCTAAAAGTGGTATTTTATCTTTTTGGCTATATATTATGTTTTTTTTCTGGGATGTCATAATCCTTGAAAGTTGGTGCTATTTTTTCAGAGAGATTTTTTATGTAGGTTATGCTTCTATAATTTACTTTATTATGTTTAACTTCCCTATTTGGTGATTTAGTGACTGTATGGTTTGTGCTATTATTGATTTGCGGATTTCTATTATTATCTTCTGTATGAAAAAACTTTGTAATTTTTGTTTGGGATGGTTTAATTATTGATGTTTTATTATTATTGTACGCAATTTCTGAATTATTACTGGATTCTCCTGGAATTAAGTTAATTTCTTTATTTTTTGACATGCTGTTATCAACTTTATTCCTAATAACATTGTATTGTTTGTGCCATAATTCGTTAATGAGTTTAATCGGAAAAGCGTTGCTTAGGAGGATTTTGAAAATATTGTTTTTAGTTTCTTTTAGTTATTCATCATCTGTTACTTTAAATGACAGAAGTTCTTGATGGATTGTAAATGACATATAGTCGAAACTTATCCACGTAATAAAGTTATATGAAAAAAGAAACGACTGGAAATAGGTTTTCATTGAGTGAATGGATTATTAGATAATGCAATCCAGTTTACATCCTTTCAAAATGAAATAATTATAAAAGGACGGGAAAAAAGAATATAAATCTGTAATGGAGTAGACACATTATTCCGTATTAAGAAACGTTACTAATATAATTTAAGGAATTTGATAAAAAGTAAGAGACTGTAGGCTAAGTCTAGTTTTTGCGGCTTGTAACAGGAGAAAAGTGGTAAGGGAAGATGTTTTTGGATAGATCTGGGACCGGGAGTGATCAAAACCAATGGAAAATTCAGTACTCTAAATACAAGACGGGTTGGAAGACGAAGACTCACCAAGTAAAAGAGGAAATCTTCAATTGAGGTTGATCTGAGGCGGTTGGTAGGAAATAGAAAAGCATAAAAGTTCTGTAGTATAGAAGTAGTAACCTCGAGATCGTTAATGATGAAAGTTCTTTTAAGAAATTCCAACGAATCTGAACCAGAATGATTAAACAGGAACATAACTTAGGCCTTTCGACGTGTATCGTGGAAGTAGGTACTATACGATAAATAAATATTAACTGTGATTTAATAGCATATTTGTGGGTCAATGGAGCGGGGTGACTCAGTGGTAGGGTGCTGAGTTTCCATGCCAAAGGTCCCAGTTTCAAATCCGGCAGTGGCAGATAAATTAATATGTATGGTAACAGCCGGATATGGATCCTTTGGGATCTGGAGATTCTCTTGTGGCTCACCCAGTCTCTAAAATGGGTACGCAAAATTAGGGAAAAACCCTGACAGCTGACCGTGATCGTGTACAAATAACATCCCTGCACAACGGTTGCCCTAGACTCTATACTGAACGTATTGAACCCAAGACTCTCCTTGGGTCATAGTTGTACCTTTTCCTATAGATATTGGTGAATGAGCCTGGTAGAAACTTCACTGCAAACATAAGGAGAGTTATTTTTATATTTAAGGAATCGGGTGGATGGATTTTTCGGATATAAACTTGCGGTAAGGAACTAATGACTACGCCTCCTCTACTAGGCAACGCAATGCGGGCGAGGCTATTGTGGTCCGGGAGGGCAGAATAATAGTGTTCCTTGTCCAGCTGTCGGGGGTTCCTGCCGTCGCTGGAGGAGTCCGAGTGGTCAGGCGGAACCTCCACTGGGGTCCTCCAGGTTATATTGATCCAAGATCGCTGAGCGTAATAGAGGTTTCAGGTTGTGGTGTAATAATGTAACAGGATAGATCATAACTTGGGTTTTCCGATTCTGCTATCAAGGAGTATCATCTTATGAATCCATTCTGGTTCGAATTTTTTTATGAATAAGTAAGTGATGATGGTCGATATGTACAAAAGGTCAATTTCGGATATTTACTGGATCAAGTATTCATTGTCTTGATCCAGTAAATATTAATAAATAATATATTCATTGTGGCACTCTTAAATATTCTTTATTAAATTAAAGTTATTTTCAAAGTAGTAGGGCTCAGATCGAAGATACCAAGTATAGAAAATGAAATACACCACTTTTGAGAAGAGTGATAAAAAACTGTTTCAAGGTTCATTTAAAATCAGTGCATTTCGTCAAACGTATTTACCTATGTTAATATACATGGTTTTGTGCCGTTTAGATGACTTTATATAAATTTTATAATAATTATCAATCCTATAACCACCTAATTAATTAATTTAATTGCCACAAAAACTGTGTTTTTTTAGTATAAAAAGGTTTATGTGAATATCCATGTTTATAAATGCTTAGGCATGAAAATGGATTAAATGTCGTAAAATAAGTTATGTCGACCAATTAATTATTTCTACAAACAATTTTACATCTTAATTAAAGCTGTAGTTAGCTAATAACGATTCCTTAAGACAGGTTCGGGTTTCCTTTGTTTAAGCATCGTGACGGACGAACCAATTTCAATAATAACCTTAGTCCTTAAGACGGTTTTTGATATCGTAACTTGTATATTTGTGATATTGTATGCAGTTGTATTTTCCAAGTGTTCACCAGAATGATTTATTTACATTTACTGAAACAGGTTAATGGTCAATTTATCCAAATCTGCTTCTTAATACAATCGTAAGGTACCTTTCATAGTTATTTCTCTGTACAATTATAGAACCTACTGATCGATTCTTCGTTTTATAAAATTCGATTTCAATTGACATCGATCCATTTCGTTATGTTTAATGAACAAAAGTACAATAGTTAAAGAACAGTCGAATCTAAAAGACTGATTAATTGTAAGGCCTTCAGTGAGGAGAGCTGTTTTGAAGAAAACTGTGGTGATTGGCTCCTTCTGTAAGCCCGGCTTTTTGTGGAATGGAAGGTCTTTGAGAGAGGAAGCGGTAACGAGCTGGTTCGTGTAATGGAGTATGCTCCTCAAGAAGCTATAGCGAGTCTAAAAATAAAATTCATTTGGAAAATATGATTTATTTAAAATCATTTTTTCTCTTCTCTCACCCTTCAGACTTTATTAAATAAACTCAATATATAAACAGAATGCAACTTATAATACATACATATACATGTAAATAGGTAGACAGACACATGGATAGGTAGATAGATAAGTACGGATATGTATCATGCTTAATCTTTTCTTCTTTTATCTTTTGGTATTTTAAGGTTACATATCGCAGCTTCAAAAGAGTATGGCTCAGAAATTGGCATTTCTGAGTTAAGCCTTCATTAGCAATAGTATTGTTGGAAGCTTTTTAATTAGGAACGACATATCTGATATTCCATTTCCAACATATATTTTTTTAATAAAGTCATTTATTGAGTTGTATCATGTTTGACCTTGTTTTATGTAAAAGTTTTATTACATGAGTTAAAATAAGTTTGGACTGTTTATAGTTTGTAAACAGAGGTTGGCTGTATCGGTATCAGGCCTTGGGGCTCGCAAATCCTTATTATTTTCATTAATTAAGAAAAAAATGGTCCAATTTTATGTTAAAATAAAGAGTTTAAAATTAACTTAATCCTTACTATCAAGGTAACGTCTCAGGAGTAAACCGAGATGTAAGTGAGAAGATTATTAGAAAGTGCTATTATATGTAATGATTATTATTACTATAATGTCTTTAGACCGATGTATGGGGGGTTACAACTTCCGATATATGATTTTCTTTTTTTTAATTTAAAAATAGTACTCCTCTAAGCCGTCTGAAAAGAAAATGGCCTCGTGACCTTCTAAGTTGAACTTTTTATTTGAGTACTACCACCGGGTAGTTTCTCTACTTGCCTTTATGTCGGGACATGATTTATCGTTGATTATGTTTACTGGATGTATTCTACAAACAGTTGTAAATTTCAATAAATATGTATATTTTTTTTAATTACTACAGATTCACCTTTAAGGTAGAAGAGACTAAACTCATTCCTTAGCCGTACATGTCAACTAAGAGAACAATTCCTTGTATATCTCATAAGCAGGTTAGCACAGACGTTCACCCCAACAATGAACTTGATGTGCCTTCAGCCCATTTACTCTGTGACTGCGGTGATAAGCTGGATCTCTGAAGTTCTGTAATTTCTGCAGTCCCTCCAGGGTCGACATAATCAAATCTAGAGCACCATCGGTCTACTGATGAACTTGCAGTTCTACAACTTCAACCATAGTAAGAATGGAAGTAATGCATATGTGATTTCTGCCGAGCTGATTTGATTCTCTCCCAGACGGTATTGGATAAGATGAGGAACATGTCTGATGCAATGCTACGATACAGAATAGTTATAGTTACAGAAAGAGTTATAGT
This sequence comes from Troilus luridus, assembly GCA_964056705.1. NCBI lineage: Eukaryota > Metazoa > Arthropoda > Insecta > Hemiptera > Pentatomidae > Troilus > Troilus luridus. The sequence continues at coordinate 51,343,137 of OZ057414.1, forward strand.
GGCACATTTTTCTTTAGTTATGTTTTTTTTTTTTGGTTTCGGCATTTTCCCAGAACTACTGCTTTGCGTTGAAAGTATATTATGAATATGTAATGGTTTTATAATTTAAATATTTTAATGTTTAAGCTTCTCATTTGGATTACTTTCAGATTACTAAATTTAAAAAAACCTGAACTAAAACGTGATTTGGGAGGATCAAACTCAATCTCCAGGTTTCTCTTACAATTGGGAATACTCACTATGTAGAGGCTAGGAAAACCATATGAAGGTCTGCCGATTCCATATTTTCGTTCTCATTTATTTAGGGACTTGGCTACACCACAACCCTTACTAGATTCTATTTAGAATTTTTAAATATTTAGTGCAGATAAGTCTAGAGAGCTGTATTAAATACATCTAATATATTGTTTTAAATGTACTAAACAATTTAAAATTCCGAATGACTAAACACCGGTTGCATCCTAGTATTCGAAACGGACCTACTTCCCCTTAGACCAGAGCATCATTATATTTGTCAAAGCCCAGGGATTTCACTGGGAGCAGGTAAAGTACCGTGGCTTAGTGAGATAAAAGCCTCCCCTTCACACATTCCTCTCCCTTATTAGCCGACAAAGCCATGTATAATTTGCCTTGGTGCTCAAGTTGAAAATAATCGCTCTCATTTCTGTCGCTTGGGCCTCAAAGGCAGAGCAGTCTTAGCGCACTTAATGAGCTCTCGAGGCGAGGGTTAAAGTTCTGGACTCGCTAATAGCTCCCGAAAAAGTGACGTCTCAGAGCAGTGACTTCGCCGAACTGAAATCTGAATTAAGCTCCATATGTCGTTTTGATATTTTAGCCATAAAACATTCCATAAGCCCTTAGTGATTTAACAAAATAATTTGTCAACAGACAACTATAATGTATAGTAATAGGAATGGACTGGCTACTTTTTTATTCACTTACCTTAATAATTTAATTTAAAACTGGGGCTTTTATACTGCTCTTCTTATTTTCTCTAATTATATTTTCGATTTTGCGTTAAATATCGTTCATCATGCAAAATCATTAAAAAATCTTGGTGGATTACAAAAGTACAAACAGTAATATAAAGTAAGTACTGTAATATAATTTGAGATTTGCATCATTATTTTAAATAAAATAACCTGTACTATTACAACTCATGAAGAGCTTATGTTCTGTACATCGTAGACTGTACTATTTCTTGGTCAACGGTGGTGCATGGAGGTAATTTGTCCTTAAACGTTCAACAGCCACAGTTTTCTTACAGAATTTTTTAGAGGCTAGGTGAACCCCAGGAGGGTCCTAAGTCCCATAGGGCCCATCTGCGGCCGTTAATAGATTACATAAAAGACTTCCAGCAAGCGGAAATTGAACCCAGGACCTAAGGCATGTTAACTCAGCGCACTAACACTGACCCACTCTCCTCCACTGTACATTTATGTAAGTGAAGTCTAGCTTAAGTTGTATAGAATATAAAATAAGTAGTTAAGGTAAATCCCTTAAATATTGATTTTAAATATTTTATAAATTCCTTTGCTTTTATTACAACTTTTTTTCTTTTTTTTTCACAAGCAGTTGTAACAATTTTGATCGGTATATCATTGTATAACAATATTTTATATTTTACCGTTATAGTTTATGACGTTGGCTAGCTTTCATCCTTTTTATTTGGCCTTATTCTCAATTATTTCATGGTTTTATTATCAATTCTCTCAATAGCTAATTTTTTAAATTTTTAATTTTTAATGTTTATTCTTATTCTTAATTAATTTTATTTTAAAACAGTTATCAATTGCTCATTTTTATTATTAATAAATATGCAGAGATATCAACTATAAGTGATCTTAATAACTAACTAAAGGGAAAAAATTATCCATATTAAAAATTATAATTAACAAAAGTTATCTAACCTATGAATTCGTAAAACATAACGGAGAAGAACGAAAGTAATGTCATGTCATGCCATGTCAAGTAATGACATGCTGACTACTGTAGTTTTTTATTATTTCTTGGAATCATTCCAAAAAAAAATAAATCTATACTTCAAAAATTATAAAAATTTCAAGGAGAGAGAGAGAGAGAGAGAGAGAGAGAGAGAGAGAGAGAGAGAGAGATAAGTGAAAGTTGTATATTTTTTTTTTTTAATTTATAATAAATATTCCACTTAAACACACCTTATACCGAATAGCACTACCAGTACCATTGTTATCAACGTGCAATTTCGTAAACTATTGTGTTATTATCAGCCTATAAAAGAATCCTTATATGAGTTGTTCAGGTTAAACAGCGGATAACTCCGAAATTTCGAGATTTTACTAAATCACATTTTTCGCTAGTCAAGCAATTACTTAGGGAGACATTTAACCTCATTATTTTCCCCGGTTTTAGTTCTACTTCTAAACCTGAAGTTTCGGGAGTATAAATTCTCATGCTCATATTTTTTTTGCTCTCTAAGGGTTTCCTCAGATTGAGGTTTCCTTCAACCAAAAAGTTTCTATAATTCCTGTTTCCACTTTTTTCTGTCTTGCATATCTTCCTCCCTCAGACCATGGCCGTGCATACTTTCCTCAATGCCTTCTAACCATCTTTTTCGAGATCTTCCTCGTCGTTTCCTCCTTTCAAGGAGAGAGAGAGAGAGAGAGAGAGAGAGAGAGAGAGAGAGAGAGAGAGATAAGTGAAAGTTGTATATATTTTTTTTTTAATTTATAATAAATATTCCACTTAAACACACCTTATACCGAATAGCACTACCAGTACCATTGTTATCAACGTGCAATTTCGTAAACTATTGTGTTATTATCAGCCTATAAAAGAATCCTTATATGAGTTGTTCAGGTTAAACAGCGGATAACTCCGAAATTTCGAGATTTTACTAAATCACATTTTTCGCTAGTCAAGCAATTACTTAGGGAGACATTTAACCTCATTATTTTCCCCGGTTTTAGTTCTACTTCTAAACCTGAAGTTTCGGGAGTATAAATTCTCATGCTCATATTTTTTTTGCTCTCTAAGGGTTTCCTCAGATTGAGGTTTCCTTCAACCAAAAAGTTTCTATAATTCCTGTTTCCACTTTTTTCTGTCTTGCATATCTTCCTCCCTCAGACCATGGCCGTGCATACTTTCCTCAATGCCTTCTAACCATCTTTTTCGAGATCTTTCTCGTCGTTTCCTCCTTCGGCACTCCAATTGGGAATTAAGTTGGGCAATCTTTCTTCCTTCATTCTTCTTAGATGCACATACAATTCCAATCTTTTTTTGCTCATATTTAAAATTAAAAAAAATAAACATTGCACCACTGCCATTCATTAATATTCTTGGGTTCAGTACATGGTAGATACTGTAATGTATCTTGGTCAACAGTTGTGCAGGGAGGTGATTAGTTCTGTATCACTCTCAACCACCATGTTTCCCCCCTATTTTGGCAACTCAGCACTCTACCACTGAGCTCAACCGCTATTATTAAAGATCCTAGCAATAATTACTATAATAAAAACTAAACGATTAAAACAGACATCAACAAAAACATATATAAACCTAGCTCAGAAGTGACAGGTTCCGGTTAAAAACGTTTGCGCTAAGTGGACGGACGGTTATACCAGAGGGCAGGTCATAGCATGAGTTTTCCTCCACTGTGGTAAATGAGGTCATAGTTAGAGAGCGTTTAAAGCCGGAAAATTGCTCCTAAGGAGGAAGCATTCCTCTTCCCCCCTCCCTAAACCTCCCTCGGCCCAGGGCACCGGGGCCACTTGAAAGCTATATTAAAGACTATTCTAGCTCCAGCAATCCCATTCGGATTACTACAGGATTTTTCTAAATCTTTCTGTAGTAAGCATTATGTTTTTTTATTAAAATCAGTTTCTTAAGAGTATGTATTATGTTACCATATGTTTGCTAAAATATATTTCCACACCTGTTTTATACCAACTTTATTATATATAGTTTTTTAATAACCACCTAATTAGGGTACCCACTTTATAAGAGGCTTCATTTTCAGAAATAAAATGAAATCGCATTTTTACGCCTAATCCTTAAATTATACCATTTATTCAAAAATTAATAAACTGAATTTGACCAGTTAAGTAAACAGATTGCTTTTCTAACCCTCTGCTTATAATGCTGTGTAAGCATCAGAAAAGTCGACAGATCTCTCAGAATCGATCTATGGCGGACAATAAATTACTTCAGGATCTACACCTTTTCCCATACTTAATTTGATTTAGATTTTTTTGTATATATTTCCAAGTCAAATACCTTATGTGCAGCTAATAAGTCTCAAAATAAAAATAAAATATAAAATTTCAAGGTTTACTAATAGGTAGCCAATGATTTTCAACAATACGCTAATCATGAATAATATCTCGACTATTATGGCTCATTGTAAAATATAAGATTAAATATTAATATAATCCAGGTTTGTTTCATGTTAACATAAAGTATCATATTTGAATATGGAATATAAAAACTATAAATATCAGATATATCCTTTTCCTGATTTGCTAAACTGTTGTAAATGTAAATGCAAATACAATACGCAGAAATATTAATCACCATTAATATGCCGTATAGAACCGCACTGAAAAAGGCCGACAAAAGAAAAAAAAAAGGTTATTAGCTTCGTTAGGACTAAACAATGGGGAAGGTGATATGTTGGTTTTTCTACCTAGAAAGTCATATCTCCTAATTTAGAGGGCCAATACCACCCCTTCAGCTTTCATTAAAGGGAAGAATGGACTTTTTGAAAAAATCACATCCCCAGTTAAAGGGATGATATAGGTTTACATTCGCTAACGCGAATAAAGGGCTGAAAAAGTCCTTTCATATCCCTTGCAGTCCTGGGCGAACCTTCTATAACTCAGTATGGACGAGGAAATGATACAGAACAAGATTTAGAAAATAACATCTCTCTTGTTCCTGATTGTTGGAGAATAGCGGTTTTAGAGGCGTAGACCCAATATCCCCATTTTAGTTGTACGCCCTTATTCTGACATACAGATACAAAAAAAAAATTAAATAGGCATTAGGACTGTCGACCGAAGACTTTGAAATAACTGTGATTTTCTAAATTAATTATAGTCTGAATAATAAAAGTTTCAAATTAATAATTTAATAAAAATAGTCGTGTTTTCATATATACTGTTACTCTGACCAATTATATATTTTCAGTATTTTATTTATTAATCACAACAAATGATTAATAATGCACAAGCTCAATAAAACATATCAAAAATTTCATCGAAGTAATAATTAGCATATGTTATATTATTTATACATTGTATATATATATATATACATGGATTTTAATGAACATTATTTTCATTTTCAACATTATTATTATTGTTTAGTTCAGCAATACTTAGATCATCTGTTATGTCATTCATTTTATGAAACAACGTATTTAACTTTTGCAGAAAAATCTTTAGGGGAAACGAAAAGTTCAATTCGTTATTCATGTTTTAAGCTCCGCTGCAGCATTGGTCAATTTCCCAGGGACTGTCTAATGTCCCGGGTCCCCTGTTCCAGTCTATATTTAATTATGAAACTGAAGTAGCTCAATGTGTTGAAAGACTGGGAGTTGATAAGGGCTTCCGAAGCGTGAGAGCTCTCTGACAGTCGCTGCGAGAGAATTCTAACGAAAAATGGGCTAATTTTATGGCAGGGCGTTGGAGTCCGTCATTTCAAGGAGACACCGAAAGCCAACGGGTATATATGCGAGAAACAGGTACTCTCGGGGTCGGAGTGGACCAACGCCCTAAAACTGAATATCAACTATGCGCCCCTTCGTGGTCAACCACGAATTAATGAGGCTCCTTAAAGAAAAAGGCATCGCCTGCTTTGACAAGGTATATTGTATCGACACCGAGGGATCCACAAGATGTGCGGATATTGTCGCATTTCCGAAAACCGGAAAGATAGCGTGAGTATTGCATCCGACGGTGAGATTTGAAAATAACGACCTTGACCAGGCGGGTGGAGTGGAAAGGGAAAAGAAGGACATATATGATAAGTGCATCCCTTTCCGAAAGGAGAAATTCCGCGAGACCTTCGGAGAGAGAGAGAGTTCACCGTGAGAGGCCTTTTTCGTACAATACGTCACGACTATGTCGGGCATGTCGGTGACCCGAACTCATAGGTTTTCCTCTACCAAAAGTCGCTAAACGTGTCTGAAGAAGTTTTTGCATCAAATGAACCTGTAGCACTACATTCAGGTAGGTCCTAGGGTTCAGTAAGGGTTAGAAACCGCTGTTTCAATGACAAGGAGTGTGCAGGAAGGTGGTTTTTCCAAGTCCCTGTGTGTGTGCGAGTAATTCTATTATATAATTAAGAATACATCTACGTATAAACTTTCTAATATCTTAAAGTTTATTAAACCAAACAAGAAGTTAGTAAGAAACAAATAGTATAAACTAACTCTAAAATAAACATGAATAAAAGTAACCAAATGAATTTAATTGAAGATTCTTCTTTGCAATATTATTCTTCATTACATAAATTGATGTAACAGTTATAACGGCGATTAATAAAGATATGTTAAAGGTTGTTTTATTTCACAAGAAGATGTATGTTACATTATCACTCAAATATAACCTTTCTATATACAAAGTATTTTGCATATATATATATATATATATATATATATATATATATATATATATATATATATATGTGTGTGTGTGTGTGTGTGTGTGTGTGTGTGTGTGTGTGTGTGTGTGTATCATTTAATACTTTTTCTATACATTAATTTAATAACGAATTCTGAGAAAGGTTCAGTCGAAGTTATACTAGGAATAAGATCCCATCCGTTCGAAATATTAAAAAGTAACGAAATTGTGTTAATATAAGTACCTACTTCTATAAACAGATTAGCTTGTTTATATTTGTTAATATTACCAATCATATATAATAGAATTAAATTTTAGCGCTGGGTGGAAAGGAGATAGTTAATTCAGGCAGACAAACAGTAGCACGCTAAGCTTCTTCCCCCGGATGAGGGGGAAGCGAGGCCATTAGTAGTGCTCCCTGTACAACACCCTTCTCTAAATGCTCTCCGTATAATGTACACTTCTTCTTTCGGGTCTTATCCCCTGCCCCGTAATTATTTTATTACATCTCGGGACTAATGACACGGAGCACTTACTCATAATTTATGCTTTGAAGGAATAACATGTCTAGAAGTGGACTTTACTTTAAACATTAAATCGTTTAGGGTTGATTAAATGTTTTACTATTCCCAATATTAATAGACTTGCAGCTGTTCTCCGAATGTGAAGATCAGTGTGTATGCCTGAGTTCGCCTCAATAGTAGATTTTTTTTAATTTTTTGTTATTTATTTCTAATGTCATTTACTACAATTCATAAAAGTAATATATTTAAATGTATCTATAAAGAATCACATATACAATGAAAGAAAAGAAATTATACAAAAAAACTTTCAGCAGTAGCAGTATAATATTTTATCCGCCATATTCACTGGTTATGTATAAACCGATAAATATAAATGAAAAAGAGGTCCTCCATACTAAATTAATTAAAAATCGGATATTGCAAGGCGGCTCAGAGTTTTGATACAGGATTCAAAGCGGGATCTGGCAAATAAATTATTTAAGCTGTTAACAGCCACGAATTGATCCTGTGGGATCAACAGAACCTCTCAGGGCTTTCCCAGTCTATATAAAGTAGATACTCTGATTTGTGAGAAAAAAAACTGGCGTCTGAGCGTGATCTTGGATTGCACGACCGTTGTCCCAGAAAAAGGGCAGTCTTTTCGACATACTCGACCTTCATGAGTTGTAACTGTGCAGGTTTAGCTTTCAAAAATGGGATTGGCCTCGAAAATTATGATTATTGCACTAATAAATGTGAATATAGAAAGGTTATTTTAATTAAATCAATTAAAAATCGGATAGTCCAAGGTGGCTTTAGTATGCTGGGTTGCTATGGTGATGATACCGGTCCGATTCCGGCTGTAAAGATAAATTAATTAACCTGCTAACGGTCACGGATGAACCAATAGAGTATACATCCCCGGGACCACTCATACGGGATAAAGTGGATACCCTAAATTTGAGGGAAAAAACAGTTAAGCATGGATCCGCAGGTCAGATGAGTATACATTTTCTGCCGAATCGGCACATTGTTTCAAGGAGATGAGAAAGTTGAGCATTCAATTAATTTTATTTCATCTAATATACAAAATCAATATCACATAAAGAGATATTTCACACAACACAGCAGGGCCAAGATTTAAACATTCTAATTTATGGAGTGGTGAGGATATGAATGATTGCAAAAACTGTGTGAGAAGGGTTCGGTAATTTTATTAAATTTTCCGGCTATCATTCTCGCCTTTGGGTTATTAGATGTAGATTTGTGTGAAAGTAAACATAACTCGATTTCCCCGACTTCTAAGTTGGATGGATTGTTTGACGAATCAATCAACAACAAAGTTTAAATCAAATTGTTGTTACCAACTTCAATCACCCAACTTCTATTGCCTAACAAATTTTGTAATATCCGTTAGATAATTATTTTTATTGAGTTTCCTTCATGAATGAAAGCTACACATGTACGAGTATCTTTCCTATTCGTAAGACCTGAAATGGTTTGTTAAATATGTGAAATTGTATTTCTTATTGTGTAATTGTAGTCCGTCAGGAAATATAGTGTTGTGAAAGACTTAGATTCGTATTTTGTATTTATTTCAATTTATTTTAAAATAATTAAAGAAAGGAAAGAGAATTCCCTTCGACCATTTGGCACCAATCAAATCAACGTATCGAAGCCCTAAAGGAATGATGCATATAAATGGCCGAGAGTACAAACCATTTTCCTAGAAAAGAGGTGTAAAACAGGGGGCTAGTCTGAGTCCATCACTGCTTATTTTTTAAAGGACGAAATCCACTAAATATGCAGAGGAAGAACTGCATGGACTTCACACAGTCCTACACTTTGAAGACATCGTGCTGGAGACCGATTCTCAAGAAAAATTGCATCTGGCCATTATAGAATGGCAGGAAGAGCTCGCTCCTAAAGGAATGCATATTAGCAGGCACCAAGAGCGATGTTATGTCAAAGGTCAAAGGTTTAAGTGCGATATGCAATGAAGGAGACATTAAGACATTTCTAAATATATATAGACATTAGATTAAGAAGTATCCAATAGAATGAAGAAAACAAACAATATATATATTACCAGATTTGCAGCACTGTAGAGGAAAAGAGAGAAGTGGGGAAGAATGTTAACTCCGCATCCACTAAGTAGTAAATCTCCCTGCATTATTATACAGTGGCAAATAATTGGATCAGTAAATAATTGCTAATCCAAGACAAGCGCTTAAACAGAATAACGGTATTAGGAATAAAATGTCCACGGCAATATTTGTGTTAGTCAGTTCTAAAGGTGATTTTAGTAAGTAAGTAGTCGAATTTCATTGTGTGGATTTGGACATAGTATTTATTTACTTTATGATTGACCCATAGTAATCCAGATATATGGAGTATGCGCAGATAATCCTCACATTGTAAGCTTGCTCTTTTATTTTATTCCTTCTTTACTTGAATCTTTTCAACATTGATGAATAGAGTATTCCTAATGGAAGGCTATTAGTAGAGATAGAGAGCGGAGGGAACGAAGACCCGGGCATATAGAGAGCCAATTGTCACAATTGAGTATTATCGGAGTAGGGATTATTGGCCCTACATTAAGGTTGTTATGTGTCATGGAACCGGGCCCTAATGGCTGTTGGGAGCGATCGCGCCGTCCGATTGGTCCATCAGGATGACCTATCAGCGTCCAGGATTTTTGATTAGCTTCTCCTATCTCTTGCGGTACATCTCCATGCAATGATGTGTAGTCCCATGGATAATCCTGGATATGGGCAATGCAGATGCATCGGCAACTACCATCTAATGGCCATTGGGTGTCTGGTCGTTTTGTTGAATCATGCCCGCCCGTCGGTGATTATTGTATTGTGGAAACGGATTTAATAGTTAAAGTATGTCCGAATCCTAATGCCTTTTCTTAGATTATATCTATGCAAAAATGTAGTTTATTTGCTAAATACTGTTATATAATGTAAATAGTATTGGTGGCTACTATATCTGTGTAAAAATATAGGAATATAAAAATAATGGTCTCCCCTATGATGTAATGATTACATTAAATCTTTCAGTGCTGTAGAGGGTTCGTAGATCAGATGGGATTAAATGTGGCTGGTTTTTACCTTCCTAGGGTGTATTAAAAGTTCTTCCCGAGCCTGTAAGGTTTCAGACACTCGTTGAAGATTCCTATCCTAAATATACCTGGATAGAAAAAATTAGAACTCCCACTGTAGTATCGCCTGATTAGTTATAGCAGCATGAAGTGACTTTAAATTATTAAAAAATAAAAATATATAAATAATTAATTATCATAAATTTAAGGTTACATGAATAGGCTAATAGAGACTGAAGGTAAGACTAAGGTCGCTGAGTGCCAACTATCCGGAGCTACTAATGGTTGTTATAAGCCTGCCCTTCAAGGACCCTCCGGCGAATATTTAATGGGGATTAGCCCTTCAACCTCTCCTCTTTTAATCAACTTCTTAGTAGCCCGGGTCTATCCCGCCCTCCCTACCTCCGTCATTTCTCTGGAACCATCCACGAAATTACCTTTAAACATAAGCAGATTAGTAGGGATTCTATTAATATCCAGTTAATTATTTTCTAAATAAGGGGATACAGTCTAAGCAGGATTTTCGGACATTTATGCCAGTTATTTATGAATTCATAACTAAATAAATTAAGGCAATAATAATAATAATACTGATATTTATGCAGTCTCAAGTGATAATTACCTAAAGAACAACGGGAAAAATAAGAAGTACCGGAAACTGGTCTAAGAAGTAGAAGAAAAAGTAATCGCTTTATTATTTGAAAAAAAGTGCTAGTAACTCCTATAGTCGAACTAATACTCAAAACCACAAATGAGGGATACAGAAGAATCATTGGTCTCGATTTAGAAAAAGGTAGTTTGTTGGACACAAGAAAAACAGTCAGACAAATTTTAAATCAGTAATGTCTTGTAAATTCCCTTGGAATTTGTATTCCGGGATGTGGATTTGATTACTGAAAAATCTAAGAAAAAAATAAATACAATGATTAAATAATGATAAATTATTAAATGAATGTTTCAATATTTACTAAATAAATTATAAAACTGTTATTTATGATAAACTAGGTACATAAAGTTTTAGTAGAGATATCATGGTATTATTCTATAAATCAAAGATAAGTTTACTGCTACAATAATAACAATAATTGTAAAAAAAATTATCTTTGAGATTTAAAACAGTCCTATACTGTTGAGAGATTAAAAATTAATATTACATAACAACTAGGGAGGTAAGTCCGCTAAGTGGTGGACCAATCTCCAATGTTCCACTTGTATAATTGTTCTTCCGTTTGCTGCGGAAGATGGACATATAGGGTCTAAGACCCTCCTGGGGCTCACCCAGCCTCTATAAAATATTATAAAAATAGGGTACCCAAAATAAGGGGGGAGGAATCTGGCGGTTGAACGTGATCTAAGTCACCTCCTTGCAGAACCCTTGTCTATGAAACAGTACAGTCTCTACCATGTACTGAACTCCGTTCACGGGTTGTAGTGGTACAGGTTTTTTTAGTCTTCTGTATATTGTTCTGTCCATTAAAAAAAAAAAAAAATTCATTCTTAACAATTAATTCAATTTTTTTAACAACCTATTTTTAATAAATATGTTATTTTATCAGTTATTGATTTTATTAATTTTTAAATATATGTCCAGGACAGGACTCAAACTCGAAACGAAAAGAAATTTTTCGAAAGAAAATCCTGACAATTGAAAAGTCCTGGACATATATTTTCTTTTCAAATAAAAATTAATAAAATCAATAACTAATAAAATAACATAAATTATAATAATTATAATGACGAAAGTCAACAAAACCCAAATTAAATAAACGCTCATAGAACATTCATCCCCTCGTATACATCGCAAATTGCGAGAACATGGGATCAGTGAAAAGAAAGGATATGACCATGACCGGGGAGCGAGCCAGATACAGCCAGTATAGCTCAATTGGTAGAGTTCCAGACTAGCGATCTTGACGACCCGGGTTCGAGTCCCGGTCAAGGACATATCTTTTCTTTTCAAATAAAAATATTTTTATTTTACCTCAACGCATCAATAAAAGTTAATAATACACGGTTATCACAAAATTTTTATATACAATAGAGATATAACTAATTTTTAACAATTATAAAGTTATGCATTTGTATATTACTTATTTTAAACATCATGATTATTACCCATAGAATTAGTAATGATAAACATTTTTATAAGTGGGTATATTCCATCTCTTTCAGCATTCCTCCATAAGTGAATAGTTTATACTGGACATGAATATCATGGACGTTATAGAAGTAGGGAGTATCCCATAAGTGGGTAAGGATTTGTGCTTACAATTCAGATTTTATTAAATCCCTATTACAAAAGCTTTCCAAATAGCTGTATTTATTTTCCCAGAATCGTATTAAAATTTCCCGGAATCAGCCCTTTTTAATTGAATTCAGTTTATCATTTAAAACATAACGTCATTATAATGTAATCTCTCCTCGTTAAAACGATAATTAAACATATAGATCGGAGGGAATTGTATTAAAATTGAATCTCGGGGATAAGTATAGGAATTCAAGCCAAAAATTACATTTGGAATTCAATTTTCAATGATTAAATTAACATATAAAAACCGGCAAAATATTATCAATTCTTAAATATTGTGACAATGATTTATCAATGGTCCATATCGGTATACAATTTTTTTTATCTATAAAAAATAATGATGTCCACATTAATTTTTAATACTTTTTCACCATCTTTTATTTGAATTTTGAGAGTTTTAAGAGGCTAATGATTTGAACTTAGTATTTTATAAATTTAATTTACATTTAATCTCTATTTCTTGAAAATTATTTTTAATAACTTTTTTTGTCCAAAAAAGTATATAGCAAGAATTAGAGTTATTGTATTTTCTAAATCTATTGGGTTAATGGTGTATTCATTGAACCAATACAATCTTCCTGAGGCTTCAGATTGTATATATATATATATATATATATATATATATAAGTTGATACCCTGTGCTGAGTAATTATATATACATATTTATGCATAATATTGATATATATTTACATTTCTTATATGAATCACTTACTCATACTAGATAAAAAACATCTACGAAATGAACAGGTGCTATACTGTTAGTTAAACCTATCCATAGCAATCCCTAATAAAACCTGGGTAGGCAAAATTTAGAGATTCCATTGTAGCATCGTCCGATTAGCCATAGCAGCATAAAGTGACCTTAAATGAACAACTACAGCCTATCAATAGCTATCTGAAAATAATTTCATATTTCACTAATTTTCAATGGCTATTAAAATAAGTTATTGAGATTGAAGTTTTGGAGAATAGATTTAATAGTCAATGATAGTTAAATTTTTTATTAATATGCATTTAATTAAAACCAAACAGTAAAGCGTCAGAAAAAGAAACAAAAAATACAGTATAAAACACCACGGCGTTGATGTTACAGTTACAACCTTCATAACGTTTATGTATTGCCGGTTTAGTCGAACCCAGCCTCTTCAGGCGCAGAGCTGAAAAAGTACAGTTGATTTATTACCTTAGTTATTTTATAATTGTGTGTAAAAAAATGAACTGAGTTTATGATAAATTTTAAGATAAGTAGCATTCAAGCCCGTAATCATTAAATGTCAATTTTAAAATGGCCTCCGAGCTATAGAACTAATGATGGGTCATTTTATATCATATTTCAAGAGCGTAATTTATTTGTTTTTATTACATAATAATCTAGAGAATCAAACCAATTAAAATGTAAAGTAATAACGCCCAATAACAATGGAGAGATTTCAAATTATCCTTTTTAATTTTTTTTCTGACGTCAATAAGAAAAATATTTATTCAATAAAGTTTTCCCCTTTATTATTTTTTTATTTAATTATATATTTTTAACGTTAAAAAATAATTCGGTTTACTGAACTATATAAATGAAGGAACTATGTACAGAAATTAATACATATTTAAATATTTCAATAATGTTTAGCTTATTTAATTTTTTTTAAATCTCAAAACTTTTCCGGCTCGTTACCAGATGTTAGGTTTTTTTAAAAAGATTTTTTCTGAAAATTGGTAATTGTAATTTCCAAAATTTATTTAGGTCATCTGTACGTCAAATAGTTCCTTTTTTTCAAAGAATCACATTGGACAAGATTTAGACTAATTGCAAATGATTCATAGATTAAGAAAAAAAATACTCTCCGCTTACAACAATTAAAAAGACAACATTCAATCACTACTAAAATCGGGAATGGTTTAATGATCTAAAAATGTTTTTTTGTGTTATTATTATTGTAACGGTGATCATTCGTTATATGCTCTTAAACAACGTTCTTTTCTAATTATTTAAAAAAATATTTACACACAGTTAGTCGTTTAATTAAGTGTTTTAAAACTTGGTATGTTTTTTATCTTGAATTTTGAAAAATAAGAATAATTTAAATTTAAAAAATGGGATTAGGGAAAGCCGTGTCGGATTCTAACAGTGATGAAGACTCGTCAAAAATAAACTCCAGAGTGAATCGGGACTTGGTAACCCGCTGAATATGCTCGACAAGTTAGAAAAAAGAACTCAGAAAACTAAGGAAGATAAGTCGTCACTAATAAACTTCAAAATTATAATCATCATACAGAATTCTTAACGCCTAGATTGATTTATAATTTTTATAATAAATAAGATAAAATTCTTAAGGGTCAATCATCTTATAGTAATTCTCGACCAAATCAGAAAAAATATCTGGCAGGCGAGAGTGATCTCAGGATCTAAGACAAATCACCTCCTTGCAATACCTTTGTCCAAGAAACTGTACAATCTTTACCAGGTTCTAAACCATAGACACCACGGGTTGTAGTGATAGTTTTTTTTAATAAAACTTCCTTTAAACTGACAAAGGAAGTACAATAGTTTTTCAATTATAGATATGCATGTCAGTCATAATTAATTATTATAAAACAACACTTTAGTTTTTAAAATTACAATCTCCTCGAGGTAGTATCCTTGGCTCAATCCTTTATACAGTTTATACAGCTGACATCCCAACTCATCCTAATACTATCCTTACCACGTATGCTGATGATACATGTGTATTATCAGTCAACACCAATCCAATTATTGCATCCCAAAGCCTCCAATCCCATATCACTGATCTTGAAGAATGGTGTCAAAACTAGAGAATTAAAATAAACTCTCAAAAATCGCATCAAATCACTTTTACCTTACGTCGTAAACCAATGACTTCCTGCCCTTCAGTATCCTTTAATAATATCCCACTTATGCCTGTAGAACAGATCCGATACTTAGGGCTGCATCTTGACAAACGACTAACCTGGAATCCTCATACGAGACTGAAAAGACAAGAAACCGCTCGACGTTTCAGGCTACTTCAACACTTACTAGACAAACGATCTAAGCTCCCAATTAATTACAAAAGACTCATCTACATGACCATTATACGACCTATTTGGACCTACGGAGTAGAGCTTTGTGGCTCCACTAAGCCATCGAATTCCTCTCGTATCCAATCCCTACAATCTAAAATCCTTCGTAAAATCCTTAATGCTCCTTATTTTGTTAAGAATAAAATCATCCATAACAACCTTAATGTCCCATTTGTTGCTGATTTGGCCCGAACCCGCTATCTATCCTTTCATAACAAACTTCATTTCCACTCAAACCCTCTAGTTTCAAACCTAGCTTCCTCTTCCATTCCCGATAATCCTCCGAGGCGTCTGAAAAGAAGATGGCCCCGTGACTTCTTAGTTGAACTTGTGATTTGAGTACTACCAGTGCGTAGTCTCTACTTGTCATTTTCACATGTCATTATGTATCGCTTAGCCCATTTACTTGATGTATTATTTTAATACAGTTGTAAATATCAATAAATAAATTTAAAAAAAAAATAAAAAAATTACAACCGATTTTATGTTTTCGGTAGAAGAGGACGAGCTTCAATTGAATGCTGACAGTTGAATTGGCCCTAATGATTTCATACTAAATCTTTCCATCAACATTACGTGTAGAGTGTCAAGGTCCAATGTACAATCGAATCATCGCGATACTGATCGACTAATCGATTATATTCAATAATCTTAATATTCAAACTGTGTTTTGTGATGATTAAAAGTATCGCAAAAATAAAAATATTTGTACATACAGACCTTAAAATAATTAAAAAGGTTAGTTAGAGAAATAATTATATGGACAGTAATAACTATTTTCAGAAAACAATTTATACATTGAAAAACAAAATCCTTCCTGTGAAAAACAGTTGATCTTGAGACGGTAAAATTTGTCTCTCAGAATCTAAAAATGTACCTAACAATAATCTAAATTCCACTGTGTAACATTACACTATAAAAAGAGAAATAACGTTAAATTCCATGGTACTGGAAGATTGTATGCTTTATACAATTTAATCGGAATGTGTTCCAAGGCTGCAAGGTATGAAACTAATAAAAATCCAAGTTCTGGCGAATTTGCCTTTATACATCCTGCTCATAGTACTCATATTTTATTTTATTTACCTTTCATTACAGATGAAAATTATGATCAGTTATCATACAAAACTTTTCCGAACACTGGATGTGAGTTAGAGACCTGTGTTTTTTTTGTGTGTGTTTTTCTTGAAAAATCGTTTGTTTTGCTACAGTTTATTATTCACCTTTATAGTTTCTTTTATCGCCAGAAATATTTTTCCTTATTTTGTTTTTCAGTTTATTATCGAAAACCTTCTCGGTTATTATTTATAACAATTCTATATACTTTAAATAATGTTCGAAAGTTAATTATTTTAAAAAAATAATTAAAATGGTAATTAAACCCTGTGAGGCAATTTCAATTGGTATAAGTCCTAGTTAATTATTAAGATAAAATAATTTTTCATCTATGTAACGAGGTAATTAAAATCAAATGAGTGAATTTCAGGCGACATTTCGCCAATTAAGTATTATTATGATATGACCTACACCCAAGACGTAAACACCCAAGCTAACATGAGATGATGCTATGCTTATGAACGGAAGTTAATTTCTTTTAATTATATCTTGTTATTCTTATTTATTTTACTCATAATACGTTAATTACAAATATAATATTAAGTAAAAGATTATAATATATTTTATTTTCTAGATGGGGTGTGGGGTAAGGGGGCGTGTTAGTACTAACGATAACTGGTAGTTTATCACTAATGCAAACTTGTAGTGGCGATTTGGTCCTGTTTATATGTTTGCCTCCTTTTTTTTTTTTTTTATCCAGTTCACTACAAAGATTTTTTTTTATTTTTCTTCGGAGCTGCTTAAAAAAGGACATTTTAGGTTTATCTTAGGGTCTTCTATTTATCTAGTATACATAATTTTCAAGAAATTAAAAGTTTAAACCGCGGGAAGTTGAATAACTAGTCATATTATGAGCTCTGGAACATAAAACAACCGTTGTTGAATAAAATATTAATGATTCAAAAGAGTGGTGTTGTATTTTATTTATATTATTTGGCATACAAAATTGTTTGTTTATTATTAGAATAGCTTATACAACCAACCACCACAAAGTACATAAAACAACTTTATTTTCGTAAGATAGTGTTTTTAGCAACAGATATTTGTTTATTTGCAAGTAACGTGATTTTATTAAGCTGATATAGCCAATCGGTCGATTTTACAGTGGGTATACTATTTTTTTCTAAAAAGCTATAATTAAGATAACAATCGTTAACGATTACCACGTCTGACAGGGTCGGAACCACCATTCTACATTCCTTCTAAAGTACGGCATAAGTAAGAATGTTTTATTCCGTTTGAAAAATCATAAGGTCAACTACCGGAATGCGAACCCGCGTTCTTTAGTAGATCGTAATTCTAACCCCTAAACCACTGGTGACCGTCATAGCTATAGCAACTCATATTTAATAACCTTACTTCCAAGTATGCTTGTTTTATGTAGGCAATAGTCACAGTACAAGTGATTATTTTCAAGAATTTCTATAATAAGTTAAATTAACATATTAAGTTCATAACTATTATAACATAGTTAATTTAATGATTATATTTTTTATGTTCAGGTCTTACTTGTTGACGCAAGATCGCACCACTATGTCCGGGACGTTCATCATTGCGAAATTCTTCTGACTAGTTTCGACTCGGCCTGGGGTATTTTGGAAAACCCAAAGCATTCCTTGCCACCCAATACTACTTGCAGGTATGTTCATTTACTTTAAATTTTTGAATATTTGAAATATTAACTACTAAACTCAAAAAATCCAAATAATGTTTTACTCTTCAAATAATGTTAAATTTCAAATGATAATGATTTGATTCTAACAAAATATAAAGGCTTAGTGATTATAGACACTTAGCACTTTGGGAAAAATAGAAGTTTTTTATCATCACTTCTTTTAATAGAACGATAATAATTTCTTTAGATATTACATATATATTGCTCACATTTTAACTTCCATGTGAGTCAGGATACGATGTCTATTTACGGAATATGTTCTTCCCTACACCACAGTCATAAAGTAAAAAAATAAAATTCAAAACTATAATATTTCCGTTAATAATGGATTGAATTAGTCAGGAGTTGCAGTCAAAGATAACACAAATAACATAAAACTTATATAACTGTGTCAACCTTTCGGGCTAAGATTTTGGCTGTAGTTGACAGTTGGTTATATTGTTTGATAGTTAGATTCACCTCAGACTCGCCACCATTTTCCCGCTTCCCTGAAGACGGCCGACATCTTAGGCCAAAATGTTGGGCCAATAATATATGTTTTGCTCATTTTGTATTATCTTTGACTGCACACCCTACTTCAATCCATAATTAGAATTATCCTGTCAACTATTATCCATTCAAATATATTATTTTCGGTTAGAGTCGGATACTGAGGTGCACTAAACAATTGTCTCTGCATTAGTTTGGAAGGAACACAGACTGAAAGTTTCATGTTCCAAAAGACAAGAATGCTGGGAATGAGTAATTTTCCATGTCCTCCCTAAGCTTTATTATTTGGAAATATCATTTTAGTACAGTTTTAAATTTAGTTCCATTTTTAAATAGAGCATTAACCTCTGTACTCAAAAATTACCATCATATATATATATATATATATATATATATATATATATATATATATATATATATATATCAGGTATATGAATAACATATATACAAATTAAACGGGCGGTATCTCCTTTAGAGTTGGCAGAGCGGCAGAGATAGAACCTTGTTCTGGTATTAATTCGCTAGCCACTTAATAGTCCTAATCTAGCTTTGCAGCTGTTGTTGAATTATTGGAGGTTATTGTCTCTACCGTTCTAGACATTTACTATCTCCCACATATAATATGTATATGTGTGTATATACAGTGCAAGATTTTCCAATAAGAAAATTAAAATAATTAAATATTAAAAAACTATAACGAAAAAAGGATTGAACTTTAATATTCTGTTGTAGAAACCTTAATTGCATTAATGTACCAGCATAATAACTAAAATCATTTTCCCCAATCGTACAGCTTTATTAATACAAATCATTTTAATCTCATTATTATTATTATATTTATTGTTATTATTATATAATATTGTTGTTATTTTTATGCTGACGAGAAATGGAATATCCTTGGCTTATACTAAGTCAGTTTTCATTCGCTAGCCTGTATATAGTCCCTCGGTCATAGTCAAAAAAACATTTTTCTTACTACAAAAATATTTCTGGGATTCCCTTCTCCTTCCTTCATAACAGTTCTTTTCTAATTTTTTTGTGACTGAAGTAGTGATACGGAAGCTACGTTACTTAGATCTTCAATCATTTTTGAGCTCAGAAATGTCTTTTTGGTTTAGAATAAAATTATTTTATTAAAAGTTATAATTTATAAATCTTCTGTTTATCATCCTACTATCTATTAGTAATAGAAAAGTAACTTCAATCTGGCAAGTCCCTTTAGAGTAACAAAAATAAAAAGACGAATAAACATAATATATATCTGGCCAGACGGCTACACAATGATACAAACCATGATGTATTTAAAAAGTGGAAACAAAAAATTAAAATTAAAATAAAGATGAGCTAACTAAAAAGTACGAATCGTGTCAGGATATTAACCGATTAAGGAGAATTAATATGTTAATTATAACAGTTAATAAACAAAATAAATGAGTGAGCTAGTATGCAATAATTTACATAGTGTATATCTTCTTTACGAAAAATAAACAAAAACAAGTAAGCAACAAAATCGATTATTTAATACTGATTCATTTAAGAGAATGACTGACCTGCTTAGAGAGCATCTTTTCGTTGGAGAAGCAAGGATTTAAATGAAGTATGTGAAGAAGCATGGTTGATGATAGGAGGGATTCAGTTCCACACCGTGATGGAGCGGGCGAAAAAGGAACGCTCTATATTTCTGTTTTGAAGATTTTGTTTCAATACACATACTATATGAACCAATAGGGAATACCTTTAAATGTAATCTTCCAGTCCTTAACGGTAAGTTTTAAATACAATTGAGGGAGAAAATGGGTAATCAGGGTTGAGGTCAGTAAAAATTCTCTTTTGTAAGGAAAACCGTTTACTTCAAAGTCAACCCACATTGCAGGTTTTCTTAAGGGCTAAATATACAAGATACATTCTTATTAAAATAATCTATACATATAAAATGCTTTGTCCTGAATGACTGAGGGATCAACGCACATCCTAAACCGTTGATCGTGGAGACCTGAAACTTGGAGGGTGTGTTCTTTGTATGACGTAGCCATCCGACAAGATGGTGAAAAAGGGTGGCACGTGATTCCTTGGTCTAATCTACTTCAAATTTTGCATAAGCCTTTTTTTACTGAATTGATGGAAGACGTGTTTCGTATTTTATTGAAATGCATCTGCTGGTGGTGATTTGCTCTGAAAGGAAAAACAAAAAATATTGTTTACAAAGAAATACTGTGGTAGGTGTGTAGTATTTCGATTTCGTTGTAAAAATAATATAGGCCCGTGTAATTTTCACCAGATCAAAGGCCGAGCTTCCTGTTCACAAAACATAACATATTTTTATTTTATTTTCATGTTTATTTAACCTTTGAATCCATACACTATAATAAAGATTGTTATATTTTATAAGTATTCAAACATTTGAACATAATAATTTATATGTTATAACAAAATTAATAACGTAAAAAAACAATTAAAAATCCTATTAGAACAATTTTCGACATCCACGCGGACGGAGTCGCGGGCAAAAGCTGGTACATAGAAAAGAATACAAATATATAGAGGCATCTAAGGGTATGGGTGATAAAACATTATAATAAAAATGAATAACCCTTTATTATTATTATTTTTTTTTAATTATTATTAGATTTACTATTCAGGAACAACGGAGTTAAAAAAATTATTTCATTGCATATAAAGATCTTAAAAGTGAATTAGGATATATTATCATACAACTTTCCTCTATTTTCTAAACGGATATATAATTCTGCAAGCTCATGATGTAGATCTGATCATGAAACAACTCTAAGCCATGTGGTGGTTTAGGGAATTATGCAAACTCCACATTAATTCTAAATAAACTCCATTTCCCGTTGGACCCCTCATAGCTGGTCGTGGCACCATTTGTTCAATATTTCTTGTTTCCTGGAACCGAGAGGTCCAAGCCATTTCTAGAAAAAAAATATCAGCTAATTCTACCATCCTTGGAATATGACTTTTCTGAAGAGCATAACACAACTTGTTTTAATTAAAATATCCCATATTTATCACATAGTATGATTCTTACATCGCTCCTTGAAAAGAACCAATGTTAATTCAAAACCTAATTTTTCGATAGAGGTTTTTGAAAATTCTATGTGAGGTAAAAAAATAAAGATTATGGTATTATTAAGGAAAGCATTCTTGTTGTAATGATGGTATTGAATTATTTTATTATCTATTGATATTTTTTTTAAAGTCATCATTCCTATTAAACTTCAAGTTCAAGCATAATACAACTCAAAATAAGACTTTACTTATATAAAAAAAACCTGTTGGAAATGTAATATCAGATATGTCGTCTCTGTATTAAAAAGCTTCAACCAATACAATTGCTACTGAAGACTTAACTCAAAAATTGAGTTATGTTGTTCTTTTGAAGGATCAATATATTAGCAACATAATAATCTAGTGAGAAGAAATCAATTTTGTGTTGATTAGTCATCAATATATTTCAGATTCCTTTATATATGTAAATTTAAACATTTCAGAAAAGTGTTTTTCCTTTCTTCCTAATTATCCTCATAATTATCTATAATTATTATTATAATTTCCTTCCCGTTTGTCCAATGTATGTCTGGTAAGGAATACATTGGACAAACGGGAAGGCTGATATCCACAAGGCTGACAGAACACATTAAAAGTGTGAAGAAAACTTATTTTAACTGTATACTGAATACATCAAGTAAATATAATGAAAGATAAATAATGTCCAGAGATAAAGGCAAGTAGAGAAACTACCCAGTGGTAGTACTCAAATAAAAAGTTCGACTCAATAGAAGATCACGAGGCCATCTTCTTTTCAGAAGCTTCAGGAATTGAAGAGGTTGCGAGGTTTGAAACTAGTGGGTTTGAGTGGGAATGTAGTTTGTCATGAAAAGATTGATATCGGATTCGGATCCAATTCAGCGACATTAAGGTCATTATGGTTTGCTCTGTTCGTTAGTAAGGAGCATTGAGGATTTTAAGGAGGATTTTGGATTGTAAGGATTAAATATAAGAGGAATTCGATGGCTTAGTGGAGCCCCAAAGCTCAATTCCATAAGCCCAGATGGGTCTAATGATTGTCCTGTATATGAGTATTTTGTAATTGATTGGGAGCTTAGAGCATTTGTCTAGTAAATGTTGTAGTAGCCTGAAACGGCGAGCTGATTCTTGTCGTCTCAGTCTAGTATGTGGATTCCAAGTTAAGCATTTTTCAAGGTGTAGTCTTAAGTACCGGTACCTGTTCTACAGGAACCAGAGGCATTTTATTAAACGATATAAAAGGACAGGAAGTCACAGGAAGGACAGAGGGTAAAGGTGATTGGATGGGATTCGTGGGAATTTATTTAAATCCTCCAGTTTTGACACCATTTTTCAAGTTAAAAAAAATAGAATTGTGTGTGTTTTTTTTAAATTCATATGAAAAATAGAAATTCGATATGCTGTTATAACATTAATTCGGAATACTTTTTGACTTATAAATGCTTTTTTTCAGATACCATTTCCAAGGTAAACGTCACGAAAGCGTGTGGTTGTCATTTATCAAGTACCACGCAGCCCCGGCAGATCCAGCTGCCTATCAGCTGAGCGCTGAGTGCAACGCGAGGCTCAGGATCTGGGACGGGAGGATATCGACCAACACCGGCCAGCAGGTGAACATTTCATTATTTTCATTTAGAAAATTATTACAAACATGGAAAATAGCATTTAAATTAAATAATAGCTTCATAATTTGGTCAGAATCGGTCCATTTCAACTGAAGTTCCTATCAGGTGAGATCTGTTATCAATCTTCTCTTTACAGCTTACTCCACAAATGATTTATAGAAAATATATTCAGAAAAATAATCATTTAACTTTTATTATTCTAGGTTTTTATTAGAGGCAATCATTTTTTTAAGTGCTATCAAAATAATGATGGAAACTGACAGATCCTTTTTTTTTTTAATTAAGTAGGCGATGGGGAAAGCAAATAAGATATATTGGTCAATATTTCAAGAAAAGATCTAGTGGCTGGATAGGACTCAAATAAATCTCCGGCCTTAACGAAGCATCAGATTTTTATTGATCTCCAAAATAATTAGTGTTGTATTTGTTCTTAAAAAATAAGATTTTTTTCTTATTCGTTGATAGATTTTTTTTATTTTAAGTATTCGCTAATAAATGCTCATTGAAATACTTATTTGCACAATTTGACATAGTTGTATTTTTATTGTATATTAATAATAGAGGAGATATACTTTGTATTCACTTAGGAAATATAATTCATCTGAAAATATTTAGTTTAAATATAACGAAACTTTTATTATTTTACATGAACAAAGATATATCATCATTGAATTGTTCCATTGATTTGGTTCCATTGGGAAGTCGGTTTGGTCTGTTCATTGCGTTCTAGTTTTATTATTTTCCTTTAATTTATTTTCTTTTGGCTTTTTTTCTTTAATTGACAATCAAAGAAGTTATCCTGTTATGTGATCAGTTCTGAACTACATATTATTTTTTTTTTTTACAGAGTAACGTCACCCTGCTAGGGGAGTTCTGCAAGGACGAGGTTCCCCGGCTGTGCGACCACACCCTGCTCAGCAACAGCTCGCGGTTCACCCGGCCTTGCTCACCTTCCGAGAGCTATGTGTCCTCCGGGATGGAGCTAACCCTCGAGCAGACCCTGAGGCAAGGATCCGTTCTCTTCCCCCTCGACTTCATGGTTCGCTACGAGTTCGTCGACACCCTTCTAGAAGGCCTCCACTATAAAGGGTCTGACAACCCCTGCGATAGAGTCTTCACGTCTTCCATTAACTCCCCGTCGGGTGGTCGATTCCAATCTCCTCGCAGCGTTTTCTACTATGGCAGAGGTGGCGCTCACAACCTCAGCTGCGTCCTCCGCTTCGAACCGACACTAGGAGAAAGAGTGCAACTGACACTGACCCGAGCCAAGTTCGGCGATCGTCCATGTTCGACAAAACAGGACGCTAGGACAGGCCGGTGGAGGTGTTTATACGCAAATTCATCTATGATTTCTGAGCTGTGGATATCCGAATACCCGTGGCCTGGTGTACAACTTCCTAGAGACTGCCTCTGTTCTAAGTTATCGGAACCGGTTGTGATAACGACCCTTACTTCTTCAGCTGTAGAAGTCAACTTTACAGTAACTCTGATGAATATTACTCAAGATTTCAACCATTTCAATTTCGAAGGAGAATACCAGTTCATTACGAGTCCGAGCAATGAAGATGTCGATCAATGCATAAGGCAAAAGAAGACACGTCGCTTGCGAGGGACTAGTGGGGACATAGTGCTGCGAGGACCAAGCAGGCAAGAAGTAAACGAAGTTTATGCGGACAAACTCCGAGGAGATGACGGAGCGGCTATAGGCTGTGACCATCATCCTTGGCTTATCGAACCTGACGATCACACCAATAATTTTCTCTATCTCAAGATTCGCGGGTTCGAATTACAACCCTCTCGTTGGAAAGAAGAAAGCTTTCAGTGTTCTACGACTAACCGTATCATTGTCTACACCGGCATAGAGACCCGAACCCCGAAGGTAATCTGCCCAATTGAGACTCAACATTACGGGACTAGTAACATTGTGGAGCTGTTCTCTGACGGTTGGAACCACAGCACTTCTCTATCCATTCTCAATCCCAGCACTAGATCCTTCGTAGTAGACTTTATCGAACGAGAAGGAGGCAGCTATATAGTGTCCTGGATGGAAGTTTCTAAGCGCCCGAACATCAGTACCACTTCCTCCTTCGTCATGTCTTCGACAACGATCGATTGTCCTTACAGGTTATTTTATTTTCATTTGTTTATACATTATTCCATAAAATTTTAATTGAGTCCTTTAATGTTTCTACCTTTATAAGTAATAGTGATTAATTGATTCCCTTATGTTTCCAGATGTCCAGAGCTAAACGCCTGTATCAACTCTGCACTCTGGTGCGACGGCTCAATACACTGCCCCTCAGGATTCGACGAAGAAGAGACTAACTGCGCCTTCCAGTTCGGCGTTCCGGTGCTGTACGTGATGATCGGTGGTGGGGCTCTGGTCGTCCTCAGCCTCCTCATCGCTACGACGGCCTGCTTCAAATGTCGCCAAGTCCGCCGCAAGAGAAAGCGTTCGCCGCGCTACCCCCAGGGGGACCTTTACATGGACGGGAAGGACTCCCTCTGTTGACACAGCGTGGTCGCCCTCGAGACTACCGTCTGACACCACTCCTTCGCCCTCCGCGCGATCCAGAGGTTCGACTGTGATCTCTGGAGGTCGCCCGTTCCGAGGTAGGCGGCGGCATCTCGAGAGGCGGCGATCGGCGAAACTTTGCTCAACACGGGATCAGGTGTTACTCTTCTCTTATTCCCTCTTCCCTCGCTCTCCAGGTCCCTGCCCTGTCTCCTTCGTCTGCGGCCCTATCTAACTCTTTCAACACTTGAACTCTTGATATTATAAGAATATTTACGGACTAGCGATTTGAAATTAAATAAAAATCACTGCCATTAAAAGTCCTTTCCATTCTTCTAAACGTAATTTATGACATTTAGACAACATTAATGCGTTTAAAGATATTCTGAGAAACTCAATTCAAATTAAATGAATACTTATGAAAATTATATGTTGAATATGTATTTAACTGATTATTTAATAAAATTTGTTAAAATAATGTTGATGAGTAGTATACGGATAATTCAATTAATATGTCCTCACATCATAATTTAAATGAATGAATTCGTGATATATTAAGTTAAACGGGTTTTTATGCTTACTAAATGTAAAAAAAAAACTAATATTAATGATGACATGTTATTACATAGATGGAAGCCTCTTTTAAACATTGAACGTTCTACCAATTGTTTAAAACTATTATCAGTAACAGTTATGTTATAATAATTTAAATAAAACACGATGTTCTGACTTGACTAACAATATTGGTCTAATACTGTACCACTTAGGACCTAGTCAACGCTTTTGCTCCAGGAACGAACTTATCCAACCGTATTGTGTTATTCTCTAAAGAAATATAGTTAGAGAAAAATGCATATAATATTAAA
Source organism: Troilus luridus (assembly GCA_964056705.1). Lineage (NCBI taxonomy): Eukaryota > Metazoa > Arthropoda > Insecta > Hemiptera > Pentatomidae > Troilus > Troilus luridus. The sequence continues at coordinate 51,370,062 of OZ057414.1, forward strand.
TATATTATCATTAATAATGCTTGGTGAAACATATAATTATATTATTAATTTCAACCGACTAAATAAAGTTCATACTTTAACATAATTTTAATTACTAATACAAAACAGCAATAAAATCAGGACTTATCGTGTTATTTAATAAATTCCATATACGAGATCAATTATTTGAAGTATCAGTTAGTTGAAAGACAGATTCCGTGTATACATGGTTTATGCAATCGTATCCAGGAGTTAAAACCTTTAGGTTCAACATGCTTCTCAATACATTTCACAGTCACACTAATTTCAGGCGATATCCCTAAAAAGTTTGCTCAACAAAATATTTTCGTTTCATTGCAAAGTCTTATTTCTTTTCAGAATATATTGAGTTCATAAAGAATAGTGAATCTTGTACAGTCAACATATTTTTCCTGTTTAATAAATAATTCAATGAAACATTATTTATTGATTTCATACTACGGTAAAATTATTGTTAACTAATGGTATAACTCTGCAGCCCCGGGGAATAAGTGATTTCATTGTAATGAGGAAAGCTAAATGGTATCTTTCTCTTGGTTGTCCAGAAATTGAGTTAAAATAATCCGTAATTACATTTCAAGCCAGCTCCTGACATAACCAGGTATGCACTACGTGAAAAACAAGATTCCGTTTCCCCAAGTTCAAGAAACTCACTTTGGAAAAAATTCGACCTAACCACTTATTCACCGGGGCTGCAGAACTACTGTTTCTCTCAATGTTGATACACTTTTTTTATCGGCATTAATAATTAATGCACATATGAAAAAATAAATAATAAGAATATAATAAATATAAAATGATAGCAAATCGAACGGTGTTTGATAAAAAAAATGTTTGTTAAAATATTAAACAAATAATCTAAAGAAATTTTCAATGATATATGTCAAGTATTAATAGATTTTATTCACACCTAACATTTCTTATCTTAGAGGTCCAGCGAAATAAAATATCAATATTATACATAAAATATATTCCACATTTTTCTTCGAATTTAATAATTAATGCATACTTGAATAAAATAAACAAAAATTTTATAAGAATATAATAAAAATTATTTATATAAGGTCGAACAACGTGACCTTTAATATAGTATAAAAATAAATTTAGCAAAGAATATAATGAATTTTTATACAATATATGTCAAGTTTTAATACATTATATTTAGCCCTAACATTTCGTAGGGAGCGGAATTGCTCAGTGGGTACGCGCTGAGTTGCAGTGCCGAAGATACTGGGGTCAAATCCAGTTCGCTGGTAGACTTTAACTAATCTGTTAAGCTTTTACTAAGCTGTCAGAGATGCATCTTATGGGATCTAGGACCCTCTTGGGGCACACCCAGCCTTCATAAAGTGGGAACCCAACATAAGGAGGAAATTCTGGCGGTTAAGCGTGATCAAGGACAAATCATCTCCCTGAACAACTGTTGTCTAAGAAAGAGGGCAGTCTCTGCCATGTACTAAACCTTAATGGGTTGTAATAATACAGATTTTTTTCTTTCGAACATTTCTTACCTTAAAGCTCCCTTGACATAAAATATGAATATTATTAATAAAATATATTTCACATAACCGAATCTCGGAAAACCTCTCGACATAGAATTTTCCCGATCGATGAGAAACGACAATGCTTTCCCTCGGCCTGGACTGGGTTTCCATCAATGGCCTTCATTCGTCGAGGAAATGAAACATAAACAGATCTCCCGGCTTTATTCCCAGCCCCGCGTCTTCAAACTTTTGTGCTCACAACCAAAGCCGGATTGGGGAGGCAGCGAAATGTTTTTTCGTGATCTGCAATCATAGATACGTTTTATCAGAACTGAAAAATTTCAGAAATATATTTTTTATCGATAAATAACAGAAAACTAGTTCACTATTCTATTTTAATAAAAATGTTCCTCTATTTCCAAGCTTGAGAAATAGCTCTGAATTCAACTATTAATAAATTACTAACCGTTATTTAAGTTATTCCGTGATAACTATCCTGTATGAAGTCTAATTCTTTTAAAACTGAAATTTTTAAAATATAGACATGCATATATAAGTACATTCACAACATGAGTATTACCTACAACCAAACTACTATCGGTTAAAATAGAATGATTAACAACGAGCTATTAAACAAATTGAAATACATCGCAAAAAATTTTTAACAATTCCCGTAGAAAAATCGTTCGACGATCTGAAATAAATGATTCATTCCACAATACTAAGTCATGAGTTTGAGTTTTAGAGTATTTTCCCAGTACTTTATACTATACACTCTTCCGAAAAGCTTTAGATAATTGTTTAAAATACAATTATCATAAATTAATTATTATCTAATTTACTATTTTAGGCATGTGCAATAATTACATTGATATATTCTTTTAAATGCAGTTTAAATATGAAATAAACTTCTTTACGTATGCTATTGCAACGGTAGTCCCTAATTTTTATAAACGCCTGAAATTGATATACATCTACGGTTTATTTAATTCAAGTTGTTATTAATATTTCATATAATGGGTGAGAATAATTTATCATAGATAAATATGAAAAGATAATATTCATAATTTATATCATAATTGTTATTTATTATATTATTCGAAAGGGAGGTACAGAAGATGTCCTTAGGGATTTATTATAATTAATATTTATGGCATTTATGGGTTTATTATTTATATATGCGATCACCAAAATATACTTGCCACAGGTATCCTCTATCTACGTTTATTAGATAATTATATTACGAACTAATATGCAAGGGTCAAACCGGTACATAATAATGAAAGGCATGGTTGGAAATACCTAATTAAAATTTTAATTATGTAATTACATGGCTTTAATTTAATAACGTTTAATGTGAAAAGCATAAAGTTGCTATAATTTATTTGCTTCTATATTTATGTTCTGTTATTGATGACAAAATTGAATTCTCCGTTTTTGTTTTTTTTCGTTTTAACATTGATAATAAAACAGTAAATGACGGTTTAAAAAATATATATATAAAGTAATTTAAATGATAAATTATTATAGCACTCATACTATAGTTGTTATTTATATAATAAAGACTAGTTATTTCTTCTTGATTTTTTTTTTCATGATCATTTTTTTTTCTCGAAAAACTAATACTTTCTTATTTATTAGTTATAATTTATAGTCATTAACAAATCTGAAAAAGAGTTTTTATTGATAAAGAAAAGGGCTTGGACGAGAAGACAGGTAAGATCCTCCCCATGAACCCAACCCACATCCCAATTCCGCCAAAACCCATTTAAGACTGTTCTTTAGGACAATCCCTTACGAGACGTCGGGCGACCTGTGTAAATTGGACTAGGGTGAAATTAGTTCAATTGTTGTGTATAAAGGTGTTAAAACTATCGAACGTAAAGAAAAAATGTTTTAAAAAAATACAAAAAAAATTATTAACATATAGCTGTTAAAATCTGAAATGTTTCTGGTTCGTACGAGCCGCAGATGAAGCTGCCCGTTTAAGATAGCGGGCATTTTAATACGAGAGTTATATTCATCTCATATCTCTTAACAAAAATATAAAAAAAAAAATAAAAATAAAAAAAAATATTATAGCAGTTAAAAAAAAAAATTGTCAATCTTAATTGAATGAAAAACTCTGTCAGAAGGTTGTTTTTTACGAAATAATTTTAACTTGTAAATAAAAGTGTACCATATGAAAAATTATTTGTTACTAATAGGTTTCCTAAGAATGTTTATTTTATATTATTAGATAACCTAAATATATATATTTTTCTGCAATTATTATTTATTTAACTTGAAAAACTCATGTAATACCTTTCTTTATATGTCAGTGTATATACTATTAGAAATTAGAACAATTAATGTAAAATTATTGTACCATCAGAAAATAAAATTATTTGAAGAAGTTTTTATTATTATCATTATTTCATCATTACATCATAGAAGTATAATTAAAACATTTATCAATCAAATTTTTAACATTTAAGATCTATCAATTATAAATATGAAATTGGAGAGATAAATTACTAGGATAAAACTGGAAAAGTTAAAACTTTTAAGTTTTACCGTTGGAATGAGTATAATTCACAAATCATCATCGCTCATATCACTCACTAATTTTCTTTTCATAATTTATTTCATGAAATATACAACTGTATTAAAATAATACAACAAGTAAATATAATGATTGGTACATATTAGCATGAAAGACAAGTAGAGAAACTACCCAGTGGCAGTACTCAAATAATAAGTTCAACTTAAAAGGTAACGAGGCCATCTTCCTTTCAGACGCCTCGGAGGATTATCAGGAATTGAAGAGGTTGCTAGGCTTGAAACTAGTGGGTTTGAGTGCAAATAAAGTTTGTCATGAAAAGATTGATATCGGATTCGGGCCAAATCAGCAACAAAAGGGACATTAAGGTCATTGTGGTTTACTTTGTTCCTTACAAAGTAAGAGGCACTAAGGATTTTGGATTGTAAGGATTGAATACGAGAGGAATTCGATGGTTTAGTGGAGCCCCAAAGCTCTATTCCATAGGTCCAGATAGGTCTAATGATTGTCCTGTAGATGAGTCTTTTGTAATTGATTGGGAGCTTAGAGCATTTGTCTAGTAAATGTTTTAGTAGCCTGAAACGGCGAGCTGATTCTTGTCGTTTCAGTCTAGTATGAGGATTCCAAGTCATTGGTTTACGACGGAGGGTAAAAGTGATTTGACGGGATTTGTGAGAATTGGTTTTAATCCTCCAGTTTTGTCACCATTTTTCAAGGTCAGTGATATGGGATTGAAGAGTATGGGATGCTATAACTGGATCGGTGTTGACTGATAATATAAATGATCCCTCTTCATATGCGGTAAGGATACTATTAGAAAGGGTTGGGAAGTCAGCTGTATAAACTGTGTAGAGGATTGGGCCGGGGATACTGCCTTGAGGAACACCAGCGGATTGAGAAAAGAGGGATGAATATACATAATTTTTATTTACTTTGAATGACCTGTTAGTGAGATAAGATTGAATAATGAGAAAATATGTAGGAGGTAGGAATTGGCGGAGTTTTTAATGCAATCCCAGGTGCCAGACTCGGTCAAAAGCCTTTTCCACGTCATGAACTACCGCCAAACAATATGATCTATGTTCCAATGCAGAGGAAACAACGTCCACCACACGATGACATTGCTGGATAGTGGAGTGGAATGTTCGGAATCCGATTCTGACATTATTCCAGATCGACGCATTCAACTGGTGATCTGGTATAATTTTGGTTTGCATCCAGAATGGGGTATATTCGTTTCAGGATGAGCTTTTCCAAGATTTTACCCATAGATGGTAAAAGTGAGATAGGACGGTAAGAGGAAGGAGTAGGCTAATCATTGTAGATGAGAAGGCTTGGGAGCGAAACATGAAAAGGTGAACTGGGCTATGAGCTGATGAAAGGTCGTCCAAGGATTTGATATTAGTTTGGGCTGTGAAAATCTGGGAGGTGACAAATATGTCAGGATGTCGGGAAGCTCACTCAATAAAATTAAATTATCTGTAATTTTCGGATCAACACAATCAAATAAAAATAGGTTTTGTAGAAGAAAATGGTCCGGGTAGAGGTCAATAAATTTCTCTTAGATGTGGAGGAATGTTTATTAATTAGCCAACGTTTCGACCTACTTTGCATTTCTCCACAAACATTTCTCCACATCTAAGAGAAATTTATTGACCTATACCCGGTTTATTTTTATCAGACATGGTTGTCGTAGATTCAAATAATAGAAGCTTAGGCCCGAATAAGCTTTAATAGGTAAGCGGAGATATAAGAGGAAATGAGTATAATAGTCGTATTCTAAGGTTTAGCGTTTTTGGTCCATACTTGATGTTTGGGCCCCACTTCAGATCTACGCAGGAGGATTTACGCAAACTTCAAAGCTTTCGGTAAGAAACTTTAAGGACACCAAATCTCCTTGCCACATTACCAACACTATTTTACTATTTTGCCATCAGCCTTCGGTCAAAAACGATTTAACAAGGCATGGCCACAACAAGCATGTCTAATGATGCTCCCAAAAGTTTAAAAAGTCGGTAGATTAGAGATCTCAAACTTTACATAATATCAATGAAGTGTTTACTCTTTATTTTCTGCTAGAAAACTCACGTGCTGCCAAGAGATTCTCATAAAAAAAATAAAGATAAAAAAAATTAAAATCAAGAAACAATATATAGTGAACAAAAATTTGATGGATATTTAAAAAAGACAAAATCAGGAAAGTTACTAAGCATATTACGGATCGTAAATATATACCTAGATTGTTTTAATCACGAGTTCTATATTCTGTCATATATTTTTATTAAACTGATTTCAAATAAATTTAATTTTAACTTTTTAATGAAAATTTTAATCGAGAATAAAAACCTGGACCACTACATCATATCATGAAAGATCTTGGGTTCAGATCAATGTAGGACTGCTCAGATTCGAGGTTGCGCAGGGAGGTGATTTGTCCGGGATCACGTTCAACCGTCAGATTTGCGCCCAATAGCGGGTTCCCACTCATTAGAGGCTGAGTGAGCAGAGGAGGGTCTGTGGATCCCACAGGGTTTATCCGTGGCTAAGAATTGATAAAATCATTTATCCGCCTTAGCCAGATTTGAACCCGGAACCTTCAGCGTAGCAACTCAGCACTCTACACACTGAGGTACTTAAAATAAAATAAAAGGTTAGCGTAATACGATAAATAAGCCTATAAATATATATGCTTATTGATAACGATAAATAAATATTTCTAGAACTTGAGGTTTACTTTGTATTAAAGTATATTCTCATTATCTTCGAAGCCTCGTTAATGAGATAAAGACTGTTCCACTGCAGAATGAAATTATTTTTTATTGTTTGAGATTCATTATTTGCTACTCCTTCTATTGTCTTGCCGATCGATGAGAAACAATAAGAAATTTAATTGCAATTAGATTTTACAATAAGGCGCCCCTTTTCTATCAAGAATGAAACAATGGCCATTGATCTTACCCCAAAATCACTGTAATTTATTAACTGCTTTAAATTGCTTTTCGGTATACTGGAACACCGACCGAGGAAGAAGAATACGAAAGTTTTGTAATCGAGTTTTGAAAAAATAATCTCTAAATATTATGATAATCAATAAGATTCATCAGCAAACGACATACATCATTAATTGAGTTATCATCAATATTATTTTCTATAAAGGTATAAGATCGAATATGGTAGGATTGGAATTCTCTTTTTCTTTAATAATCTGTTAAATCTGAAATGGGGAGTCTTAAAGGTTTCATAAGAGTACTATGATTTTTGTATATGTAAGACTTTTTTCATACAACCATGCACCTTTTTAATCCTGTACATTTAAGAATCCGGATACTATCCAAAGAAAGAATGTTTCAGAAAGAAAAGAACTCTTTACATGACATAAAAGAAATATAACAAGAACCAGATCTTATGTATGACCTTCCTATGAAAGAGCCAGTTGAGGGGGCTAGGACATGTCGACCGGATGACGACGAGTAGGGTACCCAAAAAAGCTGCTGAAGAAGATTAAGGGGACGTCCACGATTAAGAAGGTCCGATAACATGGAGAGAGTATTAAGAGAAATAGGAGTCAGAGGATTGGAGGAGAATCGCTTAGGATAAGGAAGACTTGGGCAGGTTTGTGGGGCCTTAGGCCCATGTTGGGTTACAGCAGGTACTCGTTAATGATCCCCATTATAATTATACCTGGATGGGAAAATTTTAGAACTCCCACTTAAATATCGTCTGATGAACCATAGTTGCATAATATAAGGTGTAATATAATGGACGTTAAATGAATAAACAATGACTAATCGAAACTGGATGAATCTAAACTTGATATGACTCCACTGCTTCATGGACAACGGTTCTGCAAGGAGGTGACTCAAATACTTCCAAATCTTATCAAATACTTCCAGGAAATATTGAAAATCGAGAGGAAGCGAGGTTTGTTGGTCTTGGTTGTGAAAAAGTGCCAACTCAATTTTAGAATGAATTAAAAGAGAACAATAATCCCTTTCAAAACATGTTTAAATAAAATATTTCCACAAACAAGAGGGAAAAAGTATAAACAATCAATTAGTTATAATTAAACATAAAGAGGTATTTTATTTCCAATTATCCTGAAAAAACAACCGGTCTCTAAAAAGTGTATGTTATCGTCCCTTCTGTAAAATAAACAAACCAACTTAATAATCTCAAATAAATGAACAAACATGTTATATTTCAATTTATATGTCATTGATTTTTTTCTTTATTCACTATTAAATACAAATTAATGCCTCGTTAGTCAAGCAATACCGATCTCTTATAAAAAAACAAACATTAAAATTAAATAAATGAATATTATAATTTTAGTTTTAATTTTAACTGGGAATTATAACAAAGAAGAATTTAGTCTTATTCAGCAATTCACAGGTTGATGTGCCCAAGGCATATATAATCAATTTCAGAATACAAATTAGATATTCGTTGAATTGCAGTTTTGGGCAAAAAAAAATATTGAATTTTAGGGTTATAACTAAAAATTATTTTATATATTGTTGTGATAAATTTCTATTTTATTTGAACATTAGATACTTTGATGAAGATAGTGCTGAAACTTCATATTTTTTAAATTACTGCTCATTGTATGCATATTCAGCTTTACAAATATCAAATTATGTTTCTGGGTTTTCTCTCTATTGTTTTTGCTTATTATATTCAATAAGATAAATTAATCTATAAATAAATTCAAAATTCTACAACTGTTCAATATGTATTACGAAATAATTTATGTACGTTTTGACCGTGTAGGAAAAGAGTTCACTATAGAGATATTTTATTTAACATTCAAATGCTATACAAATGGCTTATTCTTTCGAAAATGAACAGAAGTCGACTACATAATTTTTTACAACTACATAAGAGTGCAGATTAAATGATCAACCGAATTTGAACCCGAAACTTTCGGCACGGCAACTCGCCGTTCTACCATTGGATCACCACTCTCTCTCTCTCTGTATCATAATACAATATAAAATATTTTCAAAATGGGGAAAAACCGAAATGTATACCGAGAAATATAGTGTGAATATAGAATGTGAGATTAAATATAGCCACTTAACAAAGAAGTAGATTTCATTACCACTCCTTTTGAAGAAAACATACTGTTACACAATTATGTTCAAATTTCAAATTTAGAGTTTCGATAAAAGTCTCTATATTGGCAAATATATAAAAAATAATCTATATAATTATATAATTATATTGTCTATATGGATTTATTTAAACTAATTTGAAACAACCAAGTTCCAAATTGAAAAAATAGCATAAATAAAACATTTTCGAAATAATAAAAACACTAAGTACTCCATAACGTTCCCTCTCTCCTCCTTAAAGACTTCAAGTTCAAAGTGTACCATCACCGCGAAATTCGGGGAAGGTGTGTTTACCTGTAAATAGTAGAAGCTGGATAAGCAGCCGATAGATCCATTAAGAGACTTATGACGGCTAATGGAATGCAAATCAGCGCCCTCATTCGCTCCTCTCTATGCTGCCATGGAAATGAGTTGGCCAATGCTGTGGGGGTGGTTTTACCCCTTTGCATATATACATATACTCCCCGTGTAGATAAATGAATCTTATCTTATCACCTATGACTTTATACCTGTATACAATTCAGAATTATATCTTTCCTTAACATCATAAAGAAAAAACTGCATCAAAATTATATGGTTTATAAATATTTTAGGTATCAATTCCGCAGATTGTCGCTTCGAGTTAAGAATAAATATTTTCTTATTGGCTGGAAATACATGAAAGAACTGACTTGCACATACGGTTTAGATTACACCATCGTCCATACGGCACTACACACACTTCCCATAAATTACAATATTTATTCCTTACTAAAACTCACGATTATTTTTATTTTCACGAATATTGTAAAAGAAATGAGTGAACAATTAAATTTGTTGTGATTCAACTCGAAGCGACAACCTACGGAACTAATACCATATTTCTGATTAAGTTTAGATGTTTGTTTGTTCATTTAACGTCACTTTTTGCTGCTATGGCTGATCGGACGATGCTACAGTGGGAGCTCTAAATTTTGCCTATCCATGTTTAATTATAATAAGGATTTTTAACGAGTACCTGACATCGTACAGGTTCGGGACCCCCATTTAACGTGCCTTCCGAAGGACGGTGCAGCTAAGGATTTTTTACCCCCTTTAAAAAATCCTAGGGCCACCTGCCGGGCTACGAACCCGCGATCTTGGGCTTAGTAGTTTGTTATGCTAACCGCTAGACCATAGGTAGCCCAGTTTAGATGTATATGCGTCTCATTGCTGTGAAAATCTTACTAGTTACCAATGCAACCCATGAAGAGTCCTGGGCTCAGTGCATACTTGAGACTGTTGAGTTAGAGGTCCCGGGTTCAAATTCGGGTGTAGCGGATAAATTATTTGATTTGTTATCAGCCAGGGATGTGTGGGATCCTCTGGGATCTACAGACCTTCATGGGGCTCACCCAGCCTCTAAGAAGTGCGTGCTCTTAATTGGAGGAAAAACAGTAGAGCCTGAATTTACTGAACCCAAGTTACACGTGGTTGTAATGATAGATTTCAATCCTCTATAAAAAATTGAGCCTATCAAGCATTTTATTTTACTGCCTATTGTAACTCTTGCTTTAATCGAAAGGCAAAACTTTAAAATGGGAATCAATAAAAGTTAATTTATTACGCTTGATATCGTGGTAAAAAGTATTTTCATCAGGAATCATACTTATACTTCCTTAGCATTTAAAAAAAAAACAATAATAAAAAAAATTCAAAACTGATAACTTTGCTGTAAATGAAATGGCAATATGTTTCCCCTACCGCCATTAAAATGTTTTATGAAAACATTATTTTTTGAACCCAATTACTTAATATGATCACATCCTCGAACCGAATGCTAAGTATCGAATGTGAAATAAAAAACACATTTTGGGTTTTCGATCTCAAATGATCTCCTATAGGATTGACAATTGACATAAAATCCATATAGAGTCACATATAAGGCACAAAACCACATATAATGACAATGGTAAAATACGTTGGACGATAGGCACTAATTTTGAATGAGCCTTGAAATAGTTCTCACTGTCCTGAAAAGTGGTATTTTTTATTGTCGATACTTTGCAATTTTACATAAGATTTCTCGCAGTTCCCGAATTAATTACTTCCATTTTTGTTCTTAAAACGTCCTGAAACTGTTGAGGAATTATTTTTCATCTTCAAACCATTAATTTTATTTTTTCATTTATCTTTGTTCCAATCGTGATCTTTACTTAACCAATCCTTATCCAAGATATACTGTATCTTATTGTGATTAAATGGTTTATACAATGAGCGCGGGATTAGAAAAGAAAAACCAGTTACTACTGGAACAAATAGATTATGCATATTATTTATAGATATTACTAATATGTGACAAAATCATCATCACCATCATCAAGTCCATCCTCTCTACCGCTCAGGCAGTGTGATGTTTCCTTCTACTACAGACCAGCAGTACGGTGCTCTACCAATGATCTAATATTCCATTCCAGGTTTATCTTCGCGATGCTTTCCGTCAACCTAAGCCTGTTGCTTTCCATCCTAAGAACAAGAAAAGTTTATTTATGTGACAAAATAAAATGTATATATATGAAAATGGGGAGTGACTTTTCTTCTTACATAAAAAATCACTCACTACAATAAAAAGATAGCCCTGTTAGAAATGAGTCAAAATAATATACTATTTAATATGGTATTTTCCAGCTACAAGAAATATGAAAAAAACATATTTTAAACAATTGCTTAGATTTTTTTTTCTAAACCTCCTTTATTTTATTAAATTACAATTACAACATATAGAATAATATAATATGTACACGCAAAATATACAGCCTTCTATTTCCCGTAGGTATGTCAAGAAATTACATTATCTGAGTCCGCTGAAGGCGGTTTCTGCATATCTATACAATTCAAAACGTGGAGAGACCGCTTACGGCGATTGTATAGAAACCGGAGGTTTAGATTTATTATAGACTAGATCCTTCACAAACATCTCCCTTCCACGAGATGGTAGTCGATGACATGATTGCTGCTAAACCTTGCTCTATACACGGTCAATATAGCCAGACCAAATAGCCGATCCGGATCCTACCAACTTCCCATCACCGGCAGAGCTCAGGTGGTTTTGATCAGGTGGAAACTAGTCCCTTAGACCAATATTAAAGTTTAAACTCTCAAAACCCAAACATCTGCTAATTGAGTCCGTGTTTTACTTCCGATCCGTTCCCCCAACTCCATACAGCCTGGATCGTTCGATCTCCATCAGCCTCATTTACATTTCCTAAATGAGCTCGTCTTTATTTATTAACTGATCAGCTTCAAAAGACTTCATGTTATCCTAAAACGTATCAAGGCTTCTCAGAAATATCGACTAACTTCATCAGAAGCAAATACCTGCTTAACTCAACAGAACAAAAATGTGCATTATACACACACACACAGATATGAGAAAGAAAATGTCATAGTATATTATATCGTCATAAACTTTCCCTCTTCTACCGCTGAGAAATTTATTTTTATTTATTAGTTATTATTTATTTAAGTTATGTAATACGAAAGTAGTGGTGAAATATGTCCATGAGGATCATATTGACACAAAAAGTTTTTAAAAATGTATTTAATGGCTGACCAACAAGAGTGAACACTGCAGGACATTAATAAGCATCACCCACATAGGGTTTGAATCTCCAGAAGTAGTTAAAACCCGAAAAAAATCGCTATTATACTAAACCCCGGGAAGTCCTTTGTTTGACAGTTCGGAATTCTAAGACAGATAAAGTGTATTTTGAGCCAAAAGTGAAGTTTCACTTCGTTTGACGAAATGCAATATTAAAAAAGAAACAAGGATTAAAAAGGTAATTTTCGACGTAGTTCAATGAGTTCAAAACTGTCTCTATTATCAGACAACATGGCCATAAGACCTTAAATGCTTGCTCATTTGTAAATATTATAGTTGCCCTGAGAAATCATTTTATTTTCTTCAATATTCACACTTTACTGTTCTAATGGTCTCCTTTAAAATTTCTAAAATTGGACTTGAAGGGGCTTGACATAGCAGGCCGGAAATAATCTTTTATTTAGACTGTATAATTTATTATGGGGAGCTGAGTGGCTCAGTGGTAGAGCGCTAAGTTTCCATGCTGATGGTCCTGGGTTCAAATCTCGCTGGTTGTCAGACTTATATTTGATCGGTTAGTGGGCATAGATGGATGTTACGGGATCTAGGAACCTACTGGGGCTCACGCAGCCTCTGTAAATTTCAAAACAAAAAAGTAAATCAATAACACGTTTTGGCTTCCTTCAAACCAGTTAACTTTTCATGTATAAAATTCTATTTAACTACTTTTTCACCTGGGTTGTAGATATAATCCAATATTTCTTCATTACCTACTTTCGGGACATTGTAACTAGCCACTGCTATAAATGAACTATTCATCTTAATGTTGATACATTTTTTCAACGAATTGTATAATAATGAAATGCAATAATCAATGCATACTTGAAAAATAATTAATAATAATTCCATAAGAATATAACAAAAATAATTTATATAAGGCCAAAGAATGTTTTTAAACAATTAAACAAATAATGTGATAAAGTTTTAAGAGATTTTATTTACCCCTTAAAATTTCTAAGGGAACGGTTCAAATCCCGCTCGGTAGACTTTTATTTAATCTTTTAGCAGCCACCCTTTGGGCTCACCCAGCCTCTATAAAGTGTGTACCCAGAAAGGGGTAAGATCTGGTGGTTAAGCGTGATCTTGGACACATAACCGTTGTCAGGTAACAGCACAGTCTCTACCATGTACTGAACCCGAGAACCTCCGTGGGTTGTAGTGGTGCATGCTTTTTTTTATTATAATTTATTGTGATGAATGTACGTATGTATTTAATGCTCTACTAAACCAATTTCCTAGCCACAGAACGAAATAACCTCAGTTTTCCAAGAGTGATTCAAAAAACAAAAAGTGGCGGCTTAGAGAATATGCCCGGTAAGACTTCGTCGTGAGCGTCCAAATTCAATAAGTGGCAGGGGATCAGAATTCTGCCAACTTTGTCCGATCAAACCCCCGCAGGATTATACGGATCATTTAGGCCCTGAGTAAAATGAACAAGTTATTTCGCCTTGGTGGCTATCTGCTCCACAGGGGGAGATGGTGGGGTAAGCACTTTTCTCTCCCAAGTTTAGCCTGACCGCTGTTTATCCCCGAACATTGTTGATAACAAACAACAAGTCGTCCAGATATTTTTCTACGAGAGTCTCTCAGGAGTTTTCGCTCTAATTCTTTTTTCTTCCTGGTCTAGTCCATGATATCAGGAGAGTTTCCAATCCTATCTATTAGCTGAAGTAATATACTATATATAGAATTGTTTTCTGGTTTAAAAACTATAAAGATCATTTTGAACATAAATTTCGAACAGTTGCTAGATAAATAACTATCATTTTTTTCTGCTAAACCGTTGTTTTACAATTTAGTATGTATAGCATATCTTATTTTAGTTGTAAATTTTCTCTGTCTTACTTCTTGCAATGTGGAAGGCTCAGCTTGCGAAGGCTGAACCGTGTCTCCCTTTCCTGACCGCGGCTACATGCTAGTAGCACGTCATCCCTCTTTACCAATGTGGGCTTAGATTCAGCTTACGTGGAGATAGGGAAAACATAAACACACATACGCACAAACACACACACACACATACATAATGTGTTTACATTTCACACAGTAACTTTTCTCAAATGTGGCCTAGACTATGTAAAATGTTATATATATATATATATATTATATATATATATATATATATATATATATATATATATATATATATATATATATATATATATATGTAACATTTTACATAGTCTACATATATATATATATATGTATGTATATATAGATTTAAAAAAAATTAAACTTTCGGAAAATTAAAAATTAGAAATTAATTAAATACTGAATACTTCATTAAATCTCTGAATGACCTAAAGGGTTACTCCGTAATACGTTTATATTTTCATTAATGTACGCTTCGGCTATCTACAAAATTAAATATGGATCAGTTGGCAGATTCAATATAAATAATATAAAATTTCCTACATTGCCACTTATTTTGCTTCATTTGTAATTTAAATGCTTGGGAAATACTGCTATTGGGTAGTTTCTCTACTTGCATGTCGTTATTTATCATTCATTATTTTTACTGGATGTATTCTATCCTTTATTAGAATCATCCAGTCAACTATTTTCCTCTCTGATATAAAGTTTTAAATTTCAATAAATTTTTTTTTTAAATGCATGGAAATAATAGCATTTTTTCCGTTTCGTCGGTAATGATTTCAGGGAGTGGAGAATGGCGTCTAAAACTAGAAAAAACTATTTTTGAGGAAGCCAGTACACACACAAGGGATGCAGCGCCTGGTAGATTTATAGATAAAATGATGATTTCAGATTAATATTAATACCGTATTTCTGGTTCGCATTTAAATAAATTATGATTTAATGACGAACGCAATGATTAAACATAATGCAGTTTATTTTTATCAATTACAGCACTGCAACGGAGATGCAGACGACCCGTGTTCGAATTCCGGCCAGGGAAAATCTATTATCTTCAAAACTAACATAATTAAAATTGATACTTTGATCTGTTCTTGTTTTTCCCACGAAGTAATTTGTTTTTGATTGGCAGTTCCAGGGTTTACGTACTTTCGAAATTTAAGTAGTGAGCCTATTTGAATTTTAGGATTCTCTTAATTTATAAAGTTATACAAAAACTTGTTTTCTTAAAGCCTTTGGAATTTAAATTAGAAAAATATAAATTTAAGAAAATATATACATATTGTCAAAGTTCATTTAAAAATTTTCTGATTATTTAAAAAAAAATGTTTTTTTAATTTAAAACTATTATAATAACACAACAATTAAATACCATATAAGATATATGAGCTGTTATTTTTGAAAGTGGTATAAGTACATTTGGATATTAAAAAATAGTTTATTCTTTTAAATGATTTTATTTCTTAATAAAATTTAAAAGGTTTATTGGGTTTAAAACATCACTCTATCCTAAGTGCTAAGTAATAAAAACATTTTCCCCTTTGCCCATATTTTTAACGTAATTCAAATGGAAACCTTTAGATATCACATATATGAAAAATTCGATTTATACCGCTTTTAAAAATGACTGCTAATAAAATGATTGGATGACATGCACTTAAGGCAAATAGAGAAACTACCCAACAAGCAGTAGTCCAATAAAAAATTCAACATAGAAAGTGACTTCTTCAAAGTTTATATATTCAAGAATATACTTTAAGTGTAATTATTTTGATTTTTTTTAAATTATGACAAAAAATAATTTACGAATATCACAGAATAAAACATCTTGTAACAAAGCCTGTCATTACAGACAAACAATGTTATTTCATCATTTTATCCTGCTTTGTAAATATGAAGGGAAACAGAGAATTTCATATTAGACTGAACTTTCCTTGTTCGCTTCATATAAATATTTGTTAACGTATTGTAATATAAAAGGTATTTTAAATGGCATATTCCATCACTAAAAGCTCAACCAGAATTTAAAAAAAAACATAAACCATTTGTAAGCTGGATTTAGTAACTTTTCTCAAATGTGGCCTAGACTATGTAAAATGTTATATATATATATGAGGAAAAGAGAGAGCGTGTCTCGAAGATTTAAAAAAAAAAATATGGGTTATAAAGCTTTTTATTTATTATTTATTTATATATTACTGTCATATTCCTAATACAGTCAGCACTGGGAGTATCCATGGCAACCAGCCCTGGCCAGAAGATTCCAGCAGTTGTTAGGGTCATACTCAAAACTTATAACCTTATTTAATGTTTATCTTCAAGTGTAACTGTTATTAATTTAATATAATGTTCAAACATATAAAGTGCTTTTTTATTTCATAATAATTGCCTAACAAAAAAGTTGTGTAGAATTGAAAAACGCGACCGTGCACATAAATGCATTATTATACATAATTTTGCTTTAATATTTATGTCTTTAAAATGTATTATTTCGGCTCACTGGGGTATTAAGCTCGCTCGTGCGAGACCTTTGGAACATGTTAGTAACTATTGTGGACCCTGGCATAATTAAAAGGTATATCTAGTTAATTGGTGCTTTTGTCTCTAGCTAGGGACAAATATATCAGGCCCCAATCCAATTATAAGTTTCTGGATTGGATACAAAGAGCAACGTAGATTAGCCACCTACGTAAACCCTTTCAATTGTCCCATAATAGTCCATTAATTGTGTTGTCGCAATACATGTTTGACTTATTTGGAGGATCCACAGGGCCAAGTAATTGCTAAAACAGTCTCTACTATGGAGCTAATCAAATCAGACAACTAAAGGAACACCGATATCGCTTGTTTTACCCTTCTTGTCGGTGAAGTTCATAGGGGAGGAGGATATAAATAATACGTTTATATTAGTTGGTATTGGTTGATATTAATAGGAGTTATTTTGTTAGTCCTAATATTTTAGATTCAAGAAAAGATTTTTTTTTTTAGTTTCACCTAACTTTTGTTTACTCTGATCAATCATTAGTTCTTGTTCCGCGACTTTCTCACCGCCCAGTACATTTTCATCCCCTCTGATCTACCCTTTCCCCATCGAAGATTTTGATCGTCACCTTTGTTCTCCCCCAATCCTCATCATTTTGTCTCGGATGATCCTCTTGGCAGTTCCGTCGCTAAGCATATCCTCCGCAGCCCTGAGTTCCCTCATTGAAGTAGCTCGATTTAGGTTTTTTATTAATTATAAGGAATTCAAATAATCTTTTCGTAACCATACAAGTATTCATTAGAAGTCTATGTTTATAAAAGTTAACCATGGTCTCATTTCATGTGTTGACTTATTTGCCGATAGATAAATTAGGGCATAATATTTTTATTGAAAGATTATTATAAAATTTTATAGGATTAAATTAGTTACTTGCCGGCTTAGCCCATATTGTCTTGTATATATGTCATATCTTTAGTTTTTGTAAAACTTACAGTTTTGATAATAAAAAAAAAGATAGAGTAATTTTGGACGTCTGTTCAGTCGCCTATCTATGCTAAATCTACAAACAAAATCTCTGTAATCTTGCAAGAAACTATTACTTCATCATGATAGAGGGGTACGCGGGTCAGGATCGCGGTTGACCGGCAGATTTTTGCCTCTACCGACTGCAGATTTAGTTACCTATGTAAACCTCGGTATAGTACCCAAAACAAAGGCGTATTTTACTCCAGGATAGAAATTCCAACCAAATTGGAATAGTTATGTTACGTAGAAACTTTAAGTCTATAATTCTGAAGGTCACCTGTGGTGTAGTGGTTTGCATAACAACCTTCCATGCCTAAGATTGCTGGATCGCAGCTCGACAAGTGACCTTAGGCTATTAAAGGGATTAATAATCCTGGGCAATACCTTCCTTCGGTTAGGACGCAAAATCGCAGATCGAGCCTGGTTAAAAGTTACTCGTTAAAGATCCTTACCTTAATTATAAATGGCTCCACCAAACCATCAAATTCCTCTCGTATTCAATCCTTGCAATCCAAAATCCTTCGCAAAATCCTAAACGCTCCTTATTTTGTCACAAATAAAACCATCCATAATGACCTGAACGTTCCATATGTTACCGATTTAGCCCATTCCAGATACCTATCATTCCATAATAAACTCCAGGCCCATCCAAACCCACTAGTTTCCATCCTTGGTTCCAATTCCATCCCGGACAATCCTCCTAGGCGTCTGAAGAGAAGATGGCCTCGAGACCTTCTATAATAGAAATGTAATTAGAGTGCTGCCAATGGGTAGTGCCTCTACACGTCCTTTCATGCATTTGTTTATTCATACAGCCTTTGTACTAGATGTATAATATTACAGTTGTACAATTCAATAAAATCAAACTAGAACTAGAATTATAAATGTATACACAAAATTTTAGGACCTTCAGTATCCTCCGAATAGCCATAGCCGCGTAAAGTGAGTTTAATAAAAAAAAAAAACAATCAATTATTCTGTAATACTTTTTTAAGAATTCTTGGTATCAGTTCTGCAGGTTATCGCTTTGAGTTAAATCATAACAAGTATAAATTTTTCAATAATATAAAAAATATATATATATACATAGATAAAAGAACCGACTTAAATAATGTTTATGTTATATCATCATTTACACTACATTATACGATTGTTGAAAAATTTATTTCTTAATGAAATATCAAAAATATACAGACTTTTTTTCTCATACTAAAACTTACGATTATTTTTATTTCCGATTATTTTATTAGAATGTAAACTTGTTGTGACTCAACTCGAAGCCACACCTTTTTATTTCTTTATACTATAATTTTTTTTATAGTTTTCGTAAACAAAGGTTAAAATTGAGTTTTCAAAATGGTTTCATTCTGGTAAATATTGAACCGAGGTAGAACTGTTTGCATCATTAGCGCTCCCAATCTAAAGAAATTGCTTAGTGCAACCTTGTTTACCAGACCTCGGGTTTTATCCCTTAATAAAATTTTATTTCATATATAAAAATCTGTGTCGAGGCCACAGCTACATGCACGAGGATTCCCTCGCCTTAACATCCATAACAACCATTGAATAGATTGTTCCGGAGAGAATTGTCCATTCCGGTACTAAAGCTAACAGCAAAGAGAAAACGGAAGAAGGGATAAATGTCGGACAGTGCGGAGGGGTAGTTGTGCAAAAATATCTTTCCCCTACCAGCTCATTGCTATTCAGCCAGCCGCCTCGTTCCGAATCACCCACCAGAAGTCGTCTCCCGCCCTCCACAGCGCCATCCGTTCAAATCCAAAGATTACAACGTCTCATCAATATTCAATCCCTTTATATCCTACGTAAAATATATTTACTTAAATAAATCTTACAATAATTTAGTTTATATAACAATGAAAATGAGCAAATTTACATTACAACAAGTAAATGGCAGGAATGATACATAATGACTTGGATAAAGTCAAGTAGAGAAACAACATAGTGGTAGTATTAATATAACACATTCAACTTAAAAGGTCACGAGGCCATCTTTTCAGAAGACTCGGAGGATTATCTGGAATTGAAAATGTTGCTAGGTTCGCGTCTCTGTCCCGAAATCTAAAAATCAGAATTTGTGAAACCATCATCCTTCCAACTCTTCTTCACGGAGGTGAAACTTGGCCGCTAACGCTGAAGGATGAACAACGTGTTCTGGTAATTGAAAATAAGTAGTTACATAGAGTAGTCGATCCAAAAAACGATGAGGCCACTGGGATATAAAGGATACAGGCGATTACATAACGCGGAATTGCGAAGCATGCATCTAGTGAATAATATTTAAGTGTTTGCATCGCGAAGATTAGCATGGTCTTGTAAAGTTGTTGAACTTAGTAATGAACGAATTCCTAAGTTGTAATAAGACCTGTGCCGATTGGGAAGCTTCTGAGGGGTAGACAGAGGCACAGGTGGGAGGATTGTGCCAAGAGTGATCTGGCGGATTTGGGTTTGGGTGTGGTCCGTGGACGGAGGTT
This sequence comes from Troilus luridus, assembly GCA_964056705.1. Lineage (NCBI taxonomy): Eukaryota > Metazoa > Arthropoda > Insecta > Hemiptera > Pentatomidae > Troilus > Troilus luridus. The sequence continues at coordinate 51,390,711 of OZ057414.1, forward strand.
TGTAACCAGAGAATGTAGGTATCAGCCTTCGGGTTCGCTAAGCCTTATTATTATTAAAATGAAAAGATTGATATCGGATTCGGACCAAATCAGTAACAAATGGGACATTTAGGATTTTACGAAGGTTTTTGGATTGTAAGGATTAAATACGAGAGGAATTCGATGGCTTAGTGGAGCCCCAAAGCTCTATTCCGTAGGTCCAGATAGGTCTAGTGATTGTAATTTATATGAGTCTTCTGAAATTAATTGGGAGCGTAGAGCGTTGATCTAAAACGAGAAATTATATAATTATTAGAATGAAATTGGCTTAAACCGACAAAAAGAAGCGTTAAGCGTCTAAAATAATGGAAAATAACCAACCAGTCAATGTTTCGCCAATTCGGGGGACAAAAAAATGTACATATAAAAAAAAAATAAGCCGTCGTGGGACGCCTTGTAGATGTGAAACATAGAAGTTGGATGTCATTGGGAAATAATTAATTATTTAAGTGTAAGAAAAGGATGTAATGGAAGGGAATACAGATTTTTTTAAGATCTATATGATAAAAACAATATTATTTTCGTTAAAAATATACATAGAAGACCATTATACTCGTAATCCATATAAAATATTACAATTCAGTATCATCAGTTATTTCTGTAATATTAACGCTCGATGACGTTTCTGATGGTATCAAAGTTACGATAGGCAGGTGGTAACTAAAATAAGCAACGAAAGTGTTACTTTATGGAGGTGTCTTGTAAATACAGCATCTATTGTTGTGCCATATCTTGTTGTAGATTTCCTTGGATTAATATTAATATACAACTGAAAATCCTTTTGAAGAAACGTAATCAATGGTGCTGACTCATCTTTCGCGAAATTTACATTAAAGTCTCCAGCTAAAATCATGGGTAATTCATCTAAATTTTCGTTTAAAATTCTTGAACTACTTATACTGTACGGAAGTAAACTACGGTGTAAAAATGAGATGATATGTTTGATTAGGTGAAATATATACAACAACCGTGAGTATCTGTCTCCCATCATCTAATGTAATTTGAGAAGCACATTTAATGAGGCATTTAAGCCTTTAAAGCGTAATTTTATAAGGATAATAATTTTATTAATATTAAATAAATGTTTAATATTATAATTTTAAATAACTTAAATAGGAGCACTTAATGTTCAATTAAATAATAAATTTATGGAGAAGCATAGACACGGGACTGCTCGAAGTTTTCGTATCACGGCATCACGACATCAACAGTTGCTCTCACTCGCCAAACGCGCCATTAGATGTTTCACATCAACAAGTGACTTGATTTCATTGGACGAGAGAGATTGCTGCCCCTAATTGAAGAGTGCTAGGATGATGTGAGTTGCACTACATTTAATCTTCACTGATGTATTTTTTTTTTGCATGTCCCGCATTGGTGACTAGCTAGTAGGTTCTAAGTAGTTGAAAGAGTTAATTTTTTTTTTTTTGCACTTCTCCAAATGCATTCTTATTATTAATTTATATATTTTCATCATGGGATATTTTCTTTTTTGTCAGACGAATATAGTATGGAGTGGATGGATAGATGAATTAAATTGTGAAATACTTGTTTCGTGTCCAAAATTGAGTGTTGTATCTAGAAATAAATCTATGATCTGAGATCGATCCCTTTACATGTATGAGCAGTAGTGGACAGAGTACTGACACCTACTCTCACTGTTTCTATCTCTCAGACTGACCATAACACTGTAGTCTTCTGAACCACTCCTGTATGAAAAATCTATTTTAACCAAATTTATGGTAGTATAGGGTGAAAACTTGGTAAATTCATTTCATTTAAAAACTTTTTTTATGATTCTTAAATTATAGTTATATCTGATTTAGGCCTACTTTAACTATCATCCGTTCAAATAAATGTTAATATACTTTTAAATGGTTTAGTAGACAATTTCATCTGATAGTAAACAATTTCCTTTGATATTTTAATGACTTACAATACTGAAGCTGTTCTAATAATCTCTATCAAAAAGTTAGAAGGTTGTTTAAAATGTTTGCAGAAAGAAGGAGGGTATCCCGACGTAATTTTTTTTATGGCTTACCTTGCCCCACCCTGATAATCCGATGGATTAGGCTCCTATAAAATTTAATTATTATCTTGCGAAACCATTCCAAAAGCCTTTACCTGAAGAAAATATTACAACTCATCTAATAAAATTAAGAGGAGGAAAAATAAAGTTTTTATCCTGCGAAATCTTCATGGATTATAAAGGTTAATTTAAATTAAAATGTTGCCTCAGTAAATTGAGAAAAACATGCTTATCCCGAGGGCGAATCTCTTTTGATATTTCAAAGCTTCCTTTTAAATTAAAATATAGTTTATATTAAATCAGTAAAACTTTATCAACTGAAATAACCATTCTTGGCATGAGGGAATATATAAGTGCACTTTTAATTTATATTTATTTATTCAGTATTAATAACCTTACAAGAACTTGCACAGCGATTCACAGCTTAAAAAAAATGTTTCTTTGAAGTTTATAAGGACGTTATTTTTAGGCTCGCAATATGTGGATAAGGATAACGTTTCTATGTGGGGTCTAAGTAGTCTAGTGGTTAGTACAACAACCTATTATGCCCAAGATGGTGGTTTCATAGATCGGCATGTAGCTATAAGAGTTTTTAAAGGGAGTAAAAAATTCTTGGTTATGCCATCCTTCGAAATTGACGTAAAATGGGGATCCCAGACCTTTATAGGTACTCGTTAACGATTTCTTAATTAAACCAGGATAGGAAAAGTGTAGTACTCCACTATAGGTCACTCGTCCGATTAATCATAATAGCATTAAATGACGTTGATTGAAACAAACTTTATCCGCGTTATATGAGCTGTTGATTTTGAAAGTGATGCAACTAAATTTTGAAAAAAAAATTAAAGCTGAATTAACATGATTTTGTATTTTAATCAATTAATCTTATTTTAACAAATTTATATTAATTAAATATCGTTATACAGTTATTGTTAGAAATTTATTTGGTTAACAATATTTCAAATGTGGCGATTTTGAAAGCAAATATCTAGCAATCACATAAAATGGAGTTGTCTCCGTTTCAAAATCAACTGCTAATATATAATATATGATAATCATTTGTTCCAGTGCTACCTGCTTTTCGAGATAACCAAAGTAGTAAGTATGTGGATTCACTCTGTCCCAAGCCAAAAAAAACAAACACAAACTTGTATGTATAGAAGAGTTTATAGAAGCTTAGTGAACTCCCCCGCCAACGTGCTAATGTTTCGGGTATTAAATCCTTTATCAGTTCCTTGAAAGATATTTATTTTATAAATATTAAATAATGGATAAAAAGCGTAAACATAAAAATAAAATAATTTATACTATTACACAAAAAGTGGGTACCCAATGGTAGTATTGTTGTGTGACGAATTGGATCTGAACCCAGACATGTTAAGACGAACCAAGCAAAACTAATCCCTTTATACGTCTGATTTCCCTGTGCTTACCTAAGGTGTGAACGCACCTATAGGCAATATATACGATTATAAATACAAAATAATTAAATAAATTCATTTTTCCTACAACCATTGAGTAATGCTATCCATTACTCAACTAAAACTGGTGTGTGGAAAATCCCACTTTCCCCCACTAGTGAGGGACCACCACTTTCCCTCATTAGTGAGGAAAAGTAACAGCCACCTAGATAGAATTTGACAATCAGCACTCTGTTATTTTAAATGTTAAATGGCGGTATTATAATATTATTCATAAATGTTATAATAAATAATTTTAGAACTATTTTATATTTAAATCAAGATAGATTTTATTTATTTTGAAGCGATTTTATAGAAATATTTAATATAACCTTAAATGTATTAGAACCTTCACACATCATAAATTTGGAGATCTAGCATTAGCATTGCCCACTAGCGCTAGTGTAGTTTTAACAAATCTAAAGTTTCATCTTTAATTTCTTAATTTTTAAATGGTTGTAGGAAAAATGAAAAATTTAACACGTGAGAAAAGTGCTAATAAAGTGGCACTTTCCTCACTTGTCAAATAAATAACTATTATTTTTTATCTTCATGTATCAGTCTTCATCTGGGAACAGTCAGTAATAGTCAAGTCTTGGTTGGACTAATAATACGTGAGGCGTAAGGAATGATAAGCACTCCTTGGCCTTAATCGAAATTAACCTTTTTTAGATAAGTTTGTCTCTCGTCATGCACCTTTTGACAGTTCTTCTCGCAGTATTAGGCATGTCAGCTGTAGACATATCTCTCATCAGGATATTTAAACATTGTTTTAAGAAGAAAACAAAAGACACAAGGACTCATAGAAAAAGAAGAATTAATTGTATTGTTTGCTAAAAACTATCTGCATTATAATACAAAAAAATATAGGATCACGACTATGTAGATACGATGTACCTTATAAGAGATTTATGAAAATTTGACATCCCTAGTAAGACACAATTATTTTCCTAATAATAATTGAATTAAAAAAGCAGTGCTGGATGCAACCAATCTATTTATTTAATTTTTACGCCCTGAGTGCAGAAACGTATTTTAATAATTTTAACAATGGTTGTACGAGCCTTAACAAAAACGACCTTGAAACAAATGTAGTTCTAGTAAAACAAGCTGATGAAGATTATCTAAACAAAGAATATACCTATCATAGGTATGCATACTGTTTCTCTAAAATATTTTCTAATGGTGTGTCTTTACTGTATATTCTAATTTAAAAACTACACTTAACGGAATTATTATAATATTTAGTACATACTATAAGGAACTTGTAAACCATCAGTTCACTAGCTGAATCGTTCTCATCATGTTACGTTAAACATAATATGAAATATTAATTACTACCAAAATAAATGATTACCTCATTTCTTCGTTTAAAATAATAATTCCGTTATTTCATCAGATGTGTTGACCAAGTGTTCTCCGAAATGAAAGGTTAATATAGCGTGAAATACAATTTGCTAATGAAATACATTTTTACCTAATTTATTCGTTTAAACTAGATATTCCCACTATGCCCTCAAAGTAGAGGGAAAACAAAACGGCTTAGAATATGCTCTAATTTAAAAACTACTTAATATAATTATTATTAAGTGTTAGTACATACACTTGTAAACTTGTAAACCACTCGTTCAGTTGCTCATGTGTTCTCTTTAAGAAAAGTTTAATAGAACCAGAAATACCTATTAATTACGACTTATGTACATATATGGTTACATAATATGCTCATTTAAAATTTTTAAAAAACCGTTATTTCTACAGATACTATATTTTAAGACCTCTAAAATAAAAGTTTAATATACAATTTATTAATGAAATATATTTTTAGATCATTTTACGTTGGAAAATATTTTCCGTGATTTCTCAGATGGTGAAATAAATGATTCAAATGTAGATGTATATATTTGAATATTGAACCAATAACTAAACCATTTACTACCATGTACATCAGTTCAGAGCTGGGCCAACACGGAGATAGAGGTACTGCGGACGAACCTGCGGATGGCCCTGTACAGTTCAATGTTCAAAGTAGAGGAAAAATAGAATATAATACATTTATAAAGGAAGAAAATGATGGACTACTAGTTCATTTGATCAAATGTTCTTATTAAGAAATGGTTATTATAACGTGAAATAGTAACTATTTCCAAAATAAATTATTAATCAATTTATTCTTTAAAATAAAAAAATGGGTTATTTCCTCACATAGTGTACTCATTAGTAAAAGTTTAATATAACATTAATTAGTTACTTTTAGTTTAATTAGTTACGAAATCAATTGTTATATTAAAAATAGCAGTTATTTCCTCAGATAGTTAATTTCATGATTCAATAGTAGGTGAAATACATATACTGAATATAGAATCAATAACTACAACATTTACTACCATGTTCATCGATTCAAAACACTCAGACTGTGGACTGCATCAGGTCCATGTTGAAAGTAGAGGGAAAATAAAATAGCTTTTCAGTATATATTCTAATTTCAAAACTACTTGATGGAATCATTGAATATTATTAAATATAATAAGAAAATAATAAGCCATCAGTCCACTTGATAAGTGTTCTCATTCATAAAAATTTAATATAACCCCAAAGGCTAATTAGTTGCGAAATAAAGTTTTACCTCGTATATTCGTTCAAAAATAAAAATTTCTGTTATATCTTCAGATAGATAAATTAATGATTAAAAATAAGATGACATATATTGGATATAGAATTACTTTAACAATTAATTACTTAGATGTTCATCGATTCAGAGCTGGACCAACACTGTGATCGAGGTACTGCGGATGAACCTGCATGGACCTGTAAAATTCAATGTTCAAAGTAGAGGGAAAATAACGGCTGCTTAGCATATGTTCTAATTTAAAAACTACGCTAAATGTTTAATAATACGTAATTTTTAAAAACAAATTACGTATTATTAAATTGTAGTACGTATAATATGAACGTAAACCATCAGTTAACTTGATCAATCTTTCTCATCAATAATTTTTTTTGAGGGAAAATAAAATGGTTGTTCTAATTAAATTCCAATTTAAAAACACAAACCCCATGCAGTTAATATAACTAGCTACTCACTCAAAATTTTTGGCATACATGATAACGAAAGAGACCTATTTCTAGTAATATAAGTTTTTTTACTTCTTACCTAGGACTTATTTTGAGCCCTTTCTAATGCAGTGTTCATCTGATGCAATTCTCATTCAGGGGCGAATTATTGGTAAAATCGACTTCGGAGAGATATCGCTTCTACTATTTACAGGTATTTTGTGTACAATAATATCACTTACGATAATATGATTTTATTTTTTTTTTTATAAATTGACTCCTGCATTTCGAGAAATATGATTTGGTAAAATGTAGATCAAGTGATATGGCTTCAAGTGGCCGCAAAAAAAAATCTTCCACTGACAAGAGATGAAAAACGCAAGAAGAGACAGTTGCAAGGAAAGTATGGCTGTAACAGAACTTCAGAAGGAATATCGGTATAAAAACGAAGCAAATGGCAAGGCTACTTGAGAACGCAAAACTATTTTAAACATCATTTCAAAAAATATAACCATTTCCTCCACAATTTTTAGTTTCAGTTTTGTGCAGAGTTAGAGAACGAAAAAATACTTTTCTTTTCAAATAAAAATATTCAAAAATTAATAAAATCAATAACTAATAAAATAAAAAGAAAAAATACTTTGTATAGGAAAATCGTTCACATGTTTAGAATTTTTATTTCATTTCGACATTGTCCCTACGCTTCAAACTATGGACTACTTAATTACAAACTATTAAATTACACGTTCCTAAATGTTTAGCTTTATGGTAAAATTACATGTAAAGTCACAAAAAGGCCTTTTTGACGTTTAAGTATATAGTTAAAATATACATAACTATTATCAGATTATATAGAACTATTCTCAGTCGATGTTTCGGAGATAGTATATCGCCTGGAATATAAGGTGTGAAGGCGGCAACATATATCATTGTATTAATTAATTAGGATTCAGGAAAATAAATAATATTTTAAACTCATTAATTCTTTCGCGCGGTTTTAAACAGAAGATTTACGCAAATTACCACAGCAATAGACTAAGTAAAATTTATTTGTTTTTTCTGCCCCATTCTTCATCCTACGGACCTGTAGGTTTGCTTTTCTCGTTTATCGCATGCTACAGCACTTTCACGCTGTATTGAGAGTTTATCGCTGAGAAAATTGAACCTTGGTGTCCTTGCGATAAAATTTTCTCAACCCCTTTCACCATGATAGTTGGATGTTCATTTTAATTCGATTTATTATTTATTATAATGCCATGAATCATTGGATACTATTTCGTGTGTTGTTATTTCTTCATCTGATGAAACCTTTTGCTAGATCGACTGTATTAGAGTTACTGAATGTTATTTTTTATGTTTATAATCAAAATTACTAGACATATTCGTCAGTTATTTTACATAAAAGAGAAAGATAAATATTAGCAGGTAGCAAACTTTTTTTTTTAGTTAGAACTTCTAATGATAGAAGCTCAAAATTCCCTGATCAAAATGAACAAGGCTATTAGTAAAAGTTTATATTCTAAATACGGTTATCAACATTATTCAAAAAACAGAAATAAGAACAACATTCAGGAAACAGTAGGCATTTTCACGGCAATAAGATCAACGACATTTCAAAGCTAAAAAAAAGAAAACTAACCACTACGAACCCTGAAGAGTTGGGTTCCGAACTTGGTAGAGACTGTACTGTTTTAGTACAGCCCTCTTGCAGGGAGATGATTTGTCCTTGATCACGCTCAACACCCTTATGCTGGGTACTCACTTAACAGAGACTTGGTGAGCACCAGGAAGGTCCTACATCGATCCCCGGTTTGTAACAGATTAAATAAAAGTCTTTCCAGGAGAGGGATTTGAAACCAGTACCTTCGGCATGGCAACTAAGCGCTCCACCTCCTTGTAATAAGATTCAGCTTTAATTTTTTTTTTTTTAATTGAGTTGTCTCAATTTCAAAATAAATTGCTCATATAACGTAGAGAAAGTTTGTTTGTTTCATTTTACGCCACTCTATGCTGCTATGTTAATCGGAAGATGATACAGTGGGACTCCTACATTTTTCCTATCCAGGTTTAATTAGGACAGGAATCTTAAACGACTGCCTGCAAGGAGGTGATATGGTTGAGGTCAGGCTCAACGGCGAAGTATCCAAATTATGTAGGCTGGGTGAGTTTCATGTTCTCCAGATTCCACATGATCCATTCTCAGCTGTTAACAGATTAAATAAAACATCTACCATAGCTGGATTTGAATCCAGGAACTTCGGCATGGCAACTTGGCGCTCGACCACTGAGCAATACTAGAATCATCAAAAGTGACTTAAATGTAAACGTATCAATTTTTAGAATTTTTTCTAGTGTATTTGATAAAAATATAAGCCCTTGATCATTAAGGTCCATTTCCGTTAGCGTATATCGGAAACTATGCAACCTTTTTTTTCTCATTTTTCACTGGTGATGGTTAGTCAATCTTCCCAATTTTGAATAGTCTCTTCAACTAATTTTAAGTCTCGAAAAATATTATTGACTGAAGCATCATTCGAAATTCCTCAAGCTGTTTCTAGAAACATTGAATTTACTGGAATGTAATGGAATTGAACATTGAATGTAATGGAAGCTTTGGATTTGAGCCATTCCAGGAAGGCTTAGTAAACCTCTCTAATGAATAAATAACTGACAGTTTCCTGGTTTCAATAATCTGGATTTTCCCTCTTGGGATTCGATCCGTAGACCGCAAAGCTAGACAACCTTAGCTGCCACCCATGTTTTAAAGTGGAAATATATAACTTTTTTATGGGATATGGTACATTCCCATAATGGTATTGGGGACCGTATTTAATGATATAATTATACGTTGAGCAAATGATCAGTGAAAGAAAAGACATAATGTAAAATATTGTATAAGCTTTATAATGTTGACAACAAAAAAGGAACTTATATCTGAAATAATTATTGATTTCGACTCTGGGTGGTGAGAGCCATATGAACTACATACTTCTTGGTGGTTGTCTTGCTGGGTTGTTCGTGACTCTGCTGTCTGCTGACAGTTTCTACTCCATGGTAATGTTTAGTTACTTGAGGCAATATATAGAGCACATGTGCCAATAGTGCTTGCACTGGTTCTAGTAGGCAATTTGTCCAGTACCTGGCCTAGGCGGATCCGAAAGGGCTCTAAATTTGTGGCAAAGAGAAGTATGATGAATTTGCTGCACATTGAACAACTGTTTTCCATTTAATGCAAATCACGAACATCTAAACACTCTCTATTTAAGAATTAAACAGAACCAATCTAATTGCGAATCTGTCAATAACATTCGAAAGAATGAATATTTGCAGATATTGTTGAAAAGAAATGACATGTGCCAAAACAGCTGCCTTTGATACTGAAGTGTTTGCATCCAAATGGTACTCACCTCGAAGACCAGAGGTGTACGCAGAGGCCGTTGTATGTTAAACAGAACGGCACCGAGAGCATAGCAAATCGTTGCGACTAATAGATTTCAGGTTTCAGCTGGCTCCCTCGACCTACCGTGTCTGCATTTTAAACGCGTAACGCCATCGACTGCATCAACCCGTTGAATAATGCACCGCCCTATCAGCTCTCTCTACAGGCCATAGTTCACGTTTATGTTGCCTTGCTTTATTCAAAAACAAACTTTGTATTACATCGTAATTAGTTTTTAAGTGTAATTAAAAATGCATACCCTTTTTTTTTACTGGAGCCTTTCTAATTCCACGTTAACTAACATGTATAGTTCTAACATACTACGGAACAAGTCAAGAATAAATACATTAGAAATTAACAATTGGTTGACAAAATTCCAGGAAGGCTTTCGGATCCACTTTCTATCCCAGCGGTTATGCAGGGAAGTTACTCGGAATAAATATTTGAAAAAGACAAATTGGCGGCAATTGCGCTGTTTCGTGCATTGAACATATTTGTAATTATATGTTGCATTCATGTAGAACAGATATTTTCATAATTTCAAAAGTTAAAGAAAAAACCTGTACCACTGCAATCCACGAGGGTCCTTGGGCCATCCATTTAACGCTTTTAACGCTTTAAACGTAATACATTAAATACTGAACTCTTTCTAAGACTGCGGTTGTGTAGGGAGGTGATTTGGCTGAAATCGCACTCAACGTCAAGTTCAAGTTTAACTACTTCTAGAGGCTGAATGAGCCATATAAACGAGATGCAAACCCCTCAGCATCTATTTATGGCTGTTACATATTAAATAATTTATCTGTCACAGCCGTATTCGATCCTCAGCCTTTTAAAAAATGAGCTTTCCCACTTCTTAAGTCGATCTATAGCTATTATTAAATTTTCAACGAATTAAATACTATGATCCTTTCGACCGCAGGTTGCACCGGTTGAACATAGTTGCCTAGAAAAGCATAAAAAAACCACAAGTCTAATTTTCTTACTTATATTTTCTTGTTTATCTATTGCTATGTATCGTGCCGGGCGGAAATGTAATAATAATTATGTTTTTGCACACCCCGAAGAGGAAGCAGCGAAGACGCGGAAGACGCGAAGGCTGGCGAACGATACTAGGCGCTTTAGATCTGGAGGCGGCAAGGCCGAAGAACTACCTATAGACATAATCTACCCTTGTTTCACAGATAAGTCGTAATTTTAGTTCTGTTATGTGTCTTATGGCAATCCTCTATTGCATCTGAATCATTAAGTGTACTTCTCAATGCATATATTAAATCATTAATCTTGTTTAAAATCGTATTAATAAAGTATATTCATTTGAATTCCTTTGGTGCTTCCTTATCCCACATGAACCATATACTTATCAATAATGAATTAATGGTTAAATTAATTAGTAAATTTTTAAACACGCAATAGACCTCTGGAAAAGAATCCATTTAAGACTAAATTAGAAAAATTAATTTGAGTAATCATCTTAAATGATTACTCTGGCATCCCAAAATCAATTAGAATATTTAAAATATATTTAAGATTATAAAACATAACATATCTATCTATATTTGCATATTTTTTAAAATATATAAAATATTATTTACTTGATATATAATATAACATGGTGTATTGATGAGGTATGCAAAAAAAATTTAATAAGAGTATTTCAAAAGCAATGACATTCCACTATTCACAATAATATCTGGAACTTCTAGGGGGGATTCAATATATTAACAAAAATATTTGTTGTTTCTTATGGTTTTCACCAATTCTTTCGCGTACGTACTAAGCATATTCCAATTACCTGGTGTTAACGACTTTAAGACAACACTGCCGCCGTGAGCCGGAGTCCTAAATAAGGACCAAAAGTGAATGTGATAAAGTGGAAGAGGGGGTCTAATTGGATTCCGGAGAATTTGTTTAGTTAACAAATGAATTTAATTATCCGGCACGGGATTGAAAATATGTTACCTTGCCCGGAATCTAAGCCGACTTTGGATTAACAGGACTTGGTATACATTTTTAAGTCTTCAGCAAGGTCAAGATTGTATTAAAATAATTGAGATGTTGATATGGAAAAGGTAGTAATTCATAACAAGACTATTTAACGGAGAGGGAAACAATTTTTTGACAACTGAAAATGAAAGTTTCAAGATAGAAACTGCCACCGTTCAGAGAAACTAAACCACTCCCAGTTTTTAACTTACTCCTTTTTCTATCCTATTGGCATGCCTAATTAATACTCTTTGTGTGAAAAAAAATGAATATGTTTTTACTCATTAGAGTTTCTATAACAACGTCTCAATTATTATATATATATATATATATATATATATATATATATATATATATATATTATTATTTTTTTTTTTTAAATGCCCCTATTGTGACATGCCTTAACAGGTTCTAAAAAGCTTATTTTAGTAGGAGATTTTACATACACTGTAGAGCGGTGATTCCTGTAAAGATTAATTTAATACATGTTTTCTCTTTCCTATATAGAAAATATGTAGTAAAGAAAACTATTACAATCCATGAAAAGTTCTGAATTTGAATTTCTCATTCAAGTTTTTTGAGTTCAAAAATATCCTAGTGTCACAAAACTGTCCTTTACATGTGTCGGTTTTGGCGGAAAGAAATATTGATTTGCGTGTAACTAAAAAAAAGTTTTATTTCGTGGAATTTAAAAATTTAAGGAGCTGAAAACAATGATTTTTTTGTTGCACAAGTAGGGTAGATAATTGATCATTGGAATTTGGGCCATTAGTCAGGTATTTATTGATCCAATGAAGAAGAAAATGTACACGATTAAACATATCATAACACCAAATTAGTAATAATTATTTGGCTTTGGGCCAAAGATACCTTGTTTCATAATTTGTATTGTTATTTAATGTTACTACCAGTCACAGTTTCAAGTTTTTGTTTTTTTTTAGTTTTAAAGAATCATTTATTTATTAGCATTGTATTATAAGTGCCTTTTAAATATTTATTTACAAAATTAAATGAGAAAATATGATAACAACCATAAATGTAAATGCTATAATTTTAAAAATTTAGATTTGCAAAAATTATAAATAAAAAAAAATCATATTACTTTATGCTTCACATTGTATACACCTGCTCAATTCTATGACAAATTTTCAAAATTAAAACTATTTATAATTTAATGTATTCGTACCGAAATTTATTTTATTGCTAGTGTTCAGACACTGGCGATTTTTTTATTCCTTATAACTGAAATAATTAATTTTGCCCTTTGCTTTTCATATGCTTTCATAGTTGACAATCATGAATTACGTGATTCAATGTTTTAAGAAGGGAATGTGCCAAATTTAGAGTATTCCGAAAAAGATTAATATAAATAAATGCATGCAATGAGTTCCTTAATGCTAAGATTTTAAAATGCAGAGCGCTCTCCGTTTCAAGCTACTTCAACATTAACCTAACAAACGTTCTAAGTCCTCAAATGCATGATTATTAATTTGGACTTACGGAGTAGAGCTCCACCTTGATTACTGTCTTATTCAATCCTGATCCAATCTTAATAATCCAAAATCCTTCGTAAAAGCATCAATGCTCCTTACTTTGTAAAGAAAAAGGTCATCCGTAATGACCTTAATTTCTAACGTGTTGCTGATTTGAATCGTGATATCAATCCTTTCTTGAGAAGATTTATTCCCACTCAAACCCTACTTTTTTAACTAGCTACTTTTTTAATTTCCTATAATCCCCCACGTCGTCTGAAAGGTAGATGCTCTCCTGACCTTTTAAGTTGAATTTATTTTGTGAGTACTACCGGTAGATAGTTTCTCTATTCATCTCATGTCATTATCTATCATTATTTCTAATTACTTCTTGTATTATTATACTATAGCTGTAAATTTTAATAAATACATTTAAAAAATGGGGTGTGGCTGTGTCATGGACCGGCCGTATGTTGTACGTGAATACGTTTACGTAATGAGTAATATTTTTTAGATAAAATAATATTATTTATGTATTATATCAAAGGATACGATATTTCATCGGCATGCAGGTCGTAAATAATGGTAAGCGGTGTTAAATGCTGCCCAGGAGCAATGTCGAGGCAATGTTCTTCATTCCAAAGTATAGTGCAATGCCTTGTACGCAGATTCTCTGACTCTGCCCGAATGGATTGTTGAAAAATGTCGTTTTGAAGCGTGCACTAGCTGCTGCCCAATGGGTCTTCATAATCGAAGATCGTACACAATCGATTCCTACACAGTCCGTTGTCGATATAGTAGTGAATTCATCATCCACTTGCATAATTTCAACAGCCCCTCAGCTGCAGATGCACTAGCAACTTCGTTGATTTCCTCGGTCGTAATCATTCTCCTACGTTCCCGGCACTGTTTGACTCGGACATATGGGGTTTTATTGTTATGATTTGGTAGCTTTGAAAAGCCCATTCCAACCGTATACTATTTCTGTATTTGTATTAGCTTTTTGACGCTTATAGGCCGACTTTTTTTTAGTCTACACCTTATTACAACCTCTGTCACTATTTTTCACACCTGTTTTATATTCAATCGATAAATTTTGACAACAGATGATGATTGAAACTTAAACGAACGTCGTAGTTTCTCCGAATCAAAAGTTATAGTGAATAGAAATCTCGATATTCAGCAAAATGAACTCAAAATAGCGGCGTATCCTGCTCCACCGCGCGCGATGCCTTTCAGTCTTGACTTATCGTAATGAATTCTATGATCCTTTAGCTATCCAGTGGTATAATTGAATTTCGGATGGAGATGATAGATTTGTATCTACAACACCAAACTGTATCCCCCGAATTTCTTGTCATTCTTTTTTTTTTTAATTGTCTCCCGCTACAGAAGCAATTTTAAAGTCGTATTCACGTCAAAAGAAAATTGCCGAGTCTGGTCAGTTTATTTAATTTACTTTTAGGCAATTAAGTTTATTTAATTAAATAACTAAAAACCTGGTTGGCATCGCATGGGATCCCTACCTCTCTCCCATGCGAAGATATTCTGCTCAGGAATAAAATATGAAATATACAAGCGACATGGTTCGAAAGCTGTCGTAAGTGGCGCCTTAACGAATGGCAAATTGGCCTCCTAACAAGAAATATAAAAATGCGTAACGGGCAAGTTCCACAACGGCTCTGTTTACCCATGCTAACAATTCCATGACTACATCTGTTGGGAAACAAAAGAAAAATAATTGGGCTTAGCTGTCTTGCCTATTAGCGAGTTCTCAAATTCTCGCTAAGTACTCAGAATGCCTCGGAGCACCATCAACTCGCTCCACAAAAATGAATATGTAAAAATAATTTATTTTCAGAATCGTATTTCAGTTGAAAATTCGAATTTAAGATGCAGATGTATTTCATTTAAAAATATAGGTACTGAAATTTACAAATGTATTGAGTATGACGAGTGAATAATATAATTGATGTGTAACGGCAAGTGGAGAAACCACCCACTGATAGTACTCATATATTTTACTAATAGTACTCATAGATTTAGGTTAGATTACAGGAAAATGAAGAAGAAGCTAGATTTGAAACTAGTGGGTTTGAACATAAAGAAAGTTTGTCAAGAAAGGATTGATATTGGATTCAGGCTAAATTAGCAAGAATAAGGCATTAAGGTCATAATGGGTGATTTAAACAAAGTAGCAATGAGTATTTTACGAAGCATTTTAGATTGTAAGAATTTTATACATGAGGAATTCGAAGGCTATGAGATCCACCAAAGATCTATCTACTCCTTAAGTCCAAATAGGTCGTATGATAGTCATGAATATGCGTCTTTTGCAATTAATCGGGAGCTTAGAGCATTTGTTAGGGAAGTGCTAAAGTAGCCAGAAAGGTCAAACTGGTTTAACTAAAAAGAAATAAATCCCCAAAAAGTTTAAATTATGTTGAAGTGATTTTATAAACCGGCTCCCTGAAATTCTGACTTCACCTCATAACTTCTTTTCATTCCTCATTATCTAATTTACATCCATATATGTCGATGCTTTTGAATAGAATTTTATAAATTATAGGCCTATCAGTAATTTATTGTTATATCTGAATTACTCGCATTCCTGTGTTTTTATTTAAATAATGATTAATGCCCTAACTGGTGTATTTGTAGTATATAAATGAAGACTACGAGGTAACTCGGAAAACGAGGTAACTCGATTTTTTTCTCAAAGTGTGTTAGCATCGGATTCTGATATATCTTTCGATGGCATCATGACGGTGTTGTCGAAACAGGGGAAAGGAGTTTAAATGGCACAAAACTACCATGTCCGTAAATTAAAAAAAAATAGTTCTTCAGAACAATGCCTTGGGGAAAACGAGGTAAGGCGACTTCGACGAGTTGGGCTTTAATCTTCTCAAACATCCTCTTCATGGTCAGGTTGACAGGAACAGCAACTCGCATGAATTTTAATAAAAATAATGATAACTATTCCGGAATTTGCTTCCCTGAACATCAGGGGAAAAGTGAGTTAACTAGATTTCCCCCTGTAGCAGGTGTAAGGTGGAATTACTTGTTGTATACTTCATATTTCATTTAATGATGTTTATTACTGCTCACTTCATCTAGAGAAACTGTAACCTGCTGTAATTTGAGTACACTGATAATAAGAGGAATCATGAATTGTTTTTTAGTGAGTAGTAAACGCGGTTTGGAACCTTACTGTAAGGTAATTAGTTACTGTTCACTATTATTTATTACAACTGTCATCAACTACAAAGGAAAATAAATTAAAATGTAATTTAGATTAAGATATTATATTGTTAAGGTTCTCATCTGTGGTTAAGCCGTGCTTACAAATCATTTCCCACGCCCATTTCTGTAAGCATAGCCGAAAATTAGTCAAAAGTTTCAATCACAATACAGATGTTGAAACTTGTAATTAAATTGTAATTATTGTTTGTATTAGTACTTACAGGATTATGGTTATGGATGATGCATCTTGTTACATGTTTTGTTATTATTTTATTAGTTATGATATAGTTATTTTATTATAGTTATTATTTATATTATTCATAATCATTATTGATAGTATTTGGGTGTTTATATTTTAATATAGCAGTTAGTTTTGAAGACGTTTTTGGGTTTTCCTTTACATGCTTTCCCCTTGATCCCCTTAATTGTTCCTTGTTTTCTACCCTATCCTTTTCGGGTATCCATGAGGTCTAAGAGAAGTTCAGAGGTAGCACAAACAATATGGCCTTGTAATTAAATCATAAAACTTACAAAGTGTTAACCAATACTGTCCATTTTTTTACGATCAACCAAAGATTCTACGCTATCCCCCCCCAAAAAAAATAAAAACCGTAACCCTTGACGTGCCAATACCAATTGGACTCCCTTGATATCCGAATCGGGCAATTCTGGCCCTAAATAAGAGGAACTAGTTGGCAGGAAGCCTTGGGAAGAGACGGCTTGTATAAATCTGGTTTGGCCGGAGGAGGCAATTATAAGCAGAGACAGTCTGTTAGGGCGGGATTTTAATCAAGAAGGCAGCTGCCGCTGTAAGAAGTGGACCAGCTAATGAAACTTGGCAGGCTCCTCCACACTGGATTTAGGACGTGTCTACTTCCTCTTCTTGTCCCCGTACCCCTTCGTGTCATCTTCAACCCCGCTCTTGATTTACAACTTCAATGATTTTATGTATTTTATTTTATATATTGATATGATTTTGCTTTTTGACAGACACAAAAAAATAAACTAATAAGATGTAAAAAAAAAGGACTGTTTTTCAACCAAATATTTGATATAAAAAATTATATTATTTATTTATATAATCTAAATTTTTTAAACCAACACCTATGAGCTGGTCATGAACACATTAAAGTTGACGAGATCAGGTGAGATTTCCTTCTGACTATTCATCCTATATCAATCTCATTTACAGATAAGTCGCGTTGTATAATTGTTGAGTTGTATTTTATGACAATATGACAATATTATTGTAGTATTATTTAGGATTATTCATGTTCATATTGTTATATATCTATAATTCATTACATGACATTAATTATTAATTCTGATTCTTGCACAGTCCATAATCACTAGATATTTTTATTACAATATTGATAAATAATTATTAGATTGATAAAAGAACATCTGTTTTGGAAAAAAAATCTCGATTTAGAGATGAACTTTCATGGAGATGAAAATAAATTCTCTAACAGTTAATGACGATATTTTTTGGGTAAATATCTTTAAGAATCAACACAATCCCGTTTCAAGATGTATAAGATATTATAGTCTCAATTTTCTGTTTCTTCTTACAATCTTACAATCTTGAACATGAATGTTCAAGATACAGTATGATCTGAGCATTGCAGATAATCATAAATGTTTATATTTAGGAAAATGTTGAAACAGCCGATTCAGAAGTTTAACTCTAGTGCCTTTCTTGGAAAATGTCATATTGAGTTATTACTAAGAAATCTTCTAATTAGTAATTTCGGAAAGATTCCTCTTACGACTCTTGGAATTCCTTTCAATGCTCTAGTTTATTTCAAGGTTCCTCCTTCATTCCTTTAGTTTTCTCAAGATTCCATCTGTAAAGCTCTGCCACTCGTCTAAATTATGGCAGATTCTGCTGAATTAAAATTTTAGTTTTTGAAATATGTAATGAGAATTATGAAGTACAATATACCTCATTGACTCCTTACAATTTTAGTTCACCTTATATTATTTTTTGCGATAATATTCAACAGTCTAAGTTTTCTCATAATAGAAAATTCCAATAGCATGTTTTAGACATCAAGGGACAAACTTATATAGACTTATAGTAAGAAAAAAATTGAGATGTTCACTGAATGAATCATGAATGACTACCAAGGAAGGTAATGGAGGGATGTCGGAAAGTAGAAGAAGAAAGGGTTAGAAGATGTTGAGGCAGACCTACAGCTTCTGGATGTGAGAAAATGGAGAAGAGCAGCTGAGTGGAGAATTGTTAATGAGGCCAGCCAGGGTCCTCCATGGTCATAGCGCCGTCAGTCATAGATAGATAGAGGAAAATATGAACAGAATAATTTAATTTTCTATTGCTTAATTTTCGATTTAAATTCAATTTTTAGCATTTCGGATTTTATTTCAAGTGCTTAAATCGAATATCATAATTTTTTTTTTCGTGGACATCCACTTCCCATCAGCTGTAATCAGCACTCTAAAAAATCTAGAAGAGTAATTTGATAACTTATCCAAAACATCCAAGTTAAATTTATCACACGGTTACAATAAGGAGCGGGGTGCCTCAGTGTGTTGAGTGCTGAGTTTTTCCTAGAGAAGAAGGTTCCGACTTCAAATCGAGCTATGACAGAAAAATTATTTAATGCCCTTAACCAGCTTCCATTAGCGTTTAATGCCAGTGCCGTGGTTGGGAAAGGGGGCAGGGGCCTCCCAGACTTTTGCTTTGCCCTCATTCCTGGGGAAGAAGCTTAGTTCGGGACCCCAGGCAAATTGTAAATAGTGTAATTATGGTATGAATGTAAGCAATTTTTTTTTTAGACTTTATTTTTATTATCATTTTCGCATTTATTTTGTTTTCATTACCGCATGTATGTATATATATATATATATATATATATATATATATATATATATATATATTACATTTATTTATTTATTATTTATTTTATTTTTGTTTTATGGAATGATTGTATAGCTACTTAGCAATATTACATATTGCCCACAAGTGGCAGATTGTAATAATTCAATGAAGTATAAAAAAAAAAGTTATAGTATGTAAGAAAGTAGTCTCTATGTTAGATGATAATCCTTAGGCCATAAGTTATAATAATAGTCAACAGTCAATAATCCAACCAGTTAGCTCATAAGAATGTCACTTTTATATCACATAATATATGTACAATATCTCAATAAATATATATTCCTCTTACAAGTCGTATTTGACCTGTCAACGTTTTATAACTGAATAACAAGAATGGATGTAGCAGAAAGATAAATGCCGGCGTAAAAAACCATCAAGAGATTCACTTCATTCATTCTTTTCTTGCAGGTACCTTTTCTAAGATGTATGCATCACCGTTCCATCGGCTAACCGCCAGATCCTAGACGACGCGATTTATGAACGCTCGACAAGGCACCATCTGAAGCGAACTGGCAGAGCAGATGTTGGTGAAATGGCAGCAATTAGGGAACTGTCATGTTCCTCGGGGTCGTGCCGCAGCCACCGAGAGCCAAGTTAAATTACAACTTGCCATCGGACGGGGTAATGAAACCGCTTATTTACTAAAGATAATACACTCAGACCTCGGTATGGGTGGCGATGGATGTAGGGTAGATATCTATTGTAAATAGAATAATGTTTAAAATGTAATTTAACCCTTAGAGTAATCAAATGGTTCGATGGCCCAAAGTAATTCGTTCGTAATATGTTTTTTAAGCGCAGGGAATTATGTTGTTGCTGACTTCTTGTCTGCAATTTAAACTTCTTTGACCTCTCGTCTAGTGATATAGGTATGTATACCAGTAAAATATTGTAAGACAGAGTTAGAGAAGATGGTATGACTTGAGTATATTATGTTAAGAATTTAGAAAAGAAAATGGTCCCTATATTAGCTGATATAGTCAATAGTTAATGGTCAATCTAGTTAGTTCATATAAAAAAGCCTTTTTGTATAATTTGCTATAACGTTCCATTTTACAATAAATACAATTCTTTCTCTCATGTCAATTATGATGTTTGTTAACTGTGTAGAAAGAGGTATGCCTTCTTTCCTGTCTGTTTTTGATATCTTGGATTCGAACATCTTCGCTTCTGATGTGCAAATCGATTGCATCTAGGAAATACTATCATCAAAAGTATTATTTTAAATATACATACTGTATTTTCAACATTATTAGACTCTGTGAATAGTCATATGATTTCTTCTAACATGTTTAGAGACGTGAAGTACTTTATTTTTCAATGTATTTTATAATTGTTTTTTTTTTTATTTAAATGGTTTCCAGAGCCGCTTTGTATTTAATATATTATTGGGTGTATGTGTTGACAAATCTAAGACTATTAATGGATTGTAATGGTACAGTTTTTTTTAAATACATTTAAATTTAAAAAATATAAATAATAGAAAAATATTATTTATAAAGTATACTGGAGCAACATGGTCTCAATAGAGAAAGAAAGCCCACGGCAAAAGAACAAGAAGTATGAAGACAAAGAAAGGCAACTCCACTGCTACAAGAACTTTGTATTGTGTTAATGGGTTCATTCGCTTATAATAATAATAATAGTAAGGCTTAGCGAACCCGAAGGCTCGATGCCGGTACCACCAGGCTTTGCTAACAAATCCCTGTCCACGGATCACTACCCATATCCAAATCCGCTAGGTCACTCTTAACACAATCTTCTCACCTACATCTCGGTCTACCCCTCCGACGCTTTCTAGTCGGCACAGCGTTTTTTTTTTGTTTTTTTAAGGAATTCGTTCGTTACTAAGCCTAGCAACTTTACAGGCCCACCTTAATCTTCGTGACGCTATCAGTAGAATAACAAACAATGAAATATAGAAAAATTCTTATCCGAAAGATAAACTACCACTTATAACAATTACATTATTTTTAAAGCAAATCCGAAATCCAAAGAAGAGAGATACTTGAAAGGAAGTGAAGGCGGAGACTACTTAACTGTTGCGGACTTGACGGGTTGGCCCACGGCTCAATAGCGACCAATGAGGAACCCCCAACCAGCCCCTGGAGGATTCCGCACAATCACTATTGTAACAGGAGAGTGTTTACACGGCCACAATGGAACCGGTCCCTGGCAGTTTACTTTAACACAATTGGAAAGACTCTGAAAGAACAACTCCAAAGCAATTAAACCGAAACATGGCTGTATTTAACCTCGGCTTCAATTAATAAAGGAGCCCGTTAATCGGAGAAAAGGGAAAACTGGGGTTTATAAACAACATCTAAGTCGCAAGTCCCCTCATGCTCTTAATGTTAATTTAATTTTAAATAATCCCATTCATCACATAAGCGATATTGGGATTTCTTAAAAAAATAAATTTGTAAAAAGAAAACGATGAAAGCAACCGTTGTGGACACTGGTATCAATTGGTCGCGTAAGCAGGCAACAGTACCAAGGAGAGCGTGAGACACCAGCAGAAAGGAGCAGTGCATTCCACTTTTGCCTAACCACCCCTGATCTATCAGATAATTGTTAATTTAATTTATTTACGTATTTATTTTCAATCCCCTGAATCATTATTGTTCATTTCTTAATGTATATATAAGATGGTACTCAAAATAAGTAATTGAGAAGTAATAAAGAAGTATATTCACTGTAATTATTTAGGAGTTTATTTAACCCAGATACACTATTTATTAATGATCATGATACTTATGGTTCAATCAAGGTTGACTGATTTGTAATTTAGTAAACACACAACCAACCTCTGAAAATGAATCCAATTTAAACCAAGTTAGGACACATAGGAATTAATCAGTTGAGTAATTATGTCTTTAATATTACTCATGACACCCAAAATAAGATAAGATAAACATCCCAAAAAATACAGAACAGAGGTGGTTGACTGGGAGTTGTTTATTTAAATAAATATTCTTTTACATCGGATTAAATAATTTTATTTTAAATAGATAGTGATCGTGGTTACATAGGATACATTTCTACTTACAAGATGTCCTATTCTGTTAAATCTGAGTGCTAACAACATCTTGACTTGCTCCCATTCTGCCTACGACTGTACTTTTCCTACCTTTTCCAGGAACATATCCTTCATAATTTTGTTTTAATATTATAAAAATCCCAATCTTCAAAATGGTATAATGTCTTATACATATTAATGATAAATCACTTATATAATATTGAATGAGAATTTAGGTGTGAGATAATGTGGTATTGAGTCTGTAAAAAAGTCTTCGGTGTCAGATGACTGTATGAATGAACATGAAAATAAATTATCTTTTATTTTAACTATCGATTATTCTATCACTCTAATTATCAAATCAAACATATATAATTAGTGTTGGGAATCACCGCTTGACATAAAAAGTGTTACGAAGTTTGTTAATTTTAACGCTGCTTTATATTGTTATGGCTAAACCAACGGTACTGGGAGCTCTATTATTTCTATCCAGATATTATTGCGGTAGGAGTACCTAACACTCGGGACCCCCATTTTACGCCTCCTACGAATTACATCACAACCAACGACTTTTTACTCCCTTTCATTACTTCCCTAGGATTAAAAAAAATCCTAGAGCCCATGGGCATAGTAGGTTATTATGCCCTCCCCTACACCATGTGCGACCCCGTCAAATAATAAATATTATATGCCATATGCTATAGAATAAATATTATTTAATAATGTTATGTCATATGTTCGTATGGGGCTTTATTTTATTAAAGTCTTCCACTCACAATTATGCGTAAAGTTTTAACAGACAAATCAGATATAGACGATTCGGTTCCTAAATATACAAACCGTTTCTAAATTGGCAGGACCAATTTAAGTCATCGCCAAGAGTTGGAAATAGAAAATTATTTAAGAGACGAGTTCTGGCTAGTAATGAAACCAGGCAATTGCCGAGGACTGACAGTGAATTAGGCGAGGGGAAGCTATGGAAGGTTTAAAAGAGGAGAGTTGTGAAGAGGCACTAGGAGTTTATTAATGCGTTCAACAGGTAATAACCCGCCTCTAGAAACTACCTTTAATATCCTGCTCCAACGAACTCATCACCTCTATATATGATCGCATTTTGCGCCTTACTTGAGCCAACCCTCCCCCCCCCCTATCTTCAAATATAACAAGTATCCATTCACTCTTCCCCAACATTTAAACAGAATAATGGTTCTATCTCAGATAAAAGTTTCGTAAACATTCACTTCAAAAAGGATGGATGATACGACTGAAATTAAAATTAATTGATTTAAAATGGATCCATAAATTGTAATCTTCAACTTCAGCTGTTGTACTAAACCATTATATTTAAAAAATATAATTGGTACTTGTATGTTTTACGCACACCACTATAAAATTGAATTTACAAATAAAAAACACATGTTTCATAAAAATATTCATTTCATACATTAATAGAGATTATACATTCAGTTAAAATGTACACTTTGAAAACCTTATTTCGGGAAGTTTAAGACGAAAAGACGGCAATAATATTCCTGGAAATAATGGACCATTACCAAAAGTGAAGGTATGCCCTCCAGGACATAATATTGGGTCAGGTGCCAATAGTTGATTGGAACAATTATTTGAGGGAAGTATGTGTATGGAAAATAATGAAAAATCCATCGTGTATCGGGGGAGATGACAGATACGTAGAAATAGATGAGAGTCTATTTACAAAGAGGAAGTACAAGGCAGGGACGCAGTTACGGAAATTTTAAAAGATATTAAAGAGTTTTGATTAGAAATAAACAATAATTAAACCTTTTTTGTTGTTATAAACATCTGTGTTTTATTTATTTATAGTGGTGTGCGTATAACATACAAGTACCATATAATTTATGCTATAAAATAATATATTACACAATTAGTCATATACCTACATCATTTTTTCTTTAAGGGTTTCTTCAGATTGAAAAATTTCCTTTAATTCATTTTTCATTTTTTTTCTATCTTGCATATCTTCCTCCCTCAGACCATAGGCATGCATACTTTCCTCAACGCCTTCTATCCATCTTTTTCGTGGTCTTCCTCACCGTTTCCTCCTTCAGCACTCCAATCCATTCATCTGAGAGTACCATTCCAATATTTTTTCTCTATATTTCGGAGGACGTATTGTTGAGTTTGCATCCATTCTCTAATTTCGGCAATCATTCTTCTTTCTAGTCTTGGTACCCTAGCAGCTCTCCTCCTATGGTTCATCTCACTAGTCCTATAGTCCAGTCACTAGTAGTTTTTTTCTCACAGCAGCGCTTATCGTCCAATTCTCTGCTCCATATAACAATATGCTTTCAGTTATGGACTTGTATATGAGCTTTGTGATACATTTCGTCATATTAATGCTCCGAAAGACCGAGTTAAGCATAACAATTGCTTTGTGGGTTGTAATTAGTCTTTTTTTAAATCACTTTTCCCAATATTCCATTCTTTTCCATTATAGATCCCAAATATTTAAACTTGTCCAATTCTTTTATGACATCGAGGTTCTCCTGATTATGGTCATGAGTTCTGTTTTGCTGAAGTTTATTTTAATGCCGCAACTATCATACGTCTCCCACAGTTTTCGTAGCGTGTACTCTGCATCCTCATGGTCCTGAGCGACAATTAGCTGATCATCTGCGAATTGTTGATTATGGAGATGGCTGTTACCTTGGTCTGAGTTATTCTTCTAATTTATTTCCTATCAATTTTAGCAATTATACATAATTATTAATAATAATAGCATATCACATCAGCTGAATGTGTCGTACTGGCTGGTACGGAGAGTCTACAGAGGCATAATAATATGCCACGAGATCCTGGCGAGAAAATTCAACTAATGGATGAAACGGCGGGTATGCAGTCCTAAAAATGCTGCTTCAAATAGATTCCTTTAAACGGTATGGGGTGAATCTATTATCATTTACTATACGGTGCGTCACAATAGATCTCATAAAAAAACCTGTACCACTACAACCCATGAAGGGTCTATAGCTATTACAGGTTGAGATTACTGTTTCTTGGGCCAACTAATATCACGCTCAATTACAAAGTTTTTCCTCCAATTATAGTTACCCATTTTAAAGAAACTGGGTGAGCCCCAGTATGGAAACCCATACCTAAATCCACAGTTGAGATCACTAAGACTCTGGAGCTACCACTGGATGCCTTGAGGGAGGCTCAACAAACAGTTCTATTGAACACAGTGAGAATAGTTTAAAAATTTCTGAATATTCGAAGATGTTAACAACTGCAGGTGGTTGGATTTGTCTGTCATCTTAACTTAGAACCTGCAAATGTGTGGAAAAAGTTGATAATAACAATAGATAATTAATAATATAAACTAATTTAAAACTAAACATAAATAATAATTTATTTAATAATTAGACTAATAATAATTTATTTAATAATTAGACTAATAATAATTTATTTAATTGTTGAATTGCCCCCTCAACTAAGTTTCGAACACGCAAATGCGTGAAAAAAGGGGAAGAAGAATATTTTATTTTAAATATAAACCTAATTAATAACAAAACATTTAATGATCATACATTAATAATAATAATTTAATAAAATATCTATTTCGTATGACTAAGAGAATTAAATTAACACCTCGCATCAATAATCCATTTATACTGTTGATATTATTTTGTTATAAATTAATTAGGAAATTCCTAACAAATCGTTTAATTCATCGATTAAAATTTTCCTCCTTCCAAATTTTTTAATTCAGGTATTCTCAGAACTGATAACCCTCTCAAATGTTTATTTTAATTAAAATCATGTATCGAATAATTATTCAATTTAATTCAGGTCGTAAATTTTCCGTTTTATTTTGAAGAGATAATCAAAAATAAATCATCTACATTAGCTGAAAATATCTTGACTCGTTAAAGAAAACTCTATAATTGTATTTAGACCTCTTTTCGTTCTTTGAATTATTTTATCCGTATTTATATTTATATTTAGTAATCATTTTTATACAGGAGAAAAAAAAAGTTAAACTCTCGATGAACGATCATTATCTTTCTGATATTCTCCTAATGAAGTTAGCTTGCGTGATTTCTTCCAATGATTCCACCAAAGCTGTTCGTGTTTTGTGTGATGTATCAGAAGGTTTAAGTTCTTAATTTAGCCACCGTGTCTAGCATCACTAAAGCCTTGGAAATATAGAATAGAGTTATTTCTGGTTATTTCTTGTTATTTCTATACAAAGCTTATTCTTTTGAAATCTCTCTTTTCAGTGTTTAAATAAACAGTAAGATTATTTGTTTCTTAATAATAATAAAATCTTTATTTATTCTGGGACAAGTCCCTTAACAATAACAATACAAGTTTGTATACAGGGTATTATTATGTCTTAGAGTAATAATGTCTTATTGTATGTCCCGTCAGGTAATCAAGTTTTATATTTTTGATTAATAAAAAACTAATTTTCTGTAAGGAGCAGTACACAGAGCAGTGTTTTAGAATATAACATTCATTCAAGAATATAGTTTTTATATTTAATATATAATTTTGTATAATATGGTATAAATGAATACAATTTGAGACTACTAAATAAATCATAACAGTTTGCTATGTTTTCACTCTTAAATATATTTTGAATATTGCGATTTATTTTGGGATGCCAGAGTATCATTTAAGATGATTACTCAAATTATTATTTCTACCTTTAATGTTAATTGGATTCTTTCCCAGAGGTCTGTTCTTGTGTTTACCAATTTACTCATCTATTATACCATCAATATATTATTCATGAATAAAAAGTGCACCTGGGGTAAGTAAGCACCAAAAGAATTATAATGGTCATAGTTTATTAATTCAATTTTAAACAAGATTAATGACTTAATATACACATTTAGAAGTAAGTTAATGATTCAGATACAGATATAGAGGATTGCCATAAAATACATTACAGGAATTAAATTACACTTATCTGTGATACTGGGGTACATCTAGAGTTCTTCTTGGTGGGGTGTCGCCGTCTTCTGATACTCCGCGCCCAGCATCCTCCGCCGTCTTCCGCGGGATCATCTTTCACTCCTTCCTCCTTCTTCGGGAAGTGGAGTCCTCGACGCCCTTTTCTTATCTCTTCGGTCACCTTGACCATAAGGGGGCGATAGGGGACACCCAGGTACCTGCGTATATACTTCTCGCAAACCAACATTGCTCTTTGTTCAAAACACAATTATTTTCTTGATGCCGCCGGTCAATAAATACCAAGTGATAATATCAAACCTGTCCCACTACAGTCCTACATGTTCTTGGGTTCAGTAGTTAGAAACGAAATACCGTTTCTTGGACGACGAACATGCTAAGAGTTGATCAGTCAAAGAATATCATTAAACGTAGATTTTTTTTCTCCGGTCCACCTGAGGATAGATTAGGCACTTTGTAGATACTAGGGGATAAGATTGATTAAAACATATATACGTAAGTTTGAATCTAACTTTGATTTGACTCTAGATTAAGCAGTCACTCAATGTGAGTACTGAGTGAGGTAACTACACTAAATTTATTGTAATACTAGTTAAGGGACCAACAGTTATATGTTTTCTTTGACAAAATAGGAAATATACAAATTAAAATCTAGTGTGGTACTCACCACACACTACTGCCCTTGGTCCCCTTATAATAAAAATCGTTTTTAATAATGAATTTTATCGATTTCCTTAAGTCCAGTAAAACAGTATTTCAAAAGATTATAGGAGAATAATTCAGATCACTATATATTTTAACTATGTCGCGTTATTTGTTCCATTTAACAAAACCGACAGGAGCCCCCATTTTACGTCGTACCCCTTCTGAAGGACGACATAATCAAGGATTTTAGACTGCATTTAAAAAATCCTATGAGCAACTGCTGGGCTGCGAACCAGCAATCTTGGGCATAGTAGGTTGTTATGTGTGCCACTCGACCATATGCGACGACATGTGATATAGTGTTGTAATAAAGTGAAGAAACAATCAGTCAAAAATCAATATTTTTTATTGTATATATAATATTTCTATTGCCACTATCTATATCTTTGATGTTAACAACTCGTGAGTCTTTCTAATTCCAATACAGTATTTTCCATATTATTCACAATAGCAATACACACTTTTTTATATTTTATACCGTTACTATCTAGATAAGTGAAAGTAATTTTTTTTTCTCAAAATACCGGGGTTCAAAAAATATAGTCTTGCTTGGTCCCTTTCACCTATGATGACGAGATACAATATATTCTGTTATATTACCCTATGTTGTTATCATTTACAAATAAGTCTTAATTTAATTTTATTTATCCTCATACAAGACTGAAAAGACAAGAAACCGCTCGACGTTTCAGGCTACTTCAACACTTACTAGACAAACGCTCTAAGCTCCCAGTTAATTACAAAAGACTCATCTACATGACCATCATACGACCTATTTGGACTTACGGAGTAGAGCTTTGGGGCTCCACTAAGCCATCAAATTCTTCTCGTATCCAATCCCTACAATCCAAAATCCTTCGTAAAATCCTCAACGCTCCTTATTTTGTTAAGAATATAGTCATCCATAACGACCTTAATGTCCCATTTGTTGCTGATTTGGCCCGAACCCGGTATCTATCCTTTCATAACAAACTTCATCTCCACTCAAACCCTCTAGTTTCAAACTTAGCTTCCTCTTCAATTCCCGATAATCCTCCGAGGCGTCTGAGAAGAAGATGGCCACGTGACCTTCTTAGTTGAACATGCGATTTGAGTACTACCAGTGGGTAGTTTCTCTACTTGTCATTATATCATGTCATTATGTATCACTCAGCCAATTTACTTGTTATATTATTGTAATATAGTTGTAAATATCAATAAATAAATAATAAAAAAAAAAAAAAAAATTTTATTTAAGTTTCTCGTGCCAATTCCAAAAGATCTGACCTTTCATGTATCACTCTTTGAATATTTATTAAATATATGTAAGGATAGGCATCAACCTAAGTTTATTTATACAGAACATGGATAGAATAAGTTGTCCAATAAATTATATTTGTTGTAATTGTTGCCTACAATATAAGATCAGGATCACCATATATTAATTATTACAATATTAAATCCATCCATTGACATTTACTAATTATTGAATAGACAAACACGACGCTTTTGAAAAGGAATTCGATTTAGAACATTTGTGGGCTTAGAAATAAACTTTTAATTGGGTCATCCGTGGTGTAGTAGTTAATATAACAACCTTCTATGGGCAAGTTTGCGAGTTTGCAGCCCGGCAGGTGGCACATGGACTTTTTAAAATAGAGTAAAAAATCAATGGTCGCGACGTCCTATTGAATGGACGCAAAATGGGGTAAAATTGAAATGCCTGGGAAGTGTGGTACAGTAGACAAAAAAGTAGAGAGCGAAAAAAAAGACGTTTAATCAATTAAAAAAAACAAAAAATTTCTAATTAATTAATACAATAATCATTGAGTACATATCTTCAACAGTTGTTACTCAAATGCAATATTGAATTAACTTGCAGTAACAAATTATAGTATTTTAAAAGATAGGAGACATTGCAAGTCGTTACACGACTGATGACATTTTTTAATTTCTATGCGAAATTATGGTAATAAGAACAGTCGGGGAAATTTATCGGTCCGCATAGGAATTAATTTGTCCGGAAATTCAATTGAACAGAAACAGAAAAAAAATCAGCATACCAGTTATAGTTGAGATAGAGAGGACGGAGGTAGGAGGTATAAAAAAAGAGGAGGAAGGGTTTTTGCCCTCATACATCTAACGATAGGGCAGAAACATCAGGTCGAGCTCTAATGTTTTCTGAATGGACAAAAAGTGCTCGGAGCGGCACCTGGCGGCCGCCTATAGGCGGGTCTCAGCGCCTATCTTCTCGCCCATCACATTTAAATAAACCTCATTTTCCGCTACCCTTCCCGGAATATTAATTAGATTATACCGAAACGTTTAAACTTAGCCAACTACTGATAAAATAGTATAATAAATATCACAATTATAATGCCTGCCTATTAATGTTTCTGATTAAAACGTGCACGATAACCCCAAAGTACGACCGAAAAAACTGGGGCGTTTATCTATTTACCCAAAGAATTAGACAGGCTGCTAGTCATTGTTGCGAACATGAAAATCAAAGATCTCAAGCACCCCGAAGTTATTCACAGTCATACACTCTCTAAGATATAAATCCTCTGAAAGTTGCGGACATTTTTTCAGGAATAAGGTACTATTCTGTACCATTACAACCCATGATGGGTCTTCGGTTCAGTAAGTAGTAGAGAGAGTGTACCGGTTCTATGACAACATGCAGCGAGCTTATTAGTTGTAGATCGCACTAACCCGCCAGGTTTTATCCCAATTAAGAGTACCTCCTTCACCCGATTTTTAGAGGATGGATAACCGCCATGATGGTCTCTTGATTTATTCCATATTTTTTTTAAGACCACAACCGTTGCCTTAAAAATAGCACTGTCTCTATAATGTACTGAACCCAAGACCTATCACTTGTTGTAGTGGTACAGGTATTTTTTGTTATATCTATTTTTTTTTATTATTCAAGAAAAACAAGTGCATATTAAAAATACAGAAAAAGAACAGCCAGTGATGGAGGCTGTCAATCGATTAAAAAAATTATCTGCCACAGCCGGATTTGAACCCGAGTCCTTCGGCACTGTAAATCAGCACTCTTCCATTGAGCTACCTCTCTATAACATAATTTAAAGATTGAGATAGATGGAGAGAGAGGGGCAAAAGAGATACTAAACATTTTTCGTTTTTATTACAGCAATGAACTCATATCATCTCATTATGTCCAACTAAAGCAACCACACCTAACCTGGTGTGAAATATAACGTATCGAACATGTTATTTTAATTTTACTTTTTTTCATATTTTATACAATTTATTATCACTAACTTGCGCTCAATAGTAGTAATTGAGATTATGTCAAACAAACAAAAAAAAAATCATGTCCTTGTCAAACTTAGGTTTAATCGGTTTTCCAACTTTGTTCTTACTTGTTATGGAAAAATACCTGCCTAGGTATTTTTTACAGCAGATTCAATGGTAGTCCGAAGTTATTTCTTGTTGGCTGTTTTTTCTTCTTTCGTAAGTTCTGAACTTATTGTCTTGTTGAATCATTGAGCATCTTCAACCTAATTCCATGAGTATTAAACTTATCACTCATTTTTTTCCTCTTCGATAAAATGTAAAGCAATTATAATCAGGCAGTTATTTATTATTTCTCTTAAGTCTGCATTCTAAATAAATGATTCTCTCATGTTTTTTTTAATGTTACGGAAATCTCCCTAAAAAAGATAAAATAATAAATGCGACTTGCAATCAATCTGTTACATCTATTGCAATAGTAAATTATGGTCAGGTTAAGACATAGACTAGGATGGTAGGGTTCTTCTCATAACCATTCATTGAACCAAAATAAATATTGATATTACATGGTCAGGGGGTGCAATGGGTTCTGCTACACCTGACCATTTGATTATTATTATGTAAAATTGCATAATAGTCAACTATTTGGAATAATAAATTTTCCACTTCAAAATAAATATTATATTATCGTTAGAGAAATGATATCAGTTTCTCACATATTTCAAGTAGCGGACATAACACAATATTTATCTATAAATAAAATAATATATGTTTTAGTAATAATAAAATGGCAGTGATGCAATTTGATTAAAACAATGTTTAACGCCATGCTTAGAAATTGAATATCATGCTTTAACATAAATGGCTTTATGTCACCATCTATATTTTTTTAAGTAAATATAAAAACATAAAAAGTAAATATATAAAGCTCTAATATATAGCAGTAAAAAGTGAATTTATTATTGAATTTATTCAGAACCTTTTATATATGGTTTCAGATCTTGGTCGTTTTCTTGACTTACGTTTCGAGACTATATCGTTCTCATAGTCTTGCGTTAACCACTGTATTTAATAAAAACAGGCTTTTAGTGAATTATATAAAATAGTATCCTTGTCTAAATATAAAATTTACACTCGTACGATGTTAATACATAAATTATACTTGCAGATTGATGACGAAATGTTGACTACCATATCACCCAATCAAATAATTGTTCAATATTCAGTGGTGATATTGTACATTTGATTAAGTGATGTAGTAGCAAATATATCATGATCAATGTGTAAGTACAATTTGTGTATAAGCATCGTACAGTGTCAATTTTGTATGTATTCTAGTCTGTTATTTATTATAATTCACTAAAACCCTGTTTTTATTGAGTACAGTGGTTACCGCAAGATTATGAGAACGAAATAGTCTCAAAACGTTAGCCAAGAAAACGACGAAGAACTGAAACTATATATAAAAGGTTCTGAATAAATTCTAAATTCATATAAAACTTAGATGCATTTAAAAATTAATTTATGGTTTGTACCCATCATAATATAAATAAAAATTGCATATACCCATCTTAAATATGTTGTTATTTATTATTTTTGTACTAACTAATAAAGTCTCCTCCGTGAAGGACTGACAGAAAAACAGGATAGAATACATGTGTACCCAGCCATTACGTTGAAACCTGAGAGCTATGGGCCCTGGAAGTAGAGAAAGGAAGTCTCAGGGCTAGGGATAAAGTTTCCTCTGTAATTTCCAAGACCGAAAAACATTTCGCTAGTCCATAAATTATGCTCGAAAACGTAAAATAAAACCTCGCCGAACTCCGATTGATATTTCGAATCTTTAGATAAATAAATCAATAAAAGATCAACTAAGAATTTTTAATGGAGGGTGGAAATAGTTGGGGGTGCAGTCAAAATAAACACCAAATAAAAACTTAATCCTCAATAAGTCAAAGACTTGTTATTTATTTTATAAAAAATATAAAAAATAAGTCTTCACTTATTCGGTGTTTATTTTGACTGCACCCCCAAATATTTCCAACCTCCATTAGATCTTCCAGTCAACTATTTTCCTCTCTAACAAGAATTTTTTTAAATTATTTCATGTTGTACGACTTAAAAATAAGTTTGTTTGTTTCTTTATTCATTTAATGTCACTTTCTCCTGCTATAGCCAATCGGAAGAGGTTATCGTGGGAGTCCTAAATTTTGCATATAAAGATATAATTAAAATATGGCCCATTAACGAATGCAGGCTTGGGACCTCCGTGTTACGTCTCTTCCAAAGTAAAGGAATAAGTCAGGATTTTTTACTGCCTTCATAAATCTTGAGGCCACATGCCGGGCTTCTAACCCCCGATCTTGGGCATACTTACTTACTGATGGGCGCAGGGCTCCAAGGACCTAGGCCTCCTCGAGGACCCCCAGTCATTCCTGTCCCTTGCTCGTTCTCTCCATCTCCTTACTCCAAGGAGTTTGAGGCCTTCCTCAACATCGTTCAACCATCTCCTGTGTCGTTTCCCTCCAATACTCCGTATAATGGCATCCGTGCCACGTGTCCCAGCCATCTGAGGCGGGATTTTCCTACAAACGATACCAGGTCTGGTTTTCCACATATTGGGCGGATCTCACAATTCTTTCTTGATTGCCACGTACCGTTCTCTCTTATTGGCTCAGATATCTTCCTGAGTATTTTCCTTTCCCAGACATTGAGTTTCATTTTACTTTCGTCTGTTAATACCCAGGATTCACTGCCATATGTAACTATGGGTCTCAGGATAGTCTCATAAATAGTTATTTTAGCTTGTATACACAGAGCTTTGAAGTTCAGTTTTTTGAAGGGCATGTAGTTACTTGCTACCTGCAGACAGCCTCGCATTCACTTCTTCTTTCATTAGTTGTTATCTGTTAAGATAGATCCAAGGTACTTAAAAGTACCTGTCCTTTCGAAAGTGCGTTCGCCGATCTGCAAATTGTAGTGTTCCATATGCTAGCTCTTGGGTGTTTTTAAATATTTTGTTTTTCCTTCATTTCCGATAAGACCCACTTCTGCCGTTCTATCAGAAGCACTTCTCTGGCAGAGAAGCAATTACCACAGGAGAACATCTGCTAGGAAATAATATTCCTGAGAGTCTGGAAGTCATCGAGGAGAATGAGTTTGAATACGCCAACGGAAAAAGTAAAATAAGTAAAAGTAGCTGGAAGGAACGGCGTAGCTCCAGAACTACTGAAATTTGGTAGTCAAGAACTTATGAAATTTCTGCATCAAATTACTCCAAGAAATATGGAATACAAACAAGTCACAAAGGATTGGGAGTCAGCATTATTTTCCCAATTCACAAAAATGTCTTGCGCGTTTCATCTTTCAGCAGTAGTAGATCCCAGCTAAAGAGACTTTTATTATTCATTAAATCAGCATTTATTTTTAAAAAATGATTTTAGTAGTTGAAAATATGTAAAAATGTCTCCTTCTGAAAAACTTAAGAAATTGTTCTGGTAAAATATAGATATAACATCTGGTAGTAGACGAGATTATTGCTGTGTGTGCAATTGATTATTGGTCTTTCTATCCTCCACACTGTAAGATAAATAATAAACGTCTACAAGCCTTCCAGATCCAGTGTTATCTGCGCATGCTCAGAGTTTCATGCTAGAGTGGCAGCAGGTCAGAAACAAAGGCATAGAACAGAAACCTCTGGAGATATTGGACACACACTGCTAAAACGTCTTATTCTAAAATTCTGGTTATAAACGAGATTGGTGTCCATGCAAATAATTGTTTACCTTTCTACCTAATTAGTAGGGACAGTATTGAGACCTCATCATTACTGGCGATTAGTTAGTACAAAATCAAGAAGAGTTTCAGCATTTGCATATCGCTAATGATCCCAAGACGCCCGAAAGACCATAAATAAAACTACATGCCTAATCTCTCTTCACTAAAAAGAAAAAAGGCCCAATTCAAACTTTTAAATGTCGATTTGAATTTAAATAGGGCAGAGTTTAAAAAGGGTTCTGGCCCTACTATTTTCTTCCAGTTAGAGAAGTTTTATCCTGACCATGTTAAAAACCGTTTGGAAGGAGAGTGAGGCTAAAGTTAAATTGGAAACAGTGGGTCGGACAAATTACTGATGGCGGAGCGAATAGCACATCCACTCCCTCCTGCTCTCCGACCGTGTAATGGCGGGCCTCGGTCCGGCTCGTGGTTTCCTGGATCGCTGCCTCTTCCTTACTTACAAGAGTTTTTCTCCTGTGATTTACATACTGAATAATTTAAAAAACCCTGCAGTACTCCCAAGATTTTTTTCTTTCTTGATAGACTAACGATGGTCTTCCAATTGTCATAATCATTACTAATCGTTCTGATTTCGACAAAGCATAGTATATACCAAACCTTTGTAGAGATAAGCCTTAAACTTTGAGAGAGGACACATGAACGTAAACTTTTGTTTGTAATATATTAAGAGTGAGAATTACGATCATAAATATTTATAAATAATAATAAAATATTTATGATCGCAATTCTCACTCTTAATATATTTCTAACAAAAGTTTACGTTCTTGTGTCCTCTCTCAAAGTTTAAGGCTTATCTCTAGAAAGGTTTGCTGATCCTAATGATGGTCATTAGAGGTTGGCCAGTAATTGAAGTTTATATGCAGCGTGACCTTCATTCGTTCCTTCATCCTTCTTAAATAGTAATTGTGAGGATCATTTTTCAAGCAGAAATCTATATTAGTGCTCAACTTCGTTTGCTGCCTACAGTTACCAACCGGTGGACGGCTATTAAGAAATATATAGATTTATTGTGATATTGAACATTATAATATTAATAAACAAGAGACATTTCTAATGACTTATTGACTGTTGTCACATCTAACTTAGAGACTACTCTCTTACGTACTATAAACTATCTGCTACATCTGTATGTACTCTCTACTCTCCGACCTACTTACTACCTTCTCTCCAATTATTTATACATGTAAAAGAAGAGGGGAGCTCAAGGAAGTTATATTGCTGACAAGAGTGAAGATATTTCATAAATTAGGGATAATGAGCCCACAAGTACACACAATATCCCTAGGTCATCAACCCAATCCAACTATCCATAGACTCTACGAATCTGGGATCAACATACGTTTGTCAAGAGCATACATTTTTCTTTATATCAAATATGCAGTTCCGGTGAGTAAGTCCTGCACAAAGAGAAATTATCCTCTGGATACAAGTTGGAATGTCCCAAACGATTATTAAGCACCAAAATATGTGGAGTACTAATATGGCTACCTGCCTAAAACCTGATCCTCACAATTCAGAATTGAAGTACTCAGAAGAGTACTGGCCATCCTACCTAGAAAAGTAGTCGCAGATGGGATCTTAAGACAATCACCAGGATCAACAGAACATTAAAATTAGTCTTATCCATCAGTGAAAAAGTTCTTTACCCAATTACAATGAAAAATAAAACATAACATGGTCCCTAGATCTTAATACTAGAACCACATTTTATTTTAAATCTTTGACTTTGTATTTTATGGGTGTTCATCATAAAATGAACCACTGTTAGAATCCAATACAACGTAGATTCCGTTAGGGACAGAAATATCTTGTTCAATCTGTGGCTAAAAATATTTGTTTACATTAAAACCAGTATAATTTATATTGGGAAAGAGAAAAAACCATTTTCCTGTCTATTAAATTTTCTTTGATCTTTATTTTATTGAAGAAAAAAATGATAAAATTAAAACCAGTTTAAAAAGGCTGGAAAAATCACTGTTATATTAAACCCTAGCAAGTCATTAGATGGACAGTTCGGAACACAAGCTGCGTTCGAGAAAAAGTAATATTTAAAAAAAGGAAACCTCACGAACCATCCCACCCTCTTTTAGATATATAATTCATTTTTATACATATGAAGCCCACTTCCCTAATACTGAGGCAGTTAATTAATGAACGAATTGTATTACCGTAACGTATAAATCGTAAAGCTAGCCAGATGTGAAAACACAGGCCTACGACTCATTGAGAAAAGGAATAGGAAAAGGGTGCATGAGAGTTGTGGGCGGTGGTTGGCCAATGCCCACCTGCAACCGCCGGGTTTACGACCACATCCAACCCGGCCCCGCCAGTTAACTAACAGCTATCTCGGTTTACTGCAGGCCTATAACAATTGGTCCCTCCTCCCCGTTCTGTTTCCAGTTTCTGTATATGATTCCTCTTCACTAAGGATAGGAATATCGTTGTAAATTAGTATGAAACTCGATACAATAAAAACTTTGGTACCTGGAATTCATCAATTTGACACAATATACCACAGAAAAGGATATTTATAGTAATTTTATATTATAATTTCAGATGGCAAAATTACCATATCAATGCTCAACACGGTATTATGGAATAAAACCTTATCCCCAAAACCAATATATATATATATATATATATGTATAACTTACGAGCTTCGGCACATAAAACATAAACACTTCCATAATTTATTATATAGTTTTTATTTTCGTTAACTATAAAACATAGGTTAGTTACGATTATATTTCATATACAAGCCTTGGCCTCTCGATCATATGATTTACAATGTTTACTAATCCCTGTTTGGGATTAGTGGCCATACTGGTGTATGTCTTATCCTAACTGCCCCCTGTCAGTTTACGAACATCCTCATAAACTTACAAAAATAAAATACAAATACACACATATAAAGTAAAAAGAATATAATAACACTGGATCAATGAAATTACTACTGCTAAACAAAAAAAACTTAAGATAAATGACAAACTGAACAAAACAAAACAAAATTACAGAATACAAATAAAATTACACTGCTCTACCTAAAACTAAAACATTACATAATTATGGTCTGGCTTCCCCGGTTAGAATTTTCAGCTGCTCAACATGCAGTGTTCGACGTTTTCGGGGCTGAGCCAGACTCTGTATGGTGACCAGATTGTGCTCCTGATCGCAATGACTTTGAATGGCCCCTCGTACCTCAGGACTTCCTTCGAGCGATTTGATACAATTCTTCTGTACACGGTGGCTCCTATCTTAAGAGCTTATATAATATCCTTGACCGCCAAATTATCCCTGGCAACTCTCTTATTCTTTTCCGTCACCATTCGTGTGTGTGCTTTCTCCCATACGGTGTTCCGCCATGTTCTCATCCACGACAGTACCGCCCCCATATCTCCGACGAGCGCGCAGACAAAAGAGGGCCTCAAAAGGGGAGAATCCCGTAGCTGTATGGATTGAGTGATTATACGCCGCAATGGCCCGGGGCATCGCCGCGTCCGCCTCCAACCCTTTGTCCACATGGAATACCCGAAGATGTTCGCCCAAGGTATTATGGAGCCGTTCAATCCCCCCCCCCCTACTTTTAGGATGTCCCGATGTATTCCAATGCCAAGTAACTCCGAGATCTTTCACTTCCTTCCGCAGTTGTGCGTTGTCGAACTCCCTACCGTTGTCCGAGGAAATCTTGTCTGGCACACCGTAGAATTGATACCACGTTCTTAGGGCGTCACTAACCGCGGCTGCTGACTTCTCTTTCACAGGGTGAGCCATGGCTATTTTGCTGAAAATGTCTATTATTGTTACCCACTTGAAGCCCCTCCACGTGAAGGTATCGATCTGCAGATCCGTTAACGGTACCGTAAGCGTGCACGTTTCCACTTGTAGCCCTACCGGGGGGGGGGGGTTGCGGTCATACTTCGTGATATGGTAAACAGCACATTCTCTCACAATTTCTTCGACTGTTTTCCTCATTCCCACCCAATAATATTTCCGCTTTAATGCCGCTATAGTTTCGTTAATTCCCCGATGATTGGTCTTCCCTTGGTGGTACGCTAACGTCACTTCTTTCTGCTGATCGGGATCCCGGATCGTATCCACCATGAGTCGACATCGGACGGACGATCTATCCATTCCTATTTTTTCCGCTCTCCACAAATTCCGGATTTTCTCCCATACAGTCGCGTTACCGACATAGAGATGGTGGGTCGCCCCCGACTTGGATGCATCCTTCAACACCCGGCATATCTGTTCTTCTTGGACTCCAGGCTGGGACCAAATGATAACAATATGGTGTTTCTCATATTTGGAAAATTCCATTTTCAGTAATCCTGTGGTCCTTGTCTTCCATATTATCTGCCGAGTCTTATCGTTTATCACATCCTCCACCTCTTCCATCTCCGTCAGTCTCTCGTCCGGCGAGTCATCATGGTCGGGAGATTCTCCGTTGCCGCTGTGGTCTGCTTCACGTTCACCTTGTCCCACTGGCGTCCATTCCCGTACGAATCTCTGAAGCTCACCGGAAGGTTCTCCTTCCTCTGGTTCGATCGCGTTGACCTGCAGTGCCCGAGATAGCCAATCTGCCACTACATTATCCTTTCCGGGTTTGTATGTTATGTCAATATTGTATTGGTTCAGGATCTCCTTCCAACGCGTCACTCTAGCCGACGATTCCTTCAAGTTGCCTACCCACAGAAGTGGCCGATGATCCGTGTGTACCTTAAACCGTTTTCCGAATATATAGGGTCGAAAGTGTTGGACTGCCCATACTATCCCTAATAGCTCCCTTTCGAGCGCACTATACCGAGCCTCCGCGTCTGTAAGTCTCCTACTCGCGTATGCCACAGGCCGATCCCCCTTATCATCCTCCTCTGATAACACCGCCCCTAGTGCATATTGGCTAGCGTCAGTAGTGATCGCAAATGATTTTGAAAAGTCCGGAAACGCGAGAACCGGTTCCGTTTGAAGCCACCGCATGCACTTCCTAATGTTTGCCTCGATCTCTGGCGTGATCAGAACTGTGCGTCCCTTTCTTAATAATTCATTCAAAGGGACGAGATTGGCGGCCATCTCCGGGACGAATCGACGATAATAATTTAAGGTCCCGAGCAATCTCCTGATTCCCTTGACGTCAGTAGGCATTGCCATTTTCCCTGCCGCCTCTACTTTCTTACCGTCCGGCCGTATACCTTCCGCCGATATCGAATGCCCGAGAAAGTTTATTTGGTTCTGTCCCAATATAGATTTTTCGGGTGATAGCTTTAACCCAAATTGACGTATCCTGTCAAAGACCCGCCTCAGATCCGCTATATGTCCTGCCTCCGTTTTACTAAAGACCAGGAGGTCGTCCATGTACACTTGACACATGGTTTCATCTGAGCCCCTCAAGAACTCGTCCATCAGCCGCTGTAACGTTATAGGTGCATTTTTTAACCCGAACGGCATACGGGTAAATTCATAGTGGCTCCTCTCGAATGTAAACGCTGTTTTACATTGGTCTCTAGGATGCATTCGAATCTGATGATAACCCGATTTCAGATCTAGCGTGCTAAACACCGTCGCTCCACCCAACCTGTCCAAAATGTCCTCTAACCTAGGGATGGGGTATTTCTCGTCACACGTATTTTCGTTCAATTGCCGAAAATCTACCACCACCCTGTGCCGTTCCTTGGTATCCCCTTCAACAGGTTTCTTCTTGACTGCCCATAGTGGACTGTTAAAGGGTGATGTGCTATCGACGATAATCCCCTGTCGTTTTAGCTCTTCGATCTCCTCCCTAATATGTTCCCGTAGCACTTGTGGGTATCTCCGCTCTTTCACGTAAGTACTTTTTTCTTATTTCAAATGAATCTCGTCAAGTGTTCGCATCCCTATTTGCATTTCCTATTGTCCTATACACCTTTTTGCCGATTCTAATTACCCATTGCCCTTCTAAATTCCGGAGTCTTGCCCCTAGTTTCCCGAGCACGTCACACCCCAGAATCCCCCCGTACTCGCGCGGCATACTCTCTACCACAACATGAGTTGCTACCCCAACCTTCTTGCCCCATTTATCTAATGCTAAATCTATCTCCCCTTCCACCGTACAGGGACCAC
This sequence comes from Troilus luridus, assembly GCA_964056705.1. NCBI lineage: Eukaryota > Metazoa > Arthropoda > Insecta > Hemiptera > Pentatomidae > Troilus > Troilus luridus. The sequence continues at coordinate 51,432,146 of OZ057414.1, forward strand.
TCAAAGTGACTAACTTACATAGGCACTTGCTCACCTCGGGTTTACTCTTCCCTTTAAACAATCGTTCCTTGATCACCTGCCACGAGGTATCTTCGTCGGCTTGAATCAAGTTCAATACACTCCTCCTGACCCTACGCGCTAGGGCGACCCGTAACCTCTTAGCATCTGCTTCTTCTAGAAGATCTACCGCCACCTGGGATTGGATGTTAACCATGATCTCTTCCCCACCCTTGATGGAGTGATTAAGTTCGCCTACATCTCCATTAAACCTTTCTAAGTCGGAGATTTCCCTCCTTATGTCCTGCGCATTCGCCTTCTTGAGTTTCATTTTTTCTAACTCATTTGTCTCTTGCGAGATTCTATTCGCCTCTTGTCTGGCTATATCCGCCCGCGCCAATGCTATAGTACACGTCGGGTGGGGTTGGAGCTCAGAGTTCACCTGTTCTGCATGTGGTGGCTCCAACGTTAACGTAGCCGGTCTCAGGATGTTCTGACCTTGTTCATTCATGGTGGGGTTTACTTCGTTCTAGGAAGATTTATAACAAGAAGAACTAAACAAAATAAAGAAACTGAATGAAAAGAACTGTCCTTTTCGTGTTCTTGTAAAAAAAAAAATTCTTACTGCGAACTGCTGACAAACTCCCGGGTTTCGGGCACCACTTACGAGCTTCGGCACATAAAACATAAACACTTCCATAATTTATTACATAGTTTTTATTTTCGTTAACCATAAAACATAGGTTAGTTACGATTATATTTCATATACAAGCCTTGGCCTCTCGATCATATGATTTACAATGTTTACTAATCCCTGTTTGGGATTAGTGGCCATACTGGTGTATGTCTTATCCTAACTTATATATATATATACAAAAGAATATTACTAAGCATCATGACATACGGGTCAGAAACTTTGACGTTGAAGAGCAACCTCAGAAGAAAACTAATAACGACGAGAGGCGAGAATATGCATAATGGACAAAGTAAGAAATGCGAACATCAGAGAAAAGATGGAGGCTGGAAGATATTCAGAAAAAACGCCTGAAACGGAATGGGCATTTGAAAAGAATGCCTGAAGGAAGATTACCCAAAGTTGTTGTTCCTCTAATTTTCCATTGGTGGACAAAGACAAGGAAGGCCAAGGAAGACCTAGGATAACGAAGTGAGGGAGTTCGTGATGGGTCATGGTCTACGGGAAGAATGGAGCTTAGATAGGACATTATGGAAGGAAGCCATAGAATTAATAGATTAAGGAAACCCACTATTAGTGGAAATTCCTGTGCAAAAAAATATATGCAATATATATATATATATATATATATATATATATATATATATATATATATATATATATATATATATACATATTATAAACCTTACATAAAATATATGAAGGACTTTCACAAATGCATAATAAGATCTTCTTGACACTAACAATAAAAGTGAGGAGAGAAGTAGCTCCAGTATGATGAGCGCTGATTCATTTTAATTTTAAATTGCTAATATATTCTTTAACAAAACTTATTAATAATAACCTCCAGGCTGGAAAAATATCCTGTTAGTTTCAAACAAATAAGGAGTGCTAATATTAAAGAGTAAAAGCTCAAAAGAGACATAGACAAAAGTACATGTTAAGACAGTGGACAAATTTCGAGTTAAGACCGCCTTCAACCGCTCATATTATTATTATAATATATATATATATATATATATATATATATATATATATATATATATATATATATAAAACCTTTATATTCTCAAAATAACGACGACTTATGTCAGTCAGGAGAAATAAGAACAAAAATATATCAAGAATTTAACAGAGTATCAATGCTTCATTTAATGACATTTCAAGAATACCATATATGTTCTAAGTAATCAGCAGGGTTCCAAATAATAATTCTTAGAGATTAGTGAAATATATTTTACATTGGTAACCCTGTTTATTGTTTTGGTTTTTTTTTTACCGCGGGTTGTAGTCCCATTAAAGAAGAAGAAGAAGAAATATGTATCTTGATACTATCAATCTATATGACGCTACAACCCGGGGTGGGTCTTGGCCTCCTCTAAGAGCTTCCGCCATCCAGCTCGATCCATTCCTGCTGCTCTCCAGTTCGGTGTGAATAGCAGTAGCCTGGAGTCAGTCACCACACTATCTTGCTACTAATTTAGCAAATTAAATATCTATTAAAGTTTTCGGTATAATAGTTAACCGACGATGGGCACTGTGCCACCTAATAAAACAAATCTAATATCATTATCTAAACCTTTTTTTCTTAATTGGTATAATTATAAGCCTGAAAAAAATACATTGTAGATTTTTTAAAGAAGTTAAGAAAATTTTTGACTGTAGTTTTTAGTGTTGAAAAACAAAACCAGATTAATCAAAATCAAATTAAAATCACAATACAAAATAAAGTAGCATAATATTTTCCCTGTAACATAAATTAATTCAAACATACAAGTAAGCACTTTAACATTGTATCGTTAACATCATTGACATACAATACAATATAATATATTTATAAGTAATTTATTATTAATAATAATAATAATATAATTATTAATTTATAATTAATATGTTATTTACTCAATTACATACCTTAAACGTTTTTTCTGTCTTTAAAGTTCCCATATACCGTACATACAACTTGTTTTATATCGAAGGTTCTTCTTCAATTTTCCTTAAATTCTCCTTTAACCTACTACTACACCATAATAAATAAAGTTTTTTTTAACTTGACCAAAAATCAACCTGTTAATTAATAAACAACAATTTCTGTAAATTATAACAGTCCCGTAAACTACCCCTAATCGATCTTTTAGAATATTTTCTAAGAAAAGGAGCCCTCTGCAATCAACCAGATTAAAACAGATGATTCAATTGTTGATTAAGGAACGAGTCTGCATATCACGGTCACAGTGTAGTTATCAGGTTTTAGTAGAGATGGTTGTTGGCGCCTTCACTCACTGAGGCCACCTAAACCAGCACGACCGGAACGTGGTGAAGGCTGGGTAGAATCATTGCGCCGGAATGACATCTATTAAATTGGAAATATATTAATTAAATTTTTTATCGATTTTTTTTGTTAACCTACATTGTGGTATTTGTTAATATATAGTTATTAAATTATTAATAATCATATACTTATAAATCATATTAATATATACAAATATATAGCTAATATTTATTAAATCTATAATTTAATGATTTTTATTGATACAAAATAATTTTCTCACTCACGCACATCTCCTCATAAACACACACACGTTTATAAAGATAAGACTGAAAAGAATTGGAGACCTCAACTAAAAATTAATGTTGATATCAGGCCTGGAGGTTGATGGCGATCCACCAACTCTCATCAATATCCATTAACATTTAGCATAATGATGTTTAGCTAAATATCAATGATTTGACGTTGATTATAAGATTAAGTCGTTTTCGAATTTTAAGTATGACAGGTGTTCATGTGTTTGTTGGATATCAACTCCTTGGATCCCCGAAACTATCATCCAAATCAGATTAGCGTTAATTGGTGCTCGCCGGTCCGATGAAATGACTACATTCTTCATGTTTGTTCGGCAATACTGCAAGTTCCGAGCTTTATCCTCCTCCAAGGGATTTTTCCTGTTGTCTGTCCTTTTCAATTTGTTTCCGTCTAATCTTGGGCCCTCCAGTCTTGGGTGTGTGCCACTCCAGGAGTCTTCCTGGCATATCACTTTCATTCCTCCTATATGCCAAAAATATATGGGTTATACCGTCTGTATAACCTCTATCCTAACTTTGAAAGAGAGAAAACAAAAAAAAGTAATTTTCCGTTTCGAATAAAAAAAAAATCGTAGATGACATCTTCATTAAAAATTCCATAATTTCCCGCTCAACTGAACGGGTTCGAAATATGAACAGGAAGTTGTTGAAACAGTTATCGATGAGTTTTACCAATGCAGCAAAACTGGACCATACACCATGATCTCGTGCAGACCCATACTGCGGAAGTCTAAAACACAGACAGAGGTGAGCGGTACCGTGCAGTGAGCTGCCTTACCCGCAGCCAAGACCTTCACCTGACAGCCAGATCCCATAATAATAAGTTAGTGCTCTAGGAGGGCTGTTCTAGCCTCCAATGGCTGCTATATGAAATGTGCCTCGGGCAGGAAGCCACCCATTAAAGGGATATATTTATTTCTCTCATAAATGGGTCATTCGCTAAGGTTTCTCCCTTTTCTTTTGATTTGTTACCTTCAATCTGTTCCCTCATCTTAATAGTTACTGCTCTTTTCTACGTTCCTTGTACTTCTTTTATTAATATTCGACAAATGTGTTATTTAAATATATACATATAGACGTATAATCTTAAAGCTATATTTTTCTGAACAATTGATATATTACAATCTTAGGTTCGCCTTATTCAAATTCAAATTTATAATATTTTTATAATTTATTTTTTGTAATTTACAACTGTATTATAATAATAAAAGTAAATAGAATGAATGACGCATAATTACATGAGATTAAGAGCACCAGTATCAATAGTTCAAATAGCTCAAATAGAATAGTTCACTTACAAGGTCGCAAGGCCCTCTTATTTTCAGACGCCTGGGAAGAAAGATAAATTATAAATTGCACTTCAGAGAACAAAAACCTCGTTTGTTACCCGATTTTTTGAATCAGAATTATTTTCACATAGTTTTAATAACTAAACACCTCTTTTCAATCTAAACTTTTCTAAACAAATATTGATTGAATATAATAAATTCAACTGACTCATTTCAATCGTGATATAATTGGAAAATGTTTTTACAATAAAGGAAAAAAATACAAGTAGAGATCCTTGTTGTAGTTATTTCAGGTCATTTCTCGCCATAGAATATTTTGTGGGTTATTTTTTTTATATTAATTTTTTTTTTATCGTGTTTCTTTTGATTTGCAACGTTCAATCTGTTCCTTTATCTTAATAATAGTTGCGTTTCCTTCCTCCATTCCTTGTGGGTTTTTTTTTATCGTTGACATTTTTTTAGTTTAAATATATAAGGATATAGGTATGCTCTCAAAACAATGTTTTTCTGAACTATTGATGCATCGAAATCTTAGATTATACTATTTAGATTAACCTTAATAATATTTTGCTTGAAAAATTATCCATTTAAATTTACGACTGCATCATAATAAAACAATGAGTAAATAAAATGAATGATACATAATTACATAAGATATTGGCAAAGAGAAGAAAGTACCCACTGGTAGTACTCAAATAACAAATTCAACTTAGATGGTCACGAGCCCTTCTTTTCTGACGCCTCGTAGGATTATCAGGAATTGAAGAGGTTGATTTGAAACTAGTGGGTTTGAAAGGATTGGGTGTAAGGTTCGGGTCAAATCAACAACTACGGAAACATTAAGGTCACTATGGATGACTTTGTTCGTAACAAAGTAAGGAGTACCTGAGGAATTCGCTAGCTTAGTGACACCCCAGTAATCTGTACTCTAAGTGGGTCTTAATCCAAGTCATGTATATAAGTCTTTTTTAATTAACTGGGTGCTTTAAACTTTTGTCTAGTCACTATTGAAGTAGCCTGAAACAAAGGGATCTATAATATTTAATATGGTTCATTTGCAATTTAAGTTATTATTATGTTAAACAACTAACAAATTACTCTGACAGTTAATTTTGCATATTTTTTTTGTATACATGCAAGAGAATAAATAATACAGCTTCGTTTGCCTGTGTAACGTCGGGGATTGATTTTTTTTTAAAGGATATTTATTATTATTATTACTCTATCCAGTGTATTCATCCTCTGTACAGTTATTCAACCCTCTCTTTTCCCCTTTTTCCGTCTGCCTGTTGTCTACCACCAGACGTTCTTAAGTCAGCTTCACTTCACGGTTCAAATGCCAATATTATATTAATATATTTCCTTACTTACTACTTAAAATATGTTACCAAAAATAAAGAAAGCATAAGCATCAGGGTTTTGCGTGATATCACGGTCGTATTTTGACTTATTTACTAATAAAAGTGCTTGATTAGGTTTTTAGATAGTTTAGAGTTCTTGTCTAAATATTTTTTCAATCACATCCTCAAAAATTATTTATATTACTTAACCCACTTATATATTATTACAACTTAAACCACTGCAGCCATTCCTTCTTTTCGTATCCAATCCTTTAATCCAAAATCATACAAAAAGCCCTCATCCACCTTTCTTTGTTACGAAAAATGTCATCCATAATGACTTGAATGTCCCATCTGTTACTTATTTTGTCAGAACCCGATATCAATCGTTTCATGACAAACTTTATTCTCACTCAAACTTGTCTCAAACCTATCTACCTCATTAACAATTTCTTAAAATTCATTATCGATTTGCCTTGATCTCATGTATTTTCGTTACACTCATTACTAATAATAGCATTATAAGAAAGTTGTAAAGTTCTAAAAGTGAATTAACAAAAATAAAAAACATTAGCTATTTAGCCGAACCCTGACGATACTAGGTAACAATCAAGTACCAAGATTAAGTACTTGACTAAGTTCGGAAAATGTTTTTCCTGTAGGGGTTGCTTTCTTCCCCCCCCCCTCTAAAATGATTTATGCCTTCGGGCTTATCGGTTGGCTTGGGAATCTTAAGCTGCATCCCCTCAATTACAGAATTTAAATCTTTAAACTTCTTTTTTTCTGCTGACTCAAATAAATCCGCCGCCTCAACTTTATACTTCAGCAAATTATAAGCGATTTCCTCGATCTCTGTCAGGCCATTTGCATAATGTCCTCGGTTATATATTGCTCGGGCACTTAATCACCCGAAGAAACGAATTTACCGCCTTAGAAAGAAAACGATTCTTGGTTCGTGTGTTTCCAAAGTCAAAAAGTTGAAATAAATCATTTATAACTACTGCATTGACTAAAAAGTAGGACTAAATGCAGTATACGAAACATTGTAGTTTAAATTTTTGTTTTTAATCATGCCACGGGAGAGGTATCGTGTACTGTCTTACTCCATGCGTCTCACATCATTACGTTTTATTTTACTGTCAGCCAATCTGCTGATTGTCAATTTTTAAATATGACGTGTGGATAAAAATATAAAGATTTTTTTCTTTTAATCAAATATAAGAAACAAATCAACTTCTGATATTTATTCTAAATGCTGATGTCCCGGCCCAATTATATAGAATGCTCTCAGGACTAAAATATATGCGCGCATCATCTAAAATTAAAAATAATAAAACACCTGTACCACTAAAATCCATGAAGGGTCTTGGAATCAGATCATTCAGTTTCAAAGGCAGCGGTTGCGTAGGGAACCGACTCACAGTGGAACGAATCAACGCATTTGTTGGACATTGGACCAATTCTCTAATAACTAAATTTGTCCTTTATTTTGATCTTAAATTATACTTTATACTTATTCTTAACAAAATCCATAGATAAATTAATTGTGAAATTATATCTTATATAAAAAATTTTGAATTGAAAAATAAATTTTTCTAAAAACTCATATTTTTAAAGCAATCCACTGTTTGAGGTAATGCATTAAATTAATCGTGCACCTACTGGAAAAAAACACATCCATAATAAGATATTTTAGGCAAATAAAACTTGGGATTATTTCAAACGTCTGGGATTTTTCGGTGAAAATTGGGTGATAAAATTAAATAATCAATTACGAAAATCGCTCAAAATCGCCCAAAAAACTACCTTCACAGTAAATAACTAGAATGTTTGAAGTTTTTTTTCCATTAGTCGGATTTTGCTATTAGGTGCTATTTTCCGAGAAAATGATTTTTTCTTTTTTTTTTTTATGGGCCTTGAGAATTAATTTAAAATAATTTCTGTTGATATTGGTGTCTACTTTTCGCAAGTTTTCTTTTTTTTACCAGTGTTTGTTTACATTCATTTATCCGAACAACCCTCATCTAACATAATAGTATTAACAATGAAACTCAGTTTGCGTGTGGTATTTCAACGACATATGTGTAATGGTGCACATAGGTGCAATAGTCCCTACAACAAATCGTCAATTTTTTAATTTTTGATTTATTTAATTTTTATTTCGTTATTTAAATAAAACAATTTTATATAGGCACTTACATTTATTATAATTTTTATGCATCAATTATACCTAGTATATTAACTAACAAAAGTAATTATCAATTATTTTATTAATTTTGTTTAATAATTAAATTATTTGGTTTGTTACTTTTTCCTTTGTGTAACTTTATTTAATACCTATGTATCTGTCTTTCCATAGAATACTGTATGGTACCTATTCTCGTAGTATGTAGGTACAATAAATGGTACAATGTTTGATACTAAATAATCTAACATCGAAATATCAAATCTAGAATTTTTACACGTTTACCCTAAAAGGTTCGATCCTGTTTATCATATAATTAAATAGTTCCTTCAAAAAGCTTTAAAACCGTAGCAATAGCCTTATTCTAGGAGAACCAGAAGCGGAGATATTAATGAATGTCCAGACGCTCCTAACGCTCGTTCCACTGTGCGACTTGTCCGAGATAAAGCTCAACCGCCAGGTTTTTCCCACAATTAAGAGTCCCAACTTTATAGAGGTTGGATGAGCCTCAGCAAGATCTGCCGACCCCATAGTACATGGCTGGTAACAGATTAAATATTTTATCTCCCAGAAATAAATTTGAACCGGGATCTTCATTACAGCTCTCTACTACTGAGCTCTAGCGCTTCCTACAATAATCTAAAATGGCAAAGCAAAAATAACAAAAGAAATTGTACATAAATAAACCTCATAAATCACAATTTGAAGTATAAATAAGCTTCCATGGAGCAGCAGTAGTTTAAATGTTATACAAAAAAAAATATATCGTGTCATTTCAAATTTGCTTCGAATAAGATCTTCAATATTAATCACTAATAATACTTGTGATGTACTGAGTTTTATATAAAAAATTATGTTGTAATTTCACTTAATTATTCCAAAAGCGTATTCAATAATAAAACACTAAAATATTTTGGCTCCCTAATATCGTATTCTACAATGATAAAACTTTAAGAGGAGCTCTGGTCCTGAGGGTATAAACAATTTCTAAATTAAGAATAGGCATTTGTACCAGGCCATACCAGGCGGTATTCAGAAATAAAATCAAAACTCTTTCAAAGTAAAAAAAATAAATAAAAGTAAAAGTAAAAAAAATGATTAACAAAATAAACTTAATAGAATGTTGGCCTGGGGCCCTGAACATGACGTCACAGCCGTTTATTGCTCCGTTATATTTTTAAAAGAAGTATAAAAAAATACAAAGCTACTAAAACCAGTAACGTTTCAAATTTTCTGTATATTCTGTTGACATTTTGTGTTGCGGTTCTTTATTCTTTAATATTAATTTTTGATTACCTGTACGCACAAAAGCAAATGAAAAGTACAAAAAAGAAAGAAAAAAACAGTCATCCACAAAACTGTTTTTTTAACAACATAGGTAGGTGTCTCCCACCTCCATTTTTTCTCATTGTATTTTTATACGAAAAACTGACGATCACCAGATTGGCTATCGATGGAATTAAAAAAAAATGGCAGGAGAGGCGTGAATAAGAACAGTACCAAGCCGTACCTCTCCAGTGGCTTGATTAATTTTTTCATGACAAAAGATCCTTCATTCACATTCTTTTTAGTCTGCTCCTGATGTCTCCAGGCAATTGATCACTTAATGGATTTGGCGTCCGGATAGTTTTTCTTGAAAACGTTTGTAGTAAGTTCCTTTGTATTTGTTGACCGATGGCATTTTCAAGTCAGTATACAAAATTTTGTTTGTAACATACCATGGTGCTGAGTATAAGTATCTTTGATCGAAACGTTTTTAGTCCCGCTTCTACCGATCGAGAAAAACCTACACTACGTTTAAATAAAAGGGAATGGATCAGCTACGATGATAAGCAGATAACACTAAAATCAATCTTTTCACATCTTTGGGGTGCTTAGTAAAGTATTTTTTTGTAACACAAGACTTTGCCGCACGATTGGTTTTAGTTCGTTCTAACCTGAAGTTTGAGGAACATAATAGATTGCTTGACTTAACCAACGAAAAATGTGGAAATGTCAATTTTTGATATTTGGAGTTTTCCGCTTTTAATCTTTGAACGCCTCATTTGATCTGTAATAACTGTCGGTGAGCATTGTGGGATCCGCAAACCTTTCTAGGGCTTCCAGATTATATAAAGTGGTTGCTCTTCTTTGGTGGGGGGGTGTAGCGTAACCGTAGCGGTTGAATGTTATTTCGGCGAAATCACTTCCTTAATACCGTTGACTTAGTCCGAGCATGGATTCTAATGTTACACCTTTTTGTTTTATTATATATTATGTAAACTCTGACCATATTCAGCACTGAACAATCTATATCTTTGGGTCGGAACATTTAGAATTTAGAATTATAATTTTGGTAACAAGTTTTTTTGTTTGTTTTTTCACGGAACGGCCTTAGAGACCAGGTGAATATCATTATTTTCACGTCTTTTCATATCCCTTCTCTCCTTCTTTTCATATCCCTTCTCTCCTTACCGCCTTTTCCTCATTCTTTCCCATTGTTCTTTCCTTCTTTCCTCGGTCCACGCTATTCCTTTTCTCGCACCTCTCTGTCCCACAAGGACCTTAATTTCTTATAATATTTTCCCATAGTCATCCCTATCGAAACATTCTTGGTCTGTTATTTTCAGTTTCTCAGTTTCTTCCTTCGTCTGTTTGATGTAGCCCCACCATTCTTGTATCCTCATATTTTATAGAAGATTTCTCTATTTAATCTCTTTGGGTGCATCCTCACCAAATATGTCCGTAGAACCTCTATAATCTTATTCAATAAACAAGTTGGTTTATTTCTTAAATGTTATTAAAAAATTAAAATTCAAAACTCAATTGTTTGATATATCGCATTTTGTCCTTTTTTGTTTAGATAACTACTATTCCATACAGAAATTTATTCCTGCGATGTATACACAGTACCTATACATGATTTATTTCAATCGTTTGCCTTTAAGAACACAGTAATCTGGAATCGTTTTCTTTTCAAGAGGGAAATTTTATTTCTTGAGATGATTAAATACCCGAGCAATACAGTATATTACTCAGAATATCATTCTGACAAAGATCGAGAAAATCGCTTATTTTTATGATGTATAAAGCTGAGGCCGTAGATTTCTTTGAATAACCAGTAAACAATTGTAAAAATTTAAATTCTGCTATTGAGGTGATGCTGAACCTAAGACCCAACATGGATTCTAGCGGTATAGTTTTTTTTTCGTATTTTGGTTTAGATCACCAAAAATTATTTTCCCCATGAGAGGTACCTTTGGACTAATATCACTGCGTGTAGCATGGCTGTATCAACACGGCTAAAGAGGACTCATCAAGTTAACCTCACCGTATTAACCAAATTAGAAGCGGTTGAGGAAAACCTGGGACGGGGAGGAGATTAATCAAGAGAGGTGTGTAAGAGGGCCTTAGTGAATAGGCTCACATCCTCCTGATATATCCTACCATCTCCTCATCCGCTCACTAATTAGTGATCAGCTCACTTCTTCCCCTTAGTCTCCTTATTAGGGCCCAACCTAGTTACCCACTAATATCTTGTAATATTGTAAGCGATCCGAGGAAATCCTATCTTCATCGGGTATTTACCTAATACCGAACGTAATCGCCACATAGCTAAGGGAATAGAAATGATTGATGTTTTTTTATGATTATTTATATGGCTGAAATAAAACATTTGATTAAGGTTTTGTTTTTGAAGGTAACACACTAAACTAAACCTTTCTCACATTACATAATTGGGGAAATCTAAGAAAGTATATTGCTAAACTAATACTCCCAAATCGAAAAAATGTGTTATTAAATTTAGATTATTTTATTCCTTAAAGTTATAGTGTCACTGTAATTATAGTTATTTATTTCCATGGATAAGTAAAAAAGGCTCACAAACAACATAAAAAGAACGTAAATAAAAAAAAAATAGGTATTAGAAAGAAAAAATAATAATAATCATTGTCAATGATGACAAGTAGAAAATTATAGATTGTTCTTATCCAGTATGTTTTTTGTGACTCCTAAACATAGTTCTTATCCATGTGCGGATTAATTAATATCTTATAAATTTATTTAATTTATTTTTGTGTTCGAGATTTATCATATGACCATTTGGGTGGTAAATTTATAGCAAGTTATTAAAAAAATTAAATAAAGGAAGTAAACTTTAATTTATTAGTTTCACCCAACTTTGGGTTACTTCGAATCGATCATAAGTGAGTGTTGGGTGCATGTGCTTTTCTCTCCGACCAGTATCGCTCCATCCTCTCCGATTTACTCCTTTCCTCAAAGGAGTAGGAGATCGGAGCTTCACATAGTTCTCGAACCTTATCCTCTTGTCTAGGCTATGCTCTTGGAAACTTTATTAATAGCAATATTAAAATGTATTTTCTTCTTAGAATTAATGAGTGAACTCAGAGAAAATGTCTTGAGGTGATGCATGAAATTAAAAACTGTAGGAGGCACTAAAAATTCAAATTATTTATACTTAAAAAAATCATTGTTCTCAATTGATTTGATGTATCGATTATAATAAGAACGTTAGAGAAGTTTAAGTTGAATAAATAATTCCTATATAACCATCGAAAAATCTATATATTAGAAGTAATATGTTTGTGTAAAATTGATATAATAAATATAAAGGATTGGTCCCAACTTAAGTTTTGATTGTATCAACTGACTAAATATCAGTGGGATATGTTTTCCCTTCAAGTTTAGTGAATTTTATTCTTGTTCACATTATTCTATCCTAAGGCCTCCTAGTTCATAATGAAGTTCGGAAAGTACCCGCAGAAGGACAATACGAGACCTTGAAGTAGATTTCCATTGGAAGGTGTCCCATTGTACGAGAGTCATCCGTCAGCCTGAACCCGGGCTCAATAATTTTATCAAGACAACCGGGGGCCCTTGAGAACATCCATCAAAGGAATGTCTCCGCTGACAATCCTGCGCCAGGCAGCATCCTCAAGGCTAACGTATGTGCTCCGCTTCTTTTGTCTTGGACTTGGAGGTGATGCATGGCGCCTTACCTAGAGTCCTCTCAGTACGCTAGGCCTTGGATCGCACCCACTCCAAATAGAAGGAAGTACTGGAACTGGTTCAATGTCATAACTCAATCCGCTTAACCTCAGACTATGCAAGCCCTTCGCAATGAATACTCCACAAATCATGGGGTATCAGATCTATGGGGTATTTTATAAAATATGAATATCACTATTATTATCAATTCTGGTTTGAGTATTATCTTAATACTTTAATACATCCTCGACTAACTTACAAAACTGGCGAAAAATCTACAGATATTTCTAAGATGTATGGATATCCAAACATGGTTGAATCGAAAAATAGTGGTAAAAACATAAGAAATTTAGTGAAATTAGGATTTTAATAAATTCGCGAAACATTTCCTTAACTACCATTATTGAAACAATGCTATATAATTAATAGAATTGAATGGTCATAATTACCATCTTATCATATCCATATTATCTTATCATAAATCCATAATTACTATCTTATCATATTAATTCACTATCAATATATTTAGGAAACTGAGACTGCAATAAATAAATAATGAACTGGTATTATTTCTTATTATTAAGTTATCTACATTAAGTTTCTAAGAAATATAAATAAAGGATACAATGGTTTAGGTATCCATCGTGGGATCGAAAAATAGTGACAAAAACTAATGAATTTTATTGAAATTTTTATTTTATTACATTCAAAAAGCATGTCCTTAACTACCTAAATTACAGATGTCTGACAAAACAATGCTGTATAAATAATAATAATAAAATGATCATGTTTACCTCCTTATCATATCCCATAAATCCATAATTACCATCTTTTCAATTTCTTCTCTTTCCGATTCACGTTCAACATATTTAGGAAACAACGCCTGCTATAAAGAAATAATGGATAAGTATTATTGTTTGTTATTAGCTTTATTATTAACGTATCTACAGACATGTTTCTATTTATAAGAAACATAAAGTATATACTATTTTAGGATATCCATCATGGAATCCAAAAACAGTGATTTTTAAGTTCAAAAATTAGCGAATGATTAATAATAATTGAATGCTCAAAGTCCTTTATAGCCATCTTTTCATATTATTTCACTCTCTCTGCATTGAATTCTGTGAAATATAAAATTATTCGAATAGTTCTAAACTCATGTTTAGCATCAAAGTATATTAATTGAAACTTAATATATTGAGGAAACAGAACATACTATAAATCAATGATGGACCTCAAAAACTAAAATACAAAAACCAATATTAAAATAAAATAAATTTATTACTGAAATTTAATTTTTGATTACAAACGTGATGCTTTTCTTTTTCAAGTCTAAAATAAGATTCTCGGTATGAATTTTAATTATTGATGACAAGTATTATAAAAACTCTTTGACTTTTATTCAATTCGTGTGAAAATAAGAATTGATTTCAATACCCGTTTTTTAATATAGAAAAAAGGGGTTTAACATTGATATTTCGGTGAGGAAAAACTGTTTTCCGTGTAATCATTCTGTTTGAGTTCGAAATTTCCTCGTTTGATTTTTTTTTTTTACTGTACTCAATACAATTCACCAAGCCTATTAAAATAACTGATATATCACTTATAGTAATTATTATGGAATATATAATAATTAAATGAAAAACTTCTTTCATTATTATGACAGCTCAAAGTATTTTCTCAGATTTCATTTTTGGAATTTAATTCCTAATATTTATTTACATAATAGTTCGATATATTTTTAAATTAAAATTTAGAGTAGCTCCTCCTCAACATAGGGCTTAAAATGCTCACTAATTATCAATTATAAGCATTAACTATTATTAACGAATAGCATGTACTACTACTTTACGACTTAATTAGCGTTTTTATTGAGTTCATTCAAAGGACATCGCACAAACAAACAACTCGGAAGAAGTCCTCTTATTGGACTTAGAAACTAGGACACTACTTACTTTTGAATGGCAAACAACAAATACGTCTTATTGCATTTCAGTTTGAAAAAAAAAAACTTAAATAAAAAAAGTAGTAATCTTATTAATAAATTCCTAATTAAAAAGGAATGTTATGATTACAACACAATAACATTATTCTGTGATTTTCTCTTATAAAAATATTAAAGTTGATTTTTTTTTTTAATGTAGCCTAAACATGCTCATTAAAATTTAAAAAATCGACAATTCGTCAGAGTGCTTTTCTTTCTAAAAATTCTTTTAAAAAACTATTTATCGAAATCAATTTCCTCGACATAATATGTTGCACATAACATAGTATCAGCTGCATTTATTTGTTTTTAATTTCTGCCCTTATCCTATTGCCATACGTTACCTGCGATCCAAGGTAAGTAAATTCGGACACATGTTCAAGGTTATATGTCCCGAATGAAGTTTTTTGCCACTACTTGATTGATGGTTGTCTCTTAACAGACCGTATACTTGGTCTTGTTTTTATATAACCAAACCTACAAATTTAGCTCCAGCTTCCAGGGCTTAGAATGATTGTTGCAAGCAATATATAGAGCGACCTTTAATGTCAACTGCAGTAGCGAGGAGTTGTTCTTGATGTTTAAATCTAATGGTCTGAATCCTTGAGTCTCATACTGCCTTTTCTAGGATGAGTATAATAATGCATAAATAATTTGATAATTAAATAAAAAATCGAAAATAATTCTTGTTAAGTATTATAATACAGATAGAGAGTTAATAATGCAGTACTTATAGTTCTGTATCTCAAATAATTTTGCATAATAATCCTCCAAATATAAACTTATTAACACTTCATTGCCCGTACGTCTGTGGAATCAAATGGCGCCAGGGGCCCAATTAATTTAAAGACTTTATGTAAGTTCATGAAATAATTCAACGTGTGCAAATAACAGCTTTAAACAACATATTTACAACAAGAAAATCACACTAACATATTGGTAACGGAATGTGTCAAAGCTTACTCATAAAATACACAGAAAAACACCATAAACCGTCCATTTTCGTTTTGATTGCTGAATACAATCAATATTAAGATGTTCATATTCACGAAACGAGTTAATTATATCATATTTTATTTAAAAAACGAAAGTTTAAGTGTTCATTCTTATTAATTTGATAAGCCATTATATTTTTACTTCTTTTTTTTTGCCTCGTATGCCAGTGTCAATTTTTAAAAAAATGCAGGCAACAAAACAATGATTATCTAAAATTAAGGACCAAACTTATATGCGTTCATGAATCATCTGCCAGAAATCATAGTACTGGCCAAAAACTTTGGGCGGTAACATCACACACATGAGCGGGCGCCAAGAGTAGTTCCAACGATCACAGACATGTGTAACGCTTAAATATTTGAGCGAAAACGATAAACCACCTTCTATAAATAGTTAACAATAGACTGTCAATTCAAAAAATATAATAAAAATGTATAAATAAATTCTGAAAATTAATCTGATTCGCCTAACCCCATCCAATTATTCTTCAAATTATTCATTATAGTCTAATATTATTATCCCTTATGGCTTCATATTATTCCTTATGGTTTTATATTATTATTCCTTATGGCTTCATATTATTCCTTACGGTCCCCTCAGTCACCTTACTCAACATCTTGGAGCGCCCTACTTCCCTCCAACTAACCCAGTTAGCTCGAGAATGTCAACTACAAAGAGACCTAATTCGTCCTTGGTAAACATCAAACACATTTAGTGCCGGCCACCACTGACCCGAATTTAACCCGTTTATAGCAGCCTAAGTGCGACCCGGACTTTGAAGGCTAGTCCATAGTATTCGAAATTACTAGTAAAGTTATGAAAGCTACTAAGTACAATACAAATTTCTAACGGGTTGAATTGAAACTAGTTGAATTGGGAAGAATAAAGGTTCTAAAAATGTATTAATGGACTATATTCCTTTATTGTTAGGAGTACACATCCAGGTGTTTGACTATGCGAATCTAAGAATAATGGAAACAAATAATCTTACAAATAATTCGTTTCATAACCCTACTAATTGTGTTCCTATTTTCTAATTAATTTCGGGCTCCCGTTAATGACTAACAATAAAAACTTCAGTATTAATAAAACACAGGTTAGTTAATATAAATTACCCATCTCTTCAAATTACATATATGTTTTATATATATATATATATATATATATATATATATATATATATATATTTCATGATAAATGGAGTTCTTGAATCTCGATTTTCCTTTTTTAGTTAGAATAGGCTGGTGGTTTATAAAAATAATCCGTCCTGTTAGTAGGAAAAGAGGGATGTTTTAATTTATAGCAGATTAGCTCAGTGTATATACTCCTGAGTTGCCATTCCGTAGGTTCCGGGTTCAAATTCAGCTGTTCAGAAGCGGGAAATAAATTATTTAATCTGTAAATAAACAGATCTTCCTGGGACTTACCTAGCCTCTATAAAGTGCTTATCCTTAACTTAGTGGGGGGGATCTGGCAGTTGAGCGTTATATCGGACAAGTCACTTCCGTTTTTCTAGAAACAGTACTGTCTATAGCTTGACTCTTCATGTGTACAGTTTAAAAGGTGAGTGGTACAGGTTAAAAAAAAATAAAAAATTATTTAAATAAAATTACCAATCAATAAAATTTAATTTATCTACACTGAGTAAATGCAAAAGCGTGACGTTAAGTAAGTAGAGTAAAAAATCAACTCTTGATAAATACTTTGTTATTTTCATTCGCTAATTGAAAGCATTATTATACTCATCCTAGAAAAGGCGATATGAGACTTTAGTATTCAGACCATTAGATTTGAACATCAAGAACAACTCCTCGCTATCGCAGTTAACATTAAAGGTCACCATATATATAGCTTGCAACAGTCATTCTAAGCCCTGGAAGCAGCAGATAAATTTGTATGTTTGGTTATATATAAAAACAAGACCAAGTATACGGTCTCTGAAGAGACAACCATCAAGTTGTGGCAAAAAACTTCATTCGGAACATATAACCTTGAACATGTGTCCGAATTTACTTACCTTGGAACGCAGGTAACGTATGGCAATAGGATATGGGCAGAAATTAAAAACAAATAAATGCAGCTTTGAGAGTTATTATGTTGAGCAAATTGATTTCGAGGCAAACTGACTGCCTTAAGTCTGTATAAGACGCTTACCTAGGATTCGGAAACTTGGAGTATCAAAATGTAGGAAGATACATTTTTTTAAAAGATTTTTTAGAAAGAAAAATACGTCGATTTTTTTATTTTATTTTTTAATGTGCATGTTTTAGGCTTCATGTTATTAAAAATTCAACTTTAATATTTTTGTAAGAGAAAATCACAGAATAATTTCATTGTGTTCTAATTATAACACTCATTTTTCAATTAGTAATTTATTAATAAGATTACTACTTTTTTAATTTAAGTTTTTTTTTCAAGCTAAAATGCAATAAGACGTATCTGTTGTTTGTCATTTAAAAGCAAGCACTAGTCCTTCTGATAAAGGAACTTCAACCTATACATATTTATGTAACATAGCTAGAGTAGGCTGATTAATAAGTAACTCTCTTATTTTTGAGCAATCACAGCGAACATAATATTTTGGAAATAAACGAGGATTTCTGCTGCTTCTTCCCATCCTTCAGTACCTAAAAAAAGCATGTACCACCGAATTAATTAAACAACATTCACAATTTATAATATAAGACTTCCTGTCACATAAATTACTTAAAACATAGCCATTGCTCCTTCAATTTCATTTATATATAATCTATAATATCAAAGTAATTTTTCATAAATTTTAACTAAAAAAAACAAAAACCTGTACTACTTCAACCCATGAACACTTCAAGGGTCTTGGATTCAGTGCGTTGGATACTACTGGATTTATGACAATGGTTGTGCAGGGAGACGATTCGTCCGATATCACTCTTAGCCCTCAGGTTTTCTCCCCTATTAAGGGTACTCACTTTGGTGTAATACCACTTAAGACCTCAGTATGGTCTCCAGATCACACAGGATCCATCCCCGTCTGTTTATAGATTATATAATCCACCACAGCCGGATTTTAACCAGAACAGCGTTCTAGAACTGACCTACTCTGTATTCTTCAGTGTATGCCTATTTATGATAATTATTATGGATTTTATTACCCAGGCTATTGGAGTTATTTTGCTATTGTAAAATGGATGAGTTAATAAATAAATAAGAGAACTTTAATATATGAGACGATATCCTCCTGTATACGATAGTTTTTACAAAAACTACAATTCACAAGAAACCTTGGGGCCATAAAGAGTGGTAAAATATCCCAGCAAGCGATGTCAGTAGAGAAATGAGTCTCGTTCCGAGTAAAGCCGCTCGCTAGTGAGTCCTAAAACCCCATTTTCTTCCCTCTCTGAAAATTGGAGAAAAATTGTTCCATTTCCCACTCAAAATCACCTTTTATATTCTAAACTATTAAGGCTATAGTGAATAGGCTTTTGAACTGTCCCTTTCTGTTAAATTAAATATGCAAAATATATTTCGTATATGAACAAGTTAGTGAACTAACGTTCTTTATATTACATTTGAAATTTAAAAGATAAAATATTTAATAATTTTTATTGTGAAATTTTCGTAATGAAAACAGTTCTAGTCCTTGAAATTTCGGTGATATAGGGGATATTCTTTACTTATTTTTTACAAGTACCACTACAACCCACGAAGGGTCAGGGGTTCCATGCATGCTAGAAACTGTTTCATGGACAACTGATGTTCACAGAGGTGATTTAACTTAAATCACGCTCAACCGCCAGAATTTTCCCCCTTATTTTGGGTACCCGCGTTATTGAGCCTGAGTGAGCTCCAGGAGGGTTCTAGACCACATAGGATCCCATCTTCGGTCGCTAAAAGATTAAATAAAAGTCTGCCAGCGGGCAGTATTTGAACCTAGAGCCTTCGGGATTGCAACTTAGCTCTCTACCGCTCAGCAACTCCGCTCCTCGATAATTATTTAGCGAATTTAAAATAGCGAACAGCAAAAAAAATTATTTTATTTTTACTAGAACATTAACATATAAACGACATTATAGTTGAGCGAAGGATAGCTGTGCACCATGGCTTCCTATTTAAACAAAATTTTATAGAATTATTCCAAACATTTTTTCCCTAATGGATTTTGGGCTAAAAATGATATTCTGAGAAAAATGTCAATAATAATTTATATATGCTTCAAACAAGTTAGGGTATTTTTTTAATGTAGTTTACAGTGTTAATACAACCTAATTAAAATGAAAGTAAAAACATTGAGAATCTATTATAAAAAAAAACCTTTTTCCTATAGGGCCGACCTGTGGCCTAGTGTTTAGCTAATCACAGGTTCGTAGTCCGACGACAGGTGGCCCTAGGATTTTTTAAATAGAATAAAAAACTGGTTATGCCGTCCTTCGGAAGGGACGTTTGGCGGGAGTCCGGAGCCTGTACGATGTCTGGTACTCGTTAAAAACCCCTATACTAACTAAACCAGTATTACCAAAATTTATAGTTTTCAATTTAGCACCGTCCAATTTGCAGCATAATGTGATATAAATTATTTCAAGCCTACAAATTAAAACTTTAACCTTTCACTTCATTGAAATATAGTGTACAATATATGTAATTTGTCTGTAATCTTAAGTAATATATTATATAATGAATCACACAGTATACAGTATCCATAGATTAATTTATACATTAGTTATGGTTTTAAAGCCCTCTTATAACCTCCCTACATCATGTTTCATGTGCTCAGATACTCCTTTAAGTTTACATAAAGTTTCCTTCAACCTATCCTAATCTCTAAAATATTTTTTTAACTGAACACAAAAATCTAACTGTTAATTAATTATCACTAAATATGAAAATTTCTGTAAATTGTAACAGTCCCACAAACTCTTGTTGATCCTTTTAATGTACGTACTTCACCTCCAACTTTTAGATGAAAAAAAAAACTGGTTGAAGATACCCTTTTAATTAGTTAGTTAAAACTTCATAAAGAAAATGACGTTCAAAAGTCGATAAAGGAACGACTCTCCTTATCACGCTATGCTTATCATTATCTGGTTTTAGTGAAGGTGGAATTTGGCCCCTGCACTCAACGAACCCAACTAAACCAGCATGACCGGAAAGTCGTGACGGATGGGTAGAATCACTGCGCCGCAACTCAAATTGTAGTTCATTAAATTGTTTGAAAATGTAATTAAAAATTGAAAATTTATTAATTTTTTATTACATTTTACCATATTTATATATTAATATAAACAGTTAGTAAATATATTCGTATTAATCTTATTAATAAAGACGGTAATAATCATTAAATTATAAATTTAATAATTATTAGCTGTATTTATTTTTATTGATACATAATAGTTTTCTTAAATACTCAAATATGTATTTACATACTATATTATTTGTTAACTTATTTATTAGTTAACATGCTTAATTAAATCCTTCTACGTCACTTTAGAGATAATTTCAAAATTTTCATTTAAATACGTCTTGAAAACAGTTACATTTAAGATGTTAAACTGTGACAGGAAAATATATGTATGTTTAGTGGAAGAATTTTTTTTCTATAATATATCAAATTATTCAGTAATATTTCGTTAATAAACAGTACTTGGATATAACAACACACTTTTCAAAATTACCTCCAACATATGGTCATTAGGTAATAGCGGTCATTTAATTAAATGTTTAAATCATGTTAGCATCGCTACAACCCTATACAATATATTTTTTTACCAACATATAATTGCATCATAACTAAAATTGAATGACTGAAATAACAAATAAAATGTTAATTTTTTTCCTTAAATTATTATCTTTAACAATGATTTATAATCATGTTTCATTATTCATTTATTGGAAACAGTATGCTCAATACAATTGCAGGCACCAAAATATTTCTAATTATATAACAAATATCTAAATGCAAAAAAATCTATTTACTAACTTTGAAAAAAGGTTTTTTTCTAGTAGCTTAAAAAACAAAAATTATAACATTAAACTTGTCTAATATCCACCTCTCTGAGGCGCAAAAATAGATAAATTCAAAATTTCCTGCAAATCTTATCTGTAAAGTTACCGTTTTGGGTGTATGTAAAGGGATTTTAGGTTATAATTTTGAATTTACAAAAATAATAATTTTTTATATTCAAAATTTTTGGTAATAAAAATAACGTTGACGAAGTGATCCGAGGACAAAAAGAAGGACCACGGTGAAAGTATAATAGAATAATGGAAGGAACAGATATAATAACTTACTAGCCATAGAGCATTGTAAACAAAAGACTACATTTTGTAATGTTTTGAAATATAATATTAAACAGATATATAAATATCAAATCATAGATAGATGTTAATAAATAAGGGGGTATAATCGTGATTGCTGAATAAGCTTACACATTTAATGTAAAAAAAATAAAATAATGTCAAGAGCAATAAGTGATATGATATAAAACTGAATTGGGTACCACTAATTTAGTTGTATTTACTTTGCCTAGCATTTTGATATTATTATTATTATTATAAAAAACATTAATATTTCTTAGAAATTATACTACATTAAATATTAATGTGGTTATTAAATATATAATAATATAAATTCCTTGTAAAGTAGATTCTACAAAATTGGCAATGTCCCTATTCATTTTTGCGCAATATATTTTCAAATCCCAATTATTGTAGCCAGCAACGGAAACTTCGGAGGCTATATCCATTGAGGATTAATTATGTGCTGACTCGAGCGCGGAAGGCCAGGTGAAGCCGGCGGAGAGGTGATGGGGCTGGTGGGGCCTAGGGAGGCCTTGTAGAACAGCTCACGTAGTTGCCTCTAAGTGCCGCGTCAAAGCTCCTCGGGGTCCATCTGTCAGTCCCTTTTTAGACCCTCCGTGCCTGGATCTCAAATCACCTCCATTAGCAGCCCTTACATTTACATCCCCCTCTATTCGGACTATGTTTCATTTTTGGTCAGTTGTTAGCGACACGCAAAATTGAAGATGTGTATTAAGTGAAATCCATAATTATATAAAGAAAAATCCCGGAAAAGATGCCTCAAAAGATCCAGACTCTTTGTCAATAGTCTTTGTAGTCATATTTCTGTTTGCTGATATATACTTTCATATTCCTTAATATATTTTTTTAAACATTAATATTGAAGAATTATAATTTATCTTATATGTATGAGGAGAAAAATAGAATGCTCTGGAGGTCAGAGAAATAATTTCTTAAATAGGGTTGAACGATTTATTTGGAAGCCAACGTTCAAAAACCCACATTTCAGGTCTTTTTCAGAGGTAGATATGCAAGTTACAAACAAATTAAAATGGTATATAATTTTTGGTCAGCTGTCAGGAGCACGCAAATATAAGGATGTGCATTTAGTGAAATCCATAATTATTATTAAATGAAATAAAGGTATAATTTGAAATAAAACAATGGGATTTGATTAATAACAATAATGATGAGATAACACGTATATAAATTTATACATTTTAAGTAACTACAGATACGGTTATTATCGTTGAATAATATAAAATCTGGCAGGCATGTTTTATTATAACAATAATGTATTGAATAAAAATAAAATCTATACTTTTTCTATCACTAAATGGATTTTATATGAATGGCAACTGTTTTGAAACCATCAACATGCTCAATAATTGAATCATTGCGGTATATTGTTCTTAATTATTATCGCATAAATTAATGATGTATCGCTTATTTCCAGGAACAATTATAGACCATCATAAAAAAGGCTAATTTATTCATTTTGTTTTGTTCATTGCTAATTATCCAAGCGATGAATCTTTCATTTTCGTTTCATTTTATTTAAAGCATTTTCACAAGAAATGAAAAATAAATATGCTTGGTTTTAGCTTTTTAATATTCTATAAAATATACTTCAAAACTTGGTAACGTTTCGGAGCTGTGCCCTCATTATTAGAACTTAGTCTTATATATTACAATAATAAAACTTTTGTTACTAAAATTACTAACAGTTGCTTAGACATATAATGAAAGACACAATTCAGAGTCATAAGATCCCCTGACTCTTTGAGGTTATTCAGTAGTTACGATTTCCCCATTTATTTTATAACATCAATTTAAGATATATGTATTAATATACCTGTTATCTGGCGATACAACAGGCGGCTTCGCTGTTGGGCCTTGAGGTGAATGAGGCCAAAACGAAGTTTGTTAGTAGTAGTAGTAAAGGCCGACGGAACTCAGCAAGGTAACTAATTATAAAAATAAAAATCTACAGGTGTTGATGACCCTAGAGTTGTACACCTCTAAGCAACAACAAACAAACAAGCAAAGTCATTATGGATTACTTTGTTCGTCACAAATTAAGGAGTATTGAGGATTTTCCGAAGGATTTTGGATTGTAAGGATTGAATACGAGAGGAAATACGATGGCTTAGTGGACCCCAAAGCTCTACTCCGTATCTGTAACGGATAGAAATAGCCTAGAAGGCCCTTCCGTTGGGGTTTAAAAATTAAATAATTTATCTGTCACCTCGCTCTACACAGAGATACCCCACAACCTTTATACTAGTTAGTACGCTATTAAAAATCTGTATTCAGAAGTGATGCAAATATTTAAATCGCTTCTATTTGCATAGTTAAAATTGTAGGACAAGCCATAAAGATTTTATGACGAGTCCTTGATTAGAAGACTGCCATTGATGTCGTTAAAGTGGATCATTTTGTATAATCAAAGCGAAAACTCCATCAGGGCTGATATCTAAAGAAGTCTTGAGGAGAGCTTGTCGACTTAGCTCTAATCAACTTATCCTTCGTAAAAGTTTTTTTTTTATTCCTCCCCTCCCACCTCCACAGAAAAGTTAAATTCACTTAAATTTTTTAATTCAGTTTTTGTAGAATTCAGGTAATGTTACCGGTTTAATTCAATTACCTTCTTTTACAGGATGCTACTATTAAGGCGATAAGAGATGACTACGTAATTTATGTTGAATTTTATCAGGAAATTACTTAGCCATTTAAACAATAATCAGTATTCACTAATTTAATTTTTCCACAAATTGCCACAAATTATTTTTCTGATCCAAAGATTCATTACGGACTATACAAATCAAACTAAATTTCTGAGCAATTTGAACGTAAAACAAGAATGCTGATTCAGATCAAATCATAATCATAGTGTTTTAATTTTAAAGAGCAAGTGTTATAGCATAGAATTATATTAACTTTAAATTAATAAATTGATATATTGAAAAGCTAAATTTTGTTTACCTTCATAACAATAATGCATGACACATTATCAGTCAATGAACCGACATTATTCCAATAGTTTATTGTAAAACATTAAATTAAAACGATCAGTGGCACTCTCTCCCATTTATAATTATCTATTCATTTGGCTCTACAACTCGATTTCGAGTCTTGGCCTCCTGTACCAGCTTCCACCAATTGTCTCGATCCTGTGCCCCGCCATCAAATTCCTTACACCCAACATGGACCTAGCATCACCAGCCGAGGTCTCCCTCTGCGTCTTGTTCCATACATCGCCTCTGTCATTATTTTCTTTGGGAAATGATTCTCGGCCATCCGAGCAACATGCCCAGCCCATCTCAACCTACCGAGTTTCATAAACTGGACCACATCTGATTCTTTAAATAAATCTTGAAGCTCCTCGTTTGTTCGGCGTCTCATGATTACCTACAAAACAAACTAAAAGCTCGAGAGATGCAGTTGATGAATTTTACATATAAGAAAGAATTATAATATTTTATTTTTGGTAATTTTATTTAATATTCATTTTCTTTTATTTTGGGTGAAAAATTGGCTGCACCTCTCGACAATTTTCTTCATCGCTCAAGATGCATCCAAACATTTTCATGTCAAAAAAAGTTCATAATAAAATTTAAAAGATTTATAGGGTTTAAAACTTCACTCTTCGCTAAGTTTTATGTGGTAAAAACATTACCTGTATGCCCGTATTTTTAAAGTAATTCAAATGGAAACCTTTAGATATCGTGAAAATGATAAAACGGACATATGCCACTTTAAAAAATAACAGCTTATTTAGTACTAACGCATTTAAAATATTTTTTGTCAGGCCTCCAGTTATTCTTTAACATGGGTTTTTGCTGTCTTAAAATTAGAAATCATAATCCTGTATCTTGGTATCTTGAATTTCGCAAACCTAAGCATTAACAATTACTGAACAAATAAGACAAATAAATACAAATATTTGAAGTAAATGTCAAATATCTAAACTCTAAAAGACCGTCTGAAGGCTTCGAAACAAAACTCAGACAAAAAATTTTACTTATTATTGTATGACATCCAGTTTTAACAAAGCAGACCTAACATAAATATTATATATATATATATATATATATACATATATATATATATATATATATATATATATATATATGTAAAATCCAAGTAGATATTTAGTTAGTCTTGATTGAGGTTATGGAACTTTCATATTTATATTAGATCACCTGGTGGTAATAGATCAGAATCTGTTAACTTTATTAGTTGGATTACAACCTGTAATTTAATTTATAAAGTCGGATTATAACTGATTTTATTAATCTGAAAAGATTACACATTAACGTTTTAAAAGATATACAAGACATATTAATACACTATTTACATAACACAACTAAACAATACAAACCTGAAAAGATTAATTAAATTACAGGTTGTAATCCAACTAATAAAGTTACACAGATTCTATATTCTATATATTCTGATCTATTACCACCAGGTGATCTAATATAAATATGAAAGTTCCATAACCTCAATCAAGGCTAACTAAATATCCACTTGGATTTTACATATATATATATATATATATATATATATATATGTATGTATATTTCCTCGAAAGTATAAAAAGTGATGACGTGTTTATTGGCATGGCAATATGGTTATACATAGATGCTAACCCGATATGCGAAGACAAATATAGCAGCATTGACGTAACATAAATGATGAAGCACCTGGTATACAATATAATTATACGCAGTACTATATCAGTAGTAATTGACGGATCAATATCAATCATTTATCATTGCATAAATTTTAAACAATTATCAAAAGACTATCTGGATTATAATATAACTAATTAGTAATGTTAATTTATCATTTAATATTATTAATATCAGATTGTTCTCTAAAATTCACCTCATGACATGTCGCTTTCTTATCTTCGGCATGAACTATTTATGAAAGCTTAGTTTTTTAGGTTGGTATTTTGCAGAATATTTATTTATAAACACATACCTCCATAACACCAGCTCTTAAAATATATATTTTTCAGCATAGTATAGCTGAAGAAGTAGATAAAGTTATAATAGATGAAGATAATAAAACCCTAATGTATGTGTACATTGTGTGTTTGAGCTCGCGCGAAATAGTATGTATGACCTTTCGATGAGAGCTTCGAAATGGATAAGGAAAAAATAAATTTCTGATTCAATTATACCAGATATTGTATTAAAGTATACAACTTTAAGCTATAGCTTGAGATGTGCACGTCGAGGGC
Source organism: Troilus luridus (assembly GCA_964056705.1). Lineage (NCBI taxonomy): Eukaryota > Metazoa > Arthropoda > Insecta > Hemiptera > Pentatomidae > Troilus > Troilus luridus. The sequence goes on from OZ057414.1 coordinate 51,459,733, forward strand.
TCGTGCCAACACTGCCCGGCTTGGTACAGCCGATCGACTCCGCTTTTCTTTTTCTTTCTTCACTTCACTATTTAATCTTATGACAAATATTGAGGGAAATGAGAAACTATTATACGCTTCATTATGGCTTGGTGACGTCATCAAGCTTGTTTACACTTCTGTGTTAAGAAATTCATGTGATGTTTTTGCATTTTCATATAGAATATTGTGTTCATCTTCAGAAATAAAACAATTGCTTATTAATTAAAATAACTTATTTCAAGTAAAGAATCAATTTTTGTTATTATTGGCATCTTTTTATTCAATAACTATTAGTTTTATCAACATAACCCGTACATAACAAAGGTTTCTATATCTTTCTTTGAGTGTGCTTAAAACTTTGAACTGCAGAAATAATTTCTTTATCACAATCACATGGTTCATTCAAAGACAAAGTAGAGAAATCTTTGTAAGTTTTATCATCAACATATGATGAAATGTTATCTGAATCACTGGAGTCATCACTATAAATATCACTGGCAAGAAATTTTGGTACCTTCATGGCTGATGTTTGCATATTTTTTACCATTAAAAGAGGTGATGATGCCCTATCTTTGAAACATACCTTTGTTTGAATAGCTTTGCTTCTGATATGAACTTTTTTTGTGTTTCTGATGTCCATGACATGTGTTTCTGCATCTACTTTTGCATGTACATGCACGAATTTCCAATATAGGTTCTGAGACATTCAATCCTGTGTTTTCTATGTTTTCGTAATTCAATATTGATGGTTGCATAACATCACTGATTAGTGATTGTCTCATTCTTTTGACACTAAGAGGTCTTGGTTGGGATGAATGTGCTAGGATCCTCTTTGTTTGGCAATTGAATTTGGTCGGTACTGCTTCTTTTTTCAAAAGTATTGGACCCCCTACTAATCTAAGTTTAATGATATTTTCTACAACTTTTTCTACCTGGAACAGAAGAGGAAAAAAAAAAAAGATCAAACTCAACTGCATCTGAAAATGGTGTTTGTTTATGAGAGAGTTTACATGCACTATACCCTGACTAGTTATTGCTGAATCTATTCTAACTTTACACAATATTCAATGTAGAAGATCTATAATAAGAGTACACAGCATAAACTTACATTAAAATGATCTTTACAGGCATAACAGTTTGTAGAAGGAGGCAGGCTATCCTTTCTTCTCATCAGAGAAAACCACCTTTTTCTTCTTATTGGATCCATGGGAACTTTAAGGGACAGTTTATCTGGGGTTGATTTTGTTCAAACTTTGGCATACAACAGTATTCGTAAGACATGATAAGTGATTCAAGTTAAAAACGTATCAAAAATTACAAGGAAAACTGACAACAATGCGAGATAAACTGACAAGCCTGATGACGTCACAATATGTCTTATCAAAACTAACTGTTTCGGCACGAAATTCAAAAAGAAAATTTTCGAAATCAAAAATTTCATGTTTAAAAAAATACTTTTCCATTAAAATTAGCGGTAGCCCATTATTTAAGGTTGATAGATTTCATTGAAACGATTGTTGAAAATCACCTTGGTTGTCCATTAAGAGTAGCCCCCTTTATAGTGCTGGATGAGCACCAAAATATGTCGCTATTACCGGATTAAATAATTTTGCTGCCATAGCCGGATTTGAACCCAGCACCTTCGGCACTATGTACCTTCGGAATGTTCAACATACAGGTGCTTGTGGGTTGTAGGGCCAATATTATAATAATTATTGTTATTCGTTAAAACTGGATTGTGTATATATTTGCAAACGACACTTTTGGGCGTAAAACGAAAAAAATGGAAAGTAGAAAAAAACGTACTGCAATTAACTGATAAGGATGTAACAGTAATAATTATGTACAACAAAAACACTCCAACTAAGTGCCTCTGACAATTAATGAAACAAGTTTTCAAACAACGGTCCTACGCCTGATATTCTTTTAAATAAATTAGGTACTGTTACACAGCAGAGTTGTTTAGACTTCCGTATTTAAAACACACATTAATACAGACAGAAGTAATGTTAAATGGTTCACTGCAGTAATGAGCAAAGTTTCAATGATATGAAAGAAACCGCTTTTATGGAGCGATGTTGTAAACTTCTTCAGCTGATGACCAGGATATGTAAGCGAATAACATAGTTGTAATCATTCTTTTCGAGATAATGAATCCTCATGTGTAATCGAATTCTTAATAATAATGTTGTAAAAAAAATCTGTACCACTGCAACCTATGAAGGAATTTGGGTTGAGTACATGATAGAGATTGTCCTGTTTCTAGGACAACAGTTGTGCAGGACGTTGATCTGATATAATATCAAAGTTTTAACCCCTTAATAAAAGAACATGTTCATTTGTACTAATAATTTCTTTCCTTTCTTAATACCTTAGTCAGCATAGAATTAAGAATTTAGAAAACTCACAAATAAAATAAATTATCAGACTTGAGACTATTAATTTTTTTTAAAGAATTCACAAGAGTTATAAAAATTCAGAAGTTTGTAAATGAATAAAAAGGGATAACAACAATTTTTTTAACGAAGTTTGAAATGTTAAATTTAACACCACTCCAATTCAATCCACACACAAAATGTTTCTAAATAACTTCTTTTGGAGGGTTTGTTGCCTTTTAAAAACGTAAGATGGTACTTTCATTGAGAATTAAATAATCTAACTTTGGTATCATTTAGAAACATACTTTACTAACTTCAAAAAAATTTTTATCCAACATGACCTAAGCACGTCAATTTTTTTTTTTTTTTACGAAACCTACTATTTACGTTAATACTGGTCAAGTTTAAATGGTTATTTTTTACTTAATTGTGTTTAAATTCTTCCAATTTCAAATACCTAGGATCTGACCTTCAAGGAGATGGAATATCCTAAGAGTATCTAGCAGGAAGACCCAGAGAAGTAAGAAAAACTAAGGAACGCTCAATTCAGAACTGTATAGTAATTCCATCCTAAAACCATAAAAAAAATATTTCTCATGCTATCTTAAAAGGTATAATATTATATGACTATCAAATATGGAAACTGGGAAAGAAGAAGAGAAATACTGTAGTTCGCTATCCTATCAAGCCTAGATATTCCGGCTGACCTTTTCCTGAAGTCCTTCTCCGTGACGAGTTGTAACTCGAAATATAATGGGCACTCTGTTAACCTTCCCGCAAAAATTACTATCATGAGATTAGAGTGGTTTGGGCACATACTGAGGATGGAAGATAGAACAATACCAAAAATAGTATTTGTGCCCTTATGGAAGAAATAAAGGCCGACCAAGAATCACATGATTTAACCAAGTCCAGGAAGACATCTCAATCAAAAAATTGCTCTTTAGAGGAAAGCAAGAAATAAATATTGCCTTCAAATTTGGTTGGAGAAGACCTCCACTCTCATTTAAAAAAGTTGTTTAAATGAGTAAGTTATTCATATAGTTATTTGACAATGACATGAAGTAAATTGTTTATAAATAGCATTTGTAACAAGGAAGGTTCATCAATGCTTTCGTAGGAGAGCAGAGAGTAAGAGATCTGGTAGAAAGTTTATAGTATGTATGAGTCTCTAAGTTAGATGTAGTCTATAGTCAATAATTTATAATAATAATCAATAGCAATAACTCACCTAGTTAGTTAATAAGAACGTCTCTTGTATATTCAAGTTATAATTTTCAATACCATAATAAATCTACATATTTCTTACTAGTCACTCATCATTTGTTATCTGTAAATAGAAAATCAGGTAGTTTCAGAGTTCTTCCTAAAACGAATATTTTTGATATTTTATAAATTACTTTTTTCCAAGCACTTAATACTATGAGTTCAATTTTGAATGATGAAGTTATGTTGATTTTTCTACAGTGTTCTGAATATTTTTCAGCAATATAGAGAGACACACAAGAGAACCTCCTCTAACACCTGTAACCTGCGCAGCCGCGAAACAACTGGCTATATTAACATGTAAATTGAGGCGGCTTCATCTCCCGGCTATGAATTTATAAAGTCGGCTCCTTAGACCTCCCACTGTCTGCCGGTTCAACTTTTTACCCGCTTTACAAACTCCCATAGATGGCCCTACACCCCCGTCGCGGATCGTAGGGGTGGCGGAGAAAACAGGGGGGTGCTCAGTGGGTGAATTAGTTCCTCCATGTTTATAATTTATGAACTCTTCATTATGCAAACTGAAAATTGATTTCGCCCTAATTGGAATTGGAAAAATTAACAGTAGCGTACTACTTCACTATTCGCGGGCCCGCATATGATCATTGGAACTAGGTAAATCAAGTTTCAGGAATGTGGAGTCAAGCAAGCTCGATCAATCATCATGCCAAGTGTGGTTGTAATTCCCTCTGGATATACACGGTAAGCAAACTGGATCAGGGTTTTCGTTTTGACAATGTTGAGAAACATTTATTTTTTCTAAATAAGCATTCATTAAGAATATAAGGTAATTTAATATTAATATTAAGGTATATTAATAATAATATTAATAATAAGGTAATTAATATAAGGTAATAAGTGACCATTTTGTTTTGATTTTGATTTTTTTTTTCATTTTCGCTTACCTATGTATGGAATTAAACGAAAATATTGTAGTCTTGAAAATTTTATAATCTTCAACTTCTTAAACGGAAAAAATGCGCGCTTGTTTGATTATTTTTTAATGTGTAATAGAATTTCATTGAATGGACCTAAATAGTTAAGCTTTGATCCTCTTGCCATAGTCTCTAAGACTATTTTGCAGATTTTTTTTCTCCTGAGTTAACTTTATTTTTAATTATACTTTTTTTATTACTATATGCGATCAACAAATCTGCTTTTCAAGAAAAAACACTTCCAAGGAGATAGGATTCCAAAATTTAGTAAAAACCTCAACAACTGTGAGAATATTGCACAATCTCTTCATATCATCATAATGTTACACCGTTTAAGACACCTTTAATTAAAAATTTATAATAGCACTGCTCTCACAGCAGTGGATTTGTGAACAGCATCGACATTATGTCCTCTCTTTATTTTTTCTGATATCTATTTCTTTTTTTTTTTTGTTATTCTCATTTGAAAAAGATCATTTTTTATGTACGAAAAAATACAGGCATATATGTTTGAATCGATCGGTGTGGTTAGATTGTTATTTGTTTTTTCATGTTTAACATCAAGGTTTCATAATGATATATCCCACCTCTAAAAAAAAAAATTAAAAAAGTGATCATATTTCTAAGGTTGATGTGCCTTGGAATAAAAACAATAAGGTTTTTTGTCAGATACATAAAACTCGACTGACGGTCTCGAAATTATTAATCAAAAAGTGAAAACTTGAAATTAATTATGAGGTAAAGCATATCATTAATTGTAATTTTACTATGTTTTCCATTCTTATTATTTCTCACCAGTTATTTCATAATTTATATTATTCTCGGTAATTCTTTTCATTCTTATCAACTCTGTTCATATAAACTGTTATTCTTCCTTGGTACTGCAATGTTTTACATAGTCATTTTCTGTTTCTTTTTCCCAGCCGAGAAGACGAGCCAGAAATCAGGACATTGGCACAATAAAATAAATCAATGTTGTTTTGTGTAATCATTGAGAGCACCCCCTGACCATTTCTTACCTACATTATGAGGTAAACCATGCCATCGGGAATTTAGGCTTACGAAGAAGCTTTCCAAAGATGCCATGAATTTGCCAAATCTACCATAACCCTTTTACGACATGTGTACGGCAAAAAGTATGGTGTAAAAAATACCTCTATGATTCATTGTGTCCATTTATGTTTTAAATATAATTTATGACAATGTGAAATATGAAAATAGAAATAATGGACCTATAAAAAGAAAGCATATAGAGATGAACATGGAGAGGAAATACTTAGAAAAAGAGGTGGATAAGACAATAGTGGGAGAGATCCGTTATTAGTTTACAACGGAGCAGATGCACTCAGCCGAATTGGAACGCTTTCTTAGGAGTCTTCTGTCCGATCCTATGATGGATAGCTCTTCTGCTATTTGCTCTAAGGTCCTAGTTGTTTTTCTTAATATATTTTATTCATTTTCTTTCTATTTTATTCATTGACTCACATTGTGAAGTATATGTTTACAAAAATAAATAAAATACAATCCCGACTCAAGTCGACTAACACTTCTTTGATTTATCTTGGTATTTACTTTGCATGTCGCCGTCAAAAATATCACCCTTATTTTTACATTTTAAATGAAGCATCATAAAATATTTGTTTAGTCATTTGAGACAGAATGCCAAACAAAAATCTTTTTTAAAAAACCTGTACTACTACGACCCGTAAAGGGTATGGGGTTCAGTACATGGTTGAGACTTTACTGTTTCTGGAACTACAAGGTTTGATCTACAGTTGATTGGAAAGAGGTGATTTGTCCTAAATCACGTTCAACCGTCAGATTTTCTCCCTTATTTTCGGTACGCACGTTATAGAGGCAGGGTGAGCCCCAGGAGTGTCCTAGATCCCACAGAATCCATCTCCGCCTCCACATTAAATGAAAGTCTTCCCAGCACCTGGATTCGAACCAGGATTTTCGGCATGGCAACTCACTGTTCTACCACTAAGCCTCTCCGCTCCCTTCAAATCAAGAATCATAAAATATTTTGTTAGCCATAAGTGACAGAATGCCTAACAAAAAGCCCCAAGTCTCTAAAAATAGCAAAGAATAATACCTGGCGATATTTTGAATATCCATTCATCGTCGGGACGGAAAGAGAATAAATAAACAGGAAGAAAGATGGAACTAAATAAACACAGGAGATCCCAACCTCAAATTCCAACAGACAACTACCATAGAAAACATGCACCATCGTGGCCCAAATGCTACTGAATCCAATAAGGAAAGTTACAGGACAACAGCTGAGAGAGGTTAAATAAAAACAGCTGGTTATATTTTTAATAACATAACATTCGAATACTGAGCATCCAAAAAAAAAAAGGATAATAATTGTAAAACGAAAAAAAATAATATTTTTTTTTTACTTTCGCTGATCTATATATAAAAGGTATAAGGAATTGTAGTCTTGAAAAATCGATCAACGTGTTCAGCGGAAATACATGTGAAGACAGAAAAGAGGCAGTTAATTGAAAAAACGTAGACCACAGCGGCTTATTCAGAAAAAACACATGAAACAAATGAAAAGGAAAGTAAAAATACAGGATAAAAAGTACAATAGTTTTATTCACCTCCTTTTGATATCTTTCTGTCCTGATGGTAAATGAATTGGTGAATTATCGGCAGGTGTTTAGCATTCCCATTGGTTTAGAGACTTATTAAATAATACTTTTATTTCATTTTGCATTTTAAATTATTCTTGCTTTTATCCTGGTATAATAGTTTCATTGCAATTATTTAATTTAACTTGCCTATCCAGCCTTGAAGAATACCTCCAATGTTAGTCGAAAAGTCGGTTTCTAATAAGTAATATATCTCTATTTAATAGTATCTACTCATTATGATACTATTATTCATATTAATATATGAATGTTTGTATGTATGTGTGTGTGTGTATATATATAATTTTATTATTATTAAAGATTGTAAATATTCCACAATCATTATGATACTGTTATTCATATTATTCGATGGTCTTATCTACTTTTTTATTTTTCCATTAGCCCATTTCTGTTTATTGTAAATTTGTGCTCTACTATTTTATTTTATATATTGTTTTGTTTGTTTTATATATGTATTTATATTTTTTTTCTTTATCAAAACATACGTTTTAGTTCATATTTAATTCTAGTACTCTAGTTTAATAATGTAGTTGTTCGGCCAGACATTTTCTAATAATTTCTGTACAATATTGTTATTCTTAAGGGACTTGGTCCCAGAACAAAATTATTTTTCTATTATATTCTATTCTATTTAATGAATTCAACGATTTTTTTCCATGGTAAACCATTGCCCCCTAATGTTGTTAATACTAAGCTATTGGTTGAACCAACCTCTTTGGCGTCTTGCCTCTTTCACTGTAAGGGAGGTTGTCAGTTTCAAAATTCTCATGCAACATTTTCAGATGTTCCTCCTCCGTTTCACAATAGCCGAAGAGTGTAAGCAAACAAACCCTTAATATAGAGCCTGGACAAACTTAGAGCTCGACGTTTCCGGAGCCGTAAGATTTATCCGGAGAGGGCATAAGCAAAATAAGAGAGGGGACTGTTTATTCAGGGAGACTGGAACAGGGAGTATAAACATCCATACAGGTCTTAGCCTCCCTTCAGCGACCGGCGGGCCCTTTTACCATGATATGTTTTACTTATAACTCTCTCAGCCCTTACTGCTTTACTTCTCTTGTCTATCTCCTCTTCTATGGATGCCCGCCCTTTTATACTTCATCCATAATTTAATCAAGATAAGCGATGACCATTCATTCGCGACTATTTTTTATTAATTGAAGCTTATAATGCAGCTGTAACAAACCCTTGGCTTTATAACCCTAGGCTTTACTAAACGATTAACCATTATTTTCAAAATAAATAAATATATAACAATTGCTTAACTTTAAAATTAAAAAAATTATTAAATAATATTAAAAATTTAGTCAAAAATAATATATACCTAAATAATAAAGCTCAATATATATAGCCAGGAAACAAGGAGGAATAGGTCTCACTAGTTTATTAAAATCGTGCAGAGAATAGGATGCACAACTTAAGGGCTATGTCATTAGCAGCACTTCACAAGTATTATCTGCGATTACAAGGTTTGAACACGGCACTAAACATAGACGGCACTAAACTTGCTTCGAGAGGAACCCAACTGAACACAGCCTTACTGAGTCTTGGAAATGTAAACAACTTCACGGCAGATTTTACAATGCCTTAAAAACTTCTGGAATAAATTTAGCAGCATCTGTCTAATGGTTGAAAAATGGAAGTATGTTTCCAGAGACGGAAGGATTCCTTTTAGCTATACAAGATCAAGTAATGGCAACTCGTTCGTATAAGAAGTATATCTTACAAGAGGCCATTGATGATAAGTGTCGTCTTTCAAATCTACAAATGAATCAATACAACATGTGACCTCAGGCTGTCAGGTACTAGTGGGAAAAGAATACCTTCAAAGACACAATAATTCATCAAGCAGTTGCTAAAAGTTGTGATCTAATTAAAGATCACCAACCTTTCTACAGATATCATCCTGAAGCATTATTAGAAAGTGGTAATGTTAAATTATATTGGGATCATACGATGATAACAGACCTCCATATATCTCACACCAGACCTGACATCATACTTATTGACAAGGCAGCAAAGAAAGCACAGATTATTGAGATAGGAGTTCCTTCCGACGATAACGTGCAAAAAGCATTAGGAGAAAAAATTCGGAAATATCAGGAGCTTAGCAAAGAGTTGAAGCATCTTTGTGGACTGGTGAAGGTTGAAGTACTACCAATTGTAGTTTCTACGAATGGACTTATTCCAGAGGAAACAATAAAATCCTTGAACTGATCAAGGAAGTTGAAGTACTACAAAAAGAAGTGTCATTAGGAATTGCTAGTATTGTACGAAAATTTTTAAACGTACAATTTAAAAGTACAATATAAAATTAACCTTTCTTTATGATTTATTTGGACAGCATGGCGTGTCGTTCAACCATTTGTCTCTAGAAACTTATTCAATTTTTATAAATTTTATCTGCTTCACCCTTAATTTTCCAACAAGAAATAATTATCTATATACAGGTATAGTTTTCATTATTTGTACTATTTCTTTCGTTATCATTAACTACTTTTATCTGTTTATCTCAGGCACAATGGTCTTATCTAATAATGTTAGTTGGTTTTGATTAGAAAGGAAACGTCGATAAGAAAAATGAACTCAAATTGCATTATTAATTAATGGGTGGGGTAATTAAATCATTTGTATATTTCTTACTTGTTCCCACCATCAGTAAGGTCCTATATCTTATGTCATCACGCAAATACAAGATTTCCAACTTTTATTTAGACGTCGATCACTTCTCCCTGTGCGATGGAAATGGGAAATAAAAAGAATATAAAAGTATATCCCCCTGACGAACTGAAGATGCCAGGATACATCATCTTGGGTGGTTGGGTAAGTTTCATTGAATGGATGATGGCAGAGGCGCCAAAGGGTTGTATCAGGGTATTCCAAAGGAAATAAGAGCTCGATAGAGGTCATGATGGAAGTGCAGTGTCACAGAGGAGGACCTCTGATCTCTGGAGGAGGCAAGGGTGATTGAGCAACCCAAGAACCGCTTACTCCAACTATCGTTTCTGTGAAGAAGAAGGTCAATAACTTCAAAACTAATTCTTGAAATTAAGGAAACCAACTAAAAAATTGGTTCAAAAGTATACCTTCAATGGTTTCAAAAGTATATACTCTGTAAGAGAGCCGTTACTTCTGCGGCATTATTCTGTAATGTGAAAATGAAATTTAATTCAATGATATATTACAACTAAAATAATTAATATATTTCTCAATTTATATTTCAACAGACTAGGGCCGGATTCGAACCTGCGCTGCAACAGTCACCATGATAGTATTGACTAGTTACGGCCAGCATGGTCTAACATATTTACACTCGCTATTCCACACCTATTGATAAATATTGATTCATCTTGACAGGGTGCTTAATCAAAATCACATTTTGATTAAACATTTTTCCTCACAAATTATCCTACATTAAACTTCAAAAAGTACTCAAAATAAATTTATCTTAGCAGAAACTTTTTTTTTTTCAAAAATAGGTATGGTCCAGTTCTTCTTTCTTAACTCTGAAGCTGGAACAGCTCTGATACTTTGACAATAGAATGTTATACCTTCATTAACTAATTGAATAAAAGGGGGTCGCTTAGATTAATGTGAGACTGTAGTTATGAATTGTATCCGACAATTATAGGATTCAGTTAGCTGTCTTTTAGGAACTGTAGTTAATCTGTTTTCTCTGACCAACTACCACCAACCATTGTTCAAGTAGAATAGTGGCTATGGTATCAGGTGCAACAATTGTCCCTGTGTCGCCTAGGGGAGGTAATTTAACCCAGTATTAATAACAAAGGGCTTAATATCGAACTTCGTACAACTCCCTATGATAAGATACTGTTCTGGATTGTTATAGGTCTTATCTCTATCGCTACTGATATTAAGGTTCGAAAGGGCTATTCGATTTCTAGTCAATTAATATTTATTTATTTATTTTTTAAATAAGGAGAAATTAAGAAAGAGAACTGAGAATAGGAAACAAAGATCTGAGGATACTGATGTTGTCTTCAGATCACCTGTTTCTAGCCTTATAATCTTGTTCGAAAGATTGTTTCATACTTCCATTGATATTCGATGATTTTGTATTTACTTGAAAGTCTTTATAAATCCTGCAGCTAGTATTTTTTGTTTTGTTTTTTTCATGCAGATTCAGATTGCAGTATTGCAACTAATTCGTTTTGAAGTAAAGCGTATTTTAAGAACATTAAAAAAATTGTCGTTGAATCATTGACAAAAACTGTGATTAGATGTTTTTTCTTTCTTCTGTTTTTTTTTATTTATTCACCCTAACTTGTAAAAACTGTTTTTTTAATTTGGTAAAAACAAACCAATTGGCAGTTTAATTATATTGCGTATAATAATAATTAAAAAAATTTACAGCACAATGATTCTTTATACCATTTTATTTCTATAATACACTCACACTTCCTTCTACTCACGCAGCGATGCCTTTCCGTAAAGACACCTTCTTTGAACTTGCAAAAATACCTTGACTGTACTAGAAAAAAAAGATTAACGATATTCTTACTGATAGCTTCATCTCAATTATTTTGATAAGATTTTCAGGTCAAGGTATTTAGGTTTAAGCCCAAAAATGTAAAGTAATATTAATCCTATTAACTCTTCTTTTAACTTAATTATTTCTTTATTAAAATTAAAGAGTATTCCAGTTGAAGAAAAATGTTTGAATATGGCACAAAAATATATTTTTATTAAATGGTCAGTCGAAAATTACTCCCAAAAAGGTAAATAATGCTTAAAAGAAGTTAAAAGCTCTTGATTTTGCGATATCATTAGATAATTCTTTTTATTTTACTATATTTCTTTATATTTACATTGTTCATTGTTTTCATAGTCATATTATTTAATTACTATGCACTATAATCTTACGGATATGCAGATGAAAATAATCTAGCTTCTAACTGCTCCCCCTCCATAGGATGCAGGCAGGCCCTATCAAGTGAGCTTCATTGAATTGTAATCAACGATGTAATTTCTGACTAAAAGCTACGACAAGAAAATGATGTGAGACATTTCTTGGATGAAGTGTGCAAGATAAATGCAGATAATGTTTTCATCAACTCCTTTTTTCACTGATGAATAGAATCTAATTACCACTCGCAATTGATACAGTAAATGCTAGTTTAGGAGAGAAGAAAACAAAGAGAATTGTGTTTTTTAATAAGATAAATTTATGAAAAATAATATAATTTGCTTATTCGTTTAAGATCACGTATCATCATACAGATGTCCCTAATTTTGACCCAAATCCTTAAGTGGGAGTCCTAAATTTTGTCTATTGTTATAATTAATGAAATAGTAAACTACGTCTATAAACAGATTTATAATTATGAACCATGCAGATTTTATGTAATTTATAATTCGCCCCTTCTTCTAATATCATTTTGTTCTTTGTATGGTTTCGGTCATACTACAGTATGATACTACAGTCCTTTATATTAATTCACTTGTTTATTTCAGCTAACGATACTTTACGCTAATCAGACGATGCAACAGTGGGAGTCCTAAATATCTTATCAAGTGATAATCAGGATAGGGATCTTTACCTGGTACAGGCCCGGGACTCTAATTGGCAACTAAGGATTTTTCACTCCCTTCAAAATATCCTAAGGAAAATTTGAGGGCTCCGAACCCGCGAACTTGGGTATAGTAGGTAATTATATTTACCACTACACAATAGATGACTTCAATAATAGTTTACTTCTATGCGTAGGCTCTATTGCAGGATAAAAAATTAACTACAGTGACCGAGATCTGCAAACCAGTCCGTTCCCAAGCTCATTTTTGTAGACGTAACAGGGACGTCTAAAGGAAACCAACTTATTACGGTCTTATTTTGAAGAAGTTATTTACTCGAACGAAAGAGGTTAGTCGAATGGATCCGATAGAGCGCAGCAGAGGACAGAGACTAAGGAAACCCAAAAGGCAAAAATTTTTTACGCTAAAAAATGCTGTTTTACGCTAAAATTAACATATATAATGTGCTAATTTTTTCTAATAAGGAAAACTTTGAAGGCTAGTACTCCAGGTGACATGATTCCGGAACTTAGCTGAAGGAAGATGAAATCTGAAGGTAGGAGTCCTTTATACTGTAGTCTATCTACATTATGGGCGTAGCGAGCTACTACCTTTGATTTGATAATAGAGCCTATCTGCCAATTGTGACAATTATATATTTATTATGTACCGACTCGATCACTAAACAGATGAAATAGTAAATCTTGTTTTTTCTAGATGATTTTTGGGTTTGTTTCGTTCCATAGATTCCCATTTGTGCCCTTGGCCGTACCTTTTTTTCCCACACAGCCTCTTATCAGGTGTACCTAGTTCTAAGAGTGGAGCTCAGGTAACAGTTATATTTTATTATTTATTTTTAAATATTATACATTTTTTGGGGGAACTAAAGTAGGTCACTTAACAAGTTATAAAGTGCTCTTAGGTTGACAACCCTTGTATGCGCTATTTCCACCTTTACATATAAGGGCCGTAATAAACTTATTAATACTTTAATGTCTGCTCACACAACATGTGTGTGATGCTACCGCCGAAGGTTTATGGTCGGTACCACAATGGTTTATAAACGCAATTAAGTTAGTATATTGCTATTGGCTACGAATTTGATCTGTAGATAACTATTGCTTTGTTACCTGTTTTTAATTCATATTTGTTTAATTAACACCATGCTGTCCGGGTACAGTACAGGTGGGTTACGGGATAAAAACGGGAAAAAAATACAATGGACTTATCAGATTTTTAAAAAACACGTCAAATGCGCTTATTTTGATAAATTGTATTTAAAATATATACTGCTTGAATAAATTGTGCTATAATAAAATTCGTGTAAATGAGAATCTGAATATCAATCGTATTCGGAAATTAAGTTGCGACGATTTTGAATTTAAATTATCAAATGCGTGGATGAATAGTAGTGATGCGTCATTAGTTTCGATCCGATTGAAAGTTTATCCAAAGGAATAAACATCAATTAGTTGAAATATCAGAAATAAAAATGAATATAAAGGGATTTTTTTGTTTTTATGCGAATAAAATTAGAAAACGTACATATTTGATGTAAGGTTTTTATGTAAGAGAAACTTTAAGGAGGGGCTAGCTCGGTGCATGACTACTGGGGATTAAGATTCCCCCGGTTCCCGAGTTCAGTACACAGCACCAACGCACTCAGAACAGTACAAAAGTCACTTATACTAACATAAGGTCACTTACAGTACACACCCTTGGATCACCTTCCCTGGGTAGCCGCACCGGATGGGGGAGTAAGTCAGTGTGCTCTGAGGAGGCAGCCCCTTTGCTCTGGGAGAAGTGGGCTGATACACTACTTCTCCTTAAAACCTCAAATATTACGGAAAACAGAAAGAATAGAGCTGGTTACTCCAAGAGGAATTATGGACAATAAAGATGAAAATTAATCCGGGGATGACTAAATGCATGCGAATAGGGAAGAAACCCCGAAGAATAATGAAGGTTAATAATGAGAATAATAAAGGTTGGAGGACAGAGATTAGAGCAAATTGAGAGTTTTAAACATCTAGGTGCTCATCTCAACGTAAGTGGATACAATAAGTGGTGCAAAGAATTGGAGCAGCGGGGTAAATGTTTTACATGGTCCGACGGGGGTCCTGGGAAGAAGAGAGGTGACAAGGCAGACCGAACTGGCCGTCTATAAATCGACCCTCCTTCCTATCCTATATTACTCTTCGGAACCTTGGACCTTGACCTCAAAGCACAGAAGTCAAATAAAAGCTATTGAAATTAGGTACCTGTGAAAAGTAGAAAGGAAAACTCGGAGAGATAAGATACGGAACACAACAATACGGCCTAATCTCGATATTAAACCAGCGGAGACTATCCTGGGGGAACACAAACTAAGGTGGTTCGGACATCTACTTAGTATGGAGCCTGAGAGAATCGCCATAGAGACCAACGACACCCGCACGGAAGGAAAAAGACTCAGAGGAAGGCCTCGCATATCCTGGGAAGACAGCGTAAGGGATGCTTTCAGGAGGAAAGGAATGGACTGGCACCGAAGAAGAGAACTGGTTCAGGAAAGAAATACTTGATCCAGGCACTATAAGAAGGATACCCACACTGCGCAGCGACAGAAGAGGAAAAGAGTATGATGATGATGATTTGAAAAATAGCGTTATTTATAGGTTGTTCTTGATGTGAATATGTCGTTTAAAGTGTTTATTTGCACATTTCGAATTTTTTCTTGAACTTAAATAATTTTTTTTTTTAAACAATTCTTCAAAAATACTACAAGCCCCTGGCGGCATTTGAATGTGTAAACGTGCGGCCAGTAAACTGTTAATATTTAAAAATACAACTGTAATAAAGAGGTAAATGAAAAAAATCCATTAGGAATCTTAATATTCTTGCTACATTTATAGAAGAGCAGGAAACCTTAAGGAAATTAAAGGTTTAATAAATCATTACACCTCTTCCCTATTCATTTGGCTGAATGAGGCCGCCAACGACAAAGGTTTTCAGAAATATCCTAAATTAAAATTTTCGACTTCCAAGGCGGCTATTGCGACTGGAGGCTTCTTCTCCTTTTTTCAGAATAAATTACCGAAGCGAGAAGGTCCTGAAGGAGTCGCCACCTTGTTTAGGCTCAGTCAACACTAAATCCGGATCAGGTTTAATTTTGCCGTAAGAGGAGCCCGGCACCGGAGTTAATATTTGATTTGGAGCGAAGTACGAGCGGGTGGAAAAGTGAGCGAGGAGAGAAGAGGAAATTAAAATATTTCCCAACAGAGGGAGCCACCCTCTGCCCCTCATTTCCGCCACCCCCCTCGTCCCCCTCGCGATTTCATAATTAGATCCAAAGCGTATAATTGTCCAGTTAGGGGGCATGAATTAGTACGCGCCTTGTAATAGCTGTACTGCCTGAAAAAAGGATATAAACTCCGGAAACGGCATCTACTGCGTGTCGAAATCCCACTTATTTTGATTTGAATAATAACTGAACATAACTAACAAGTAACAGTTAGTTCAGTCAAGAACTGAACACTTAACATCGAGCGTAGCAGTTACTAATCACGAAATAACTACATGACAATGGACCGTCTATCTAATACTCTATTATGGTTCACCGTTACTTGAATAACGCTTATGTGAGGCGTTCAGAATCAAAATCAGATAACTATAAAATTTCCAAAATTAACATTTTCACATTTTTGGTTGGTTCAGTCAAGTCTGAACCTGTTTTTGGAGCATAAATCATTGTTTGATTGAACAATACAAAAATGGGAAAAAATTAATTTTCGTAAAAAAAAAAGATGAGAAAAACATGTTGATAATGAATTATTTAAATTTCTATTCTGTTACGCAATGGTGATGGTTTTAGTACATACTTAGCACAACGATTGAGAGTCACCTGTGGTCTAGTTGGCTTAACCTACTATGCCCACGATCGAGGGTTCGTAGCCCCCAGGTGCCCCTAGGATTATTTAAAGGGAATAAAAATCCTCGGTTATTATGTTGTCAGGTATTCGTTAAATATCCGTATCCTAATTAAGTCTGGCAAAATGTATAGCTCCTACTGTAGCATCATCCGATTATCCATAGCCAGCATAAAGTGACGTTAAATAATCAAACGCACCAGTTACAAATACGAAATAACTATATGACAAAGAACCGTTGATTTAATACTTTTTTCTTTATTTCTTTATTTATTGATATTTACAACTGTATTACAATAATACATCAAGTAAATAGGCTAAGCTATACATAATGATATGTGAAAATCACTCGTATGAGGAGTCCAGGTTAATCGTTTGTCAAAATGCAACCCTAAGTATCGGTTCTGTTCTACAGGCATAAGTGGGATATTATAAAAAGGATACTGAAGGGCTGGAAGTCATTGGTTTACGATGTAAAATAAAAGTGATTTGATGCGATTTTTGAGAATTTATTTTAATTCTCCAGTTTTGACACCATTCTACAAGATCAGTGATATGGGATTGGAGGCTTTGGGGTGCAATAACTTTGGTGTTGACTGATAATACACATGTATCATCAGCATTCGTGGTAAGGATAGTATTAGGATGAGTTGGGATGTCAGCTGTATAAACTGTATAAAGGATTGGGCCAAGGATACTACCTTGAGGAACACCAGCAGATTGGGAAAAGAGGGATGAATAGACATTATTATGATTTACTTGGAAAGTTCTGTTCGTGAGATAGGATTGAAAGATGAAAAAGTAGGTAGGCGGTAGGAATTTACGGATTTTGTAGAGCAATCCCGGATGCCAGACTCGGTCAAAAGCCTGTTCCACGTCAAGAAAGACGCCCGAACAATATGATCCACGTTCTAATGCAGAGGAGACTACATCCACCACACGATGACATTGCTGAATAGTGGAGTGGGATGCTCGGAATCCAAACTGGTGATCTGATTTAATACTGAATTATGATTCAGCGTTACTTGAATAACGGTTAAGGGAAGCGTTCAGGATCAAAAGTGGATAACCCAAACAATTTCAGTGTCTTATTCATAAAAGGCTGATGGCTGATTGGAAAAAAAAAAAAAGAAATTGCCCATGAATGGTGACCGAATCCATATATTTGTTCTAGGCACAAAGCTTTCAGGATCAAAATTGGATAACTTAAAATGTCAAAAATTGACTTTTTCACATTCTTCACTAGTTATGTCGAGCATGAACTTGAAGTTTTAGGAGCAAAAATATTTACTAAACTAGCAAATAATGTGAAAAAGTCCCTAAAAACCTTCTCAGGGATCTCGAAACGTTGATACATTGCCCAACCAAGAAAACATATGTTGGACGAGAACATATGCTTGAATAAAATAACGAAATTAAATACTATCAAATCCTTAATAAGAAAATTTATTAAATCTTATGAAAATGAAATTTTCGGCCTACTTAGCTTCTTAAAGTGTGCAAGGCATTATGTCATAATATAATTTTTTTATGGCACGTTGTTCAGGCCAGCATCAATACGAATTCATATAGAATAACTAAATAATAATAATATTGCAGATAAAATAAACTCGCAAACCCTGTTCATTTTTATATTCTTCAATCATTCTACACCAAGTATATACCGATGAAAATATACAATTTAATCAATTATCTGTTAATTTTAAAATTTTAATTTCATAAAATTGTAGTAAGAGAAAATGCATGCGAGAGAGAAAGAGAGAAATAGAGGGAGAAAAAAAGAGAGAATGATTGCTGTATCTCAATGAAACTGGATCTTATCAGTCACAGTGTATCACCATTCAGTTTTTTTGATCAGGGATACTTTTCAAATGACAAAACTCTGCTGAATTATTGTTTACTTACTTCTTGGAAAATAAACCAATGAGTTCTTGTCTATAAAATATTATTTTCGAACAAAATAAAATTAATTTTCTCAGCTCAAATAACTACTTCTAGTTTTAACACTTAAATTAGTGTTTTTCACATATCATATTCTACTTAAATCACTCTTTATTAGTGACTAGTTATGCCCGCTTTGATTCTGAATAAGTTGAGTTTAAATGTAGAGTGAATCAACTAACTACCTACTCCAACTTAAATTAAAGTTATACTCCATATTATTCACAATGACTTAAAGCATTTGTGAATTCAGCCAGCCTACTAATTCTTATTCCCTTGTTGATAGATTATTATAAATTGTCCTATTAAATATTAAATGGCATTATTACAGAACTTTCCATGTGTTATCGATTGAAATCCACTATTTAATATCGAAAACTGTAATCTCTTGAATTAAAATGTATACTCGGATGGTATTAGAAGTATCTGTGGGGAAAAAAACAGTTTCTCTTCGACCACATCCCATAATTACAGTAGCTTCTATATTTTTGTGCCATACTTTTACCTGAAGTCTAGTCCCATTGCAAAATTTTGGGGGTTTTAAATTTCGGAGTAGCATAACAGATGCCCCAACTTTATATAAAAGTTTATGTGATGGCAGACCAGATGGAAATTATTCAAAAATTCTGAGGGATAGGGCAGCGCTTCGTCAATTTCAACTATTGAATCTATTGAATTGTATCCAATCAGCTCGCCTTCGAATGCCCCTAGAAGCATATCATTGATTTTATATGCACTCTAATTTCTATCCCTTATTATTACTTCATCCCCCATTTTAAACTTTTAGGAGTTGATTTTTGAAAAAATAAAAAAACACGTAATTCTTTACTTTAAATGTAGCTATGAAATCTAACATTAAAAATTACGTAAGTCCCATACAAACTTTCATCCCTTATTGCAGGTTCTGGGGGTTTATTTTATAAAATCTTGTCGTTGTCGTTATGTTTAAAAATAAAGCCTGCTTACTTATTTTCACATTTCGAACTTAACATGTTACGATTTCCCCTATTTTACACTTTTAAGAGTCGATTTTCAAAAAAATAAAAAACATATAATTCTTTATTTTAAATGTAGAAGCTAAATCTAAAAAATGTATGGTGCTCGCTTCAAAAATGACGTATTTTTATTACAAAAGTTTTTCACTCTTTTCACCTTCATAGGGGCTAAATTTTCAAAAATTCTTTCTTAGTGCGGGTTGGCCTTATAAAATATACCTACTGTCCAAATTTCAAGCCAGTAGATTATGCCGTTTTTCCTCTGCGATAGTCTTTTCAGTCAGGACGAACTCTTTTATATATATATAGATTAATTTGTTGTCTTACTTCAATTTTAACTCCCACCAGTTTAATTCACTAAAATATCACATGATCACTCGCTCTAAATTATTTGAAAGCAATCTGGTGAATGAAATATTCGTGATCAAACTAAATTATCGCATTTAACCGCAGATCAAATTTTAGTAAGTTATACTTTTTTATTATTTATATTTTTTTAAATAAGTAGTGGAGTAACTCTAAATATATTAGAAATTCTTTCCGTCATTATATTTTTAAAAAGGTATTTAAAGATATATTTAAGTGTAAGGTACTATATCTGTATGTATGATGTATATACAACGATATATATATATAAGAGAGAGAAAAAAGATATAAGCGTTGAATAACATAATTTTTTCTCATGGATGTTGGCTTCATAGGGGGGAACCAACGTTAATATGAAAGAGAAATATTTGCGTAGCCCGAAGGGTATGGAATCGGAAGAATATCCCGGTTTAATCCTTCAACGAATTTTTTTATTTATATAACAATTTTATTTTAGAAGGGAAGAGCATTTTTATAAGATCGCTAGATTGTTTGGAAAAGTTTAATTTTACCTGGAAATATATTAGTTATATCGACGAACCAAGTGTACGATATATCGAATGTGAAAAATTCAACACTTTTCAGCAGAATGAAAAAACCGTTACAAAGTTCATTAAAAGCAATAGCATACCGTCATATGTATTATACCTCATGTACATTATCCCTTGTTCATCCCTTATAGATGACTGAACGAATCTTATTTGTGTATATGAATTTTATATCATCTATCAACCCTAAATCAATCGATACTTTGCATTTCAGCTGACGATACAGAATGATATTGAGTATATCTGAATGCATAAACAGATAATTTTTAATAATTGTTATTTAGTATGGAAATATAAGTTAGGACATGATTAACGTGGATGAGAGAATTGAAAAAAAAAAATTGCTGGAAATAATGTCAAAAATTTATATAATGGTCTTTTCAATATGACGGCTTTAACTTGGTAATTTTGAAAGAATATATATATTTTTTTTTAGTAAAGAGAGAGAGAGAGAGAGAGAGAGAGAGAGAGAGAGAGAATAAAAGCTAACCTTTTGTTTCAAATCTAATATACTTACATTTAACAACATCTACCATTAAATTTGTTAATAAGGATATTAATTAAATAAACAACAAATTAGATCCAATATTAACCTCGGAGCAGAAACGAATTTCATTTCCAGAAGGGTTTCTAAAACTAACAAAGGGACATTTTCAGGGACAGCGCCTCCCGTCCAAGGCAGCCTCCACAAGCCCTTCACAGAAGCCCTCAGGCCAACTTATCTTTCCCAAAGTCCGCCCGGTTCGAAATAAACCACAACAGTAATATTCTATTGTAATGGATATTATTCTAAGTTAAACAATAATTTTGCTTATTGTTTCTTAATATTTATTAGGTTAGAAAGAAATTGAACTTGTCAGGAGTAAAACAAAACGATTCCTTTTTAGTTTTATCCAAAAAATTGGCAATATTTTTATGTAAAAACATTCAAGAAAGCTTATATGTACCATTCAAAGCGCTGAAGATGTGGATTTAAATATGTAAAGGTAAAAATTAGTCGTTTAAATATAAATAATATGAAGTTGGAAAAAAAAAGTACTTTCAAACTAAATCAGAATTTGATTACCAGCCATCCTTAGTAAATAAATAAATTAGGTATATTGTAAGTCTTTATCGGAACCTATACTAAGGGAACATTGGTACGAACCCGTAGCACATGTTCTCAGCTCAGATATCAACGTTCCATCAAACCACATTTTTTGGCAGATTTTTCCTTATCTGATCCGCTATAACTTCATCATTTCATCACAAATAGTTGTTAAGTTTTATAATCAAAATTTGTAAACGAATGAATAAAAAAGATGTTTTGATAATAACTATTATTATTATTGAGTACATCAATCCTTCAAACGAACAATGACATAATTTAAAAAAAACTAATTTTTTAGTAGAGTTATTGGAAAGTTACAAGTGAGTTAAAAAAAAAGATGGGTATTCATAAAGAAAACCACTCCTATAGTAATTGTTGTACTAAATTACTTTATTAACCAGTAGAAGTTTTTTCATAGCATGAAACTTTTTTTTTATTTTATGTTATTCCCATAAAACTTGAAGTTCAAACATGAGGCAACTCATAACATGACTTTAGTTACAAAAAAAAACAAAAAAAAACATGGAAATATTTCATTTTCCGTTCCTGAATTAAAATGCTTCAAATAATAAAATTCCTACTGAACGGTTAACTGAAAAATGCCAAATTTTAAGTAGCACCTTAACTTGTTTTGAAGGAGCGATATGTATTTCAGACGTATACCATTTGAGAAGATGTATTACCGTTAAATCAATTTTTTTTTAATTTGTAAAATAGGGGTTGGTCCGCCATTAGGGGGGTATAGGTCATTATTAAAATGATTTATCAAAGAACAATTCAATAAAAGGATTGTTGAACCGAAAATTTAGGCGAACTCAAATTTGGAAATCAATATGAATAAAGCCCTGTTAATAATTTTTTATCTGTAACAAATCCATTAATAAACAAAAATTCCAATATCTGAACATATATTTATTTGTAGAAACGTCCGAGTTTACTGTGCGTCTGTCCGACGGCGCAGCAACCCGAGCGTTATAAATATGTTCTCCACGCTCAGTCCTAACTTTTAATTAGTTTCAGTCGTAATCAAAACAGGTCGCTCTGGTTGTGTTAATCCTGGAGAAAATTTGGTGCGGGGGGCAGCCCATGGCGTCCAACTAATTTCTCTAGGGCCATGGAATTTCTTCCCTGCAGACAACTATTGGTATTTAATTGAATTTTGCGTTTCATTTTTTTTTTTCAAAGTTTGCCAGACTGTGCAAAAGAGAATTTAATTGGAACGAAATTTTTAATTTGAATACGATTAGTGGTCGTTTTTTTAATCTCATTTTCGCAACGTTACCTGTTTAATTGATTTTTTTTGTTGCATATCGTATCAACTATCCACTTTATTGAGGAGATATGCCTCAATAAACTGGATAATTTCAGATCTCTTATTCAACAGAATTTATTCGGTGCAGTTCTTTCCAATCTATTTATTATTTTCTCGTAGTTCTTAAAACCATTTCTTTTTCTCGTAGGGTTCCCATAGATAGTTATAAAAATTAGTGAAAATAGTTTCAATGCGCTTGAAAATGATTTCTAGTTCTTTACTTTTAATGAACGAACATTCCAGATATTAAGTAAATAATGTAACATATACCAATAATTTAACATTATATAATTATCAAAACAAATCATTAAATCCCCAAAATACTGGGAAAAAACAACCGTTTCACCATTTCTGGAATCATCAGGACACTAACCAAAAGAAAATCACATCAAAGAAGACTAACTACAGCACATCTTACACTAACAGTCCGAACAGACTCATCAACTAGATACAGCAACGTTGGTCCAAAACGCTCCACAAACAACTCTTGTAGAATTGTTAAGTGTCTAAAGACTAAATCCTCTGTGAATAAGTGCTTTAATAAAATTTTGTCCAAAGAGGGTTAGTTGTATTAAGGGAAGCGGAACCTTCGTTCGTTCGGAACCTATCTCGTTGTTTCCATTTAAATCCAATGGCTGACTACGAGAATAGCATGATTCCTCTTCCCTGAGTACTAGAAACCCAATTTGGAAAAAAATCGATTTATTCACCGTCATACATAATGATATGAGAAAGAATCACTTCTCACTATGGGAGTGTGGTAGATCAGCGGATCAGGTCTCGAGTTTGATACCAGCTCTAGCAGATAAACTCATAATTCTGTTAACGGCTGCGTATCGTCTTTGCAGAATTTTGAAACACCCCAGTTCTCACCCAGCCTCAATTACGTTAGTATCTTTCATTGACATTGGTTTGAAAGCAGTGCAATTGTAGGAAATTTTTTTTAAATAAATATTTACAATTTTTTTAAAATGAAATACAAACAGAAAGAACTGTCACATCATTACTCAGAAAAAAACGGATTCTCTAGGTCTTGTAAGAGACTCGAAGCTATGAAGAATCTTCAATTAAATAATTCGGAAATGGGCATAAATAGTTTTAATAAGTTCTCCACAAATTAAAATTATTATTATTTTTTATGGTCTGCGGTCCTGTATGAACCCGGGCCTCCAACACCACAGCCGACCAATCTCCACGATCCTGTGCTATCCTCCTCAAGTCCCGCACACCCAGCAAAGGTCCTCTTCATCATCATCTAGCCATCTAATCCGAGGGCGTCCTCTGCTTCGTTTACCGCCCGGTTTCTCATTGAGCATTCTCCTCGCTATCCTTTGGTCCGGCATTCTTTCCACATGTTCCATCCATCTAAGCCTGGCTTTCTTTATCAACGCCTCGATGTCATATACGAGGGTGGTCTGAAAAGTTTCCGACATAACAAAAATACAAAACACTTTAACTGATTTTTTTTTTTTTAACATAGTCTCCTTGTAACTCTACACACTTCTCCCAGCGATGGTCCATCTCTGTAACCCTTCCAAAAAGTACTCGGCGTTTTTCTCTGCTATATAATTGTTCACGAAGATGATTGCTTCTTTATTTTACGAAAAATCTGTGTCCTCCGAGCCCTATTCTTTAGATGAGGGAACAAAAAGAAGTCGCTTGGGGCTAGATCTGGTGAGTAAGGCGGACGGTAAAGCTTGACAAACAAAAAGGAAACAAATGAAGCAAACATAAATTCATCTCCTGAATTCAGGCATATATTTTATTTTTTTTGTCATTTAACATTAATAACAGTCCACGCCAAATGACACCCCTCTATTAAAAACCCTTTACTTACATTACATGAATTCTGCTTACAACATTTATTCAGAATAGAAACCCACGTACAGAAGGTCCTGGCGATAAGGTTTTATCTTTATTATCGCGCGTTGAAAAGGTAGTAGTTATCAGAGATAGTATTTTAAATAATTTCACGTCATTATATAAAGGAAAAAGGATATTATATAAAGGAAAAGACTCTATAAAGAGGACCCTACAAAGCTAGACCCTCCGAGGTGTGCCCTTTTAATCTGGTGTTAAAGGTTATCTCCGTAAGGCCGGGGGTGGGGGGTGAGCGGCCATGCTTTTTATGGGGTTTCATCAGCCTCCCCTCACCGGGTTTTGTTTTATCTCCGCCTTATTAATACCTGGCATTAGCAACTGCCTTTGTTATCGCAACAATGTTATACAAATCTCCTCTTGTGGTCAGGTTTAATGAATAATTTACTAAGGCGGCTGCTACAACCTCTGAATGCGGCTCCAATGCGTCAGACTACGTTAGGGATCTCTTACATAGAAACAACCGACGTTATAGAAGGCTGTTTATAGGCATAACTTTTAAAGCTAAAATATTAAATTCATTAAAATTGTTATATTGATCCGATCGCTTAAAATCTTTGAAAGTAAACAATTAATTAATCAAATAATAAAGTTAACTTGGGAGGGAACTTAAAAGTCGAATAAATGCCGGAAGAATGGAAGCCACTGATGAGTTCTAGAGATGCCGGCGGGACATCAAACCTGGCAGAAGAACAAGATCCAGAAAACAATCCAATGGATTGCTAATTCACAGTCCATAAGGACACAATAGGAACTCATAAAAAAAATCTAAACAGCCTTGCTGTTGTTTCGAAGACTACATAAAATCATGTCAACGATCTCAAAGCTGATAAAAATGAGATGGTACATCACTCCAAGTCAACATAACATATAATGACTCCAATAGATTATTTACATTTTAAGCCAACAATAATTTAAACTATTGTAAAATGTACTGCGTCTAGTTTTCATTATTATTATTTGTTTTGTGATTTGTTGACCTGCCCTGAATTGGCGAATCGTTAACTCCTGAGCCAATATGAGCTACTTTAAAAATTCAACTCTACCTATAGAAATCCTCCAAGTATAAGAACCCTCGACTTTCGAACGATACTCTCTGAGTTCAAAATTGTTAAAACTCCATAGAGAATATTTTTTTGTTAGGAAACAACTCAATAATCTCATTGGACAAAAGCCATTTACATTTAGTACTTTACTAGACAGTGCTTGGATAAAATTGGTTGAAATTAAGCCATTCTATCAATCCCTGACGGTGCTATGGCCCATGAAGGACCTTGGCCTCCTCAACAATCTTCACACAGAGCGATCCTCTACAGCTCTTCTCCATCTTCTCACTCCCAGAAGCTGTAGGTCAGCCTCGACATGTTGTAGCCACCATAGCCTGGGTCTACCCTTCCTCTTTCCGGGCGTCCCACCGTTATCTTCCTTGGTAGTCTTTCCTGATCCATTCGATGTACATGATCCAACCATCTTAATCTCCCTATTTTAATACATGAGACCAATTGGGACTTTATACAAGTCTCTTGGGAGAGGAAAATCCTGAGAAAAATATATGGCACAACAAAGTCGAATATATATACAGGATTAAAGCCAAATTAAGTCGTTGACTTGTTGAATAATCGAAAATATAAATTATTTATATTTCTTCAAATATGTATACGGCTCGAACCCGATATCAATACTTTTATTATAGGCATTATTCCCACTCAAGTTCACTAGTTTCAGACCTAACTACCTCTTTGATTGTTGTGCAACGATTTTTTTTTCTTGTGCTTGGTATCTATTGCAGTTATTTAAATCCGAAATCTGATAGCCATCATTAAACGAGATAAAGTAGCCATTTCGAAAATTGAGATCCGTGAGCCGATCTCCGATAAAATGGCTATAGTTTTACACACAAGTCCTATCTGTTTCTGTATCTTAGCTACCATTGTCAGCGAAAGCTCCCGGGACCGCTTTCTTTTCTCGGGGATGTTCTACTAGCTCCATCTTATCGGGCACGTACTGAGTTTATTATTATTCTTTCTGATGGAATCTTGAGACGGAATGAGATGGTTTGTATATGCATGGAAAACTTATTTTTTTTCTGATCGATTACTTCACTCTTGTGAGATTTGTATTTGAATAGATAATAAATATGTATTTTGTCTATGCGTCATTTTTATATTTTTTTTTAAATTATGACAATCCTTTTCTGGTCTTCCGAAATTCCAAATTTCCGAATTCATATCAAATAATCATAGAAACTATCAGATAGATATATTTTTCAGGGTTTTTTTTGCAGGTAATATTGCCAGCATTGATTATAAATATATAGAAACAAATAGAAAACTTCCTGAATGGCCAATCGAGTTTCAGGCATTCCACTTAATACAAAAACAAAAGCAGTGAGTCTACGGGACTATAAAAGAATGCAGTGAATTTTTCATTGTTCAAGCATTTGGCCATGCCATGGAAGTACCATCACATTCTTCCTCAATAGACTTCAATATCTGAATATATATAGAATCCCAGAGCATAAAAATCATGGAGTATTTCCAGTTAGGTAATAGTAATAATGTAGGCCTGAATCAACACCAAACTGCCTTTCTAGGTTTTAAGGTGCTCTAAAAGTCTTCGTGAAACTTGGTTCATTTGTCTCGTATTCTCACTTATTTAAATCCCTTGCTCGGAAAATAATAAAAGTAACTTAAATACGTAGTGCCTGTGGTATTTTTAAACTACATACTAAACCTTTGTATTGGTAAGGTTCAAAATTAAGAATTCGAATCAAATGAGTTTTTACACCATTTACGGATATCATATCATATCTGATAGAAACTGGATGTACATATATACTATATGTGCCGATATAGTATATATGCACATCCAGTTTCTTTAGAAGAAGGTTAGGTGTGATCATGGGTTGATTCACACCTGATGAAAGAATAAATCTGCCACAGCCAGCCTCGAATTCGAGATTTAGAGAACATTAACCCAACAGATAATTCAGATTATCGTCAACTTGCCTTGACCTAGCCTTAACAACAGCGTTTCAAGGCAGACGATAGGTCGGAAAGTTGCGCATCACAAATAGTATCCACCTACTGAGAGGAAACAAAACGTCGGTTCCATAATGAGACGTCGAGGGTGACGATCTCGTTAAGGTTACGACATTCGTTAGACCGCCAGGGACTAATGGTTCCTCAGGAGCCCAAGAGTTCTGTCTCACCTCTTCTTTGCAAATTGTCCCGGCTTCATGATTATGTAGGATACGATGATCATGTAACGAAGTGTAGTAATAAATTACATCACTCGATTCTTAAATTAATAGTTTAATCACTGGCTCTTTGAAATAAAATAATCAGTCCATTTATTAAAGTTGTTGAACTGACCACAAGGTAATGAGCGAATAAATAACCGGGACGCAGCAAATATACGTTTCATTATTGAGGCTCACGGTCCAAACTAGCCTATTCATAATCAGAGCTGAAAACCGTAAATACATGAGGAAAAGGTTAAAAAGATAAGAGCTAATAAAAAAAAGAAACCAAATGAAAAAAAATCCTTGGTTATGCCGTTTTTCGGAAAGAACGTAAAATGAGGGTCCCGAGCTTGTTCGGTGTCAGACACTTGTATCAGATCCTAATTATACCTGGATAGGCCAAATATAGGACTTCAGCATAATTAGCCATAGCAGCAAAATTTAACGTCAAATAAATAAATAAACAAAAGGAATTGAAAATAACTTATATTACAAGTAATAACTACCAATATAATCAAGAATAAATGAAATAAAAGCTAAATAATTTAAATTAGAATATACTAATATTATATTATGAATCATAGAGAAACCTACCTTAGTTGTTTTGAGATCACTGAAATAAATAAACATAGAACTGGAGTAGATTTTTGGCATAACCATCCAAAGATTGACGATTAATAAATAGAATATTATAAAAACGAACTCAAATCAGATATACAAACCTTCTTCTTCTTGTGCCTTATCCATTTTGGACGTTTGCTGCAAGGCCATGACGACCTAAATTTTCTTCGTAGCACTCCTAAGCAGTTGGACAATTGTTAGACCAAACCACAGTCTTATATTGAGCAGCCAGGAGTGCCTTCTCCTTCCTTGTCCCCTCCTACAATCAATCTTATTCTCTAACAGTCTCTTTCCTGGACCCTTCTTACTATCAACCTTTCCCTACACTATGAGTTGCAGTAGACGGTATTTGTCATTTCTCATGTTGTGTCACAGGTATTCTAACTTTGGCTTCTTGATGGCTTTTTTGAAGTTCCACCACCCGACTTAGCACTTCTCTGTTAGTTAAGTGGCGAAATTCGGTGGTAAACCCACATTAACAATGCTTGTATTTTCTTCATGAATGTTTCGGTCATTGTTCATGCTTCTGGGCCCTACAGCAGAACAGGTAACCGGTCTTAGTGTCAGTTGGATAGGCAGCTCATTACAAGCGAGGAGTGTCTTCAAACTAATGAATGATCCTCTTGCTTTCTTAACTCTTCTCTTTATTTCAAAAGTCTTATCACATTTTGAATTAATGACGGTGTCGTCATAATTTCCCATTAATCTTGATTCCACCATTCACCTCATCCAACGCCTTTTTAAATATTTTTTCAGAATACATGTTAAAGAAAATACGGGATATGATACATAGTTCTACATACAGATATTCACACACTAAGTAAAAGTATATAGTGTATTTTAGGCAATAATTATGAAACTGGGGTAGTGCGATTGCGCAGCGTGTTAAGTGCTGAAGGTTTACCAGATACATTTCTTAATCTGTTAACAGCCATAGATGAACCCTGTGGGATCTTCGAGCCATATGGCATACCCAACCCCTACAAAGCGTGTAATAGGGTAAAGACCTGGGAGTTGAGTGTGATCTAAGTCGAATCGCCTCCATGCATAACCGTTGAGTAGCGACTGTACCATGAGCCTTCCATTTTTTTTAATTTATTATTAATTTAATGAAGCTCACAATCATATAAGAAAGTATTAAAAGTAAGAATAATAACTCAGAGAAACAGTATCTTGTAAATTACATACGGCCATCAAACATCAACAATAATTGAAATAATATTAAAATGTAGATTTAAGGTTAATGATACAGTTATTGATCAGACTTAGTGAAACGAATTATTATTCTAATTTCACTAAACTTGTTTGGATCGACTTGAAATATATGGAACATTCCAAAAAATTATATTAATAAATGAATATCTAATGTAAAAAAATCTGAATAAATGCAAAAAGAGAAACAAAATAATATTAGCGATATAACCTGTAAAATAACTTAACGTAAGTTAGATTTGTCAGGTGTGATTTTTTTTTTTTTTTTTGTCACAAATACACAAAGCTGGAGTCATTCCAATGAAAGTCAAAGCTTCTTTAAAAATTACTACACTATTGAATTTTTTTAAACAGAAATATTGTTAAAATATAAAAATGAGTTAAATACTGACAGTAATATTGATCACAGCCCTTTTAGGGGCCCATACACGGTCGATATTACTGACAGTATAGGAATGACGAAAATACTGAGGAATCACCCTTCAGTATTTTTACACCATACGCGATCAATATTACTGTCAGTATTTAACTCATTTTCCCTATTTTGATGTAGAGTCCAGAATGTTTAGTATTATAATTATCTACTTTCTTTTTCTGTATGTTTACTATTCTGTTATTTGTATGTACTACTATTTTATGTAAAACATCTAACCAAACCCTCTCTATATTTTACTAATGTAAAAATCAGAAATAAATAAATACAAAAAACTCAGTTCACAGTTAGCTCGCGATAAGAACAGTCATCTTTTTCTCGCGCAGATTAATACCTACTTTCTTACTGGATAGAGCGTGCTTAGCAATTGTGATCGCCATGGCATTGGGGAAAAAAAGAGGAAAAGACGCTTGTGGGTGAAGGATTGGCTATTGGACAGGGATAACTTCACCCATTTAAACTGTATAAAAAAAAAAGTTCAGTAAAGGAACAATCAGATTACTATAATTAATTTCGGATGGATGAAAATGTATTCAATAATTTATTAAATATGGTTTCTCTTCATACTAAAAAACAAGACACAAATATGAGGGAAAGTATATGCCCAAAACAGTGGTTGGCTGTTACCCTACGCTATTCAGCAACAGGCCGAAATTTTGAGGACTTATAGTTTTCAACGCTAATTTCTCCATCGGCCGGATTGTGATAGTAACCTGTGAAGCTCTCATTTAGACAATAGGAAAAAACATTTTTTTTTCATATACAATACACAATTTTACGTATAAAATTAAGTTCTGAATCCAATGACTGGACAAGATCTGATGAAGAGAAAGCACAGTTGTTCGGTCAATTCCTTTCTAAAACTTTCCAGCCTCATCCTGATATCATAAATCCATCTCACCATGAATATATACAAAGAGAGTTAAATATTCCCCTTCAAATGACCCTTCCTCCCAAAGCATTCCATCCTTCAGAAATATCGAACATTATTCACAGACTACCTCCTTGCAAAGCTCCTGGACACGACCTCATCACGATTCACATCCTAAAACATCTTCCTAGAAAAGCCATTCTATTCCTCACCTACATATATAATGCTATACTCCGCACTACATATTTCCCTAACCTCTGGAAATTATCCGCCGTGAAAATGATACCTAAACCTAAAAAGAAACCGGAATACCCATCCTCTTACCGCCCTATCTCACTTTTACCATCAATGGGTAAAATCCTGGAAAAGCTCATCCTGAAACGATTGTACCCCATCCTAAATGCAAATCACATTAACCCAGATCACCAGTTTGGATTCAGAGCATCCCACTCCACTATTCAGCAATGCCATCGTGTGGTGGATGTTAATTCCTCAGCTTTGGAACGTGGATTGTATTGTCCAGCGGTCTTCCTTGATGTCGAACAGGCTTTCGACCAAGTCTGGCACCCCGGGTTGCTTTACAAACTCCGTAAATTCCTACCTCCTACATACTTTCTCATTATCCAATCCTATCTCTCCTACAGATCATTTACAGTAAATCATAATAATGTCTACTCACCCCTCTTTCCTCAATCTGCCGGCGTTCCTCAAGGCAGTATCCTCGGCCCAATTCTCTACACAGTTTATACAGCTGACATCCCAACTCATCCTAATACTATCCTTACCACGTATGCGGATGACACATGTCTATTATCTGTCAACACTGATCCAGTTATAGCATCCCGTACTCTTCAATCCCACATCACTGACCTTGAAAATTGGTGTCAAAATTGGAGGATTAAAATAAATTCTCACAAATCTCATCAAATCACCTTTACCCTCCGTCGTAAACCTGCGACTTCCTGCCCCCCTGTATCGTTTAACAACATCCCTATAAGTCCTGTAGAACAGATCCGCTACTTAGGACTACACCTTGACAAACGCTTAACTTGGAATCCTCATACTAGACTGAAACGACAAGAAACACCTCGCCGTTTCAGGCTACTTCAGCATTTACTAGATAAACGTTCTAAGCTCCCAATTAACTACAAGAGACTCATTTACATGACAATCATTAGACCCATCTGGACTTACGGAATAGAGCTTTGGGGCTGCACTAAGCCATCGAATTCCTCTCGTATCCAATCCCTACAATCCAAAATCCTTCGTAAAATCCTCAACGCTCCTTATTTTGTTAAGAATAAAGTCATCCATAACGACCTTAATGTCCCATTTGTTGCTGATTTAGCTCGAACCCGGTATATATCCTTTCATAACAAACTTGATTCCCACTCAAACCCTCTAGTTTCAAACCTAGCTTCCTCTTCGATTCCCGATAATCCTCCGAGGCGTCTGAAAAGAAGATGGCCTCGTGACCTTCTAAACTGAACTTTTTAATTTGAGTACTACCACTGGGTAGTTTCCCTACTTGTCTTCTCATGTCAATGTATTCACTCATTATATTTACTAGATGTATTTTCAATGTACAGTTGTAAATTTCAATAAATAAATAAAATAAAAAATAAAAATAAAAAAATTAAGTTCCATCCTGTTGTTATAAGAAAAAAATGAAGTTTTAAGAAAAACATTACATAAATCATTTATAACTTTTGAAAAATGTTGCTATGTTTTCATTATTGCATCGGAAATCAGTCGATACGTCGCACTCAGCAGCTACAAAATACTGAGGAATGAAAGAAACGGGCATACACGATCAGTAATACTGTCAGTATCCCCTCCCCTACACCGGGTTGAACTAAGGAATGATGGACTTACCATCACCCATCAATACCCTACCTCAGTACATCAGTATTGCCCTTACACGATCAGTATTACTGGCAGTGTCTGACTATACTGTCATTAATACTGATCGTATATGGGCCCCTTTTGATTTATCGTTCTTCAACTCTGGATGAATACGTCAAGTAAATACCGTGCCTAGGTCAAAAAATCGTTAAAGATAAAGATCCCTATCGAGATTAAACGCGTATCCAGGCAAAATTTAGAACTTGCAGCATCGTCGCTAATCGTCCAATTAGCCATTTGCAGAATAACTTGAGATAAAATGAAACAAACAAATAAATCTTCCTGTCTTATTTTCTAGTTAAGAAGACTGCTTTTAATATGGTTAGAAGAGTCTTTATATCATTACGTTAATACTTCTTATCAGTATGTTATTGACATTTACCAGGGAGAAATAGATTAGCATTGCATAGATTGGTATTATGTCTTAACATCCATACTAAATGGGCTTGTCTTAGGGCTGCAGTTGTAGTGAACAATCCTACCCTCTACGATTTGATATGTCTGACAAAGTATTTTATTTTGGATTGATCAATGTGTTATATCTTGGAGTATTCTGGAGTATATGTGGAGAAGAAGGCACGCTCACCAAAGAGTCACTGCAAGCGAAGAAACCTGATCCTTTGTTCAGATAAGAATCTTAGTACACGGTCAGGAGTTCAAATCGAACAGACCGAAGAGTGTTTAACTCGGTGGGTTTATGGTTAGGAGTCAGTTTGTAGTTGCGAACGATCCGTATTTTCAAGGAAAGAGGTTGGCCAGCCCCTTTCGTTTACTCCCTTTTCCAATAAAAGTAAATTTTTGTAATTCATTTTAGTTAATATAACGGATAACAAATAACGATCCATAAATTATTTTACAATTCAATTAAAACTACCAACTGTTGTTGTTTGTTTATTCACTTAACGTCACTTAATGCTGCTATAGCTAATCGGGCGATGGTACAGTGGGAGCCCTAAATTTTGTCTATACAGGTAAAATTAGGAGAGGGATATATAAAGGATGATCGACTCTGCACTGGATCGGGACATCCATTTCATGTTCCTTCCGAAGGACGGCATAACTAAGGATTTTTAAATCCTTTAAAAAATCCTATATCTCGGGCTGCGAACCCGCGATCTTGGGCTTAGTAGGTGGTTATGCTAACCACTAGACCAAATGTGACCCCACATGTATGAGAACACAGGTATTACAAATTGACATACTAGACAACCTGATAAGTATGCATTTAAATATTTCTTTCGATGACAATTATTCTTTATTCAGTTAATAAAACTTCATACATTCAAAGAAAATGTCATATCAAAATCATTTGATGATTAAAGAGGCCTTCGATTTGTTTATACTACTTATATATATATATATATATATATATATATATATATATATATATATATATATATATATAATGTATTATAAACATTTTTTTTTCAATTATTATGTATTATATACGTAATATATATATATATATATATATATATATATATATATATATATATATATATATATATACGTATAATAAAATTCTTAAATCAACGATTTGACTTAAGAGTTTTACTTTAGTTTTGAGTTACTTTATAATTTTATTTTGTAAAAGCGAAACAAATAAAATGTTTATCAAACTATTATTCGATGATTTTATTAATGAATATTTAGCAAAATAACTTAATTTATTTTTATCTTTGATAATATTTTTCCTTCCCTTCAAAAACAATTTTATAATTCCGAGATTCCGAAGTATAAAAAGATTCTTCGTAGGCCATTACCACACAAATGGTGGAAAATACGTAGTACCCAGAATCATCTTGGAATAACCTGTGGCTTTGTGCCCAATCTAAAACAAATCCAGGATTCCGGGAGAAAACCGGCAGGCGTAGAATATGGGAACAATGGATTTCCTTTTTTTTTCTTAAATCTTTTGATTATACTTATGTTTCTTCAAGCGTGAAAAATTAATTTTTAGGCGGGTTAATTTTTTTTCTGGATCAATTATAAAGTTAATTAATAAAAAAAAAACTCAGGTACTGTATTACCCGGTCTGCACGGAGTATTATCCGCTATTGTTTAAAACCTGAACACTGGCAATTCTAATACTGATATTACCTACATTCTTATTCATATTGGAAATTGAAATATAAAAAATTTATAATAATTTATTATGATAATAAAATGGCAATTCTAGACTCATTTAGCCACGTTCCCTTTCTAATATTTTTTTTTCCTACACTTTCGACAAAAAAACCTCTATCTCTAGCCTTGTTTGATGACCTTTTTCACATAATTTCTTCTCTGGAATTACTCCGAACTTCTGGAAGTATTTCATAGCTTCTTCTTATTAAGTGTTATTCTGTTCATTTAAATAGGCAATAACAAATGGAATAAGGCAAAAACAAATTTAATTTAATCAACAATAAAATAACTCAAATGAGACGAGTGATAACAAGCAGTAACACGAGATAAGGAGGTAGGTTTCATGCAGACCGGCTGATACACAAGTACCAAAACTCAAAGCTATCTTGTTCGTATTAGGGGTTTAGAGCCTTTGTGTTTAGAATAGAACAGAAAAGTAGCTTTATTCTGGGACTAAGTCCCTTTAGAATAACAGATATGAACAGAAAAAGAAACATAATCTATATCTGGCCAGAAGGCTAAATGTTACAAATCAGAAAGCGTGTACAACGTGACAGAAAACAATTTAAAGGAAATATTTAAACATAAGTAAATAAACAGTAAAAATCTTTACTAGATATTAAGCAATTAAAGAGAATAGATAAATATTAGGCGGAATTGAGTTCCACACTGTGGTGGAGCGGGCGAGAAAGGAACGTTCGAATGCTTTGTTTCTGTGGGAACGTACATAGAGATCGGAAAGACGGGATCTTGTTTTATGGTGTTAAACTGAGGATTTGAATAGGATGAAACTGTACATATATGAAGGGTGTTGAGAGTAAATGGATTGATATAAGAATGAACAGAGGAAATATTGTCTTCGAAAGGGAGGGAACTTTAACTCATCATAAAGGTGGGACACGCGCGATTGCCTAGGGGTACCAAGCACAAATCTTAGAGAGCAATTCATTATTCTCTTTGGCCTGTCTTCAAGCATTTGAGAAAGGCCTCCCTATACAACGCTGGAATAGTTAAAGTAGGGGAAGATGAGAGAAGATACGAGAAGCTTACGGGAAGATTGTTGAAGGAGATGGCGAGAACGATGGAATAACTTCAGGGAACTAAAGGGAAAGAAAGGTTTGGTCGATGGTGGTGCCTAGGTTTTTCACAGAGGAGAAACCTGAACGTGATAGGATGATCGTTTAGGATTAATGTTGGGAGGGTGTGAATGGATGTAAGGAGGGAATTGGAACCTAAAACAATGGCCTGAGTTTTCATTGCGTTCGATTCCAGTTTGTTCAGCTTTGCCCAGGGACAGAACCTATGTAGGTCTTTAACAGTTTACCAATGAAAGCATACAAGATCAGTTTAGTTATCAACCTTTTCTTGTTTAAGTATTATGGGCTGAATTTATTCCATCAATTGTTCAAGAAATAAATTGATGTAGTAAACTCCTACATCCTAAAATTTTAAAACTTTTTGTTGTAACTTATCTATGATTCCTAGACAAAGAACTTGCGCGTTTAAACGGAGCGCGTTTGTTTGATAAATTAAAGAACTAAATTCTGTAAAAAGTATTTCGGAACTTGATTATTTGAGACAGATTACAATATAAAGGATACTCTTAGTAAAAACTTCATAAATCAGTGTATCGGTTTTTAATATTTTAAACTTGGTCTGGTAACCATCTTGAAATAAGCTGCACGTCTCCATTTATTTATGTAAACACCCTTTCTCGCCTTACAGCAATAGTAGGCCAGTTGAGATATAATTTTGGGGGGGAAAAAAATTGAGTAGTTTTGATTTTTGTGTTTTATCTATTGTCCCACTAGCGGGATTATTGTGTTTCTTAATAAAAAATGTTTTCTAATATGAATTCGAGACTATAAAAAAGAGAAAGAAGGGATAAACTGATATAAATCTTACAAAACTGATCTACTGATATACATTCTTGTAATGATGGTAGCTATAGAAAGAATTAGAATTTAGAAAATAATAAGTAACTAAAATTATCAACAATTCTGTCTGTTTAATTTTTATTCAAGATGTTTTAAAACTTCGACCGTTCTTCAGAATGAAACAGATATCTTCGTACCTCCATTGCCCACGCCCTTAACAGAAGGAGATATCATGTGGGCGAAGAGAGCA
Source organism: Troilus luridus (assembly GCA_964056705.1). Taxonomy (NCBI): domain Eukaryota; kingdom Metazoa; phylum Arthropoda; class Insecta; order Hemiptera; family Pentatomidae; genus Troilus; species Troilus luridus. The sequence continues at coordinate 51,497,100 of OZ057414.1, forward strand.
GGAGAGAGAGTTTACGACAAAGAAGTGGTCTGCTACATCGAAACTGACAAGATGGTCATCGAAGTCAATTCGCCAGGGGACGGCTTCATTCTCTCACGGTACGCAGACGAAGGGCAGATCGTCAACGCTAAAGACCATATATTCAGAATGAAGTTTTGGCATAAAAGAACGAGTCGAAGAAATAAAAAACTCCAGATCGAACCGATTATGGAACACTTTCCTGATTATTCTAAAGAAACACCTCCACCAGCTATAGCACAAAATCCTAATTCATCTTTAGCCCAAACATCGAATGAAAAATCCTGTAAGAATCCGAGTTAAGTCCTCAGTCGAACTTCTCCAACCAAAGTGGAAGAACAAGAGAATCGAGTTGAAACTTTGAACCAAAGTTGAAATTGTCGAGAAACGAATATAAAGTCAAAATGACTGAAACAGCTAAGAGGACAGGTGAGAAGATAAAACGGGCGCAAAACGAGGCTGCTTTTCTTACGGCATTCAACGAGGTAGATATATCGAATACAATATCTTTCAGAACGGCGAATCAGGAATCTTTCAAGAAGAAATATGGCATCAACATAGGTTTCATGACGACGTTTCTCAAAGCAGCTGCTTACGCACTCCAAGATCAACCGATAATCAATGCATGTATTTCGTCGGAGATGAAATCGTCTATAGGAACTACATAGACATATCCATAGGGGTAGCCACTCCAAACGGTTTGGCTGCACCGGTGGTAAGAGAGGTCTCTCTGATGAACTTCGCCCTGATCGAAAAGAGGATCAACGATCTTGCCGAAAAGGCTGGGAGAGGAGATTATCCGCCAAATACATGGAAGGAGGTACTTTTTCAATAAGCAATGGCGGGATTTTCGGCTCTATGATGGGGAGACCAATCATAAATTCGCCACAATCTGCTACCCTGGGAATACACGCGGTGTCTGAAAGGCCCGTGGCTTTGAAAGGAGAAGTTGTCATCAGGCCGATGATGTATGTTGCCCTCACTTACGATCACAGGCTGATTGATGGTCGCGAGGCGGTTTTATTCCTTAGGAAAATTAAGAAAGCTGTGGAGAACCCTCTGGTAATGATAGCAGGGATATGAGAATTGGCGAAAATTTTGGTCCAACACTTAACAAATACAAATTCATAGTATAAAACAAAAAAAAAGATTGTCTTTTATTTTAATTTTAATTTAATACATTTTATTTTTAATGTTTTTTAAAATATCGCTTTAACATTCAGACATGTGATAAATTTAGACTTTTTGTGGATTTAATTACTTCAAAGAATTTTATATTTCAAAACTTTGTATTAATCTTTTATTTAACAACGTTTTGGACCATTGAACGCATCAACTTTAATCTATAAACAGTTTAACACTAGTAATTCATTGCGTCGATGAATATCAATATAGAACTGTTTCAATAAAATTATTGAAAATTTGATCAATTATTTTTTTAAATCATATAAAAACATGAACCTAAAAAAATTATCACATTACAATAAATCATCTACAATATATTTTTATAAAATTTATTGAGTGGCATATCTGCATTGTTCAAGAATCTTACGTTTAATGAATTCCTCATCAGTCCTCAAATAGTAATTATTTCGATTATCTATACATATTATAAAATGAAGTCCTTGGCCGCGTTTGTTCGCAGTAAACTCAATAACTACTGCAGGGATTTTCATGTGGTTTTCACCAATAGATAGAGTGATTCACCAGGTAATTTGTCGAGGTTTTGTGTAAATGGGTTGGAATATAACGATAATTTAATTAACACGTGATAATTTAATAATAATGCCTCGGCGAAGATCTAATATTGGACGCAGTACGTTGTCTGCCAAAAGAGTTCGTTTGAATCGAAGCAACGAAAATGATCGAGTGAGAGATGTCCGTTTATAGTTTGTCCGTGAAAGGCAAAGAAATTTAAGGTATATAATTCAAATTAATTGCAGTGGAACGCATAATACTAATAGATGGTGCAATAATGAATATTCCGGAATGAATTACGATTCGACAATTGATTACAGAAACGATCCGGCGATATCTATAGGCTCACCTTCTATTGTATGTCCAATACTGCTCAGCTCTAAAATGGAATGATGAGTCTAAGGGTATATGTTGTTCCAATAGTAAGATTAAACTAGACGACATAGTTCGCCACCAGATCCTTTAAAGGCACTCCTTGGCGGAAACCATCCTAAACATACCAACATCATTCAAGAGTCAACAGGTGGTTGAACACGGTTTTATACCAACATTAAGGTCCAGGGACAGGTTTACCTACGACAGACTATACATGTAGGCATAAATTTCCTGCTAATTGCCAGCTACTTTCCGTGCGAAGCCGGAGCGGGTCACTGTTATACAATATTACAAACGAAGTATAATAAATGAACAATCCCACAAATATTTATTTTTTAATCTTGTTATGAGCTATTTGGCTCGAAACGTTATTTTATATATAAAAATATTTCGTGCAGTGAAATTAAAGACTTTTTTTTTATTTTATTAATTTAATGAAATTTACAACTGTATACAAAATACAACAAGTAAATAAAATGACTGAATACATTGACATGAAGACAAGTTGAGAAACTACCCAGTGGTAGTACTCAAATAAAAAGTTCAGCTTAGAAGGTCACGAGGCAACTTCTTTTCAGACGCCTCGGAGGATTATCAGGAGTTGAAGAGGTTGCGAGGTTTGAAACTAGTGGGTTTGAGTGGAAATGAAGTTTGTCATGAAAAGATTGATATCGGATTCGGGCCAAATCAGCAATAAACGGGACGTTAAGGTCATTATGGATTACTTGGTTCGTAACAAAGTAAGGAGCATTAAGGATTTTCCGAAGGATTTTGGATTGTAAGGATTGAATACGAGAGGAATTCGATGGCTTAGTGGAGCCCCAAAGCTCTATTCCGTAAGTCCTGATGGGTCTAATGATTGTCATGTATATGAGTCTCTTGTAGTTAATTGGGAGCTTAGATCGTTTGTCTAGTAAATGTTGAAGTAGCCTGAAAGGGCGAGCTGTTTCTTGTCGTTTCAGTCTAGTGTGAGGATTCGAAGTTAAGCGTTTGTCAAGGTGTAGTCCTAAGTACCGGATCTGTTCTACAGGACTTAGAGGGATGTTATTAAACGATGCAGGAGGGCAGGAAGTCGCTGGTTTACGACGGAGGGTAAAGGTGATTTGATGAGATTTTTGAGAATTTATTTTAATCCTCCAGTTTTGACACCAATTTTCAAGGTCAGTGAAAATTAAAGACATTATAATAATTAAACATTTAGCACTAATGGCCTCCCTTTATTATTTTATGTTTTCTTTATTCCTTTATTAATTTATTCTTAATTCTAAGCCCGAAAAGGCAATTCGTGCAACCTCTGCATGAACGTTGCAGATGATTCTCATATAGTCCTTAATTTTTAAATCCATTCATTTTCATGCAGTTCTATCTTTGATTCACGCTGTACTCTGTAACTATGTCATGGGAGGTGTATAGTGACTGGACCGACCCATTAAAAAGAGCTGAATTCTCCTTAAAATGTAAGCACCCAAATTTGCATTAAATTTTACAAAAACTTTCCCTGAAAGGCGTATGCCATTATAATTTATATATTTTAACGAGCTGAACTTTGTTTACAGAGAGTTCAAAACATTGAGAAATCGCCTTAGGAGTGCGTTAATCAAAATTATAATGAGCTTAACTGAGCTCCAGACATTTTCAGAACAACTGAATTTTCACCAAGTTAAAAAAAAATCAGCAGCGTTCAGCTGAAAATGATAATATTAGACATTAACATAGTAATCTAAACATCTTCATTACACCCAAATACCAGTCGTCCCCTGGCGTTAAAAAAAGTTAAATCCACCCTAATTCTGCCGAAACATGAAAAATTTGTTGTTTTTTTTAAATTTATTTATTCAACAACTGTATTATAATTATACAACAATTAAATATAATGAATGATACGTAATGGTATGAGATAAAAGCTAAGAGAGAAACTACCCACAGGTAGTACTCAAATAACAAATTCAACTCAGGTCACGAGGCCATCTTCATTTCTGATGCCTCAGAGTATTAATGGGAATTAATGGTAGCTAGGCTTGAATAAGAATAAATTTTGCTAAGAAAAGCTTGATATCGGATCCGGGCCAAATCAGCTACTAATGGAACATTAAGGCCTTTATGGATGATTCAATTCGTAACAAAGTAAGAAGGATTGAGGATTTTACGAAGGACTTTGGATTGTGAGGATTGGATCCCAGAGGAATTTGTTTGCTCAGTGGAGCTCCAAAGCTCTACTCCTTAAGTCCAAATGGGTCTTATAATAGTCATGTATTGAGTCTTTTGCAATTAAATGCGAGCGGAATAACTACGTAATAGCTCTCTTTAATGGTCTACAACCGACTGTACTGTAATTAAAAACATTTTGTCTTTATTTCGTATAGACTTGTAAAACTTTTGTGTTAAATATTTGAGAAAATACAATATAAAAAAAATTATTGCTGAATGGATTCTATATACCTTAGAGTCGAACGTAGATTATCAGACATAATGTCGTCGGATGTAGTTCGGATACTAAAATATTCCGAAACTCGGATTTGACATGAAAGAGATAAAATGCTAATCAACGTTTTTTTATTAAATCTCGATTTCATTGGGTAGTACCTAAGTTACACAAATAAACATCAATAAAAATATTTCTGTACCTAGCAAGGTGTAGGGTCACCTTTGGTCTAGTCGTTAGCTTAACAATCTATGTACTAGAAAGGAATACACTAGATCGCAGATCGCAATAAAAAATCCGTAGTTACACCGTCCATCGGAAGGGACGTAAAATGGGGGTCGCGAGCCTGTACGGTATAAGGTACTCGTTATCCTTATTCTAATTATATTTCGATATGCCGGAAACCTGATTCAAATCCTGCTGCAGGCAAGACTTTTATTTAGTCTGTTTGCAGCGGGAGATGGATCATATAGGATCTAGGACCCTCCTGGGGCTCACCCAACCTTTATAAAATGTTATAAAAATAGGGTAGCCAAAATAACGGGGATAAATCTGGCGGTTGAACGTGATCTAGGACAAGTCACATCTTTGCAGAACCGTTGTCCATGAAACAGTACAGTCTATACTATGTACTGAGCCCCAGACTCGTTCCCGGGTTGTAGTGGTACATGGTTTTTTTTTAAGACTCCAATTATTTTAAATAAAGTAGTATTTATTAAATACTAGTTTTAGAAAATTAAACTTAAGAGAAAATTTTCTTCAAAATAGTTTTCTAGAGATGGCAATGTCGGACCATCCTTACATCTTTCCTGTGAAGTCTCTCTTAATTAACTCTCTACTGTATTTACTTGTAATTATAATAACGATAATTGTTGCAAATAAATGCGTCACCTCATCAAACAGGGGAGGAAAAAATGCTGAATATTGAAGTATTGACCCTTGTGTGGAAAAAGGGGGTTGAATTTTCCACAACAGCAGCTTTTATGAGACGGCCTTTGAAGTCCAGAGTAATGTTAATAAGTAGTGGAGCGAAGAGGTTAGGAGTATATTGCCCTCCTTCATCTACTCCCTCCCTACCTCCCCTCCACTCCCTACTCCCTACACAAATAACTTACTCATGGAAAATGGGAAATGTGGTTTGTGGAAACAGTGTTTAAAATTTCATGCAATCTCTTTCCATAGTCTAATACTTGGATAAAACATTTTTTGAGCCGTCTATTTTATTATTAATAAATGAAACGAATAAAAAAGGAATACCATTACTTTGCTTTTCTCCATTCTTTCAAGTTTTGACTTTTTATTTTATGTCACCATGTTTTTCCGAAAAAAAAACTCTAATGAAAAATTATTTCGTTACATCTTTTTCGTTTTTTCTTTTAATCATCCAAAAACAAAACTGTACCACTACACCCTATGAGAGAGTACATGATACAATATGACTGTTTCTATGACAACGGTTATGCAATCATATGATTTGTTCGAGACAGGCTGAACTGTCTTTTTTCCCTCATATTGAACTGAATGAGCCACAGGAGGAACTGAAAGTCCCACAGGGTCAATCCCTGTCTGTTAACAGATTAAATAATTTATCTTCCACAGCTGAACCAGGGACCTCCAACATAGCAACTTAGCGCTCTAAACCATAAGCGGGTTAGCAATCACATAATTTCTTAGCAAGTTATTTGAAAATAGGGCATTTAAAATAATATCTAAATATACAAACATTACAAAACACCACAAAACTGATAAATAAGGACGGTCCCGAAAATTTCAAAAATTCATATAAAGTGAAATAAAAACTCAACTTATGTACTTCATAGCTTCGAGCGGAAAATACCCGTCTCATCATCCTATATAATCTAAGAATTATGATAGTATTTTTATTTTTTATTAGGTATCAAGCAACATCATTTTACAACTATAATTTTTGTATTATGAAAAAAATATGCAGTGGTACCAAACTCCAGTAACATAAACAAACCAATAAATGAATCTTCAAAGGTCTTCCTTGAACTTCTACAACTCGAGTTTTAGCAACATTGCATGCATTTTGTATATTTAAAAACCTTAGTAAACCTGGGTTCAAATCCGTCTGTGGTGGATAATTATCCTATAAACAGTATGGTCTCTACCATGCAATGGACCCTAGACCCTTCAGGTTTTTTAGTAACTCTTCAACTATTTTGCAGGGCTGCTAATATACCATGACTTATGTCTTCTTCTTCGCCTTATCAGTAACCCAAATATCTAGAAGTAGGTCCACTATTCCTTTTATTGGAATCGTAACAGTCTACTTCTGAACTTGTAAATAATTATATGCCAGATGCTGATAGTTCGGGCCTCTGTGCCACAAAGGCGTTTCGTAGGCACTTATACTTGTGAGTAATTAAAAACTTATTCTTAATGAAATACCTAGTGCTCAATGGATCGTGCCTGCCATTTTTTAAAATATTTCCACATACTTTTTATAACGTTAATGATCTTAAACCATCCATATCCAACTCCATAGTTTCCTAAACTCCTGGATTGAAATGGTTATATTTCATCTTACGAGGTGTACGAGCGTGGTAAGACTGAATAGGAAAAAAAAAGATAAATAATAAAAAATGTTATATTAGTAGAATAGATTCGGGGAATGAAATAATTTGGCCAGATACTGAAACATCTGGAGTTTATTAAATCTAAATATATTTACAAGGTTAGGCATTCTTTACACTTAAGAAAATACAGAAATTATCATTTTTACAATTAAAGAGAAAAAAAAAAACATGAACAAATTAGAATATTATAAATTAAAACAAATTAACAGTAGGGGACAGGGCTATATGGCGAGGAATGTATAGAGTCTTTGCTTCGTAAGGTGAATTAAATATATTTTCTTTGAGGTTGATGGCCGGTGAACTGCTCCCTCTTATTAATTGAATAAAAAAAAAGTGACTTACACTTGAAGCGAAGGATTCATTTCCTGAGCTCTGATTGTCTTTGGTTACCAGACAATCTGGTGGTATCGAGGGTGTACTTTTTGTATCTGGTGCTAGGCGATCTAGGGCTTGGGCTAATGTCATCAATGTCCTGCGGTGAAGGGCGACCTTTTGGTGAATGTCCTTAGGTTTTGGCTTCAGTAGAGAAGAGTGGAGAGATGTGGTTTGCTTGGAGTCTGGATGCGAAGAGTCAAGTGAAGTGCGAGATGACGGAGTGGGGGAAACAAAGTCCCTTTTATCTGTCGCCAATGGTGACAAATGTGAACGAGACCCGTTAGATTTTAATTTAAATTTATTAAATTGATCCGCGACTGAAAACGAGGCATTGGCCAGATACATCCTACGTCCTCAGCGCCTCCGTACATTTTCCAGAGATTCAATATTAATTAACTACATTGTTAGCCCGGAATACTCCAAATCAAGTCTGATTATGTAATTTCTGTTTTATTAAAAACGCAAACGGCTCGAGTTTAATAACTTTTTGGGCTTCATAAATATCTGATAAAAAATTGTCCCTATCAGATATTTCTTTCCCGGAGTTGTCTCTTTGTGACAGCGTCCTCCTTGCTTAGCGTCAGCAGTTCTGCCTTCTTGACCTAATAGATCCCTTAATCTTTCTCCCACATCTGTCCAAGATTTTTCTCTCTCAGAGCGTGTAATCCTTTTTTTTAAATCCACTGTAATATCAGGGAGCATTACCAACTTAAAAAATAAAGTAGTGTTTGTTAAATATAACTTACACTGAATATAGGGATTTCTTACTTGCTTGTTAAAACATAATTATTCAATCAAAATAACCATAATTATTTTTTTATGAAAACATGGATCAGTTTTAGTAGTAAGTTCACTCTCGTATATACAATAATAATACAAATTCTAGTACATATTGTCCTAATGATTATCGTCGATCATAATACATACATTTGGAAGTTATTAGTTAAGATGTATCCCATAATTAAATAATAAACAATAATAGGTGCTCGGTAGCTCATCACGTAAGGTGCTGCCATCTACCATCCATCGGAACTTAAACCGCCAGATCACTTCAATCCTCTCACCTACGCCTAGGTCAACCCATCAGACGTTTACCAGACGGCACAACGCTTATTAACTTTTAGTAATTCGTTTATTACCGAGCCCAACAATTTTACAAGCCCATCTTAATCTTCGCAACACAAGTACAATAATATTAACCGAGTGTAGGCTCCCTAATTCCGCATTGTGTAATTTCCTAAATTGTCCAGTGGTCCCGTCGTTTTTCGGTCCGAATATTCTACGCAACATCTAATATTCGAATATCTTTAGACGTGGTACATCTATCAATGTTAGTGGCCACGCTTCACATCCCTAAAGAAGAGTTGGAAGGATGATAGTATAATAAATTGTGATTTTTATTTTGGGGGCAAAAAACACGATCTTAATGTCGAGGCCGAATAATTACAAGCATTTCCTGCCATTAATTCCGCCTTTAGATCCTCTTAAATTTCATTATTCCTAGTTATTAAAGATCCTTATTAATTAGAGCTCTCCACATGTTCAAATGTATTCCCTTCTACATCGAAATCACGAAAATCTTCCCCTTTTCTGCAACCAACCATATACAATGTCTTATCCGAATTAACTTCCAGCCCTAGTTCCTTACCTGCATTCATCATCATTTCTGTATTTAGTTTTATTTTTTCCGCGTTTTCAACCACTATTTGACAAATATATGAGAAGCGATGGGATGGTTGACTGGAAGATGGAGTAAGGAAGAAAATAGTTGGGGGTGCAGTCAAATAAAACACTAAATAAGTGGGTATTTATTTAATTATGTGCCGACGTTTCGACCCACTTTGTGGGTCCTCTTCAGGGCTAAGAAAGAAAAACAGACAAAATAACAAAACTATAAAAATACATTGCAGTACCAAGTATATGATAAAATAGAAAAAATATATATGTAGAGTATTCGAAATTTAGAACAAAATGTGAGGGATATATATGAATAAAAATATTACAGAGTAAGTATACAGAAAGGTGGTGATGCGAAAAAATTTACAAAGATAAAAGAAGGAAGTAAACAGAAAGTTTACTAAAGTATATTTATGTAAATATACAAGGAACGTATAGAAATATAAGTAACAATAGGGTACGAGAATGGAGATAGAATATAATATGATGAAATAGTGATTTAAATGATAATGAAATCTTAAATAATAACATATGATGGATGCCAAAAAAGCTAAAATAAAAAAAAATAAAAATTTCTGTTTACTTCCTTCTTTTATCTTTGTAAATATTTTCGCATCGCCACCTTTCTGTACATTTACTCTGTAATATTTTTATTCATATATATCCCTCACATTTTGTTCTAAATTTCTATTACTCTACATATCTATTTTTTCTATTTTATCATATACTTGGTACTGCAATGTATTTTTATAGTTTTGTTATTTTGTCTGTTTTTCTTTCTTAGCCCTAAAGTGGGTCGAAACGTCGGCACATAATTAAATAAGTACCCACTTATTTAGTGTTTTATTTGACTGCACCCCCAAATATTTACTTCTTTGACAGATATAGACAATATTAGAAATAATAGCTGTAAAACAATAAAGGAACAAGGCTTACTGACCTTTACAGCTTTTAAAATCTAAGTACTTCAACCTGGATGCATGGAATAAAACAATGCCACCCAGTATTGTAGTCTTACAGGATTTTTTTAATTAAATAAGCATCATTAGCATCTTTTACACCCAAAGAATTAACAGTAAGAATGGGGTCGTTAAATATTTAACAAAAGGAAATAAGAGGCAAGTGAAATTCCTCATTATAAGCTTTGCATGACATCCATCCCATGCCTTATGAGAAGGCGTCCAAAACAACCGGATCCCTAATTCCAGGGCCTCCGGAATAATTCACACACTCAGCTAAGGATTTATTTAATTAGAACAATTCATTCACGAGGGACAAACGCCAGCTATTTGGTAGGCGCCCTAACGAGCAGCTATTAATACGCCCTGCTTAGTGTCGGGTAGAGGGGTTGGAGGGGGGGACTCTTGTTTTCCCGAGGGACATGTACACCAAGAGTGCGCATTACCTCCATTGTTCTCTTCTTCAGCACTGCTGTGGCTTTTCAAATTAGGTCCTGCAAATTAAAGTCTTGTGGTGATGGATCTTCGCTCCACTTTAGGGCATTTAACAGATCAGCAGTTAACCCTATAGAGGATGGATATTTCGAATATATAAAGTGTTTGATATTTCGAGGGTCGTCAGAAACTATAGGTCAAAATGGGGTTCGTTAAAGTCTAAAATTCGATCTTCTTCCTCCAAACCGGTTCTTACGTGAAACTTTCTAGATATTTTATGATAAGTTGATATTTCATTTATAACTTCTTATATTATCTACTCAGGCTTCTAATCTACAATCTACAGATTTGTATTTTTGTAACGTATATCAAAAAAAGCTAGATGTATAAAAAAAAAAATAATGTAAAAAAAAGGCTCCCAAAGCTTTCCAAGATTATTGGACTGGAAGCAGACATTAGGCCACTGGGAGTGAGAACATGGAGAATAGGCACGGAAGATCGGTCATAGAAGAGGAAATTTGTTGAGGAGGCCAAGGTTCTCCATGTACCACAGCCCCGTGTGAATAGAAAGAAGGTAATTAGGCAGGAATCATGTTGCGCTTATTACAGACATTGACATTGTTCGTGAATGATGAGTTAGAGACTGCGAGTCGATATGAAAAGTCAAGGTACATATGATCTTAAATTTAAGCCATGCTTAGACATGGAAAATGTGTTGCTTTTGAGAGCATTGTGTAGTTATGGTTCGTTTTGGAACGGACTTTATATATATCATTGCCTAAAAAATTAAGTCGGGTATCAAATTTGAATTTGTAATTATAGCTGGCTACGTTCTCAGAAAAAGCTGTGTGCGAAGAAACAAGACTGAACAGCGTGAATGAAGAGATTGATGTCAGGGGAGGAAGCGAGAGAGATATGTCAGGGTTGTAGCAAGTGGCAATCCATTGTCTCAGCCTTGCCCTCTGTGAAGCAGGCGTGACGCTATGTATGTATTAAGTTAAACAAAATAATTCATTTCCGAACGTGTTGTATTAGCAAGATAAATTAATAATGCAATGGGGGTCCTTGATATGAGCTAATTTTGGAAATGTGGTCTCTGGTCCAAAATAGTTTGAGAACCCCTGTTATATACAAAAGTTTAAACTACGACGAGTTAGCCACAGGCGGTACGATAGGACATCCAATCCGCCGCGAATATATTTATTACAATTTAATTGGCTAGGTTTTATGGATCATTAAATAAAATCAAAGCAAAGTTGCCTAATTAGGACTGAAATATATTTTGTGTTACTTTCTTACTTACTGCATGGGTCCAAAGGTGTGATCCTTCCCCAACACGGTCAGTCATTGGCAGCTTCTTTCGAATTCCTGGCATTCTTTTAACTTCATCTTCCTAAAGACATGACCTTCCTCTTGTACACTTAAAATTAACTATAGCGTCTTGTGTTTTCCACTGCACTCGATGATAGACAGAAGAACACTCTGATTACAAATGACCTAGCCTACTTGGTAGGGGGTTGGCCTAACTTTATCAAACTATTATTGTTCTGAAGATCCTTTAATTAATAATCAAATAATTTATAATCCTTTATTTACTAATTAAGGAGGTGTGTTAGACATTCTCTCTTAAAGTATTTGAATATCGAAGACTACGACATACCATTTCATTATTTAAAAATTCTTAACTTCAAGCAATGTACATTTCATTCGAATGTACAGTAATTGGTCCACAAAAAACTTTGTACCATTACAGGGTGACTTGTCCGAGAATTACGCTCAACCACCAAATTGTTCCCCCAATTTAGGGTCTCCACTTTATAGGGGCTGGTCAGCCCAAGGAAGGTCTGTAGAACCCACAGGATCCAACTGTGGCTATTAACAAATTCAATAACTTATCTGTAACAACCGGATTTGAACCCAGAACCTTCAGCATAGCAACTCAGAACTCAGCTCACAGAGCTACCCACACCCTAGTTGGTCAGCAATATATTCCAAATAATCCCCGTTAATTTAATTTTAAATATAAATTAACCAATCGGAAACGGGACAGAAAAGAGAAATTTCCACTATGAGGGTTAACGAAATAAATGACCGAAAATATATTTGGACTACAGCTCATAAGAAAATGACAGAAGTCTGAGCCCTTGATCACTTGAACAGGTCTTATACGATTGAAGGATAAGAATAGGAGTGTTGTTGTTGAAGTGTTCTCTCCAATACCTCTATAATCTCCTCATCATGAAGTAGAGAGAACCTCCCAGTCTAGGGCTACTGGTTCACAATAAGTATGAGAGGATTAAATGAAAAAATAACCTTTCATTATATACTTAACAATAAAAATTATTGATAATGCCATTAATTATACCTGGATAGGCAAACAATTTAGGACTCCCACTAGAGCACTATCCGACCACTATAGCCATAGCAGCATAAAGTGACGTTAAATGAATAAAGAACCAAACATCTTTCTTCTCTGAATTTGATTCTAAAAAATATATCTTTAATTTTACAGCCCAGGAAGTTTTAAAAATTAGGAAGCCATCAAAACAAAAGCACTGAAACATTAATTTATTTTTGAAACATTGAACGGCCCCGAACAAGTAACAGCTCCGAAGCACAAACAATGCTAATTCATGAAAAAGAGATTTAAACTACGAATAAATTTGCATAGATTTCTATCCGGATATTAGCACGGGTTCTAGATTAAGTTTAATTTATTCCCATCCATTTTGTTTTATCGCTTTTAAAAATCTTAAAGCAAAAAATAATCGAGTCACATAACTGAAAGAATATATTAGTTCACTCACGACGTTAAATTAATCATTAAACAGTTCCAAGCAACATGCTATCGCTGTTGAACGATAAGTTATACTATTCAGTTATTGTTGCCATTATAAGTATATGTACCTGGCCATTAATAAATTCATTATTGTGATGGCACAACAACCAAAGTTAATGAAGGCAGTGTTACAGGAATACGATATATCTGCATCGAGCTATACCATCAATTTTGTAAATAATTAGAGGTATGGATAAGGAGAAATATGTTTTATAACTATAATTTATAATTTTATAAAATTATAAAAAGGAAGTGTCAAAGTCATAATGCTTGAAAATTAATTAATCATAGACAATATAAAAGTGATCGTAATAGGACAGACCTCTCAATTTAAAAACTCCCTTTAGAAAATTATAAATCATTAATGATGGTGGGAAACCTCTAAAAGAGATAAGCTGTTAGAATTAATATAGAATTGATTCAGAAAATATGGAAGAAGAAAAAAAGTGAATTGAACTAGCATGCCCTAACCTCTACAGAAGAGTTCCTAGTACGAGTGTGGTAAGTAGAGTCATAGAAACATTACAGTCATAGAGTCAAAGTGGAAATTACAGATGCATAGAACTCCTTGCAGGTGTAAGATAATGACTACCATACTGTTAAGCCGGATTTATCCATACTATGAAAACATAGTAGGCAACACTCTACCAGGATTTCGAAGAGGAAGAGCTATGCTAGACCAGATTTTCATGCTAATGCACTTACTCGAAAAAGGATGGGCAGTGGAATATGATTTGCGCACCCTATTTGTCGATTTTAAAGCAGCCTCTCCTAATCTATAAATTCCACTACAGTTGGAAAGAGACTAAGTGGGAGACCCAAGACCAGAAGGATAAGATACAAAGACAGGATCACAAAGATGCTGCTGAGATTCATCTAGTGAACTGGAGATCAGTGGCCCAAGATGAGCTGGAGAAGGCTGGAGAAGAGGTGGAGAAGGCTGGTAAAGGCGGCCAAACATCTAAAAGGTCTACAAGCCAACCGAATATACATATAAATATTCGGTGTTTGCGTTTATTTATTGTATGTGTGTGTGTGTTCATACTCCTTTCAAATAACATAATAACTAGGAGCAACTGAAGTCCAATGGTTTCCATTAGTTTTAAATCATCACTAATTAAAATATTCAAATATTTGAGTGAGTAAATAAATGATAACACTTTTTTGTCTCCTTCAGAACAATGTCAAAATCAGAACGTTTATTATTATAACTTCGGCACCTCACTGTTCAACAAAAAATGTTTTACTCTATCTAATGTATAGGTAACCCCGAAAAATTTCAAATATTCTTTTTCGTATTTAGATTTAATACTGATGCAGATTTATTCGTTTGAGAAAAAAAACTTAATAGACGCCTTTATCTTCAACAAATGGTTCCTAAGTAAAATTTGAATGACTTAATTACGTTGATATGTTAATTATTTTATGAAAGTAATGTACCAACATGCAGGCTTCCGACTATCCTAGCACAATAATGCTACTAACCATATCTCACTAGCTCGAGCTTGCAGCAACATACTCATAAGACAAGGCCAAACGCCTATCCGCAGAGCTTCAACTAAAGGAATTTATATTGGAAAAAGATCTTCCAAGTCGCCTCATCCTCAAGGAATTCCAACGTTGAACAAGGAATGCTCTCGGCGGCGAGATTGAGCAAAAACATCTCCTACATTTTTTGTATCAATACTCCACTAACGGACCCTTTTCTTAGAACTCTACAAAATAGCTAAGTTCAAAGGACTTATCCTAAAGGAGGACCAATTCCTAAAAGCATTTCCATATCACGTGCTCTTATAGAACAAGAAATTGTCGGTGCTTACATGAGCAGAAAATTACTAAGATATAGATAGACTCCGGGGGGAGGTCAAAATTAATTTACGTTTTGATCGATATTGTAGGCCTTCGTTAGTGATTATATATTTTTATCTTTACAATTTTAATAAGGAAGATATAAAAATAAAATAATTGAAATAAAAAAGTTACTAATAATAAGATAATTGAAAAGGTCAAGATATAAAAAAAAATAAAGTGATTGGGCCTTAATGCCTTCTCATTTAATGTCATGAATTTTTAATTATTAATCCTCCACTGCCTTCTCAATATTCTGTTACTCGTTAATTTTAATACCAATTAATTATAAATTAATTCCAATAATGATAACAATAATATGATTAAAAAAATATAATAATAATGAAATAAACGAGTTAGTAATTAGAGGATAAATTAAAACAGAATGGCAATACTATAGGCCATAAAACTTGGAAATAAACAATACAAAGGACATCCTACCTGTTTAGTCAAAAGTATAAAAGAGTGGGAAGAAGTGATGAAGCAAAAAATTAACAGTGGAGGATTAATAATTAAAATTCATAACATTTAATGAGAAGGACTTAAGGTTGTCAATATTCATTTAGGATTTAATATGCATTCATTTGTATTAGCATGTTTTTACACGATTTCAATACAATGCTAAGTGGTATCTCAATATTACCAATCCTAAGGATAGGGCAATACCCCGAAACACGGATATTTGTTATTTAAAACTTTATGAGAGCAAAATTAAAGGAAAGTGCAATCAAATTCACATATTTAATATAATTTATGAAATATCATACCGTGCTAAGCACATATGGAATTCTTTACTCTTATCTTTCTGGAATGTCTCCTACTATCGTATATCTAAGAATAATTATTTTTATTACTACTTAATTTCGTGATGTGAATGAGTCGTATGCAATTTTTAATTGTAAGAAAAATAATTAAAATAATCTGCTTCCAGTTTTTACTCGTAATTGTCCTAGAATAAAAATCAATGCTAGCGAAAATAACTTGGCTTATTGATCATTTCAACTTATCCTTTTACATTAAATAATCTGTCAAGAAATCAGTAAAATATTTCTAGAACAGGACCTTAGGGCTGAAGTTTTCTTAGATCCCGTTGCTTAAACCTCGTAATTAGAGTTTTGCTGGGAATGGTAAAGGAGTCTGATATGAAATAAGCAATCAAGTTCGATAGAGTTGGAAAAAGCCTGGAGCTCTAATGATGGCAGGAGCTAAACAAGCCTCTTTTAATATCAGCCTCTGAGGTATAAGCCTTTCTTGTAATTAAGAAAGGAGAGGGCGATAAATGTGGAATGTCTCATTTTCTTCATTTGGAATGTCCTCATTCACTGTAACTGCCATTTTCATCTAATTAGGAATACAGGAGGAAATACCTCTCCTCTAAGGTTTGTTTAACTTATTGTGCAATACTAAAACCCTTATAGTGTTTTATCCTAATTGATCTGTCTAGATATAACTCGGTTGTATTGTAATTAATTTGTAAAATATTTCAGTGATTATTAATAATGTAATTTATGAGTATATTGTATATAGATTTGACTGTGTTCCTGGATCTCTAATTTTATATTAGTAATTTACATGAAATTAGTTCCAATTTAATAATGAAGTAGTTGGATGATAAAAATAATGCTAAAGTGTCGTGTTTATACTCTAATACTTTTTATTTTTAAATAATATAAAAACATATTTTTATTAGACAGCAATAAATTACAATCTGTCACACTTAGGGGTAATAAGTATTAGTCAAGAATAATATTAGTTGACCTTGCATATCTACAGCCCCGGCGAATAAGTGGTTAAGTCGAATTTTGTCCAGAGAGAGTTAACTGCTTTCAGATTACCGGAATCGTACCATTCTCGTATTTTTTGGCTTTAAATGAAGTTGTAATACAAGTCAATGCCTGACTTAGTCCCTTGTTCACTACGAAAATGATTCCATACCACTTACTTAAGTACAAGAAACTCATTTTGGAGAAAAATAGACTTAACAGTTACGCCATTTTCAGTCAACTCTCATCCCTTAACCTCATTATAAGCCCTGAAGAAGCCTGCTATGTGGGTGGAAACGTTGGCTTTAAAATAAACAGTTCTTCTAACTAAAGATAATTTTTTCTGACCTCAACCCTTCCTCATTTATATAATATCGGCTAATATTATTCTTGACTAATACTTATTACCCCTAAGTGTGACAGATTGTAATTTATTGCTACTCAATAAAAATATGTTTTTATTTTATTTAAAGAAATAAAAGTATTAGAGTACAAACACGAACATTTAGCACTATTTTTATCATCTAACTACTTCATTATTACAAGAGAACTAATTTCATGGAAATTACCAATATAAAAAATCAAAATGGTAAGTATTCCGCTGGTTGTCGCTTCGAACTGAATAACAACAAATTATAGCTTTTCATTCGTTTCCCTTTTAATATTTTCCAAATATACGAAAGGTATGGATACGAGAATGTAAGTATGGGAATGTGTATACTTCGGTAATCATTTCATCTAGAAATGAACGCTTCAACAAACATATATCATCGATACTTGAAAATTATGGTTGAAACTTTTATTTCTTAATGAAATGATTACTGAAATCTACTCATTACCCATAATTACACTCCCTCTTCCACACTAAAGCTCACAATAATTTGCATTTTTGGAAAATATTATAAATGAAAAGAATATACCGTTAAAAATTGTGACTGAACTCGAAGAGAAAACCAGCAGAACAGACACCATAGACATTGTTCCACAAATTCATTTAAATAAATAAATAAAACTCAGTAAGGCACAATCTGTAAAAAAAAATTCTTAATCTTAAAACAATTAAAGTAGAAATTGGTCAATTTTTTCAAGTCATGTGTAAATAATTTTTAGATGTAAATCTAAATTAATTTTGAACAAAGTCGAAATCTTTTTCTTAATTTGAAATCTTCAACATTGAAAAATGGATACCCCTTTCCTACAGAAAAAGATATGGGAGTTCTCTATAGATAATAAAGGATCCCAAGATGTAAGTAGACAGTTATTTCATAAATTTCTATATGTCTTTTGTCCTAGCTTCATTAATTAAATAAATATTTCACCGTGAAATAATGAATTTATTTTAAATGGTAAACCATAATATGAAAAAAAAAATTACTAACCGAAATATTGCAACCGACATGCAGAAGTCTGTATGCATAGGTTATCAATATAATCAAATAAAAAATCATTACTAATGCCTACAGTATATTACGCAGACAAGTAAAATACTCAACAGGAATCACTAGGAAACTTACTTAAGTGACTTTAATGAGTTATAGACTAATACTCTGGTGACCGATTAATTCACAGTTTACAAACTACACTTGCAAAACTAGCTGGGAGTCGCATTGACTTATGCCAGCAGTCATACGTTTAACCTATACTTGGAGTTAAATTTTAGAGAAACAGTCCAAAGAGGTTTTACCATTGTAAAAATTTACTAAGAAAAACAGAAACCTTTTTTAAAGTTTTTAATACACAAAAAATTTAAAGAAATGTCTATAATTTTATATATGGTGTCTAAATAGGTTATTAAATTATTTCTTTATCCATTCCTTAAAATATAATAAAAGTCATTGAAAGACTGAATGGTCATTTTTGTTTAAGACAAGATCAAAGTTGATGATTTTGTTATTCAACCACTTCGTTACTTTTCTGTGAGGTAGGTTTGGCATCATTTTTTAGTACTGTAGTTTCATTATTTTCAAATCGTATTATGGGGGTTACATTATTTTTAGAAGCAAGAAACATACCTTGGGAGTCTCAAATATCGGATGAGATATTTTCTTTATTCAAAGAGTATCCTAAGTTTTTATTAAAATCGGATAAGCATTAAATTAGGACAGAGCTCAGATTCCAAAAATACCAAGCCCTCAATTTGTATTTCTAAGTTCTTAAATTACCTGCATTTATCTATATCTAAATGAATTTAATACTATTACTTAGGTTTTTCAATTTTCCCTACTCCTGTATTCCTATGCGCTATACCTATTTAAATGGAAACAACTCAGAAATGTAAATCATTAAAACACATTTTACAAAAATTTGGAAAACTAATAAAGAATAAGATAAAAATAAAATGATTATAGCTGCGTCAGTTTTAGAAAATAAATTTTTAAAGGCTAAATAAACTTGAATTGCTTTTCCGCTTCCACTACAAAAAAACTATTATTCGGGTTAATTACAAATACAACAGAGCGTGAACCGATCCAACAAAGGCTTTATTCGTGCAGTATTAATTAATTTATAATATTACAATTAGGAGAAAGGGTAAATTATAATAATATACGTCATATATTTAGCATTTGGGTCATTACATCTGAAACAAATGAACTACATTACAAAACTTTATAGCATTGATAAAATTACAACATTTTTAGTCATTATATTAATATTTTATTTTAACAGATAGTCCCTATCAATAGGTGAGTTCACAAGTGTGGCAAAAACATTTGGGCCTTTTTCTTTTAATCCCCGCATCTATTTTTATATTAAAAATAAAACACTTGTCATGAAAAAAGTAACTACATTTAATAGCAGTTGTTCTATTGACCAAAACTTAGATATGAGATATATAACAACCTCAAAAAGATTTTTGTCTTTATACCTCTGTCTCCACAAAAATTCACACAAATACGAGCCCAATTCGGTATCCTTTAGTTCTTGCCTCTACCTTATTTCTTCTGTAGGCTGCGGCCCATAGTGACGCAATTGATTGCGTTTGCGCTCCAGATCACGGATCCACTAA
Organism: Troilus luridus; assembly: GCA_964056705.1. Taxonomy (NCBI): domain Eukaryota; kingdom Metazoa; phylum Arthropoda; class Insecta; order Hemiptera; family Pentatomidae; genus Troilus; species Troilus luridus. The sequence goes on from OZ057414.1 coordinate 51,517,116, forward strand.
ATGTTCTGAGTGGATGACTGTATAATTTGTACTCACCTGAATATTTTTTCTTTTTTTGGGTAGGCCTTCCATAAGTCAGACATGGTAATGTTTTGGGGATGAATGCATTCTTTAATGCATGTTAATGGTGTTGTTTCATTCCTGTTAGGCACTGCATAAATGAAGCATTCTTTTGTTTCCCGGCATATCTCACCGAAAACACACTGTTGTGGATATATTCTACCTTCATTATATTTTCTTCGACTGAAACAAGATTCATCAATTTCTACAATCATCCCATTTCCTCCTATTCCGATTGGGTTTCTGATGAGAGAATCTGCGCAAACTTCCCTTAAATAATTCTAACAATTAGTAGCAGTTTCCGCAGACAGTCTTAATTCTTCTTTACAAAACATTGGGGTCGTATATTTTTTTGGTCCAAGCATTTTCTTTAGAATAACTGTTACTACATGTAGGTGTTTTTTTTTCATAACATGTTTTTTTATTTTTAATATAAAAATAGATGCGGGGATTAAACGAAAAAGACTCAAACATTTTTTCAAGATAAAAATATTTTTTAAGTAAACTTAAAATTTTCCATGAAATTAAAAATAGGCTTTGGAGAATTTTCTCTAGCCTTTTTTAATGTAAATATCAGAACACTTTGTTTTTATTTTCAATGGTATTTTCAAAACTGAGATTGATCGGTGTGTAGAATCAAAATCTTGCATCGTGAATAATATATAATGGTAATTTTATTTAATAATTATTATTGAATATCACTCGACTTTTTTTTTAATATAAATAGTTTACCATTGAAAAAAATTATCACCCGTTAAATGGTAAAGGAAATATAAATATCGTTCTAAAAATGATTTAAACAATTTGGTCTTTACTAGTCGTACACATTATTTTTTATATTTTATTTCAATTTATATTTTTATTAAGAAGTTATAATTTAGTGACAGTTGATGAGGTACATGAAAGTTTTAATTTGATACTGATTTCATTCGACTCACCTTTTCTGCCAATGATTAATGATCTTACACTTATGCAAAGAAGTATGTTGGACAACTTGTCGCCTGTTATTATAATTAAAATATAGATAATTATCTTCAAGCAATCCCAGATTATAAATCATTTCTTTGGCTAGCAGTTTTTCAGTCATGTAAGATACAAACGTAGGAAAGAACATCACAGGTTAGAAGTCACCATCAAACTAGTCGAAATGAATTTAGCGATGATGATGAGGATGAATACTTCCGTTGTCATTTGAAAACCGAAAGTTTTTTTACAATACATTCTTTACTGCGCATAAATTTTATTATTTTTTTTTTCGGTTGGTACTATACTATCTTGCAGACGTACACTGCCTAAAGGAGCACACATAGCCTGGAAGGATTTTTTTCTTTTAAGCATATTTAAAAACTAAATTTTAAAAATGTACTACCGAAAAGATAGTATGATTTTATATTTTCTCGAAGAATATATATGTCACTAGAAATTTTTCTCGAAAATATCCCTATCAAACGAATAAGGCTTACAGCTTGAGTATTGGAAAGGGCTCTACAGTAAGTTTCGTCTACGTAAACAAACAAGACAGATGGACGAACTAATCGTAGAGATCTATAGGCAGTACACAGACCTATTATTGGGCTTGGAAAACCAATACCATGCATCATGTTTAGGTATTAATCAGAAAATATGGTGTATCAAAGAATCAAATGATTAATAGCACTGTGATAGATCAGCTCCCAACTCCGGCTCGCTGGTAGGGTACGTCCCCGATCAATAAACCTTTTTTTTCTGTTGTTTTTATTTTTCCACAAATATGAAAAGTTGTACTACGGCGTATACGCAATGTTTAAATCATGATAACGAATTGGCTGTATTCATTAACAAAAGGAATGTTTTGTAGTTTCTGCTGTAAGTTCCTAGCTATGTAAACCAAAATGCGTTTCAGAGCTATTTGTGGTTGTAAAACATTCCAAACTTTTATAAGTTCACATTTTTTTCGAATCACCTACATTGGGATACGTTAAATCAATCATATTTATGTGCATGTGTAGATGTTTCTGAGCACTCTTTCCAACGTTACTTTATTCTCTTCGATCTTGCCTTTCTCATCTCTTCCGAGATTTCTTCCCTTAAGTTTCTCTTGGAGGCTTTCGTTCCATCCCTTTAAGAACTTTCTTAACTTAACAGTATTGTTAACTATAATCTCTGAAATATTCAACTCATAACCATTTTAATTATTCGAAACAATTACCTAACAACAAGTAGAGAAGTTTAAGAACGATAAATAAAATAAATTCATAAGTGATATTATCAATGATTATATCAGTAGAATGATGGAGCAAAGCATCCATCACGTACTGTAAATCACAAATTTAAAAACTCTCAATTTGTTCAGCTTTCCACAATTATACGGGAACCCAGACTCGATATGGAGCAAAGGCTGGAAGAACTACTGTCCACAATGAAAACTGGCAACAAGGACATTCTGGTCCAGGAAATGTCGGAAATACTAAAATTAATAGCTAGCAAAGTGAAGGAGCTCGAATTTGCAACAGAAGAGAGATTCAGAAAATCAAGTATGGCTCTTCAAAATAATCTTACTATGATATCTATAATTCTTTCCCCCTTAATCATAAATAATGATAATTTATTACCTTGTCAATAAAAGATAATTTAAAAAGCGGTTGGTTCAAATAAACGACATTAGATTTCTTAAATTTAAAAATATGGAAGTAGACGTTGACATAAATAGTAAAATTTCTTGGCCAAGTAGTTTAATATTCCTATTAAAAAGTGTAGCAGAGTGGGATAGATCAATGAGTAACCGCACTTTACTACTAATCTGTATAATTATAATAACAACAAAATTTATTTATTCTGAGACAAGTACCTTTAGTATAATATTACAGAAAATGGAATATGAGCCTTCCTGCCTGGCAGTGAAATTCAAGAATAAAATAATTAACATATACAACAAATAAATAAAAATGAATTACTTAAAAGTTAAAAAAAAAAGAAGATGTATACACTAATTATAGTGAAAGGAAACAAAATAAATTATTACATATATACAAAAATTATTGATTCGTAAAAGTAATAAACTTCCATTTACAACAGCTTAGCTGTTTTATAAGCCAATACGAATAAAACTAAAAAAAATCAGTTAACTAGATCTTTCATCAATCTATGTAAGAATCTTAATCGTAAATCTTCACAACAAAAATTTAATTTGCAATTTTCGGTTATGCGAACTATATAAAGTGAATTTATAGACCAGAATTGAAGGTCTGAAGTTTATTGGAAGTACGAATGGAAGAAACTCAATAGTTCCACTGGGACGAAGATCGGATAAGGAAAGGTCTGTCCTAAGCTGCGGTTGGATGGGGCGTTTTATATTGATCTGAAAGCCGAGAACGGATGTTCAGTAGATCGGGGCTTTGAAATTAAGGAGATCGGAAATGTTTTGCGAACTTGGTACAGAAAAAGTAGATCAAATTAAGTTTATTGCTTAGTTTAATAATACAATATAAACCTATTTTCAGTAGATAGTTGTAAATACATATATTTTTTTAGTGCAACAGCATACCGGTGACTTTAATAAATTCTACCAGAGCGAAGAGAACTTCTTCTCCAACTTAGAACTTTGTAAGAGGGCATTGCACCTCTTCCTAAAAAGTTTCGGGATGTATTGGCCAAATCCCAAGTTAAAGAAAATACTACACTCCCATGATATATGTAAGTCTTTCTGAAATACTTTTTTATTTGCTAGAACGATTCAATGTTATTCATTTCTATATCTTTGAATTTCTCATTAAATCGTTAATCAGTTAAGACAAAAAATTTATAATTAGGTAATAGAAAAAACACAAATAAATACTTATAACATAAAAACACCAATACAGTTGGGAAAATACATGGACAAATAAAATAGTACGGTTCATTGTTCCTTTTTAATTTGAGAATATGTAGTTTTGCCAAAGTACTACTCGTTATTATTATTATTATTATCGCAGACATATTGATATATTCATAATAAAATAATCTATCTAACGTTTAATTAATTTTTTAAATGTTTACCATTTATCAAAAACTCATTAATCATTATTTTAAGGTATTTATCGTGTAAATAAATAGTTGATATATTTCATAATATGTAACCAATGGATATGTTTATTGATAAATAAATTATTAATACAACTTTACAAGTATAATTATAAATTATTATAATGTAATAAGAAAACACAAAAAAACAACGGCTAAAATAGTAGGAAAAACTGTCGACGTTTTCCATTTCACACATCAATAGGACAAGCCAAAAAAACAATTTTGTAGATTTTACAGTCCCCATTATAATTATGCAATATGGGATTCTAAAGTCAAAAAATTATGATAGAAAAATCACAGTTGCATTCCTGCCAGATTAAGGACATATGGCGGAAATGTTTTGAAAAACAGAGAATTTATATTTTTCGATTCAAAGAATATATGCAAAACAGCTAAATTATGCAAAAGTAAACTACAACAAATCCTCTTCTGTAATTATTAAGATAAAATAAATAACGAAAGTCTTTTTTTCTACAACATAAAACCAACACAAATAATTAAACTAATGACTACCTGTATGCATGAAGAATATATATTTAATAGACAAATAATTGGTATCACTGACAGGTCATAGTGGATCGTATCAATGCAATTTAATTTTTTTTTTTAATTATATTCAAAAATACTTTTAAAAAAACAAAAAGAATCTGAATCAAGAACAAACTTCTCAAGATATTCAATGCCCTCGAACTAATAATGAACCAAACCGTCCCAGAAAATTTCACAGATACTTTAATAATTAATTTAGGTAAAATTAAATGCCGAAAATGTAGGTCATTAAATCGACCCATAAACTTATTATAGTTTATTGCTGCTCATTAAACACTGGAGCCTGAACAAAGGAATGCTCAATATCAGTCAACTATACGGAAGGTATTTTCAAGATTTCGTATTTAAAATAATTGGATGGGGAAAGATGGAGGGAGTTGAAAATTTAATCAATGATGGAATTATTAAACAATAAATTAATAAAAAACCAATATCGTATAAATCTTTCCTTTTTCTGATATGAAAATTCTTGGAATTTGTTAGGTTTGTAAAACTAAAGTGCTGTATGAGACCATGTGTAAAAAGTTCACACGATATTTTTTATTTTATGCTTGGGGCTTAAACATGTTATTAAACAAATTCTAAATATATCAAAGGATATTGATGTTAATATTTATTAAAAGATGTACGAGGGTTCAATTAATTATATAAAAATATGTTTTCTATTGTTTACATGTTCATCATTATCAGGCTTTAGAATTACAATTTTTGTTGTATCAATTATAAGGACTAATTGGCTTAACTTTTATTTTGGGATATTTATAATTTATCTTACTTTATTTTATATAAAAATGCACCGGTTGGATCTATATATCAATTTACCGCTTTAAATAATGCAATATAACTTAATCGTAATATTTAAATAGCTTGAAACGAGCAAGATTATTTATTTTTTTAGGTCTCAAAGTGGGAGTATATTTTATTGCAGTATTTTTTCTTAGCATAGAAGAATAAATGTTTGATGCAATTTCATTAAAAAAATCTGTAAATATATATCTCAATATAACATATATATTTGTAAATAATATTCTCTAGTAATGACTAGATCTCAAACTAAACATATTCGTATAAAGAACTTATTGAGCACCCTAGAAATGTAAACGGGTGTCGGAATGCTTAGCCGAATCGTATCCTAAAAGTCCATCTGAACCTTATGCTACACTCATACAGCTAAATCTTCAATAAAGACAAAGTATCAATAATAAAAATGAGGCTTACCGAACCCGAAGGCTCGATGCCGATCATACCAATCTCTACTACCAAACCCAAATCCGTAAGATCACTAAGAACTCAACCCTCCCCTCCCTCCCTTGTTTCAATCTACCCCTCAAAAGTTTACCAGTCGGTTTAGCACTTATCAAATCCTTACGAATTCGTTCGTTACTAAGCCCCAAAACTCTGCAAACCCAGCTCAATATTTTCGACCCTATCACTTCAATTATATTAGCCGGGTGCATGCCTGGCAATTCCGCATTGTGCAATCTCCTAAACGTTCCAGCGTCTCATCCTTTTTCGAACCGAATATTCTTCTTGATACTTTATTTTCGAATATCCTAAAACTTGCGTTACTCATCCTTCAATTTTACCGTCCATGTTTCACACTCATAAAGCAGAGTCGGAGGGATCAAAGTCTTCTAATTTATAATCTAAATCTTATTCTTAATAAATAAATAAAGTAAATCTTAATTTTTAATTTCGGGACAAAAGGCTTGAGCTTAGTAATATCTAGACCGAAATATAACGAGCACTTCCTGACTTCAACTGCGGCTTTATTACGTCTTTAATTTCGTTTTTTCTTGTTATAATTCTTATAATAATAATAAGAATAATGCCGTGTGGACCCGAAAGATCGATGCCGACACCACCAATCCCTTCTTACAAACTTCCGTCCATGGACCACCAACCGAACCCAAATCCGCTTAACGTAATCCTCCCACTGACGCCTTGGTCTGCCCCTCGGGAGTTTACAGTCGGCTCACCGCTTAGTAACTTTTTGGAAAATCGTTCGTTACCAAACCTACCTACCTTACAAGCCTTACCTCAACCTTCGTGACATTATCACTTAAATTATAATTGTGCATGCTCTGCAATAGTTATAATTATTACCTACTTATGAAAAATATTAAAATACTTCGATCAACATCAAACAAAAGATATTTGTTTTTATTGACATAATTTGTTGATTCAAATTTTAAAATATTTTTATATGATAATGCACGGAGCATTTTGAACCCTCTTACAAGTATGATATGTTTATTTGTAACTATTTATATTGAAATCTTTCATCATAAATACCTAATCTTATTTATTTTAATAATAATCTATAAATATTATAGAGCTTGTCCTGACTGACAGACCATTGCAGATCCAAAACGGGCGGCATAAGCTACAGACTTGACATTTGGACAGTAGGTACATTTTATAAAAACATTATCAGGATAGTCATGTCATGAACAGGTGAATAATATAACCTCGACTAATTATATAACTAAACTTTCCTGGTGAATCACTCTATCTATTGGTGAAAATCCGTACAGTAGCTATTGAGTTTAGCGCGAACAAACGCGGCAGAGGACATTTTCTTTTATGGATATTGCCTTACATAGTCTAAAAGCGTTTCTTATCGAAGAAGGCATTTCCAAATATTAATTAAAAGCTCTAATATTATTAAATTTGAAGACTAAAGGGAGAAAACGAGGTATCTCAATTTTTTTCTATAACTTTGGTAACACGGTTTCTGATAGATTTTTCGATTGCGCACATGATGGTGGGTGTTGTCAGAACTGTAGAAAAACGAGCTGGAACGGCCCAAATCGGCTGAAAACGTATATTTTAAATGGGTAAAATTAGTTTATCGAAACATTGCCTGGGAAAGAACGAAGTAAGTAAAGACTCATACCAAAAGTATACCTGAAAAGGCTAAATTTATGACTCCCACTGTAGAATCGTTCGACTGGTAATAACAGTTAAAATTAGCATTAGGCGACGTTAAATATATTTTTTTTAAAACAGAAGGCGTTCCAAAATATTAATTGCAAGGTCTGATATGGATTTATTATTATTCAGTATCCATTATTAACTAAGGGGTTTGGTTTCAAAAATGTTTTATTTTTTATAACTTCTTAATGCCAGAAATGATGCATTAGATGTGTTTGTTTCAACACCGTCTAGATCCTTCAAAAATCAATACCAAAAGATTCCATTTCCTAATCATAATATTATAATGTTGTTAATCAGTATATAAAGTGTTTTTTTAATATCTATTTTATTTATTTTTATCAAACACACACCAACCCAGATATCGATATTTTCTGATCAAGGTACATTCAACATATTTTTTACATTAAACTAGCGACCCACCCCAGCTTTGCTTGGGTAAAAAGACATAATATGCCTACATAATTTGTCTGTGTAATGTATTTTTTTTTTATCACGTACCGGCCACTAAGGACCATGCGAATATCATTGGATAGGCTTCTTTGGGAGTCTTGATTTCCTTTCTTCCCATCTCAGCTAATGTACTTTATTCTATAGAAATTATAAAAATAAAAACAAAACCAAATATTTCTTTATATACGAATTTATTATCTTGCACGTTAGATTATTGCACGGGATTAGGCAGCGTCTTCGATGAAACCCACCGATATTCCAACCCATTTACACAAAACCTCGACTAATTATATAACTAAACTTTCCTGGTGAATCACTCTATCTATTGGTGAAAATCCGTACAGTAGCTATTGAGTTTAGCGCGAACAAACGCGGCAGAGGACATTTTCTTTTATGGATATTGCCTTACATAGTCTAAAAGCGTTTCTTATCGAAGAAGGCATTTCCAAATATTAATTAAAAGCTCTAATATTATTAAATTTGAAGACTAAAGGGAGAAAACGAGGTATCTCAATTTTTTTCTATAACTTTGGTAACACGGTTTCTGATAGATTTTTCGATTGCGCACATGATGGTGGGTGTTGTCAGAACTGTAGAAAAACGAGCTGGAACGGCCCAAATCGGCTGAAAACGTATATTTTAAATGGGTAAAATTAGTTTATCGAAACATTGCCTGGGAAAGAACGAAGTAAGTAAAGACTCATACCAAAAGTATACCTGAAAAGGCTAAATTTATGACTCCCACTGTAGAATCGTTCGACTGGTAATAACAGTTAAAATTAGCATTAGGCGACGTTAAATATATTTTTTTTAAAACAGAAGGCGTTCCAAAATATTAATTGCAAGGTCTGATATGGATTTATTATTATTCAGTATCCATTATTAACTAAGGGGTTTGGTTTCAAAAATGTTTTATTTTTTATAACTTCTTAATGCCAGAAATGATGCATTAGATGTGTTTGTTTCAACACCGTCTAGATCCTTCAAAAATCAATACCAAAAGATTCCATTTCCTAATCATAATATTATAATGTTGTTAATCAGTATATAAAGTGTTTTTTTAATATCTATTTTATTTATTTTTATCAAACACACACCAACCCAGATATCGATATTTTCTGATCAAGGTACATTCAACATATTTTTTACATTAAACTAGCGACCCACCCCAGCTTTGCTTGGGTAAAAAGACATAATATGCCTACATAATTTGTCTGTGTAATGTATTTTTTTTTTATCACGTACCGGCCACTAAGGACCATGCGAATATCATTGGATAGGCTTCTTTGGGAGTCTTGATTTCCTTTCTTCCCATCTCAGCTAATGTACTTTATTCTATAGAAATTATAAAAATAAAAACAAAACCAAATATTTCTTTATATACGAATTTATTATCTTGCACGTTAGATTATTGCACGGGATTAGGCAGCGTCTTCGATGAAACCCACCGATATTCCAACCCATTTACACAAAACCTCGACTAATTATATAACTAAACTTTCCTGGTGAATCACTCTATCTATTGGTGAAAATCCGTACAGTAGCTATTGAGTTTAGCGCGAACAAACGCGGCAGAGGACATTTTCTTTTATGGATATTGCCTTACATAGTCTAAAAGCGTTTCTTATCGAAGAAGGCATTTCCAAATATTAATTAAAAGCTCTAATATTATTAAATTTGAAGACTAAAGGGAGAAAACGAGGTATCTCAATTTTTTTCTATAACTTTGGTAACACGGTTTCTGATAGATTTTTCGATTGCGCACATGATGGTGGGTGTTGTCAGAACTGTAGAAAAACGAGCTGGAACGGCCCAAATCGGCTGAAAACGTATATTTTAAATGGGTAAAATTAGTTTATCGAAACATTGCCTGGGAAAGAACGAAGTAAGTAAAGACTCATACCAAAAGTATACCTGAAAAGGCTAAATTTATGACTCCCACTGTAGAATCGTTCGACTGGTAATAACAGTTAAAATTAGCATTAGGCGACGTTAAATATATTTTTTTTAAAACAGAAGGCGTTCCAAAATATTAATTGCAAGGTCTGATATGGATTTATTATTATTCAGTATCCATTATTAACTAAGGGGTTTGGTTTCAAAAATGTTTTATTTTTTATAACTTCTTAATGCCAGAAATGATGCATTAGATGTGTTTGTTTCAACACCGTCTAGATCCTTCAAAAATCAATACCAAAAGATTCCATTTCCTAATCATAATATTATAATGTTGTTAATCAGTATATAAAGTGTTTTTTTAATATCTATTTTATTTATTTTTATCAAACACACACCAACCCAGATATCGATATTTTCTGATCAAGGTACATTCAACATATTTTTTACATTAAACTAGCGACCCACCCCAGCTTTGCTTGGGTAAAAAGACATAATATGCCTACATAATTTGTCTGTGTAATGTATTTTTTTTTTATCACGTACCGGCCACTAAGGACCATGCGAATATCATTGGATAGGCTTCTTTGGGAGTCTTGATTTCCTTTCTTCCCATCTCAGCTAATGTACTTTATTCTATAGAAATTATAAAAATAAAAACAAAACCAAATATTTCTTTATATACGAATTTATTATCTTGCACGTTAGATTATTGCACGGGATTAGGCAGCGTCTTCGATGAAACCCACCGATATTCCAACCCATTTACACAAAACCTCGACTAATTATATAACTAAACTTTCCTGGTGAATCACTCTATCTATTGGTGAAAATCCGTACAGTAGCTATTGAGTTTAGCGCGAACAAACGCGGCAGAGGACATTTTCTTTTATGGATATTGCCTTACATAGTCTAAAAGCGTTTCTTATCGAAGAAGGCATTTCCAAATATTAATTAAAAGCTCTAATATTATTAAATTTGAAGACTAAAGGGAGAAAACGAGGTATCTCAATTTTTTTCTATAACTTTGGTAACACGGTTTCTGATAGATTTTTCGATTGCGCACATGATGGTGGGTGTTGTCAGAACTGTAGAAAAACGAGCTGGAACGGCCCAAATCGGCTGAAAACGTATATTTTAAATGGGTAAAATTAGTTTATCGAAACATTGCCTGGGAAAGAACGAAGTAAGTAAAGACTCATACCAAAAGTATACCTGAAAAGGCTAAATTTATGACTCCCACTGTAGAATCGTTCGACTGGTAATAACAGTTAAAATTAGCATTAGGCGACGTTAAATATATTTTTTTTAAAACAGAAGGCGTTCCAAAATATTAATTGCAAGGTCTGATATGGATTTATTATTATTCAGTATCCATTATTAACTAAGGGGTTTGGTTTCAAAAATGTTTTATTTTTTATAACTTCTTAATGCCAGAAATGATGCATTAGATGTGTTTGTTTCAACACCGTCTAGATCCTTCAAAAATCAATACCAAAAGATTCCATTTCCTAATCATAATATTATAATGTTGTTAATCAGTATATAAAGTGTTTTTTTAATATCTATTTTATTTATTTTTATCAAACACACACCAACCCAGATATCGATATTTTCTGATCAAGGTACATTCAACATATTTTTTACATTAAACTAGCGACCCACCCCAGCTTTGCTTGGGTAAAAAGACATAATATGCCTACATAATTTGTCTGTGTAATGTATTTTTTTTTTATCACGTACCGGCCACTAAGGACCATGCGAATATCATTGGATAGGCTTCTTTGGGAGTCTTGATTTCCTTTCTTCCCATCTCAGCTAATGTACTTTATTCTATAGAAATTATAAAAATAAAAACAAAACCAAATATTTCTTTATATACGAATTTATTATCTTGCACGTTAGATTATTGCACGGGATTAGGCAGCGTCTTCGATGAAACCCACCGATATTCCAACCCATTTACACAAAACCTCGACTAATTATATAACTAAACTTTCCTGGTGAATCACTCTATCTATTGGTGAAAATCCGTACAGTAGCTATTGAGTTTAGCGCGAACAAACGCGGCAGAGGACTTTTTTTTATAATATGTATAGATGAGATTTTTAAAAAAGTGAAGATCATAATAAATTGTCAGTAATTAATTATTCTTAGAAGTAAATTGTTAGCAAAATAATAAAAGAAATTTGTTAAATCTATTATTCTTTAAAATTAAATTCTTTTTGATCAGTACTGACAAATTTTTGAAAATGTATGTAACCTGTTTTGTAAACGCCTCAGCTGTATTGTATTAATACAAGTAAATATATTGAATGGTACTTAATGGCAGGTGTAAGTCAAGGAGAGAAACTACCCGCTGGAAGTACTCAAAAAAATAAAGTAATCCCGTTATTTTCTCGGAACCAAAAAAAATACAAAATAGCCTTGAGCTGCTTATCCCTGGAAAGGCTAAATTTTCTCCTTTGGGTCCGGGGAATGGTAATGTAAATAAGTAAATGAGCGAGCGACAGGAAAATAATTAAAAATGAAAACTCCTTGAGCGAATGGAAGTCATTTAACTGGCGAAGAGAGACCTGAGCTTAATATTAAAGGCATTAAGGCTGAAGTATTTAGTAGAGCCTGCAGCTACAATGCTGAGGTTTGCCATGGCAACTGTTAAATTACTTTACCTCTTAGTTGAGAGCAAGACAAATGTTGCCCCTCAGAGTCGGTTAACTTCAGCACCACGTTCGGCAGGAGTTAGAATTAAGAACGTTACGTGTTTAGTGTGAAAACTGTACGCCCGGCACATATCAGCTCTCCTACATTATGTATAACTCACAAAACATTTGATAAGACAAACCCTCAATTTCCCATTCCATATTTTTAATTGTGAGCATTGTGATTTAGTTTTAATGTGGTGAATATTAAATTTAAAAATCAGGAGTACTGATAAGAATCATGGAATCAAGAAATAAAAATTTAACTCATTAAATATTTGTATGAAATCGGGTCAAGACTTAGCAACAAAAATATAATATAATACTCGTAACAAAAATATTCCAAAATTATTTTACAAATGATAACTATGTAATGGCAGCGTTTACACTGAGGTGGTATATCTTAAGCTATACCATACGATACGCAACACGCAGTTAGTTCCATGAAATATAAAGGGAGACGTAAAAAAAGTTTCATTCTCGCGCGATTGCTTAACATATCGCAAATGATATATAAATGCCGCTTGTCAGTCTATTCAGCGATTTGTATCTTCCGATATTTCGAGCTGTGAGGAAGAGAATATAATTCGGTAATTAATTTTAAGATTTTAATTTAAGAATCTATATAAAGATTAGGAGGGCATTTGGAACTACTTAATTACCGCATGTAGAAGATATTTTCTTTTTCTTCCCATCCTAAGTCTGAACCAATAAACCACTGCTAAACTAAATTAGCCTTATCACTCATTTCTGTAACTGAAACGGTGAACATTGAGTACCCAGCAAATATATATTTCCTAAGTCGCGCCAATTTGAAGCTGTTGTTATTGAATCTACCTAGCAATAAATATTCGCAATATATTTATTAAAGTATATTACTTCAGTATGAACGCTGCCTAAAGAGATTAAGCATTAACAAAACATTCGCACGCCAGTTTGCCCATTTTTGTTACAAAATATAAAAGAAACAATAAACCTTAAACTATCTACAAGCATATAACCTTAGATATTTTACTACGTCCAAAATGGGCTATCATTTTCAAATGGCATTACAATAAATTGTGATAGAGATATCATTTTGGAACTTCTAGTTTTTCTGATTATGAACTAAAGACTATATTGGCCTTTTTTTTTTCAATTTAGATATAAAATGAATTAAAGTGACTAATATAAGTATAAATGTTATGTATAAAAAAATATTTTATAATTATTTCAACTCCTAAGCAATCTATTCGCTTCCGCAAGAGGTTTCAAAAAGTTAAGAACGTTAAAACAGTTTTTGATTATTAAAATAATCTTAAATAAAACTGAAAGAAAGTAGGTATATTCCTAAACTAATAATTATGTATATTGGCCGAAAACCTACCAAAGCAGTAAGAAAGTGATCTTCTAGAAACATTCAAACATAGAGAGGAACATAAGAAATCCACTAGTGCTCCTTGAACATGGTTTGTCGTCCTTTATTACACTGACTAATGTCATGAATATTGCATCCATAAGGAAGTCAATTAAAGGGGAGAATACTAACGATTAGGCAGCAGAGAGAGCACAAGGAGAGGAGAATCTATTTAGTGCTACGTTGGGATGGAAAGCAAAGGTCGAAGAAGAGCTGAGTATGCGAGGGCGAAACGGTGAAAAAGTTCAACAGAAGAATCGACTGAAAGTCTTAACTTAGGATAGGTAGCCATAAAGTCCCTCTGCAACCTTTTCCTACTCTGAACTTAGCTTTGACTTTGAATAATACTAACGAAAACTGTTCGGCTAGACTTACAAAAAAAATTGTAAATTTTATACTTGCGTTTGAAAAAAAGGGCATTAAGTTATCAGTTTTCTGACAGTAACAATTAGGATGTCCGGAAAAGTTATATAGATATTCTACCTTCATTAATGGAATGATTCCCATGGACTTATTTCCATAACTGCTATAATCGCATTTAATATATGTATATACTTATATAATTTCCAATGGCCTATAAGATACAGCGAATGAGCTTACTAAGGGCACTTCTCCCACTCTTCTTGAACGAAGGGTGTAAGATGTATCTACGACTGCAAACCCCGTTATAACGGCATGGTGGAGTTCATAAAAATTATATTCTCTTATATCAGCTGTTAATCAATCCTATGGACGGAAGTCACTGGGTTCACCTACCTACTATTATATGGGTATTATATAATATTATATGGGTATTATATGAGTATACTAATGGCGATACACTTAATAGGGGTGAAAACCTAGGGTCTGAATGTATCTTGATCAATTAATTTTCTATCTCAAGCTTTGTCCTTGACATCGAAGTATTGAACCCAAGACCCTCAATGGATTTATTGGGACAGGATTTTATTTTCTCTCTAATGTTGCATTTGAAAAATGCCAGGTAATCTTGTCAAACACCTTGAAGATAATTATTGGTAATAATTAAAAATTTATGATAATTCAAATTTCATAACCCATCTATGATTGGAGGATATTGTATGGAGAACGCTAGATCAGTATATAAGAATCTTTATGGATAATATTGGTGATGATTCATTGGAAGTCCCTTGAGAGGTATGAGAAAATGTACTTGACCGAGAATGAACCGATCAATCAAGCTGTCAAATTTAAAAGATCTTCTGATAAAATTAACCTGCTCCCAAAATTATGTGTACTAGGACAACACAGAATTAAAAAATTATGCTTAGAAAACTGTGACTATATCAATGAAAATCCAACAGAAAGTTCGAAAATGCTGATAAGATGCGTTGATTATCCCAAGAGCAGTAGATCACTTCATCACGCCTGGCATCTGTGTGATTTACCTGAGCTCTCATCTCGTCCCTCTTCAGATGAAAGTATCAAATATTCAATGTCTGCCCTGAAGTTAAAGAATGATCCAGTCATACTCTCCAATTCTGGCTTACTTTAGAATCTTCTCTAAATTCCTCATTTTAAAGTTATTTCGCCTTATAAAGATTTTCTTAGAAATTTATGTAATATGTAAAACCTATAAAATATGTGCGAATATCATGCCGAAGAAAATTATGCGGGTTTTGATGGATGGATGAAATAAAAGAGGCGTTCAGGAACAAAAGCGGATAACTCCCAAATTCTAATGCTTGACTTTTTCACATTTTTCGCTAGATTTGTCAAGTAATTTTGCAAAACTATATTTTTGTGCTCTTTCTTAATAATGTGTCTTCCAATTTTTGTTCAAACAATGAGCACGAAATACTGTGTTGATTCGTATAGAGTGTGAAATTCCTAGACGTGATTTGGGAGGGAATGAATTGTTTCTTCTAAGAATTAAGTGGAGGCATTGTTTTTCAAATTTTATTGTCAGATCTGTTGGCGGCAGCTTCTTATCTCCGTCCACGGACCGCCACCCAAACCCAATCCGTCAGATCACTCTGGATTAACGTAATCTTCTCACCTACGTTGCGGTATACGGATAGTTAGCACTATCGATAGGCCGATACTATCGGTTGAAAACTATGGAATGCTATCGATAGTTTTTCGATAGCTGCTTCCCTTTTTTCGAAACCTATTCAATAAAGAATTGAAACTAATTTAATTTAATTCAATTACCTACCTACAATTTGAAATTTGCAGGCTTATAAATTATAAGATTATATCATAAAGATGAGGAAAAAAAATTATTTAAATTTTAAAAAAGTGTTTACAATTTCCATATTTACTATAACAATGAACAAATCAAATCTTCAGAAAAGAAAAATAACGAAATGGTCAAGAGTCAAGTGTGCTCCTAGAGCCACATGTTTCCCGAAAGATAAACTAGGATTTCTAGTTGAACATTTAAGAATTGTAGAAAAAGATCCCTAATTAAAGAGGGATTTAACGCCATAAAAACCTAGAAGAGGCAATGCTCAATACGGCGAATTTGGTTTGTTTGCACAAGAGTGAGACAACGAATTTACCCAACATAATGTAATTAGTAGTATTGGAGAATTAAATAATGACACGTCCGGTGCGGCATCAAAGCTATATAGAAGAGAACCCTTAAGCTCTAGGAATTCTGAGTTCAATTTCAAAGGAACTCGACACCGACAGAGACAGATCACCATAATTCCCTGAGTTTCAAAACTTGAAGGTAAAAAAGATCCATCGATAGTCGACACTATTGATAGTGCACATCGATAGTCGAGTTTTAGATTTCGAGACCCTAAACTTCTCCACATGTTCGAACTTATTCCTTCTACAACAATATTGTTACGGGCTACTAGGTGTAAAATGGACTAAACTATTACTTAATTAAAGAATCTAATATTTATTAACAAATTAGAAAGAATACAATTAGATTATTTAAAACAATTAAATTATTAGGCTAATATCAATTTACAATAACAATATTCTACTAAATGTTATCTAATTTCTAAGATAATAGGATATTGCTAATACTAAATAACTAAACTATTTATATATAAATTGTTTCAAATACAATAATATTACACTATAGTTTACAATTACAAATTATCACTTACAGTTCGCTAACTAAAGTCCACCGACCGTAAGACTCTCCAAATATGACAAACTGCCACACAGTTTATTACACTTATTACACGGCCACTAATTGTCACTGTTGCTCACTAAGCACTTATTACAGACTGATACTAACTCACTGTAACTCACGCACTATCACTAGTTAACGACTGCTACTCACTGGCTTATTACTTCACTGCTTATTACTGACTGCCCGGCCAGAACCGCTGTCCTTTTTATATAGGCAAGGCCGGTCGGGGTGGGGATTTCTCGGAAGAGGACCGAGAACCGCCTAGACCGACCCACAAGGATCTACGCCATTCTATAATCCCTTCCGCTTAATCCCATTGTTTGTCTTATCCTCCCAGCCGGTCCTACTTCCTGCTCTGACCGTAACAATATCACCAAAATGTCTCCCTTTTCTGCTACTAACCATGTACTTAGTTTTATACGAATTTTCTTCCATCCCTATTTCCTTATTTGCATTCATCAACGTTTCTGTATTTAGCATTATAGTTTACGCGTCAACACTTAACAATACCAAATCGTCCGCAAACTCAAGTACGTATATTTTACTATTCATATTCAAATTCAAACCTTTTTCTTTGTGTATCACATTTTTAATTACGTACTCAAGAGTTAAATTGAATAGTACAGGTGAAAGCGAACCACCTTGTCTAATATTGAATGTTCATATAAACTGGAAGAAATTATATTCGATGTTTGTGTATCTTCTTATCATTATAAATGAGTCGGTAATTTTATAGACAGCACAAGCCTTAGTCCAAAATCATGGGCATATAACATGAGGAGGGCATATGACATGGAAAAGGTAGTAAGTAAAAAAAAGTATTCCAATTTTTTTTCTTGATAAAAGCAGTTAGTAATAGGATACAAAGAAGGAGGAAGTGAAAACAGGGAGTGTTTTAGTTTCTATTTTACATTTGGAACTTTCATTTTTAGTTGTCAAACGAGTTATTTGCTTTTGCTTTTATGTAATAGCGTTATTTATATTTTATATAATAGTTATCAGCTTTATTACAATATTAGTATTTAGGCAATAGTTTTAACTCCGGCTAGAATTCAATTTAAGCATTACTGCAGTTAGCTTTCAAAGACTGAAGGTACTTATTGTCACAAAATTAGAATTTGTAAAGCAGCCTAATGAGTTTGACATTAAGCCATCAAATACAATCTTATCCTTAGCGTTTCAACCAAGATTTTTCATAAAAAAGAAAGGAGATAAAAACTCCATTGTCCGTATAAAAGTATCGGAGGGTATAATAGACATATTTCTAGGAGCGGAAAACTCTAAGAGGGCAATAAACGGTTGAAGGGGCACTTAGCAAAGAGAGCCCAAACGATTGGAAGACGAGACGAATAGAGACAAAAGGAAATAAAAAGAAATTTGGAAAGGAATGAATGGAGAAGGAAACAGAGGTTGCAAGGACGCCGACATAATGGGATTTACCATAACGATTCCTTTCTTTTGAAGGCGCTTCGTAACAAATTCAATTTCCTATTGAGGTGGAGTTCCTGATTAGAAGACTGTCAACACCTTTTGTCCCTTCTCCTCTATTGGCTCTCAACGACACCCATTCAAGGCGAAATTCCTCTGAATAATTTTCCCCATTCCGATTCCAAAAGGCCACTTGGAAACATATAAAAAATATATAAAGGTAATACCTTAAAGGAGAGAAACTCAGTTTGGGGAAAGCGATATATTCAATATATGGAATGGCACTGGTTCGAAAAGAAATTTTGAAAGAGGTTTTATCCCTTCTTTTCTTAGAAGATCCATACTTCATTCACTTTGTAAAAGCATACGCATTTGAAGATTACAAACGGAAAACGAGGTAATCACTTTTTCCTTTCTTTTTCATCATTATTCAAGTACATGCGGATTGCTGATCCTGTCGATCCGTCATGAACAGGATGTTTGAAGCCGAACTCTTGGAAGCAACATTACATCGATCTTCCGCAATACCGTTATTGGATGATATTCCACATTATGGTCATACTCCTTCAGCTTTTTTAAACCAAATGAACACGTATTTAACCGTAATCGGCCACAACAGCGTCCTTGACATTAGAAAATCTATCAGAAATTCTGATACCATTTATGGTTTTCTACATAGAATTACATTACACATTAAGGTTACCCTATAACAGATTATTATGATTGTCTAGAACAGGGTTTCATAATCATTTTGTACCACTCCCCCTCCTGTAGAAATCAAATCTTCCCACGCCCCCTTACACAATAACTTGTAATAAATTATTTTTGTTTGAAAAAAAAAAAGAAATTATTACATTGAAAACATTACATTTATTGTATTTTTACTTTCGCATGATGTGATCAACAAGTACTCGTAAGAGACTATAAAGGTGTAGATTTGAGGAGCAGGCCGATTGGCACCAAAAAACACGTGAAATGTCTTTCTTAATACCTAAAAGTTAAGCACATGTCGTGGCTTTGAATTGAGTCACAACAAGTTTTAATTTATCATTCGACTCCATATTAATATTTCCCAAAAATACAAATTATCATGAGCTTTAGTGTGGAAAAGAGAATGTAATAATGGGAAATATATATGCATCGGTAACCTTTTTATCTACAAATGAACGTTTCGTCAAACATATATCATGTATTCTTCAAAACGTTAGTTGAAAATTTTATTTCTTGATGAAATCATTACCGAAATCTACTAATTATCCATAATTTCATTCTTTTTTCCACACTAAAGCTCACGATAACTTCTATTTTTGGAAAATATTTAAAATGAAACGAATATCCAAGCAAGTATTACCCCGCGTTGCTGATGCGTTTTCCAAAAAGAATACTTAAATTACCTGACCAATAACAACAATCCCAATTCGTTAAAATAAATATAAGAAGGTTTTTATTAGACATACTTAATGAATACCGTCAGCTTGACGTCGCGACGCGTCGTTAGAACCTGTATAATTAAGAAACTTGAGTCTTCGCTCTGCTGTGGAACAAACACAGGTATTTTAAACAATTATACTAAAAGGCTGGTCATAAGTATCCTTTTTTTTTATTTTCATAACCCTGAAATTTTTTTTCGGACCCTCGATTCTACAATAATATTTGTATAGTATATCCGGACAAAAATATATTTCATATTTATTGAAGATTACTTGATAAAAAAAATCTTAGGTAAATCAGAATAAAGCCTGAATAACTTGGGTAAACATCACATTGCAGGGATTATATTATTCTGCTTCACTAATATCTAAAGAAACCTTCATATCATATTAAATACTAAATTAAAATAACCACATGGTACGAATATCAGCATCTTATATTATAACCTGCAATTAATATTTGTTTTATATAAAGCTAGAGTGAAATATGTGTAGAACCTCTGAATTCGTCCACAGTAAAAATTGCAATAATTAAAGATTGGTCGAACAGCAAGTGAAAAGAACTAATTATTTGTAAGTAAATTAATGGTAAATTAACTTATGTTAAACTTGTAACATTTATATTATGGTTAATTTATAAAGATCGGTATAAATAGTCGATTTGTATAACTTTCGATAATTTGATAATTTTATGAGCTGGGATAATTCTCTAAACATAAAGTTAATACTCGTTCATGAATGCTAATATTCCTGTTTTTATTTTAAAAAAGTATTCTGAGTGTTGAGGGAGAGAGAACGGTGGTTCCTCAGCCAGGGAACGTGAATTTTTTTCTTTAACCATGGCGACAATATCACTAGGATTCCACGTAAAATATACGGACTTATCCTTATCTAAGAATGTCGTGTGATAAGAATGGATTAGCGGATCTGTCAGTACGGCGATAGTTTTCCCAACTATTGATAAGAAAAAATCTATAGCTAAAGTGTGGATTTAAGCAGATTAAATAGATTGTAATTTATGTAGCTTTAAATTTAAAGGTTACAAGAGGTGAAGTCATTAAGTTTCCTGACTTAGACTCATTAAAATAAAAAAATTTAAACTCCAGAATATTTAGGATGATACAAGACAATAATTTTTTATATTTTGAAAGAGTATTATTAATTTCAGGGAAATAAATATTTTAAGTGACTACAGGGTTCTAAATGGATTCTGGACTTTAGGTTTCAATAACTGAATAGTAAGAACTGACACAAGTGTAGAATTCTCTGCTATATGTTGAATGTGAATTTTGTCTAAAATCTTTAGGGAATATTGATTAGAAAATATTAATATGTGGAATTGGCTGTCTGCGGAAATAATTTGGAGATATAATCATTTTATTTATTTCAGATAACAAAGGTGTTAAGCCTCCTTGTGTAATGAGTATGGCACTGGTTCTAAAAGCACCATTTTTTATAGGATTCCGAAAAATATGAACAGAATCTAGGTTAGCGTCGACGACGGTAATTTAAAAATGTATAGTCTAATTCGGCTCAATATAGTGGATGAATAGTGAAGAATTGTAACTCTATCTGAATCGAAAGATGCTCAACTGGAACCGGAGTGCATTTAACTTTCTGCCTGTACAATAAAATACAATAACCGGCACAACAACTCGTCACCGAGTCCGGGCCGCCTCGAGTAGCCTCCGCCAGTTGGCTCTATCCTGTCCAGCAATCTTCCAGTCCCGCACGCCGAGAAGGGTCCTAGCGTCCTCAGTAACACCATCCATCCATCTCACGCTCGGTCGCCCCACTCTCCTTGTTCCAAAGATCTCTTCTGTAGCCACTTTCTTCGGAATCTCGTCATCATTCATTCTGGCTAGATGGCCAGCCCATCGAAGTCTTCCCAATTTTATGATTTTGGATATGTTGCTATCTTCAAAGAGTTCGTACAATTCCAGGTTTTTCCGTCTCCTCCATGTCTCGCCTACTTTGATGGGTCCATATATCAAAAAATCCTCAGTATCCTCCTTTCGAACACCAAGAGCCATTTTTCATATGCCTTCTTAATAGCCCACGCCTCCTAGCCATAATTTAGTACTGAGTAGACTATTGCTTTATATATCTTGATTTTTGTCTTCCTTGACAGATATCGGCTCCTGAAGTTTCTTGATAAGCTGTAGTAGCACCTGTTAGGGGTTATTATAATACGCTTAATTTCTTGGGTGATATCGTTTTGGTAGTTTATTTCGCTTCCCAAGTAGATAATGTTGTTGACCATCTGGAATCTATGCTGTCCAACCTCAAAGTACGCCTCCTGGTTTCCTAGCCCTCCAACCTGAATATACTTAGTTTTTTGCTGGTTTACTTTTAATCCAAACCTTCTTGCAGCCTCCTCGAAAGCAAGAAATGCCTCCCTTGAGGCTCTTTTGGATCCGGCCATTATGTCAAAGTCGTCAGCATAACCCAGCAGCTGCACTGGTCTGTTGAACAGGGACCCACCAACCTGGATACCCGACTTTCTGACAGCCGCTTCTGCGGCTAGGTTGATGAGCAGGCATGCAAGTGCATATCCCTGCCTCACACCATTATTTGTGTGGAACTCCTCTGAGACGTCGGCTCCAATACGTACTACACACTTGAGTTCTTCACGGTCATTTTTACCATGCGCGTCAGCTTTTTAGTTATTACCATCTCCTCAAGGGTCCGGTAGAGCTCCATCCGGCACACACTGCCGTAAGCTGCCTTGAAGTCGACAAAGAGGTGGTGAGCCGTGATCTGGTGCTCCTTGCACCTCTCAAGTGTTATTCTTAATGCGAAATGCTGATGGTAGATCTACCACTTCTGAAGCCTGGCTGATAATTCCCTAATTGTCTTTCGCCAAAGAATGACAGTCGTTCAAAGAGGATACTTGATGGAATCTTATATGCGCATGACAGGAGTGCAATTCCTCGATAGTTTTCGCAGACGGACTGATCTCCCTTCTTATGTATTGGGTAAATTACGGCTTTCGCCCACTCCTCTGGCATCCGTTCCTGCTCCAAGATCGTTACTAACATGTTGTGGAGTTCCTTCCTTAGCTCATACCCGCTGTATTTTAAGAGTTCTGGCTGGATCCTATCAATCCCAGGTGCTTTGTCGTTCCTTAGCTTCCTGATGGCTTCCTCTATCTCATGCTCGTCGGGGGGCTCAACGTCATCAGCGAGGGCTTTCATTTGAACCGTCTGCTCTGTTAAGTGCCTCTCTGAAGTGCCGTCTCCACCTTCTGAATACATCCTCTGTTTCAGTGAGGAGGTGACCATCCCCAACCTTACAGCACTCTTGGTTTGGAGAGCCTCTAGTCGGTTTTGTTAAACTGTTCCAATATCCAATTCGTAAATCCTTATGGCGGTTCCTGGGTCGTATCCGTTTAGACAATCTGGCTTCTTCTATTTGAAGATTCTTAACATTGGCTGTTTAAGAAGTGAGGGCAGTCAGGCCTTGACCTCCGAGTCAGGTGGAGGGGCTGCCTCCTCAGAGCTCCCTGACTCGCTCCCCCATCCGGAGCGGCCACCTAAGGAAGGTGATCCTAATGTGTGTACTGTTGATGACCTTAGTCTGTTATGTGGGGATGAGTTTAGTGTGCTGTATTGTGTACTATGTGAGTGTGAGTGTACTGTTTCCCCAACCTGGAGGGCCAGTGGCTGTCTGCTTTCTGCCTGTGCTCGTTCTTAATATGTGAGGATCCCAATTTTATTTTATATCAAATATTGGGCACAAAAAATTGTGTCGAATATTATAGAGTATCAATGAATTTCTTAGTAGACCTGAGGTAGGAATGGATAGTTTCTTTTGAGGCTAAAATAGAGGCACGCAGTTTCCTTCTGTCCCCAAAGTTTCAGATCAGTTGACGGGATCTTATTATTTATTTTTATAGTACTTAAATTATTGGACTGACAGATATAATAGATGCAACGTTATGTATGTTGGGTTATTAGCAAATAGTAATGCCAGTGGTTTTAAAAATACAAACACCAGTACTTTAGGTATTAAATATTAATATAGCCTTAAAAAAATTATGTTAGGGAGGAAAATAGTTGACTGGAAGATCTAATGAAGGATAGAATTAGTTGGGGTGCAGTCATAAATAACACCAAAATAATTGAAACTTATTTTTTATTAGTGCCGACGTTTCGACCTACGTTGTAGGTCATCTTCAGGGCTGTGAGAGAAAAACAAACAAAACAAAAATAACTCTATAAAAACATTGCAGTACCACTTATTTGGTTTTATTTATGACTGGACCCCCAACTAATTCCATCCTTCATTAAAGAAATTATATTCATTGTTTGCAATAGCTACTTCTTTTTTATGTATTATGTTTTATTCATAATGACTTATCAAGGGCCACGTCATTTCAGCTGTCTGTTTTCGTTTTTTTTTGTATTTTGCCTTGATATTTGCACACTAATCACTCATTCGTCGTCGGTGTTGCTCCCTTCTTCCGTCCATTTCTTTCTCGTCTTCGGCTTTGATTTTTACTGAACCTGGTGAATATTTAGTCTCAGCCTAAGATGGTTGTTTTCCAGAATATCCTATCAAGTAACAACCATTCCCAGTAAGTCTTTTTCTATCACTTTAAAATGGTTAAAAATCCGGTTCTTCAATTTAATGGGTTTCATTCTTAGGAAGTGGACTGCCATGCCGCCATCTTTATTCACCATGCTCCTAATTTTTGAAAATATATAAATAAATTAACTTATTGATATTAATGAATCACCTTTTTTACAAATGCACATATATATAAGTGTTTCGTTGGAAGGTGAGGACCCAGCTTTATTTTTATAGCTCAGTGCGAAGGTGAAGAATATCTTACCCCCATAATTTTTCCCCTTTTCTGGCTCACATATTGAGTAACATTTGGGCAGACGGAAAGCCGATAAAGAAATAAATCGCCGTGATAAAAGTAGCGCGGAGGCAAGTGAAGACTAAGTGCAATATATCCTACCCTAGAGTAGGCGTATTTAAACTGGAGAGGCCAAAGAGGAAATGATTGATACAGATGGCTAGGAGCTAAGACAAATGCGTTAGGATCAAGTTCTCACCGGCGCAGGTTGGTCAACGCCTGTCACGCTACCAACATTTCATTGTTAACTGCTTCTTTCATTTTTTTTTGTTTTTAGGCTCTGGAGTTAATTTATTTTTTAATATCCCATTTATTTTATCTATTACGGACATATTAAACCCTAACAGTTTTTATGTGAACCCATTACTCTCAGGAACAACCAGTCCGATTTTAAAAATCGATTTATTGAAAGCAGTAACCTACAAATATGGAGAGACTGTACCGCTACAGAGAAGGAAGGTTTTTTATTTTTATTTTGGGTTCTGTACTTTTATTATAAATAAACTATCGGACCCGACAATCGTTGTCTTGTTCAAACATTTAGGATGAGGATAAATTAATTGAAAAAACTAATTCTCTGTCGGATCGAATTGTGAATCCAAACCATTCTCGAACTCAGTTGAACAAACAAAAAATTCATCAAAATCGGTCCAACCATTGACATACACATGAACTGGAGAATTATGTATATATATATAAAGATATGTATTTGCTAGGCCGTGCTATTATATCAAAGTGTACTGTCGGTAGAAAATTCTTTTCACTGCTACATATAAAACTAGTATTTACTAATTACTAAATACCATTAAGTCCCATGGAGGGCTTAGTTTGGGTTATAGACTGAACTACCTCTAGGCGATTGTGCAAAGAAGTCGCTTGGCCTAAATCACACTCAATTGCCAGGTTTCCATCCGTTAAGATTCTCCTTTTCATGAGGCTGGGTGAGCCCCATGTGGCCCAGCAGATCCCATGGGGTTCACATATAACTGTTAACATAATAAATAATTTAGCTGCCACGTCAGAATTAGAACTCAGGGCCTTCAGCATAGCAACTCATTAGTCTATAGTTTCAGCTACCCAGCTTCACCCTTATTAGATATTGCTTAAAATTAATATTACTTTAATTTTAAAAAATTTCGTCATAATGACAACTTCCCCTAATTATATTTATTACTCTATTATTTATTTTAATACTTAGTTAATTTAATTGAGATAGAATTTTCTTTGTAATCGCAAACCGCCAAACTATCGGACCAAGTTTTATTTATCTTATTGCGAATTATTAAGTTGCTCATCTTAATTAAATTTATGATATTCTAAATTTTAATATACTCATCCAATAACCATAAACCCAGAACGCCTAATAACATAATCTACTGTTATCAATATAGCGGCTGCGCTATATCTAACGTGTAACACTATAACGCCTTAGTAGATTTTAATGAAACTTGCCTAAGATCTTCTCCTTAAAGCCAATTAACTTCTTAGCCACCAATTCACTGCATTACCGAAAAAAATTAGAACGATAAAAAAGAAAATTTTAGAATTTATAAAAATATTTAGTATAAAACAAAAATTATACATTATTCGTTGATTATATAAATGGTCATTTGAAAAACAAATAGATTCTTTGTTAAACAAAAATAATCAATCATATCTGATTTAAAAGCTTATTAAAAAAATATTCTCAATAAGGAAGTTTTAAAACAGTTTTGCGGATGGAAAACAGACATTGGAGAATGATATCGATAATCGATTCGAAAATTATATAATTCGAATTATAATTTCTCCCCTTCCCCCGTAGAAAAAAATCCACTCTGATTATATGATGTATTCTATTGTTTTATTTTTAATTATATAATTTAGCCAGGTATTGTGGCTCTCAAGAGACTGTATTCTATTGTATACGCAAAATGCAGTTAATTTTTATTGTAAATTTATTTAATACATAATAATTTACGTTCCTCAAAGGAAGATTATATTACGAAGAGTAACTTCTCATCCATCGATATTTAAAACAAAGGGGTGAAGCTTCGGGTATGAAATCATTATAATTTCTAAAAATTTCTAAAAAATTTTAAACTAATAAATTTCATATATTTTATTGATATTTATGCCTTTTCATTGCTGTTATTTCTTATAACTTTACTATTGGTACTCTCATAAATTTAATCAGTTCACTACATTCTTTAAGCTGCTTAGAGTGGACAAAAGTGCCAAAGAAAAAATTCACTTTTTATGCTAAACTTATGCTATTTTTTCACTTAATTTCAGTTACAATGAATGTAATTATTTTTAAAAATAAATAAATATGAATGGAAATATTTTTAGAGTGACTAAAAACATACAACTTTTTATACAATATTTTGTTTACAAATTAATTATATATTCACTTTTTAAGATGACGCTGTTGGGCATTTCTGTGCACCTTTAATCCAAAAACTATAAAACTAAAAACAATAACAATACAATTAGGTTAAACAGTGAAGATTAGTTTAAATGTAAACCATTATTTTACCATGACAACTAATTTGTTATCTAAAACATAGCGATGTTAATCAAATTTTTTGCACAGACATTAGCATAGGAACTCGTGGTAGAGATGCCCTATCCAAGGCTGATATATACGAATTTTGATAAGAGTACATTCCAGAATTGCCAGAGATAAGGGAGTTGGTGCAGAGCCTGTTTTTTGCCCAACCGTTTTTGTCCCTCGGTTTACATATGGCCGCCGCTCCCACAAGAAACCGGAATCCCCAGCGATTCGGAATATTAAACTTGAATCTAGACTACCATAAATTGTTTACCGATCCTTGACATCTGGGTAGGATGGGAAAAAAATTAAATATCATCTATCATGATTCACTTTAGTCATATTTCATTGAAATAGTTTTGGCCCAAGTGAATTATTTAGTCAGTTCAGTATAGCCATTTCTTCGTCAATCGCTACTTGTTCCAATAAGCAGAACTTATTTTTTTAAATTAAATTATTTCATTAAGCAGAAATTTTTTTTTTTTTAAATAAGTAGTTGTAGTAGTTGTTGATTTAACGTCACTTTATGCTGCTAAGGCTAATCGGACGATGCTACAGTGGGAGCTCTAAATTTTGCCTATCCAGGTTTGATTAGAATAGGGATTGTTAACGAGTACCTGACGTACATGCTCGGGACCCCCGTTTAACGTCCCTTCCAAAGGACGGCGTAACTAAGGATTTTTTACTCCCTTAAAAAATCCTAGGGCCCCCTACCGGGCTGCAAACCCGCGATCTTGGGTTTAGTAGTTTGTTACGCTAGACCACAGGTGACAGTTTAAAAATAAGTTCTGCTTATTTTGTATTATCTTTTATTACCCCCTGACCAATTCAATTCATCATGAAAAGAATTCTTTCTTTTTTTTCTATATAGATCGCAATATGATAAGGATGAAAAAATATTAATTTTATGCTATACCCAATTATGGGTAGCGATGTAGATCATTGTGCAGTGATGAGTTGCTGTACTCAAGGTCTGGGGACTCACCCAGCCTCTATCCAGTAGGTATCCTTAATTGGGGAAAACCTAGCGGAAGAGTGAGACCTCGGGCAAATCATATCCTTATTCAACAGTTTTCTTAGAAACAACAGTACAATCTCTACCAGAGGCTGAACTTAAAACCTTTCATTGGTTGTCGTGATACACTTTATTTTCCTCTAAAATTTCTGCTTGGTGCAACTAATTATTGATAATAGATTTTGATTAAAGTATTATCTGCTTTATACTCATTGATATAGATTTTGTTTGATAACGTTATTATCTATCCAGAAAGAAATCAACCACCATTCCATATATTAGGAGTGAATTCATTGAAATGGGGTTGAATGGAAATTTTCTAATCGGTTTCGTGAAAGAATTATTTTATTTCACAAACAATGTAACTTATTTCTATGAAAATGTAAAGTGGTTTGGTTGATTTTCATGAAATATGGCCATCGCATTAAATTTCCAATATATTCGACTTTTTTCATAAAGGATGACTAAACCAAGAGATAGTTCTTTATATTGTAATATATTTTAAGATAGTATTATGCATACAATAGTATTTTACTATACATAATAGTTTATTATAGTAATTACTAATCCCATTCGAACTAATCCTTAGCTCGGTTCTGCCTATTTTATGGACAGGCTCTTTTCTGCTAAATGCCGTTACATAACATTGAACCTGGAACTTTGTAATAAATATCATTGTCTATGAATTTAATTTAATTATCAAAATTAAACATTAATATTCTGGTTATTACGTGCGCCTAGTGTCCAATTAATCAATAATGATTAGTGCTCAATATTAGCCATCAGCAAGGTAATTGTATAGATTTAGCATAGATTATTCCAAGTGCGTCCATTTGTATTAATCTGTTTTGGATCGATCAACATGTCTCAGATAACCGCTGATTAAACAGTGGCTTTGATTTGATTGAGGTTGTTGACCTCTTTAAATCATACGGTATGAGTTTCGATTTTGATTCGGTATTCGGTATTCTACTTAAGAAAGTCAATTGTTCAATGAGTTAATATTTGATACCCGGACTAAGCATATAATATTATGGATAATAAGTAAGTATAAGATCAGTTATTAATATTGTGATGACATAGTCGTTCTTCCGGTAATTATTCCGCGTGTTGTCGCTTCGAGTTGAATCACAAGTTTTAACTTTCCATTCGTTTCTCTTTTTATATTTTTCATAAATACAAGTTATCGTAAGCTTTAGTATGGAAAAGATAATGTAATGATAAAAAAGGTGTATACTTCGGTAATCATTTAATCCAGAAATGAATGTTCCAGCAAACATATATCATCTGTACTTCGAAACGTCAGTTGAAAACTTTTACCTCTTGTTTAAATGATTACCGATATCTACTCATTACCCATAACTACATTCTCTTTTCCATAACAAAGATCACAATAAATTGTATTTTTGGAAAATATTAAAAATAAAACGAATAAACGGTTAAAACGCCTTGTAACCCAACTCAAAGCGACAACCTTCGGAACAGATACTCTTCATACCGATAATTGTTTTGAAAATTGTATTCTTAAAGAATTGTCCGTATGATTTCCTAAGGCATTCCCGTAGAATGCTTTTATACTGAAGCAAAGATCATAAGCAAATAATTACCGACATATTTAGGACATACTGAGATTGAATAGTATCAAAGAGTCGTCGAGTGGCTCAGTGGTAGAGCACTGATTATATAATTAAATTATGGTTGCCGAACCGAAGGGCCTCGGTTCAAATCCCGCTCGCTTTCAGACATTTGTTTAATCTGTTTGAGGCCGGAGATGGATACTCCTGCAGCTCACCCAACCTCTATAAAGTGGATACCCGAAAAAGGGAGAAATTTTGTGGTTGAGCGTGATCTAAGACAAATCACCTCCTTGTCCTAGAAAAGGTAGTCTCTACCCTGTACTGAACCCAAGCCCCTTAACGCTTTGTTGTGTAACAGGTTTTAGGTTCAAGATCGAAGGATTATCCTATGTAACTTGCGACCAGCGAAACCTAGGTATTATCTCGTTGCAACTCAGAAAGTATAGATACCCAAAAGAGGAAGATATTCGCTTCTAGGCCTAGCAGGGTGTCTGTAGGTTTTTCGGTGTTGAGAAGGATAGGAGTCTAGTCTGAATTTTCTTTCGAATATAGGAATAATTAGGACTAAGAAGAAAGAGTTGAGATATTCGCAAACTGGTTTCAAATGCAACTTAAATGTTCTGGTCTATCAGTGTACTTAACTTGAAGATATAGCGGTTTGATACGAAACTGGGGGGGGGGGCTAGATTTACTACGCCCCTGAGTAAGGATATAACTCCTCCATTTCAAGCATGAACTCAGAGAGTTCATATATTTTATTATTATTAGGATTAGATCAATAAATCTCTCTATATTAATTTATTATCTGAAAATATAATCATATAATTATTTACAAGAATGCTATTAATTCGAGAAAATTAAAAAAATATTTAAATATAAACCGTGTTAATATTATAATGTGATTATTAACGAGACCTATTTTTTTTATAAATATTTTGTTTCATTTTATTTTAAATTATATACATATTTTTAAACATTGGTAGGATAATTCCCTTACAATGAAAATGATTTTACATACGATGGTTGTTACAGGTTAATAAGTTGTTGTTGTTGGTAAAATTAAAAAACCCAACAGAAAAAAGTACACAGGATTACTAATTTATGCAAAATTTATATATAATAATATATATATATATATATATATATATAACATTATTATTATATATAACATTGTTCTTATATATAACATATAAGAACATATTAATTTATATAGAAGAAAATATTACAGAATGGATATTATTTATAATGGTATGTGTTTTGTTCGTTTGTGTCAGTATTTTGGTGCTGTTGTTTTTGTATAATTTCCTATTTCTTGTATGAGTGTGTTGTCTGATAGTTGGCATGAGTTGAAGAATCTGAGGGTTTGTTGGTGAATGAATTCGTGTATTGTTGGGATGTCCAGTTCTTTGTGCATTGTGGTGATTTGAGTATGTATTGGATAGTTCTTATGATTCATAGACATTTGTTTTAGAAGATCTTTATTTTGTTAATGTGTGTTTTGCTAGCTAAACTCCAGACTGGGCATGCGTAAGTTATCATGGGCCTCATGACTCCCTTATATAATATTTTCTTATTTTTTTCAGATAGTTTAGATTTTTTTGAAGTAGGTTTACATTTTATATAATACTCTGGGGCGCTATTCAGATTATTATTGATATGATTGTTGAATAGTAGTTTGCGGTTTAAAGATATTTCTAAATATTTATGGTTATATATGGTTTGATATAGGTATTGAGATATTGTTGAGTAGTCACAAGACCTATATACGATAGTAGGGTGCGCTAGAACTACATTAATTACATACAAGATGTTCTATTAAAGGTAGAACATATTTGGTTTCTCTATAGAGTAGGCTTTGCAGCCGCTTCAGTTATTTTATAATATTTAAATATATTTATTTGAAAAGATTCCCTATTTCTTTTATAAATTAATAAAATCAATAACTAATAAAATAAAATATTTTATAATATATTAATTTTCCAAGGAATACTGAACAATGCCTTTCAGAAACAGAAAATTTTCTGCCTATGAATGGTCAGTGAGATCAAAATTCTTTAGAGAAACAAACTCCAACCTCCTGCAATATTTGGAGTAATTTTAAAATGTCCATAAGTCTAAATCTAAGTGCAAAATTTTACGGGAGTGCAGGGAATGTTGCGAACACAACGCAAGGGAGCAAAGAAGTCGTGTGATAAGGATTTGCCTCTGCCTTCATTTATAAAATTTTACTTCTTTACTAACTTTAAAGAGTGTTCCTACACTATCACCTACCTGGTTCAAAAAAATAATAAAATTGATGTAATTTTATAATGTGATATTGTTACTTATATTTAATTTAATAGCCTCTTCATCCCAAAGATTGTCCAAGGTGATTCATTGCCTGAGTGACGATTCTTGTGTTTTTTATCCCACAAAGGGTTTATGGTTACAATATAGACTAATGGTTCACATATTATATTTCAATTAAAATAATGTCAATATCCATACCCGGAGTTAACTGATATTATGATAGAAGGTTCCATAGTCAGTCAATACGTCATTATATTCTAACAAACTCGAAAATATGGGAACGTTTTCTTCATTTGGACAGCATCAGTAATAAAAATGCTCATGACAGTGACAGCATAATCGTACCCTTAATTTTATTCAGCTTGTACATCTGATTTTTTTGTGTTTCTCATGCGTTACCTATGTGATACCGACTGGATCGGAGGTCTTACCACAACCTGTAAAATCTATAAGAAAAATTATTGAATTTTTATAGAGAAAATGGAAAATTTCGTTGCAGAAAAAATAATTTAGGGAATTTTTACTTTTAATTGTTCAATATACTATTGTCTTCAGCGGATCGATTTGTCTGTACCTTAAGAAACTTTACTTCGGACAAATAAAAATCAATAAATGGACCGAAGAATATAATTAAAAAAATATATGTATATAGCGTTACTTGTTGACTGAGCCGCCATCAATATTTGATGGTAAGGTGGAGGGAGAAGACTGGGGGGGGGTGTAATCTGCCCCCCGTTATCAGAGTCCCTTTGTTAAGTGTGCTCCCATTGTTCTCTGTCACCATTGTCCGAACCATTACAGGTTCCACTCCCTCTACAATTTGCTGGACCAACACCATCTCTTCTCTCCTCTTCTCTACTCATATTCCCTATATCTTTCTTGTCCGTTCGTAATTTATTGTTTATTCTCCTCCTCCTAGCCTTCTCAGAATTAACACTACTATTGTTGAACAACCATCCTATCGTAAACACCATAATAATGTAAAATACTACGTTGTGATATTTGGCAATCGGAGTGTCCACCAATGTTTGATAAATTGGGTCATTTCATATGAAACATCCGCTTTTGTTACTTTTAAAAATCAAAGTGGACTTCTGTTTGTTTGTTATGTATATCTTGATTAATGTTAGTTGACCTTATGTATATGAAGAAGAAAATGGTTCGGGTGGAGGTCAGAATAAATCCTCTTAAATAAGGAGAACTATTTATTTTAAAGCCAACATTGCAGATCTTCTTCAAGGCTTATAATGGGGTCAAGGGTTGACAGTTGACTACCTTGGTAGTCAACCTACCTCAGTACCTTGGTAGTCAAGTGTCAACCTATGACTCCATTATAAGCCCTGAAGGGAACCTGAAATGTGGGTTTAAACGTTGGCTTCAAAATAAATAGTTCTCCTTCTTTAAGAGAATTTTTTTTCCCTCCACCCGGACCATTTTCTTCCTCATATTCATAAAGTCAACTAACATTAATCAAGATAAACATAACAAACAACAGAAGTCTACTTTGATTTTTAAAAGTAACAAAAACGGATGTTTCAATGAAATGACCAATTTATCAAACATTGGTGGACATTCCGATTGCCAAATATCACAACGTACCATTTTCTTTCTCTTACTATTGGTTGGTAATATTTATTTACTATCACTAAAATTGGACGAACATTCTTTGGAATGCCATGAAAAATGACTATGAAATCACGCGGTTTGGGTACGTTTATTTATTTTTTTTATGAGTTTAAACTTGGACACTCGGCAGCCCAAGCTGGAAGAAACATGACCACTGCATACGGGGAAGGGTATTGTAAGAGACGGACCATTTGAAAAAATTTTAGGTTTGAGAAATTTTAGGCTGGTGACACGGATTTATTCATAAATAAATAATTAATTCATAAACAATCCATTTATACTTTGGACTCTGAGGTGAAACCATCACATCCACATCGTACTTAAAGTTAATAAAAAAAAAAGCCTGTATCGGTTACTCGGAAGGGACATATACTCTCGATAACATCTGACCTAATGTTTCACGACAGACAGCGAAGAAACTAAACGAGCTTGGTTGCGAAGTACTCCCACACTCATTTATTCACCATACTTATCTCCAACAAATTTACATCTGTTAAGAAATTCGAGCAACTTTCTTAAAGGTAAAATTTTTTAAGCTGATTCTCAAGTCAAAAAGGCATGCTCAGGCTTTACTTAATCATAAAACGTTGAATTTCTCAGTTCTGGGATCGACATTTTGATAACATATTGGGTGGGGAAAGTGTATAGAAAAGCAGGGTAAATATTTTGATTACATAAATTTAGTTTATCAAATAGCCTTTCCTTTGAAAACGGACATACCATATGAATCGACCAAAAGTAGAATATAAAAAAAAGTAGCTGAAATCTCGATATAATATTTTATTTACCGGGCAATATGTTATTAAAAATTGAGAGCAGAAGACAATAGAGCTAGGCGACATTTTTAAGGCGTAGACATTTTTCATTTCTATTCCGGTTTTACTCCATATTTTTTGTATAGTCTAGAAGTGAAACAAAATTAATCCATGAGAAGATTCCAATTAACAGTGAAGTTCATAAACAAAAGAATGCCAAGTTGTAGTTAAGTCAGTAATTAATTAAGTAATTAAGACGAAGTTGGGGAAGAATATTCAATTATTGAATCCAATTATGAAGCAAGCTATTTATAAATTCCATGCAATAAGATAACAATATCTTATTTATTATGAGATTAACCTTGAATGTCTGTAATAAGAAACCGCAAAATACAAGATTACTACATATTTTACGATGTCAATTAATTGCATATTTGCATTTCATTCATGAAAAAAAATTATTTCTTAAATTAAAAAATGTAATTTTCCTTCGCAGAAATTTAAAACCTTGCCTACTTAAATAATATTTAAACCAACTTAACTATTAGTTTAATTTTAATTTGTTTTGCCATAATCAATCAAAAGAATACTCAAACTTGAAGGAAAAAAGAGATAATACAACGCTAATATGAGAAGCATACAAAAAAAAAATCTATAATATTTTTCAATTAATACCAAATATTGAACGAAAATTTACAGTCTAGCTTATCAGTTTAATGTCACTTTCTGCTGGTATGTTTAATCGAACGATGCTACTGTGGGAGTCCTAAATTATGTGCATTCCTATAATTAGGATAGTGATATGTAATATGTGTCTGAAACCGCACAGGCCCGGGACCCCCATAACACGTCACCTCCAAAAGACGGCATAAATAAGGAGTTTTTACTCCATTTAAAAAAAGCCTAAGGCCAATTGCCGGGCTCCGAACCCTCGATCTTGAACATAATAAGTTGATATGCCAACCACTACACAACAGGGAATCGGGACGAACTGTACTCTAGTGGTTAGCGTAACAAACTACTAAGCCCAAGAATGCGTGTTCGTAGCCCGACAGGATTTTCTAAAGGGAATAAAAAATTTTTAGTTACACCGTCCTTCGGAAGGGACGTTAAACGGGGGTCCCGAGCCTGTGCGATGTCAGGTACTCGTTAAAAATCCCTATTCTAATTAAACCTGGATAGGCAAAATTAAGGGCTCCCAATGTAGAATCGTCCGATTAGCCATAGCAGCATAAAGTTACATTAAATGAACAAACAACAACAGGAAATTTATAGTTTTTCACACTTGCAGTTAAACGCTTTAGTTATACTTTTTTTATATGTATGGACGACTTAAAATCAACG
This sequence comes from Troilus luridus, assembly GCA_964056705.1. Taxonomy (NCBI): domain Eukaryota; kingdom Metazoa; phylum Arthropoda; class Insecta; order Hemiptera; family Pentatomidae; genus Troilus; species Troilus luridus. The sequence goes on from OZ057414.1 coordinate 51,553,129, forward strand.
AACCTTAAAATATTGGCTTGTCTTTATCAGTTTATTTAAAATAGAGAAAAACAAAATAGGAATGAATATTTACGGAGAAGCAGACAACCCGGGTTCAAATCCCGGCCAGGGGAAATCTTTTCTCTTCAAAACAAAAATATTTAAAAATAATTACCTTTAAAATAACAATTAATAAAATTAATTAAAAATAAGAAAATTTCCTGGCTTCAAATAACACAAAAACCCCAAAAATGAGGTCAGTATTATATTAAATGCTGTTTTTAATATTAACCTCCCAAAATAAATTCTTTGAAAAACTTAAATGAAGAATTTCAAAAGGCATGCTTAAAAATGTTTATAGGAAAATTCTAGATAATTTTCTTTGTAAAATTTTAAATTTACCCTTGAATTCCCAACATAATAAGTTCTTGAAACAAACCAAACTCTTCAAAACTACTTCTACCAATTTATTTATTCATCTTAGAGAGGAAAATAGTTGACTGGAAGATCTAATGGAGAATGGAAATAGTTGGGGGGGTGCAGTCAAAATAAACACCAAATAAGTGAGGACTTATTTATTAATTGTGACTTCGTTCGACCTACTTTGCAGGTCATCTTAAGGGCTATGAGAGAAAAAACAGACAAAAACAAAATTAACTATAACAAACTATATAAACTATAAAAAATATATTAATATATAGAGTTTGTTATAGTTAATTTTGTTTTTGTCTGTTTTTTCTCTCATAGCCCTTAAGATGACCTACAAAGTAGTTCGAAACGTAGTCACAATTAATAAATAAGTCCTCACTTATTTGGTGTTTATTTTGACTGCACCCCCCCCCCAACCTCCAATTTATTTATTGTTTTATTTTATTTGTTTCATAAAATCTACATATAAGCTCATGAATTAATTCTTGCTAAAGGTGTTGGAACTATTTAGTAAATGAGGAATCTTTTTTTAATCTGATTTGCAATGTTGTTTTTTTTAGTTTACTACTTGACCAACTTTAGTGTAAATCTTTTTTTTTGTATTATTAAAAGTTTATTTGTTGTTTGTTTATTTAACGTCACTGTATGCTGACATGGCTAATCGGACGATGCTACAGTGGGAGCTCTAAATTTTTCCTATCCAGATTTAATTAGAATAGGGATTTTTAACGAGTACCTGACATCGTACAGGCTCGGGACCCCCGTTTAACGTCCCTTCCGAAGGACGGCATAACTAAGGATTTTTACTCCCTTTAAAAAATCCTAGGGCCACCTGCTGGACTACGAACCCGCGATCTTGGGCTTAGTAGTATGTTACGCTAACCACTAGACCACAGTGCGTACCCAAAAGTATATTTTAGCTAGTTCGCTAGACGATTATTAAGTCAACTTCTTCTTTTCCATACTAACACTTGCTTATGATTCAAGCAAACAGGAAAGGAGCTCTAGCATGTTTTCTGACTTTGGTCCCTATTGAAGTTTTTTAACACCTACAGCCTTATTTCAACCCTTTATATGTACTAATTTATTCTAATTATATTTATATTTGATACAGCTACTAAACTGCTTGGACCACGAAAGAGAGACCTAAGATCTCCATGGTTTGACGAGGAGTGTGAGAGGGCAACACTTTTGAAGAACGAAGCTTATAAAGCCAAGGTACAGGGAGAGACAAGGAGGAAAGTCGCAATATATAGGCAAAAGAGGGGTATGGAAAAATATCTCCACCAGTATAAGAAAAAACAGTGTGAGAAAAAGGAACTAGAAAAGAGTGAACTCCTGAAGAGAAATAAGAAATATAGGGAATTCTTCAAAGCAGTTAATTGAAAAATAAAACCTTATGAAAGCAAAACTTCCGACTGCTTGAATGAAGATGGAAAACTTCTTACCAATAGAACAGATGTACTTAGAGATTGGAAGAGACACCTCTCTCGGTTGCTTAACAACAATATCCCGGAGGAAGCTGAGAGTGAGAATCACGAAGATCTTCCTCATCACCACTCCATGGAACCTCCAGATGAAGAGGAAATTCTAGATTCATTGACAAAACTTAAAAATAATAAGGTGCCTGGTGCTGACGAATTGCCTGCAGAGTATTAAAGTGTGGATGAAATGAACTTGTAAAAATCCTCCAGAATATTATTATTGGATATGGACTGATGAAGTATTGCCAGATTCATAGAACCAATCCATAATCTGTCCAATACATAAAAAGGGTAATGTAATAGACTAGTCTGCAGCAACTATAGAGACATCTCCATACTTTCATGCTCATATAAAATGTTGTACAGCATCCTCTTTCAACGATTACTCCAATTTACAGAAAAGTTCTTGGGTCCGTACCAGTGTGGTTTCCAAAAAGGAAGATCAACTATTGGCCAAATATTCAGCTTACGCATCATACTTGAAAAAGGATACGAATATAAGCTTAAAACACATCATATCTTTGTAGATTTTAAAGAAGCGTATGATAGTGTTCATAGGGAACAGTGGTCCAAGGCAATGAGAGAGCTTGAAATCCCTGAAAAGCTTATTAAAATGGTGAGACTCACCATGAAAGAAGTGAAATGCATGGTGGAGATTGGAGGATCAAGATTTGAAGAATTCACATGTGGGAAAGGACTGAGGCAGGGGGATGCATTGGCTTATCTCCTATTCAATATTGCTCTAGAGAAGGCCATTAGAGACTCTGGTATCCAAGTTGGTGGGACGGTTATCAGCCGAACAGTGCAACTTCTTGCTTGCACTGATGACATTGACATTGCTGGAAGCTCACTCCATGGGTTCCTAAAACCAGCAGAAGCAGCAAGAAACATAGGGCTGAAAGTAAATGCAGCAAATACCAAGTATATGGTGACAGAGAAAATCCCCAGACCTGGTGAGGAAATCACAATAGGAGAATACTCCATTGAGAAAGTCTCTGAAATTTTATATCTCGGATCCCTCGTAAACCATGACAAGGTTGCTGCTGAAATAAAACAAAGATTCTTAGCCGCCAACCGCTGTTATTACTGCCTCAGTTCATACTTAAAGCGCCGTGCTTTGACTAAGGACATCAAAAATCTATTATATGAAACAATTATCAGGCCAATTCTCCTATATGGATCAGAAGCGTAGAATGTTTCTAAAGCTGGTGAGCAGAATTTTAAAATTTTGAGAGGAAGATTCTGCGTAAAATTGGAGCCGTAAAGGAGGATCAGGTATGGATATGCCGAAGAAACGAGAAGCTCAAAGGTTTATTTAAAGTATCAGATGTGGTCCAGTTTATGAAACTAGATAGGTTGAGATAGGCTGTTCAGAAACGTGGACTATTTCTAAAGCTGGTGAGCAGAATTTGAATGTTACATCCATGTTAGGTCTAAGGAATTGGATGGTGGTGGCACAGGATCGAAACAATTGGTGGAAGCTGGTACAGGAGGCCAAGACTTGAAATCGAGTTGTTGGGCCAAATGAATAGAATAGAATTTATTCTAAAAGTTTCCTGAGATGAATTATGTACTAAAAAGTTGTTTATTCTACTATTCATTAATACTTTATTATTGCACATAAGAATATAAATGATTTACACTTAAACATATTGTCCTTTACTTTAGTATATGACTTGATAAACTGTAAATTGGCTGAACAAGACTTGACAAACATTAAATTAAATTGTTTTTCTCACTTATAGCACTACTGCTATAAAGAATCATACCATATCATATGATTAAACATTCAAAAGATGTATTTAATAATTTTGTTAATTTACATCGCTATGTCATGATTAATTTTATTAATACATTTGGCAGATCAACGTATAGACGAATTTGATAGATATTCAAAAGGAAAACATTACTCCGAAAAAAAAAGAGAACTGGTTTTCTGCTTAGAGCAAATTATGATCCGGTTTGCAGGAGTCTGTGAAGCAGAAAACATTAAACACAATCTCCCTGTGCCAGTAATAGAAAAAACAGGTAAATAAAAATAAATATAGTTATATTAATATTCCATTATTATTTTTTTTATCTTTTCTAAAATAAATGTAGAATATATTAAAACCTTGTTTTCAGACAAATAGGAAAGGATGGAATGTCAAAAGAATTAAAAAGATTTATGATTTGATTATCTCACAACAATATAAAAGAATTTAGAAAATTATATTAAATTATTTAAAATCACTAGAGTGGACACTATGTACCTTAAAGTAGAGGCCATAAGTCAGTCTAAATCTATCAACATATGCCTTTAAAGGTTAAATCAAAATCTAGATTAGTCTACAGCTTTTGATTATTTTTCCCCAATTGCCATTATAAAATATGACGGTATTATTTACTGGTCAATTATGGTTAGTTGCTGGAATCTCATTTGTAACCTCATAATTGAAGCACTGGAACATTGACTTGAAATAATTCAGTGCTGATTATAATCTAATATATTTTTTTTTTTTCCCCCACGAAAAGGCCTTAAAGACCACACGAATATCACAACTAATGCTTCCTTATATTTCACTCATGAGCTTTGTGCGCCTAAGTTTTCTCTCCTCAGACCACGCAATATCCTTTTTCCCACAAGAACCTTTATTCCCTTGAGCGTCCTTCTGTATTCATCTCTGTCAAAACAATCTTGGTCTGTTAGCCCCACTTGGTCCATATCATCATCCTTAAGTTGTGAATTTTTGTGACAGTGGATTCGGTGAAAAATTGTATGGTTCAGTCTTTCAGGATTCATCCTCATCATGTGTCCATAGAACCTCAGCCTTCCCACCCTAACCTCAGTATAAAAGTAGTTTGTGACCATATATATATATATATATATATATATATATATATATATATTATATATATATATATATATATATATATATATATATATATATATATATATATTTATATATTTATATATCATAATATAAACTACTTTTCTTCCAACCGTATCACGATGAGTGTTCAGAAATTGAATAATGAATAATATTATGTATAAGGAGGTAATGAATTTTTTATAGAGAATTTCAGCATTCTGATGTACAGCTGAGCAATAATATGATACAAACTTAAAAGTTTTATGGAGAAGAAAATGGCTGGAGGTAAAAAAAAATAATTACCTAAATAATAATCAACTATTTATTAATTATTTGAACCCACATCACAGGTCTTTTTCGGGGTTGAATAAGCAAGAGACAAAACATATAAAGCTAAAATAATTGGAATGGAAACAACAAAATCGTATATGAAAATGATTTTTTGTAAATTTGTATATTTTTATATCATATATAAAAATTAAATAATTATAATCCTCAAGGTAGTATCCTTGGCCCAATCCTTTATACAGTTTATACAGCTGACATCCCAACTCATCCTAATACTATCCTTACCACGTATGCTGATGATACATGTGTATTATCAGTCAACACCAATCCAGTTATTGTATCCCAAAGCCTCCAATCCCATATCACTGATCTTGAAGAATGGTGTCATAACTGGAGAATTAAAATAAATTCTCAAAAATCCCATCAAATCACTTTTACCTTACGTCGTAAACCAATGACTTCCTGCCCTTCAGTATCCTTTAATAATATCCCACTGGTGCCTGTCGAACAGATCCGATACTTAGGGTTGAATCTCGACAAACGATTAACCTGGAATCCTCATACTAGACTGAAAAGACAAGAAACCGCTCGACGTTTCAGGCTACTTCAACACTTACTAGACAAACGCTCAAACCTCCCAATTAACTACAAACCATTGGGTAGTTTCTTTACTTGTCATTATATCATGTCATTATGTATCACTTAGCCTATTTCCTAGTTATATTATTGTAATATAGTTGTAAATATCAATAAATAAATAATAAAAAAAAATAAAATAAAATAATTATAATAAACAATATACAAGAAAAACTATAACTTAAAGTGTAAAATGAATTTTTCTTTTTATTAAACTAGTTGGATGGAAGTTTATATCAATTATGATAAAAACAAAATGCAAGTAAAAGAATTAGACCAATCTATTATTTAGTAGTAAAAATAAAAGAATGGCAGTAATACATATAATGAAACTTGAAAATATAAATAATAAAAATGTACAGAGCAATCTTACCTTAATGGTCACAGGTTTGGGAATAGGGGTAAATGATTAAGAAGCAAGAGAGGAACAGATGAACCAAGAAGCAACTACTAACTACTAATAATTTCATTGTTCTAATTATTTTACTTGTTTTCGTTATTATTGTTATTAAGTTATATCCTATTAGTTTTTTAAATGACTGTTTAAATTAAATGGTTTTTAAATTAAATCGCTTCTTGTATCTTGTTTATTCCAATTATTTAATGTATTCAATTGTTTAATGTTTAAAATTTAATGTATTATTTCCTTGATTATTCCAATTATTTTAGATTTATAAATTTTGTATCTTATTTATTCAGCCCTGGAGAATACCAGCAACGTGGGTTGAAATGTCATTTTCTAATAAATAATTGATAACTACTTATGAAATTATTTTTTTACCTTCACCCATACCATTTTCTTTTCCCTATTTATACAGTAAACTAATATTTATTCAAGTCAATTTAAAAGTTTAAATGTATGATAAAAATATTTTAAATTTCAAATTTACACAAAATTATTAAATTGTCACCTAAACCCTGGACTTCTATCTTACTCATATTCATTTATCTTATGAATGTAAAAATCTGAATAAAGTATTGATTTGTAATTATATTTCCACTTCATATTTAGTAACTTCAAAAATTCAGTAATAATAAATGGATTTCTGCCATACAAATTCATGCAACTTTTCTACATAAGTTTTTTATCTCCCTAATATATATAAACAAAATAATATAAAAAATGTTTTCCATGGGTAATCAATTCATCCAAGTTGTGCAGGATGGTTTCACCATAGCGGCATGTAGACCTTAAATAGAATAACCTGGCTAATAGAATAAAAGCTACATAAGCCTGGTTATTTTTTAGGAAAATGTCACTACACTTTCCTTCTCCACCTGTTTAATACTTTAGCCTTTCTTGTAATGTTGTAAATCTTTTGGGGGGAGAAACAAGTTATTGATTTTGTAAGCATCTATTTCTTTACTGACAAAGTTACACATTATACTAAAAATAAAACCTTTTTATTTAAATATTTACTGAAAAGCGGATATTATAGTTCTATTTATTCAAGTATATTAAACTTTGGTTTATTTATTTTTTTCCTTTTTCTAATTTTATTATATTTTTGTTAAATTTGTTATTTTTTGATAAATATATTCCAAATCACTTGGTAGATGTGTTGACTGGCGTGTGAGGAGTGTAAAAAGTCTCTTTCTAAGTTGTTGATATGTAATAAATGTATAAATATATAAAACATAAAACATAAAGCAGGGAAAACATATAATGGGTCATTGAAGATTGAATTTGACTGATGAAGAACACCAAGAAAGAAAGAACAAAACAATGGAGGTTGGTCCACTGTCGGGCAGGCAGGGTATATCTCTCCTAGTTAATTTAAAATAAAAGTTTTTAAGTAATGGGATAGTCAAGCGGGCAAGTGCACAAGCTTTGAATATCTTAGATGGATGCATACTCGTATACCACAACAGAGTTTTCACTTATGACCAAACAGTCCTTCATGGGCATATAGGCACCTCCATCATGTGGAAGCTGGTCCTGCAATCCTACAATGGTAGTTACCAGCTTGAATTTCAAGTTAATATTAAAAAACTGGAGTTCACAATGAGTTATCGAAAAAAACTCAAAATAAAAGTCTTTAAGCATACTTTCAACAAGAAACCTACAAAATGAACAAATTAACAATTAAATTAATTATAACTGAGTTTTAAATAGACACTAATGTTGAATAAAAACTAATGTGTCAATTTCAGGAGGATACAATACACCACCAGAGCTACCTCCCCCATCATCAGCGATTACTGGTATTAAACCAAAAAAGACAGAACATATAATAAGAACTCCAATATCGAAAAAGGAATCTTCAAACGAAGAAATATTGGCTGAAGAAAATGAGAAAAATGTTGAGCCCATTGTATGTATAGTTTAAATTAATATGATATAACTCTAAACTAAAAATTACTTTATTACTTTACCTCATATAATAAATTCATCGTGCAGTCCTTTTACATTACATATATCATGCAGTCCTTCTACAATATAAAGTATATTAGAGATATTTACTTGTAAAAATAAAAACTGTTATTATAACAGATTAATATCCTTTCACAACGCACTTTCCAACCTATTCAATATAACTTTTTATTGAATCAAAAAAGAAATCTGATAAAATTCAGCAAATACGAAAAATCAAAAATTGTGCACAACTATCCTCAATAATAATTGTTTACTTTCAAGTAATTATTCTCTCATATTAAGAAGCACTAATAAAGATGCTGGTCAATCACACTGGTATCTGTGATGTCGCTAAGCAAACTTGCTCATCTTATTTTAAACTTTTACAATGTCCACTGAGCCAGTTACAATAAACGTATCAATGGTTCTTAGTAACATATTTAAATTATGTGAGAGTTAAAATATTGAGCCAAATTATTAGATTACTACATAAACAAATTTACAAATAAAGCAATACTGTTTCCTAAAAATTCTAAACCTAAAATACAATTATGAGACATATGTCAGTCATCAGCAGAATTTTCAATCAAATCTGTCAATACATCAAAAAAGAATGGATTTAGATTAGTACTAAGTCTTTCATTAATTGCTCTTCTAATTGAACAGCTTAAAAAAATTGAGAAACTTATTTTTTTATCTTTAACTAATACTGCTTGAACAAATTATCATAATCATTAGATTGTTCATTAATTATGGATGTTTTACTCTTATGATATAAAAATATATTGGGATCTTAGTTGGGATCAAGATTAAGAACAGGCTGATTGTATTGTGAGATAAAAAATTGTTGAATTTGTTATACTTTGAACAATCCCAAACTAAGAAATTATTTGAATTAGTTCTTCATGTTTAGAAACTCTTTTAGGAACACATAGGAAATTAGAAATCACTATGGTACCATTTTAGACATATAAAATGATAAATGCTTATCCTTTGTCCTTAAGACCCCAAAGCTACCTTTATAAATGTCAATTTTCAAAATAACTTTAAAAAACTGGTTAAAATATAATAGCATTGACTAAAACTTATAGTGATGTTTCTGTTTTTCAAATGCAGAATCCAACTATAAAAATTTGATTTTGATTTTTTACTCTTATTCTCCCATACAAAAGAGGTAAATAACTTGAGATAAATTCATTTTTCTTGAATAGCTGTATGAGTTGCTGCATGTTATATATCCAGGAATAAAGATAAATTACTAGTCATATGGTATCAACTGAAAGAGAAAATAGGATTCTGAAGCTAAGTTGACTGGGTTAAACAGCCATACTCAAAGATAAATTGAAACCAAACCACTAAAATTGATTTTTATTTTAAGACAGACTCTTATAATTATAATTTATTATAACGGTATGCTGATAAATTGAAGGATAAGCCATCATTTACAGGCTCTTTAGAGCAGATAATTGCAATGAACCCATTAAACAACACAGACTGTAATAAAATTAATTTAATGTCGAATTTGTCCTACAGTATAATAAATTATTCAAAGATCGATTATGACAGTATACATTATATTTTTATTTAAAGGTAAATTATCAACCTTCAATAATCGAAGATGGACAATTATGCAAAAGTAATGTGGAAAAACCCATAGCATTTGTCGAAATGTACTGCAAAATAAATAGGCTACAACCACAATACAATGACCTAGGAGTTCTGAAGACAACATGGAATAGTGAACACATATACACTTGTAAAGTGTTAAAATATGCAGGTATGATTGAAAGTCAAACGTAATTTATGAGAAATGTTTGTAATAATATTAAAGATAATAAAGTTAGGATAGTGATAAATTTTTTTTAAGTGATCATGGAATTCTTATATTTATTACAAGAACAGAATAACAATAAATTTTAAAAATGTCAATACAATTTGAATTAACACTCATAAAACAATTTTGCTGTACACTACAATTATTTACATAAATTGTAGAACAGTAGCTATGGACACCTTGTTTTTTCATAGTTTTTTTTAATAGAAATACTGAAATGATGTATATAAAATTATTTTAGTGAAGCTTAAAAAATGTTTTACTTGTAATAAATAAAACTTAAAAAAAAAAATCGAGAAGAAAATATACATATTTACAATCTATGTACATTGTTTAAGTTCAATTCTTCTTAGGTATATAAAATTATTTTCCCATCAGCTCCACTTGTAAATACCCAAGGTTGATAAGGATGAAAAAGCACATCAAATATAGAGAAATCATTAACCATTTCATGATTACTAAATCTTTTCACTGGTACAATCAAAGCATTCTGCAAAAGATCGTTATAAACCATTCCATGAGACACTATAAGACTTTGATCATCAGAGGTAGAAGCAAACAATGGATATTTCTTATGAAAAGCAACACTCCTTACAGCCTGATTGTGTAAAGCTAGGGATTTGTAGGGCTTTGTAGAAAGATCTAAATCAAACCACAACACTTTTCTATCATATGTTCCTACAAGGACATTATCACCACCAGGATGAATTGCCATGTGTGAAATCCACTTAGAATTAGAGATAAGTTTTTTAACCATTTCTTGCTTAACTAAATCATAAATCCTTATATTTCGCTGGGTAGCAATAAAAAATAGAGGTTTTATAGGATGAAACAAAGCAGCTTGAACTAATCCTTTGGGTTTGGAAAATGGTAGCTGGGATCTTCTTCTGGATAATTGGTGAATTAAAACAGATCTATTTTCACCATCGGGCATGACTGTTGCAAAATAATCTCCTCTTCCGTGCCATGAAACTTGTTTAACTTCCTTGAAGTGGTGAAGCACAATCCGGACTCCCTTATCAAAATCATCATGGTTAGAAGCAACGTGTTCCCATTGCACAGCAGCCTTGATTCTTTCTGAAGTGAGTTTATCTTCAGGTGGGGGTGTATCAAGTAGATCATCAGTTTTACTAACTATTAAACTATCACCCAATTGCGGATTGATCAAAAGAATCCTTCGTTCAACAGCTACAGCCACTAAACAAACAGCTTGATTCGGGCACCACGTAATACATTTGCCAACCCCGTTGATAGGAATAGTTTTCAAACATCTTCCAGTGCTAACCTCCCAAAATTTGACCGTAGAGTCATCTGAAGCTGATGCCAAGTATTGACCAAAGGGATCAATAGTAATTGATCTGATCATATCTGAATGACCAGTATAGGTAATAGATACAACAGTTGGAAAAGGCTGCAAATCTTTAGGGGTAGGTAACTTAGGTAAGAGATCTTCTGGTTCTATAGTTAGTCTCATTTTAATAGCTCTAGGGCACATGTAAAGATCTAGGCATCTTAAAAATCTCTCCCTAATAAATCTTTTATAAGCTGGAACTTCACGTAAGGAATTATATTTTTGTGGAACAAAATGCAATTTTTTATTACCCAGAGACTTTTTCTCTCGATTCCATTTTTTCAGTTCTTGTTGGTTAAATAAATACTCTTCAGGAGGATTATATGATTCAGAATGATCAGGCAGAGCACGTTTCGGGGCAGGAATATGATTGTGGATTCTTCTCATTTCATCAGCAGCATCATCAGAGTTCCATAACATATAAAACTGAGGTCCACGCTCCATTTTTCTTTTCTCAGCTAGTTTCATTGCTCTTCTGGTTTTCATCCACCCCATTTTCATGGCATGTACATATTTTGAAACCTTTTTCATTTCATCTTTGCTAGGTAAAAATGATCTCTTATGCTCTGGAAACTTCCGCACAGGCATTTCCATTACTTCTGAAGAAAACCACTCAACCCAGGGTGCATAATCATCATAGTCTTTATCTGGAATTTTATGAGATTCTATTCTCTTAATTAATTCTATGTCTTTATCTGATAATACAACATCTTGACCACTTTGATGATCTTTAACAGTTCGCCAAAAGTTAGGGTCTTCCATTTTTTTCAAAAACATATCGATCTGGTCACCTTGATTAGGTTTCATAATCTTCTTTCCTTCCCAATCATACCCAATATGTTCGTACTCATCATACCAATTCATGGGTACATTTCCTACAGTATTTCTAATATCTTCCTCGTCTGATGTATCATGGCTTGCATATTCATCATAATCATCTTCTTTAGACACCAAACTTTTGTGATTGTCTTCTTGGTCATCGCTTGTATGTTTCTTTTCACTATGACCATCAGAAGTAACAGCATCAGGCTTTGTAGCCAAGTTATTGCTACCTTCTTTCTCTTCATCTTCATCTGATTTTAACTCCTCACTATCACTGTACACAGTTGAATCTGAGTTTCCATCATCCTCATCATCATGTTCATCACTGCTAGAACCAATTTCTGATTCATTATCTGTTTCGGAATCATTATCATTGATGTCAATGTCTTTAAATGAAATATTGTCAATGTCACTTTCATTAAGCTTATCGGATTCCTTTTCCTTTTCTTTAACAGCCTTTTCGTTAGTTAATTTTCTTTTCAACTTACCTTTATTGAAAACCATCTTCAATTTTTTTTAAATTAAAGTTTAAAAATAATAAAATTATATTTGTTTTGAATACTACCAGGTCCTTTTAAAATCACAATCGAACAATACAGTTAAATTTAATGTATGTAACTATATTAAAAACTATGCATCACATAACCATCCAAAACATGGCAACAAGTCACATGGCACCACCAACACAATGAGAAGGTTATTTACGGTTTTCGATTACAGTAGTGATACTCATTATTTCGATTAATGTTTACAATTCTTAAATCTCGAAAAATGTTGAGATATTATCGAGAACAATTTTTTAAACAAAAAAATTAATGTATATTTTAATCTTTCATTAGTCGTTTCAATTTCTTTTGATTGTGACTGACTAGTCTGTCATCAAGGATAAACATATATTACATTAACCCCTTCCATCCTTTTTATTTTATATTCAGTAACTTTAAAATCACCTAAATGCTTCAAGGTGTTCAGTAAACTGTATATTTAATAAATTGTTTCAATGTTGTTCCAATGTGTGTGGTCATCCCCCCCCCCCCCCAATAAGAATTGAAAAGCATTTTTTCTTCTTTATTATAAAATGTTTAACACAACTTACTCGTACTTTACGAATTACCAACACTCTAACCTCTTAATTAGACCTGGACGAGACTAGTGAGAGTTATTAAAAGGGCGGATTGTCAAAAGATAATGTTTTAAATAAAAAATTATTACATATATAAAATTCTTTATAACTAACTTTATAAACCAAACTATATTTAATGTTTTATGAACCAAAAGATTATGGAATGTTAAGTTATTTTTGCGTAGGACGCTAGAAAGCCGAGAGCTAGCCAAATGTTTATTGTGACAATTTTTTTTTAACGATTGGACGGTGCTTTTATTTGCTATTAAATCATTGACCAAAGTTTTAAAACAATACAAGTTAGGCTCAAAGAATATTCTAAAAATTTTAATTGTAATAAAGAAGTTCCTTTCCTTCGGGAGGATGCTAAGAAAAATTATATTATAGTATATCAAACTATAACCCATTCCAACAATGAACCTAGCTTGTGATACATTTGATTAAATGTATCACAAGCTCGTTTCCAAATCTTTTGAAAATGGAATAGATGTTGAAATACGAAGATAGGAAATATTTGCATTTGCAACCCAGCGGCAAAGTCAGAATTTTTTCCCGCGTTTTGATTGTTCTGATTAAAATGTCATCTCATTTATTTCTCTATTGTATAAATAAAGTTTCAGAAATGTAAAACATCCATTAGAAAATTATACAATCCATTAGTAAGTTATGGGAAACTAGCTCTGTTGAATTATATTAATAATCAAGTCTGCGTACCTTAACTGTCAGTGTTTTTATTCGAACGCTGAAGATCATTCTAAAGTCTACAATAAAATGGATACGTTGATGTTAGAATCAATACCAATTTTTTAAAACTAATCCCATGAAAAGTAATCTGAAAGAAAAGTGAACGTCATTTCGTGAATCTATATTATTTTTTTGTGAAAAATACTTTTTCTGTGGTTTTATAAAAAAATAGATATATTAAAAACTACATCTCAATTATAATGAGTGAATTAAAAAAAAGAGAGATCAAAAGTTTTAATTTTTAAGAAATTGACAATATTATAACATCCTTGTTACATTTTATAACATCTTGTCAATATTATTTTATACATCTAACGGCTAAGCTTTTATCAACATTATATTAATATGTATTCAGATATAAAAAAATGGACAATGAATAAAACTTATTTTAATAACCATTCAACGTAATGAGGGCTATCATCTTTTTTTCAGTTAATCCGTATATGCGGTTCAGAAAGTTTTTCCAAAATAGAATTGACATAAAATACATTTGTTTATAATCAGTATATTGAATTATATCAATTAAGCTTTATCAGTAAACAATCCAAAATTTAGCTTACACTATAACTCACGTGGGGACATTGAGCACGTTACATAGCAACCAATCCTTTAAATCGATTATTTTAAGTTTAATTATTCCCTTATTAGTGGTTATTTTTTAAATTTCCTGACTTATTTGTTGTTTAAAGCTAATTTACAGATTATATAAGGAACCATATTGAGTATAATTCCATAGAGGCATGCAAAGTTAAATATTAATTGTTTTTTAAGGTCAGCGAACTTCTTGTGCTGGTCTATTCTGTTGGTAGACCTGTTAAATACTTTGAGCTTGTTGTACCACTGGTGATCCGAGTTTTATTTAGCGTTTATCTTTGAATTTCTGTGCATCGCAATGTTGTGTTATGATTCCAATGGCATAATTTGTGCTGCAAAGTGACATAATCTTAAATCGATATGAAGAAAACAATTCTGGCGTGCTTTCCATTGTAAAACCTACACGCAATATTGGTTATGCAATTTGAGAACTCTAATGGCAGGTATATTATGTTTACCCATAAGAATATCAACCAAAACTGTGATTTCTGTTGTTAGCCGAATTTCCATTCGGAATAAAAAGACAGTAGCTAAAGCATTTAATATACCGTTATTAAATGGTAGTTATAATGTATTTAGTTGTACAAGAAATAATAATGAAAAACCAACATCATTATTTAATGTTCATCCAAGATATTTTAAAATCTCAACTGTCCATTATGAAGAAATAGACGTTAATGTACCTATATTTCCTGAAGCAATATCACAGGGAGATGTAAGATGGAGAAAGAAAGTCGGAGACAGTGTTCAAACTGATGAAGTGGTCTGTGATATTGAAACTGATAAGACAGTTATTGAAGTAGCTTCACCAGCTAGTGGAGTGATTGTGGCAACTTATGCAGATGAAGGAACGGCTGTAGTGTCTAAACAGAAAGTATTCAGAGTAAAGGTCGGAGGTGTTGGAGAAAAAGCGAAAGATGCCAAACCCCCTGATATCCCAGTTTCTAAAAAAGTACCCATACCACAGCCAGCAGAAAAACCTAAACCTATACCTGAACCGAAAACTACAGCTAAACCTCCACCAGTTCAGCCTGCAGCCCCAATAGTTCACCCTGCACCGAAACATGATGAGCAGCCACAACCAAAAGTATTTTCTGCTGTCAAAGCGCCACTCAAAGATCCTACTCGGGAAATTACGGGTACCAGAAGTGAGCATAGAGTTAAAATGACTAAAATAAGACAAATAATATCCCAGAGGTTAAAAAAAGCTCAAAATGAGAATGCCCTGTTGACTACATTTAATGAGATTGACATGAGTAACTTGATAGCTTTCAGAAAAGCACATCAAGAAGCTTTCTTAAAGAAACATGGTGTTAAACTGGGTTTCATGTCAACCTTTGTGAAAGCGAGTTCATATGCACTCCAAGACCAACCAATTATTAATGCACATATAATGGATAATGAAATTATTTATAGAGACTATGTAGACATTTCGGTAGCAGTTGCAACTCCTAAAGGTTTGGTTGTCCCTGTAATAAGAAATGTTAATGAAATGAACTTCGCTGATATTGAAAAAGCCATTGTTATGCTTAGTGAAAAGGCTAAAAAAGGTAAATTGACTATTGAAGATATGGATGGAGGTACATTTACAATAAGTAATGGTGGGGTTTTTGGATCACTGATGGGGACACCCATTATAAATCCCCCACAATCAGCTATTTTAGGAATGCATGCTACTTTTGAAAGACCTGTAGCTGTCCAAGGGAAGATAGTTATCAAGCCTATGATGTATGTTGCCCTTACATATGATCATCGATTGGTCGATGGTCGTGAAGCAGTATCATTCCTTCGGAAAATTAAGAGTGGTGTAGAGAATCCTGTAATCATGATTGCTGGAATATAATGTGATTTAATAAATGTAAAGATGTCTACCAATTATTTGAAATGTACTTTTTTTTTTTTAAGAATTTATAAAATATCCTGCACATCAGTCAAAATTATCTCATTTATTATTTTTTCTAAAGCTGAATATTTTAGAAAATATAATAAAGAGGTAAGAGATGAACGGTGCATATTTTGCAGGTTGTCTCTTCGAGTGGAGTCACAGGAAGTTTTACAACTTTTTATTTGTTTCTCTTTTAATATTTTCCTAAAACACAATGTATAAGCTTTAGTATTGAAAAAAATATATAATTATGGGAAATGTGTATACTTTAGTAATCATTTTGTCTAGAAATTAACGTTTCTACAAATATTTCATCTATACTTTGAAAAGTAAGCTAAAACTTTTATTTCTTGATGAAATCATTACCAAAATCTATTTATTGCCTATAATTTTATCCTCTTTTCTACACTAAAGCCCACGATAACTTGTATTTTTGGAAAATATTAAAAATGAAACAAATAAACTCTTAAAACTTGTAACTCGAAGTAAAGCTACAACCTCCAGAACATTAACCAGATGAACTATTAAAATTGAATTTTCAGTCATTCTCATTTAAAGTATTTTTATTAAAAAATTAACAATGCATTCATATTATCAGTGTTGGCTAAAGTCTGCTGAAGGTAGTGAACTAACTTGGAAAGTTCTCATCTACATATCTATCGTTCAGTGAATATGAATTGTTCCAAATATTTTTTGAATAGATAAATTTTCAAATTGTTATTGTTTACTTTCACTCTTAATAGGTAAATCCAAATCCAGATTTTTTTTGTTACAGCCTAGGGCCTTTCTGTAATTTTAATTATTTTTGCTGTAATTAGATTACAATTTTGATTAAATAATTAATACTCAACTGGTGTACTAACCTCAACAGAACCTCTTCAGTTAAGGTCATGTCTTTACCATGATTTAAATTATAACTCCATTTGGTATAACTTTCCTAGAGCACAGGGAATCAATAATAATAGCACTTGATATAATTTCAGTGAATATCTATTTTATCTTATTAATAGAAATACTTTAAAGACAAACTCAATTTTCACATATTAATAGAAACCTTAGTCATTTTGATTCACTTCTTATCATAGCATGTAATGTAAGTAGTAATACCTCCAACAATTAATTATATTTACTTCAAGACATAATAAACTTTCATTGCTAGGAGAAGGACGAGGGAAAAAAAGAGGCATTGCAAAACAACGTGCTGCTGCAAATCTTATAAAAACCATTATAACAAAGCAAAAAAGAGAAAAATTGGCTCCAGAGTTGAAGCCTTTAAATTTTGACCAGTAAGCTATGGCATTGATAATATTGTTATGATAATATAACCTTTTAAAATTACTTTGTAATGCATTATAGTATTATAATTAAGAAATTAAAACTGATACTGTGGAATCATACTTATAAGTATGAGCCTTTCAGGTTTTGCATGATCAATTTCAATGTTTAATCAATAAACTTTAATGTTTTCATGTTAAACTTCATACTGTGGACATTTTTAGTTAAAGCCCATTTAAACAATATTCACATACACAAAAAAACATTTTATATATAGAGAAATATACCTGACTGTTCAAGAAAAGAGCGCAATGTGACACACTCGATTATCCTTTGACCTTTTCATTTCACCTAATATCTTTACTCAATGACTAGTGTATAGATTTGCTCTTTATGTTATGATTAAACATTTTTCCAAATAGGGAAAAGAAATTGAATGATTCAGGTTTTATTTATTATTTTATAAACGGTTATTGTAATCACATCGCTGTGCAGTGTTGAGGATCCTGCTCATAGAGCTTGGACCAAGCATCACATTCCTGAACCAGTTCTATTCCATTCTTCTCCTGAAAGCATTCCTTACGCTGCCTTCCCAGGATATGCGAGGCCTTCCTCTGTGCCTTTTCGGTATGTAAGGATGTATTGTTAGTCCTGAACCAAAGTAGGAATTTCACCAAACAATAATTCATAATACATAAAACACTGATGAGGTCTATTCTTGTTTATGCTTTCAAATGCTGGATTCTAAAAAAGATAAGACAAGCTCAAACCTTTAAGTTTTGAAAGGCAACTCCTTCAAATAATCTATGGAGAAAAAGGTCTAACCGGAAAAGAGAGGTCTATAAGGAACCCTACATTGTTTGATTCAATGCTGGGCTGGTCATATCTTAAGAATGAATCAAAGCAAGTCATAGATGCCTATTGGATGTCTAGTCAAAAGAAAATTTCTCTGACCAAGTTTATGATGGTGTGAATGAAATCCCATAATATTTTGGGGATACAAAACTAGGAGAGGGCAGCCACAGAGACAGCTTTGCTATAGAAGGCCAGGGCTTGCTGAGGCGAGCTGTAGTGCCATGGAAAAAGAAATTCACAGTTTTATATAAATTGAAATAACATTTTAGAAATATTTTATTAACTGAAAGTAATACTCTGGACTGCTTCTTACTTCTTACAAGATGGTAGGGTAGATAGATATAGGAATCATCTACTGGGATTTTTCCTTAGTAATCATACATAATAATTATTATATATTTTCCTCTATCCTTCAATGAATGCTAATTTAATACCAATAATTAGATGTTTACTAGAGCTATACAGATTATATTTGATTCTGGATCACTTTTTGAGCCACAAATTTATATTTTAACTGGCCATTATAAAAATCAGTTGTGTTTCCAACAGATTTTTTCTTATGCATGTCTACGTAAACAGCTAATAGCGAAAAGTGGTTCATATGTCCATTACACTTATAAAACTTTGTTAATATTTTATAAATCAATAACGGAATATTGATCTTATTCTCTCCAACAGATTGGAGCTAGCGATAATGTTGATGAGTGAATATTTGCCTTTTGATGAAGAGCTAGAAGCATTGTCTCAAGAGGAATATCAAAGGCCTCCGATTTATACTCCATTAATAAATTCAACCGGAAACCATATTCGATGTAAAGCTCTTGGCTTAAATGCTGTGGGTAAGTTAACAACTTTTAGAGTAGTAGCATAACTAAAATAGAAAAATAAATTAAAGTTGTAATATCTGGTAGGGATAATAAATTTGTTTGATAATAATTAATGTTCATAAAGTAATATAAAATTTAAAAAAAAAATTACTCTATGAATTTTCATTGAAATTCTATTCAATGAATTGTTTCTATTGTTTTTATAGATCAAAATGTCTCAAAAGTTTTTTGGTTTTTTTTAATTGCCTCAAAAATAATCTGCATATAATTAATAAAATGAAGTTCTTAAAAAACAAGACATTATAACTATGAATATTTTTTTTTTAAATATGCTTAAATTGGGACAAATAAAAATATGATTTATTTATACTCCCAAACAAAAGAAACTGATATAGCAATATCAATAATATTTGTAAACAACTTTAATCACATAATATTTATTTCTAAATAGGTTATGGAAAAAACAAGGACATTGCTAAAAGGATGTCAGCGAAGCTAATTTTAGATAAATATCATGGCATTAAAGAACAAAAGAAAAAAGAACAAAAAATGAAAATTTTAAGAAAACTGGATAATGCTGTCAATAAATAAAAGGCTTTAATAAAAACAAATAATTTGACAATTTAAGGCTAAGGTAAAAATTTGATTATCACACAAAGCCAATAAACAAAATATTTAAAAAAAAAGAGAAAAAGTTAATAGATACTTTAAGATAGTGATGGTTGATAAGAGTGTGTCTCAGCATGAATTCCAGAGTGCGGTGTTCTGAGTGGTATATGCTCCATTCCCTCCTGAAAGCAGCTGATATTTTTTTTTGGTTGAAGGTTTTCAAAATTGGCAAATTCTAGGTTGACAAGGGCTTGTTTCAGGAATTTCAGAAGTAGCATCAGTTTTGCTTTTGTCTACCTGTGGTGCCAAGGCAACATCCCGAAATAATACATCTATACAATTTACAGATTATATAATTAAAATAGTTTTCTGATATCAACTAATATTGATAGCTACAAGATTAAAGAATTTCCAGCAAATACCTTATCCTATTCTAGAATAATAAAATGTGAATGACATGGTAATGATTTTTTAATTAGTAGATCTTTATCCCAGTGAATAAGGGTTTAAGTCGACTTTGTTCAAAATGAGTTAATCGTACGGTGGAAAGCGAAATCTTGTCGTTCTCGTACTATTTAGCTTGAAATGGAGCTAAAATATAAGCAATAAATCCATTTCAAGCCAAGGCTTGACTTAGCCAATTAAGCACTACGAGAATGAAACGAATCTGCTTCCCTCCATAAAATTGACTTATTTTGTACAAAATTTGACTTAACCATGTATTTACTGGAGCTGCATATATATTTGGACTAAATCTCCCATTAAGTATTCACTTAGAAAGTGATAATAAAAAACATTTATCAAAAAAGGCTTAAAATTGTAACCTCTACCTTGTATAGTTTCTGTATTTAGAAGTACTTAAGCTATTTTTAAAAAATTTAAACATTTAAATCAATATATCTTTCAGGAATTTATTTTCTTTTACTTTGTGAAGAAAGAATCATAAAATTTGTTCATTGAACTCACACATACCAACAGTCAAAAACATAACCATACAAACATTTAACAAAAATTTCATGCTAAAACAAACAATCCAAAATTTTTTTTGGAGATAATGGTTAAGAGACTTGCCGAAAATAACATTAGAATGCAAAAAAAAAAAGACACCAATTCTATATATGTTCATAGAAAATTCTTAGTTCATCTTTCAAATAAAAAAACAAACATTAAAATTAGGAGGTAGAATTCTTCGTTTAACAAATGACTATTTATATTATAATTTGGCCTTATGGAGGATGCAAGTATCAGTGATAATAGTGATCTTTCAACGCAAAATTGTATAATAACTCAGTTTGTCTGGTAGTGGTGCTACTAATCTGGTAACTTGTAATTGGGAAAGCCCTTCTAAAGTAATGTTGAATTGCTCTTTCCTTCAGATATGAGAAGGTTGGTGGTTAATGCAGGATTACTGGAGAAAGACTGGATATGTATATCATATTTTTTCAAACAAATATGCATATATCACACCTTAGACTTAGAGAGTTGATTTCATTCTTAAATATTTAACTTGAATTTAATCAAGATTTTATTCATCAGACATTAATATTCAATGGTAAATAAATAATAAATATTAACATTTATTTTTGCTTATTTCATAATTTTATTTTCTGTATATGGACAAAATACTATTATTTATTTAGTTAAAATAAAACTATACTTAAAAATAACAGACTAAATCATTGAATTATTAAAATTCATAACAATAATAAAATTAATAAGTAGTTTTATCACAACGTACATAACTAAAGTAATATTCATACTTTGATAAAAGAATACTTGATACGGTAATCATAAGATACTGTAATGATTATTCGATTAAAATCATTATTTCCTAACATATTAAGATAATCAATATTTTTTTATGGAGTAATAAAATATCTATAAAACCTCTTGGATTTATTATTTACAAATATATTTATATTTAATTACAAGCAGTCCGAATATAAAAATAATACTATATGCACTCTGATTGAAAAATATTATCTGCAGATAGGCTCCCTTTTACGCAAGATTTTCCATCATTAGACTCAGGGTTACGATTTTGAGAGTAAATATTCTGTAACAGATTATCAACAGCATTCGTGCGGGAAGATGCTGGAGACCATGTAGCTGAAAAATTGGTACGCCGAGTTAGTGCACAGCTACAAGCTCCAGCGCAGTCACATTCATCGCGCAGTCCACAACCAACACTTCCGAGAAATGACCTACATATAAGCAGTATAACAGCAAAACTACATATGATCAGGCATAATGTACATAATCAGAATTCACAAGTTATCAGTATTATACCTAACCCATTCGAGACCAATTGCACACCATGTGTGCAATTGATTTCCGAGGCTATAAGACGGCCTACACACCGTGTGTGCAATAACAGTAATATGTAATTATCAGTTATTCTGAGTAAACTAGTCGTCGAAATAAGATTTTTCTTGAATTAATGAAATCTGTAAAGTACAGAAAAACAAAATTTGGCATTGGTTTTACTTAGTACCAAAAAATCTAAAAAATTATTTATTTTTTTTTACTACTTTTTAAAAATTTTCTTTGCATTATATTCTGTTCTTTATTCTTGAAAGTAAAATAACGATTTTATTTAATCTAACTATTTTTGAAATAAATGTTTATTAATTTTTTAATGATGTATTTTCATTTTATCTTACATTGCACACCGGGTGTTCAATCCGCTCCTCGCAATAAAAATTTCCCGAAAACCGAGCTGCACACCCGGTGTGCAATGATCTTATTTATGTGAATTCACTTATGAATTGGGTGATTTCCATAGTAAACATGTTTCTGTATTGAAAATGAAAAATATAAAGAAAAAATAAAATTTCGCTCAGGGGGACTGTTTGAAAAAAAACTTTGTCTCGAATGGGTTTAAGTATTATAAAATGAATGATTAAAAAATAAAAAGATTAAATAAGTTATTCCTAGGATACCAATACACACCTATACTTTTTCTGAAAATATAAATATCAAAGAGTAAACTAAAAATTTGTTGAGTAATTGGATATTAAAAAGTTATAGACAAAAAAATATACATATTGAGATAATAAATTCCAATGGCTTTGCTAGCAGAATCTAGTCTGGCTATTATTGATAATTTGAATCATTGATTATTATGGAATTATTGAAAAACAAAACAGACTGATATTTATTTTTCCTTGAAGAATTTTTTGAAAAAATGTATAAGTTTTTCTTCATTACTATGAATTAAGCAGAGAATAACCCTACAATTTTATGAAAAACAGTAGTGATACTATGACCTTACTCATGAGTTCGCAATTAAAAAATATTTCTTTATGTAGTGGTCTGCTTTAAGTGAAATAAAAAACACTTATAACAAATTATTAAATAGTCCTGTCATACTATCAATATTCGGCAGAATTTTTAAAATAGATACTCATCAATGAGTAAAATGAAGCATTCAATTTTTCTTTTTAATACCTTATATCAAAGGGTTTCCTTTGTGCTGAAGATATTTCTTGGATAGTATTTGTATCACATCCTGAACTTGGTCCAGCACCATCAATATTGTCATAGAAAGGGGCCCATGCATTTATTTCTTCTGTAACTCCTTTAACATCATCTAAACATAATTATATAATTACTATAGATGTGATAAGACAAGACAATATGACAAAGAAATGTTTTATACCTTTGTAAGGTGGTGGAGGTGAATCTGGCAGCTTGACAGTTGTTACTTCATTCAAGCTTAGATTAAAACAATTCTATATTAATTTACTTTATATAAAAGTATTTAATGTTGATAAAATGTAAGCTTTATGATTGCAGCAGTAATCACAATCAGTGTAAAAAAAGTATCACATAATAAAATTATAAACCAGCAAGACATACCTCGAATAATTATTTCTTGATACTGTCTTTTCTTTTTCTCTCTTCATTACCTCCTCATAGCTGGGCGGAGGCTCATATATTGGTGGATCATCATTTGAATCCATTTCAGATATATGGGCTCCTTCTGTACAAAGATAAAAAAATTTTAGAGGATCAAGGAATTTACTATTTTTATTTCATAAAATATATTGAATGTTCTTTTAAGTCTAATTTTTGTAGTTAGCTAAACTCACTCACCATCTACATAATTTACAGTCCATTATCACAACATTAAATTACAAAAATTGGGCCCATTTTGTATCTTTTTTTGGATGTATTAAACATATTAAATTTCAACCCTATGGATAATAGAAGTAATGTAACAACAAAATATTGGTATGTCTGCGACACAAAATCCAGGATCATTATGCAACAAATGACAGCGAATTAGGTGAATGTTATCAGTTTACAAAACAGAGGAGGTTACAAATTTGCTGATTGAGTTGTGATAACTATCTTTTGTAAGACGTAAAAGAGTTGTTGATCTGCAATAAACACGTTGAAAATCTCTGAGTTATCCTATGGAAGTTTAATAAATAATAAATTTAAATTTTCGATTCATTGTTACGTAAAATAATTCCAATAATTTGTAAATACTTTAATTCGTACCATTAAAAATTTGAAATAAGTCATTATTATCATTTTGCAAGTTTTTAAGTTAAAATTACCGCGGCCTGGCTGGACTGGGAAGAACATGCATTTATTTATATTAACCTACAAAAATCGGCCAACCATAATCACCGTGATGAAGTGGTTAAATGACAATTTTTATTTAACTATTTATTTATTTTATCAATAACTATTGTAACTAAAGTTATATTTTTCAAAACTTAGCTAAAATTTATGCCACCGTCCAATTATAGTATCCAATCACAAATAAAATACTGATATGTTTTCTCTTGAACAATCATTTTGGATGCATTTTTATCATTCAAAATTTAATCGTATGACAGGAAAAACAACCAGTGTTGATTTCTCATTAGTACTTCCTCTACTCTGGAAATAGGAATTTTAAATTTAGATATTATGAAAAAGGATGCATGGGCAATTTCGTAATTAACTTGAAAATGAAATTGATTTATATAATTCAATCCATCATCCATTTAATGAAAGCCACTAGTTTTGAATCTCATTTCCTTGTAAATTTTTAACAGAGGAAAAGGGAACTGTTTCATGCTATTAGCTCAGAGAAAAAGAAAGATGGATCTTCCTTTTTAATCTCCTAGATCTCTCTCTGATATAGTTTATAGTTAGTATAAACCTCACTCCCTAATGCAATAGTTTTCAAATAGAGATAAATCGATTGTCATCAGATTTTGTACATTGAGTGAAGCTTTATGGAATTTTATAAAAATATTTGATTTTTTTCTCAATAAAAAGCTGGAACCTAACTCATTCCTGTTTTCGGCAACCATATTTTTTATGTTAAGAGAGGAAATTCGTTGACGTTTCGACCAACTTTGTAGCTCATCTTCAGGGCTATGAGAAAAAACAGACAAAAACAAAAATGACTATAAAAATACATAACAGTATCAAGAATATAATAAAATAAAATAAAATTATAATAATAATATAGAGATATAGAAAAATTGAGCAAAAAAGTGAAGGATGTATTTTTGTATCAATTTTCTTTCATTTTACTTATGTAACTCCCTAGGAGTCTATTATCACATATTTTTATTTAATCTTTATTAAACTAAGTTTTCCGTACTTATATATCTCACTCTTTATATTTATATCTTTTTTATTTTGTAACTTTCTGTTTAACTTGATTTCTTTGTTTGTATTTTGTTTGCATTATCACCTTTCTATACATCTATTCTGTGATCATCTTTATTCATATATCCTTTCATTATATATCCTTCACTTTTTCGCTCAATTTTTCTATATCTCTATATTATTATTATTATTATTTTATTTTATTTTATTATATTCTTGGTACTGTTATGTATTTTTATAGTCATTTTTGTTTTTGTCTGTTTTTTCTCATAGCCCTGAAAATGGACTACAAAGTAGGTCAAAACGTCGCCACAAATAAAAAATAAGTTTCCACTTATTTATTGTGTAAATTTTTGACTGCACCCCCAACTATTTCCATCCTCCATATTTTTTATTTTACCATCAAAGTATAAGAAAATGACTTGCAACTATAAAATGTATTTTTTTTTTCCAGACCACCCATATTCTCTATGGCAGCTCAGCAACTCACACTGGAATCCCACTATATTTAACTCGGTGTTTGACACAATTAACTACATCATTTAATAGTTTAGAGCACATTTTTACCAAATGTTGTCAAAATATTTTGTGAACTAATTATCATGTCTATATCTTTTAACAGAGTTTGCAATATCGCTGATATTTCAACAAATAAATGGTTACTAATAACAATAATTGAAAAATAAGATTGATGTTTTCACCAAAATTACAATTCATAATAAGTTGCAAAGTATCAACCACATTAAGCCATTTTCAGGCATATAAAAATGACCCTCATTAGTTATTAATAACTTAGTGAATCATTTTTTTTACAAAATTACAATCCACTTTACCAAAGAAAATATGAAGAAAACAAATCACATGGAACATTATAAACATCTTACATTCATGTTATGTGTGTTTAAAAATATATTTGAAAAGTAGCCCTTAGCACATTTTTTTTATCTTGGTCTCCCATAATGCAATGCTGATAAGTTTTCCTACTGAGATTGCAACTTCAGAAGTATTTCTAAAGTTCAGTTTAAATATCTCAAGGGGTTTAGTTATTTTAACAATGTAATCCTTACTATTTATGATCAATGTTTAAGAAAATAACAAAAAAAATACCAAACAGGTCCGATATTGTTTGAAGTCTTTCTTGTAAATCTCTTTGCTGCCTTGTTCTAATACCCATCCTGTAGACTAGCATGAGAAGTGCAGTCAGGAGTGTTGCCAATCCTAAACATAAACATTTAAAGCCAATAATAATTTTACAGCATTATCAAATCAAAAAATTTAGTGAGTACTTACCGATACAACTGAGGATAAAAATCAAAGTAGCTGTTTTCAAATCTAAATAATTATCAGTTTTTGGAAAATAATAATTTGGTGTGTGAGTGTACCATCTTCTATCAACTGGCTCCATTTTCCAATCTGTATTGTAAAAAAATTAATTATAATGGGTAGATTAATCAAGTTATAACAATTAAATCGAATATTAGCCTCCAGCTTGTATAACTGATTGAACATGCGTATTAATAATTAAAGTATAACTGGATATAATATAAATAACTGGATAATAATATAAAATAACGGATATTATATAAAATAACGGATATAATATAAAATAACTGGATCACATTTTATGGAAATGTATAATAATTTTTGTAATATGTAACTATAAATATTATTATTTATTTAGTAACACATGTAGTTTTAAAACCTAAAGGAGATATTTGATTTCTCTTTTGTATCAGATGCAAATAATACAAAAACCACTTTTACATACAATTATAAACTATAGTAGTTCAAATTTAATCCACAAGAATTAATTTACTGAAGGGTTGGATATACAAAATAAGCTATATTATATTATTTTCATTTCTTGGTTACTTTTGTAACATCAATTGATAAGAAATTATCAATATAAGAAATTATATTCTTTTTATTACAAAAATGTATTAAATACTGACCCCTTGAACAAGTGTCTGGTTCATCACTGTTATCTCCACAATGATCAAAACCATCGCAATATAGCTGCTTGCTGATACAGCGATCATTGTTACAAAGATATTGAGCACCATCACAGTCTGAAAAAAAATAAAAATAATTTCTTATACTGAATCAAAACTCAATATGTTTGATGTTTCATATCAGCTATGGTACGTTAGGAAAATTGAAGCAGAAAAAGTAATTTTACAGGGTAAGGAAAAAACTATTTTGATAATTAAAAATGAAAGTTTCATTTGAAAAATAGTAACTAGGACCGTTCATAGAAACTAAACCACTTCCAGTTTTGGCTCACTCCTCTGTCTATCCTATTGGCATGATTAATCAGTACCTTTTCAGTGAAAAAAAAAAATTTCTTTTTGAACTTAGTATCTTTTCCATGCCAACTCCTCAATTATTTAAGGTATAACAAATATGGGAGTAGATAGCAACAAGCTCCTAAACATTTTAAAAATTTCAAGAGAAAAGGTTAATTTGTAATACTAAAGTGTGATCAATTTAATTTCATTTGTTACAGATAAAAGAAAAAAATGGCTTCTTCAATGATCTTGTCTGAAATTTTGCAATAGTCCTTAATTTTCAATTGAAAAAAATAATATTCAGAAAAACTAAATGAGTGATATATTAAAAAAATATGAGACATTAAATAAAACTACATCGATTTTTAATTCAGATCAATATCAATTTACAGTGGCCTAATTTATTTTTAAATTTTGACTTGATACTTGTAATTAAATAATCATACTGTTCAATGATTGTCATTGAAACCATTCGCATGTGTTTTGATTGTCCCCTGCGGCAGAGTCTTAATGGAGCTGAAATCATAATCATGTCACTTCAGCTTTTTTTATGTATACATTTTAAATTTATTTGTCTTTAACAAACAATTAAACATATTAAAACAGGTATACAAGCAGTTTCATTGCTTACCAATATTCGAGAATACAGAATAAACAATGGCCAACTGTGATCTATTAGTGAAAGTGGCTTTGAGCGATATATAAAAGCCTGAATGTATTGATACAACTCGAGTATTCGGAGACGATAAACAAGGCTTAACAATATCTAAAAGTTTTCCATCCGATGTCTGCCCTTCATACAATAGTATCTCTGAATTTTCTCCTGAAAAAAAATAATCATAGGTTTACCTTATGAAGTACATAAACTGGTTTTTTTTCTTATTAACTATTATGAAAACATTATTTTTGTTTGATTACAAATTAATAATTAGAAGTCATTAGTTTTTACATTATTTATTTAATTATCTTAAGAAAAACAAATCCTTAAAAAATTAAGGAATCTCAAATTAAATAATATGGTATGTATCAGGCGCAGAATGGTCGGTAAAATCAGGTGCGGGGCCGAGTGCGGAATATAAACATAAGGGATCAGCTGCAGGTGGCAGAACTGAAGACCTCCATCGAAAAAGGACAGCTCAAGTGGTTCGGCCATGTCTGTGGCATGGACGAAGAATGGCTTCCTAGAAAGGTTATGGAAGCCCGCCCGATAGGCAGAAGACCCCGTGGACGCCCGAGAATCCTCTATGAGTATTATATCCAAAGAATAGGAGGTAAAAGAGGAAAAACCCTGGCTCAAATGAAGAGGAGTTGTCGGGACCGGAAAGAATGGCTCCAATGGATTGAGGCCCCTCTACGCTGAATGGCACAAAAGAGGTAGCAAAAGAAGAAGAGAAGTATGTATCAGGGGAATAGAGTTGTTATAATTTTTTTTAAATTAAGAGACATTCAGAGCTGGTAACAGATGGTCATTAGCTTCTAAACATTTTGGCATTTGACTTTCAACCCTTGACCCCATTTTAAGCCCTGAAGAAGACCTGGAAGATGTGGGTCGAAATGTTGGCTTAAAAATAGTGTTCCCTAGTTAATGGAAAAATCATTGTTTCATCATTGGATTTACATTATTGTTTAGCTTTTATAAAGACTAATATCATGAATAATTTTGAAATAAAAGGGTGTAACTCGTGGGTACTGCCACATTAAGGTGCTACACTAATAAGCTGATCTTGTGGTAACTAGCGACATTTGACTTTAATTCATATTCATTGGAATTATTAAAATTATAACTGTTTTATAAATTTATTTTATTTTATTTGTTACTAATTTTTAAATATTTTTATTTGAAAAGAAAAGATATGTCCAGGACCGGGACTCGAACCCGGGTCTTCCAGATCGCTAGTCCGGGACCATTTGAGCTATCCTGGGCCCTAATCAAGCACGCTTCTCGGTCGTGGTCATATCCTTTCTTTTCACTGATCCTAAATCCCCGCGTTCTCGCATTTTTGCAAAGTATATGAGGGGAAGAATGTTCTTTGAACATTATTTTAATTTGGATCTAGTTGACTTACGCCATTATAATTTATTTTATTTTATTTGTTACTAATTTTTAAATATTTTTATTTGAAAAGAAAATATATTTAAAAATTAGTAACAAATAAAATAAAATAAATTATAACAATTATAATGACGTAAGTCAACTAGATCCAAATTAAAATAATGTTCCAAGAACATTCTTCCTCTCGTATACTTCGCAAATATGCGAGAACGCGGGGACTTAGGATCAGTGAAAAGAAAGGATATGACCACGACCCGAGAAGCGTGCTTGATTAGGGCCCAGGATAGCTCAAATGGTAGAGTCCCAGACTAGCGATCTGGAAGACCCGGGTTCGAGTCCCGGTCCTGGACATATCTTTTCTTTTCAAATAAAAATATAACTGTTTTAGTTTGACATAATTTACAAATATTGTTGCTATCAACTTTCAATGGACTGTGAAAGTTATATCCCTTTTACCTTAATATAATTTATATTAAGGCCCGACCATAATATAAAAGCATTCTTTGATCAATTATTAACAGATTTAATAACTCTTAATAATATTATATTATAGCAATAATAATTTTAATAAATCCATTGAATACAAAGCTTTTAGTTCCACAATGTCCACTAGGTAGCACTGAAGTTCTACCAATAAAAGTGATAATGTACTTTCATGAAATGTAAACTAGTGCAAAGAATGAGCACGTTATAACATTAGAAATAATAGAATATATTCCAGTTTATCATAGCGCCCTTTCTAATTGCCTGATGTTCTGTTGATATGCTTATTTGATGGACCTCTAAATTTTCAAAGTGTGATGGGCTTTATACCTTTCCAGTAAATTATTTATTCTTTCATTAATGTACAATTGTACAAACAACCAATCATGACCAAATTTATGTCAAAATATGACAATCTGTTGTTTATATGGATCTATAACTTATCACTACTTAATATGTAACTAAAATGTGGATGTGAACACATTTGTTGATCGACATACCCATGTTACTAAAAGTTATGACAGAGGTATATAAGAGCATATCTCGATTTAAATAATTGATAATTGGTTTTACCAACCAAACACAATCATAATATTTATAATTCTGTCCTTGGACCATGTTCATCATCGTTATAGCTCCTCCAATGTTCTGTACTTCACCACCACAGTCTGAAAAATATTTGGGTCATATTAACAAAATATTTTATCCTTACAATGGTTATTATTATTACAAGTTTTGTATGAGGAATGATATTTTTATTTGAAAACATTACATTTATCATTTATTGGCAATCAATAATGGCGATTGATTTGACTTATTGTCTGTTACACCAAAAACCAAGCCATCGTGTTAGGTATACCCAAATTTGAATCTACTATCAAATCTAACAAATGATCAAACTATTCTAATTCATGATAATAAACCTATTTTAAGGTTCATTAATTAGTTACAAATAAAAATAACACAGGTTTTATGGCCAACTTTTGACCACTTAATGAAGATTCGATACAGTGATATACATTCACACTACAGACATTGAGGTGGGATGACCATTTGGATATGGTCTTATTTTATCATCCTTCCAATTCCCTCATGATGATATTTGATCATTTTTAAATTGGAGATTATCTGAAAAAAGTATGGAAAAAAGGCAAACTGGGGCAAAAAAAAAGTATGGGAAAAGGGGAAACTGGGACAAAAAAAAATAATAAATTTATTTATTGAGTAAAATACAGCACAAATACTTTTTTGAAAACCAATTTTAAGTTGTATCTGGAAACAAGCATGAGCAGAGCCTGACATCATTCAAATTTTAACATTAGCAGATAGTGATGGGTGGGATATCAGGCATGGATCGAAGAAAATGAAGCACTGAAGAAAATGCTTATAAAGCCACTTTATGGGACAAGGAAAAGAGGCAGGCCTAAGCTGAGTTGGATTGAAAGAGTGGTGGAGTCCAGGCTCCGACATCAGGTTGTAATACCACAATAATAATAATAATAATAATCTGGACACTAATGATTATTTTAGACTAGAACTTACCTGTTATAGGAACCAATGATGATTCCTCCGGCTCTCCCAGGATAAAGTAGTATATGCCCTTGTAGCCTAAGCCAGAACCACCGTTAGCTAAAAACCTTATTATTAATGATGGACCAGTACTTAAAACAATTGGGGGTCTTGGCTTGACTCCATTTGTAAGTTTTAATCTTTGTCCAGTTGAGTCATAGAACTAAAAAACAATTATTGAAAACTTATTTTATAAGGAAATAATAAATCTGAATCATGACAACTGAAACTGGATCTATTACAACAAGATACTCATGCTTGTGTCAGTTGATAAATCTTAACAACTTTTATTTTATTTTGTTTAGTAAGAAAACTATTTATTTATTTATTAAGATATTCAGTTACTCTTTTAAGGTTAACTAGACTCATCCATTTAAATACATAAAATATTACATTTGAGTGGAAAATAGTTGATTGTATAATTCTAATAATGGATTGAATTATCAAGACTGAACACCTTAATCACATGAATAAACTATTTTCAGAACAGTAAACACTGAATTATTAAATGTAATTATTTACTGAGATATTTTTATAATCTGAATAAAACATGTAGAACATTCTAGTATTAGAGACTCCTTTAATTGCAATAATTAATTATTTTATTTAAAAAAATAAATATATTTACCTCCATTATAGATTGTGGGGAGACAAGGAAATCGGTAAAGCTAAGTTTGACTCTACAATGTTCTCCAGCACTAACACATCTAACTACATACTCAACTCCCAAATCCCTTGGGTAATAGTTTGGGAAAAATGGAGATTTAATAATTCCTCCGACTGTAATGTTTGATTCTCCAGGAGCTCCTTTTAAGTATTGCCTATTTCCTGAAATTTTATTTAGTTTTATAAATTTATTTATTACTGTAGATAGCTCATCTTTTAATACCACCAATTATGTTTTTGTTTGTTATTGGTTGTATTTAACTCTCATTAAAGTAAAAGTTAATGAATTTAAAATTTTATACAATAAAGTTAATATGAGATTTTTTAAATTTCAACAAAATCAGGGCTATTTATATTGTGTAGCATGAGTTACTGATATTTAAGTCCCCAGTTTGAGACTGGCTTATACAGATAAATTATTTATTCTGTAAACAGCCGTAAATCGACCCTGTTAGTTCTGTAGATTTGTGACACCCCTGGCCTCCATAATCTAGGTACTATTAATTGGTGGAAAACTTTATAGCTGAGCATGATCTTTTAATCAGCTTACCCATTAGCTTACAGCACAATCCGTATGAAGTCCAATGCCCTACATCAGTTGCAGTAACACAGAATTTTTTTTTTTAATATATCATATTTTTACCATTTTAAATTAATCCAATACTTATAAAAATGCTAAAATTAAGGAAAACTATATTCTTACTTTCTGCAATATACTCTATATCAAAAGGATGCTTGTGGGTTTTTTTATAAGAAAAATTAATATTCAGGTATCTAGTCTGTGAGTGATAAGTTAAATTCTTGTTTCCACTTGAGACAGTTTCATTACAGAAATAAGCTCTTGACACTTTATCTTGTTCAGAGATTTCAATGTGATCACATGGGCATGTATTGTTGAATTTCACTTTAGCCGGACAGTCTTGAGGAAGATCAATATGACGAAATATAATTAATATCACACATGTTGAACAAGTTACCAGTTGGACACTGCATTCAGAAAGCTCAGAATCACCGTTCTGAAAATCAATTTTTTATAATAATTAGTCCAGTCAAGTAAATTATTAATTGATGTTATTATGATAACCATTCTAAAATCAATCAATTTTACCAGTGAAGAGTTAGGTAATACATTTTCAGCAATCAATGAACTTTTTTCTCCAAGAACAACATATAAGTGTGTTGGATATTTTGATATACAGATGTCTCTTCTAGAGATTGAAATAGGCTCAATATATTTAACGGCCGAAGAAATTGCAACTGAAAAAAAATATATACAAATGTTGTAATGATAGTAGCATCTTAACATATATGTTTAAAATTGTCATACTTTAATAGCTTAATATTTGTATACACCATAACCATTTATATTTATATATGTCATACTTTCCCTTCTGGAAAATATATTTATTTTTAGCTAGCCCCCCTCCTATTCTTATTGGGATAACTATTTTCAATTGATTTCTCTACATTTTCTCAGAATTTGATTTACACATTTTCAACCACAATCTTTACATAGTTGCTGCATCTCACATACACATCCTATCCTGTGATATTTCTTTTACTTTAGGAAGGAAAAAATAGATAAGCGTCAATGTGGGTAGTTAGGATATGCCAGACACCTGGAAGACTAAGTGTATATGGGTACAATACCTGGCGGACTGCAATAGCTTATTAGTAAGATAAAAAAAGTAGCTATAGTTTACAGCCATTTTTGAAACATTTACAAAATTTCAATCATTTAGAATTTACAATTGTCATAAGCTGTGGACAGAATACAAATATTTTATTCATCAGTTTGACTGCATGGGGTTTTTTGAGGTGAACACTACAGAACAATGTTTCTCCTCGACAATGTACTCGAAGTAGGAGTACTTCCAAACGTAAAGCCCTGCCTCCCTCTGTTGTTATGTAAACACATCTCATGAATGATATAAAAATGAAACTCCAATATCAGAACTTTCATTGAACCTATATCATTTTATCTTAATGCTGTCCCAAAAACATGGTAACCTAATAAAATATGTTGTTCAAGATCTATTAATAACGAGATCATTAAAATAGAATGTAAAAATATATATCTTGAGGCCAGGTATGTAATTTATTTATTCCTTTTTTTTTACAATCAATGTATCCCGATACCCAAAATCTATTCCCGCCAATTCTTCTTATCAGTCCATTTTTCTTCTTCCTCTCGCAGCCCTCTTGCTGCCATTCCTTCTCTCACATCTTCCTCTTTTTCTTCTATAAGAGTTTTTTTTGTCATCTATTGCCTCTCATTCTCATCAGATGGCCAAACCATTGAAGCCTCCTGGTTTATATTTCATAAAATATATTCTTTTCCTCCCCTATAGTATTTCTTACACTTTTGGGTATGTGTTGGAGCCTTGAGATGCCGCAGCTACGTCCTAGAAAGTCCATCTCAAGAGCACGCAGTTTATGGGCATCTTGTCTTTTTATTGTCCATGTTTCGGCCCCATACAAGGTTGTCTCCTGGAGAAAAAAATGATATATTTTCTTTTTCATTTCTAACGAGACCCATTTATTGCAGATGACCGAGTTGAGGATCCTAATGATTTTCCTTCCTCAGGATATCTTCATCTCTATGTCCCTATCGAGTGTTTCATTTATATAGACTGATATAAATGTAATTTATCTTTGGTATGTAATTGATAATAATAACATATGAGAAGAAGGATTGTCCCATTGTAAAAAAAATTAGTGCAGTAACGATAGAGGGATTACTTTTCTGATTATTGTATAAAAAATAACCTATAATGCTATACAAAAAGCTAATATTCTAAATAGAAAGCACAATTTATGATTGTGAAGCAGTTTTATGTAAGCAATTGTTTGCAGAACCTAATTTTCATCTTTAAACACCTGAAAGACTAATCTAGGAAATCTTAATTAAGGTAACCACCTATAACAATAGATGAAATTGATTTGATATGTTTTCTAAATTTCTATCAATAAATAATCATAGTTTTTAATGAATTAAATAGTTAAAAATCTAAAATTAATTTTTAGAAATACAGGAAAATAAATGACTGTAAAACATTTGTTCATGTAGTGTTTTTTTTAATAATAATTAAAACATTTTCCAAATTATTTTATTGGTTATTTTTCTGAAGAATGAAGGATCTTATTCCAAGCTCTCATCAATGGTGAACAAGTATTTTATAACTGAGTTTTTACTATTTAAATATGCTTAATTAATAATGAACTGTTAATAATATCGCCAATAAACTTGCTATAATAATTGATACCTTATTAGTTCAAAACTACATTCACTGTGATCAAAGATTTGAAGTTTTCAAGGAACATATTTTTAATATATAGGTATAGTTGTACAATGACTGTTTAACAATTAACCTAAACATTTTTAATATTTTAATGTCAAACCACACTTTCTTCAGAAATTGATTTAAAGCTACATATATAAAGCAGAATTTTTTCTGAGAAATGTGTTGAGCTGTTTTGATAAAAGGTATGAGCTGATTAGCACAAATTATTAGCTTCATGGCACAAGTTATTAATATGGTACTATTTTGTATTAAATGCCTTCAATAATGTTTGCTAGTAAGATTAAGCTCCTTAATGTCAATTTATTAAAACTGTTATTTACAATATTGCTTATGACTTTGAAATGATTAAACAATGCACATTGTGACGTTTAGTCAGTAAGGATCTAATAAATTTAGATAATATTGTGTACAACATGAATTTCGCTATCACTTTAGGAGCAGTATGAATTAAAATATATTATTAATTCAGTATTGAAATTTGTAACTAATGACCGCCATCAAAATGTTAATAGGTATTAAAAATAGTATTAACCTTTTACATTTAACAATGCTTCATTAATATAAATTCAAACCATAAAAATGATAAGTACTGTTCAAAAATGGTTTTAAGCAATTATATTTCCTTACACCCTACCAGTTCCTCCTCATACACATATATATTCATTTATGAATTTAATTTTTTGTTTTTTAAATCAATAAAATTTTACATATGTTTAGTTACAAATTTGGAATAATATAATTTTGTCATTTGTATCTCAATGTTTATAAAGCTAATTTATTTATTTCATAAAATAGATGATTCTCGAAACAAGATGTAACTGCCATAAAAAAATTTGAAAACTTTAAAATAAATATGGTTTGCTAAAATCTGTAAGTACTAAGCAGTAAAACATTAATATCTGGTGCATTTTTTAACGTTTTATGAATGGACTTGGTTTTATAATTTATTAAAATTTTTGAGGAGTTAATTTATGTTCGTTATTTTCTAATGGTAATGAATTATTTTTAAAAAATAATCCTTATTTTATTATTTGACATGCTATTATTAAAAATAATGTTCTGTAAACACAATTTAGTTTTACATGACAGCTAGCTTAAACAACTTTTTATTCCACTTACTTCTATAAGTTTAATTTAGTTTTAAAATATTTCTGTATATTTTAAAAGTCTCATTTATTTTTTCTGTCTTGTTATACATTTCTGATTCTGCCATCATTTAAGGGTCAATAATGGAGTTATATAAATAATTGTCATTAATGCAATATAATCATCTGACCACTGACTTCATCAAATCAACTTTTCAAACTTACTACCTTGCCTATTATTGTAGTTTACCATGCCAAATTTCCTGAGCATTTTCTAGTTTTCCACTGAACGAATCGGGTTAAATAAATGGAGTTCACTTTATTGTCGGGTAGCCATATATTACAGAAGTTATTTAAGTATTCAAATTAAATTTATAAGCTCACACGTCAATCCAAATCTGGATTTTCAGCGAAATGGATAGATGTATTTGGTTTTGTAGCCAAAACTCATGAAATAGCATTTTATGTGTTAAAAAAAAATAATAATTTTAAATATGTATATATTTCCTATTTCTATTTTTAATAATTAATATGGTTTTTAGATTGATTAAAGTGAACTGGTCTCTCAAAATGAGGAACATTAATTAGTTATAGTGAAACATTTTTTGACTTATAAGTTGTTTTTTCCCTTGATACCCCAAATGTATTATGAGTAGTATAACATTAGAGAAATAATTGGTTATTATATTGATAACTTACCATAATAGATTAAGTACGGAGCAATTTTAGCTACACCAAGTGCCATGGTTGAATCCATAGAAATATTCTATTATCACATTAAGAATCCATGGAGCTCATAAGGTTTCATTTTCAGGTTTGTTAAATTTTAATTATTTTTTAAAAATTACATTTTGGTCGTTTTTATTTAAAAACTGCTTAATATACAATAACAAGGGCAAAGTCTAGTAACATTTAATTGTATCAATAGTGATTAATGAATAAAAAAAGTTTATGAAGCCATAAAGCTTTTTTATTTTTTAATACCAAACTATCGTCATAAACCCATATTGTTTAGCTTAGAACTTACCTTATTCTAAGTTTCTATTCTTAACAATACCTATTTCCTCGATAATTTATTTTTCTGTTTGAAATACATTTGCAGTTCTATTCAAAATTGGCGGGTTTTTAATTTTTTTTTTCTTGAATCATATATATTCTTATTTTGATTGAAAATATATAACAATTACGCATAGAAAAATTTAATATTTAAATATCTTCCTTTGAATTGTAGTTTAATTATATTTGTATAGATAGTTGATAGTGAATATCATATTACTTAATATGCGCTCTGGTTGTCACATTGGCCTGTAGATTTCTGATGTAAACGTCATTATTCTGTCGTGAGTTGATTGTCTGACGTGACTGTGTTAAAATCGTATTGAAATTTGTTTGTTCTATAGATCCTTGACGTTGTTGGAGTTGTTCTAAGAGCATTTTAAGCAGATAATCTGTTTTTTGCTGAAATATAGTGTCTTACTTCTGAGATTTGTGATATAAAACTGTACCATGGCGTCTGGGTTGGGTACATTCATGAATACTTTCAATTCCAAAATGTAAGTAGTTTATTTGTTTTTTTCAATATTAATGATAACTTTATGTGTCTAATATTAAGTATTACTGATTTCGTAGTTAATATTAAACTCTGTTGATAACTTCATTAATCATTCTGCTTCTATCAGTTATTGCATCATGCTTTTCACCGAAATTGTTCTAAATATTACGTGTTCAGGCGCTTTATTATTTATTTCGATA
This sequence comes from Troilus luridus, assembly GCA_964056705.1. NCBI lineage: Eukaryota > Metazoa > Arthropoda > Insecta > Hemiptera > Pentatomidae > Troilus > Troilus luridus. The sequence continues at coordinate 51,591,892 of OZ057414.1, forward strand.
TTTGTTTATTCAACTACTTTATTGTGTTTGAAATAGCTTTAGAATGTAATATAACGTTCTTATTAAATTTTATCATGTTTATACGTGCTCTTTTCAAGGCAATTGAGCGCCATTATTTCCTTCAACTTCAATTTCTTTTATAATTAAATTATTATTCCTACTTACATTTTAAAAAAGTTCTTCTCTTCTAATAACCTTTGATCATTAGTCCATAAGGTTGATATACATCTTGTTATGTTGTGAAGAATTGTTACTTCTTTTTTGGTATCAATTATATTCTTATTCATTCTAAATTTCAGTGAAGAACCAGTGCGAGTACATTTGAAGAATGTTTATGCGTGCCTGACGTTGGCTACTATATCTGCCGCACTTGGTGCTTACATTGATATGTACACCAATATTCTCTCTCGCAACTTCATAACAGTGTTGGGAGCTATTGGATTTTTAGTTGCACTGAATTTTACCAAAGACAATGGCAAAAATCAGTTGATGCGCCTGGGATTCCTTGTTGGATTTTCATTTTGTTCAGGTGTGCTGTATATATATTTTAAACACATATATTTATACTAATTTAATCAGTTGAAATATACATGGATATAATCAAATTTTAAAATTTATTATTGGTCCAAAATCATTAATTCATTGTTCACAATATGTTACGATTGATATTCACAATATATTATCCAATTAAACATCAACTCATTAAATCAAATTATATTATATATTATAATTATATATAGCCAAAATTAAATTTTATTTGATGACATTTTAGTAACGATGATTAATATTGTATTTTATGATAATATTTTGCAATAGTTTTATTTCTTATTGTAATTTAGTATGGTTATGATATTTCAAAGTTTTTGTAAAATGTTTTTATATTTTCTATGTTGACCATTTAAGAATAGGTTTTTTTTTGTTTAATTATCAAAACAAGCTATGTTAATTAGTTTTATCAAGAATGATACTTCATTCTAAAGGTTATAATTATTCATTTTCTCACCAATTTGTTTAAAAGACCTTGTCATTGAATGATTAGGCAGATAAGTAAGCCACATCATCATTATCGATGTTACTTTTTTAGCATATTTTTCTCACTTACATTTTTTAATAATAGCTCATTTTATTAAATGGCTTATTCTAATAAATGATTTTGACTTTTATATTACACATATCACAAACAACATTTAATGAACATTATTTGAAGCATTTTAGTAATATAGATTTTTTAGCTATACTATTTTTTTAATCTTTTAATTAATTACTTTTTAAAATTCATTCATATAACAAATATGAATATATTTTTATGGATCTGATTAAATTTATATTTATAAATTAGTAATGTTTCTTCATATATGTAAACTTGTGTACTTCTTTATAATTTTTTACGCCTAACAAATGTTTTTTCTTAAATTAAGTCAAAGCAAGTTGAAATGGATTATAAATAAAGTCAATGCATTTGAAATATATGATATAAGTCGGCTTTGTTAATTCTTCAGTTGATTAATTTCCAAGTTTTGGTTGATGTGTCTTCATTATGTTTATACAAAATAAAAGTCATCTGATGCTCAAAATTTTTGTACAGTTGAGTAAGACTATCTAATCTGAACTTCAGACCTCTTATCCCAACAACACCTAAATTCAAGTCTCATCAATATGGTTTACTTGCTGTTATTGCAGATATACTTTATTTATAATAACTTTAAATCTTTTTAAGAAATTCAGAAGTCTTTTGAAAACTTGGTGTAAGGATGATTATTTGCATGCATGAGTAGTGAAGTTAATCAGGCTCTTTCACTAAATCAATTCTGAAGTACATGGAATACTTGTTAAAGGACATTAAAAAATAAATAAGTTATTTATGCATCATGAAGCAAAATTGAGAAAAAATAAAGTACATGTTGGATTTGTCAACAATGCTAGTTTCTCATTAACATCGGAAACTCTTATAACCTTCATATCTAATATTTCTTTTTGAAAAAACAAAATGATGTAGAATAACCATCCACTTCTTAAGAATTATTTGGTTTTGTTTCCAATTACTAGATTGAAATCAAACACCATTTTTAGGTTTGAATTAAAATTCTTTCTTGTACTCTATAAATTGTGTGGCACAACAGATCGACATGGTTATTCTTAATAAGTCTTAGCCAAGTAACTGTTTTAGTTGTTCACCATGTGTGCATATCATGAGTGGCAACATCCTCCCATGGCCTACCTGCTCCTCTTATTGATCGTCTTATTAAGCAACTACTTAAAATCTCATATTCCATCATATTCAGGCATGTCTCAAATCCAACACATTATTTCAATGAGCCTAAGATTAAATCAGTTTTTTAGGTTAGATTTTCCTTTCTGCTTAGTATTTACTGACTTCTCTTAGCGATCAAGAAGAGCTTGTGGTTAATAGTGTTTGAAAGGCAATCTAACTACAATAATGTTTATTCCTCTCATTTAACATTTAAACATTCAAAGAATGCTTGCTTAGATGTCTTTCTATATTCGGGTGTCGTTCCGTAGAAATGAAAAAGTAAAGGAATCCTTAGACTTGTATTTGTAGAAGCTTGAGATTTCATTTTTTAATTGAATGTTTCTTGAATATAATTAAGTGGTATTTTTAAAGGGGTTCAACCTACATATTTTAATAATTTTTATTACAGTAAACTTATAGAACTGTACCATATGGTATGGCATGCTTGATGATCTAGTATGACATATGAAAAAAATATATAATTAAGGAAACATCATTAAGTTAAATAACTTAATCTTGGAATAACTTATGAGAGGAGGCAAAAAAACAGTTATATTTTAGAGACTTGTTGGATACTGCCAGCGGAGAAGGTTACATGGCCTTGGATCAAACTTTTTCCTTAAGTTCCGAAGATTTATTTTTTAAATCTGCTTTTTTTTTTTTTATGATCAGATATTTACACATTTTATATATAAAGTTAATAAGGATAAACACATATTTTAATACTAGTTTTCTTTAATTAATGCTTCTTCTGATTCTCATTCTTTAATTTAGAATATTTAATAATTAAGTAGCGCTGCCCCAAGCCTCAGATGAGCCTGATTGGAAGAACTATATTGTATTATATTTTTAGACTATTTGTTAAGGCTTCTCGATTCCTTATTTCTTATTTTTATTTATGCCAGATTTATAGTTTCTATTCTAAGAAACTAAATTTCTTGTTTATAGTTTTTATTGAAATATTTATTTATCAATTTATTTTATTGAAATATTATTACTCATTCTTCTCATTTAATTTAGTGATTATACTTTCAATGACTAATCATTTTTTAATATTTCTGTTGCAGGTCTAGGATTGGGACCTTTGTTGGAGCAAGTTATTATGATTGACCCATCTATCATTCCGACCACACTTCTTGCCACATCCCTCATTTTCGTATCTTTCTCACTGTCTGCTCTTCTTGCAAGGCGTGGATCATGGCTGTTTCTCGGTGGTACAATCACTACTATTCTCTCTGCTCTGTTCGTTTTCTCACTTGCTAGCCTATTCCTGTCTTCTACACTCCTTTTCCAGGTAACATAATTTTTATTATTTATAGAATGTATTATTATTATATTTGTGGATTTATTGTTAGTATGCCGATATTTTTATTTAATTTAGTATCATAATACTGAAGATTGTATCACTTCTTACATCTGTATTTTGTTTGTTTATTTATTTTTTCAAATCATTTACTAAAGAATGAGTCATTAATGTTTGTTTTTCGATTTTGATTCAATTAATTGTACTGTCAGCTAAAATTAAAATAAATGCCATATATTTCTTATTTGAGTAATTGTTAGCATGTAGTAGAAGATCAACTAATTATATTTTTCACTGGTTAAGTATGGAATTTGCTTGAATCTTAATTATTTTCTTTAATACAACCATAAATTGTTATTATTTTAATATATAAATCGATACATGAACACTTATGATTTTAGAATATTCTCATAAAGAACTATAGTGAAGATTACTTTATTGAAAACACTTATTTGATTGTTTTTCTTATTTAATCTAAATCTGCCATTGCCAAACTAAGATTTGTTTATCATACCAAGATAACAACAATTATATTAACTGAGTGAATCTATTTCAATCGTTAATCATCTGTTAATGACCTTTATGTCCCGATAACGACCTTTATAATTAAGAGCTGATTATTTTGCTCCATTAATACTAATTATTCACTCATTCTTATTAATTATACATGAAGATGTGATTATATTTATGTTTTTTAAGAATACATGTATGCCAAAAACAGCATTAGTAATTTGCTAATAAAGTTAAGTTTTTCTAAATGTTGGTTTAGCTGCCTGTTATTCTTTTGTAATGTTGAGAAAATTGTATGAGATATTCTGGGCTTTTGTTAGACAATGTTGGCCTTGGTCTGACCTCATTACAGATTCTTTGATGCAATGAATTGTCTAAATCCCCTTGAGAATTTTTTCCCCAAAAAAATATCAATTTTATTAACAGATATATCAAAATCATTGTATTTCCAAATTAATATCTCCATTTACTTTAATTTAAGGATGGATAGGTAAGTAGGAGTAAAAAATTAATTATGTAAGTAAAATTCTTAGTTTTTATATCTATTACACGCTAAAATGTAAATTCAGCCAGGCAGCAAACAGAGGGAAGTGGTTAATTGTGGGGGCTGCTCCAAGTACCGCTTATAATTACACGTTTTAGAACAACAATTTTAAACAAATTATGATTGTTTTTCTACTTTTCATTAATTTTGTTTTGTTGAAATTTTTGAGTAATTACGCACCAAATTGTTCTCTTGAACTCTAATAGAATAAATATTCAATAATTCTGAATATTATCTCGATAATTTGGATATCCCGATAATCTGTTTTAATCTCTTGTACACATTTGAATTTAAACATAATTGATATTCTAATCCATATCAATTATATTTCATTGTAAAAACTGAGAGCTCTAAGCTTTAATTTATTGTTTAATGTTTTATTTCTCCAATAAAAATTAATTAATTTATTAATCATATATCAGAAATAATAGTTTATAATTATTTCTAAATATTTTTTTGTAAGTTCATCTATTATTTTTTTTAGAGGAAAGGGTTAATTTTTGAAGTATATTATTGCATTCAGGTGTACATGGCAAAATATAACATGTTTACTTGTATTTGTTATTTCAGGCTCACCTTTATGTCGGTCTCGTCCTGATGTGTGCATTTGTCCTGTATGATACTCAATTGATCATGGAAAAACGTAGGCATGGTGACAAAGACTTCATCGCTCACTCAGTTGATCTTTTCATTGATTTCATTGGTATCTTCAGACGTCTCCTCATTATTTTGGCCCAAAAGGTATTTCCTAAGTAAATATTCAAAGGTATTCTCCTGATAATTGTCACACACACACACACACATATAATGCATTCTCTAAATTAATTTTTTTTTCCAGGAAAATAACAAGCGCGAGGAGAGAAGGAGATAAATAAGTTTTATTAAATTTGGTGTTGGTGTATTTCACCTAAAAGTTGAATAAATTGTCATTTCTAATATTTCTAATATATTATATTCACATAAATTTAATTAGAATGTGTTATCCATTGTATCCTAATCAAAATCTTAAATGTATTGGTAAATTGTGTTTTGAAGTATGTACTAGTTAAAAAAAGTTTTAACATCAAATTTTCAAAATAATTCAAACCTTAATCAATTGCGGACTGAACGAAAAATGTGTTGGTGTTGGAAAGAAGTATGTAAGTACATACACGGTTCTATGCATTTACATGATATTATATAGCTAGATTTTAAACATGATGCATGTTGTGTGAATTTGAGGTTATATAACTTTTCGGGATTGTTCTGTAAGAACAACTATTGTACTGATTGATTTAAATATTATACTATATTACCTTATTGGACTTTTTTTAGTGTACATATTAGGAACTATTTGTTATTGATGTATTATTAATTTAAATAAAGTAAATAGTTTTTTACATTGTTTTCTTAATTTGAGTATAGTTCCCATAAATTACATTATTAAATTATAATTCAATTTAATTTATAAGTTTTTCTTTCAATCATTTCCAGTGTTAAAAGATTTAGTAAAAGATATTTTTATATAAAAGAAGGTAATTGATTTTCAACAATTTATTTATATAATTAATTATTTATGCTTTATCTGGATTTTGTTTATATGTACATAAAATAATTGAATAATTTTGTCTGCTTTTCAGTTATCAATACGATTGTTTTAGTAAATCCCAAAAAAATATTTTTATCCAATAAATATAATTATCGGGTTTTATAACATATATATATAAAAAATATATATTTAAATTACATACATTGATATTTTTATCCCATTTATTAGTACTGTGGTTTATTTTGTGACTCGACTACTATGTCAAAGGGTCCTGATCCTCTCAATCGTGCAAGTGGTTTTAAATGATACTTTTCCAAGGTACTATGTGGATCAAATTTTTAATGTCTCATTCTACCTTTTTAAAATATTACATATTTTATTATTAAAAGAATTAATATTGAAAAATATAAAACAGTGATATAATTATATTGTTTAATAAAAAATATAGCACTGCCATAGACCTTATTTGGCATTTATAAGCAAGCTCAATGGACACCATTCATGCCACTGTGTTACAAATAAATAAATACTTCTATCCATTTGGCCTGTAAATTGTGAAGTCAATAAAATAACAGTGGTTTTATTTCTTATATATTCTTTTTTACAGTTTATACTGAACACTAGCCATTATTTATGTTAGCACACAAGGCAGAGTCAGGATATATATTTATAACAGATATTTAATATTCAACTTATTTATAAGGTTATATTATGGGTCACCTGTGGTGTAGCTGTTAGCATAACAGACTTCTATGCTCAAGGTCGCGGTTTCGCACCTAAGCAAGTGGCCTTATAATTTTTTAAGGCAGTAAAAAATCCTTGGTTATGCAGTCCCTTGGTCATAGGCCAAATAATGTAGTAAATAGTTTTGATTTCAATTTATTTTTAGCAGGTTCATTAATTGCTATTTTATTTGGCTTCTAGACCATCTTCAGTTTTTTTTTTATTTAATCCTGCGGCTCTGAACCCAGGGAGGCATGAAGAAAAGTCAGGGGTGTGCGAGGCCGGTTGAAAATAAAAACAAAATCTCGCTTTGTTTCAATTATTTTTCTCTTACCAGTACTTCTTTACCTTAAATGGAAACTTCTAATGTGAGCCTTGTGATGGTAGAACTAAATGTTTTGTTTTTAATGTAATACTGTATTTTTTTAATATAACTCATACAAATTGGTGCAAGAGGGCGTGGGAGGCTTTCATTTGAACAAGAGGATATACACAGCGAACCTATCTGTGAATTTCAAGATGCTAAGTTCAGTGGTTTCTCCTCTGCATTGATCGCTGGGTGTGCTAGTCAATCAGGTTACAGTTTTATATGTAGTTGTTCATTTTTCCTACCCATCTTTAAACAGTTTTATATAAACTTCGCCTGTGTGGTGTGTTGATAAAAAGTATCTTACGTCCTTCCCCAGGCTTAAGATTATCTATAACAAATTTCTTCAGACGGATCAGCACAGCCCTGAAACATACATTGACACTGATTAACAAACGGGACGGACAGAAGATTAATGTTGTTCGTGTCAGTAAAGGATTAGTATGTAATGTTATTGAAAAGGATTACTTAGTATAACGGTTTCACTTGTACGGCAGCAGCCAGAAGTGAACTATGTTACTTGATTTGTTTTGTTCGGCGAACATATGTAGATTTTGCGAGTAAGAAACATGTGTGCAAGCATACAAACTTTGCCCCCCTTTTTCACCCTCTTAGGGGTAGAATTTCGGAAAATCCTTTCTTAGCCTACGTCATACAAAGATCACACCCTCCAAGTTTCAGGTCTCTATGACCAGCGGTTTAGGTTGTGCGTTAATCCCTCAGTCGTTCAGGACAAAGCATTTTAAATGTATAGATAAAATAAAACTATTCAGTTCATAATATGAAAGAACCTCAAATGTAACATTAATTGGGTAACTTCTGGAAGTTGGGTTGGACTTGAGAGTGTTGATATTAATGAATTACATGACATTCCAAGACTCAAGCCATGGAAATTGCTACTTCAGTTCCTTACCTAACACTAAATTCACAGAGTCCAAAAAAGTTCTGCTTTTTAGTAGAAAGTTAGACGCAATGGAATGAAACACAAGGGAAGGGAAGAAATAGAGAATGCTTGCCCATTGATAGTTATTGTCAACAGAATATGCATATATGATGAAAGACATGCCCAACAGTTTACATAAGACACAGAGAATAGAGTAGGAAATCATGCCACCAAAGGAATTTCTAATTAATCCTATAGCCTTTTCTTCTTTTATCGGTTCTATTCAGAATTCTTTGACTAAATATTGTTTGAGCAAACAGACATGGATATTCTCCTGACTGCGTAATGAATCGCTTTAATTGATCGCCTATGAATCCCCCATTCGCGACGAGAGATTCAGGATGCAAACTCACCTTTGCTTCTTACTTCTATTCTTCCTTTTTTGCCCTGCCCGATCTCTAGTCGATCTACCTATAAAATTGATCCAAGACTACTTCGATGTATTGCACATCAAGAGCGTCACTATCTTGTTATGTTCTCCAGCAGGTATTGTCGAGTGTATTTCAATCAATGTTACAAGACTATTATTTGCCGTCTGCTTGTTTGCTAAAGGGATGTTGACATTCTAGATAAGAAAACTGAATTATTACTGTTAATACAAATAAAGCTATCTTAACACTCACTGGCCCGCCGACCCATGGCTCGTAGTTATAATAATTTTCAGAAAGTAAAAAACGTTTTAAAAACTCTATTTTCATGTAAAAAGAGCACATTGCAGTTTGCAACAAAAACCTCTTTCGCTAAATTCAATTCAGTTCTTCACTAAAACTCCTAAACGATGATTTGTTATCGAAATTTTGCTCTATAATGATCGCATAAAAAGTCGCGCGTTTAACAAAATCCATATCGCTCAATGTCGTAATTATTGTCATGATCAAAATCAAACCAGATGAATTTGAAAATAAAAAATAAAATTTGGGTATTGGTAAAGCAAAGCATTCCTATTGTAATGATGCTACTGAAATTCTTTAATTAACCATCAGAAACAATTTAAAGCTTGAAACATTTTGTATTTTAACTTATATTATTATTTCCATAAAACTACAAGTTCATGATACAAATGAAAATATGACTATTAAAGAAAACATGTTGGAAACGGAACATCTGATTGTTATTCCTGAATTAAAAAGCTTTAAGCAATACAATTACTTCTGAAGGCTTCAAAAAGGCCAATTTTGAGTTGTGACGTTGTTCTTTTGATATTCGAAATTATATCATTAGGGAACATATGACGCTTTCAGGATCAAAATCGGAGGACTCCGAAGTATCCGAAATTATCTTTTTCATATTTTTTGTTAGTTCAGTCAACAAATTTTATGCTCCCGAAACAACGGGTTCTGAAAAGGATTACAATTATGAGTAATGAAGTGGTAAAAAATCGTGTGATACGAAAATGCTTGGCTAAATTAGCGAAAACATAAAAAATCCAATTTCAATTAATCCCGATATAACCGGTATAGCCGTTTTTAATATTATAGATTAATAAAAATCGAATTTAAAATTTGTAAACCTAATTTCCGTTGTATAGATTGGTGTCGGAAATAATATATGTTTTCAATTATTTTCAATAAATTGTTTTTATATACCTTAATTGGAAAAGCTAGGCGGTTGAGCATGATTTTGGCTAAAAGTGCTGAGCTTGCTCAGGTTGAATTAAAGATTTTTTTTATCGGGAATATCACTTGTGGTATGAAACAGTTTATACTTTCAATTCCCGTTGCAGGCCGTGATTTTTATTTAGTCTGTTTGCAGCGGGAGATGGATCATATAGGATCTAGGACCCTCCTGGGGCCCACCCAGCCTGTATAAAATATTTTAAAAATAGGGTACCCAAAATAAGGGGGAAAAATCTGGCGGTCGAGCGTGACCTAGGACAAGTCACCTCCTTGCAGAACCGTTGTCCATGAAACAGTACAGTCTCTACCATGTACTGAACCCCAGACCCTTTATTGTTAAAAATGATATGTTTGTAGTTTAAAATAATATGTTTATTGTTGAAAATGAAGTAATTAGTGTTTAATGATGAACATTAAATTTCGTCGAAATCCGAACTTTCATCTTCATCTATGTTGTCTTCGACGGGAGGTCCGTTCGTACATGAGCTGAGGCACCCACAGGCACCGAAGCAGGCAACCCCTGCTTTGCGACAACCGCAGCGTACCCTACACCCAGTCTTGCATCGACAAAAGATCATTTTCAAAACGGAGTCGGGTGCCACAGGGTCGTTCGTGTTACTGGGTTAAGGATCCCATCTTTTTCCTTGACCCAACCCCATTGGATGGGTGGTAGGGGGTTGCCAATGTTGTATCTGTAAGAAAGTAATCAGACAACGTAAGAATTCATCACAAATTAGTATTTGTAATTTAAAGAAAGCAGTAGGTATTTAAAGCTACATGTAATTGAATTTACCTGTAGATATACTCTGAGCGAGTGTTGATTTTAAGCTCCTCTGGTAGGAGGAAGAGTGGCCATGTCTGACTTGGTCTTCGTTGGCGCTTTAAAAAATGCCGAGTACCGATGTTCGTTCAGGTTGTCTTGAAAATCCTGGCCTTACTCAAGACATTTCAGCAATATTCAAGGATTCCTCAGCATCACCTGAGGATATTGAACAGGCCGTCGAGAAGCCTTTTTTGGCTGTATACAAAGCGCCTGCTCATCAAGATCATCATTAAGGCAATACGGATATCATCACTTCAAAGAAACGGAAAATTAAGTTTCGGTTTATTAACATAAATGATTATTTGATGGTTATTACGATATATTTTCTAAACGTCGGCACATAATTAAATAAGTAACCACTTATTTAGTGTTTTTATTTGACTGCACCCCCAACTATTTTCTTCCTTACGTCTATCTTCCAGTCAACCATCCCCTCGCTTCTCATGATATATTTTCTAGTTCACTTATTTTATCTTTGGCATGTTTGAGAAATAAAAAGAAATAAAACGACGATGTCTTTTCCATATCAAATGATCTGAATTATTCAACCTTTTAGTGCTTCTTAAACAATCTTTTCAATTATTTAAAATTTTATAAATTTCCAGCTTACTAAAATAAGATAATAAAGTTTTCTTGATTTTTCCCATAATTCCTTCATCTTTTCTTCATTCGTTTTTTTCTCTCCTACGTCCATTCCGTTCCTGGTTTCTTCAAAGCTTCCCTCTCTGACATTACAATGCGCGTTTCTACCTCCTCCCCAAAATAAATATATATAACTAATCATGAAAAACGTTAAATTTCAGTCAAGAAAATGGCAATGTTAAGCCAGCTTTCAGCAGAGGGGTTTCAAGTGTCATTTTCTCTCGACACGGTAGAAGACATGCCGTTTAAGAGAACGGGAGGAATCCTCGACCTGACTTGCGACTTCAGCAGCGCAGTAATTGATCAAGTAGGTATAAAGTCCCAACTGACTTGGCATTACTTTGGCTTTATTTTGACACTTTATTAAGGATTAAATGCACACAGTCAAAAGTTTGATATCGATTACATAGTTACTGTAGAAGTAAATAATCGAATTAATATTAAGGGGAAGAAAATGGTTCGGGTGGAGGTCAAAGAAATAATTCCTTTAATAGTGATAAATTATTAATTAATAGCCGTTTCCATCCACAGCGCAGGTCTTCTTCAAAGCTGGGTCGACAAGATACAAAGATATTTATAACCAAATAACTGTAATAGAAAAAACTATAAAAAAATAAAATAAATAATAATGAAACTAGTAGTAAACGAGTACTAGGAGTAAACGTAAATAATTAATAGTTCACTACAATAGTTTGTTATTTGTATATTGTTTTATTTGTATAATACAATTATTTCATTTTAAATATGTACTCAAAACCTTTTATATATGTAGAGGTACAGATTTTTTCCTAATTGCTAAACCATCAAGGGACTATGATGATAATAATGCAGTTAAATTTAGTAAAGATCAGTTAAGTAATTTTTGCTGTTAGTGCTTACAGGAAAGAAAAATCCAATAGGTGTTTGTGTATTACATTTAGTAAATTCATTACAACCAGCTCGGTTTGAAAGATTTTGTTTTCGCTTTATAGAGGGCAATAATGCCACTAATGTGTGTTTAAAAATTTTTCCGGGAAATGTACTTATTGATTTATTCCCCAAATACTCTTTTTTCTCATGCTTTAGATCGAATGTTTACTATCCCAGCCTTATTATACATTTACAAAATAGAGCGTACCAGGTAGAAAAAAAAATAGTAACATTCGCATTATTACTTTTTATTTACAGTAATGGTACCCATACGTAGGGTAAGTTTTAGATTATATTTATAGGTATAAATGTTTCCGTTGTTGATTATTAAATTTTATATTTGTCCCCAATAATTGATCCCGCTTTCTGTCTTACTTGGACATTAGCACTCTTCCGACCAAATCAAGTTTTGATGAATTCTTATTGGGATTTCAAAACTGTGCGCTTTTTCCCCCAAGGAAAAGTTAATGGAAAGTTTTGTAACAAAATTAAGGTCACAATGTTGGGAAAGTTACTTTTTACCGTAAATTTGAAAACAAAAGTGGAAATGCAAATAGGCAATTTAAGCACCTCAACTATGTTGCATTTATTAATCAAATTATACGCTGCACTTCTAATGTCCATGGTAACACCTTGAAATTATCAAAAACCTAGTTAGATTGTCATTGAGTATAAAGTAATTAATTTAAAAATAGCACCCATGATTTCCAATTACGTAACATTGAGAATCACTAAGAAATATCAATAAATAAACCTCGCCAACAGATGGTTGGCCTTATGATATAAATAGTGCTAAAAATTTCAGAGGGGTCTTGGTGGTAACCCATATATTTAATACAATTAATATGTAAACTTTTTTACTGACATTTAACATTTAACTTATTAATCCCGGTAATCAATCTAAATAATGTATTTATTAGAAAAAACATGACTAAAGTTTATTTAGTCAATATCGATTAATTTATTTATATAAATATGGTCAAGTCTGCTCAGAGACCCTTACTATTCAAATATTTTTTTTTTTTATGAAACAACTCAATTTAATAATGCAGTCAAGAATACCATATCCCTGATCCTATCTATTTTTTAACGCACCTGCACTGACTGTTTTCTTCTTCTTTTTTTTTGTCTTCGGCTAATTGTGTTTGGTCTTCAACTATGTCAGAACTTGGAAAGCTGGCTCCCTCAGCAGTTTGGTTCTTACATGATGCATGTTCGGCGGTTTTCGTAGAGGGGATCGATGTAATTTCTTTATTTAAAAATATTTACCGTTATTAAATCTCCGTTCTCTAAGACAATCTGTGAGACCCAATGCTCAGGAAGAATTGAGATCGCTTCTATTCGTGATCTAGCGGTGAGAAAAATACTGCAGGGTTACTTTCAGGGCCTGTCACCCACCGCCGGTTGCATTATTTTGTTGTACCTTCCCGGAGTATCTTCTGCCATTTCCTAGTAGTCCAATATGTGGGGGTTTTTTTAAAGGAAAAAAGTGGAGTAGTAACAATTTTTTATTATGTTGTTAAGCTTGGGGCCGTGATGAAAAATCTAAGTTTTCTCGAGGCGCATGCACCCGAGCCGCCATCTTGGATTTTAGGTACAAAACTTTGGTTTTTTGATAATAACTCAAAAACTGTGGCTTTTACAACAAAAGATAATCTGTACAAAGTTAAAGAAGAAAAAATTTCCTACATGTTTTGTAGAAAAATCTTTTTTGTAGCACACATATGTTAGGAGTTACAGCTCCGTGAAGTTGCACTATTTGAAAAAAAATGCGGAAACTTCATTTCGGTTGAGTTTTATTTTATTATTCTTATTATATATCATTATATTTTTACATAATTACAAAACTAAAAGGACATCAGCAGATACGTGCTTTTTTGATAGACGGAGTCTTTCTGCGGTCTTTGTATTTGTATTGCCACCATCAGTTGGAGAGCTAGACAATAAGCACACTCCCGCATACAGACTCGATAGACTAAAGGTCATTTGTGACCCTCTCTCAATACCTATTAGACAGCATCTGTGCTCTCGCTACCTGCCTATCCGTTAAGGTTTAGGTCAACCTGTAAATAAAATATTAAAGTAGAGTCTCTTTAAAAATTATTTCAATATGATTAGCATTTCTTTAAATTATTTATTTTAGTTATTATCAGCCAAATAACAAAATATAATACTTTTTTTTTTCAAATAGTGCAACTTCACGGAGCTGTAACTCCTAACATATGTGTGCTTCAAAAAGGGCTTTTTCTACAAAAAATGTGGGAAATTTTGTCCTCTTTAACTTTGTATAGAACATCTTTTGTCGTGAAAGCCACCGTTTTTGAGTAATTATCAAAAAAACAAATTTTTGTACCTAAAATCCAAGATGGCGGCTAGAGCGTATGGGCCTCGAGGTCGAAAACTTAGATTTTTTATTAGTAGTGATGGGCTTAGCTGCTACTTTTCAGTAACAGCTCTAACCGTTACTGTGATTTTTCTGATCTGTGATTTCTTAACTGCTACTAACTGTGATTCGTGATTCTGTCGAAATGCTACCATGAGTGATTGCGTCGGCGTACTTAATTCCAGATCTTGAATATAACGATCACAGAATACGCATTATAATAATTACTTTGACAGTTGTATAATTCACTATAATCCTATCAATATACATACAGATGGAATTATTTCCAATATCCTGTACAGCGTAAATTTTCCTCTTATGGTTTAACCCATTCAATACCAGCGCCGGCTGTAGCCCATGTCGCGCTAGTGTGCAAGCGTGACCTAGGCGCCCTCTTGTAGGCACGCGATTAAAATTGAACACTTACGCTTATAAAAGGTGTTGCAATAAACGGCAAATCCTCTAAGGAGATGAATGTGCCCATAAAACTAAACAAATTTTGCTATGGGATCAACATGAAATAAAATCGCAAAAATGAAACAGTTGTGTAGGGTAGGGATAGCATAACGGAAACTAAACAGTGACTTCAGACCTTAATTAAAAGCAGCTTTTGTTCTGACAAAGCTTGCTGAAATGAAACATTTTTTTCGACTTTTCATACAAAGTGCACCTTCAGCTGATCGATTTCTAATATTGTTGTTTTCATTTCCGCAGGTTTAGTTTGTCAGAACAAAAGTTGCTTGCATTGATGGTCTGAAGTCACGGTTTCAGTTTCCCTTACACGCTGTATAACTGGATACAAGCTCCCCTAAACATTTTTACTCAGCGCGAATACTTTGGGTATACATAACTCATCAATACAAATAACTTTTACTATGGAGCCAACTCTGAAATCGCGAAAAAAAATCTGTTGTTCCTAGAAAAAGTCATTGAGACCAAATGAATGAAACAGCTGATATTTTTTCGCGATTTCAGTATTGGTATTGATGAGTATTTGCATTCCGCCAAAATATAATATTCACACTGACTAAAAATAACCCTGTATTTCAGGAAAGTAGGGCTTATAGAAATAAGAAAGCAAAAGTTTATTTAAAAATATTTATTAATATTATATACAAATTACAAGACACTCTTAATCAATTTACAAATACATATTTACTAGATTACTTTTCGTGCTTTAGCTGCTGCAAAATCATTAATGATGTCACTCACTTCAACTTTGATTTTATGTTGCTTGTTGATTTGAGTTTACGGACGCCTCGCGCCGCGCCCCTTGAGACCCGGCGCCCGTATGCACCGCACACCCTGAACACAAAGTAAAGCCGGCCCTGTTCAAGACAAGTAGAAATAAACAAGTAGTATTTATAGAAAGGTTTCAAAGGTTTATTAAAATATCAAAACGATAGTTTCACTCATCTCCTATCTGTTATTTTATTCTTATATTTTAACAACTATGATCTTGTAATTTGTCTATATATTAATGGATTCTCCTCAGTACAAAAAAAAAAACGTCTGGGGGGCACGTGCCTCCCCTACATAGTAGTACCTACTAGTACTACCATTATGTTTTGTATAGGGAATTTACAAGTAAATATTTATACTTTACAATAAACAAGCTGTAAATAAATATCTGACTTTCCCTTTTATTTAAACATTCAACTATAATTTAAATTTATTACTGCACAGATAATTTTCTACAATAAAATTAATTGATTCAAATTAAGGCAGCAGCCTATCAGAGTTTATTACTGTAGAAAAAGGTTTTCCAAGGGTGCAATCCCTATTACCCTTATGGCGACCTAACAACAGTAATCACTCTTTTCACCTGAATCACAGTAGTCACAATCACGTTTTAATTACGTTCGCCGACGACCAGTTCCCATATGCGAAGAACAATTTAGAACTGTTACTGTACTCACAATAACAATCACGCTTCAATTCCGTTCGGTTCTATCGCCAATCACTGTGAAGAACAGCTTGGAACTGTTACTGATGAATTTGTAATCACAGGTAGACCTGTGACTTTTGAGTAACAGTGAAAAAGTAACAGTTCGTGATTTCTGGCCCATCACTATTCATTAGGGCCCCAAGCCTAAACAACATACTAAAAAAATCGGAATTACCCATCCTTTTTCCTTCAAACACCCCTTTTTGATACCCACGTACTGGACTATAGGGTCTTCATTGATTATCAATCGAAGATTCACCTGGAGATCTGCTAGGCCTTCCCACCTATGTTGTTCCTGAGCTATTCCACTCAACTGCAAGGTACAGTAGAAGGATCCACCATTACCTTTTTTTTTTTTTCGATGTAAAAAAAAGGATCCACCATTACCATACACAGACCAAAATCCTGGTTACGATAGTCGGTACAAATATTCGGCTAATTGGTTTGCTGGTAAAAATCGGTTTTCCATTTCCCATTACTTTCAGGGACAGCATAAATTGATTAAACTAGGCTTATATTTCAAACTTGATTCTCAAAATTATTTAAGAAATTGAATAAATTGTTTGTTGCTTAGTTCTCCAAATTTTGGTGAACTGTGATATCACCTTGTGTGTCTGTGATGGAGATTGTAGATACACCTTTATTTTGTTACTTCTTTTTCTCGAGGCGGTTTCACGTATTTCACCATTATCACGAGTTAAAGTAAATCTTTTCCTCTACCTTGGCAATTTTTTTCTGGTATCTTCCAGGAGTAGCTACTCCATATGTTTTTTAAATTAGACTAAATTTGCTGCGATCCGTAGTGTTAATGCCCCCGAAATACAATTTAAATAAAGATTTTTTTTTTTCTAATTACTGCCCAGATGATGTTTGAGAAAGCGAACAGATTACCTACACTCACAATCCCGCCCTTTTCTTTGCACTATCAAAGCCTTGCCGGAACATTATTTGAACATTTATTTATCCTACCATAACTATCCATCTACTTCAGTAATTCTGACAATGGGTAATTATGGAGTAATATTGTTTAATCCTTTTACTTATTACATTTGTATAAACTCTTGTTACGTTAAATGAGATTGTTAAAATATAAACTTCTAAAAATGTATTAAAAATAAACCTTATTATTAACTGGAGTTGTCGGGTTTATCTACAGTCATACTTCCACTTTATGATTCGATGTCAAACTTGGCCTTCGGTACTTAGATACCTTTACTTACTCAGATCAGTTTGACCACTGCCATTATACTTTATATATTGCTATTTCTCTAGTTTACAAGAGACAAGACTATGGGAGTGCACACAGAATGGCTGTTATTGGACGACGGTAGCAGTCTGGGTGTGATCAAAGATGCTTACATCCTTCCCGGTAGCTGTGTCACCGTCGCTCAGGTACTTGGCGAGGAAGTTCTCTACTTGGACGTGTATCGGACAAGTCCCTACAGGCCAATGAAGTACAATGTGCGGGCCAATCAGACCCTGGAACAGTTTGTCCAACTTCCAGGCAAGCCAAGTAGGAACGATTTTGAGGGCATATCGCTGTTAGGAGCAGCAGTGGTGAGTCTTATTTATTAGTAATATATAACCTTTTTTTAAAACTAACAATAGGTGTCAATAGTTGTTACTTATTTACTCTTTTATATAAAATATAAGTGAAAACCTATAGAAACATTTTTGTTCTAGATAAAACATATTGCTAAATTCACATAACGCAAATATATCATTGTTTAAAAGGAAACTTATATTATTTACTTCTCAGCTTTACTACCCTCACATGTTCTGCGGATTCGATTGTCGTGATCACCCGGAAGTGGACACGATAGCGAAAACCGGTTTTCCCATTTCACAGCATTTTCAAGAACAACTTAATTTTACGTAAGTAAGCTATTTATTTTATCACATACTGATTCACAAAATTGGTATAATAATTCATTAAAACGTTTGTTGCCTACCTTTTTATAGACTGACTTTCCAAATTCTTAACGATTATGGCTGGAAGAAGAACAACACGTTCAGTGGTCTCATGGGCCTCTTGCAGAGGGAGGAGATCGACATGGGAGTGATTGCGATCTTCATGAGACCAGATAGGATAGAGACGGTAGACTTCACTGGGGATACGTTTGAACTTAAGTACGCATGGCCACTATACTACTTAAATACTTTTCTTACGACACCCATTGTTATCAGGACGATAACAAATATTTATCGATAATTATAACATTCTTTTACCTCATATTTAAATCTTTCAGTGAATATCAAAAAAGCAACGGAAGTCTTGTCATCTAGACAGTTTACTCGGCCTTTTGTAAACAATGACTAATTTTCACAACATATTTTAATAACAAAATGAAAGAATAATGTAATAACAAGAGGATTGAATGTGATAAAAAATCTCAAGAAAAAAACCTCGACAATCCCTTTCCAAGCTTTAAAACTAATCCTCTTATTCTTGTTAGTATCTGTTAATAGCCATGGGGTATACCCTGTGGCATCGGTTTAATAAATAACTTTAAAATATGCTGAAGAACACTTTACACTGATATTTTCCTTTTACATATTTCACTTTATAGTAGAATATGCAATATTAATGAAAAGTACTATAAAATGATTTCACAACCTTGGCTTTAGTATTTTCTAGAACTATCTATACCTTATTTTTATGTCTTTAATATTCTAATCAATTTATTTATATTAACAATATTTGTTCTAATACCAAAAAATTAGCCCATTTCTTTACTGTACTAAATCAAAATGTTCTTTACTTCAGTATTTATTACTAATTCCCTAGAAGCCTCCTAATTTACAAGCAGCCAGCACTCTCTGCTGTCTCCAACATCTTCGTTCTTCCGTTCACAAGAATGGTCTGGCTCTGTTGCGGTGCCCTGTCTGTTGTTACTGGACTCTTCTTGATGGCAGATGTTGCGACTTCTTTTGGCTACAGGCAGACCTTTGAGGAGACAGTCACAACGTCTGATGTCGTCACTCTTATTATAGGATGCATTTGCCAGCAAGGTATTGTTTTATAATCTTCCAAATAAGAGGAAAATGCTAACTTCTCGACCGTAAATAAGAATGTAGAACTGTAGCAATGTCAAACTAGACACATCAGCATAAAGTAACGTTAAAAGAATAAACAAACCAAAGCCACTCAAACACTAAAGATGTCCCACACGGTTAGGCTGTAACAGGTATCAGGATAAATAAAATTAAACATGACTTTAATTTGAGTATAGATATGATAGGACTTTTTATTATCAGATCACGTACTGTAACATGTTAGCCAGTTCAGTTCTTTTTTTAGATATATGTGATCTGGAAATCGAATTTATAGCACTTATTTTTTTCCATTATAATAATATGATATAAGTAAGGAAGAAAATTGTTGGGGGTGCAGTCAAATAAAAACACTAAATGAGTGGTTACTTATTTAATTATGTGCCGACGTTTCGACCCACTTTGTGGGCCATCTTCAGGGCTAAGAAAGAAAAACAGACAAAATAACAGAACTATAAAAATACATTGCAGACTAAGTATATGATAAATGAGAAAAAATATATATGTAGAGAGGTAGAAATTTAGAATAAAAGTGAGGGATATATATGAATAAAAAAATTACAGAGAAAATGTACAGAACGGTGGTGATGACAAAAGGATTTTTTTTTTTTTTTTAATTTTTTTTTTTTTTTTTACAAAGATAAAAGAAGGAAGTAAACAGAAAGTTATTAAAAAAAAGAAAAAGTATAAACATCAGAGGTGAGAAGTAAAATTATGGAAAAGGTAGTAGAATATATATAAAAACTATAAAATGTAAGATAATAGATAGTTTACATAAGTAAAATGAAAGAAGGTATAGCCAAAATGATATTAAAGAGTAAATAAAGGAAACATAACAGTAGCAAGTTTGTGTTGGTAAATACGGTCTTTAATGAAGTTCTTAGTTTCGCCGATGTAGGAGGAGTTGCAATTAGCAGTAGAGCAGGGGATGCGGTAGACGACATGGGAGCGTTGTTTAAGGGGAATGGGATCTTTTACTTTGGTATAAATATTGGAGAGTTTGTTGTGTGATTTAAAGGCGATGCGTAAATTGGGGATAGATGAACGTAAGGATTTTTGAATGTTATGTGAGAGGGTGGTTATATATGACATGGATCTGTATATAGAGGTAGATGGCGGATGTGGAGATAGGGTGGGGGTCGGTGGGTTATTATAGGCATTGATGAGTTTATTGATAATGTACGGAGGAAAATTGTTTTTTAAAAGAATTTCTTTGATTCCGTGGGTGTTAGTTTTATGGAAGCAGGGGTCAGCGAAGGTTAAGCCACGGTGGATGATATTTTTGGCGACGTTAATTTTTTGGTGGTGCGGATGTTGGGAGTAGTAATTAAGGAGTCTGCCAAAATAAGTGGGTTTTGTATACCAATCTGTGGATAAGGTGTGGTTTGGATTTTTAATGATACGCAGGTCAAGAAAGGGTAGTGATTTATTCGATTCTAGTTCAAAAGTGAAATGGAGGCGGGGATTGTATGAGTTGAAGGCTGATAATAGTTCTGGAATAATGTTTGGATTTAGGATAAGGAGGAGGTCGTCCACATATTTTTTAATAAGAATGACCTCGTCAAGGAACTGGGGTAGAATGGAGTCAAGAAGGTCGTTTAGAACAATATTGGAGAGGTCAGGAGCGAGGGGAATTCCCATGGCAAGTCCAGAAATTTGGTTAAAGAACTGTCCATGGAAGGTAAGGTAGCCGGATTCACAACAGAGTTTTAAGGATTGGAGGTATGAGGACCGATTGAGAGAGGTGTGGGGTTCTATGATTGACCAGTTTTTATCTATTATGAGGAGGGATTTATCTAAAGGTATGTTGGTAAATAGGCTTTCTACATCAAAGGAGGTGAGAACGTAATGATCAGGTATGGTGAGGGATTTTAATAAATCACGTAGTTGAAATGAGTTTTGGATATTGTATGGGTTGTTATGGCTAAGATCTTGTAAGGATGGAAGTAGGAATTTACTAAGTTTGGTTGCTGGGGAATTGATGTTGGATGTAATGGGGCGGAGGGGGTTGTTTTGTTTATGGATTTTGGGAAGGCCATAAAAACGAGGGGCTAAGGAATGGTAGGAAATGAGGTTTCTGTAAACTGGGTAAGTGATGAGTTTGGAATTTAAAAGGCTTTTTAGGTGGAGGTTGAATTGTTTTTGGAGAGAAGCGGTAGGATCTCGGGGTATAGGTTTATAGGTGGAAGTATCTGAAAGAAGAGAATACATTTTGAGGTCGTAATCTGAACGATTCATAATCACTGTAGAGTTGCCTTTATCTGCTGATAGGTCCTTGAAGAACTGTGGGGAGAAATTAGAAGGGGTGGAGTGGGGGTGTTGAAGGAAATTAGAAATGATATTGGCTAGAGAGACACGTGATAGATCTAGTGGAACAAGTGAACGGTGGAGGAGGGGGTCATTGTGAATATACTCTAAGTCGGTCAAAAGATCAGCAATAATTTTTTTGAAGGAAGAGGAGGGTGCAGCAAAGTTGGGTCCTAAGGATATAATGTGGTTGACATGGGTGGGGATGTTGGTGGTAGAGATATTGTGTACCCAGGTTTTATCTCCTTTGGGGTAAATTTTGGAGGTAAGTGATAATATGATAATTCGACCTAAACATTGGATGTATTGTTGACAGGTACCTCACTAGTGCCTAAAACGCTTTCAGCTAGAATCATGATTTTCCTATTCTCTCTTTGCTGCCTCTTCTTCTACACTTCCTACTCGGCCAACATTGTGGCACTTCTTCAATCTTCTTCTGCTAGTTTTCGTAGTCTGTCTGACCTCACGAATAGTCCCCTTGGGATTGGAATACAAGACGTCATATATAACAAAATATTTTTTGGAGTACGTATTCAAATTAATCACTATTCTTATTAAAGTTCTAAAGTTATTCTTATAACTATAAGTAAAGTTATTCTTATTAACACTCTTTTCCTACACCCATTTCCAGTATGTAACATATTCCAGCCTCTGAATCTCTATTTAACTAAAAGTTTTGGAGTTCTGTGCCGTTAAACTTTTCTCCTTAACTAAGCTATATTATTGTTTTGTTTAGGAAGCCACTGACCAGGACGTCAGAGATCTGTATGACAAGAAGATAGCACCGCAAGGACCAAAGGCCTACCTCAACCCAGTTGAAGGGATTAAAAAACTTAGATCTGGGATGTTTGCTTTCGATGTAATTATTCTTGTATTAAACATACGCACACAATTTTTATTGTTTGCTATCTTTTTTGTTTCGGTTGGCTCAATAGACTATGTAGATCTTGATACTTTCAATAGCTTCAAAACCAGTTCCTCTGGGATACGATGTCCTTAGCACCCACAAACAAAGGGGTTCAAGGACAGCGAGAAATCGATCAAGATCCAAGGTCATGGCTGTTCGGGGTCAGCACTAAGACTTATATTTCTCTTCCATTAGCAGACCATCCCGAGACTAAATCCCCGGGCAAATATCCAGAAAAACCACAAAGCGATTCCCGATAGAAGTACAGTAGGTAGGATCACCACACAAAGCCACATCTTTGTGAGTTATCTCCAGTAGGCCTATCATACCCTTGGGAGAGATAAATAACCATTTATGTCGCTAATAATCTTTGGCTCCGTATTTTTATTCCTTGGATGGTGAAACATTTAGGGATGGGTAAGGTTGTATCAATCTAATACTAATCTAATACTTTGTATCTGAATATACCTGATACTTTTGTATCAATTGATACAAGTATCAGATACGGTCAGATTGATATAACCTTACCCATCTCTAGTTAGAAGCATCAGCTATTCAGTATTCACGAATATATTCACTACCTCATGCTATTTGTTACTGTAACATATGAATTAAAACTGGTATATTATTTTTTTATGGGTCCATTAATGGACATATCTATACCATAAAGTAAAGGCAATTGACATAGATGATTGAAATCGGATGCAAAAAACAAAACAGCTACAGCGTTTTAAAGAGTATAAGGTGCGGCGGCGGACAGACAAATTCTGCATTACAACCCAAATTCTACGTGTCTTGGAACGTGAATAGCAAAAGTTTGAGGTAGGGTTAAAATATATTTTTTATTGTTCAATTCCATAGCTTTCAAAAAATAATGAGCCAATAAAAAACATGATTTTAATCATTTGATGCCTTGCGCAGGTTACTATTTCGGCGAATAACTCTTTTTCCTTTAAAAATGATAACATAAAATGATGCCACAAGAAAGGCTTCTGTGTAGCGTATTAGAAGAGTAAGAGTCGGGATATCTCTATTCAACTACAGAAGTATCAGATACAGAAAAGTATCTGTATCACTTGTATTCAGATACAGGAAAATCCATATCTACCCATCCCTAGTTCTTATCACATTCGAAGCTGATTAACTAAGATCGATATTTGCAAATCCCTTAACCCTATCGCCGAATTCGAGCTATATATAAATTGGTGTGATCTTTTTGTTTTGTTCCTTTTCCTGTGCTACTAGGGCTATTTTTCGGAGCAAATTATAGATCATGTCCGTGTAACAAATCAGGTCACACAACAAATGCTAATTCGTGGATTTTAGATACTTTCTTTTATTGTTTCAGGTCGAAATTCATTGGGGCTACAAAATAATTTCGGACACATTTCACGAAAACGAAAAGTGCGATTTGGATGAAATGAGGATATTTCTTTTACCCAGACTATCCATACCTGTTGTCAAGAAATCCGGATATCGCGAGCATTTTACAAGAATGTACTTCTTCTTCTTCCTATGTTAATTATTAATTTTATATGAAATAAACACTAACTCTATCAATAATTTTTTAGGAATACTTGGCAAAGGGATATTGGACTTCATTCCAGAATCCGACAGAGGTGGTTGCCCATGAAACCTGTCTGTGACAACAGTGCAAGGGGATACGTAAGCGTGGGGTTGACTGATTTCAAGCCAGCTCTGTTAGTTATGGTCTATGGTTTCACGTTTTCTTTCGCTGCTTTCTTATTAGAAATCATAACTCACTACAGGTTCTGATTAGACAATCATGTAACAGAATCTTAGCAAATGACGATATCCATCATACTAAATCATTCCTTTTTCAGATGCGGTTTCTTGAATAGATCAAAAAGAAAACGAAGAAAAGTCAAGCATTGGGACATAGTATTGTAATTTCCATCGCAAGATATGGGAATAGATCATTCAAACTGATGAAGTTAGTGTTTACAGTGCACAAGTTCTACTCTTATAACACGATTTATTAAAACATTTCCACATCCCACCTCTAGTAAATAATAGTAATATCAAAAATTAACAATTAAATGTACTATTATTGCTTTTAACAATTAAATAAAAATTCTAAACAACTTGGTTCGTTTACATTTGTACAATCAATTTTAGTTTTAAGGGTCCTCATTATACATACAGTAAAAGAAAAATTATTGGTAACTATATGCGATGTTTTATTTTATGTTATAATTTTTTTTAATGCGCTACATACCATGGGATGCAGAGTAGGTACTGAATAAGGTGAACTCAGTGAAAAATGCAACAAGAATATATTTTTTGTTATTACAAAGAAATACCTAATAAATGGAATAAAATATACATGGATTCTGGTCTAGACTAAATTATAAAATAAAGTTGTTTAAAAAAATAATACTGCTTCATTTATCATAATCATAACCACCAATCACAAAGCACTCTTTGGGACACATAATCACATCTGTTTTAATTGCTATATATAATGATATAACAAAAGGATTAACGGTAATTTAAAATCTAAATAATCAAAATTGGTAAACATTAAGTTTTGGCATTGATATAGCTATTTTGTCTCTAAAAAAAACATAGATAGAGATTACATAATACATTAGGGCAATAACATAAAACTTCAATGGAAATATGTATTTATAAATTTGACTTAATATTACCTAACCAACAAAATGGTACATACAAATAAGAAAACATTATCTTGATCATGTATTAAACATTAAACACTCTATAACTTATCACACGAACGTTACAGTGGTATTAATTTAAAATAAGGTAGCAATTTTAATAAATAAATTAAGGATATATCATTAATTCAAAAATTTTCACGAAGAGGTGGATGGACACGTGATCTATCACATTATTGTATTATATATAATGTATACTGTATGTGACATTTTAATATTCGCTATGTGAAAAACTCTACCTCAGACTAAATAAATATAAAGTAAAATGATAACTTCTGTTGGTATTAAAAGATTAAACAGTAACTCAACAGCTACATTTAAAGTATAATTAAAAAAAAAAAAAAATGAAACTAAAATTACTTTTATTCCAACAGAATGATATATTGGTAAGTGATCTTACAGTAAAATTTTATCAGTTACAATTGAGACAGAATGAGCTCATTAACGATTCACAACAGAGTTCAATTTAATAAACATATCTCACAATAAAAATATTCTTAATAATAGCTTATTAAAAACATTAACACAACAAAAACTAGAACTAGACTTAACATAGTTTTATTTTATAAAGGAATGGAAAAGATGTATATATTTACACGAAAACAATCACAATAAAACCGAAGAGATAAAATTTAAATTACCAATCAATATTATTATCAAATATTTCAACAACTGTAACATGGTTACTTCTCATAATCTATCCAACACTGGATATATACTAAAACAGCAATGTTATCACAAATGTAAAGCACCATAACTGCATCATACATACTACTCAAATATGCTAATTTAATTATAAATACAAATATAGAATAAAATAAGATCCTATACTACATAAAACATTAATAATTATAAAAGTTAATAGATAAAGATTAAACATAAAGTATGCCCATTGTAATTAGGAAATTAACTAATATGGTCCTCTATTTAATAGGGATTTTCAGAAAATAAAGTAGATTCTTTTTAATTACCCTGAATAATAAAGACTGTACTTACTAAAAGTTTTAGTTTCCATAATTATTAATTAATTTAATAAACAATAATAAAAATATAAAATAAACCAGTTTGTAAAACTAAGGGAAACTGAGATTGATTACTGTCTGCAAAACCAAGATTCAAAGCATACCAATTTTCTTATGACAGAATAGTTTCTTTTTTTATCATAAGAAAACCACTCTATCCACTGGACTATCTTTCTCTCTATTTTATTAATAAAATTTAATATGATATTTTTGGAATTAATTTTATGTTTGGATTTTAACATGTTTTCTGTTTCGAGGTTTATTTTTTTTTTTCTGCCAGTAATCCTCAATTTTAGAGCTCAGTCTAGTTGCTGGATTAGTAAGTTTTTTATTTTTACATTTTAAATAAAACTTTCCAAATAGTTGAAGTTTTATAAAATTATCCTAAAACTCCCTTTACATCCAACATGAAATTCTTTCCAATTATCATAATTTTGATAATTAATAATAACTATAAAATTAGGGAATGTAAATTAAAAAACAAAACAACTTCTGTGAATTGGTGTACACAGTATATCTCATCAATAAATACTATGCCTAAAGCCATTGTTATTTTAAAAACATTAAGATTTTAAAGATACATTGAAATTAAATTCTATTAATACTTGGAAAAATGTTGCTTCTCTAAAGAAATAATTTCTTATGACAAGAATCAAAAATCCTTTATGGGCATCATTAGCAGTTAGTAAAGAAAAAAATACTATGATATATAGGTATGTTAATCACTGGACCGCTATTAGGATTCTTTCACAATTTAAAAAATATAAATAAGCTCCATAAAAAGACTGTGTACTTAAAAATATATCGGAGTACATAGGGACGGAGAGAACGACTAGAGAGTTGTTTCTGGATCAGGATCTAAAAAAGGAACCTGACGGGATATGGTGGAGGGCGCTCTGGAGACTGTGATGACCATTGGAGGGACTGGAGTAAGGGGCGAGATGAGGGGAGAAGCACCAACCAACGGAGTGCTCTCATCGTCACTGCCCTGGTGACCGCCTCCACAAGGCTCGTGCTCAAGCCACACCTGTAAAGCAATAAATCTTTATAAGCCATTAAAAAGAAAGTTAGCTTTAGTAAATTTAGAAATAAGAATTAATGATCTATGAAATTCATTCAGGTGGTAAGCTGCAATAGTTTTTATAGCTACATAAATACAATTCTAAACTGAAAAAATAAATTAATAACTGAAATGAGAAGTAAAACTACTTTTGAGCTGGACAACAGTAAATTTGTGCTACATGACAAAACAAATATGTATACAAAAACTCCAAAATACAAAAATTATCTACTTTTTTCTTTCAATCTAATATCAATAGTTTCCATATTATTTTTATTAATTAAATACCCATACTTACAATATAATTTAAATACCTATACATTTAAATAAATACCTTATGAATAAAGCACCTTATTTATATAAGTATAATTTGGCAATAAACTCTATGATCAATAATTGCGTATTTTAGCTAATTTAGAGTTAGTGAAATCAGATGACATAAGAAGTTAAACCATTTTTAAGCAATGTTGAAAATGGTCAGGGTCAGAAAAAAAATACAACAGTTTTCAACACCAAGAACGAAATGCAATAAACAAAGGTTAAATTATAAAGTAATAAAATGGGAAGCTGGGTGCCACAGTAGTAGTGCGCTGAGTTACCGTGGTGAAAGTCCACGGTTCAAATACAGCAGTGACAAATAGTGTAATTAATCTGTTAACATCTGGGGATGGACCCCGTGGGATCTGGAGATCCTCCTGAGGCTCACCCAGCCTCAATAAAGGGGGTACCCTCAGTTGGGAAAAAACCTTGTAATTGAGCACAGTCTAAGACAAATTATCTCCCTACATAACTTTTGTCTTTAAAAGAGTACGGTCCCTACCATATAATGCACCCAAGAAGAACCTTCATGGGTTGTAGTGGTACAGGTATAAATCTTATTAATAAAATAGTTAATAAGATATTAAAAAATAATAAGAGCAAAATAAAATCAATGAAGAGAATAAAACATAATAAACGTGAGAAAGAATGGAGGGTTTGTTGCCCTTATCAGGGAGGTCCTTAATGTTCAGCTGGAGATAAAAGCCTTGGATAATAAGCAGTGGTGAAGTCCCTTTCTCTAGAAGGCATTTAAGCTGGGGCACTTTTTTTCTCATTTCTAACATTTTTCGTAACTTATGATTATTCAAAAAGTATAAATTTCAAATGTAATCGAGCTTTGTAGCTTATCTCTAATCAATTATCATTATAATTTGTTTTTATAATAGTTAAGGATTTATATTTGTTCATATCTTTTTAGTGTTTTGTAATATTTTTCATTCAATGATTATTATTTATTGCTTTTAGTCTGTTTGAAAAAATGTGGTTTTATTTTTTGTATATTTTTATTAAAAAAGTTATTTGAATCAGGATGTTTTAATACTCTTAAAAAATATTACTCCAAAAGGCGATGAAAGGAAAGGAAACAAATTCAGAAATATATCTTAGATCTAAAAACTTACTACGAGTACTTTACAAGTTGTTAATTATCCCCCCCCCCCCTGATTTTGTTATGCAATGCTAATATGGATGTTCATTGCTGATAATGTACTCTGAGGGATCTGCAGCCTCTATAATGTGGGTACCCATAATCGAGAGAAAAACCTGTCAGTCGAACCGGATCGGACGGAAGGAATCGGACAAATCGCCTCTCTGAAAAACCGTTGTTTTAGAAACAGTACAGTGTCTACTATGTACTGTTCTCAATGGGTTGTAGTGGTACAGGTAAAAAAGAAGTAATATGGATGTTCATAGCCAGCATTTAGATTAGGGCGACCTGATGTAAGTTTTGATAGAATTTAGCAATAGTTATCGTATTGGTTATGTTGAATTAATTGAAATTGATGAGATCCTCAAACGAATTCACAAATAAATTTAACTTATTGCTCTCGAGACTATTTAAAACCTTTGCATCGCAATTTTATTTGACTATTTCCTCAAACGTTACGTAAGTAAACATCTCCTGTGGAGCGGAGAGTAAACAGTCATAAAGATTCAAAGCACATCGCCAGGGGGAAAATATGATTTATGTACATTATACGGAGGCAGCCGTGATTTTAGGAGTTTAGTTAACAACGCAATAATTATTTCTTAAACACTCCAAATACGTTTTGAAAACTTCAAGTGTTATGGTTAATATTTATCTTTCCCGTTTTAAAACCTCATTAAAAATCAACTCAAACCTTTGGGCAGATAACGGCGAAGGTGTTTGAGGTACGTAATGATAGCACACTCTGGTGAATAATTCTTTCAGCTGTCGCAGTGTTGTGAAAGACGTAACCACCACTTCGTGGCTCAGGTAAAGTTATATTTTAATTTTGTATTAATGCTTTTATAGTGTATCGGAGATTAGATGGAAACAATTGTACGCGTCACTTTTTAGTTCAATAAATATGCCAAATAATATTTTGCCAGCAAGTAATTCTGGGGCTTTTGAATGAAATTAATCACCGTGTTTCCTACTTTCATAATAGTATATATTAATACTAAAAATTAAAAAGAGAAACATAATGCACGGGAACTAAAAAAAAGAACATTTTTTTTTTTTTTACGAAAAAGTGGTATATTAGACAACTTAGTACAGGCAAATAATATAATTATGATAAAATGTTCACCTCTTATTATTTTAAATGGAACAATTCATTTTTTAAAACATTATCATATTTTTCAACAAAAAAACATGGCTTAACTAAGGTAGGAGACATAAGGGAAAATTGCTACGAACGGCAAATTACAAGCGAAATTCTAATTTTGTCCAAAATAATATTTATTTCTATTTTTCAATTGTTTTAAGCTCGACTGACTCAATAAAAAGAGTTAACCCTAAAAATTTAGAACATTTAATTCGAAATATATTGCTTAAAATACTGTCATAAAAACGATCAATTTTATTGGGGTGCGTGAAATAAGGGGCGGCAAAAATAAGTTTCCTCCATCATAAAAAATCTAGTTCCGGTAATAAAAAAAAATAATGAATACATTTTTATATAATGATAATACTGTTTAAATTATGATGATAATTTATATAATACTGTTATCAATTACTGCAAATCGAAAACTCAGCTTATAACGTTGAACTTCGTAAGAAATGAAGTTTAAAAGTCTTCCAAACTAATTTATTTTCTCTTGCCAGAAAATTAAATAGCTTTGTCAGGACGAGAACTGCGTTTATCACACACTCAATAGGTTCTACTTATCTTTAAAAAAAATTATAGTGTGTAATAAAATTTATTATCTATTTATTAAGTCGTAAAATTATTATCATCCATCGGGTACCCGGAAACCTGCCAATTGGCCATGTTTTAGTCTGGGATTCACCACAGAATTAATCACATGTTTAGTAGAAGAGTGTTGGAGATTTTCATCTCAAACACATTCATGGTGAAAAAAAAAATCTACAGTAAGCATTTGGCTTCAACAGAATTTCAAAAAATAGAAAAAAATATTGGTGTCATAAAATTCCCAGACAACTCCTCTATATTACATTGTGCCATGCACATTAATTGATATTGTAAATTTTGGGATCTCTGGCAATTGGCACGTGAAGGTTATTGTTAATTATATTTTAACAGAGGGGTAATGCATCCTGCAAATCCTTATTATTGACTCAGAACATCAACTAATCATTTGCAAATATAAATCAGTTAAGACAAACAATTGAATAAATAACAAAGCTGGTTAATTTTAAAAATTACTTAGGAATTACAGATCATTACTTATCAATTTACATGATTTAAATATATAAAAACTAGTAGATATTAGAAATCAGTTAATAGGGCCATGAAGAGTAAAGGCAGCTAAGCCAGAAACTGCTTTCAAAATAAAGACAAAGGGAAATATTTTCATAAAATATAATTATTATAACAAAGAAAATATATACAATTTTTAGTCCATGTGTTGCCAATATAGGTATGCTTTATTACATTCAATTCAATTCAAAATCCAGGATTAATAGGATGTGTTTCTTTGCAATCTGAATATGTTGCTTAGTTAACTATAAAACATGTCATCAATCTCTCATAATAAAAAAGAAAAGTTAAAATATAAAAAAAAAAAAATTTAAT
Source organism: Troilus luridus (assembly GCA_964056705.1). NCBI lineage: Eukaryota > Metazoa > Arthropoda > Insecta > Hemiptera > Pentatomidae > Troilus > Troilus luridus. The sequence continues at coordinate 51,623,471 of OZ057414.1, forward strand.
ATGATTATGAAATAGCCAACAAACAAGTGTATTTCACAATTTATTAAAACATATATTGCAAACATTTTGATAAGAATGAAGATAATAAATAACTAAGACCTAATCATTGGTGTTATACTTGCTTAGAGCTGGCAAACAAATGAAATAGTCATGAATGCGACTCCCGATTATATATTTAAAAAAATACACTAAATAAGCTATTTGAATTATAATAATTTTCAAACAAAACTTTGTATTTAGAATTGATTATAATGTATATGATTATCAAAGGGTTTTGTTTTTTATGTAGCTTATGTTCTTAGTTTATTCCTATATATAAAGTATTTATGAATCCAATTAAACCTGAACAAAAATTCAAAAGTTTTATATCTTCTTAAGTATATCTTTTTACTTTTTATACTTAAAAAAAATAATTTTTATCAAAAAATTATATAAATAATATTTTTTTGAAAATTTATTGATTTAGATAATTTTATTAATTTATATAATCCTGCATAAAAATACACAAAAGGTCTAAGGTTTATAATAGATTTTGAATGATAACCAATCAAAAACTCATTATATCTCAAGTGCTTTAAATAAATAAGTAAGGTTTAAAAAATAAATAAGGTTAAATTATTTAAAATATAAAAACTAAAGTAAGTAAACATGATTAATATAGTAAATCTTTTATATTCTAGTAGTTAATATCTATGAGTTATTATTATTTTTTTTTTTTCTTAAAAGAAGGGTAGGGATTTCCTTATTGATATTGCCTTTAGAGGGAGTCAATCTACAATTAGTAATTAAATATTTTATTTTGAAGAGAACCTCTACCAACTGAGCTAGCCTGGCCCGTACCATGGCCAGACAAATCCATTCTCTTCACTGATCCCATATCCCGGTGTTCTCGCAATTTGCGATGTATACAAGGGGAAGAATGTTCATTGAACATTACTTTAATTAGGATCTTGTTGACTTACGTCATTATATTATTTATAATTTATTTTATTATATTTTTTATTAATTATTATAATTTTTAAATATTTTATTTTGAAGAGAAAAGATTTGTCCAGGGCCAGGATTCGAACACGGGTCTTCTACCTATCCGTCGTGGTGCTCTCCCAATTGAGCTAGCCTGGCTCGTACCACGGCCAAACAAATCCATTCTCTTCACCGATCCCATATCCCCCTGTTCTCGCAATTTGCGATGTATACAAGGGGAACACTTCCTTCATATTTCATAAAAATATAACATATAGAAATATATATAAAGTACTAGTTTCAGAGCGACAAAAAATTAACTTATGAACTAAAACTAGTATGTTAAAAAAATTAAATAAAAGTATGAATCAAAATATATTTAATAAGCCTGATGGATAGATTAACATTTCTTATTGATTTTTTAGTTTGTAAGGTTTAAAACTAATTATATCAAAGTATATAGTAACAAAAAATCTGGATTAATTTTATTAAATTATTAATTTTCAATTATTCCTATCATCTATGGTATCAGTATTGTAAGTTCTGACATACAAATATTTAAATCAAGGAAAATGAATGATTACTTCTGGAATTTATACTTTTATGGTATTATATTTGTATTTTTTAATTTAATATTAAAACAAATTTTACTTTAAAGAGTATAAATTCAAAGTTGCATATAAATACCAAAGTTTTATGAAGTTAACTTCAACATTATTCTAAAAAATGTAAATCAGTATTATCTACAAAGAAATGTGTCGGTAAAACTAACTACTGTTTTATCATTAAAATGTCCTTCTGAACCTAATGAACATTCAAAATGTCAGACAGTTATTATTCAGGGTTGTATAACTGAATTGGTTACATAAATGCATTCATATTCCAAATTGTAGTCCAACACAACTTAAAATCAATCAGTCAATTTTTACAATTGATTAACCCAAAACTTGAATATAAAATTCAGGTTTTAAAACACACTAGCTTAACGAGTAAATAACAGTAGCTCTGTGATTGATACAATTTTTTTTTTTTAAATCAATGTTAATAACAAACGTTTTTTAAATTTATAAATTTTCATAATATGTAAAGGATATGTAACTTAATTAGCTATTCTGAATTTTTACTAGGTTTTTCAATTATAAACATATTTTTTCTTCAAAGAGAGATTTTCGACAACCTTTCTATGACCAAATATTTTTCTTTTTACTATTTCTTCATTCAACCTAATGTATGGTTTCATTCATGTGCCATCATAATTTTTCTAATTATTATTTAAATTTATAACTATATTATAATAATACAAGTAAATATAAAAGGCAAATATAGAAACTACCCACTTGAATTGGTTTAAAAACAGATTTAACTAAGAAGGTCCCAAAACTTTCTAAAACTGCTTTAACCAAAAATCAGATTTAAAAACATTTAGCTTTTATCTAAATTGAATCAATTAAAGAGATGATACTGTTATTAGTGTAAAATTAAATTTAAGATTTAATTTACCTGAGGTTCAGCATCAGCAGATAACGATCTCCTGGCAGGTGACAATTTTTCTCCCCTCGGAACATAGAGAGAACTAGGCCTTGAGCTAGGCAGAAGTTTTACGTTGTCACCACAATCCTGAAAGAAGATAGAACGTTCAGGTCAATGTATCTAAAAAACTTAATATCTTAAAATAATGTTATAGTTGATTTTAGAACACATTTAATTTTAATCTGTCTATAAGCCTGGTCGGTATAAGTACCAACAATAAATATGAAATGTAGAGACAAGGGTTCAATTCTTGGAAAACTTTAGGAATTTTTTCCTGTGAGGAAAGTTCATTTACCTTTGAGAGAACTATAACAAAAATAATTAGAACACTATGATCTTTAAACTACACCCTACACGATAAGATTATATGATTGACACTTACTCTGATAAATAAATTAAACTCTGAGCACACAGAAAAAAGTTGTCAAAGGGGGGAGGAGGGGGAAACCATATATATTTCCTAAAAATAAAACGTTGAACGGGTGAAACCAGTTTCGAGAAAACAATATAACAATTAAGAAATTGAGGCTGTGAGAGAGAACAGATTGTTTATTGTTACAAATTTAATTAAATTATGTAGAACTAAGCCCTCTTCTGAATACTGAGTTGATGGAAATCATAGTTATAAGAGACTCCTTTATTATTTTTTTTTTTTTGGGCAAATCCTGTGTGAGTCCAGGTATCGAACCAGTGTCTCTATTTATAAAGCATGAAATAGAATCTTTGTAATGCTCAATTAATAGAAAAGTTTAAATGGAAAAACCACTGTGAGTAAAATGTCAGTCATAAGGAGCATATTTTAGTTCACTAAAGAATAATTTGACACATATACAGAAAAGATTTCTAATATATTAAGATTTCATTCAGAGTTTTAACTTCCGAAAAGAAAAATACTTTAATAATACACGAACTTATGCAGGGAAATCTTTATTAGTTTTTTGGATTCTATCTATTTTTAAATATAAAAACCTCAAATTTTGAGAGGGATGGCATTAATTTATATAGGGGTATTAATAAAAAAAGGTTTATTATTGAAAATAATAAACCCGCAAGAACTTTCTATGACTAAAAGGCTCGGCTCTGTGCCTTTAAGGTAAGTAAGAGAACCTGAGAGAGATAAAGGCAAGCTGGCTAAGACTCTTTTAACTCTTACAAGAAATTTCTAATCTAAGTTTTAGATCTTCAGTGCCCTTTTATACCAATACTAGCATAACTACCTTGAAATGCAGTAAATTTTTCATAGAATTAATTTTTATAACCACTCCAGGCCAGAAAGATTTCTCAATTCTATCATAAGCAAAGGACCATAATAAAAAATAAATAAAGCAAAGGGCCATTAACAAAAATCTTGGAATGACGTTGAACTTAATTGTTCAAACAATTGGATTCTATGTTTTTTCCTGAGGAGTAATTTATGAGTTAAATGAAAGCTGGGAATCTAAACATTTTTATTTGAGTGAAAATTATTATTTAAAGGTTTTCAATTAAAGAATGCTAAGAATGAATCTAGCTTGATTTTTCCTATTTTTTCCCTCACTGTACTAGAAGTGTCTTTGGGTTTTGGTAATTTTGTATATATTTAAACTCATTAAAGACAATTGGATTTTTTTTTGTTTATACAAGAAACTAATTTGTATCTAACAGACATGAAATCATGCACTGCAAAGACTAACAACAATAGTAAAAAAATATTAAAATAATTTTTTCTTGGCCTTGGCATGTGATATGTGTCCAATATTTTTCTATCAAGAATTACAAAAACAGTTCAATTAAAATTTATGATTCCCTGTTTGTAGCATCCCATCATTTGAATAAATTTCAACAAAAAGAATTTAAAACTGCTGTACCACTTTGAAAATCTGAAAAAATTAAGGCTGTCTATATGGTTTAGGCAAAGATTCTTTATGGCTCAGGATTGTCCAGCTAAAGAATATTGTTATAATAATTTTTATACTTTTTCATTTCCTAGGAAAAAACAAACAAAAATGACAGAATGGAATAGGCTAAATGTCAGAACATTCAGATTCCTGTTGATAGTACTTGGCTTATGGTAGAATTGAAACAATGCTAATGTATTGTAGTTGTAAAAAAATAAAAAATGTGAAAAATGGAAAATAGTGATGCAAGACAGTTATACTAATTATGGGACATAAGAGATCTGTGATAACAGCAATTTCTTGTGAGAGTATACAAGTGTATAAATTAGAAATTTGTAAAGAATTGTCAGTGCTTAGTTTTCTAATTGCATGCCAGTATCAGTAGAACTAGCATTTGAAAAGAAAAACTGTTTGAATCCAGGCTCATATTTGATAAAATCATGGCTCCATATTTAATAAAGTATAAAGAGTAAAAATGTCTATAACAGAATTCAGACAACAGTTAGCTTTAAACCTAGCAACAGAGGAGGTAATACAAAAGCCGGTAAACCTTCCTGTAGCTGAAAGGGCTACTCATACATTTATTAATCCTACAGGCCCAGGTAAGAAGAAAAGGAAAATATGTAGAGAATGTTACAAGCAGTTGCGCTCTACACTAAGTAGTCGTGAGGCGAACAGCAAGGTGACTAGTGACCAGCTTTTGTCAAGGATGCCCAGGAGAACCTGGCATGTGTCTGCCATGTTTTAACAAAAAACACAGACAATAAACTGGAACATTTTTAATTACTTAAATTGTAAATTGATACTTTTTTATCAAATAAAATTTAACAAATGACGTGGTTTTTTGTTTTCTTTATAGCACAACTTCCAATATCATTTGAGGCGGATCTGGTTGTTGTAGAGTATTGAGTTTCATGCAGTAAGTTAAAAAATATCTAAGAAACAAATTGAAATAATAAAAATCAGCTTATAGTTTAAATGGAAAATTACAGGCAGAATTGAATAGAAATATAATAGCAGAGGAAAGTTCTATGATCGGTCCCCGGGGACCAATAACGCACAGTAAAAGAAACCACTTTTTTCATTACGCAGTGAAGGTGTTAAAAAGATTAGTAAAAATGGTTGCAATGCCAAAGTGGTCAGTTTTTCAATGTACTTTTAGATACATTTTAAAACTATGAAATAAAAGGACCATGGAGGATAATAGACCTCCAAGTAAAATATTTAAAAAAAATGACAATAAATAAGAAAAAGAGAAATGTGACTTGTAACTCTTTTCAAGATGATAAAGATTAAGTTCTTAGATGGATTGAAAATGACATGTAGTCGAAACATTTCCATATAATAAAGTTGTATAGGACAAATGACTGGAAAAAGGTTTTTCATTCAGAGAAGGAATTTTAGATAATTTAAACAAACTGAACTAGGGGGCACCGTGAAAAGGGGTGAGAACACATAACGTCCTCATTAATGTAAACATTCATTAAAAAAAATCACACTAAAATTTGCCAAGTCTTGTGAGGTAAGGGCAAGTTAAAGCGGAGTGTAGAACCAGTTAAAAGTATTGGTTGAATATTTTGACGTAGCCTTAACTACAAAGATAAGATAAGAATGGATATTAACAAATTATAAGAGAAAATAACTTAAATTAAAAGTGGATCCCTGTAAACCATTGAAAAGAAAACACTTCAGCAACAAAACACAAAACAGAAATATTGCTCCTGACGACTGCAGATGAAACAATAGATAAGAATAAATTTGACTACTCTTGGAGTTGCCTGTAGATAGAGCCGGGGAAGTTGCAAGTTCGGGATATTGATCTTTATAGTGATTTAGAAATAAGCAGGTCTATCAGGAATTAAACAAATTTTGACACAGAAATAAAAGCAACCTTTTTTGCAGCGGCCTGCACATCAACATTCAAAACTTCAGTGAAGAACATTGTGTAATTTTGTTTTTACAAGCTCCAATGCTGCAATTTTAGCAGTTCGCGAACTTAAAATATCAGGTTTGAAGAGTTTTTTTTCAATGAACAAGTAGAAAATTCCTACACTTAAAACCTTTTGTTTTTTTTTCAGAAGAGATACCAATTCTGACAATATGCGGGATTTAATTATATATTTTTTTCTTATTCAAAAAGTCATTATGAATTACTCTAATTATAAAGTAGAGATGAAAACAAAAATGTGGATGAATATTTAAATGATAATTGTTTATGTTTCTTATCTTGTCATATTACTCAAGAACGTTTGCTTAATTCTGACACCTTTAGGACCCCGTTGTAATAAATTTTAAGTCTTTGAGAGACAAGCTATTAACAAAGAATACTTCATCAGCATCAGTTATGTTTTAACGGTTCAAAAATCTTTGTAATTAATTTTTTATCCCTTCTATATATTCAGAATGGTCTTTTTGAGCTTCTTTGGCTTGACTGTTTTAGTCAAATACTAAGAATTCAACTTAATATACAGTTTTATTAATTAAGTTCACAAACTTAATTCCAAAAATAGTACTACTATTGTACCACTTTTGTAGCAGTAAAAAATTAATTAATACCATCTCACAAAATTAATCTTTAACACTTTTGAAATTTGGTTAACTAATTTCTATTATTACCATGCTTTACTAACATTATTTCATAAAAAGTATACTAAATGTTATGGTTATTATATTATTTTATTTTTAGGAGATAAATATACATAATGCCTCATATTTATTTAAAACTATAGGGAAAATTTTATTTTTGAAATCCATCATAACCAAGAATGACCTCAGATACACTCCTTCTTGAAACTCTGGGGGTTTCTGGAGAACTTCCAGCAGAACTCTCATCATCAACTGCAATACTTGTAGACCATCGAGCAGAAGAAGAATTCTATGAAATGAACAAAAAACATTAAATTTAGCAATAAATAAACAAATCATTGTTAGAATAATATTGCCCATAAGATAACAATAAAAGATTATCAACGTTGTAGAGAATACATTTATCATATAAAGTTTACTGAATGACTTGAAATAAGGAAACGTAACTGATTTCAAGTTACAGGATATGTTATCTCAAAGAGTTTAATGCAAATGATAAGTAAGTTTATGAACAATTAATAAAAGTTATATGAAAAAAAAAAAACACGGTGAGAAAGCTGCTCACTGGTTTCTTCTCTTCCTTCCTTCTTCAGTTTTAACATTATTATTTGTTTGCAATCAAGGAAATCCTTAACCAAGTTTCTTTTCAGTCTTAGATGGTTCATCAGGCAAGGAGCTATGCAAGCCAAACAACTTAAAGAACTAATGGTATGTCCAAGCAATTTATTCTAAAGTTAATGATAATATGTGTTAATTGAGAGCAAGCAAGCAGAAGCTGATATATGTTGTAGAATGCTTTTGAAAAAAAAAAAAAAAATTGAAAAAGGTGAAATTTTTCAAATGTCTATTTAGTGTTAATAAAATATTTCATATTTTGTTTAAATTATTGTCATTCTTAGCAACTGATTGCATCTGTGAGATTTAGGTTCAACTTGGAACAAAAATTACTTCAGATTTTTACAGTCAAAATTAAAATTGACAACAATTGTTAAATTAAATTAATTTTTTAATAAAATAAAATAAATATTTTTTATTAAAATAACCTTTTAATTCATAATAAAAAAACAAAACAAGTTATACAACAAAAATTTAAAGAGGGTAAAAACTTTTTTTGTCTCTGTTTTAAAAAATAAATTACAATGAACAGTTACCGATATTATTTCTTTTCACCTTTTGTTAAAACCAATATTTCTATATTTTGATAAGCATAAATGTTTATTAACTTATCTTTTTTCTATATTTGGAAGTCTATTATAACTAGCTTATTTTCTAACTCTTCCTTCAGTCTGAAATAAGTCTGCCAGGGCTTGTAAGGTTGGACTGGAGATCGAATGTATTTCTTATTATATTGCATTTTGAAAATATTTATTCAAGAATTTTGTAATTAATCAATCTGTCTTCATTAATAACGATTATTCTAGCATCCCTTCCACTGTATTTGTACTTTATTGTTTGATGCCAAGGATAAAACATTTTTTACTTGTACAGTAAAAATACCTTAGCTTAACTATAATTCACAAAAGAACAAAGATATTAAAATGAGTTCAAATTCCATGCTAAAATTCTCTCCAATGACTTGTATCGTGTAATGTCAATTCTTCAGTGTCTCTTAGTCTCCATTTCTTGAAGTACCACATAATCACAATCCAAAAAAAAATGCATTAAACAAAACCTTCATAATTTCTCCAAATACCAACATGATATTCCTTCTTCCTTCATTTTAATCATGGTACATGATATTGTCTATCTGGAGTTCGTTGTGAAACTAAATAGGAAGTATTGTTTCACAGTTATTCCGAATAAAAGAAGCTCTTCCCAAATTACTGTCAAGGGTATCATTTTTAACCTCCTCCATAGCTACTATCCCACTTATTTCTTCTTACTTCAATGAACATTAATCAAATATCTTTCTGAATTATACTGTTCATGATTAATGACATTATCAAAGATAATAATTAGATTCACTTCTAGTTTTCCTTTTTCATTTATGTCATATTCAAATTTACTTACTACACTTGGAAAACTAAAGTCAATAAATGAATTCAAGGATCTTTAAGTAATCAAATTTTATAGATAAGATAACAAATTACGAGATATTTAAATAAACAATTTTAAGGCTGAAAATTAAAAAACAATTTCAAACACTTTAATGCTTAATGATAATTTTTGTATTGTTAAAATTTGTCTGAAAGAGATTTTCTGCAAACAAAAATTCGCATATCAAAAGTGCCCAATGGAAATATATTACTTTTTTTTTGTGACAACTGCCGATTCTCAACTTATGGTTTCAATAGTCAAAAGCAGAAGATAATTTATATAATTCCATTCAGTCCATTGCTGTTCATATAAAAAATGGCTCAAGAGTAGAGATGTATAAATATGATATATTAAAATCACCCAACAATTTTTTAGAAAATTTAACTCGTATGTTCGTGGGAAGTGTCAGGGGAAACTATTCAGAAACATAACTGATTGTTTTTGTCAACTTTAGATAGCCAAGAAGAGATTGCTGACTGGTCCTACTAACTGTGAGTAGCCAGGATTACTGTATATTATATTAACAACCAGCTCAGGGCATAATAACTGCTTAGGAATTCATTAGTTTTTATGCCCCAAAACTGGAGAAGATCGGAAGAACTGGAGAAGGTATTAAGAAGTTCAATTTCTTTTTTTTTTTGCATAGTGCACTAGAGAACCTGAACTCTTACTCTTAACATACCTTTTCATCATCATGGTAGTTAATACCAAAATGGTGATACTTGATTCCAAACGATATGTTTATAAATCAAGTAAATATACAATAAGTAAATAACAGGAACAGTAAATATCAAATATAAGTTTTAAAACTGGAAAAAAAATTAATACCTGAAGTATTATGATGTCCGTCTCGTCTCGGCTGGAACTGTAGAAACTGGATTGACTGGATGTCCTATTTATGTCTCCAAAGGACATCAGGTTGCCTATAAATTAATTATTTATCAATATATTTAACAAAAGATATCAGAGAATCATAATTACTTAACTAAAATCATGTACTACTAGAGAAAACACAAAACAGTTTAAAGATTAGTAACTGCCCATAACTAATTCCTGTATTTTTTGTCGATAACAACACTCTTCTATAACAATTACTGCCTGAAGTAACTACTTCCATTGCCATAAAAACTGAATACTATTTTAATTGAAATCATGTTGTTTAACAGCCATATAAAAGTAAAAATCTGGAATTGATAACACAATTCACTATTGTCAATAGAAGATATTCAAAACCGAAGTCTGCTGTTTTTAGATTCTCCAGCTGCTTTGTTTTTCTGTTTCGATGGCCTCCACTCACACAAATGTAATCTTCGAAGCACCATCTTGCATTTAGGAAAGAAGAAAAATTTGGATTGTACCAAATCAGGCGAATAAGAATGGCATTTCAATATGTTAACCAAATTTCAGACTCAAAACTGTACACAATTGAAGGCACATGAACCTTAATGCATCTGAGAACATCAATGTTCGAGTTTACATTAATAGCCTGATCTGGAGGAAAGAATTCTTGGTATACAGTTCTATGAAAATTAAAAATTATCAGCATTAGCTTTAACTTCAATCTCAATTCTATTAACTTTTTTGTCTTTGCCTCCTGAGCTTATTTGCATTCATAAACCTCTGCTAATGTCATCAAACTTAATTAGCTGACTAAAAATAAACTTCTGGATCATTTCTAAGCTTCTTTAATGCAAAATTTAATATTGTGAGCTAGATTTCTAGTGGTAAATCATAATAATTGGATATAGGAATAATGATCTTATATTGTGTACCTTTTTTTGAAACGGTAAAGTGCTTTCTAAGGTCTCAGGGTTATCATTCAAGGGAACTGACCTTGAAAATAAATTTTGGCCTATGCTGATTTGTGTAATGCATATAAAATTATTACATGCTATTAAATCATAGGTCTCCAAATGTTTTAGCTTAAGAGTTGCACTGACTTTTTTACTAAGAGACAAAGGCCATGCTTATTCTTTCACAAATCCTCAAGGACCAAGAATTATACATAGCGACATACTCATATCACATCATTAATATAATTTAATATAATATTTTACTCAATTAAATAAAATAAACACTGAAATTATTATGCTATATGATTTACTGAGATCATAAATTTTAAAAATTAATCCAAATAAGCTGTTCTAATGGTCGAGTTTCCATATGGCCAATACGCCTTAGTTTGGAGATTCCTTATTTATAATCTAAGATCTAAACTAATTCATGATTGGATTTGAAAGCAATGAGCGGTTGTATATTTATTAGTCAGAAAGGACATGTGTGACTTACACAGGCAATCGAAGACGATTTTCTAATTAAAATGGTAACAATTTAATTTACCTAAATTTACTATTTAATAAAAACTAGTTAACAGAAATGTTAGTACTACTTTATTGAAAATTAATTGCATTGAACTAGGTGTTCCTTATCGATGATTCTTGTTAAATTCAAAATAAAACAAACTGAAAGGATACCAGGAGGAGCAAACTACAATAGAAAGGAAGACAGAAACGCAATCAGATTTAAGTTGATTTTATTGATCTATTAATAAATAAATAATTAAATAATCAACAAAAAATATTTTTTACAAATGATAAATATAGAAAATACAATCTGTCTTTCTTTCTAACTACAGACTAATTCAATTTCATATTGGCACATAAATAGATATTTTAGTTATTTTTTAAAAATTGATTCATTTAATTAAGCTGAATCTAAACTAAGTGGAATAACAACATCTATCGAGAACTGTCGGTCATTCTTGAAGGACTTATTTACTTGGTATACCTTATAGATCTAAGATAGATAAAAGACAAATAACTCTTATATAAAGTAAAGTATATAATTATATCGAATATAACGAATGTTATCTAATTTATAATTAACATATTTCACTTAACAAATAATATATGTCTCAAAAAACTTAAAATACAAAGGGAAAATCTGGGTATTATATTTATGCCTTTTATTTAGACTTACGGCTTAAGACATCAGAGCATTTTAGAATGAGTTACATATTGGCACATAAAAATTGAATTTTGTTATATATTTTTTAATAAGGAGAAATGTAGAGAATATTATATACTATGAAATAAAATAACGAAAATCTCAAACAAGAAATTTTAATATTTTCCCTTCAAGAATGACTTGTAAAATACTAATTCCTATCAGTATTTTATACTACTATACTTTTAAAAAATACACAAAGCCTAATAATACAATCAGTAAACTAATAAAAAACCTAAACCATTCCTACTGAGACAATAAATTACATACAACGAAAAAACTTTTTAACAAATCATTAAAGCCAAAAACTAAAATAAACTAGGAACATTGCAACTACACAAGGATTAATTCTAGAATTTTCATTTAGCACTAACAAGCCAATTTTTTTTTTAACTCAATGCTAAATATTTTATAATATAATAAATAATTTGATGAGTATATAAAATATATTTGACACAATGATAGTCACATATAGCACAACTAATCACAGAGAGTATATTCCAAGATAAACAGCGATAAACTAATCAAAATATGAAGTGATAGGTGGAGAAATGCCATAAAACAACCCAAGAAGGAAATTTGTTAATCAGAAACTAACAATATGTAGCAGTAAACTAAGAATGTTAAATATCTTTATAAGCTGAAATTGAATATTCAAATAAAATTATATCTACATTTTGTAGTATTTGCTATATGATACTGATAGTACCAAGGAACAGTTATCCCATACTGTTATGAAGGTTTAAGATAGTTACTTAAATTATAAAATTTAAACCCAAAACCCAACAAATTCTTAATAAATTAAAATTTACTATCAATCCGTGGAAACTTGTTAAAGCATAAATTGACACAAAATAAATAAATAAAGTTTTTTTAAATATCTCTAAACAATGGCACGATTCTAGAAACAAATTATAGATATTAGTTCTGATATCTTACTAATACATTGACTTATTACACAATATTTAGGAACCTGTATAATTCAAGGTATTCTATCTTTAAATAGCTTATATTGAATATGAAATGTATTTGGTTTAGAAAGTCTAATTCATCAGGTACATTAATATTTTTTGTTGATATAACTACATCTTAAATTCAAGTCTATAAATACTAACACAGTCAGACATATATGTAAAAATAATAGGGAAAATAGAAATAACTGTATTAACCTACTATTGAAACATTGCTACAACCATTTATGAGGCACATCAATGAATTAATGCAATAAAAACCTTTCAAACCTAGCCTGCAGCTTCACAATGCTATTTAAAAATTGCGGAATCTTCTTTCAGTAAACATCAATGGCCTAATGATTAAAGGTTTTAATTTCTTAGTAACAAAACAACCACATGAGAATTGTTAACAAAGTCGAACATTTGAAATTAACATTTTTTAATTTCATTTAAGAAGAATTAAGTTTCAAAAAAGTATGAACTAATTTTGCATTAAAAACATAACTTTAAAATAAAAATTAAAAGTAACATTCTATATTATTAAAAGAAAACGCTTACTTTGTTTTCTTGCAAATTTTACATAACTATTGTGAATATATATATTCACTAAATGCAAACTATGTGAAAAGAGTGACCAAATACCAATTTATTTATAAAATAAATTCTTTACTAAGATTGATCATTGGTTTTGAAAATACATTCAGTTCTAATTATACTAATTAATCAGTCTTTTTCTGAATTCCAAGTAGGTATTATTTTGTCACTCATTTCACCGAGCTAAGTTCAAAAATGTCACAGTGGAACCTCAACCAAACCATGTTATAAGGAAAATGTTAATTTTTAAATAAATCTAACGTCTAGCTAAAAAAACAAAAAAACATTTAGAACTAAGATAATAACATTGTAATAATAAAAAAAACTAGACCAATTGAAATTTATTTTTTAGAACAAAACTGAATAATAATCAGGAAATAAACCAAATTGGATAGGAACCAGAAAGACAACCCTGAATTTAAATTTTATAAATTTAAATTAATTTTATTGTATATATGAAGTAATAAAAAATATTTTACTTCTTAATCATCAAATAAAAACAGAAAATAGATTTTCTATTTGAATAGTCCTACAAATGTTTCAATAGTAAAGGTGATATGTAATTGTATACATAATGCATGATCTGACCAAACCTGAGCTACTTTTGATGGGATTATAGCTTAAGAACTACCAGTGATAAAAAACTGGAAGTGTATACTTCCAGACTACAGAAAAAATATCAATTCAAAACATAAAATTAAATATTAAGAAATAATTAAAAGTGATTTAATAAATAAATCTGGAGATTATAAAATATATAATGTTATTTTCATATGTTTATAAAACATATATGGTACTGTTAAAGAAATATACTTCATAAAAATGATAAATATATTTTTATCAATAAAGAAAGTTAAAAACTAAATTAAAATAAAAAGCTTTGGAAGTATATACTTTTAGATTTAAAAAATGTAATCCAAAACAAAATGAATAATAAACAAATAATTGAGAGTGATTTAATAAATAAATCTGTAGATCATAAAAAATCTTTTTAAAATAAAATAATGACTTATTGATGTTCCACCTTTAAACATGGATACCCCACCCACTTAACTTTCTGTAATAAGCTATAAATCATTTCTACATTTATTATAATACCTTCTATTTCATAAAATCTTGATACTAATATATAATATGTCATGGAAGATATTTTATTTAATTAATCACAAAAATGATAGCCATTGCCATAAAATAAATATGACCATATTCAATATAAATACATTATTCTGATTTTAATTCTCACTCAATATATTTTGATAACAATTGAGAAATCTTAGAGTAATACAAAGCATTAAAAGATATTAAAATAGCACAAATGTAGTGATATTCGATTAGTAAAAATAAATGCTGGAGTATAATTGATCAATTATCACTACCTAAAAAGAAAAGAAAAACTCTATTTAGGATATTTGTAATGCACTTATAGTTAAAATTAGAAATAGAGGAAGACTGTTAAAAACTCCATAAACTTAGAGAACTTACTTCATGAAAGGATTTGAGGAAAGGATGGAAGGAACATGTTTCAGGATACTGTAAAAATACAAAAATAACTGCATTATAATATAAATAAAACTATCTATCATAAAGACATTTATAAATCATAACTAGATGACATGGAATTATTAAAGTGAATTAAAAAAAAAAAAATAATGTACCAGTAAATATTAACATTAATCAAACAAAAATGGAGGTGGCTGTTATGCAACAAAGGTTAACATGTCCTTTTCTAACAAATTTATAGTCCAATATGAGGGTTTTTCCATTGTTAAGAAATAAATACAATTAGATTAATTGGATCCAAAAAGTGATCCATTTGATGACTTAATTAATTAATAAAACTATATTTTAACTATTTAAAAATAAAAATTATTTTTAAAATTACTCCTTATTGAAGAAAAAAACAAACAGACAAGTTATAAAAATGGCCACATTGCATAATACATGAAAACTGAAACTTAATTTTTCTCTCATCACTAAAATAAATAAAATGAGGATCACTTTTCATCCCTTAAATTACCACAATAATCATTAAAATAGTTTCACTTAAAGGCACAGCAAACTTCTGGAGTTGTTAACATTTTATTTCAGAAGTAATATTGTTTAACAACTTACTGAGACTTAAATGTCTTTAAATTATTTTTTCTAATTAAAAGTAACTTTTTTGAATCCCCCATTATAGAAAATTTATGGAATTATTTACTTTGGTATATATTGGCATCGACAAAAGGTTAGAAATTTCAATTGAAAACTGATTTACATAGTAAGGTGCAGTGGGCAACCCTGGACTACATTTTTATGTAATACCTCTTTTTAAATTAATGTTAATTAAGTTCCACTAGAGACTGCATAGAGAATAAAATTTATTGGGCTACATAGTAAGTACGCAGGTATATAAATATCCAATAAAAGTTAATTGAGAGAATAAATTTAATGCCATAATTAATAAATTCAAGTAACATGAAGTTGACTTTGCATCAATTCAATATCTATTACAACAAATTTAATTTTACATTTTTGATCAAATCTTAAGATAAAGCTTTACTTTTTTAACAATAAAAAATTAATAATCTAAAAACTTTAAAAGAAAATAAGGAAGAAATTCCAACTAAAATAGAGCTAAAAAATAATTCATTAAATATGCATTATAAAAAATAAATAAAAACCAGTAATATTAACCTTAATATAATAAGAATAATTATAGAGATCTAAGAATTATAAGTGAATATTTTATTTAATTCTTACACCAAATAAATTTAAACTCACATTAAAGGAAATAAAATAAATGTTTCATGATATAAAATATAATGTTTTTAAAAAAGTCAATTAATTATACAGGAGATAATTCATTTGTTTCAGTAACAGTATACGAACCTGTATCATTTTCAACAACTTCTTCTAACACATCCTCACAAGCTTCTT
The DNA here is from genome assembly GCA_964056705.1 of Troilus luridus. Taxonomy (NCBI): domain Eukaryota; kingdom Metazoa; phylum Arthropoda; class Insecta; order Hemiptera; family Pentatomidae; genus Troilus; species Troilus luridus. Next base: position 51,639,936 of record OZ057414.1, read on the forward strand.
CATTTAAAGTTTGAAGAGCGCCACAAATCATTTGGTCTTCCAAAGTCACCTTAAACAAAAGACATTAATGAATTTTAAATTTTAAAACTCTATTGCATAACAAAATTTCACAAATATAGATAAAAATATTTGTAGTTATAAAAAACACTTGTCATCCTCTTATAACTATTCAGCAATAAATCTATGACTCAAAAAGTGAGTACTAAATCAAAATCTGTGTTTACGACATCAGCATTAATAAATTAGCACTTATTAATTATTACAGTATACAAAAAATACATAGGTACGATTTGAAAATAAAATTTTCAGTAGTTGAGGTTTAGCATGATATCCGTAAAATAAAGGTATATAACTGGGTGTCACAACAATCCAAAATAAAAATAATCAAAATTTCGTGTTGGAACATTTTGAAGAAATACGGGAGACGAACCAGTGCACCTATAGATTTCATGTCAAAACTATTAAAAATGAAAATTTCCTTTGAAATGTGAAAATCCAACATTTTCACGGTTACAACACTGTACTGTATACAAGGATATAAAAATCTCATTTGAAATTTTTCTTGTACCATAATTAATTCATACACTGTACAACTGAATTGATAGGCTAATGTTTTCAGATGAATAAAAGCAAAAGAAGAATAATACAGAGAAATAAAAATTCTTAAGTAAAACGTAATAAGGAAATTTCATCACTTACCTGATACTGAAGTATCCATTGCCAATTAAAAAAATCAAAATGTATATTAACCAAATTTGTTAAAATAGAAAAAACAAATAAATTAATTCAAGTATAATTTTATTAATAATAATAAATACTTCATTGTGAAATATTTTACTCCACCATGATAACACTTCAATATTGTTTTCATTTAACTTGACAAAATAATATAAATCTTTTTAATCACAATGCAGAGCAATCTGGTATACTCAGTAAAGTATAGAATGAGTACTTTAGACTTTGAGGAACATAAACAAAGTTCACGGAAGAAGAACAATTATGGCAACAATTTATAAATCAATAATTAATAGAGTGTTGGCAAGTACTGACAATAAAATAGAAGCATTAATTTATAATGTTATTATTAGGGATCGGATTCGTATGTATTTACATATTTTTTTCTAGGCAATTTACAGACGTTTTTCTACTAGAAGTGTTCATACTGACACTTTTTAAGCCGTTTGAGCCTACTTTTATTTCACATATTTGATTGTTAAGGCCAGATGAAGTAGTAACCTTATAAAGTATTATTAGTTTTAATCATAAAAAATTAAATCATTTTTTTGTAAAAGAAAGAACATTTTTTTAACTTATTTTTCGCATTTTATTTAATATAATTTAAACGTTTATTTCATAATTGTTTAGAATAATTTAATTTAAAAGGTAATTTTATTTGTTTAGTTATAAGTGTAATATTCGTAGAAAGTGTGAAAACATATGTTATAAAAGTGAAGAGAGAAAAACAAAAGAGAGTCGATCGGCTTTTGTTCGCTCTGGCTAGACCGAGCCAGTCAGTGTTGACGCGAGCCCTTAGCCGTGCACATCGTATGCTCTCTAGGAGCCCAAAGTTGTTTTTGTGAATTTGAAGACAGTGTTGACGCGAGCCCTTAGCCGTGCACATCGTATGCTCTCTAGGAGCCCAAAGTTGTGTTTTGTGAATTTTAAGACAGTGTTGACGCGAGCCCTTAGCCGTGCACATCGTATGCTCTATAGGAGCCCAAAGTTGTGTTTTGTGAATTTGAAGACAGTGTTGCCACGAGCCTCTTGACGTGCACATCGTATGCTCTATAGGAGCCCAAAATTGTTTTGTGTGAATTTGAAGAAGATACTAATTTGCTGCCCACCTGCAGGTGTAATTAGTTTAAACGTCATCATAGATCCGACCAATTCGAATTGACCCAGTCGATCATCTCAACCTCTATTGTTTCACCATCTTCGCTCGCCCTGCCGACGAAAATCCTCTGTCGTCTCAACATCCAGCTCGCCCTGCCGAGAATCTACCATCTACTGAAAACTACTTCGACAGACAGATAAGAGTTTTCATTATTATATCATTGCAATCAGAAAACCGTATAAACATTCATTATTTTGTAATAGATTTTATTTGTAATTTAATAGAGTAAAATTTACTACCGTAAGATTAAATAATATTTGTTTTCTTTTTGTTATTAATTAGTTGTTGATAATTTAGTTAATATTAGTAACTTCATTTTCTCATTATAAAAGTGCTTAAATTGTTCTTTTAATTTAATTAATTGTTTTTTTTTCATTCTCAAAAATATTAGTTATTTAATTTATGAAAATTGATTTATGTTATTAGTTTAATAAAAGGTTACAATCAAAATGACATGCGATCTGGTATAATTGAATCAGACATTTATTTTCCTTATTCATTTCGGAGCTCTCATCGAAAGGTCCAATAACTATTTCGAGGTTGCTCAAACATTGATCAAAATAAGAAGATATTTCCACATTTTTTCATTTTGGGCATATCTTCATAATTTGAAGGTGGTTGACAGGAACTGTCACACAGACTCCAGGGCTGTGGATCACAGTGGGTCCAATGGTTATTGTAATTTACAGAGAATGCTTCTAAACAGTGACTGGTACTTGTTAGTTTAGAATCGTTGTCTTTTTTTTCAGCTCGTTCGTTGAAGTGTCCAATCATTAATTTTGTTCGGTCACTTAGTGTATTCTTTTTTGGGTGAAATGGCACGAACATCGGCCTCAAACTGACAGCTGGTTAATAAATATCTTCGTGAGTTTCCAGCAGAACTTTTTTGAAGTTATGGAGACATTTTGTACTGCTCAGCTTGTGATAAGCGCGTTTCTTGCTCTCAATGTTCCCAAGTCACCCAACATATTGCCACCTGATTCCACAAAGAGAATAAAAACAGCAAAAAATTGAGGACGTCCTATCAAGCATTCCTTACATCTCCATCATCCAGTAAGTCTACTCTGAGTACATATCTGTGTCGGGCTTTGGTCAGAGCAGATATCCCTTTCCACAAACTTAATAATCCTCATTTCAAAGGATTCTTAGAGACCTATATTGGGAAAAAAATGCCTGATGAGAGCACTCTGCGGAAAAACTATCTGGAATATATCTATAAGGATACACTAGCCAAGATTTGAGAACATATCAAAGATGGACCAATTTGGGTGTCAATTGATGAAACTGACATTGAGGGCAGGTATATTGCCAATGCAGTTATTGGAAATCTTGACAGTGATGTGGTTTCAAAGCCATTCCTTTTGAACTCTGAAGTTCTCGAAAAATGCAACCACTCCACCATTTCACGATTTATTGATGCCTCAATGCATATCCTATGGCCCAGTGGAGTTTTGAACGAAAAAGTTCTTTTGTTTTTCTCTGATGCTGTCCCCAACATGTTCAAGGCTGGGGAATCCATTCAAGTATTTTATCCTAAGATAATTCATGTGACGTGTATTGCTCATGCCTTGCAGAAAATGTCCGATCTTTGTTCAGTGAAATAGATCCCTTAATCTCCTTGGATAAAAAAGTGTTCTTAAAAGCACCCAGCCGCATTCAAATGCTAAAAGATCTCTATCCAGACTTATGCCTTCCACCAGAACCAATATCGACAAGATGGGATACTTGGCTGGAAGCAGCTGAGTATTATTGCGAGAACTATGATAAAACCAAGAATGTCCTTTCACATCTCAAAGAAGAAGCAGTAGCGATAAATACAGCTAAGTCTTTATTCAATAAACCTAATTTAAAGAACAACCTTGCCTTTATTTCTAACATTGCGTATTTCTCGCACAAGCCATTACCCAAAGTGAGTCCCAAAATGTTCAACTGACAGAAAACGTGGCTAACATTAAAAAGGTCATCGAATAGGTGGAAGGAATACCTGGGAGTATCTGATGAGATTAAAACTGGCAGAAGTTCTGAGCAAGAACAAAGGGTGGGAGACCAGCTGCCAGATTTCACACCAGATTGAACATCGTGTACCCTTTACCCCCAACGAGATAACTTCTTACAGCAAGGCACCTATAACATCTATAGATGATGAACGATCTTTTAGTCGCTATGATTCCATTCTACACCCAGATCGTCGTCGCTTTGTATTCCAACATTTGAAAATCCATGTGGCTGCAAACAATTCTGAAGAGTGAAGTTTTCAAAATTGAAAATTTAACACATCTTGTATTATTATATATAGGATGGAAATAGTTGGGGGTGCAGTCAAAAAAACACAGCAAATATGTTCAAACCTATTATATTATATATGTGCCGACGTATTATTATAAATTGAAAAAATCTTCTGTTGTTGTATAAATCATTATAACTTGTAAAAAAAAATCTTTTGTTCCTAATAATTATTATAAATTGTAAAAATGTTCTTTTGTTGTATTAATCATTATAATTTGATAACAAAAAAATTCTATTTTCATCAAAAAAATGTCCATTTTACTAAAATATTTTAAGAAAATCACATATTGGACGGAAATAAATGCATATTTTAATTAAATATTTGCCATTTTTAAATACATAAAAATCCGATCCCTAGTTATTATTATTTTGGTTTTAGTACATGGTAGGTCCTGAACTACTTCCAAGCCAATTGAGCAGGGAGGCAGTTGGAACCAGATTATACTTAACTGCTAGGTTTTTCTTTGATTAAGTCCATCCACTTTAAGAGGTTGGGTGAGCCCCAGGAGGTTTTCCTGATCTCATAAGGTCTCGAAACCAAGAGATCAGTAATTTTTCAGCCTATTTAATAACCTATTTCGCACCCTTGATAACTTCAGTATCACATTTCTTAAAATTCCTTTTATTAAAATAAACATTAAATGCTGAAAGGCAAACTAAAAGTTCTTGAAAATTTATATAAAAAAATGCAATATGGACTACACAACAAACAAAATAATTGGACTTATTTTACACTTCAAATGTATTGTAATGATATAACTTAACAGCATGCTGGATATAAAGGGTAGGCTTAAAAAAAACAACAATCAAATGCTGTTAAAAAATATGAAATATTTTTTATATTAAAAAAATAGTACTATGGATGTAGAGGTTTATTAGTAAATAGAGATACTGTGATAAGTATCCAACCCTAGCATAAGATATCTCATATCAAATGAAATATCAGTTTAAAAAAAATTATGTTCATATTCAATTACTCACAAAAAACTGTTACTACAAATACTTTATTCCTTTTAACTAACTAGTTACCATATTAAAAGAAAATAAGTCCAAAGCAGTAAGATTTGTTTCATAAATGTAAAAAGGTACTAACATAGCTCTGATGAATTTAAAATGACTTTAAGTGATGATAAAATCAGTTGTTTTTTTTCAATGTAACAAATTAAGGCAAGGTTATATGCAGACCTGATCCCACAAGATGCCATTTATCAAAATAAAATTTAAGTATTTTATTATCATTACTCCTATGATTTTTTGTCTATATAATGTATCTGTTAATAGTTGTTTTTATGACCTAAACACTTGCTAAGTCTCTAAGTATATATTGTGGAAGCTAATTCTAAAAGAATCTCACCATTTTTTTTTTTATTTAGAATTAATTTTGTTTACAGTTTTTTTTACCCAAACCTAAAAAAAAAAACACAATCTTTACGCTGGGTGTTAACAGATTCAATAATTTATGTGCAAAACCCGGATTTGAACACTGAACTTTCAAGCAATTCAGCACTGTACACACTGAGCTACCCCACTATATATTTAATTTCATATAATATACCATTTATATTACTTTGAAAGTATCTTTTAGATCAGAACTCCTTTTTAGTTATAATAAAATATAATAAAAAAAATCTTATAAATCAATAAAATTAAAGGGCTGAGTAAAAATATAATTTATATGATGAAAAGTTAATGAAAAAAGGGAAGAGAGGACAAATATTAAAAACAAATTAAAGCATAAAAATAATATAACAACTATATATGTTCAAAATTTTGTATCAAAAGGAAGGGATTTTCAAAGGCAGATATTTCAGTTTTAATATTAATGCAATTGATTCTGAATTGCATTATAAAGGGAGGTATGATACATTAGTTAATAATACCAATGACTTCAAAATTATTTGTCCAGCTACGAAAGGTATTGTGGGAATATAGATGTAGGAATAGACTCACCCCTTCTCTGACATTAAATAATATAGCTAACAATATGAACAAAAATAAGTCAAGTTCCACTCGTAATCCTCTTTTCTTAATTGAAGAACATTTGAATGAAATATTTTGATGATTATTTCAAGACTGGAAATAAGAGAAAATAAATAAATGAACAAAAGCCAGTAATGATTATCATAAAGGTGGGTTTTGTTTATAGACGCTATATAAGATAAAATAATAAAACATTGCTTGCTTCAATCCTTGCTTTTGCTCAGTTTGAGATATTTTATAATATATTTCTATTGCCTTTACAATTTCAAATGTAACTAATAAATTAATAGTTAAAAGAAGTGAAAACAGCTAAGAAGGGGTTATCGATAAGAACTTAAAATAAAATTAAAAAATACCTGTTTTTCCATGGAATTGATTCGCTCTTTACTGGCAGACCTAACTGCCTCATCCTGAACGCCAGAACTGCTCCTTAAGTCTTTATTAGAAGCACTGACAGCACTATTTCCACCAGAAGCTAAAATAATTATTTTTATATTAGTAGTTTTGTTATCAAAATAATTTTATTCAATAATAATGAACATAATAAACAGGAAAATGGCTAGGAAAGACAAGGCCCATTTGTACTTCCTACTAATTAACTGTCATAAGCATGAGTAACAAGGTATTAAATTATTAGCAGATATTCTAGAGCATTATAAAAATTAATATAAATTAATATATACTTAGCTCACAGATTTAAAACTAGTTCAAAAAGAAAAAGAATAGCTTGAAACTATGCATCAGTTTCAAACTCTACCTTTATCTATCAAAAATATTCCTTCGCTTTTGATAATCTTTATCCTAAGGATGCTCTTTATAATAATTACAAATTAATCATCTATTTTCAATACTCTTATTGTCCAATTGTTTTCATATTAATTATAACTTTTATTTAAGAACAGTACCATATTCGTCAGCAATATTGCTAGGAGTGTGTAATTGCTATCAGTGTCGCACTCTAAATAATAGACAAAATTAAACAATATATAATATATTCTTATTTAGAGGCAATCGAGGAAGAACTGACAGTCCACACTTACACTACGAGTTGTCAATTCCTGATGAAGATCTGCTATGTGAATCAAAATGTTGCCTCGTAAATAGTTTGGCTATTTTGAGATCCATTAGTCGGACACAGCCAATTCAAATGTCAGAGATTCATTATTTGACAAATAATGTCAAACTCAAAAAGAAAAAGAATTGTTCTGAAGTTTTAAATCAAGAAAATCCGTTCAGAAATCTGAGAGAAAAGCTGAAGACAGATAGATGGATTGGATCTGTTTGTTTTTTTTCCTTACTGGGTTTTACATTTCTTGAAGCACAATTTTTTATTGGGTCTTAACAAAATTTATTTTTTTGGTAGATTAAGTAAGTTCGGTCAATATTAAACAGTCAATAGATAATGCTGTAATTACTTTGTACTATTTATTGAAAAATGTACTAGGCTTTGATATTTGTTAATTACAGTTGAAATAAATTGCAGCAATGTTCAATACTTTTATCTGCTTTTATAAAGATTAAAAATTCATAACTAAATAAAGTAGTTCATTAGGGAAAATATTAAATAATAAAATATAAGATATAATAAAACAATAACACTCACAGTTTATTGGTGCCTGCTGGGGGCTGGATGGGCTAGAACCGTATCTAAATCTAGAATTTGTAGCCGAGTCATCAGTAACTCTTAAAGCAGATAAAACTATCCTGAAAATCTCCCAGTCACCAAAGTTCATTTTTAAAACCTAAAACAATTCACATTAGATAAATTAAAACTTTTTTTTAAATATTAGGTTAACAGAAAAAGCTTTTTAGTATCTGGGGCGTGTTTGAAATAAATCATATCTAACGCAATACAGGCATAATGTGACTTATTTTTAATTGCTTGCCTATCTATGTAGAATTTCAAGGATTCAAACCTGAATTTTCAAACAGTATAACATACACAATTCACAAGAAATTAAACATTCTAAAGAATACTGGAAGTTACTGAGGAAATAGGCTCTCCTTTTTTTGGGCTTTTAAAATTGTGATAGCACAAAAGGAGGGCATAAAATACTTTGATTTTTTAAAAGAGGGGCAATAATCCTAGATTATTAAATATCAAAATGACTCCTTTTTTGTATCTCCTGGTTTAGGCTAAAGCAAGATTTAAAATAAACAGTTCATCTTTCAAAGAATCTTTCTCTACCAATGAAGCTGATTTAACACAAAACATCATAGGAAGTGGTTTCCAATGCCAACATTTTCAAACAAAGTGCAAAGTTGTTTAAAAAATTATAAAACTTGCAATTTAAAGCCATGTCTGTTTATTTCATTAAGTTTTCTTGTTAGTTAGTTCATTAAGTTGAGTTTATTTTGATATTTTTTATGGGCAATATTTTCTTAAGAAATAAGAGTAGAACCTAATATCAGAAAAACTTAAAATGCTAATACTAACCCTTTTAAGTTCATCCAAATCACAATTCTTCAAAACCTTTCCGGTAATATTATGTTTAGTGACCTGTGATATATAGTGAGATACATTCGCCTGAGACATATCAGGAACTTTGGAAAGGAGCTGACATACACCATTTACATTGAGAGAACTCAGTTTTAAATCATTCAGCTCCATCTAAAATTAAGATTTTGGATTATTAACAACTTGTACCATGAATAAAATATAACAATATAAAAAATGATACAGAAATTATAAAAATATGGGCTAACCGGTAACTGTATGGTAGGCTGCGGCTGAACAGGCTGCGAGACGATAGGTTGTGGAGCGATCATTGGAGCTGGAGTCATCCAAGGAGCCTGAGGCCATGGCTGTGGGGGTGGCGGTGTCATGATTTGAGACATTCGTAGAGGATAGAAATTTCTTAATCTTTCTGAATCAAAAGATCCTTCTCTAACAAGAGATCTCTGAAAATATAAACCATATAAAAGTGATTATTGCAGTTATATTAATTTTATGCAAGCAGATTGATAAATTAATCCTACTAATATTATAAATGCCAAAGTTTGCGAGTTTGTTACTCTTTCACGCAAAAACTACTGAATGGATTTGGATGAAACATTACAGTAATATAGGTTATACATCAGAATAACACATAGGCTACAATTTATAATGATTTTGTGTAATTTGGTCATAATAAATAAATATAAAATGCTTTGTCCTGAATGTCTGACTGACTGATCAACGCACAGCCTAAACCTCTGATCGTAGAGACATGAAACTTGGAGGGTGTGTTGTTTGTATAACGTAGGCATCCGATAAGAAAGGATTTTCCGAAATTCTAACTCTAAGGGGGTGAAAAAAGGGGGCAAAGTTTGTATGCTTGCTCACTTGTTTCTTACTCGAAAAATCTACATATTTTTGCTGAACAAAGCAATTCAAGTACAGTGGAATCCTGATATTTCGTATCCCGATTATTCGTATTTCCGGGTAATTCGTACAAATTTGCCGGTCCCCAGAGAAAATCCCGATAAATGGTATAAAATCAATGCATTTCAGACCCCTCGGTAATTCGTATTATTTTTATGCTCGAGGTCACTTATAACGTCATATAATTCGTATTTCCAGCTTTAAAATCTCGTTACTTAGTACTGTTTTCGAAAGGGAGGGAGAGAACAGTGAAGCAGATATGCCAGGGAGCAGAATGAGAATAAATGCTTTCTAGGAAATTACTCAATTTTTATTGTTTTTATACACAAGTATGTTTGTATTGTTTAGAGTTACAGTAGATCATATTGTTTTTTAAGGGAGAGCGAGTGAGAGAGACAAGTTTTCTAAGAAATCCATAAGTAATTCGTACTGTTTTCACTCAAAGGAAATGAGGGGAATAGAGAGGGGGAGTTCTAGGAATTTTATTAAGCTTTTCTTACAATCTCACTTTTATTTACAATTCAGTCTCGTTTTTGTTACCGTTGTGACACGTAATCATGCCTCCAAAATACGTTAGCCTCTCTATTGAAGAGAAACAAAAAATCATAAACGCCGTGACCAGTGGCTGTAAGCTAATTGTCGTATCCAAGCATTTCATCGTCCCTGGTTCCACAATCACATCAATTTTGAAGAACAAGGACAAAATCACTTTCCAGACTTTTAGAGAACTTAAAAAAGTGATTCGTACAAACAAGGAATTCAAATGTATCAGTTGGAGGTAATATTTGAAGGGAAAAAGCCCGAGTTTTCACAGAAAAATGGGAATTGAAGAGTTTCATGCAAGTGATGGGTGGTTCGATAGACTCAAAAAATTGCATTAATACGTTGTTTTTTTTTATTTTGTACTCCCGATAATTGGTATTCCCCATAATTCGTACCAAATCTTCAGTCCCTTGACCATACGAATTATCGGGATTCTACTGTAACAAAGTTCACTTCTCGCTGCTGCCGTGCGACAAGTGAAACCGTTATGCTAAGTAATCCTTTTCAATAAATTCAAAAACATTACATACTAATCCTTTACTGACACGAACAACAGTAAACTTCTGTCCGTCCCGTTTGTTAATCAGTGTCAGTGTATGTTTCACAGCTGTGCTGATCCATCTGTGATAAAATTTGATATGGATGATCTCAAGCCTGGGGAAGGACATAATCTACTTTTTATCAACACACCTCACAGGCGAAGTTTATATAAAACTGTAACCTGATTGACTAACACACCCAGTGGTCAACGCACAGCAGAAACCACTGAACTTGGCATCTTGAAATTCGCAGACAGGTTCTTTGTATAAAGCTTAAATGAGCACTTAGAAAGGAATTTGGACAGTTCCATCCCCAAGAATTTCCCCTACAATAATAGGGGTTCAAAGATTGTATGGAATCCTTCAGTTTTGAAGTTAGACATCTGAAATTTAGGATGTACGAGTAAGTTATAGTTTAAAAAAATTCAATTATTTATTTAAAATGATCCGTCACAAAACTTTATGTGGCAGACCAAATTCCACGCGAGCGAAGCCATGGGCAAAAGCTAGTTAATTTATATTCATAAGATACTTATCAGTACCGCCATTCTATTTTATAATCAGGGTGAAGATATTTTATATGATAAATTATAACCATTGAGATTCTTCTTTACAAGTAAATTAGAACCAATGGGAAATAAAGATAGTGATTACTACCATAACACTACATGTACACCCACCCAGGACTCTATAAAATAATTTGAATATAATACCAAGAATTATAATATGATGCTAATGACAAATTTTAACATTACCAATCAGCTGCTAGATCACTGCATGACAAAGAAATATAATATTTTAACATAACATAAAACATAACAAAGAAAACATATTTTACAAGTAATGCAAAATTAAAAAAAAAAGGTTTCTACTTTTTCTTGGGTACTTTTTTTCTATATCAATGAACATTAAGCGACCTTTAGGTAGAAGAATTCAGGCAACTTTCATCAAAACTATTACAGCTGTTTTTGTATGATAGTTTAAAATGAAAACAATTTTTTTTGGAAATTGTAAAATGTTGTACAAAGTGTATTTAATAGAATAGAATAGAATAGAAAACAAACTTTATTCTGGGACCAAGTCCCTTTAGAATAACAATAAAGAACAAGTAAAATAAACATAATATTCATCTGGCCAGGAGGCACATACTGATACAAATCATGAAGTAATCATGAGTGACAAAACATAATAGAAATAGAGAAAGAAAAAAAAAATAAATAACTGATTAAAAAGTAAGAGACTTTACAGGATTTTAACTAATTTTCTAGAAAAATAAAAATAAAAATAAAACATATATATAAAGGTTTGATATTAACAAAATAATAATAAATGACATTAATATAATAGTTAATAACGGAATTGCTAAATAAAGCAAATAAATTGCATAGCATGCGATAAAGTATTTACAAAGTTTGTATCTTCTTTGTTGTTGGAAAAATAAACAAACACGTAGGTAACGAGATCGAGTATTCGACACACATTAATTCAAGCGGAAGATTGGCCTGCCTGGAGAGCATTTTTTTGGGATGCCAAGAGATGATGGAAAAGCAGGGATTTAAATGAGGCCAGTGAAGATGAATGACGGATGAAAGAAGGGATTGAGTTCCACACAGTGGTGGAACGGGTGAGGAAGGAACGGTCGAATGCCTTAGTTCTATGGGATGGAATGTAGAGATCGGAGAGGCGGGATCTTGTTTGATGGTGTTGGACAGTGGATTTGAATTGAAGGAGACTATAGATATATGAAGGGTGTTGCGAGTTAATGGATTGGTATAGAAAAACACTAAGGAAATAATGTCTACGAATGGGTGGGAAGAGCCACTTTAACTCATCATAATGATGTGACACCCGGGAACGCCTCGGAGTACCAAGGACAAATCTTAAAGCGCAGTTCATAATTCTTTTTAAGCGATCCTCTAGCAATTTCGAGAGGCCCCCTTATACCACACAACAGTAGTCAAAGTGGGGGAAGATAAGGGAAGATACAAGAAGCTTCCGGGTAGATTGTGTAAGGAGATGCCGGGATCGATGGAATAATTTCAGGGAACTAATTGATCGTCGGGATATTTGGGCGACATGTGGTTTCCAGGAGAGGTTTTTGTCCATGGTAATGCCTAGGTTTTTAACGGAGGAGTTGAAACTGATAGGGTTGTCGTTTAGGATCAATGTTGGGAGGGTGGGGATAGTTGCAAGAAGGGAGTTGGAACCTAGAACAATGGCCTGGGTTTTCATTGCGTTCAATTCCAATTTGTTCAGCTTTGCCCAGGCACTGATCCTATCGAGGTCTTGCTGAATACTGGCGAACGCGAATGATAGCTCAGAAGGAGGAAAGGATAAATAGATTTGGAAGTCGTCAGCATATAGATGGTAGGAACAGTGGTGAACGGATTTAGGAAGATCGTTGATGTAACAGTTAAAAAGGATAGGAGAGATGCTTGAGCCCTGTGCCACGCCTGAGGATAGGGCTAGGAAAGAGGAAAGGGGTTGATTGGGCATAGAAACCGCTTGGGACTTGCCAGAGAGGAAGGACTGGAACCATAGTATAGAGCTGTTGGAAAAGGACAATGACTTTAGTTTGGAAAAAAGGATAGAATGGTCCAAGGAATCGAAAGCTTTGGAAAAATCTAATAGGATTAGCACGGTTAGTTGTTTGTTGTCCATGGCTTTATGTATGTCTGTAGTGATTTTGGTAAGGGCAGATTGAGTGGAAAAACCAGGACGAAAACCAGATTGCAGCGGATCCAGGAGTTTGGACTGTTTGAGAAAATTTGATATTTGCGACTGGACTATTCTTTCGAGAGGTTTGGAAAGGTTGGAAAGTATGGAGATTGGTCGGTAGTCTTTGGGAGAAAAAGGGGTAGAGGTTTTATTTATAGGATGGACTAGGGCTTTTTTCCAAGAAGTTGGGAATATTGCATTTTGTAGCAAGAAATTATAAATGAAAAGAAGGACAGGTAGGATATCGATGAGGCATAGTTTGGGTAGTTTGACGGGTATCTCATCAAAGCCAGTAGAACTGGAGGAGGATTTGAGAACGGAGGAAATAATGACGGTAGGTGAAATGTCAGAGAAAAAAAAATTGTCGGGGTTGAAAGATGGAGTTAGTGAGAAGACGGAGGGTGATGATTTTGATGTGTTAGTTGAGGTAGACAAAAAATACGAATTCATTTCATCTGGCGAAGCAGGAAAGGCTCTGGAATATGTTGAATTGCAGAGGGAGAGTTTTCGGAGGAGTTGCCATTTAGATTTAGGATCGGGAGCTGAGGAAAGAGCTTCGTGGAAATATTTGGATTTTGCTTGTCTGATTGTAGACTGTGTCAAATTGCGAAGAGCCCTGAACGCTTGGTAGTCATCAGTGAGCCTAGTGCGTCTAAAGCGTCTACGGGCAGCATCACGTTTCCTTTGCAGGAGTAAATTTGGTTCCAATTCAGGATTCCGAGGGAAGGAGATATAGATTCAGTGGTGAGTCCATCTAGGTTGCGGAACGTTAATGTTTTCGATAGGATTACTGGAGTTTGGATATTGTATGAAATTTGGATTAAATCATGAGAGGACAAGAATGGAGCAGGTAATTGTGTGGAAGAAAGAAGTCTCTGCGATGAGTCAATGATGAACAAATCTAACCAGGTGTCAGATAGAAGAGTGTGATGGGTGGGAGAGAATGGAACAATGGAGAGGTGTAGAGAGTAAAAAAGATTTTCAAGGTACAGTTTATCATTGGATTGGACTAGGAGATTGGTATTAAAGTCGCCGGAGATTATGATGTGGTTGTAGAGAGGAACATGGTTGTAAAGGACCGATTCAAAGATAGGATCAAAAGGGACCAAAGGAGGGCGATACACTACAACGTATAGGAGAGGATTTGATTTGCAAGAAATTTCGACGAAAAGGAATTCTATGTGAGGGAAATTGGACGCTGGTGAAGAATACAGGATACTTATGTATTAGGAGTTGAACCTATATAAAATAAAAATCTCAGAATAGACACATCCACAGACTGATGATCAATAATAAGTTTTTCAGATTCAGGGGGAGTTTGAGACTCTTTATCTCTTGAGAACTGCAGACTAATATTTTGATCTGATTATAACATTTTAATCCGTAAAAGCAGTAATAAATAAAAAAATGACTGACAGATCGAATTAATAAAGTCATGGGTAATGTTCCTTAGAGTAATAGTCAATAGACAGCATCAAAATTTCAAACTATACCAAATTACGATACAGGTTATATATCATCCCAGTATATCTATACGCTCCAAGGTAGAAGAGATTATGGAATAAGAAGAAGATGTCATCCCAGCAAAGAATGCTATTACTTCTGCTTTAAAAATTAAGTTATTTAAAATATTCAAATAGGAATATCCAAACATAAAATGTACCTGCTTTCTCAACGAAGTTGCTGTCCTAGGGGCAGGGCTGGGTGTTGCCCAAGTATCCCATCCAGCAGGAATAGGTGGTATTCTAGTAACGCCAAAACCAGACATGGCCAGAGTTTCCTCTGCATTTTGTTTTTCATCTGGAAAATATGGTTAAAGTAAAAAGGATATTAATCAGCAGCAATAGAGTACCTTTATATTAGTGAGTAATTAATTGAAAAAATTAATTAAATTAAAATAACTAGTTCTTGACTGTTAAGTTCTAATTGCCAGATATAAAATAAAACATTGTAATATCTATCAACATTGTAATAACAGAGATGCCAAAGACTACTATTGCTCTTGTACCATTTGGACTGAACATTTTTTTTTTTTTAATTTTGGTTCCTGTACGTGTTCAAAATCAATACGATAGTGCAATATAATGAAAAATGCTGAACATAAATTTGAAACGTAAATGCATAATTTAGAATCTGGGTATTAATAAGAAAATTATAGTAAATTAGGTAAATAAAAATTAAAACAATTCTAAACATATGATAACTCAAAAAAACAAAATATTAACTTTAAAATACAAAAGAAGAGATGTTAATAATTAATTTCATTTGAAGTCTTCTAAACTCCTTTTTTATTATTATACTTCATAATCATAACTGTGGCTGTTTCCAAGCAAGATGGTTATTAAAAATATTCAGCAAGATTTTCTGTAAATTTTCTGAACTGTTTAAAAGTTTCCAAGCACTTAAAAACATTTAATAGTTCATAGAATACATTTTTAAAATATATTGATTATCGTGTCAAGTCTTGAATTATAAACATACCTTTAATGACTTTTTTGATGTATGGGTCAAGGTTGATTGTAAATGGCAAAAATATTTTAAGATCAGCTACCAACAATGAAGATCTGTGATAAGCTAAAAATACATCAAGTTTTCTTTCATCTCGGTCAAGATCCAGGAGAGGTTCCATTTCTTTCGAGATTGGTATTTCTTCCCTTATTCTTCAAGAACAAATAAAAGGTGGAAAAAAAAATTAGCTACTTCAAATAAAAGTATTAATTATTAATAAGTAAAAATTATTAATATAATAATTTAGTTAAGAAAATAAAGATATACTGTCTAAAAATTAAATAATAATTGGTATGAATTATTCAATTAGACATTAGTTATTTACAGAGGATAATAGCTGATGACATTATTAGATTCTCACACTTATAATTGTTCAACACTAAGCACTGAATCTATTTTGATTCAGCTGATTCTTAGAAATATATATATATATATATATATATATATATATATATATATATATATATAAGGCGTAAATGGACAGATGAACAGAAGAAGGCTCAAAGTGAAAAAATGAAAAGGTTTTGGGAAGACAGAAAGAAGAAAAAAGTCACCACCAAAAGGTAGATTTTTGTGTTTTCAGCACTCTCCTTAGAGGGAAATACACGCAAATAATAATAATATTATATATAGACACCACTTAACTATAATAATTACTTCTATAACAGTTGAGTATAGTTTTCAAGATTTAATATTTATAAAAATTAACTCTGTAGCCGTTCTGCTCTTCACTTTGTGTATAATAAACATAGTTCTAGTTTCAGTTATGTTAGTTCTATGAGAAGTAGATATATTTTGGTAGCCATTGGAACTACTAATAATAAATGAATCTTTTCATTAAGATCTGTTTAAAATAAATAAAATCTGTTTGTTTAAACGTATACCAGTTCTTAAATAAATTGATGGTTAGCGGATGCAATGAACCAAAAAAAAATTAAAAATAACAATAAACAAAGAAATTACTTGTCATAAAGAACTTTAAGAGATACTCCATCATCAACTGGTTCTTCTGCAGTTTCAGTGTAATGGATGATCCAAGAAGTTCTATAAGGCCACTGCTCAGTGATATTTATCCAACTTGCAAGATGGTACCAATTGAAATCCATTTGGAAGGCTTTCAGCAACCTCCCTGTAATATCATAATATATTAAGAAAATAAAATTATGGATAGTTCAAAATATAGTATTAATAATAAACATTGTTCATAACAGTAAATAATCATTTATGTTTATATTTAGAAATCAATTAAAATATATGTGTATATAACTTCAATAAACAATTTACTGATTATAATGACTACCATTTAGTAATTTATTAAGGAGTTACACTAGGGCAATTAATAATAAAGTTAATGATAAGGGGGATTATAGTCCTCTTTGGCTATCTTTTTAAGAAATTACATTAATTTATTCAGTTTTAACAAATAAATAAATACATTTTAATTTGTATTTTAAAAATTAAGATAAATATTAATTGGTTAGAACAAATAACTTTAAAAATTTAAAAACATTAAAACGATACAATAGATAGAAATTGATGCTAAATAAATAAAAACGTACATCAACAAAGATAGTGAGTTGACTTTTTATCAGGTACGTTATGTATTGATAATTAATAAATCAAAAATATTTTAGAAGTCCAAGTAAAGAAAACAAAAGACTTTTTCCCCAGATCCCGGGTTCAGAGACCTCAAGGATTACTAAAAGGGAGTAAAACATCCATAGTTATACCGTCCTATGGAAGGGACCTAAAATGGGGGTTCCGAGCCTGTACAGTGTCAACTACTTGTTAAAGATCTTAAGTATACCTAGATGGGGAAAATTTAGGAATCCCACTGTGGCATCGTCTGATTAGCCATAGAAGCATAAAATGACATCAAATGAATAAACAAACAAACTTCTTTTACTTCTGCATTACTATTACTTATATTAAACTGTTTATAAATAATTTATTCAATAAGTCAAAAGTTAAAGTGTAATAAGTTCAGAACTCACCGGTTACATAAACAACATTCATAAGCCTTCTCATAGACCTCGGGTTGACATCTGAAAAATAGTCATCAGTAAGCAGCATTTTAGTTAGATCTTGTGGACCACCAGCCCTGTTCAAGTTGGAGCCGAGCGAAGAAGCAATGCTCTCACTCATCTTGAGTTTTCTCGACAATTTTCTACTTCCACTAGTACCTGCTGGTACTTTGAGTTTTTCACCTCCTTGGGAGACATCATTCGAACTTCTCCTAGTCTTTAAATAAATAAATTAATTAACCTATGAAATAAAAATATAATGAAACTTGTATAGTCTATTCGATCAAAGCAGAGAGGTGATTGATGATAAAATGGCGATTCTATCAAATGAGACTAAGAAAAAACAAGACTTGCATAAGGCTCAAAAGTTCTGGGCAAAAGATCAACTTTGAAAGTAAAAATATTAATATTTTGTTTTTTAAATTGCTTTGTCTTAGAATTTCAACATCATTGACTATTCTTAAATTCATAAATTCTGAATATTATTTTAGTAAGGGAGGAAATAGTTGGGGGTGCAGTCAAATTAAACACTAAATAAGTGGGTACTTATTTTATTTTGTGCCGACGTTTCGACCCACTTTGTGGGTCATCTTCAGAGCCAATGGAAGCTGAAGCTAGACTAGACGTCAAGACTAGAAACGTCGGCACAAAATAAAATAAGTACCCACTTATTTAGTGTTTAATTTGACTGCACCCCCAACTATTTCCTTCCTTACTCAGATCTACCAGTCAACTATCTCCTCGCTTCTCATGAATATTATTTTAGTTTAATACATCAATGATTTATTGTTGAAATACAATTTTATATTTGCACATTAGGAATGAAAACGACAACATTTCTATAAAGAATTTGTTTTTTGTAAGTTAACAATGAAACTTTCTTTTAAGCCCAAACATTGAAAACAAAAATGGATAACAATAAACTACTTTTAATATATTAGAATAAAAAATATATACAGTATCTTTTATTTTTCCTAAATGGCTAATTCATTTAAGATGGAAATAAAAATTAAAACAGATAATTAGGAAAACACTTCTTCAACAATATCAACTGAACAAATTAAAACAAAACATTATAACATAAGTACCTGTACAACAGTCAGATCTGTGGATGACACATCAAAACCCTTCCTCATGGCAGCTTTCTGAGCAGTTTTAACTTTACGAAGACCTGAATTCTGAAGATAAAATGGAAGATGAACTAAATTTCTAAGAAAATCGTGACCACCAATATTAGATTCACTCAGGAGTCTGCGACTATTCACTTCAACAGCCTATTATAAAAATTAAAATGTTTATTAAAAAATCATAAACATTGATCAACCATCAATACAATGAATATTAAAAATAAAGGTTTTAAAACTGTATTATAACAAAATGAAGTCGATGACTGCGAGGGTGGGTACGCCTATAGTCATGGGTGACCTATACAGCCGGGTCGGGTCAGTTGTGAATATGAAAAGTGGCCTGGAACATTAGGAAGATATGGGGAAAATTTTCTCAATGATAATGGAAAGAGAATTCTGAACTTTTCATGAATGAAAGGTCTGTAATAGACTATGTTTTGGTGAAGAGGGGATATGTCCGCAACTTATGTGATGCCAAGGTCAAAAGAGGTTTTGAAATCGGAAGTGACCATTATCTTCTAATGATAAAGAGGATCTGGAATGAAGGAAAACCACAAAGCAAACACAGGAGCACTAAGAATAAAGTCATAATCTTACCATTTAAAGGAGGAGGAAATGGCTACATATATCCAAGAAATGAAAAAAATAGCACAAGATAGGGACAGACCATGGGATTGCGATGACATTGATAGGAGCTGCGGTGTTGAAAAGAGTTGGGTCAATGACAGTGAAATTGGTCTGTGGTGAGAAAAGAGCTGGGTCAGGCTTCAAGAGAACCGACTGGAGGACTGAAGGCATGAAAAAGGCGATCCAAGAGAAGAAAGTAGCTTGGAAGAAATATTTCAGCCAGAAAACCCAGAATGTCTATCAGGCATAAAAAACCCAGATGAAGGAAGCTAAAGCAGTAGTCATTCAAGCGAAGAGAAGATCTTAGGAGGATTTTGCATGGAAGCTGGAAGAAAATGCTAAGGAGAACCAGAAAGTCTTCTACAGAGGGATCAAAGAAGAGGAAGAGTTGGCCAACTTCCCTGAAAGGAGTCAGATGGGATGGGAAACATCATCTGGCGAGAGGAGCATATCATGGAAAGATGGAGGGAATACTTCAAAGACCTACTGGAAGGAAGAGACGTTGAGTCAAGTGTGAAAATTGCATTCAGAAAGATGCAGAAGAGGTTTGGATCGAGGACGACTTCATCAGTGAAGAGGAACTCCAAGATCCCAATGGAAAAGTAAGACTAGGAAAAGCATCAGGAATGGATGAAATCACTCCATAAATGATCAAATACATGGGCAACAAAGGCCAAGAGATGTTCCTCCATCTTTTGAACCTGGTCTGGAAGGAGAAATGGATCTCCAGGGACTTGGAGGTAGTGGTAATCATGTCCATTCACAAGATATAGAAGAGCACTGTATGAAGGGGGTTTAGACCATGGAACAACCTTGGCTGTAATGAGTCTTTATAAAAAGACGAGGAATGTGGTTAGAACCAGAAACCACAGTTCACAAGAATTTGAGAGAACACTGGGTATCCGCCAGGGGTGCAGCTTAAGCCCATTGCCCTTCATAAAGATTTTGGACTTGGTTCTAACTCTAAGGAGGGCAAAGCTGATGATGATGAAATTCCAGCTGGGACACAGAAACCTTCACTCCTCAAATTTTCCTTGTTGGCCTTACAATAAACATAAAAACAAACCCGGGGAAGACTAAATACATGCAAATAGGGAAGAAACCCTGAAGAATTATGAGAGCACTAAGGGTTGGAGAACCGAGGTTATAGCAAGTTGAGAGTTTCTATATCTATGTGCTATCTACATGCTCATCTCAAAGAAAATTGATGATGAAGTTGTGCAAAGAATTGGAGCAGCAGGGAAAATGTTTATTATGGTCCAATGGGGGTTCCTGGGAAGAAGAGAGGTGATAAGCCAGACCAAACTAGCCGTCTATAAAGCCACAAATCTATATATCGACCTTTGTTCCTTTCCTATATTACTCTTTGGAACCTTGGACCTTGACCTCAAAGCACAGAAGTCAAATACAAACTATTGAAATAAGGTACCTGCGAAAAGTAGAAAGGAAAACTCGGGGAGATAAGATACGGAACACAACAATATGGGCTAATCTCGATATTAAATCAGCAGAGACTATCTTGGAGGAACACAACCTAAGGTGATTCGTGCATGTACTTAGGATGCAGCTAGAGGGAATCGCCAGAAAGACCTACGAGACCAGAACGGAAGGAAAAATGCCAAGAGGAAGCCTTCGCATTTCCTGGGAAGAGAGCATAAGGGATAAGGGATGCGTTCAGGAGGAGAGGAATGGACTGGAACAGAAGAAGAGAACTAGTTCAGGAAAAAGAAACTTGGTCCAGCCTCTATAAGAAGGATCCTCACACTGCACAACAGTAGAAGAGGAAAAGAGTATGATGATGTACATTGTTATATGATATTAATTAATATGTAAGTTATGTTTCAGTTTTTTCTTCTTCTTATTGAATTACTCTATTGTCAACCTGTTTAATTCAAAAAGGCAGTCACACCCAATCAATTGATTAAAAATAACTTATTTTGATTTTTTTTTAATTTACCAATAATGATATTTAATTATATGGGATTATATACAAATATGATAGTTAATCATTGGGAGTAGGTTTAAAACACCTTTCATGACTTTTGTAAAGAATGCTAGGATTAATATTTTGTAATTATGTAAGTATTTTCCATATCAAATCTTCAAGGTTCCATCAAAAGGGAATTAAAATTAATTAATCAAATAAATAAAAATATATGCATGGTTTCTTTTTTTACAGTAAGTACTTTTGTTACAACTATAAAATGGCTACCATACCACCACATTACTACATTAACACTACAAACGTTATTAGGAATGAAAATAATAATTATTTCAGTCTTTGAAAGATATAGGAAGAGAAGAAAATTTTTCAATAACAAATATTGAAAAGTGCACATACATGCTATAAAAAAGGGGGTGGGCAACTTTGGATGGATGAATATCATAATTACTTATCTACATGCTTTTTTCTTGGCAATTAATTTTTTTTTAAAGTCCAAGATAATAATGCAGATGCAAAGATGCAAAGACTTCACACACCATACAGCCCAGTTCAGAGGTGTTTATTTTCAACTCCAGGATCATTTATTTTCTTAATACTTTCATGAAATAAATATTGATGCAGTCACTAATGTTAGGCCAGAGCTTCAATATTAACAGGGGTTTTGCCCACCCCTCGTAAAAAAAGGACAAGTATAATAGTAAAATAACCACTACAATAAAATAAACAACATTAACATGTAGACACAACATAAACTCATGCAACAACATTAATTGAATATCCCATGACTGACCTGTTCCCATGCCACCTAATGAGAGCATAAAGAATAAGTATTCAATACCTCACTTCAAGTAATTTAAACCTCACAAAGTAAAAAATAAGTAAAGAAAACATCTATTATATTCAAATATTTGAATGTACCAACATTAGTTTGTGATCTGGCATACTCAATATTGATTTGATAATATCAGGCTACAACTTCTTGAAGAACATCATAGTAAAATATCAAACCCAAGAATAGCTTATATATGAAACATGTATTGACAAACTTTGCTATGTTGAGTTACCTTTATTTCATTTAATAGAAACAAAGGTACCACTACAACCCATGAAGGGTCTGGGGTTCAGTACATGGCAGAGTCTGTACTGTTTCATGGACAACGGTTCTTCAAGGAGGTGACTTGTCCTAGGTCACGCTCAACTACCAGATTTTCCCCCCTTATTTTGGGTACCCTATTTTTATAATATTTTATAGAGGCTGCGTGGCCCCAGGAGGGTCCTAGATCCTATAAGATCCATCTCCCGCTACAAACAGACTAAATAAAAGTCATGGCCTCCAGCGGGATTTGAACCAGGATTTCCACCATGGCAACTCAGTCCTCTACCACTGAGCCACTCTGCTCCCAATTATAGAAACAATATTAGCGTCAAAAGAACTTAAATTTTCTATTAAATCTATAACAACAAATCAATTAGCCTGGTTAACATTTTTATCCGTCAGAGGCAGTGTTACCTAAAAAACTTTAGTGAAATTATTTTAAGTTAAAAAAAAAAATTATGTATTACATAATGATTATTTTTAAAGTTAGTTTTGTTAAATACGGAAATGGTGATAGAGTTATAAATATGTACTAACATGAAGAAAATTTTTTTTTGTATGAATTTCAAAATTAAGTTTTATAACCATTCCTATCTATTCTATTAAACATTTTTAGATCACTGTAATTTATTCAGTTAGAAATTGTTTTTGTTTTTTTACTAACATTTTGTTTTTCATTTTAACCAAAAGAGTAAGACAAATATAGGTCATGTTTTTGTATTTTTTTTTTAAACAGTAATGCATAATGAGGTGATTATTTATCTTAATACTAAGTAGATTGAATACAGCTAATACAGTGAATGGATGAATACATTTACTGTAGTATACAGGCAGTTTAAGTAATTTATTTATGGTTATTATTCTGTTCCTATCGGTCATAACATGTTATGCTATAAAGCCTAATGACTCCGTCAATAAATGGTCAAATTTTTGTATGAATCTGATTAGTAATTCATGAAATCAGCGTATTCATACACACAAACTCTTCAGCCTCAGTCGTAATCAATCATCCAGTAAAGCAGCTAAAATTGATTATGGTTAAAAAGCTTTTAAGCTAAAATTTATAAAGGCTAATAATTTATTATTATTAAATCTAAAAAATTAAGGGTTCTAAACATGGGGCTTTAAGCCTCCACAGCTAAAAACAATTTTCAGTCAGAGAAGTTTTATAAAATATCACAAGTGTATGGTTCTGATTTTTATGTTTCTGAAGAGCTCACTACTTATATACTCAAGTGCTGTCTTTAACACCAATAACACACATATATATTCAAACATATTAGAACATAAAGTTCTATTTTTATTTCCATGACAAAATACTCAAAATTTAATACTTACCTTAGAAATTATATGTGGATCAATGGCCAGAATGATGATAAAAGGAATGTTATTTGTACCCGAAAATAAAACATGGACGGCATCTAATATCAGAAGAACTTTGTCTTGTTCACAGCTGTCTAAGCCATCTACAATCACCACTAATCTGGTTTGTTGCCCGGTAAAAGCATCTAAGCACTTAACCTAAAAACTTCTTTGGTATTAATAAAAATAAAAAAATATTGGAGAATTAACATAAATAATAATAACTATTAATACATTAGTGGAAAAATTCCAACTAAAAACCTTAAGTCTCTATACAAAACAGGAAATTAAAAATACCTGTCCAATATTTCGCCTATTCAGGCATCCTCAGGGCAGAAAAAGAATAATAGCAAACCAAAAGATGAATAATGCACCCAAAAAACACACATCCCACCACCTCCAAGGCTCAAATGCAACTACTGAATCATAGGGAAGGTTACTAGATCCCCAGCTGGCTAAGATTAGATAAAACAGCTGATAAATACACCAGATTTGAAACATCAATATACATTCACCAAACCCCAAAAAACCCAACAGGAAAACAAAATAAAATAAATAATAGCAACAAACAACACAAGAACAGAAGACAAACAACTATATGAAAAGATGAAAGTAAAAGTTCAAGAAAAAAGAGAATTTATAAAAAAACACAAGTGGACTTATGGTTATTCCACAAAATATATATTGAAAAAGGGAACGGTCAACAGAGACATCAAACAAATGTTAATACATTAGTGGAAAAATTCCAACTAAAAACCTTAAGTCTCTATACAAAACAGGAAATTAAAAATACCTGTCCAATATTTCGCCTATTCAGGCATCCTCAGGACAGAAAGTTGCATTTGAGCCTTGGAGGTGGTGGGATGTGTGTTTTTTGGGTGCATTATTCATCTTTTGGTTTGCTATTATTCTTTTTCTGCCCTGAGGATGCCTGAATAGGCGAACTATTGGACAGGTATTTTTAATTTCCTGTTTTGTATAGAGACTTAAGGTTTTTAGTTGGAATTTTTCCACTAATGTATTAACATTTGTTTGATGTCTCTGTTGACCGTTCCCTTTTTCAATAAATAATAATAACGTTCTAATATATAAACATTATAATTCAAAAGTACTTTGTATGAATGACAACTTACCATTTCTGTCATGAGATTCACCTCCCTCTTTAAAGCCTGCAGAAATCCTTCAGATTTTACAGTTTCAAGAGAAGCAATAGCATTTTGCAACTGCCTGCGATGAGATTGAAAAATGGATTTAAAAATTCGTCCAATAGTGTAGATATTCGCTGTGGTGCAGATTCCAACCAACCCAACAGTAAGAAACAAAAGAACTTTTACAGTAGTTCGATCAATAGAGACTTGTTCACTATTAAAAAAAAGAACAACTTGATGCTATGACAGTACGGGCAAAGAAAGATTCTTTTAAGCATAACAAACAATAAGTTTTAGCTACCGAATAGTTAATTAATAAAAAATATATTAATTTTTTGCTTTTAAAGAACATCGCATTCAAAACAAAGGCCAATTGTAATAAATATTTCCAATTTATACATATATTTATTTATATATATATATATATATATATATATATATATATATATATACACACACACCTATTAGCTAATATTAAACAAAATACTATGATTTGGTATTAGTTTAATAAACTACACAAGTGAAATCATTAATACAATAAATGCAAGAAATCCTTATTGAAGTCTTGAATAAAGTTCTCAATTCTTCCTCTATCCTATTTTAAACTTTTAGCATTCCTCTTTATATGTAGATACATATTCTATATCTTACAGGAAAAAAATTACATCAATAAACAAAAAATACTATAACACCATATCACTTACCAATCTAACTCTGCAGATGTATGATGTATGGAAATAAAGAAAAAATTGCAACTTTTTTTTTTTTTACAAAATGAATAAGAGGGAAATAAAGAAATAAAAAAAATTAAATTTGAAAATCCTCACTCAGGAAGATGTAGCTCTCTAACATAGACAACTGTAACTCCAATCATAACTAGAATAGCCAAGAAGCATAGCTCAAATATAATAAAGTTAGGAAGGCAACATAGACGCCTCCATCTCCAAGAGCTGGTAGATTTAACTAAAACAAAAAAATGATTTAAATAATTTAGAAATAAAGAAAAATAAATTTTCATTAAACTTAAAAAACTGATTTGATTTGAGGAGGTAACAAGTCATAAAGATTGATAATTTATTTTTGTCACATGATAATTTATGAGGCCAAAAGTAAAATTGCCCTTACAATACCATCTCTTTAAAATTAATTATTAAAATTTGGTACATTTAACTTAAACATACAGCCAATTAAACTGCCACATTTTTTTTTTTTTTTTAAATTTAATTTATTGATATTTACAACTGTATAATAAAAAAAATACATCCAGTAAATAGGCTATGTGATACAAAATGACATGAGTAATGGCAAGTTGAGAAACTACCCACTGGTAGTACTCAAATCACTAGTTCAACTAAGAAGGTCACGTGGCCATCTTCTTTTCAGACGCCTCGGGGGATTATCGGGAATCGAAGAGGAAGCTAGGTTTGAAACTAGAGGGTTTGAGTGGGAATGAAGTTTGTTATGAAAGGAAAGATACCGGGTTCGGGCCAAATCAGCAACAAATGGGACATTAAGGTCGTTATGGATGACGGTATTTTTAACAAAATAAGGAGCGTTGAGGATTTTACGAAGGATTTTGGACTGTAGGGATTGGATACGACAGGAATTCGATGGCTTAGTGGAGCCCCAAAGCTCTACTCCGTAAGTCCAAATAGGTCTTATGATGGTCATGTAGATGAGTCTTTTGTAGTTAATCGGGAGGTTAGAGCGTTTGTCTAGTAAGTGTTGAAGTAGCCTGAAACGTCGAGCAGTTTCTTGTCTTTTCAGTCTAGTATGAGGATTCCAGGTTAATCGTTTGTCGAGGTGCAACCCTAAATATCGGATCTGTTCTACCTGCACCAGTGGGGTATTATTAAAGGATACTGAAGGGCAGGAAGTCATTGGGATACGACATAAGGTAAAAGTGATTTGATGGGATTTTTGAGAATTTATTTTAATTCTCCAGTTTTGACACCATTCTTCAAGATCAGTGATATGGGATTGGAGCCTTTGGGATACAATAACTGGATTGGTGTTGACTGATAATACACATGTATCATCAGCATACGTGGTAAGGATAGTATTAGGATGAGTTGGGATGTCAGCTGTATAAACTGTATAAAGGATTGGGCCAAGGATACTACCTTGAGGAACACCAGCAGATTGGGAGAAGAGGGATGAAAGGACATTATTATGGTTTACCTGGAAAGTTCTATTTGTGAGATAGGATTGAAGGATGAGAAAGTAGGTATGAGGTAGGAATTTACGGAGTTTGTAGAGCAAGCCCGGATGCCAGACTCGGTCGAAAGCCTGTTCCACGTCAAGAAAGACGCCCGAGCAATATGATCCACGTTCTAATGCAGAGGAGACCACATCCACCACACGATGACATTGCTGAATAGTGGAGTGGGATGCTCGGAATCCAAACTGGTGATCTGGTATTACATGATTTGCATCAAGGATGGGGTACAATCGTTTGAGGATAAGTTTTTCTAGGATTTTACCCATGCACGGTAGAAGAGAGATAGGACGGTATGAGGAAGGGTATTCTGGTTTTTTTTTAGGTTTGGGTATCATTTTTACAATGGATAATTTCCAGGGGTCAGGAAAATATGTGGAGTGGAGTACAGCATTATATATATAGGTAAGGAATAGAATGGCTTTTCTAGGAAGGTGTTTTAAGATATGGATTGTGATGAGGTCGTGCCCAGGAGCTTTGCGGGAAGGTAATCTGTGAATAATGTTGGATATTTCTGTAGGATGGAATGCTTTGGGTGGAAGGGACATTTGGAGGGGAGCATCTAACGCTTCTTTTATACATTCAATGTGATTTGGGTTAATTATTTCAGGATGTGGATGAAAAATTTTGGAAAGGTATTGACCAAATAACTGTGATTTTTCTCCGTCAGATCTTGTCCAGTTATTTGATCCAGTGAGGAGTGGATGATTAAATTCCTTGAACTTTAGGAGTTTTTTGGTGGTCATCCATAATGATTTGTCGGTGGTTGTAAGATTTTCAGTCCAGGTAATTAAATTTTGAATTTTGAACTTCTTGATTTCTGCTTTTAGTTTGTTAGTTAATTTTGTATAGATAGTTTTATCTGCTGGATATCGAGTTCTATGCCACTTCGATCTTGCTCTGCGTTTTTCTCTTAATAAGATTCGAATATGCTGTGGCAAATCAGTCTGTTGATAGTTATTAATTGTATGATTTGTGATGTTATCATGTAAACTGCTTCTGATTGAAGTTGTAAGTTTTTCTATGGCTGTATCAATGTCTTGTTTTGTCTTAAGTGAAATTTTTAAGTCCAGTTTGTCCTCCAAGTCGTAACAAAAATCGTCCCAGTTGACACGTCCTGTAATCAATGAGGGAGGGGAAGGCTTGGGAGCAAAACTTGAGTGCAAGAAAAGGAGGACTGGACTATGATCTGATGAAAGGTCGTCCAAGGATTCAATATTGGCTTGTGCGGGGGAAATCTGGGATGTAACAAATATGTCAAGGATGTCGGGACGTTTTTTGAGGGATGTAGGCCAGTAGGTGGGATTTTTTGGGGCAAGGATTGAGTAACTCTTTGAGGATGTGAGAGAGGATAGAATATTTCCACGGGAGTTGGATCCACATTTTAAATTTTATTTTACTTTTTACAAAGAAAATAACATAAAATAGAAACTTTTAAACAGTTACTCCGACAAAAAAGAGGGAGCGGAAGAAGAGCACTGAGTTGCCATGCCGAAAATCCTGGTTCAAATCCCGCTGCAGGCCATGACTTTTATTTAGTCTGTTTGCAGCGGGAGATGGATCATATAGGATCTAGGACCCTCCTGGGGCCCACCTAGCCTCTATAAAGTATTATAAAAATAGGATACCCAATATAAGGGGGGGAAATCTGGCGGTTGAGCGTGACCTAGGACAAGTCACCTCCTTGCAGAACCGTTGTCCATGAAACAGTACAGTCTCTACCATGTACTGAACCCCAGACCCTTCATGGGTTGTAGTGATATAGGATTTTTGTTTTTTTTTACTCCAAGAAAAAAATAATAATAACAAATAAAATATTATGGTTTCTCACTTGGTTTTGGTCTGAAAGCTCTGTACAGACGTGTAGAGAAGACCCCATAATCTGCTTCAATCGCATCGAACAATGAGCCAATCATTTGAACAACCGAACTTTCTCCAGCTGTAGTAGTGCCAACTCTTGTCTGCTCAGTGAAATAAAACCTAACAAAAAAAAACAAGTTTCAATTTTAAATGCAATGCTAAGTGGAGTCAGGAATACTGTGATGCCCATAAATAAATAAATTTTAAAAACAATGACATAGAATACAAAAAAAAAGAAAGAAGGAATATAGAATTGAATTCAGAATGATCATCAGTAAAAAAGGTCTAATTATGGGATTGAAATCCCAAAGTATTTAAAAGTAATACATTATTCAATATTTGGAAGCTTTTCCTTATAATGCTATTAGTTATTTTGAAAAAAAATAATAATGTATGATATACCGTAAAGGCAATGCAGCCACGGCATCAGACCATTGAGCACCAGGTGGGTGGCAAAACATAACTTGAAGAACTAATCTAATAGCATTCATTCGGGATGTTAGGTTCACACTGAGATTATAAGGGAAATCCCAACTATACCTGTGCAAAACAGAAATAAAATATCTTGGTATTATAAAAAATAAATAAACAAATGCAACAAGCTTTGATTAACTGAATTCTATGCATTAATAATAATAAAAATTAAAGCTTACTTTTGACTAGAATACCACAGCAAAAGAAGAAAGATGTATGAAATGAAACAAAGAACAGCAGTAACAAGAATACCAACAGTCCACGAGTTGGTAACAAGACCAAGAGCTAAACCAGTTACTAACCAAATATGACCCACTAGCACCAAAAGAACCCAAGAAAATTGAAGCAATGGTTCAGTCCATTGGCGAGCAAAGCTCTTCATTTCCTCTGTAAATAAATTATTTAAAATTAATATAAACTTTTAGAAATTAATTTCTAATTAACCCTCTACACATCAGTTATTATTTTAAAAACCCTTCATATTTTAATAGTAAATAAAGTCATATAAACTAACAATTAATAATTAGAGACAATGTTACCTCTTAATTTTCCTAACAAAAATGACTTTCCAGAACCCCATTTTGCATATAAACCAACAGTGATAGGCATAGAGAGGGAGGGTTCACTCAGCATATCAGCGAGAGCAGCACTGTACAAATCATAACCAAGTAAATTTTCATTATCTTCATTAGTGTTTAAACGACCTGGAAAAAATAACATAATTGGACAATTTCAATAAAATAGAGTTCATTATAAAGCAATTTTAAACCAAATGAAAAGCAACTTAGATGTGAATTTTAAGTCTATCTTTAACTGTATGCCTCAATCCATGGTTGAAAATTGGAGGAATAAAGAAAGATTTGTGTATTGATTCTTTTTCTGTATAAACGGTTTCATCATTTTTAGTTCCTGATCATTACTGTTTATTATTAACAAAATAAGAAAGAAAGAAAAAAATATAATAATAAATTTGCAAGTTATATAAATGAATTACAATCAAAGGAATTAATTTTGTTAACTTTTGCAAACAGAGATAATATAAACATGGAGATAATATTGGATAGTTGAAGCTCGGCTGTCAGTTATCAGTTCTCTATCAACAATAATTAATTAATAACTGAGTGAATAGTGCAACGGAGAAAAATCTGCCATTCACATAAGGAATATGTAAGGACAAAATAAATTTATAAAGCTTTCAATTTAAAATAGTTTGTTTTTGGATTTAGTGAAATGATTCCCGTGCGTAATTTATTTTTATGATAAAATGTTGGTTACCTGAAAACATTTATGTACAATTTTCATACTAATAACAATTTTTTTTTAAAAATAGCTACTTACATAAATTATCGATAAATATTACTTACGTGCACCAAAAATCTGACCCAATATAGTTTTAGCATGCCCAATATCAATATTATAAGGTGTTTCACCAGCTCTGTTTGGTCTGTATAGGAGTTGTGAATTTTTTGGGTTCCTTAATAATACCTGAAACAAACAGAAATAAAAATATTTTGCCAAAAACAGATAAATAGGACACCGTCCTCCTAACCCTAGTTAACATTAAATAAAATAAATGTGGACTAGCAACAAGAACGAAAGAAATGTAACTAGTTTATAAGACATTACCAGTTCTGATCTGAAATAGATTAATATCCCCCTCGAGGTAATCATCCCACCTACGCCTATGGTCATTTTATCATTTAGATATTTTACCACCTGGATTCATAATTTTTCTTTTGGTGTGTATCACCCATCTAATAATATATTCTAGTGCTAAATTAACCAAAAAAGGTGGAAGCGAACATTAAAATTCTTGGAAAATAGTTACAAATTATATATTTATTAATTTTTTTTGGAAATATCCCTAATCTCTACCCATAACTTATCTATATCTTCGAGATGATCTAAAGCTTCAAATATATTTATGAAGCACGAATTGATTTATAATTGAGGGGTTTCAAAATTAACCTAAACCAAAATTATCAGAATAAATATTATTTTCAAATTACTTTTTTATATTCAGCTTTTGGTGAAGTTTCATAATTACTAAATCCTTATTTCCAGAAGCTAATATTTTCACGGTAGTTTACGGTAAACCCACTACAGTTTATAATAAACTTGCATTTAATTCCATCAGACAGTATTTAGAAGGAGAATTTATGTTCATCAATGTAATTTTAAACCTCCCCCCCTCATAATATAGCCACTAATTTCCTTATTTCCTTACACTAAAAAACTTTATGTCCAAAGCAGAATAGATATATTCACATATTCATATATTCAGAAACCCAGTACCTAAATAATATTAACTACTCTCTCCTTACCGAATGATGTACTTCCCATTCCGTTAACGACCCTCCTCTGACCAGAAAAACCACTTGTATTGCCACAGAATCTACATTGAATTCCTCAATCTAATTTGTTAACAAATTTTCATCAACCTGCTCCAAATTTTTGTTAGTTTCAAGCCCTATAGCTAATTCTCTAATTTTCAATTTTCATCGTTAATCCCCTGAAGCTTTCTTCCCCATCCACCAGGGCATTAAACAAAAAAAATAAAGCGTGATTAACATTTAATAAAAATTTGGTTTAAAGGTGATTAAAATATATAGTCAAAAGCTTTAAAAAACAGAGATTGATTTTATAAAAATGATTTTTTTTTTTTACAGATTATATATTAGGGGTTCCAAATAAAAGATATACAAGCATGAATGTACCTCAACAATTCCTTTGGAACGAGCTCTCATAGCAATGTGCAAAGCAGTGTCACCCCACTTATCTGCTGCAGACACCTTAGCTCTACGCTCCAAAAGTAACTGTACTGCTTCCACATTTCTTGATCTCACAGCCTTGAGTAATGGGGTGTCGCCATCCTACACAATAAAAGGAGATATTAATTAGGTCATAATAATTTTACAAATTCATCTAGTTCGCCCACAGTTAAAAAAGACAGTTTGAGGGCAAAGACACTAAGCTATAACTATTTATATTTTTTTTCATTACTACTTAATTTTATTTTAAAATTTACTAGCCTTTTTTTCATTTAGCTCAATGAGTCATGCTCATTGAGTTAAATGAAGTCTTCAACCATCTCAAAATCAAAGTTGTTATTCATTGAATTATAACTGAGGAGAATTTTATAAAGCCCTGAATGCATATTTATTATTTTTTCTTCTATACCACAATTTCAATTTATCTATAATTCTTTTGAACCAAAGAAGTGAATTTTTCATTCAAATTATCAATGTGGTGATATTATCAACAACATTAGCTAAAGCAATGATCAGAGTCATTAGATGCCTCAATACCACCTGAATTTCCTGATCTCATTAAAAAAAAAGGACAAACAATTGTAAGCAAAAAAATGAATTAACAACCTACTTTTGTCGCGATTTCTAGATCAGGATTAGATGCAAGCAACATTTTAAGGACTGGGACATTTCCTTTTTCAACAGCAGAATATACAGCAGTCTTTCTTTCCTGAAATTTATAAAATAAATGCATTTGAAAAACTTGAAATTTAAAAAAAAACGTTTTAATTATTTTTAATATTAGCATCTCATTTAAAAGAACATAAAGTCATCAAAGGTCTGTTTACAAAAATCATATCATTTATTAAAAGATATAAGCAATACTTCATAAAATAAAGTTTTATGTAACTAATTATAAAACTGCTATCATCACTATTATTAAATTAAATATCATAATTACAATGAAGAAATATTAAATATTTTGATATGACAGCTTGGAAAAACATTAATAAGAATCATTACGGGTTAAATGCTAAATATCATAAATGAGTGAATTCCATTAATGAAGGCTAGATGAATATTATCTTATTGTAACCATCAAAATTATATAATATACATAAATTCTTTTGTAGGAAATGATCTACAGAGTCCCATTAATATATAAAATTAGTTTAATTAACAACAAATATTTTTAAGAAAAAGACAATTTTAACAATATAGTCTTACTTTTCCTGGAATGTCAACATCAGCATATTTCTTCAAAAGAGCATCAATGACACTCCTATGACCACCCCTAACAGCGTGAATTAAGTTGGTGTCACCTCCCCTGTCCTAAAAAAGCATATAAAGAAGATAAAATCTTTACATTTTAGGTCAGTACAATAGTTAATCATAAAAAAAAAAAACTATGACCTCAGGAGGTTTGAGTTCATTATGCTACTAACTTCTCCAATAATACATACAATTTTATTAAACTCTGTTCACTACATTTGGCAAAATAAAACACATTCAATACAGGAACAAGAAAATTAAAAAACAAACATTTTTAAGAATAATTATAGATTTTTATGTTTGAATAAATCTTACTTGAATATTGATGTAGGCTCCAGCAGCGATTAGAGCCGCTGCTATTTCAGAATAACCCTCTTTGCAGGCTATTGTAAGAGCAGTAAATCCATCCTTATCCATTGCATTCACGTTCGGTCTCAGCTCGAGAAGCATCATCACAACATCCACATGGTTACCCATTGTAGCGACCAAAAGAGGAGTCCAAGAATGCTATCATGCCAACCAATGTGATATAAATGAAATACAGTTTGAACTAAAATTTTACAAAGTAAGTGATAGAATTTATGAAAAGAGAATTATAACTAACCCACAAAAATATGGAACATCAATAGCATGGATGGTTTCTCAGTTGATCCTTATTTATTCTCATGATTTTCAATATAATATAGGTATTTGAATTAAAAATAATAATCATAAATTTCCACTAATTTAATCATAACCATTTAATTTGGATTGTTTCCAATAAATTTTCACAATTACAGTAAAATGAAAATAAACATTTCATTTACCATTTAACTATTTTTTTAAATTAATCAAATAGAGGAAGAGGGAAATCATTCTCACTTCCATGTTGCCATGTTCTTTGTGGGTGGGTTATAGAAGTAGAGAGGTAAAGCAGAGAAAAAAATAAGGTAAATTATGGTATCCAGTTTCTGAATATTTAAAACTAAAAGAAACGGTTTTTCAGGAGTTTTACTGTAAATTGGCTCAAGATTTTTTGTACAAACAATAATATTTTAAAATTCATTTCTATTTATTGTTCTTTTGATGGTGAATATTGTTAAATATTTTAGGTAAAGTAAGTATTATAATAAAAATATACCATCCCAGCAGTGTCAATGTTAGCACCATACTTGAGAAGGGCATCTACGGTTTCTTTGTTTCCCTTTCTTGCAGCCCATACCAAAGCTGTTGTACCATACTATTAAGAAAAAAAACAAACTTGTTATTTGAAATTAAAAAATAAATGAAAATAACGAAACAGTATTTATATGATAAGGATAGATGTTAAAATTGTAATACAAACCTTGTCACCAACATTAACTTTGGCTCCTGCGGCAAGGAGTGCTTTTGCTATCTCTACATGGCCCCTTCCAGATGCCCACAGCAATGACGAGATGTGATAGTTTCCGTGAGCATTTACATCTGCGCCTCTTTCAAGAAACATCAGAGCGAGATCAGTATGACCTCGATAAGATGCCCACATGAGCGCAGACCAGCCTCCCTAGAAAAACACAATTCAAATATCTACTAATCATTGAAGAATATTCTAAAACTAAATTTCAATTTTATGTATTTTAATCCACATAAAAGATGTGTGTACATAACACGAAATTTACCATATCTCGATGTTCAATATTTGCATCTCTATCTAAAAGTTCCTGACAAACATCAAAATATCCCTCTTTGGCAGCACACAACAGTGGGGTCCAATTATCCTGGAGAATAAAATTCATAAATGTACAATGAGAAACACCTATAAAATAGTAGAGGAAAAGTAGAACTATAATGAAATGGTTTGCTACCAGAAAACTGAATGATTTCTGAAATATGCTTCTGCTATTTAAAATGGAATGAACAAATGAGCTGTTCAGGATCAAAAGTGGATAACTCCAAATTTTAAAATTTAACTTTTTCGCAATTTTCTTCAGGTAATGTTCTATGCTCCTGAAACTTCAGGTTCAGAACCAGGCTAAATAAGGGAAATAAGGGAGCAAAGTGTCGTGTTAGACAAAATTCCTTGACTAAACTAGCAAAAGATATTAAATCAATTTTTGAAATTCTGGAGCTATTCGCTTTTGATCCTGAACGCCTCAAGTATTTACATATTTATTATTTATATCAATCCTACTCAATAATGTAGATATCACTACAGTGATAAAATTAAATCAAAATCGCAGCAGCTGGATCTGTAAGTCACCATAATGCAAATAAATGCCACTTCATAAATAAAGTGCAAATAAATGCCACTTCATAAATAAAGTGCAAATAAATGTCACTTCTTGAATAAAGTGCAAATAAATGTCACTTCATAAATAAAGTGCAAATAAATGCCACTTCATAAATAAAGTGCAAATAAAGCCTTTACAGGGATGTTGACCAGTAAGTAAACCAAGACTAAGATGGGCAGATTTAGTGCCAAATAATACCAAGAAGGCAGGAGTGAACAGCTGGATAACAACAGCCAGTGACTGAAGAGCATCGCAATTTGTGTTGGAGGAGGTCAGGACTCGCTTGTGGTAATAATAATAATAATCAATCATTAATTATATCGAAATTATTATTTATCAAAAAATTATTTTATTTTTTAATTGATAAAGTCAAAAATAAACAAGAAAACAAAATTAATCAAAACATTAAAACTGAATATTAATGTAGAAAAAACTGTTATGACCTATTACAGTCAGCAGGATGTTTTTTATCTGTTTAGTACCTACTTTTTTACTATAGACTAATGCCCAGAAAAATGAGAGATTAACATTAGCGAAAGAATTGACTTGATTTTTTTTTACTTGACTGTTTGAACTCCTTTACCCTAAGGAAGGCACTATTTCAATTATTTCATTAGTGCACCTTCACAATTATTCTAAAATAATGTAAGAGCCCCTTCAAGATCATCCAGAAACAAAACCAAGATTTTATTAACAAAATGACTTGATTAACAATAAATTAGAAATTAATGGCCTTTAAATTGTAATATATATAAAAATATATTAATTATAAAAAAAATAAAATAGCCAGAAATGAGCAGAATTTTAAATTAGATATTTCAATAAAAATAATACTGTAAAAAAAAATGTGATACCTGATCTTCCGCATTAACGTCTGCGTTGTGGTTAAGTAACTCCCGGACAAAATGTACTTTGCCCTTGGTAGCAGCAAAGTGTAGGGCGGTAGCTCCATTCTGCAAAAGACAAATCTACTTTAAGAAAATATTTCTTAATCATATCACCATAGATAACAGAAGCATCATGAATTGAGAACAAGCAAATGTAAGACACATAAACTAAAAAAAAAAAAAGAAAAAAAAAAGGCATAATTCAGCCCTCCTATTAACTACTTAAATTAAATGTCTATAATTCTATATATTTAAAAGCCATAAACACATTAATGAACATATGTATAATTTACTGAGTGTAAATATGTTTACAAAACTATTAAACATAAGTTTCATTAAATCTTTAATTAATTGTTAACAAAACTAACAATAATTAAGAAGTTCTGGGAGGAGAATAACAAAGATAAAGCTCTTTACAAAATTAATGAATATCTACTCAGATATGTTCATTTGTGAAGCAAATCAAATGAAGTAAAGATGGATTTAAGAAGTTAATCAATTTTAAGAGATTTAAACAAGTGATTTATTTTGTACATTAATAGCGTGTTTTTCTGTTCATAGGGAGAAATTTGTCCCTAAGCCACCTTTCCAAATTGGATTAAAAAATTAAACAACTACTTAAATTTTTTCAGAATTATTCTTCCAAATTTAGTTTTCCCTCTAGAATTAAAGTCAATTCCAAAAAGTCCCATCAAATTACCTTTACCCTTCGCCGAAAACCCATGACTTCCTGTCCTACTGTATCCTTTAATAGTACTCCACTTATCCCTGTTGAACAGATCCGCTACCTAGGACTCAACTTAGACAAACGTCTTACTTGGAACCCTCACACAAGACTGAAAAGACAAGAAACAGCTAGACGCTTCCGACTACTTCAACACATACTAGACAAACGCTCAAAGCTTCAGATCAATTACAAAAGACTTATTTATGTTACTGTAATAAGACCTATATGGACTTATGGAATTGAACTATGGGGCTCCACCAAACCATCAAATTCCTCTCGTATTCAATCCTTGCAATCCAAAATCCATCGCAAAATCCTAAACGCTCCTTATTTTGTCACAAATAAAACCATCCATAATGGCCTGAACGTTCAATATGTTACCGATTTAGCCCATTCCAGATACCTATCATTCCATAATAAACTCCAGGCCCATCCAAACCCACTAGTTTCCATCCTTGGTTCCAATTCCATCCCGGACAATCCTCCTAGGCGTCTGAAGAGAAGATGGCCTCGGGACCTTCTATAATAGAAATGTAATTAGAGTGCTGCCAATGGGTAGTGCCTCTACACGTCCTTTCATGTATTTATTTATTCATACAGCCCTTGTACTAGATATATATATTACAGTTGTACAATTCAATAAAATAATTAAAAAAAAAAAAGAAAAGTTATCCCTCTGATCCCTTGGAAAATTATATTTGATGAAGAGAAGAAATGTGCCTTTACCCAATCTTCCTTGAGGCGTGCAAAGGCTCAGTCTAGTAATAATTCCTTATCACAACTTCCTGGATCATAAGTCTAGATGAAAAAATTAAAAAAAAAATTAATTATTTCTTAGTGTTTAACTATTTTCCTACTCCACACTTCTCAATACTCTATTCCATAAAAGTCCTATATCCTGAAAACTTTGACTTCCTAAATATTTCCCCTGATATAATATTACTCCAGAATTTGGAAATTATGAAATAATTGTAAATGAGGCATGAATAATTCTGTATTATTTTCAACAATTCTATGATGTCAAAAACTAACAGATTATAATTTATTGTTACATTATAATGTATACCTAAATTACAAACGGATAAAAGATATATGGCTTTTAACAAAAAAAAAAAAAGTTATTATGAGACTTTGATAAATTAATTTTCAGTTAAAAAATTAATATACTAACACATTGAGGGTTTGGTATTTTTTAAGATTAAATAAAAAAACAATTTAAAATACTTACTTCATCTTTGTCATCAACAAGAACTCTCTTATTTTCAAGGTAGCTCCGCAGGCCTTGGAGATCATCTTCAGTAATATAAGAAAAAAGGTTACGATAGCATAAGGAGGCCATCGACTCACTCCTGTTGAGAGTCTAAAGAAAATGAGATTATGTTGTCATTAATTAATTTATCATGCAAATCATAAAAAATATCAGACATTTACCAAGAAATCATCTATAAACTTTCACTTATTTTGATAACAACATTCATAGAAAACATTCCCCGATAAAAAACAAGTCGTATGATCAAAAAGCCAAACATGTAAAATAAAAATAGATAATTCTCTTTTAGTGGGTGCTAAATAGGAAGTGCTTCAGTAAATAAAAAGTCAGCTTAGAAAGAGTTAAACAAAAAATTATAACTGAAAATGAAATCTATTTAAGTAATTGGAAACTTAACATAAAAGAAGTAAGTCAGTGACAAATAAATAAATAAGTATTTTTTTCAACAAAAAACATTGTGAAAATCATTTTAAAAATATAATGTGAATTTAGTCATTTTTTTTTCCTTACTCTCTTAAATAGCATTGGATCTAAAAGATTCTTCTAATAAATAATCAGTTGCACAAAGAAAAAAAATCATTATAGTAATTTTTTAAATAAATGAATGTTCAATATTGGAGAACTTTAATTGAGTATGCATATAATTGGTAATAAATACCTAACTACCAAAATACAAGTAAAAATTATATAAAATATTCAATAAAGTATACCAATAACAAACTATTTCCCTTTATAGTTTATATAATTGACTTGTTACGGAATTGTGGTTTAAAACAATTACCTTTAGAAAATTGGAAAGAATTTTTAATCTTTAAGTATGCTCTTTGCTTCTACAATGTATGCAAAACCATGTGAGAAATGCTTATTCTGAGATAACAAGTATTTCTAAAAATGAGACACTTTTATTTAGGCTAATAAATCATCGTAAAGTGATAATTTTATTTAACATCAATCAGCGTTGAGCTCACTATTAACCACGAGTTCTATAAAATATAACAAGTTTCTATGAAAATTATAAATCCAAAACTAACCCAAGGCCTTGCTTTTCAATTAGGAAAGCAAGCTTATACAACAGCTGACACTTATCGACTAAATTACCAATCATCATTAATAACTTGGCCATTTTGATAGCTTCAATAAATAACTTTAATAGAGCTCATTACTTTCAATTGACTGCTTTATATTAAACAAGCTTGGACCTTATGTCGATTAACCGGATAAATAAAAAGAAATAGTTTAGAAATTACTAAACATTACCATTACAAATTTCTGACATTAATAGTAACTTCTAATAGATATAAGATAATTTCAGTAAACATAAAAATAAATAAAGTGAAATGAAAATTTAATTATCAGAGATTATAGAAATTAAATAAATGATTCAAAATATTTTTTTTTTATCCATACAATTGCCTATAAATTTTAACAAGTTATCAATTAGGTTCAGAGTTTATAACAGTAACGTCGACTTTTTGTTCAATTGTATATGAAATAGTACTTCAAAACTTCACAACCAAAAAAATGTTTTTCATTTGCAAGGCGTAAACAGACAATAATAAGGATCATTAAATATAATATTGGCTCACTACATTTTTTTCAAATTTATATTTACATTATCTCGATATATTATTTGAAAAGCAACTAATATGAATGTCCATTATGCATTTGCACCAAGAAGTTTCACTTCATTATTAAGAGATAATAAAATCAAAAGGGGAGCAATATGATTTCAACCAAATAACCCCCCCCCCCCGATGTTGGCTTAGAAACACTATATTTCATATCATTTGCTGATTTTATTATTTTATTTTATTTTTTTTATAAACTCAAAAGAAGTTTATATTTACCCTCCAGGACTTTCCTGTATTAATATTGTTAAAAGTATAATACAATTTACATAGCTTCCATTTTTTCTCCATATTAGATACATAATTGAGTACATCATTAGTAAAATAATACAATGAATCTATTATCCGATAAAAAAAATTAATATGCACCTAATTAATCTTAAATAGTAACCCACATTTGGTCACCTTTACAATACATTTTAGGCATTGTATTATATTATCTTTATATTTTTCCTCTTACTCTATTTGCACTATTAGGCATGAAATAGTCCCAGACCCACCTAAGCGTATATGAATAAATATTTAAATAAAATATTCTTACAATATAATTTTAATACATATAGTACAATCTTAATAACTGAATCCTTCATTGATTTCTATAGTGTATTCAGGCTAACTATTAAACAGTGTGATCTTAAACTAACTATAAAAAAGGAAGTTATGGTGCCCTTGATCATTAAGATAGAGATTTATTCCTTATGAGAAGTCTTATCATCAAATTGAAAAGCAATTGTGAAAGATATTAATCAACTTTATTGGAAGTGCATTATGTTGTCATTATACTAAGATAAAACTTTTTAAAAACAAATTTATTGTAATAACTTATACTTATTTATGTTTGCTACTAAATATTAATAAAAAATATTAATACAGGTTAAATTAATGCAAAGCTGCATAAAATTTAAAAGTTACATGACATGTTGCAACATGAAAAATTAAATATAAAACATAAAAAAGTCTGAATTGACACAACCTTGACCAAATTTCAGTTTTATTAGCTGAAACTGAATTTCATTTATTATTTTTATCTTTATTATTTCAGTTTCAATTATTTACAATTAAGAGTAAAATTATTATTTGGAATTAATATAGTAATACTAATTATTCCTATGATTGCAATAAATAATAAAAGACAAAAACTATATACCTTGTTCCAAATCCTTGGTCTAAAATTGTGGACATGTTTAGCCATGAAATGCCTCTATTATATTTAATATCTTATGAAATACAAATTTCAAACAGCAGTAATAAGGCCTAGTTCTGAATTATGTAAAATATAGTTGAAATAATATTGTTCTGATATGTTTAAAACCACCAAACAGCCATTGCACCTCTTTCAAAATAAAATAGTGAACTGAGGTATTGTGCAGTTCATTTCCATATTATCTTGTTTACACACAGCTTACATAGAAACAAAAAAAGTAATAAAAGAAAATACAACCAAGACAATTACTAACAGCAATTGGAATGTAGCAATGAATACATTTTCAACAGATGAGATTACCTAAAGCAAAACAAATATTTAAGAACAGTTGCAATAGTAGATTAAATAAATCTCAAGGGTATTTTAAAAGTAATGTTTGATTAATCAAACAATAAACATTTTTTTTTTGTTCATCAGAAAATATTAACTGAGGGAATTGACAGTTTTAATATTACCTACAATATTTCATTTTATTTTTTTAGACACAATGTACCATCCAAGATAGAAAACAAAAAGAAACATTTTAAGTTAAACTGAAATGAACTTATTTTCATAAACATAATGTGCATGATAAATGCTTTTAAAATAGTTTAAAAATTTTAGTTGGCTGAAGAATTGTTTTCCACAATGATGAGAGTTGTCAAACGGGTGCATGCATATTTGATTTCTCTTTCCCATCATTTTAGTTATCTTACATGATAAATATAAATAGTTATACTTACATATATAATTTAAATACTAACATAAATTAAAAATATAAATTTTGTAATGACCAAGAGGCATTCGTCCACCTATTCAGGAAAAAGAAGCCAATCAAATAATTAATATATTTGATTTCAATGAACTGAAAACAAAGTTTTTCGTTAAAAACTATAATGAAGTATTGTAATTCAACAACAGTGGTCAGGAAAGTTTCCATAACTACAGAGGATTCCAAGAACACTTAAGGAAAATTTTTGAAATCAAATACATTTGCTAAGCCCTGTATCAGTAATCGAGCCCACACGACTTAAATGTTCCATCATTTTTATTTTAACCATAAATCACTCATCAACTGAATGTAAATAATCCTGAGAAAATTAATCAAGAAACATAAACAATGTATACTACAAAACACAAGTAACTGTTATAAACAAAATTATTACTTAATAAGTGTGATTTTCAAAAAACTCATTTTTTGAGGATGTGATATTCGTTTACAGAAGTATCAATTTGAAATAAAAAAATATATATTTCTTTGTAAAATAATATTGATTCTCCGGAATAAGTGAGGTTACAACAAAAATAATGAAAAAAATAATAAACCTATATCTGTAAAACTTTAAACCTAAAGATATCTATACATTATTTACAAGTCCAAAAACATTTTAGTTAAAAATATATATTTTTTTAACAATATCATAAACAATTACAATGTTCACAAAATATTTTTAAAGAAATCTCGGAGATACTTTAGCTTTCCCATAACACGTTTTACTAATCACTAGCTAGGGATTAGTTTCAACAACATAACCATCACTTAAAATAACCCTAAAATCTGGATTATGAAGTAGTCATCATTAAAAATTTGAAATATTCTCTGTTGATCACAGCATTATTAGAGAGAACCTATCGTCAATGTTATGTGGTAAATAGTACGTATCCCTTTACCATCTCGTTTAAGTATCTTTGTGAAGCTATAGACCTAGCCCAGACCAATGAACAATTCTGTAGAAGTTTCACAGGGAACGCAACCTGTGGATACCTTCCTTCTGAAAATCTCTACATAAATCACAATTTATGTATCAAAATAAAGATCAAAATAATTTATTGTAACTCTCATCACTTTCACTATCTCTTCCAGTTTTTTTAATTCTTATTTATATTCATTCATTTATTCACATCAATTTTTCTGAAACAACCACCATACTTCAAGAACTAATAGATGAAGTCATTAAATATGAATGATTTTTTTTAAATTATAGGATTAACTAATTTTGTATTTTTAATGATAACTTTTAAACCACAAGATATTAAAATCTTGTTCAAACTTATGATCCAACTTGTTAAGTTGAAATTTTGAAGATAAGAAAATAAAAACTATATATTACACTTAGGTAGTA
Organism: Troilus luridus; assembly: GCA_964056705.1. NCBI lineage: Eukaryota > Metazoa > Arthropoda > Insecta > Hemiptera > Pentatomidae > Troilus > Troilus luridus. Next base: position 51,683,738 of record OZ057414.1, read on the forward strand.
CCATTAGAACAACATATTTATTTATACCTGAAAGTAATAAGCAGTTGTATTGATAAATTTAACATCAACTGTACCAAAATATTGACCGACACTTATATTGTAGATGGCAAACTGTATCATGACATATTATTGTGCAACTCAATCTTTCAGTTATCCGAGTTGTTGAAAATGGTATATACAAATCCATTTCTTACAACTGTATATTCATGTAATGGATTCATAAAGTTCTACTAACAAGTGATTCTTTAAAACTTTGATTTTTAAAATTAACCAACACAACCGAGAAAAAACAATAATCTCAAAAGCACAATTTCAATGTACTCTGTTGATCAGTGTTGTAATGGCTGTTTACAAAACTAACACCCAAAACTTTCAATGATTTAGTTATAATCAAAAACCAAAAATAATATAATAATAATAATAGGAATATAATAATATACACAAATCATTTGGGTCTGTTTATCTGTCATAAATGTTTTGATAAAGTTCTTATTTATTATTTATACTTTACTGACTATAGCTAAAAAAAAAAAAAAATAAAGTGATCAAAATAACAAATATTCATTTCAATAATTTTCATACTCTATTTATTTTGATAAAATCAACATTTGTGTAAAGGAGCTATGGTGGGTAAGAATCGCTTAGGAACTTTCCCTGTCGAATAATACTAATTAATAATAAACAAACAATGTATGAAAAACTGAATGTTGTTCTGCAAACAACTGTTTAAAAAATAATAGAAAAACATTAAAAACTATTATAACCTGATAGAACAGTATTTGACCTGGGTAAAAAGTCGAAAAGTATATATATATATATATATATTTCAATAGAGTGATTAATTTTAGATTGTTTAAATAAAGTGCAAACATATTTTTAGTACTAGTTAGCAACAGTGAAATAACACAAATATTTGATAAACTAACTTCAAATCATAATTAATCTTTTTACTTTTTAATAAAATTTACTTAACAGTGAAACTTACAAAATGAAATATAACAAGTTCAATAAAAATGAATGTTAGTTTCCATTAAAATATATCTAGTCTGTTGATCTCGAGGATTTATTTATTTATACAAACTAATCAACAAATGGTAATAGTAAACCCTCTTCTACTTGCTCACTCATGTTTCATTTTGCCAAATTTAAATTAAATCATAGAAAACAATTTAAGCTTCATGACATTATTTTTAACAAGGGTTTAGAAACTGCTGAAAAAATTGTGGAACTGAAGCAAAAGCGGCTGCAAGGGCTCTACATAACTATATAAGCTTAAGGAGACCTAGATATACTCAATAAATAGTTTGAAAAGAGGGCTTGAGAACAAGATGGTATGAGAATAAATGGTATATATTTATAGCAAAAACTGCAGAGACAGTATCAATAGCAGCTAGAAAAGCACCAGGGCACCATAAATCAATAATAAATTAAATTTTAAAAAGTAGACAGTACCTTTGTAATTTGACTCCTACACTAATCTAATCATGTAAGAAAAGTTATCAGTGGGTAATCTTGTTTGAAAAGGATTTAGTCTGGTAGAGCTCCAAGGTGACAGATAATCTAGTAGATAAACAGTGGGCAAGTATTTACTGTTAAATGACCCTGGTTTAAGTTTTAGAAGACAAATTTCTAGATCGGTGGAACTTTGGTCCAGCTATATGCTTGTCTGATAAGGTCCATGTTTTTGAAATATATGTAAACACTGATCTAATCAATGTCTCGTTTATAACATCAATTTCTTAGGAACTGTATAATGAAATATAATGTCTCCTGAGCCCTAATAGCATATTAGAATTGATTCTTTTGTTTGATACTGTGATATACCATTAGAAGCAGCTATAAGGCTTTCCTGATAAATAAATTAAACATATAACCATATCCGAAACTTCTAAGGCCCTATTTCTACGTACCCCTGGGTTTCATTGGCTGTAGAATCATCTGTCCTTAGTTTTGTCATTTCTTCACTTATGCATAGTTCTATCCTTCACGGTTTCTGTTATTCAAAATTAAATGCTCCTCACAATGTTTTGAAGGAGTCATTGGCTATGTCTAAATCATCTTCCTGCCTTAAAGTTGTATGTCTTTTTTAATTTTCAATCATTAAATTATATGATTTTTTTGTAGAGTTAAGAAATATCAGTAGTTCTTTTATTTATTAAAGCTGATCGTGGTGTAGTGCCTTCTACCTGTGGTAGAATATTTTTTTTTACTTTCTTCATTCTTCTATCAATCCTCTGTTGTACTTTCTTTAAATACAATTCTTGTTAACCACATTTTTTTGTGATTGTTTTTTAGCCAGAATTATTATCTTTATTAAATCAATAAATTTTCATAAATTGAATCACTTATATGGAAAATAGATCAAATTCTTTTAAATGATAATAATGCTACTTCTCAAATTCAATCAAAACGTTGTGAAACTATTAGGCCCGTTTGAAGTAAAATCTTAGTAATACACACACTAAAATCTTTTTGTTATTTTAATTGACTAAGAAAAAAGAAATACCCGCCTTTGAAAGCATGCTACAGTGTAAAATTTAGATGTTCTGGTTGCTGCCTGAGCCAGAATTCAGCTCCTTGAAATGTTGAAATGTCATGTTAATTTTTTGTTATCCTAGACTCAGTAAAGTACTGTAAAGTTTCTGTGATATCTGCTTGGTTCTCTGAAGGCGTTATGCACAATGGGAAAAACATTAAAATAGGTAAGGTATTTCTATTTCTAGCTAACAATATTATGCTCAGCAAAGTGTAATTACTAGCAAAATATTAATTTTCAAGAAAATTCTACTGGCAACTTCTTATTTCAAATAGCTACTAACTGAACTGATTATTGCAAGACATTTTCTAGGGTCTTGGGATATAAATTCATGCATAGCATCAATCCACCAAATTGCCTAGCCCCAACTTACAAAAGTTTCCTAACAACCACCCCTAACAACAAATCGTTATGCTACATAGAATAAAATTTCCTTAGAATTTTCTTAGATTTATATTTTTTTTAAATTATATAATTTTCCTCAATTTTTTTTCCCTATCATAACATGACACATTTCACTTCAAACTCTTCATATAAATATTTAATATAAATTGAAATTTATACATTAGTCTTATGAAAAATAAGCTCAACACTAGATGAGATACAATAAAGCTAATAATTATTATAGAAATGGTATTGGTAATTCTATTCAAATTTTAGATTGAGAACAGGAACTTTTGAAATTATAAAATTAATTAAAAGCAACAAAGCAAATAATTTTAGTGAAGCAAATATAAATTGATTAAATTTCTCTCAAGTAAAAAAAAGTTATTTAATTCAAACAATAATCGTACTTGATGAATAAAGAGAATTTAATTAAATAAATGAGAGTGTTATGTAATAACTGGAGAGGGTTAAAATATTAAGTTATTAACAAATTTGTAATTATTTGAATTTTTAATAGAATTATTTAATAGAAACCGCAACCTTAATTGATCATGTTTTTATGTTAGTTAAAACATTAAATCAAAGTAATGATTGTTAAATAATCTTTAAATATTTTTTCAATGAGATTAAATATTAGTTTTATTTAAGATTAGTACAAAAATCTGTTAAAAATAATAAATGGTCTTGCTTTATTTTAAGTCACCCCAAAATGTTAGTTAGTAACAAATAAACAAAAAATATAAATGACAAACCGTAACCGAGAGACGCTTGAGGTTGAGACTAGCAAAACTGAAACGATGGTTGGAGGACCCAGCAGGTGCAGTCACCGTCAAAGATGGCATATCCCAGTTACAAACTTCCAAATGGAAATTTGATAAACGCTTATGAAACTTCCCTCCACCTTCCATTATGTTTGTCAAGGAAGATCAAAAACCAATTTCAAGGATTTACTGAGCTATCAACAATTTTTGATGAATGATACTTCTCAACTGTTACTTTCCGTCATAGAGACCTTCAGGAAATTTGTCTAATATATGACAAATACAAATGGCAGTTTTATATTAAAAAAAATAAATAAAAGAAAAAACTAGAACATTTTTCTAATGAAATTAAATAAAAACGAATAAGATGCAATTATTATAACAAGCAAACTAAAATCTGATGATAAGTGAAAAAGCTTCAGGGTTGCAAAAATAAAACCAAGACAAGGTCAAAATCAAAAATGAAAATTAAAACAAAAATTGAAAACCACCAATCAATCAATGAGAAAAAGTATGTAAAAAAAAAATCTCAAAAAGACTTAAACTAATCAAAATTCGATAGAGCAAGTCAAGAAAAAAAAATATCAAAACTTCAAAAAATGGATTTGTCCCAAATAATCCATAACCAAGTTTAAACATTTGAAGTAAACTTGTTCACACACAAAAAATTTAATTAAATAAAAAAAAGTCAAACTATACCTAAGCTAGTAAGTAGTATTCTAAAATATAATTTCAATTGAAAGAACTAATTAGAAAATAGCTCATTATATATGAACATGCAAAAAATAGAAAACAAAATTAATCATTGCATTAAGTAAATTTAAAGAAAGTAACAGAACTTAAATTAGAACTTATCAAAACTTAAATTAATGTAACACAAAAAAATCAACTTATTTTATTTTAAGTTAATAACAAACAAATCAAAATAAAAGAGATTATTATACTATCAACAATAAATTTATACCATAAAATCATATTTAGTAGAAAATCCATTCATGGATAAGTGCTATTATATTAGTGGAAAGGTTGTTAGTATTTAGTACCTTATAAAACAGGAATGAAGCAGTCATTTTGCTTGCTTTTGTGACATCCAGTAAAAGGAATACTGGCAAGGTTTGCTTTCTGATAAGGGATTAGACTTCAACTGATAACACACACTTATCATGGCGAAGAAAGATTTACAATTACAGAATACCGATTACTACAGACAGTCTTACACTATCCAGGAATTGATAAGTAAGCTTCCAGCATATTTTAAAATAATTTAGGAAGTACAAGCTTAATTTACATGAACAATAAATAGTACAATACCTATTTACACTGCAATAATGCATTGTATTAAGTACAACTATAAACAGTGTATGCAATAAATAGTTCTACAAAGTATATTTTCCAAAGTTTTATAGCTGAATTCATTCATATCCGTTATATAGACAAATCCACAAATTTTCTTCTAACCTCATAAATTGATATTATCATATCGGTTAAACGGTACGCATATTATGCCATTATTATTATCTCTTAGTAAACTATAAATATCTTTTCCAACTGAACTAAACAAAACTAAACATTACTCACAAATAAATTAACAGTTCAACAAATATTTTAAAAAAATACAAATGATTTGTTATTAGTTATAGAGAAACAATTGTTATTTTGACTGTTGATCAAAAATGCTTTTTTTTCCCAAAATCAAAGGTTTCATAACATTTTAATAAGGAAACTTTCCTATAGAGTAATTAATGACTTATTTAAAAATCTAAGAATAAAAAATAATTGAACTATTTAATACAACTAACAGATTTAAGTCAAGTTTTATCGTAACAATAAGTATAAACTTATTTCTTTATTTAAAACAATTAACTATAAATCTGCAACAATTTATAAATTAGTAGTTCCTCTTGAAGGGGAATACTGTTTAATTAGGGTAAAAGGTGAATACCCGGGTTCGAATCCTGGCCAGGGCAAATCTTTTCTCTTCAAAATAAAAAAAAACATTGAAAATATAGTTTTTCAAATACCCTCGGTCCCATAATTTTTTTTATAAAAATGTACAATTCCAGTGAAGTTTCTGACTAAACTTTTTAGATATAACTGGATTTAGATTTAAAAAAAAAATCAATAGTGTATTTGTAGTTTACTACATGAGAATATTGAAAATATTAAGACATATACATATATAATTTGGTTTAACAAAGGCATATTTGCACATTTGGACCCCTCAATGTAATGAATAAAATTGCTAGAAGTACTTAAAAATTAAATTTCATTAATTACATTAACGAAAGTCATTATATTAATGACTTAATGTAGACATTAAGTGCTTTGTGGCTCTGTCATATACAAACTAAAACTCATGGATAATCACTGTTGAAAGAATTCTGTCGCTTTTTCAGTTAATGCCGAAATCAACCACACTCCTCTATCAGTTACAATGGACATTGCTACCATCTTACTATCAAGTGATAGGGGGCAGAGAAGAATCTGATGGATTGGGATTGGAAGTGCACAAAATCTTCTAAAAAGCCAAGAAATAAGAGAAAGATGGCATTACTAAAACTTTGGGCTCAGTACTTAGCCAACCTTGTAGTGGAAAATTATGCAGGAAACATTATTACAATTGTCATTTTATCTTTCTATTACACACATGTAAAAATATAATCAGAGAATTTCCTTCAATATATGAATGAAATAATCAAGAATTGTCAAAACAATACCAAAAATGAAGTATAAGCTGAAGTTGAAGTATACTCCTGTATATTTTACCATAGGAAACTTCATTGGAAAAATCGATGATTTCATAATTTGGTCAATAGTAATTCAAAGAATTTGGTTCAGGCAACATAAATAGCAAAAACATCGTATTCGTAAAAATGGATTACTTTTATCTCTAGTCTCGTAGAATGTGCAGACAAATTTGACTTAAGTTACTCTTAGATTGGACTCTTTTGTTTAAAGAAAAATTAAAAATTAGATGTTTGCTATCATTGAAGCTTCCGGAATGCACGCCTATCAAACACGCCATTACCGTTCTTTTTCAGATATTGACTTATAAATTCAATATGGTTTTTCCCCGAACAAAATTTTCATTTCAAGATTGAAAGAAAATTAAATTCTTCATCGAACATGTGAGAATATCCTAGTATCCTAACTACTAGACCATACCTAAGAGGTGATTATAAGAGATGTAATTGTTTATGAATTCAATTTAAGAGGATGAAAAAAAACAAACAGCGAAAAGTATCTAGCGTTGTTCGAAATGAAAACATTTTCACCAACTTTAAAAAAAACTAAATTATTTGGTGTGAGAATAAGTTTACTATAGTGACTTTTAACAGATTTTAATACCTACAATTTAAGGTTAAGTCGAATTTTGTACAGAGGGCGTTAACTGTGTTTAGGAAAGAGGAATAGGGTCATTCTCGTAGTTTTTGGGTTGAAATCGAGTAGTAATAGAAGCAATAACTCCTTTTCAAGTCAATTCCGATTCCGCTTTTTTAAGTACATGAAACTAATTTTGAAGAAAATTTACAAGAAACTAAATTTGTAGAAAATTTGACTCACCTGGGCTGTATATATAGCGACAGTTAAACACATAAACCATAGAAACGGCTATTTTTAATGAAAACTTGTAGTGAATCACATTACGTGTTTAGAGAATACCTTTTCTAATTTTGTGATAAAATATTATACATTCAACGCAATGTACGATCAAATAGTCACTCCCAGTCACTGAATCACATTCTTCCCTTCATTTACTCATCTTTCATTGTAATTAACCATTACAGTTTCGTATTAATTTCTGTAGTTTAGAGTGGTTTTTTTAATTCTTTTATGGTCGCATTATGAAGCTATGGCTAATCAGACGAAGTTACAGTGGAAGTAAAAAAAAAATGTCTATGCAAGTATATTAGAATATAGATTTTTAACGAGTACCAAGCTCGGTACATTCATTTTACGCCCCTTCTGAAGGACGACACAACCAAGGATATTTATTCTCTTTAAAAAATCTTAGTGCCACCTGCCGGGCTGTGAATCCGCGATCTTGGGCATTGTAATTGTTATGCTAACCACTACACCACAAGTGATCCCGGTAGTCTAGAGTTGCAGAAATAAAATTAAATGATGAACGATTATGTTTGTAATTGTGGCCACGACTAAAACTGTCGAGGTTTATCATGTTGTCATTTCATTTCACACCACTTAACGCTGCTATGGCTAATCGGACGATGCAACAGTGAGAGTTTTAAATTATGCTGATCCAGGTATAATTAGGATAGCGATCTTTAGATATATGACACCGTAAAGGCTCAGGCCCCCATTTTACGTCCCTTCCGAAGGACATCACATCCAAGGATTTGGTTTATCATGTAAATAGTTTTTGTTGTTGATAAGAAATTACAATCGGAATTACATTTTGGATCGGTTACGAACTAGAAGGGGAATGATTCAAAAGGCATAATGAGAACTATTTTAAGCAGTTCTCATTCGATCAAAATCTTAACATTTTACTCAAAATGATTTTCGACTTGTTCAATTTATGTTCTTTTATTCAACTAAATAAGATTTTATTTATCGACGGATTATAAAAAAAAAGTGTGAATGTCAGCTCCGACACGCGACTGGAGTTTACCCCTTTCCGTTTCTAATGAATTTTAAATGTGTTCTTACCAATTTATCGCTCTCTATTGATACTTATTATTTATTACGTATTATTTTCTTTTAATTTGTAAATTATTTTAAATTAATGTGAACAATTTTAATTAAAATTATAAATATATATTTTTTATTACTTATGCCAACGTTTCGGCTTACGTTGTAGGCCATCTTCAGGGCAAATAGTGGGTGTGGTGACTTCTTACAACACTAAAACTGTCAACTGAACTCATATAGATGTATATTCAGGGTTGTGAAATACATACCAAGAAAGGATATCCTACCGCCCCAGTGCTATAAATGTCAGCAACTTGGCCACACAAAAAACTACTGCAACCACACCGCAAAATGTGTAAGATGCAGCGGCTCACATAACATTTCTGAATTTCCGCGACTAGGTGAACTCAAACAAAATGCTCGAATTGCGAGGGAGCGCACGCCGCTTTTTATAGAAAATGCCTCCATAGAAAAAAAATAGATGAAGTAGTGACTAAAAGGATGGAAGAAAAGAGATCTAAGCAGATCAGTACTAACCAAAACATACCAAAACTAATGACTAATAGCATGACAATTCGCCCTGGTGTAGAATACGCATCTACACCAGGGCTTTTCTACAAGGTACCAAAATGACAACCGATTTCTTCTCTGTCTTTACTTTTTTGAAGGGGGCCTCACCTTCAGAGTCCCGTAGAGGTGTATTTAAGTCCAGCAAGAACACTGCCTGTCCAGTTCCTAATATACGAATCTCCTGTCCTAGTAGCACTACACACTGTACACAATTAAATAGTCACTGCACAGCCTTGTTAGATAGCTAGTCAATTTCCTACTCTTATCAGAGCAACGCTGCCCTGTCGTCTTTTGAGGTCGTATCTAAGTGATATGAATGGACCCCAACAGCTTAAGGCGGAATCTAAATAAGAGTAGTAATAGTGTTTGTTTGGATAGGTGTCTTCAAAAAGGCTCCTATATAAAAAATTATCGCATTTCAACACTTCGAAAATAAAGCAATAGAATATACTGTTGCCATAGATACCACACGTATCTCTTACCGATTAGTCCCGGAATTTAACTTTTAATTTCTATCTGTTATATAAAACCAATAATACAATATTATCGAGAAGGGAGCGTTACTCGCCACTTTTATTTAAAACTTGATTTTACTCCTCATAAAATTTTCATACCGCGTGCTAAATATGAAAATCGTTTTTTAAACTCCAAAAATTACAACGATAAAAAGGTCACATGTAACATGTTACTGAAAATAAATTACATAACACGACCGCAAAAGGGTTCATAAGCCAAAGCGCAGATCCGGCGTAGTAATGGATCTCAATTAAAGGCCGAAGATAGCTAAATATTAATTGGTGAGATTATCTTTATCATATTTCCTATTGTTTTTGTTGTTTATTTCTATTATCACGAACTGTTTGCTATGGTTTGTAATCAAAAGTTCTATAATTAAAATTAAAATCGTTGCATCAGCTAAAAGTTATCAATGAAATATCCCATTCACCATCAAACATCCAATTCAAAACCTTCGAAATATACGAAGAAAGCTCTAAAAATGGTTATAAATCGAAACCTGCATATCGGTACACATAATCGAAGATGATTTAAAATGGGTGACTGCAGGCTTTACTTTCCTTACCGCTTTGGGCACAAATAAACAAAAAGTTAGATATATCTTTTTACAAAGTGGAAATTTGGATTTAAGAAAAGAAGGTTTATTTAACGCCACTTTATGCTTTTACGGCTAATCGGACGATGCTACATTAGGATTTCTAAATTTTGCCTATCCAAGTATACTTAGGGATCTTTAATGAATACCTGACGTCTTACAGGCTCGGCACACCAAGTTTACGTACTCTCCGAAGAACGGCATAGCCAAGAATTTATTACACTTTTTGAAAAATCCTAAGGCCACCTGCCGGGCTGCGAACCCGCGATCTTGGTCATAGTAGGTTATTATGCTAACCAGTAGACCACAGGTAATTATTATATCTTTCAAATCCTAGATATATCTTTCAAAATGAGCACATAAAGTCCTTGAGAGTAATTATTTCCGGTAATCAAATAAACCGAATCTCTTCACTTACACTTTTATAATAACAGTCATTAATTCTAGTAACATGTGCAAAATATTCACTTCAATTTGTAAAGCATGGATATGAAGTTGTGCGCATCCTTTATCTGTACGCATGCAGCAAAAGGAATTTCATGACATTGTTACAAAACCATTTTAACCCTCATCCACAACGGAGTTCAACTAGAACTCAAACTTATCGACAACTCTAATTTCAAATCTGTTTCAACTTTAATTTTGAGTCCTATCGAACGCACCTTTTGTAAGATAGATGCATCAAATAAAATACGTTTCCAATCGCTTGAGCGAAAGAGTATGATGTGATTGGATAAAATTTACATCGATCTGAAGATTCCCTAAAAGTTTTCAACTAACAATAATCGCATCTCAGAAGACCTTCATTGCTTACGATATTGCGCAAAGTTAAAATATTGAAGGATAATACAACGATATGTTAAAAAGTATATACAGTTGAAACTGAAAGTATATACAGTTGAAACTGTTCAATTAAATAAAATTTTGGAGGATGAGAGAGAAAAACAAAACAATTTCTGAATATTTATTTAAATCCGGAATAAACGGGAGTATGTTTTATACCCGTCACATGAATTTGTTAAGAAGCGGACAGACAAACAAACACGAGACCAAATTCATTGCTTGCTATGAAAAATACATTTTTTCTATATAATTTATTACTATTTCTATATTAGTGTTAATTTCTTATTTCTGTTAAAAGGCTTAAGAGAAAGGCATTATATAAGAAAAGTATAAGGCGGAGTAGCCGAAAACGGTATATGGAGAAGAAGGAATGAGCTGTTTGGAGAACCCAACAGGGTGGAATTGATAAAGAGAGTCCGAAAAAAATGAATGAGACACGTGTAGAGAATGCCAGGCAATAGAATACCAAAGGAGATGCTCTATGGGGAATTGGTTAGTAAGTAAGTAGGTAGAGGACGTCCTAGGTCGAAATAATGGATGATGTTGAGGAGGGCGTGAAGAGGCTGGTTGTTCGAAGAGGGAAAGATATAACGCTGGATCGCAGAGATTGGTTCTCTGTGTGGAGGAGCCCCGGGTTCCAGCAGGGCCGTAGTGCCATAATAATAATAATAAAAACCTTAACTTTATAATATTTATACCTATATTTTAGATAAGAAGCACATCTAATTGTAACTTAATAATCATATCACTTCTATTAAAGAAACGATCACAAAACTCTGCTGAAAGTTAATGAATGAATTGTTAAGTCCTGATATCAGTGAGCGACGAAAACTCCTCAACACTTCACATTGTGATGACAACAGCTCAATATTTCCAACAGAAGCGGGTTGATTTCTATATCGTTTCAACTATTGTATGGATCTCGATCTTTGGCTGAAATAGGTTGTTAACCTGGAGGATAGGACGGGTTATTTCCTTCGGGTTATAAATATATTATATATATCTATAAAAAACATGTACCACTACAACCCGGGAACGGATTTGGGGTTCAATACATGGCAGAGACTGCACTGTTCCATGGACAACGGTTGTGCAGGGAGGTGATTTGTCCCAGATCACGCACAACCGCCATATTTCACCCCCTTATTTTGGGTACCTCCTTTATAGAGGGTGGGTGAGCCCCAGGAGGGTCCTAGATCCTATATGATCCATGTCAGGCTGCTAACAGACTAAATAAAAGTCTTGCCAGCAGCGGGATTTGAACTAGGATTTTCGGCACTACAACGCAGTGCTCTACCACTGAGCCACTCCGTTCCCTATCTGGAATATATAAGATAGATATATATAAGTGGAACGGACCAGTGAGCTGTCCGGTCATAAGTATGGACACCCTAGAAGACCATGATTAATCTTAATATATAAGAAACTGATTAAAAGAGGAAGTCAACGGCAACGATTTATTTCGAAACTATAACGGGACAACTTACGTGAAAGAATAATTTTTAAAATATGCGAGGATTAACGAGGTAGAGGTCCTTGCAGTAAGTGATTACCCCAGTTCATACTAAAAATATATGTGTAGGCCGGATACACACGAGGACAGGCCCGCTCTTAATTTTCACGTCAAAATGTTTTCAGAAGTATTTAAAATAGTTCACATGTCACTGAAATTATATAAGAATTCATGTATTTGAATTCATTTTAAATTAGTTTCAGTGGTTTTAGTGAGAACATGTCATCAGTATTGGACAGAGAATAAATCCAATCCTATAAATCGATTATAGTTTTTTGGGTGTGCTAAATCAAAATCTGGTCTATCTAACAAATATATATAATACTAGGTAGAACCTGAAGGGAAAAAGTCATAAAACATTCGCATGAAAAAACCCCATAAATTGTCTATAAAAACATAAACATGATACAGAGGAAGACCCCGACATACCTGGGAAGATGGTGTTAAGGAAAGCTTCACCAAGAGAAGCCTAGAATGGAATTGAAGAAGAGAAATGAAGAGGCCCGTACGGTGTGGTCCGGGCTGTGCAGAAGGAAACCTCACACTACATGACTATGAAGATGATATTTGATTATATTTTTGTTATAAAATTATTAAAAGATGGTAATGGGTATAACCTGTCAGAGGAGAGCATAATCAAGTTTTTTTGTTAATCTGAAAGCAAATAATAAAACATTGATAGTTTTACTTAACCAGGCTCTATTCTAAATTTAAGTTGCATTTAAAGTGACCGTGAAGTTGTTGGACTAAATAATAAACCAATTCCTAACAAGATAATTATGACTGAGATGACTGGCAAACATTCGAGGGGGTAGACCGAGACGTAAATAGGAGGATTGCATTAAGGGTTCTTACGGGTTTGCATTTGGTTAGTAATCCGTATATGCTCATGCAAGCAGCGATTGGTGGTATCAGCATCGAGTCTCCAGGTTTGGTAAGCCTATTATTATTTTTATTATTATTACACTAATGGATAAGGCATCAATGATAATACGAGCGGAATGGCTAAACAAAACAAATAAATATATAATTAGAATAACATGTTTGAAGAATGAAAAATTGAACAAGCTAGATGTGCATTCGCATAAATGAAAGGACTGCTATGCGACCCACATATCAACTTGGGACTTAGGATTCGGCTACTTAAATGTTATGTTTGGTCAGTACTACTATATGGAGCCATTTAAACCATGAAAGAGAATTACTCCATACCATCAAGGTCCGCAAAACATGCTACCTAGGACATTAATAAGGAATCAAAAGTATTTTCTGCCGCAACTGATCATACAAGGTAAAATTGAAGGAATTGGAAGAAGGATGCTTTCTTGGATCAGAAACATAGACAATGGACGAGTTTGAACTATGAAGAACTGACCAGAATAGCAAAAGATCGCGACAAATTTGCAGAAGTAATTGCCAACATTCATTGATCGAATAAAGCACCATAAGAAGAAGAAGAATTTAATTTCAATAGACATAAATTATAATTCATACGGCTAAAAAGTAGGTCAACCTTTTATTTAATAAAAGTATAATTTTTTTTTCTATAATAAAGATTTATGCATAGCCCATTCATTTTTATGAGTCGTATTTTTAACATACAGTTCAATATTAATTGCTTGCTTTATAAGAATAGTAAATATTTCCACAAATTTAAGGTAATATTAAGACAAGAATTGTAATACAAACACGAGAATCATAGGCATGATAAAAAGAAATGAGAACCGAAAAATATACTTTCAACATATTAATTAGAAATCTTAATTATGAGTTAGAAAACAACTAAGTCTTTATTTTTAAGAGTCGACATTTTTCAGAATATGCGAAAAAAAATAACATATTTTTCCTAACTTCTACATTAAAACCTGTCCACAGAAGAATTTAATCTCGTTTTACAGTTAATCTCAAAGTAAATAATTATACATTGATAGTTTTACTTAGATAAACAAAAGTAACCTTACTCCTGATAGGTTGGGCATAAACAGTCTCCATTCTAAACTTAAGTCGCATCTATTACAAATTAATTGTTTGTAAAACAATTTTATGAAACTTACAACCAAATCGGTTAGAATGCGTTGGTAAAATTTGTATGTAAACTATTTCAAAATTATTCATTGTGAAATTATTAATATTTGAAATTTTCGAACTTAAATCGTATAGTATTATCTAGTCTGAATAATTCAGAACACCGTTGGCAATCCTTAGTTCTTGGAGGATTTTTTTAAATTTGCGAGTTCAGCCAAAGTGGCGTGACATGGAAACTTGCTGAACTAAGAACGTTGGATTTGAACCATGGTTGTTGAAGAAAGGATTTTCATTTTCGGATCCTATACTAGTGCATATACAGGTATATACATGAGTGTACAAATAAGTAAAGAGAGTACGTAAAACTATTTTTGGCATTGAAAATGAAACTACAGAAAAAACTGAAACTACAGGTAAAAGTGAAAATTGATCCCTAAATAACAAAATTTGCGATATAAATATAAATGCCATATTTTATCAATTTAAATATTCCCCACCAGTTGATTCCATACAAGATAAAATTAATCTAGAAATAACAACAGTCATGGTATCTAAAATTTGAATTAGTTTTTATTTATGTTACCCCGGATATACCCAATAGGAACAACAGACCCTTGGAGTCACCCAACCTATATAACGTGGGTATCCTAACTTGGTTGAAAAACTTGGCGGTTGTGTGTGATCTTGAACAAATCAGTTCCCTGCACAACCGTCGTCTTAGAAACTATACAGGCTCTACCATGCACGGAACCCAAAAGTCTTCATGGGTTGTAATGGTGAAGTTTAAAAAAACAATTAAATCAAGTAAATTATTTTTCCATCAGATGCAAAAATACTAAATGCTGTATTAAATGATTTACTAAGCAGAATACTGTTTATGAAGTAGATTATATTATTTTCCTTCCTATTAAATAAAAAACAAATAGAACTGTTGAGCGTATGAGTGTTATCGATAATTTTTAGAGGTATTGGAATCATAACAGTTTATACTTTTGATTGAAATGGGGCAATTAAATATAAATACAGCGAAAACAAGCTACCTGAAAATAAAACAAAACACGATAGCCTTTTTCATTCAATTTATTCATATAACATTCAAACTTGATTATTATGGATTATAGTATTTCCTCTCCTAAATTTATATCAAAAACAAATATAATTGTCGAGTGTACGAGTGTTTTAAATCGAACGTGTCATGTGTATTGACCACTTAGAAAAAAAAAAGATAAAGTGATAATCATTAGAGGTAACGGAATCATGACAGGTTATAATTTTGATTAAAATGGAACAATGAAATATAAATACATGGAGCACATGCTGTCTAAACCATAGAACAAAACACGATAGATCTTTATTTAAAAAAAAAAATAACATGAAAACTTGATGATTTAATTGGATAAATAAATAAAATTTCCTTATTAGAATTTATTAAAACATAACAACAAAATAATTTGTTTTTGTTCGAGGAATCAACCAAAATTTAAAAAAACAAAATAAAAAATATGAATTATTCGATGACGAGAGAAATATTTAAACACAAAAGTAAATAAAAATGGTTTTCTAATATGAGAAATGGAAAAAAAAGTATTAAACTTACGTAATGTTTCTAACTCAAGTTCGTAATAATAATAATGATTAAATGCCCCAAACGTGAACCATCTTTACTTAGCGTCTTCCAGTTTGGGAGCTTTACGACTAATAATAATAATAATAATAATTAAATAATCCTACTAATACTAATGATTTTAAATTTGAAAACATAGATTGTTAGCAATAGAATTCACAATGGAGCCAGTTAAATAATAAAATAAGTCACACCAAAACGGTAACCTGATTATTATTTTTTTTATTCTTTATTATTATAATTACAAAAAATATTACAATACTCGAAGATGACCTAGATGACAAGACAAGAGATGCCGATGATACTCACGCCGTAAACCTTCTGCCCTAGGAACGCTCCGTTCCTGATGAGGTTGTAGTAAGTAAAAGCGCTGCCATAGTTCCTGACAGCACTGGTGTTGATCGGGTCGTCTTCCTTGGACATCACCCACTGTAGAGCAAGATAACGCGAATCGCGCCTATCTCAGACTGGCGTCGTATCACATCTCGACATCAAGGTGGGGGAGGTTACGAAGGCTAGGAGAGATTTGGGAAAAACACGGCAAGATTACAAAGAGATAAGTGGCAAGAAAATACCTGATTTCTCCGTATAATACTCAAACAGCCAATAAATCCTGGTTAATACCAATGGAAGATAACAATAACGCGTGGATAGTGCTCAATGGACTTCCGTAACAGGTAAGTCGTTTGATATGTTAAAATTTTTAATTAAATAACCATAAAAATATATTGGTATGAATCAGTAAGAAACCGTCTTCTGATTTTATTAAAATAACAATAGACTGTGCTAAAGATATATACCATTAGCAAGAAAAGTAGGTTATACAACGCAAAAAAAAAAAAAAAAAAAAAAAAAAAAAAAAAAAATAAATAAATAGTAAGTTTCATACTTATAAAAATTTATTTTTTACTAAAACAAAAGCAACCATCAAATACTCGACAAGTTTTTTATTGTAATTTAAAATCATTAAATAAAAATCCTGAGTACCATTTTACATTTTTATTAATATGTTACTGCGAAAAAACAAATAAATAGCACACTAGATTTTCTTGAACAAACCTCTTGAAATTTATCTTTTTTGTGATTTAGCATTTTAAAAAAAATATTTTAATTAAATTAAAATAAATTGGTTAAAAAACAACAAATATCTGAGATATTCATTATTATCCCAAAACACATAGCATTTTTTATAAACATAAAATAAAATTCCACACAATGCTTGAGCAAGTGGTAATAAAAAATTAAGTCGACGATTTTAACAAAAATATAATATTATTATTACTAAACTTAGTAAATAATTATTATGCTAATAATACATGCATGAGGTCTGGAAGAGTCAAACTGTTGTATCACCGTAATAATAATTAATAATACCGTGGACCAATAAAATCGAGTTTTTTGAAAAAAATATTTATTTAAGATGAAAGATTTGAGTGCTGTAACAGTAAAGTAACTAACACAATAAAAAATATTGAATCTCTCGGTTGAAAAAAATATTTTAATTGTTTCGATGGGAATATGGTAGTAGGGTAAATCAAAATCTGCCATAATTTTTAGAGTGAAAAATCATATAAGGTTAGTTCACCATAATATCTAAACATTTCTAAAAAAAATTATTTCACCAAAAACAAAGTTTTTAAGGCTTTAATTAATTATTCTATTCATATGCTCTGAGAAAAGGGGTTTTCGCGAAGCTATCAACTCGTTATTATTTTCTAAAATCGAGACACTGGAGTTGGAACGAAAGTACTGCTTACCAATAGTTTTAAACAAGAATTGATAAAGTGAAGGATAGAATCTTCCAGGCAACTATTCTCTTCTCTAACAAGAATTGTTTTAATATTAGAACAATTTTCTAATTTAAGATAATAAAGAAAAAAAATTAAATCGAATACGTGCAAATTGAGGAGAAATTTTATATCTTATTTGAAGAAAACATTTAGCTATGCACAAATAATATAAAATGATAAGTGGGGCCTTCAAAACGGTGAATATCGAAGGAAAAATTTACAAATTTTTCTTGAATAAAATTACATTATTAGAAGATTTATTTAAATTCAAAATAAAAAATTCAACAACCCATATGCACAAAAAAATAAAAATATATTTAATAAAAATTTAAAAATGGATTTGGGGGCCAAAATATGTTTAATGCTTTAAGCAAACCACCGATATTCTTGGGGTTAGCTATAGAGTAATGGTTAGCATAATGACCTGCTACCCAAGTTCGTGAGTTTACAGGCCGGTTGCGGCCTAATGGTTGTTTAAAGGGAATAAAAAATCCTTAATTATTCCGTCCTTCGAGTGGGACATAAAATGGATTCCCGAGCCTTGCAGTGTCAGGCCCTTTAAAGATACCTATCCTAATCACACCTGGACAGACAAAGTTTAGGACCCCCACTGCAGCATCGTCCGATTAGCTCTAGCAACATAAAGTGACTATAAACGAAATAAACAAACAAACCACTGATTCCGGTTGAATGCGTGTAGGTGAACTTAAAAATAGTGAACTAAAAAGCTATTAAAAACATAAACGTCTTAAACGGCAGATTTAAATGGAATAAGACTACATTTTTTTAACATCAAACTCTAATTAGAAATTTATATAAATTATTCTGAATTCTGAATTATAATTAGAAGTACAAATCAGGATAATTAATTATAAAAAATAATCAGTACGTTATTTATTTATAATACTGACAGTTACCCGAGGATTAAATAATGTACGTAGTAAGGTCTATAAGTTTCCGGCCTGCCCTGCTTCCCCTCCTTCAAACGTGCCGGGACCAGCACGCCCATGCCTGCTCACTCCATACCCATCGCCCGCACTTTCTCAGTCCTGTCAGTCAGTGTCCAACCTTGAAGGAAACTCCCCATGTTTACAAGGTTCAAACTCGAGTACCTTGCGGTTATTAAATTCTTTTGTAAAGAGGGTCTTACTCCTGCGCAAATTAAAGAGCGCTTGGATTGTGTATACGGGCAGTCCCCCCCTCGTACTCCACAGTGAAAGAATGGGCAAAATTATTTAAGTTAGGGGGAGAACGTCTAGAAGATGACCCGCGTCCCGGTTGCTAATTGGGATCTGAAAAACTTCTGAAACAATCCAACTTGTGGAATCTGAATTGCTGTCTGACCGGCGACTGAAAAACAAGGAAATAGCAGCTTGGTTGGGGCTTTAAAAAAAAAGTGTTTTGAGGATCATCAAAGAACATTTGCATATGAATAAGGTTAGTGCAAGATGGGTTCAAAAAATTCTTTCAGCTGCTCAAAACAGGAACGAGTTCACTGCTGCTTTGAATTTTGGCGATTTAACACCGACGAAGAGCTCCAAGCAGCAGTAGAACATTTTTTTAACAAAGAAGAAAATTATTTTTCTTCATGGCATAGAAATGTTGCCAAAACGTTGTATTAAGTGTGTTGAACTAAGAGGAGAATAGATTGAAAAACAGCAAGACCAGTATTTTTCTTCTATCCCACGCCGGAAACTTTTGGACCTTACTACGTATATATCGTTTTACTTTCTATATCTGGTTCGTATTGGCAAGCTCCACTTCTGTCGATCCACAATACATGGCAACATCTATAGAGACGGAAAATAGACCGAGAAGCCAAAATATGAATTTATTTTTTATTTTGAAATGAGTCCCTCGAGCTATATTTTCAATTTGTCAAACAGTTTTTCTTTAAAATTATTCTCAATTTCAAATTGTTTGGAGTAATTTGAAAAACGTGATAAGCAAATTAGGAAGGACATAAGTCACTGAGTATCTACCGCCCCCCCCCAATCAGTAAAATTGTCCGGTAACAAAGCCGTCGAACGGGAGTAAAAAATTCTTTGTTATGCCGTCTTTTGGAGCGAACGTAAAACCATATGCCGAGAATATGCGGTGTCAAGTTTTACTCTTTAAGCCTGGTTTACATTGGTATAATAAGTAGTAGAGTTCACTAGCATAGTTTTTTCTGAAATACTCTGCTAAGCTCATTTTGGTAGAGTAACTGTATTCACGTTTGCTAGTAATTTGAAAAGATAATTCGATTTAACGTGCGTAATAATGAAAATTCGGAACATAGACATAATTTGTACCGGCATACGACTGTTTTGATTTTTTTATCTTCCCAACTTCTTGATTATAAATACATCTCAGATTTTTAATTGTTTGTTTTAATTCGACAATACCAAAATTTTCCTTTGCCATATATTTTACGATTTCTTCATAGACGGGTGATCTCATTGCCCAATTTCAATAATTAGGACTGCTGATATCCCATATATAATCCTTGTACACTGCTACTAATTTCATAGTTTCGTGTTCCGTTCACTTCATTTTCGTTTATACGTAGTAAGCAAAATTTGATATTGAACTTTTAACTAAAATGGCCGAAGGAGCCAGAAAGACCAAACGTGTGTTGGTTTACATTGGTATAGTCAACAAACAAACCCGTAGAGTAGAGTAAGATCGTGGAAGTGGGGACGGGACAGTAGAGTGTAGTTACTATCCCACACATGCTGTCCACTTTACCCTCCCCTACTGCTATCTGTAGTACTCTACTGTCACTAGCACAACCTGTGTACATTACTTTAGTAGGGGAATAATAAGCACTCTACCACCCGACTCTACAACTAATTATACCAATGTAAACAAGGCTTTAGGTCTGAATCGTCACTAGATAGAGCGTCTAAACATAACGTTGTATACACTAGTCAGTGTTTGCAATATAAGTGAACTCATTTCTCATTCATGGAAGAAATCATTCGTCCGTAAACAACAAATAAAAAAGTATTGGAAATGTATTTTTTATCCACCTAGAGTATCTTTTTTTCCAGAAACATTCCTGTTGGACACCTCTGAGGTAAGGACAGTTAATAAGAAAAACGTTTAAAACATTTTTTTTTTTTGTTTTATAAATCTTTGTTATTCAATTTGTCACTTAGAGAACAAATTTATAAAACTCAGACTTATAAGCATCTAGACTATTTGGGAAGCCAACAGAACAATTCAACCTCTGAGCCATTTTCGTTTCTGAGATACAACGGTGACCGTGTAAGTGCTGTATGCGAAAATAGCATGCGCGTACGAAATGAAGTCACAATAACACCTTTATGTATGTTAGATGTTAGATGTTGTATCGTTTCTGAGATACAACGGTGACCGTGTAAGTGCTGTATGCGAAAATAGCATGCGCGTACGAAATGAAGTCACAATAACACCATTATGTATGTTAGATGGATTAGAAAATGGTCAAAATGGGTATTTCCAATGAAATCCGAAGATTTTCAAGATCAAAATATTTCACTGGCTGCAAATAAGGAAATAAAAATTCTGATACGGACACCACACGACTTCCTTTTACAAATAATGTTATATTACAACCTATTAAATGTATTGATAC
Organism: Troilus luridus; assembly: GCA_964056705.1. Lineage (NCBI taxonomy): Eukaryota > Metazoa > Arthropoda > Insecta > Hemiptera > Pentatomidae > Troilus > Troilus luridus. Next base: position 51,705,152 of record OZ057414.1, read on the forward strand.
TAAAACCTATTTAAACTATGTCAATTAAATTGGAAACATTTTTGGAAACAAAAACTAAGTGGAAAACATACAAGAAAGAGGTTTAGCTATTATAAAAAAAAAAGACCGGAAAAAACTTTTTGTTGTCTAAATATTATCGTAATTTTAATTTCCATATTTTTCTCCAGTTCCCCATTTATGATATAATTTCATTTCATATTTTTTAAGCGTTTATATTAACATTGAACACTTATTTTAATCAAGATTGCAAAAACATCTTAATTGATAATGACTACTCTGCTCATCATTCTACGACCTGTTGGCCACCAGAATCTTTAATATGATTGGTAAAAATAGCACTTCTATTTTAAAGTTTTTGCCTCATTGCGGTGCATCTCTTGCTTATCGGTAGGACCTTGCATAGCACTTAATAAATCACAACATGAAAGTCCAAATAAAAAAAAAAAATATAATCTTGGAGAAATAAATCAAAATGGATTAAAAAAAATCGATTGTTATAATTACTACATGATTAATTGAAGCTCGTTAATCAAAATATTGATCCCAGGTAAAGATTTGAAGAATTTTAAAATATGTTTTCAGCTAACTTCTTTTTTAAATAAATAAACTTTTTTATACTATTGCTAACCGGATTTTTATGCGGTTTTCACCAATATATAGAGTGATTCACCACAAAGGTTTAGGTACATAATTTGTCGAGGTTTTGTGCAAATGGGTTGGAATATCGATGGCTTTCACCGAAGACGCTGCTTGCCTAATCCCGTGCAATTATCTAACGTGCGAGATAATAAATTCTTACATAAAGAAATATTTGGTTTTGTTTTTATTTTTATAATTTCTATATAATAAAGTACATTAGCTGAGATGGGAGGAAAGAAAATCAAGACTCCCAAAGAAGCCTAACCAATGATATTCGCGTGGTCCTTAGCGGCCGGTACGGGATAAAAAAAAAAAAAAATACATTACACAGAAAAATTATGTAAGCATAATATGCCTAATACCGGAGCAAAGCTGGGGTGGATCGCTAGTGTATGAAAAGTTATAATTACAATATTTTACCATTGTAATTTATGATGGTAAAATAACTTCAACACTTAGCGGTATAAATTAATAAATATACAAATACTATTTGAATTAGAAAATTTTATGCTTTGATGAGGGAATGAATGACAACGTACGATCTAAATAAAAGATATCCTTTATCAGAAAAAAAAAAAAAAATATGTCCATCACTTTTGCAGCTGATGATAAATTATCAAGAAATAAAATTAATTCAGACCGTTCTAAAATCCTTCAGATGTAATATTTAAAGAATGGGACATTTTTTTTCAATGTTTGTAACGCGATAAATTAAAAACAATTATATTTGTTAACATCATGGTGGTGATAGTTGTCATGTTTCATTGTTAATTAATTTGTATCAATAAATATAAATAAATCAATAGATAGAAGAAGTAAATACAATTATTGATTAATTCGAATTCGCAAAGTAAGATATAAAATTAGGGCACTCCTAGGCATTTTGATAGCCTTTAAATACCATCAAGTCAAGGGGTCGTTCCGACAAGCCTACATGAAAACAATATCTATGGTAATTTTTTTCTTTTAATTTTTATCGCACAATCACATATAGTTTTATAGTAAGTTTTTCATAAGTAATCACTTATACTTTTTAAGTTAATTAAACAAATATTTACTATATATTTCTACTGACTTAACCTAGGATTCTGTGGCCCTAAGAATTTACCCTTCTTAAATTCAAGCCCAGCAAATATAACTTATAAGATACGGATCTTAGTAAGGACTAAATTGAAACAGAAAAATATTAAGTTTGTAAAATTACGGACAAGTATTTGTAAACAATTAGCTAATAAATATGTGGAAATTATTATGCCTCATTTACATTTAACAATCGAAATAGTTTTCATATTTAATCTTGTGTTGACGAGTTAGATATAAAAATACACATCAAGTATTTGCTATTCAGACAGACGAGGTGAAGCTAAGATTATATGATCTGCTTTGTATAAAAAATTAATACTATAATGAAGTTTTAATCGTAAATCATTTTTGGTACTTGTGTATTAACGCCACCGCAGTTACAGATTTTGCGGTTTTTAAGTGCCGCCAGTCTACACCTAAAATTTTAGGGACAAGTCATAAAATAAAACACTTAATCCATAAAATAAATGTTGCTAAGGATGTTATCCATGAAATATATTTACTGGGGTTAGAATTTTAATTTTTTTAAATAATCATCAGCAATTAAAAATTAAAAATTGTGCTACCATCTCCAATGTTTTCAATAATTTTATCAAGAAGGGTAGACCGAGTTCTATTAGGAACAGTGGCAACAGACGAATCTTATGTTTCTCTACATATACCGCCAAACACCCACTGTCCGGGTAATACTCGACCACAATTATTTTTACGTTTAGTAAACAAACTTTCATCAATTTCCACAATGCAACCTGGTCCAGCTACCTTCTTCTTTGGTTTATTCTCCATATCCATATCCAAGACATATAATTCACGCACGCAATTGGTACTTTACGTAATTTAAAATTCTAACCCCAATAAATATATTTCATGGATAACATTTTTAACAAAAACATTAATAAAGTGTTTTATTTTATGATCTGTCGCAAAAATTTTAGGTGTACACTGGCGGCACTTGAAAATTAAAAAAAAAAAAAACGCAAAATCTGTACCTGCGGTGGCGTTAATACACAAGTACCTCATTTTTATCAAACAAATATTAATCGATGAAACTGGATAAATTGTGTTCCATCAAAATATATTGATTCATGAATAAGTTTTTAAATGTTATTTTATATAAAATAAGATTTAAACTAAATTATTTAACACTGCCCACTGATGCACTTTAATGAATGTTTTGGAAGTATTCCAAATTTAAGTATAAAGGATTTCAAATGCCCTGGAAAATATCTGTACTTTTTAAATAAACACAAAACTTGATTACCAAGGATATCAAATGATCAAATTAATATTTCATAATATAAGAATTATATCGGACGGATTAGGGCTGTATCGGTTATATAACACAGTCAGTAATGCAACTTACCAGTTTTGAATTGGTAATGATGTGAAGCATCATGATGTCGAATTATTCTTTCATTGCAGACGAAATATAAATGTTTTCCGCGGAGATAAACACTACACACTACACTATCTTTTGCGGTAGGTTTCGCTCTCCAAGCGTTCGATCCTAGAACTACAAATACGCCAACTAAACCGACAATACTGTCTCGGAAGTAAAAGCTTAAACATTATATTAAAAAAACAGTGTTAATAATAAAATAAATAAATCAGTTGCTTGCAGAATAATAATCATAATTAAATATTTAGATTATAATATTTCTTTTCACTTTATATCTTGAAGAAATAAACACAAAATTAGAACGTGGTCACGCTTGCCCATAAATTATGCTCTCAAGGCCATTGGTTTGGGAATCATTTCCCTTAATCTTCAAAGAGATATATTTTATTTTATTAAAAGATGAATCAATAAGTTTTCCGTGTTTAATTTCAGCTTTGTCTTGACTTGCGCATCATTTCGGAGGAAGTTGAATGAGACTTCTCATCCAGTTAATTGAGGATTTTTTATTTTATATACGACTACATTCTGTTAAATATTAATTTAAATTTCTTCCTCGATCCTCCAAAATTTTAATTATTTATAAAGTCTTGGAGGATGAGATAAAGAAATTGGTGACATCGAGCTTTTGGATTCACTTTTGTTCCTGATATTTCAAAATTTGTAGCAATTGACACAACAAACTTCAAGATATCTTCTGTACATAAAATATCTGATCATATAGGATAAACGAAAAACCCAAATATTAGCGGTTTTAAGGCCTAATTATGAATAATCCAAATTGATAGGCAAATAATGTTTACCTTCTACGTGGAACAATCACACGCAAACTATTTCTGGTAACTGTCACATTTTCGATTACCACAAACAACAGGATTGTTTTTAATAATTTTAATTCGTCTTACGATTTTTTAAACTTATTTGTGCTTTTCAACAGCACATATCTTGTTTCATGAATCAATGAATTCAAAATCACATAGCTGATTTTTAGTTACATAGAACAAAAAAGGCGACAAAGTATTTAAATTTTAAAAATACTATAGATTTTTTCTAAAAATATTTCAAGCCACCAGCCTGAGGTCCGCAAGAAATAATGCATATTGTAACTTCCACTGTCAATTTTGTAAGAAGAAATGGTCTCACGCACCGTCAGTTCCAAAAGTTTTTGGAAGATCTGGAAGCTGATCATGGCGATGTGGTTTACTACTGTGAAGTTAGGTGGCTCATACGAGGTGCCGTTTTGGAACGTTTTTTTTTTTTATTTGAGGAAAGAAATAGGCAACTTCATGGAGATGAAAGGAAAGCCAGTCGAAGAGCTTACTAACAAGCAGTGGAATATCGATCTTGTTTTTTTGATGGATTTGACTATAGAACTGAATCAGCTCAACAAACGCTTGCAGGGTAAACGCAAATTGATTTGCGATATTCAGATGTAAAGTCATTTGAGATGAAACTGAAACTGTTTATCAAGCATATTGGTGAAAGAAAGCTTGACCATTTTCCTAATTCCGTGGAAGAAGCTGGAGATAATTTTGAGTGGCAAAATATTACAATGAGAAACATGTTAACACAACTACAAACTGAGTTTCTATCTGAGTTAAATCGATTCACCGACTTTAAAAAGATCTCCTTTAACATGGAAATTTTCCAAAACCCTTTTGGAATTGATATTAATGATGTACCAAGCAATTTGCAAATGAACATAGCAGATTTGCAAAGTAGTAGCACAGTTAAAACGGTATTTAAAGAAAGGACTGACTTGGTACAGTTCTACGGAGGTTTGAGTTCTGAAAACTTAAAAGAATTGAAAACGTTTGCTCAGCAGATAATCACTATGTTTGGTAGTACGTATTTGTGTGAGCAGACTTTTTCAATTCTGAACTACCGCAACAATAAGAATTGTTCGCGGTTAACAGATGAACATTTAGACGCGATACTGCGCTTGTCAACGACTAAAATGAAAGAAGACGTTAAAAAACTTGCAAGTCAAATGCAGCCGCAAAAATCTCACTAGTTCTTACTTTTATGTTAGTATAGTAATTCAATTTAAATAGACATATATATATATATATATATATGATTAAAAATGTAGATATGCGTTTTATTTCAAATACTAAAATTACATGTCCGCACATATAAAAAACCTGTGGCCCGCACTGATACTCTGGTAACATTTGTGGCGCTCCAAAAGGTTGCCGACGCCTGGTCTAGATGACGGATTATTTAAAAAAAAATGAATACTTATACTAATTTAAAAAAACTGGGGTGCCACACATAACTTTCATTTGAAAACAAAAATTAATTTACCTAAGGTTTTCATTGGAATTTCTTTTAATTAGATTATAACAAAATTCTACTTTTTCTGTTGGTTATTTTGCCTAAAACCTTTAGCTGTCTATTGGCACGATATTTATAATACCACTCCGCTACTCTTATTTCCGAAAATGGCTTTTTCTACGTTAATTGCCAAATTCTTGTTGATACTTATCCATTTTTATAGCTAGTAACAGGTGATAATTCTTAACAAACAAAATTAATGTTATTTCAGAGGAAATGGTAATTTAAAAAATCGGCATTTAAGCTCTTTCGCACTATTCAAATTAAAGTAAAATAAATTTTATATTGATAACAATATTTTGATCAAAGTTTGGACTTCAAAATGGGAAAAGGTGCAAGCCCGAGGAAATTAAAAAGTACTTCCGGTTGGGTCAATTTTAGGTAAATGTAGTTGAGGCATATAACTCCGTTAAATACATAATTATAGTTTGATCGAAATTTTCGATTTGATTTAGAGGTACATACCCCATTCACGAGAAAATGTTGCAAGTTAGTGAATTGGACTCCGGGTTACGAATTATTTCGCGATCACAATACTTTGATTCCGTACATTTCATATAAGAATAAGATAAAACGAACAAAGTAAAAAAATAAATAAATCATAAGTAGTTTAAGACGGGTTTATTTACGAAAAATATAGTCATAATATCGACTGACATGACCAACATGAATGATTTGATATAGAAATCCATTATGTGTCCTACGACTACTAACTAACATACACCTCTTAAAATTAACGAACATAGCAGAAGTAAAACGGGGAGATGGTAAAGACAATAAGGGCACTAAAAAGTAGTATTGGTAGAGAAAGTAAAAAAAAAAGAAGAAGAATACATCAAGAAATTGAGGCCTACCTTTATTACATTAATGAGCAATAACCTAATATTGGAAAAATAAGACAACCTTTTACTTGCTGAAATTTAAAAAAGATTTGCAAAAATTAGCAACTTACTTGCAACACAGCTAAATAAGCCATCACTTTGGGTGATTATAGCCTTCTTTAAAAATTCACATCTTACAGGGGATCACGAAAAATTAAGAATGTTTAATTGAGTTTAGATATTGTTCGTTTACTTTTCAGATAAGATTTTTGATAAGAAGTTATATTACTAAACTGAGGGCGATTCAAATCTATGTTTATAAACCAAAGTATGTATCAATGTTTATCAATCAATCAATACTTGAATATTAAAAAATCATGGTCAGGTATAATTAATTTATATTTACATTTAAATTAAATTACATTTAAACGTATGAAGAAAAAAAATAAATGTTTTGATGAAACCAAAATAATTTGTTGTTTTACTTTTAATAAAAGGAAGACTCATAGATGCAAAAACAGACTAAAACACAAGGTCTAGAAAAAATAATAAGCGATATTTTTCAATTCAACTCCTCAAATATATAATCTAGTTGTTAAAGAAAAATTTAAAAAGATACTTTAATTGTTTATACAATAAGAAAATAAGGCAAGATTTAAAAATAATTGGGCTTATTACCAAAGAATAGGCTTTGGTCATATTCTAACAATTTTTGGCAAAATTTTGAAATTGCTTTTTTTTTAAAGCTTACTAAATTGTTTTCTGGTCTATTTGGCACACTACCAGTATCAAGAATTCAAAGAATTCCGGAATTTCTCTGTAATGCCAATAATTATTTTGGCTAAGTGTATGGCTAGCTATGTGCCGAATAGTTAGTGAAGACAAGAAAGGTTAAAAAATATTTGCCTTTTCGATCTTTATTGAACATTAATTTTATTTGGATACATCTAAGGTTCATGTCTCATCAAATAGGCCAAGCAGAGTATTCTTGACAAACAATAATGGGGATCACAACGCCCATCTTTTCAGAAAAACAAATAACGAAAATAATTTTTAGTATTGTTACGGAAAATTTCTCTAATGTCTGAACTTAAAGAAGCAATTAATAGAAATGTTGAGAGAAAATTTCAGAGACAAGTTAGAGAAAAAATAAATCAGGTGCAGCAATAAGACTTTTGTCAAGTTCAATTGTTCAAAAAGAATTATGGTATTCATCTTTTTTAAAACAAATTTTGAAAACAATACAATTTTGAAACAAGTAGGCAAAATCATTCATCCGTGTCCAAAAATTCACATTACTAAAGATTAGTAATAAATAATGGCCTGTAATAATCAGCATAGTTTAACCCACCATGAACTATAATATTGACAATTAGTTTGTGACTAATATAATAGGTTTTGTGGACAAGAATGGGTAATTAATTTTGAAAAATTCATTTCTTCAATACACAAACAGTCTGTTTTTTTAATACACAAGCCATCCTGGTAAGTAATGAAATTAAAAAATCAATTTTTGGATCAAACAGAAGGATTCAATTCAAAAGATAAATTTCATGATTCTAATAAATAGAAAACACAACTGCACACACAGCATTTTAAATTTTATTTTGTCTCAAATGATTATACATTTTATTTTTATTTTGAAGAGGAAAGATTTGTCCAGGCCGGGGTTCGAACCCGGGTCTTCTGCATCTCTAGCGCAGTGCTGTAACCAACTGAGCTACCTGGCTCATAACACGACCAGACAAATCCATTTTCTTTATCGATCCTATATCCCCGTGTTCTGGCAATTTTTGCGATAAATAAGATGCAGAAGTCCAGGGTTCAAATCCTGGCCTGGACAAATCTTTTCTCTTCAAAATAAAAATATTTAAAAATAATCACCATCATAAGAATAATAAATAAAAAATGCAAGTTTGTAAAACAATAATATTTATTACAAAATACTTCAGTGGTATCTTCTGGTTTAGACCGTGTCGCACAGACCACTGAAGTATTTTGTAAAAATAGTGGCCGTGGAAACCTAAAAGAGTATTTAATAATATTTATGTTTACAATTTACTATTGATTTTCTTGAACATTAAAATATGTATTTTAAATTAAACATACTTTTTATAAAACTAATTTTGAGTTGTTTTACAATTAAAAAATTTTTTAAGGACTTAGAGTTGGATTTACTGTTGAGTAAATGTGGGACTGGTTCAATTTATAGGGACTTCTCAGCTCACAGAAAAAAAACATACATTAGATTACTGGAAGTTTTGTTAGTAATTTAGACAATGCAATTAATTTGAAAATAATAATCATAGATTTATTTATTTTTTAAAATTAAATTTAGATAGATTAATCAATACAGTTCCCTATGTTTTGATGACAACTAGCAGATTTTTTGGGGCATTGTTCATCATTTTTATTTCAGAACGACCTAGGCATAATTCATGTATTACATAACGACTGCACCCATCGCTACAAAAACTGTCTATTGATATACAACATAAATCCACTATTTACAAACATTGTTTTAAACCACAATTCCTTCCAAGTTTTTGCTTGTTTAATAAATTAAAAGATCTAATATTTATTATAATGCTAACCATAAAAATTTGCTGGTCAAAATAGATAAATATCATCATCAAGAATGCAACAATAATGTCTATTAACTTACTCAAACTTCAAATGAATTCCTTTTTATTATATATAGCTTCAAAAATTATTCATAACAGTAAGACTTAATAAAATACATCACTTAGTAAATATCAATGTTTCATTTTGTACAGTATAGAACATATGATGGTAACCAAGTAATGTTATATTTTTTATTTCTCCAAAATTCTGTTTAAAAAAAAAATTAAAATACCTTGATTAAAACAGAGCATTTGCTTACAGAAGCATTAAAATTACATGCTATAGGAAACAGCATAAGTTACAAGTATAGTTTTGGCTAACTACCAAATAATAGGCGTAATTGTCTCAGAATAAAGCTTTGAAGATCTATTGTTCTATAATCTGTCTATTTAGATTGAAGTTAGAGAGCTTGATTAGAGGTCTTGAAGAATGATATTTAAAATTGCCAGGTAAAACAAATACATTTATATAAGTTGTTTAAAGAAAAAAAATAACTTGACTTTGTGTAGTTGAAGAGAATTATTTAGGCCTACAAATTTATTGAGTTATTGTCACAATCTAATTTGAGGCTAATTAATAAATAAACTTTGTTTTATTCGTAAATCGATATATGTATCAATGTTCAATCAATCAATCATGTTGAACAATGATTGTGTTTATTATTTGGGACTTTTTTAAATCTTTCAAATCAAAAGACTGAAATTCAATTAAAAAAAGGTGTTCAAAATATGTGAATCTTATTAATAAATGAGATATAACTTAATGGAAGATATATTAATATAAACTTGTAGACATCAAAATTATATCTATGTATAGTATACTAAGTTTTTAGTGATTGTTATCACTGAAATATTTTATTTTCTATCCAATTAATTAATTTTTTATGATCCATTTTTATTTTTCCACCTTATATCAAAAGATTGAATAATAGCGAAGAAAGATTTGAATTAATCTTTTATTTTTGTACTTTCAATAGACAGAAAAATATACAATATAACAATTATGCAACAATGTAAGTTTGAAACTATTGGGAATTGGTCTGCCACTAAATCCACCGGTACACTGTAGTAAGATTGTAATTTAAATATTTAATAAAAATTAAGAATAAACTATAATTAATCCCACCAAAATTTAATAATTGCTGAAATCATTATTATTTATTTTTATTAATGAACTAATGGTTATTGTGACAATTTTAATCCCGTTATGTGTTTTGTTATTCTAATGACTCATATTACAGAAATGGTACTATAATGTATTTTATTAAAATAACGAATATTTTCAAAGGGATTCTAGTTATAAGATTTAGAAATAATTAAGGAGATTATTTTCTGTGCACATATTAAATAATCAACTGAAATTATAGGATGAGATTCGGCTCACTTAAAAATTAAGTCTAAATATAGACTGTTACACACAATCTGGCTGCTGGCAGATTTTATTTAATCTGTTAGGGAATGGATCCTATGGGATCTGGGATCATCCTGGGGCTCACCCAGCCTGTAAAAATTAGGTACTCAAAATAGGGAAAAAATCTGACCGTTGAGCGTGAACTAGGACAAATCACCTCCTTTTATTTAATTTATTGCCTTCTTGTAGTTTCAAATATTTTATAAACCACACGGTTAAGACTAACCACTGGTATTACTATCACAAGAAGTGTTGTAATAATAAGAACCTCTATCAGAACTACTTTTTCTTGGCTGCATTTTTGTGAAACTGATTTGACCATTTACCTCATTAAATTATAACTCATCTTAAATTAAATCAGAGAAGACTGGTACTAAATTCCATTAGTTTGACTACTGATTAATTTCTCATAATTAATTATGTCATAATCACTATTATTATAGGACCAATATTGAAATAGTTTAGTCCACAAATTTAAGGTTTACTGTGAATTATTGGGTTGTCACACATGAAATGTCCGATTTTTTAAATCTTAATCTTTATAAAGGGTTAAAGCTTTGCCTGTTGATTCCTAGCAAAATATTTACTATCTATAATAAGCACTTGTTAATCCTCTATTTGCAAACTGTGTTTGTTGTTTTCCCAAGTAGGTATACAGATTTTAGTATAATTTTAACCGTGGGCATGGAAACAGGCGATTTCCGAACGATTTTTTTTTGTATGAGTACAAACTCGGTTATTCCGCTGCCCAGGCAGCAAGAAATATTAATCATGCGTTTGGTGAAGGAAGTGCTAATGAAAGAACCATCCGTCGTTGGTTCACAAAATTTTGCTCAGGAGATCCATAGAGGCCGAGGACGGCCTCAAACATCAATAGAGGATGAAGATCTTAAGAATGCTGTGAAAGAAAACCCTCATAAAACAGTCAGAAAATATGCATCAGAGCTAGGCACAAGTCGTACGACAGTTTCCGGGTATTTAAAATTGATCGAAAAGGCAAAAAAGCTCGATTCCTGTGTCCCACACGAGATCCTTCATGATAACACCACACCTCATCTTTCAATACAGACAGTAAATAAATAAAGGAGTTGGACTATGAAGTCTTACCACACCCCCCATATTCCCCTGATCTATCCCCTACAGACTACCACTTTTTTTCGGAGTTTGGACAACTTTTTGCGAGGGAAATTGTTTACCAATGATTTAGACATTAAAAATGCATTTTCAGAATTCCTTTCATCACGTGACTCAACAATAAAAAATATGTTAGATTTGATCTCAAATTATTATTTTTTTCCTGGTTCTAAAAACGGTCATTTCATGTGTTACAACCCAATAGTTAAAATACCATATGGTTTATAAAAACCATAAAATAACTAAAGTATGTATGTAGAGTTAGCAAAAACATGAAAATATATTGAGATAGTCTTGAATTAATTAAAATAGAAAAAAATATTGTGGCTGGGGCAATTTACCTTAAGAATAACAAAGTTGGATAATGTAAAATAAAAAACAGTGTTTCTAGCCAGAGACAAATATGTTAAAATAAACAATTAGTGATAACTATTTATACAGAAACAAACTATCTATTAGTTCAGACATTTTTAATGGGAAATCAGAGTTGGAAAAAATATCAGAAATATAATTACAAATTTATGTCAGCTACTGAAGGTTTAGAGATAATTTAAAACTATTATTTATTATTTTAACAATCTTATACTAGGATTAATGTATTTTTTTTTTTACAGCAGTGTTATGCACTATCTACAGGAAACTAAACTACTTTGCACTTGCAACACAACTGATATAACTTAAATATTTATTTATCCTGCAGATGAAATATTTTTTTAAATAAATAAACAGTTTTCGAGATATAAACAAAAAATTATTTACTTTTTATTTCTAAACTCCCCCCTTCTATCTTTCTCTCTGCTCCTAGATAAAACGACTTTTAGTATGATTATCTATTATCTAGCCTGAACAAAGGCTTAAAGTCAAATCTGACTAAGTATAAATTCTCATATTCATTATTTGGACTAATACAAAGTAATTAAATGAATATGATCACTATTAATACTTTTTCTCACATAATTCTACATAATATAGTAATAAAAATAGAGTCAGAAACAGACTGAATTGAAGACAACAATATCGTTATCAGAATAACATACCATATTTTCAACACTAATAAAGAAATACTTATAACAAGGCTCTACTTTCAGAATTTATAAGATGCAAAATCATGCAAGAAAGTGAAATATTTAGAATTCTACAACAAACACTAACATAAAACCAATTCGAACAAGAATGTATGTTTTTGTGACAGTTAATTCATTGTTTATTTGGTAAAATTAAGTTAATATTGATTGCTTCATATTTAAAATAAAGGAGACACCAAGGGACAATAGAGTTCATTCCCTGATATGACAAATTTTTTTTTTAAATATGGACATATCTGCAGAAGCTGTGATGGCAGAGAATAATAAGGCCATTACAGTAGTACCACCATTTTGCATTTAGTCTGGATGGATTAAAATTTATTTGGTGGCAGACTCATGGAGTGAATCTCAACCATTCCATTGTGGTTAGAATAGTTTGAAAAGCTGTAGGAATAACCCATCTAGATTGCCTTGACAAGAGTAGGAAAGGACTTCAACCCTTTTTAGACTGTAGACTGATTTAAAAGTTCAAACTCATTGATAATGATTGGATAGTAATTTATGATAGGAAAATTAAAAAAAAAAAGTTATTTGTAAGAAGAGAAAGAATTATGACTAATAGCCAAAAGTAATCAAGACCATGGTTCACCAACCTATGACCCGCTTGATTTGAACTTATCATTTGATGAGTTTACTGACTCATTTTAGTCCCAAAAATAAAGTAAAAATTACACAAATAACTTATAAAACATAAACATCGATATCAAAGAGAACTTTTATAAATAAAGTTCATTTGACTATGTTTGTAATTTACTTCTCAATTATGAAAATATATCTCACCCAAATGTCTCTTTAATATACTCATACTTAGATTGATTTTGACCTATCATCTCTGGTCTAGACTCAGTTACTTGAACCCATTTTAGGCTCACACGATGGGGGATAAATGTTAAAAACCAATGGAAAAAATTATTCTAGTTTAGTAAAGAAAAATACCATTGGTTGTCATTTTATAAAGGCAGTATTGATTTTGAGAATATATTAGAAGGAATCTATATATATAATATATACCGACATTAAATCTGCCCATCTCATTTGTTGAATAGGAATGTTAACAAGGTATTTGTTATTGTTCTTAACCACATTGTTATTTTTATATAAATTTAAAGAATAAATAGTTTCCAAAAGTAGATCAATTTCAAAGTAAAAGGTAAATATTAGTCCCATAAAAGTAAAATTGGTGTGCATTAAATTTACAATAGGCACATTACGTTAAAGAATTGAATTTCACCAAAAATAAACTAATTTCAAAATATTGAATAAATATTAGTCCCATAAAAGTAAAGTTGGTTTTATTTAAATTATAGTTACCTTTAAAAATAATACAATAAGAATGAATTCTTGAAATACAGAAAATTAAATGGTAGAAAAGTGGGAGATATGGCAAAACAAAACTGGGGATGACCTTCCAAGGTTGTAAAATATTGTTTTATTATATAATTTTGAAGGCTGATTTTCAAAGCTTTCAAAATAATCAAAGTTGATATTCTAATAAGAGTTCTTTTATAATAAATACTTTATATTTAAGATAAACTGAAAAAGGATAACTATATCGTAAAATGTATATTTAAATGCCATGGATAAGAGTGAGTTATAAGCAACTATCTAGAATAGAATAGAGGATAGACATGCAATATTTTATAGTTCTACAGCATAAACACATGCAATAATATGTTCTAATGAATATAAAAAATTATGACTATTCTTAAACAGAAATTTTAAAATTACATGTAAAAAACTAAAATAAACTTTGTTTTATATTGTTACTTTTTAAAAAGTATATATTTTGATATTAAATTATAGTATGATAAGAATAATATTTTAGAAAAAGAAACATAAATAATGAAGCATAGCTGTTCATTAAAGATTACACACATTATGGTAATAACTACAAATTTACTCTTTAGATACAGGAAAATGAGAATTAAAAAAATGTTAGAAGACTCCAACTAACCAACGTTCCGGAAGATTTAGCAGAAAGACAATAAAAACAAAAACAAAAAAAGTTCGAATGTAAATTACCACAACCACGAACCATTGCAAGCATAATCTGCTGTTGAGACCTTCAGATAGGTATAGTACTTATCAAACAACCTTAAAACTCCTTTCTCGTTATCTGCTAAGAATTTTAATCAGAACATAATAAAAATACATCAATAATAATTTAAATTTATATATAACACCAATAAATTTACACACCTATTATATGAGATCCAATTTGATTGTAATTTCTTTCCTATTGAACTATACACCCAAAATATAGGGATACAATATATTAGTACAACCTAGAACAAATATTTAATTGATAAGAAACTCACAATTTCAGCATCACATATTATTTTATATACATTCTAGCTTTGCAATTTGCTAAAAGGTAAAGGAATTCATGTATTTTACCGCATCTATTTAAAATGTTACAGACTAGTTTACTGATAACAGTACAGGTTCAACACTCTCTGAGTTGATATTACAGGAAGCACAGTCAACTTGGACTATATAGTTGCGCAGCTAACTTATTAAAATGGTTTCTTCATTTTTAATTTGTACTGTTATCCATCATGAACTAAACAGGTCTCTAGAGAAAGACCAATTTCAAGGAACCAATTCATTGATCAGGTTAGGGAAGTAAACTGGCAAGATAAAGCACTGTTAGCAATACTCCAAGAAGTTCCAGAGATAGTCCATAGAATGCGTTAGGGGTAAGATACCGACTTCTTTCAACAGGTTGTTGAAAAAACTTATGAAGTACCAGACTCATACAAAAGTAATTTAAAAAAAAATTATAAAAAGATTTAATATTGGTTTTAATTTATTTCTAAATTAATATATCATGGACTGTTTAAACAAGTTTTAATATGAATTCGTTTCATATAGTATCATTGATATAAAATTAATATTTTATTAAATTCTTAAAATGAACCATTAACTATTCATTCAATGCAGAAGTTATGAAATGGTTAATTTTTTCTATTAATTTATACAATTTACATAAAGATTTAACAATGTTTGTAAGAATGAACTTGAAACTAGAAGCAAGGAAGTACCACCCTTCTGGTTATAAAAATTAAATATCTGTAATTTTTATATTTGTTATTTTCTGAATTGCTTCAGGTAAGGATTCCGCAGGTAGTCACTTCGAGTTGAGTTACAACTAGTTGTAACTGTTTATTTGTTTCCCTTCTAATATTTTCCCAAATAGAAGTTATCATTAGCTTGATTATGTAAAATAGAATAGAATTATGAGAAATTTGTATACTTCGGTAATCATTTCATCTAGAAATGAAAATTTCAACAATATATGTCATCTATAGTATGAAATGTTAGTTGAAACTTGTTTTTATAGATGGAGTGATTGCCAAATCTAATCATTCGCCATAATTACATTCTCCTTTCCATAATGTAGATTCTCACGATAACTAGTGTTTTTGGAAAATATTAAAAATCAAACGAATAAACAGTTAAAACTTGTTGTGTCTCAACTTGAAGTGACAACCTGCAGAACAGATACCTTATTTCTACTACAAGCTAATTGAGAATAAACCAAAACTTATTCAGACACAGAACATCAAAATATATTATGTGGTTACTGCATTGGTTTCTTGTAGCCTATTAAACTATAAATCAGTGCCCGAAAAAAAGTGATCATTTGATTTGAAAAAAAAAATGTATTAGTGAAATCCCTAAAGTGCTATGGGTTCAGTATTGTAGGAATTTATTAGACCCATTAAGGGTACACATACACCCATTAAGGGAACACAGTAGGGACTGTGTGTTCTATGAGGATCAATTTTGATTCTTAAAAGTTCATCATTCTTCAGACCAATTATTTTTAGTAGTAGCCATAATCATGAGAATAATTATGAAATCATAATCGTTTGGCTGTCAACCGATCTTTGTCAGTCGAAAATATGGACTTAAAATCGGTATCTGGAATGTCCAGAGTACATTACACCCTGGAGCGACTAGAAATTTGGAATCTGTGCTGGAACAATATGAGATAGATTTGGTAGCACGACAAGAAATACGATGGGAGGAGACTGAAATGCTTTCGCTTGAGAAGTATTTATGAATACATAGTGGCTCTAGGAGAATCGGAGGGGCACGGGGTTTATTATAAAGAAAAGTATCCGACATGCACTGCTGGGGTACAACTCTGTCGATGACAGGATCTGCAGAACCAGATTGAAGGGAAGATTCTACAATATATCATTGATTAGTGCACATGCCCCAGGTGAAGACGCTGAGAAAACAGACAAGGAAACTTTTTATGCCCAACTGGCCAAGATACAGATACAGATGCCGCAGTATGATACCAAGATTGAACTTAGTGATTTCAATGCCCCGCCAGATAAGCAAGGAAGAAATATATAAACCCAATACCGGGCAGCATTGAAGGCACGAAACAAAGAATGACAATGGCTTCAGAATTGGGAAAGAAATTATGGTCATGATAACTATGTTTCCCCACAAAAAAATCCACAAGAAAACATGGACAGGTCCACAAGACCTGGGGACAGGACTAGAAGCCAGCTGGATCATATACTAATGGACACACGACACTCCTCAAACATAAAGGACGCACGAAGCTACAGAGTGGCGGACTGCTGATCAGACTACTTTCTGGTTCTGGGGAAGTACAACCAGCTCCTGGCAAAGAAGAAGAGGACTTCGGAAGAAAACACGTGTAGGTTTTTGTTATTTACTGAATTCCAGCCGGCGTATGACAGTGTGGTCAGAGAAAAACTACTAAAGGTCCTACAGTCACTAGGAATACTAAGCAAGCTAACAGGACTGACAAAGAAGACCCTAGAAAGGACAAGTTGCAAAGTTAAAACTTGTAGGCATCTCAAATAGCTTTTTGGACCCACTGTCATCCGTACTAATCAAAATCGCACTAGAGGTTAGGAGCATAAGGATAAACCCGCATGACACCATTTACTATTATGCTCACACGGTACATGGCGTAAATTGATGATATGTAGTCATCACAGGGAGAACCAAAACAGCACTGGCCAGAGCTGTAGAAGAATTCAAGAGAGCAGCACTAGACTTGGGACTGTGAATAAATATTGAAAAAATTAGATAAATGAAAACCTTCAGACAGACCGGGGAGAGAAGAGATATTTTGTAAATACGTTCCGCAGGTGTAGTACATTCAAGTACCTGAAAAAAGTTGTAACGGAGAAAAATTTAGAAGTTGAAATTAAGGGTAGAATGGTAGGAGGACAAGATGTTTCTATGTTCTGTAAAAAGCTCTCCGATACAAAAGTATTACCAGGAAAGCAAAGCTTTTGTTATATAAAACAATAGTTAGGTCGGTATTAATGTACGGCAGTGAAACGTGGACTCTGACCAAGGAAAACAAAAGTGCTTATCTCTTTTGGGAGAGAAGAGTCCTGAGAAAGATTTTTGGATCCGTCAAAGAAGAGCACAGGTGGAGAATCAGAAGCAATGTCGAATTGATGGAACTGTATGGTGAGCCTGATATCCTCTGTGCTATTAACAAGAGATGGTTAGACTGCCTTAAACAGCTTTCATTTCTACAATGGTAATTTTTTTCATCTATAGAAGTATTACTTTTTGTCACGTAAAGAGGTTATTTTTGCTCATGCGATGATCCGTTTGGGAAGAGCTCCCTAACTACTTATTTTTTTGATAACCATTAATTTACCTTTCTCTTAGTTGAAAGGACTATTTCTGATTCGGGCGGCTCAGAAGAATTACCGAAGGATCAGGAATATCCTGAAGGCAAAGGGAGAGGATAACAGTGGACCCTTTTTCCAGAGCACTGGCCCTCAAAGAGAAGCGAGGTGGTGATTTTGGAATGATAAAAAAGAGGATTAGGTCACTCTGTCTCTAATCCACTGGCCGATCCTCAACCTAACTAAGTCCTTCTATTCTCCCTTTTGAGCTAAAAATATGCTGCGTTAGCAGTTTTCCAAACAAAGTGACAATTTTTATAATAGATTTTTTTAGCTACTCCATATTTTAAATACAATTTCTACTTGGAGAAAATGTAGTTACAATGATAAGTAATTTTATTATATTGCTAATTTTATTTATTAACATTAAACAACACAGAGATATGGGCGAATCCATTCTAACAGTTTCTATTAATCCTCTGTACTGGTTACTCTCAATGGTAATCCATTTACTATCTATCAATAAAATTTTTGTATTAATATGATCTTCATGAACATATTTCATCACTTCTTTCGCATAAAATAACTTGCGGTACAGAGAAAATTTACAGTTTATCACTTAATTTTCGGTACCGTTTCATGCCCATTGCTTGAGTTCACCTTTAAATTTATTATTTTTTTAACGCAATGAATGATCCAAACTAATTAATCCACATATATTAAAGTTCAATAAATAAATTTTATAATTATTCTGAAGAATGTCTACCAAATTTATTTTGAGTCAGTACAGTGGATTAAGGAGTAAGTGGCACGGAACATTTGAAATTCGATAATCATTCTCGGTATTTTGAAATCTTACCGTATATTTTAATATTTTTTTGAAGATTTACCTTATTTTTCCTCTTACCGTAAGAGGAAGGGTATTCTGGTTTCTTTTTAGGTTTAGGTATCATTTTCACGACGGATAATTTCCAGAGGTTAGGAAAGTATGTAGTGCGGAGTATAGCATTATATATGTAGGTAAGGAATAGAACGGCTTTTCTAGGAAGATGTTTTAGGATGTGAATCGTGATGAGGTCGTGTCCAGGAGCTTTGCGAGAAGGTAGTCTGTGAATAATATTCGATATTTCGATATAAGGTACGAATATGCTGTGGGAGGCCAGTCTTCTGAGAATTGTTAATTTTATGATTTGAGGTGTTATCGTTTAAAGTGGTTTTTATTGATGTTGTAAGTTTTTCTATCGCTTTATCAATGTCTTGTTTTGTCTTGAGTGAAATTTTTAAGTCCAGTTTGTTCTCCAAATCATAACAGAAGTTGTCCCATTTTACACGTCCTGTAATCAATCTTGGAAGGGGAGGCTTGGGAACGAAACTCGGATGTAATAAAAGGAGAACTGGGCTTTGATCTGATGAAAGGTCGTCCAAGGATTTGAAGTCGGTTTGGTTGGTGGAAATCTGGGATGTGATAAATATGTCAAGGATGTGGGGATAGGAGTAAGATTCTTTTGTATACTACGTATCCTTCGTACTACGTATATTCATAAGGAGTGTTTTTAGTTTCACCCAACTTCGGGGTACTCCTAATCTATCATTAGTGCTTGTTCCGCGACCTTCTCTCCGATCAGTATATTTTCATCCTGTCTGATCTCCTATTCCTTTCCACATCGGAGATTTTGGTCGCCGCTCGGTTCTTGCTTCAAACACAAGGCACATTCTCCGTAACCCCGAGTTCTCTCATGTCCCTCTCTACTTTCTTAAAACAGTTTTAATTTTTTTATTATTTTTTTTTATTCCTAAGGAATTCATATATTCATTTCTTTAGCCTACTTGCATTTATTCGCAGGATATGTCCATTAAAATTAATCCTTCTTTTTATTTGAATTATATGAAAATCACATTTTTGAACATTACAAAGTTGGACATGGTAGGGAAGATGGATTAGCTCCCAAGTAGCTTATTATAGCTTATATAGATCATTACGTATGCTAGGTTATAAGCGGTTTAATATGTCATTAGCGCATGTATTGCATACATATGTATGTGTGTGATAATGGTCTAAGGTTTAATTGATTATCTATGCTATTTCAAACATGTTAAGATGGGGAATTATTTTCTTATTTATTGTTATTTTATAGGGCCCAATTTAACCAAACACTTCGGACTGATTAATCCATTTTGACCGTTAATCATAGAATTATGAATTTTAAAGGAAAGTATGACATAACATTGTAATAATATGGTATAACATTTTATTATGACATACATAGTATTATTTTACTTTGGAATATACACGTATGGTAACCATTTTTCATATTTTCATGATTCGAAGATCTGTAGTAGATGAACCACTTAAATGTCGTGTATTCATCGATTAGTCCAGCGATCATTGGCTACTGTTTTTCCCTTTATTGGTGAATAGCCGGAGCTTTTCCTTTTAAAATCACTATAGTCCCATCTACCTACCTGATGTTCTTGAAGAAATTATAAGCACAGAGCTTCTTAAACAATGCTGGTGCACATTTTCAGATGTTCGTCTGTTACAATGCTTAGACAAACATCTTCACAAGGAGGTCTGCTACTACATCAATCGTCGACTATACCAAAGCTCAGTTCTCTGGAGATTTTTGCCACAGACTCACTACATTAATTTTCTCTCCCTACTCGCAACCCTTTTCCGTTCCGCTCTGATACACTGATGATTTATCGCCGTAAAAAAATAAAATAAACCGACCTAGAAGAGAAAAGTTAACTGACGAAAGTAGGACAAATATTTCTGGTCACAATTTTAATCAGCCCTCAGAAAGCCTTTCTTATCTCTTCAATCTTGGATTTCTAACCTTAGGCTGGTTAATCCGAAGGAAAGTTCATATGAGGCGGGTTAGCAGCGGCTGAGGGTGGAGCTAACAAAAGTAACAAAAAATAATTGTTAGTATTCATATTGTAGGCCGATCAGTTAAGTAGGCTCTCTACCTGTGACATGTAATTTACGTAGTGTTTTTGAATTGGTTACTTGGAATATTATTAACTCTTCATGAATAATACTTTTAGGCCGTCTCAAAACGAGAAGAAAATTTTTCATATAGATTGAATGTGACCTCCGACTAAAATTGTTCCATAAAAAAACAAAACAGCAATGCTTAAAGCAAAACCACGAGGAATTTGCTAAACATTACTTAAAATGTGTGGTAATATAATGGTGATAGATCGACTAAATAAATATTCATCTACAAATCCCTACTTAAATGATTCACAGAAGTTTGTAAAGATCTTCAATGTTTATTAACCACAAGAGCACTTTTTAATGTCAATATTTAGCTTATCTTTTTTTATTATTCTGCAATATGTACTCAGAAGCTACCAAGGAGATTTCTGAGCATTTATATGAAATAGAAGAAGCAATAAAAAAGGGAATTGAATATAATAGACAGACTAAAAAAATATTTGTATATTGTTTGTAATTAATGCCTAGAAGATTATAAAGGTTTCGACAGTCAAGGAATTACTACAGGTGTCATATAGTACAGAAACAAATTAAAAAAGGTAATTTACTACAGAAGGCTTCCGGAAAAACCCAATCCAATCTTAAGGGGAAATGGAGTGAAGAAAGAAAGGAGCAACAATGAGGAAGAATCAAAATATTCTGGGAAATAAAAACTCCAAATTATGCAAATGTGGCCCCAAGATGATTGGAAGGAGTGAAAAGTAATTCGACAAGGTCATTAATAAAAAATGCTTATATTACACATTAATCATGCATACTTATGCATAAAAATAAATTTGCCAGTGGCTGCCGATCAGTATTATTTTCCAATTTTTTCCCTACAAACGCAGTTCTAATATTATTCTCAATGATTATCACATTGTTTAGATATCACATTTGGTAAAAATCAATCCTTCATAGCGTTATCAGTATTATCTTCCCCTTATCACAACACAAATTTACATTGTTGACGTCCATGCAAGGTTCTGCTGTTATTCTAAAATGTATTTCTGATGGTTTTGGATTTTAATAATAAGCAAGGAAAATGTTGTAAGTACAATAAGGAAGGATTAGGAGCGCGATTTACGTTTTCATATTATATTGTTATAAATATATCGTATTAAAAATAGGACATATTTGAAAATAATTATATTTATTCATAATTTGCTTTTAAAATTACTTTTACAGCGCATAGAAAAAATATTTTTTACCACTATAACTCGTGGAGGATCTGGGTTGATATGGTAGAGACTGTACTGTTGTCAAATACAACAGTTGTGCAATGAGATGACTTGTCCGAGATCACGCTCAACCGCCACCACCAGATTCCCTCCCCTTACCTCCTTTAACGGGGCTAAGTTAAGACCCAAGAGGTTCTGATGATCCAACAGGGACCATATGTGCCTGTTAAAAGATTAAATAATTTATCTGTCAGAGCCATATTTGAACCCCGGTATGACTATCTCTGCGACTCAGCACCCTACCTCAGAGCTATCTCTAATTGATACAACTGCAATAAATTATTAAATTTTTTAAATAACTCCTTGACTCTTCGGTCCTACTTGGACAGTGGTTCCTAACTTTTTTGTACCACACCCCCCTCTTGGTCAAATGAAAGCCACACACCACTTGCTCAAAAATTATTTGGGTATATGAAAAAACAACCACAAGTATTACAGTGAACTGCCTGACAATCACTGAGGATCCATAGCACGTCATACCCTTTGAAGCTGGTGGAGATCGGCCTCTACATCATCTAGCCATCTAGTACGGGGCTGTCCTTTGAGTCTTTTACCTCCAAGTTTCCCATACCACAGTCTTGTGGGCATTCTCGTTTCCGGCATCATGTGGTAAGATGACTTGAGCTAACGTGCTATTTTTTTTATAAACGAAATCATGTTTGGTTCTCAATTAAATTGTCAGCGTTCTGCGTTTTAATCGATTCTGCATGCTTCCTGGCCGTAGCTGGGCACAAAAATCTGGTCAAGTATCTTTCTGTCCCATATATTTACCATTCTTTCCTCTTCTCTTTTCAGGACTCAACTTTCACAACCACAAGTCGCTACTGGTCTGATGATGATTTTATATAATGCTCTCTTGATAAATTTTCGTGTAGTCATTATAATAAATGGCGGAGGCGATGGCTAGATGATGTTGAGGCCGATCTCCACCATTATAATATATAGGCACGCAGAGCTCATGAGGGACATATGGGAAAAGAGGAAGCATTAGTTGTGATATTCGCGTGGTCTTTAAGGCCTTTTCGTGGGAAAAAAAAAAATAAAAAAAAAAAAATGGCGGAGGCAGTTGGTAGAGGCGAGGATCCATCAACGGCTTGTAGAATAGCAATAGCAATAACAACAATATAATAAAAACATTATTTAAATATTGTTTTCTTCGATTCTGTCAATGTTTCGCCAATACCATGTTTATCATGATTGCACACCAGTCATATCACATCACACCCTAATATCCTGAGACTATTTTTCGAGTTACAATACTTTTAATATAAGTGGATTACTATTAACACAACTTTTAGTGAAGAACTTAGCACGATAATATTGAAATTCAATTTTACTCATACCTTTCTTATAAGTATCACAAGAAGGTATCTTAATTAATCACGAATTAAGTATTAGTTTAAGTATTCGCTGTGAAGATTGGGGAATTGATTGTGGAACTGAAACTCAGTAAATACGAATGTAATGATTGAAGGTATAACGTTGCGGATATTGATATAGGCGTGCAAAGTCAGTGAGTTGGATAATGACTGGATCACTAATAGGATTATAAAGGCGAGAGGATCAGTTGCACCCATCCACTGGATTGACTCAAGTATTTCTTAAACATCACATACAAGTATGAGTTTCACATCTTATTTATTAAAAAAAAAGTTTATATAAGACATTGACTTTTTTATAGCAATTATCTATAACATTATCAACTATTAAAATAAAAAACAAAACAAAAACTTTGTACTACAAGAACCCCAGAGCATGGGTTCACAGTCCTCGAAGAACAGTTCTGCGAGGGGATTTATAGAGATCAAGCTTGACCGCCAGGTATTCCTCCAGGCAGATAATTTATCTGCCAGTGCCAAATTTGAACCCTGAGAATAGCAACTCAGCACTGTACAAACTAAGCTACCCCGCTCCCCGACAGATAACACTATTCAAGTATACAAAAAAACAACACTTAGTACTGCCATAATCCATAAAGGGTCTTAGTTCACAGTAAATGGTATGGACTGTACTGTATCTAAGCCAACAATTGTGCAGTTAGATTTGACTATATTCATGCTCAACCTTCAGGCTTTCTTCTAACTCACCTTATAAATCTGGTTGGTCAGTTCTGCAGATCCCACAGGGTGCATCCATCATGGTTACCTGTATGACTGTCTAAGTACACAATACAAGTGAATTGATAGCAAATTAAACTCCATTTTTTAAATAATAATTAATTTTACTTCAAAAGTAATTGATTCGGCAACAATTATATGAGACTGATTAATTTATTTTACTTAAATCTGTTAAGACCGCGCTAAAAAATTCACTGTTATAATTCATGGCTTGCCAGTGCATTTGAATTGCACAATTACAGGCTACAATTGTTTGCCGTTTAGTGGTATTAAGGGAGCGGTGTGGGTCAGTTGTAGAGCGCTGCAAAGAAAACTTTTATTTAATCTGTCAGCGGCCGGAGATGGATCCTGTGGGATCTAGGACCCTCCTGGAGTTCCCCAGCCTCAATATAGTGGGTATCAAAAATAGGGGGAAATCTGGCGATTGGGCGTGATCTAAGACAAATTAACTCCCTGCTCAACCGTTGACCAAGAAACAGTACAGTCTCTACCATACACTGCAACTAAGACCTTTCATGGGTTTTAGTGGTACAGTTTTTTTAATTGTATTATTTAAATAATTAGGGAAAGTTATTATCAGTAGTAATATCTCTAGGACATTAATAATAGACGAGATAATTTTATGCCGATCGAAAGCTCGTTCCTTGGTAACCGAAGGCTTCGTGCTGTTACCAAGGAACGGGGTTGAGAAATATTTCATAAAATGATGAGGCATTTGTCAATGTCCGAGGTATATTCGGCGGAAATTTTTTTACAAAATTTTTTTAAAACTCAAAACAACGAAACATTTATTTATTTATTAAAAGTACAGTTAGTTAAAGCACAATTATTAAAATTTAACTTAACATTAGATTCGTTGCATCTTTAAATTCGGACCCGCCTTTCTTTCTCATATTGACTGCCCAATCTTTTAGTATCAACGCCAATTCTTCTAGGCTTCTATGCTAATTTAATTCATATTTTCGTTCACAGAAAAATTCCATAAATATTCCCCAAATTTATTTGTGACCGTAGGTTGTATTTCTGGGAATTTCTTCTTGGATTAGCGCATTTATACTTTGTACTTTCGCATTGCCAAAACGTGACATTTTGAAATTTATTTGGAATGTAGTTGTCAAACTCAACACGTGTTGTCGTAGTGATTTATAATTGCACTGAATGCAATTATCAGTGTGATATTGACATGATTCGGTGAAGTTGTTTCATACGACACAATATGACAAAATTTGATTGGTTGTTAGAACTGTCAAACAATTTTCAATATAAAAACATATGATTATACTAACTGCTTCAAGACTTAAGTTTAAGATTTTTCAAAAAGATGAGTTAGTTGATTTCTACAGTGAATGGCTCATATATCTCTAGTTTTTTCAATATCTTTAATAACAGTTGAAATTTCATTTAATTAACATCACACAAATCACAAAGCTCTTATGTATATTCATTTAAAATCTGGACAGTTATAAAGACTGTAAGTTACGCTTTTTCACGGAAAGGAATCACGCTTTATAATCAAAAGCTCTATAGGAGTAAGTAAGTTAAAGTACCCGAGCACGATAAGCCTGCGGACTTAAACATACTCACGTGTACACGGTATTACCAAAATTGCTCCATAAGAGAGCTTTCTTGTGCCCTATAAACCCAAGTTATGTTTAAACATTTTTTTTTCATAACCGTTACAAGTCAAAAACATTACTCTATTTATCTATACGCTATGTAACTCATGACCTAATAACATGATCTAACATTGGAGCATTATATCCTGTAATTTTTCTCAAGAATAACTTAACACCTGCATAAAAATTCTGATTTAAAAAAAACATGCCTAAACAGACTCTTAAGCTGGATACATCATGACATAAGAACACACCTGAGCTATCTTAAGTTGAGCCATTTTGACACACAGAAAATTTCACAATTTTTTCAAAGTGTTGAATCAGATTAAAATGTTTAAAAGCGATTTTGGATTTTTGAGTTTAGCACAATTTACTTACAAGTGGATTTACAGACGTGGGACCATCCATTTCATATCTTTAGTGATGCGAAGAAGAAAATGATCAATCCATGTAGAAGGGTTCTAGTTAATACGCTCGAAGAGCAAAAGAAGAATATATTTTATATAATTTTAACATAATTTTAAATTATTACACTGTGTCATGGATTTTGATTCGATATCTGTAATATTTCAATAAAATTAAGTGATGTGAATTCGGAAATTCGTAATCATTCTAGTGGCTTTCTGAAAACACTGACTGGGGGCTCATTGAATTTGATTACAGCTGTCACTTTTCTTCCTTTGGTATTTTTATAATTTTCCTAACCCTAAATAAAATATCGTTATTTTCAAATCATGTTAAAACCAATATCTGATTTAATGGAATTGAATTAGTTAATCCACAGTTAATTCATGCAAAAATATGAATAAATAAACAATCGCTTAAATAAATTCTCACTGGAAAAAGGAATTCGTGAAAATCAACAAACAATTATACCAACTCTTTCTTAATTATACCGATTTTCACACCGAATTCAATTAAGTACAACTAATTGTATTGATCACCTATGGTTTAGCTTCTAGCTCACAATTCTTGCTTACAAATGAAGGCTATTTATCAAAACCTTCTTAAAGTTTTATACATTATATCTTGCAGAGGGCTGTGTTATAATAGTTTATTGCATTATAACTAATATTACATGTGTGCGAGGCAAAGAAATGAGCAAGAACACATGGAATCAACCATCAAAGTAGGAAACTATACCTTCAAAAACGTGAACGAATTTGTATATCTAGGTACCCAGATAAATGCTAACAATGAAATGCAAACGGAAATCCAAAGAAGAATAATGGCAAATAGATGCTTTTTTTGTGTTGCAAAAGCCCCTCAGAAGTAATACCTTATCCCGGATCACAAAGATAAGAATATATAAAACCCTGATAAGGCCTGTCCCAACATATGCTTCAGAGTGTTGGACTCTCACAAAAGCACAAGAGCTCGCTATCATGAGGTTTGAGCGAAAAATATTATGGAGAATCTATGTAGCAGTATTGGATAATAACACGTGGAGGCAAAGGTCGAACTTAGAAATAACTGGACTATACAAAGATGCCGACATTATCAGGTTTATCAAGGTGAACAGGCTACGATGGGCAGGACACATCGCACGTATGGGAACAGATGAAGTCCCCAAAAAAATTACTTCAAGAAAAAGTGCATGGAACAAGAAGGGTTGGAAGACCGAGGGTTCGATGGGCGGATGGTGAGGCTGCGGACGTTCGGACCATCTTAAGCATCCGTAACTGGAGAGCAGCAGCTATGGACAGAGATGACTGGCGGATTGATGCGGGCGGGCTTGTCCCCACGTGGGATGTAGAGCCATCTATGTATATATGTATTATAACTAATATAATAGTATATTGCAGTTCTTCGTTGTAATTCATAAAAATGATAATTAATAACATAAGAACAAACTAAGTTTTGTGCTTTTTCTTTTTAGCACCTAATAATAAATTTATTCAAAAATATTGTATTCATTGTATATTATAACTCGATTTTACACTAAGTTGATATTTAATGACATGGCTAACTGGTTTTCGGTAAAATTTACAAAACTGTTAACTTAATTATTGAAATTTAAACCATTATTTTATGTATCAGAGGTAATATATGAAATAAGTAATATTTTGCTAATTTTGAATTTCTTACTGTTTTTGATTCGTCTGAGAATAAACAACGAAAACAAGGTAAAATGCAATGATAAAAAGTACGTTACTTCAATATAAAGACTGATTTTTTCCCCACAACAAGCTAAACCCTGCAATCTAGAACTTACTTTCCTCTCCTGTTAAACTTTGAAAATGATCCTTGAGATCGTGAATCACTGACATTGAGTATTTAAAAAAAAAGGAAGATTATTTTAGCCAAGTACTCCTTAGGTTATTTATAGCATTTCCAAGTCTATTTGAACCTTTTCCAAGTCAACTGTAACCTTTTACAAATCAAATGCTACCCTTTCCAAATGAGTTGAAACCCTTTCCAAGGCAAATGTAACACTTTACAACTCAACTGTCACCCTTTTTATTTTTATTGTAACCGTTTCTATTTCAATTGTCACCCTGTTTCATCACCAAAGACGGAATGATGAAACATAAACCCAATTGTATTAATTGAATCGATTAGTTGTCAGGCTTATTAGAGAACGGCGGATACCCAAAAAGTTAAAATAAAGACAGAGCAGACTGATACACACATATAAACATACACACATATAGTGCCCTGCGTGTAGCTCGAGCTTTTCGCACTGTGTCCTATGATGCTGTGTGCGTAATAGCAGATATGCCTCCGATAGATCTTTTGGCAGATGAACGCAGTCGGATTTTTCGAAGGAAACGAGAAGAGCCGAATGCGCACTGGGTAACATTGGCTAAAGATGAAAGAAGTCATACCCTTGAAAGATGGCAGAGACGCTGGAATGCCTCACCTTCTGGAAGATGGACACACCTTCTGATACCCGATATATCAAAATGGATATCCCGCAAACATGGAGAGGTAGATTATTATCTCACCTAACTGCTCACAGGGCATGGTTGCTTTAGGGCCTGCTTGGGCCTACTAGGCCTACTTGGCTCGCTTCGGAATAGAAGCCCGAATTCTTGTCCTACTTGTGATCCCGTGGATGAAACAGTGGAACACTCGTTCTTCTGTTGTCCAGGTTTTTCTCGAGAAAAGAAAGAGCTTGACATAAAATTCGTCACTTTGATGATGACTAGGCAGGAGCATTGGAGTGCTGCAGCAGACTATGCAGCGCAAATCGGAAGAAGGCTCAGAATACAGGAGCGAGAAAGGAGAGGCCAAGCTCTGGCTAATCCGACATAAGTTGTCCAAAGAAGAAATAGGCACATTGCCCTTCTGCCCTCCCACGAAGTAATGCTTGACGGCTGTTCCGTGGGATGGTAAAAGGAGAATTGGGAGGTGTTTTTTTAGTGAGTAGGAATCTCACACTGTTCTGTTATTACTCTTCGTCTTATGAAAGATTTTTCCCCTACCCAGAAAAAACAAAACAAAAAAAACAAACATATAGAATGAAATACAGAACCGTTATGGAATGGAAATCTCGCCAGGACGGCAAATTTCCAATCATTGCTATTTTTCTTTTCCTTTATCTTACAGCACGGATTTGTTGGGATGAAGGTTCTAAACCAACTGTGACAGATAAATTATTTATTACGTTATCGGCTTTGGATCAATCCTGTGGTATTTGCAGAAGATCACCTGCTGCATAAAGTGCATACCGATAATCGGGGAAAAAACTGACGGTAGTGGGTAATCTTAGCCAAGTCATCTCCCTGTACAACCGTTGGATAAGAAATACGACTATGTTTACTATGCACTGAACTCTAGAATATTCGTGGTTTAAGTGGTTTAGATTTATTTTAAAAACATTGAATTGTATGGAATAAATATAAGTATCATGACCATACCTGGTTCCTCAGCAAATATACCAAATACGTGGTAAAATTGTCTGTTTGTTTATTTAACGTTACTTTTGCTGCTATGGATAATCGAAAGATGCTACAGTGGGGG
The DNA here is from genome assembly GCA_964056705.1 of Troilus luridus. NCBI lineage: Eukaryota > Metazoa > Arthropoda > Insecta > Hemiptera > Pentatomidae > Troilus > Troilus luridus. The sequence goes on from OZ057414.1 coordinate 51,735,244, forward strand.
CTTTAAATTTTGCCTATCCAGGTTAATGAGGATTTTTAACGAGTACTCGACATCGTGCAAGCTCCATGACCCCCATTTAACGTCCCTTTTTAACGAAGGACGGCATAACCATGGATTTTTTACTCTCTTTAAAAATCCTAGAGCCACCTGTCGGGATACGAATCCACGATCTTGGGCTTAGTAGGTTGTACTAACCACTGGACCACAGGTTGCCCCAAGTGGTAAAGTCGACTGAGTTAATTGTGCAGTACGAAATCTTTCCTTCGGGGTTCTTTGGTTTGAATATGAATTATGATGTAATCAATAACTCCACTTCAAGCCAATGGGTGACTTAGCCACTTATGGATCAGGAGAATTACACGAATTCACTACCTTTAATACATAAAAATTCGAATCAGTTATTCACTGCCGCGGCTGCTATGACGATAAACTTCGAACATATTTTAAAAGTTTTATATTTTATAAATATTTAGAATATTTTATTCTTCCTAAAAAACATAGTATTGTTATGAATAAAAGTTTAAACAATAAATAAAAGGCAGTTTTGTGTTTGGGCTTTTGGTATGCTTTCCTTGTTATATTGCTATGTTTGATAAATTGTTTTTTTCTGACTTTCAGGATGAAAACGCTGATGAGGCGTGGAGAGAGAAGAGAAGAGAGAGAAAGAGAGAAAGAAAGTGTTGGATAGGATGTGGACTAATGGCAGATATTGAATGTCTACTCCACTCCTGTCAACTGATTTCTTTCCAGTTCTCCATCGCTACCTCGTTACCTTCTAACTGAAACTGTAGTCCCCATTATATCTTCATCCTGTAGAGAAAAAAAATGTTACCTTTAAAAAAAAATAATAAAAAAGAAATCCATGTAGTTTTAAACACAGATAAATTCTGAAATAAAACATGAAGTTTTGTTGATTAAACTTTTCATGTGAACTGTCCGTTTTCAAAGGCAAGGTTATTAAGTAAAACAACTTTTTGAAATAAAAAAATTGAAATGTTCAAAATATTTACCCCAATCTTCTATTTATTTTTCCCTATGTGTCATCAAATTTTTAATCCCAGAACTGAAAACTTCAGATTTTGTGATTAAATAAAGTCTAAAAATGCGTTTTTGACTTGAGAATCATTTCCATAAATTTTATCCTAAAGGGTGTTGTCCGAATTTCTGAATAGATGGAAATGTGTTTTAGATAAGTAAGATAAGGGGGGTGTAGGAGGACTTCGTAACAAGCTCGTTTAGGTTCTTTTGATTGTTAAACATGAGTTTTTGCCTTTTCTTATAAGAGTACAGGTCCCTTCCGATCAATGCTGGTTGTTATTTCATAATTTTTTGTTGGATTATGTCAATATCCCTGAAGTGCAATAGAAGAAGGGGAAATAAATTATTAAGGAGTTAATCTATGTAACCTTCTGAAAAATTCTCAAACTAACGGTGACTACACCCTTAGCCCAACGGAACGGTAATGTTTCTTGCAGATTAGGCTACCGAGTGTCCAAGTTTTAACTAATAAAAAACAAAAGTCGTGTGTTCCCGTGGTCCTATTTTATGGCATCCTGAATAATGTTTGTTCAGATGTAGTGATAGTAAATATTATCAAAAGATAGGAGATTGATAATAGATCATTAAAAGATCTAAATATGTACATATTGTTACGGTCAGAGCGGGAAGGAGGACCGGCTGAGAGGATTAGGCAAACAATGGGATTAAGCGGAAGGGATTATAGAATGGCGTAGATCCTACTGGATCGGGCTAGGCGGTTCTCGGTCTTGTTTCGAGAAATGCCCCACCCCGACCTACCTTGCTTATATAAAAAGGCCAGCTGTTCGGCCGGCCCCAGAAAGTAATAAGCAGTGAAGTAATAAGCAGTTGTTAACTAGTGGCAGTGCTCGTGAGTTACAGTGAGTATTAGTGGCCGTGTAATAAGTGTAATAAACTGTGTGTCAGTTTGCCATATTTGGAGAGTCTTACGGTCGGTGGACTTTAGTTAGCGGACTGTATGTAAGTGTTAATTTGTAATTGTAAACTATTGTGTAATATTATTGTATTTGTACAAATTTATATAAATAGTTTAGTTATTTAGTATTACCAATATCTTATATTGTTTGTATATTATTTTAGAAATTAGATAACATTTAGTAGAATATTGTTATTGTAAATTGATATTAGTTTAATAATTTAATTGTTTTAAATAATCTCATTGCATTCTTTTTAATTTGTTAATAAATATTAGATTCTTGAATTAAGTAATAGTTTAATTCATTTTACACCCAGTAGCCCGTAACAATATTTAACATCAGAAGTCTACTAATTGCATTTTAGAAATAATAAAAACGGACATTTAATATGAAATCAGGATTTAATAAAAAAAAAAAAATCGTAAAATAATATGCTTATTTTTATATTATACTATTGGGCGATTCTTTTATGATTAATTATCCAATAGCGCCACAAATATAAATATTTAAACCTACAAATTTGTCCATTCCAAATTGTACTGTTTTAGTCTTTTAAAAACTATATCACGTCTTAATAAATGGTTAAGATTGGGCAATGAATAATTCATAGTTGTTTAAACATAATTTTTTTGGGATATTAAAATTTTAACATATTCATTTTCAAGATTAACATTTTAAGCTAATAAGAATTAACATTGAAGGTAATGTGTCTTATAGTTAAGTTACTTACTTAAATCCTAGTAGTGGAAGGTGCGAGCTGTATTGTCAGTGAACTGAATCTTGCGGTGGAGTAGAGATTCAGAAGAGTGGATACATTAGTTCAAGATGTTAATAGCTTTCGTTCAAAAAGAGTTTTATTCTACCAGAGGGACTTGGAAAGTTATGAAGCTGTGGAGGCCGAGAAGAAAAAATGTGCCTTATTTTACACAAAATTGTTCACCTATTTCATTTAATTGGGTCCTTGGAGAATAGATGTCTCCCGCCTGGAAGCTTTTAGAATACAAAATGGCTGTCAATCAACCATGTCATTTTCGGACTTTTATCTACTATTGATTTATAAACCCACAACAGTGCATTCCAGCGAAAAATGCTTATTTCAAGAAATACATTACGATAAATAGCATTAAAAAGTATCTAACATTACAAGATATACTTGTGAAATATGAACACAAAACATTTCAAAATCAAAAGACATGTATTGCTATTTAATACTTTTACCAAATTTGATATGATCTAGGAACTTCTGATTTTTCATGGTATAAAATTTTAGTTCTTTAGTTTTGGTCGGTTTTTAGAGTTTTAGCGATCCGAAAAATTCAGAAATCTCTCTTAAATTCATAACCGAAAAAATAGTAGTTGCAAACTTTTACATATTTTTTTCTACTACAGTTCTCTCAAATGCAATATAGAATTGATGAAACTTGAAGGGTGTGTTTAAGTATTAAAAAAAAAAACTGGCTCTGTCCACGGTATAACGTTACGTATGAGAACACACCAAATATATAGTAATGTTTTTAAATTTTAATGGTGACGGAATGATATTCCTATATATAAATCTGTGCTTCTACAACCCCTGAGGAAGTTCAGTATGTGGTAAATATTGTACTGTTTCTTGGGCTACGGTTGTACAGAAAGGTGATTTGTCCTAAGCCATATCTGGGCAACAACCGGACCGCTGTAAGATTTGATCCGGCCCGCGAGACATTTTGAAAAACCCAATTAAATAATTGATTTAATTGAAAATTAAACCTATAGAAAAATCTTTACGTCTTTGTGTCAGTGGAATTAATCCAAACATCGATGGATTAGTTTCCCAAATTCAAGCTCAAGTGTCTCATTGATGCCGGTGTCGCTATTTAACTTTCGTAGTTTTGTAACAATTCCAAATTTAACGATTTAATTATAATGTTGTACCTATTTTTTTCATTTCATTTTGTTATTTTAATAAATTGTATTATAATAACACTTTCGTATTATAAGGATTTCTCTCCTTAGTTTAGGGACCCACTGTTTAGAGGCTGGGTGAGCCCCAGGAGGAATCCCTAGATCCATCACCGGCTTACTTTATATACGTTATAGAAATGTTATCAATATCACTAATTATATTCCCAGTAACAGTTTCGTTATTAATATTTTTAAGCCTGCTGTTTGAATTGATCAATATTTTAAATTGTTGATTATAATTTTCTATGAATCAGTTACATATGTGATCAAGAAAAAATATTTTATATACATATTTTGACTAATTTAAGGTCAATCATAACACTATTTCTATTTGATATATGAAATAAAAAGTTTATTTGCTGGGTTAACAACCCTTCAGAAAATAACGACAATTGAAATTACTTTCACGCTTTACTAAGTATGGTATTACAAAAGAGTAGGTATATTAAGGGGTAATGAGCTTTCTGACTCAAGAGTACTTAACAAGGCAAATTCCGATGTTTGGTTTGTCATTTCCACGAATGTGTGGTTGAGGAGGGTTTTGTTACATTAATAAATATTAAAGTGAGTATATAAGTTATTTAATCGTTTTGCAATATTAATATTTCATTATTTTATTTTTTTATTAATTATTATAATTTTTAAATATTTTTATTTTGAAGAGAAAAGATTTTTCCAGGCCGGGATTGGAACCCGGGTCGCCGACGTCACTAGTGTGTAGGTTAGAGCACCACGCTAGTGACGTAAGCGACCTGGGTTCGAATCCCGGCCTGGACAAATCTTTTCTCTTCAAAATAAATATAATATTTCTTTAATTGATTTCTTATTCTGGGTAGGGTAATGGATGGAATCCGATATAATCATAGCTGTTTCCTTAGATTTCATGATTTTGTTTCTTTATTTTTTATTGAAATGCATTTTTAAAACATTGCATTTTAAAACATTATAACTTTTATTTATTTTTTTTACCTCTCTTATGTTACCTTTGTAGATAGACTGCATGTCATGAATGTAAACAAAAAATTAAATAAAATCAATTTTTATATATCAATTTTATTTTAAAGAGTAAATAAAATCACTCTCGAGGTTGACTTTCCTCTTAGTAATCCAAATAAAACATTTCATACAAATAAAATAAATAATGTATAGACATTAAACTATAATTACTTTAGAAACGTCGGCACATACAAAATACAATAAGTTTCACTTATTTGCTGTGTTTTCTTGACTGCACCCCCAACTAATTACATCCTATTATAGTTACTTTAGTACTGAGGATGTAACTATTAAAAAATGGTTATACGTTTGTAATCTTATTGAGGCCACTTTATCAGTAAATCTGTGTCAGTATTTCGTTTTATTTATTCAAATATATTCGTGCAATGTTATGTAAACTGAATTTTAGTAAGATTTATTCTTCAAGTCATCGCATCATTTATATGACAAAAGACGTGGCCATATTTACGAACGATAACATAAATTTACAATCTGTAAATGTCTTTATTTTCAAGAAAACCGTTCTTTTAAGGGATATTATTTTAGAAATTTTAGAATAGAAAAAAACCATTACTTGGTAGTTTTTCACGATGGCTAAAGCAATAATCCATACAATCTTTAGTTCCCATTTTCGCTCATAGTATGCGATAAGTTTTTCTTTGCTATAAGAATATAAAAAAATAAACGTTAGCTGCGAAGTTCACCTCATCATGTTCTAACAGGCAGTCAAATTTATGCTTATTTCACTAGGAAACATATTTTAATTTTGAAGATTCCAAAACTTAAGCGAAAGACACACAAGTCAAACTTCCACTGAAAACTTCAAGGTATAGCTGTAATTTGAGGTGATATGATTAACCCATTTATAAAAAAAGTTGATGATAATTAAATAATAATAATAATAATATGTGAGTACTTATTGTTTCCCATTAAGAACATATCGATTCTTATATGATTCATGGTTTTCTTCATCTAGAAGATCGAAGTTTCTTTTTTATTTACATGAGTTTGGATTATTCTCAAGCCCACACCTTTGAACAACTCCCGATGTGTTCCTTCTTGACAATAATACTGCTGAATATAATTTCTGTTTTACCCGAAAGAATCGGTATGAGAAAAACCTGGCTGTTAAGGAAAACCTTCTGGTTGCGAGATGATAAAATCTTACAGAAAACGCATTACGAGAACAATGCATATGTCAAAATTATAAGGCCTGCATTGCAATGTATCCTATCCTTATTATACAAAGTTATGCATTAATTATTTTTTCTCTCTATCTTTTTTTTTTACCTGTACCACTACAACCCGTGAATGGGTCTGGGGTTCAGAACATGGTAGAGACTGTACTGTTTCATGGACATCGGTTCTGCAAGGAGGTGACTTGTCCTAGGTCACTCTCAACCTCCAGATTTTCTCCCCTTATTTTGGGTACCCTATTTTAATAATATTTTATAAAGGCTGAGAGGGCCCCAGGAGCGTCCTAGATCCTATACGATCCATCTTCGATGAGAATCGGACGTAAACTATTTTTCAAACCCCTAAGTGATATGTGTCACAATTTGAGCCCAAATGCAGCTCTGTAGGTCTAACAGATCCTGAGTTAAAATCTAGTTCTTAACTTAACTTCTTAAGAGTATAATAACTAACCGGAATCTAATCTCTATCTAATATACTCCATCAGAACCAATAATACCGTAAAAAAGACTTCAATTTGATATACATTTGGCTTTTGGTATAGCCATCAACAAGTCTCAAGGCCAGACTATGTCCATTTGCGGTTTGGACCAAGAACATCGAAGTTTCTCCCATGGACATTTATAAGGTGCATGCTCACGTGTTAGTAAACCATCTAATCTATTTGTATTAGCAAATAACAGATTAAAAAAATATATCGATTAGTGCCTAATTAAATAGAAATAAATAGTTATACTTTAAAAAAATATTATTAGCCATAATTAAAAATCAACCATTATATACCTCATTCATTAATCTAATCTTTATATTTTATCAGTTAAGAATTTCGTATATTATTTATTTATTATATACTATACTTAGATATATGATGAATAAAATGTAAAATCAAAAATCTGTTTAATTAATTTTTTCCATCCATTCTTTGTTTCTTTAATATTTAAATATTAACGTAATATTTTTTAAAACAATAAAACAACCACAGCAACGCGTGGCCGGGTCAGCTAGTTATATATATAAGGTTTATTTTTATTTTTTTATTTTTACAAAACAAACTCTGAAGTACCTCGAAAATGCTTTCCTGGACTGAAAAACAAAAAAGGTCGCATCATCAAAACTGTTCCAAGATTTTCAGTGATTTTTTCAGCCCATATAAGTTTGGTTTCAATATCGAAGAACACGTTTGTGATTCTCTTAATTAGATAATCATTATAAGTTAAATGTTAATAAATAAATATATCTATATACGATAAAAACACATATTAAAGTGAAGCTTCTTTTGATGAGAAAGTGGTAATGAAATGGCTAGAAAGTAATGGAATCACAGTCGGTATTCACGTAAACTGGTTGCTGTGGAATTTCTTCCATGGAAATGCGATTGATGCTAGCCGGGGAGAAGCACGTAGTTGAGACTAGATGGTGACCCTAGGATCTGGCCAGTATATACTAGTAAAGAATTAATTTGAAGCTCTGGTACTCATACTATGTTCCTCTCCTCTTATCTACAAGTTTATGAACTAAATCAGCTAATCTGACTTCATTAAAACCCACAATATACTGACATATGGATTGTGTTTACAAATAAAAGGTCTTTTCAAAGGTTTACTTCGACAGGATAAAAAAAACAAACAACTAAAAACACATCGTTGATACAAATGCAAAGTATGGAATGCGAGGAAAACATATTTTTCGTTTTCAATCTATAGCAATTGGTTTTAGGATTCATAATTCATGTAAAGTTCATGCAGAGTCATCTGTAGGGTACAAAACCACGTATAATGACATACGGGTGAACATCACAAAAAGAGAAAATATCATGTCCGATTGGTATAATTCATACTAAAAGTAGACAAGCCTTTTTAAGCTATATGTATAATATATCTATACATATTATAAAACAAAGCCCTAGGCCGCGATTGTTCGTGGTAAACTCAATAACTACTTCACAGATTTTCATACACCGTCAGTAAATAGTCATTAGTCATTTCCTTATTAAACGCGGATAAATTTAATTTCTCTCGTCCAGATATTGTCCAATGATAGTAATAGGAGGAAGAAAATGACTAATCTAATATTCAAACCGAAAATCTGTTTTGATCAGCACCGAAAAACTAGGGAATTCAAGGTTTTCAAAGCATTTTTTTTTTTCAAAACACTCTACAAAAAAATGGCTTCTTATGCACTCTTTGAAATAAATATTAATTAGTCATCAAGGGTAGGAATAAAGATCCTGAAAGGGAATTAGCTGCGTAAACCTGCGAACATTGGATCCTGAGCCCAAACAAATCGAAAAAACTCGCTAGTTCCATGCACGTGTAAACAAACAAATGAGAGACGGAAATGAAATCGTAATCATTTTATTCTTTACTCCATTCTGATATTTTGTCAGTTTTCGTTTATGTGTTGAATCACGCTAACCATGTCATCGATAAAAGTGAAAATCCGTGTCCTTGTGGAAGAATAATTGAAGTCAAAGGAGCAAAATGCACACACATGGATGAATTTCACCTGTCCGATCTGGATCATAAAGTTAATTGAAGATACGTTAAGATTGAGTATTATTTATAAATTTAAAACAAAATGTTTTCGCATATATACGAAAAAGGATATAATGCACAACCTCCTCATTTCTTCAGACCCTTTAGTTTCGTCTCTACGGACACAATGGCTACCAATCGCACTCGACCTTGAGGATGATACTAATTAGTTAATTTCTCATATTGAGAGAAAATCAGGTGAAATTAATGAAACTGCAATGGATGTAGTTTAATTTTAATGTAGTTTTTTTTTTTGTATCTAAATAAAATACATTTTCTTTCATATTAGTGTTTACATTTATAAATACCTATAAAAATTTCATTTGTATTACATGGCCTCCCACACAAGTTAATATAATATGAATTTATATATTGGATTGATACATCACACGACTTTTTTGAAAAATATTTTTCTATTTCTTGACAATTGTCTTGTATACTGAACATTTCATTATCCTCGAATTCGTTTTATAATATATAGTATCCAACTACTTGGTAACACAAACATGTCCGCCAAATTTCTAGGCTATACTTCAGTCTCCAGAGGATTTAATGATTTTTAGCGTTTTCGCCCCACTGTGCGCCGTCCAGTATTCTCCAAAGCAAGAAAATCCTGTTGTAGAGCCCTCGGTGTTCTTCCCACTATGTCTATGTCATCTGCATAGGCCAGTATTTGGATGGAGTTAGTCAGAATCTCACCAGTGACATGTAACCCTAAGTCTCTTATGACCTTTTCTGGTTCAAAATTAAATAAGAGGGACGAGACTCCATCTCCTTGTGTCAGGACCCCTAGCTGTCTTGAACTCTTCAGACAAGTCATTTTGGATCTTGACCAGGCTTCTCGACTCCCTCATCAGCAATTCCACAAGCTTTATCAATTCTCTGGGGACATTCATTTCTTCCATAGTTTGATACAGTTTCCCCCTTATGATACAGTCATAGGCATTGCTGAAATCCACGAAAAGGTGGTGGGGCGTTATATTGTACTCTTTAGTCCTTTCCATAAGAGTTCTCAGGGAGAACATTTGATCAATACAAGATCTACCATTCTTAAATCCGCACTGGTACATTCCTATACCTCTCTGGGCATGCGGAGTAGTCTTTGATAAGCCACATTCGAAAGTACTTTGTAGGCAGAGCTTAGGAGTGTTATATCACGGTAGTTATCACAAAGCATTTGATCTCCTTTCTTGTGAAGAGGGAGGATAAGGCCAATGCACCAGTCATGCGGGAGAGTTTTGCTTATCCAATCACTGTGGAGCAGATCTCGGGATCACCGTTGTCAATTGATTTCCACCAGCCTTCAAAAGTTCAGATGGTATTCCATCACAACCTGGTCCTAGCTTATTTCTAAGCTTCTGATTTGCAGCCTCAATTTCTTCATCATCTGGTTGGTCAAAAATCTCACACTCTTTGTAATTTTGAATTGTGTTAGAGTCATAACTATCTTCTAGGGCATGGTTCTGAACGCTCCTCAGCAGATCACTGAAATGGTCGGACCATCTTTCCAGGATCTTCTTTATCTGCGATCAATTGTCCGTCCTTACCTCTACGATTATTGGATCTTGGTTTAAATCCCCTTCGCTGGGCATCGATTGTCTTGTAGAAAGCTCTAGTATTAGTTGGTCTACTAAGGACTTCAATCTCTCTTATTCTTTCTTCTTCTTTCTCCCTCTTTTTTCTCCTATGCAAGTGTTCTCCTCTAATCTTAACACTCTATAATCAAAAACAGCCTGACGAGTCCTATGGACATCAATCATCTTCCTATAGGCCCTGTTTTTCCTGTCTGTAGCCTCTTGACATTCTTGATCAAACCATTCAGACCTCTGAGGTGGCCCCTCTAAGCCCAGTACTTCAATTTGTTTAATAGCGTCCCTACACCGACACCGTATTTTATCAACGTCATTCTCCTCAAACCAACGTTTTAAAGCTACATTCGACCTTTGGGCAAACTCTACTTTATACTCTGGCTCCTGCATCTTTCGAATATTTATTCTCCTTGAGTGGGTACCTTTAGTCTTCTGTACGTTGCTAATTTTGGCATGGATACGTGCCATTACCAGGTAATGATCGCTATCTGCATTTGCTCCTCTGTACATAACCGCCGAAAGTATAGAACGCTGTCTATTCTGGAGTTATTGACTGGAGAAACCCATGTTGCCTTGTTGACATCTCCCTGTCAAACATGGTACTCCCAACAACCATATTGTGTGATGCTGCGAAATTGACCAACTTAGTTCCATCTTTGGGTGTATTGTGCAGGCTATGTCTTCCAGTTAGGGGCCAAATAACTGAATTTCTACCGATCTGTGCATTGAGGTCTCCCAAAACTTTTTTTATGTCGTGACGAGAACACTCCTCGATGGCACTTTCGAGGCTGCTATAGAAAGTTTCTTTGCTTCATTTTCCGCCACCTCTGTTGGAGCGTGGCACGAAATTATAGAATAGTTTCGGAATCAACTTTTGATTCGTAACTTACAGTTGCATTGGTTAATGGATTTACAATCAATAACCATTTGTAAAGATAGGGGTACCCTTAAATAAATAAAGGGAATAAATTTGTATCTCTTGTATAGAGATACTAACCTCTAATAGAGATGGTGAAATACAAAAAAAGAAATTAGTGGAATAATGATATGGAAAAATTGTTGATAAAATGTAGTAAAGGAAGAAGACCTGGTAATATGTAATCGAAACATTGGCTTTCCAATCTACAGTTCCCCCTCTTAAGAGATTTTTTTTTCAGCTCCACCCGGACCATTTACATCTTCATATACATAAAGTCAACTAATATTATACAAGAAAAAAAAATATTGCGAATGGACCCAGGAGGATCACACAAATTTGGTTTTGAAGTTTAACCTACCTACCCAAGATATTCGAAGTAAGATTTAATTTCCCTTGTTACCTTTTCGTTATTGGAGCAATATCCTACGCACCCACCTGCTGGAATTGCACTCCACAGACTTCCTCCACTTCCAGTATCTCCACTTGGCCGCTTCCATCAGGACAGCATTCCTCAGAGGCGGGGGTTATCAATCATCGGGACACCTAAGGTAGAAGGCGGGAGGGCCCGGGTGATATCGAACCAGGATGTGGAGGGGGCCACCCGGCCGCCAGTAGCTACCCGAGCTTCCTCCAGCGTTGGCTCAGTCCCTCCTCGGTCATGGAAATCAACAGGTAAACCCGATCAGCCTCCTCCGTATCTCACAAAGGTAATCACAAATATCGATTTTACCATATAAATAAATCGATCAATCTTGAAATTTATTATTTTTATATTTTCATAATTAGGAAAATATATATAATCATGGTTTAAAACAATTAATTTATATTAGATTTAATAACCAATTTATCCTAAAAAAAAAAAAAAAAATAGCGCAATTGAGGAAACTTTATATTCACCACTGACCTTTCCAAAAGTACAATTTAGATTTCCACATCCTTTTTCTTATTAAATAAAATATTTAAAAAATCTATTTATTGAAATTTACAACTCTTTAATAAAAAATACAAGTAAATATAATGAATGATGCATAAAAGCAAGGATAAAGCCAAGTGGTTGAACGACCCAGAGGTAGTAGTACCTACTCAGATTAAATTAAAATACATCATTAAATATTATAAATAAAAATCGTTCCAACTTCTGTAAATTTACAAGAGGCGCACGCATAACAGAAAGAGTGCAATCTTGTTCCGCATTCCTAAGGCCCAAACCCTACATATTTTCTGTTGATCCTTTTTTTAATAACAAAAACTTCAATAAAGGTGTGAAAATGAATTGAGAATTTTATATTAATGTAAAAAAATATTATAATTATTTTCTAGAATAACAAATTATACTAGATTAAAAAAATAACATCTCATGCACTAAACATAAAAAAACAGATTGGAATTGGGGGAATTTTTATATTAACCACTGATCTGTTCAACAAAACAATTTAGATTTCCACAACCTTTTTCTTATTAAATAAAGTATTTAAAAAAAATGTATTTATCGAAATTTGCGACTATATTATCAAAAATACAACTGTATATAATGGATAATATATAATGTCATGGATGACATATTATATGATGTCATAGTCGAACAGTCCAGAGGTAGTACTCAAATTAAGTAAAAATACATAATTAAATATCATATATAAAATCATTCCAATTTCTGAAATTTACAAGAGGGCGCACGCATAACAGAAAGAGTGCAATCTTGTTCCGCATTCCTAGTGGTTCAAGACTAAATCTTTCCAGTAAATTATTCTTTTAATTACATAAACTATAAGTATAATCTTCATCATTCAATAGAGGTGTAAAAAATAATGGACAATTTTAAATTAAGGTAGTCATAATTATGCATTTGCAACAGACTAATTAAAACATTATTGTCTTAGAAATCTTGAAAGAATTACATATTTCGTCAATTGTTATTATTTCATGCTACTTGCATTAGTTAAAAATCTACTAAATTTTATTAAAGTTTTACATTTTAAATTTATAAGGAAAATATACAAAAAAACGCACACCTGATTATCGAATACTTCAGTTATTATAAATTCGTTAAATATTAATGATTTAACTATCATCAATTATTTTAAATGTTGATGATTTAATAAACTTCGGTCAAATAAATGGTTTTTGGTTGATTACAACACAAAATCCTTGCTAAAATGTTGCAATTTTGTTTCCTATTGCAACGCCTCAGAAACTACAGTAGAATAAAGTACATTAGTAGAATAGCAGAATGAACAATCAATAGTAAACATTATTTGTTCAAACTAAATAGATCGAAATCTGAAATATTATATTATTTTTAATCCTTCTATTTTTTTTCATTTAACGATTTTTTAGTACTTTAGTTTCGTTCCTAAAAGTTCTCGGCCAAGCCAGTCTCCCTAGGTCAAGTTGTGTATTTTTAATTACAACGTATTTATTACAAACAATAATAATCTAAATCATTGTTATCAGTTTTCCTTTATACTTTAAAGATCGAATATATACTTAATCGTGTTTACACATATACGTAAATTTGTTACTCATCGATCTATTCTCGTGTTATCGTCATTCGGTCTTTATATACACCAAATTATTTAATGTTTTATAATGCAATGATATTATTATAAACTATGATAATTCAGTAGAACAGTAAATATAGTGGGAATTACTAACATCAGTTTAAGGCAAAGGGAAATACTATTGACTTCATTTATATTTCTTATGTAAAACAAATTGAAACGTATCAAATTTATTAAACATGTATTTACGCCAGCATTAATTTAGTAGGATAATCGTTAAATTTTAACGATTCAGTAAAGTTTAATAAAATGAAAGTTTTTTGGCTGATAACACTATATCCTTATCAAAGTGCAGCAAATTCATTATCTATTGAATAACCTCCAGAAAGTAATGTTCTAGAACAAAACATATTCAAACGAATCAACTTTGAATCAAATACATACAAATTTGTTATTAACTAAAGTAATATAAAACTTAGTGATTCCATTTTCCTTGGCTTTATTACTTATAATTAGTTTGTATATAAAATCATACATGGTAAAAACAAAATTAACGAGAAACATATCAATCAAATATTACTTGATAATAATTTACAAAACAGCTACTAATTTTAATTTAATTAACTTTTAATGCAAAAGTTTATGCACAACGCATTTAAATAATTGTAACGAGGAAGATTAAAATCTAGAATATTATATTATTTTTAACTACATGTTTATTAAAGACAATAATCGACTTCATATCATTGTTGGTAGTTTTCCATTTATTCTTAAAATCGAATATATACATATCTATGTATGTAAGAATATATAAATTCGATACTTATCGATATATTATCGTGTTTCTGTAATTTTAATTATAAATTCCTGATAACTAATAATTCATTAAAATCAATAAATGCAGAAGAACTTACAAAGTTAACTTTATGGCAGAGGGAAATCCTATAGATTTAATTCAAATAAACAAAAGCCAACTATATAAATTACAATTTATTAAAAATATACTCACACCAACATTTATAATAAATGGGTTGAGCACTAATAGTTCCTAATTACATAGTACCTAGTTACCAAACATTAATCACTGTTTTGCTATTCACAGGGTTAATTAATTTTAATTAAAACTTTTAGATTCATGATAGGTAGAAGAAAAAAAGTTAGTACACGACAATTGCTTTAACTGGTCAGGTCCATGTGGGTAAGGTTGGTAGAAGTTGGCAAGGGTTGATAGGAACGAATCCCCCTGTCTACTGCAGTCTTTACCTCTACTGAATTTCTGATAGCTTTGTTAACTTGATTGTTATAAAAGCAATTGGTTTAAATAAATTGAACTTAAACAAAATATATTATAAAAGATTTCACAGTTTTTCTTTAGTTATGTTGAACGACTCGAGATTCATATATACAGCTAATGTGTAGTATTATTCTTAAAATATTGATCAAAACCCATGCATTACATTTAATTAATTCCCAGTTACTTTGATAAATCAATATTACGGATCAATTCAATTAAATTAATAATTATGATACTTCGTTTTCAAAACGATGTTTAAAAATAATTATAAATGAAATTATTGTTTTTTCCTAAATGTTAAAAAAGACGTAAAAGTTTGATATCAACTAAACTAATATAAAAAAACAACTTCCTGACTCCATTTTCTTATCCATGATTAACTATATATTTCTTTATACAGAAAAAACATACATGGCCAATGCAAAAGTAACGTAACTATACGTATTGAACAAATATTACTTAATTATAATTTACAAAAAAATAAATTTATTCGTAATAAATAAATTTATTCCTAATGAATTTAAATTATGAAATATTGTAGATGATCGCGAGCTTTCCCTTGTTTTATGAATTGTTATTTTGAATTTTTTTTCCCAGATTAATGTAATTTTGCAATGAGTGTAATTATTTGTAATTGATCCATTTACCGAAAATTAGACATAATCATTGGATATTTTAAATTAAATTGCCAGGTTGAGCACAATATTTTAATGTTTTCTAATTAAACTGCTTTGTAATTAAAAGCATTTTCTTTTAAACCATTATTGGTTACCTGAGAATAAAAACAGGGAGAGGGGGAGATTTTTTTCTGTCTCGATTTTCCCCGTCACCCGAGGTTGCGTTAGGGCAGTTCAGATTTGGTATTGATTCGGTTACTTGTTCTGGTGCTGCTAAAAAGTATAAATAACACTTGGAGGGTTAAAAAAAATGTAATTGCTGAAAAGTATTTAAATTGCCAAAAAAATTTCCTATTCCAATGGGACTGATGACTAACTGGCCTAGGTTGAATTTAGGGTATACTTTTTAAGATGGCTCAACGGAGAAAAAATAAATTAAAAAAACATAGACAAATATAGCATATTGTTAATTTTTTTCCAAAATATTCCCTAATTGATGTTTTGATGCCATGTACGTACGCAAAAGTACAATAAGACTGATGTCGATGACAATTGAAAATTAATTAATATGCTTATTTTATGAAATATTATGTCTCCATCGGCTTTATTGCAATTCTACTATATGTAAAAAAGTTTTCAATACGCCAGAATTATTTTACACACAGTATTGCTTCCACAAAATGAGTTCAGCCTTCTTAAAATATTCGGATATATAACTACAGCCCTAGTGAATAAGTATTTAAGTCGAATTCTGTCCGTACAGAGTCATTCTCGTGGGTTTAGCTAGTAATAGAGGTATAATATAAGCAATTACCCCATTCCTAGCCAATGTCTGACTTAGCCCCTTATTTACTACGAAAATAAAATGATTCTGCCTCCTTAAGTGCTAGAAACTCATTTTGGAGAAAAGTAGACTCAACGATTTATTCAACGGGTCTATAGATATGCTATTATAACATGACAAAATAGAATATAATAGAAATATAATGTAATTAGAAATGTCAAAATAATTATATTTTGGGACAGCACCGATTAAGAATAACAAATGTATACAGCAATAATGGAGCATACATCTGACCAAGAGGCTATATGTGAATACATGTGATATTTATATAAATACTGAAAAATTAATTAAAAAGCAAAAAGTAAGTTCCTGTCATAAAAAACAAAACAAACAAAAACAATGTAAAATGACTAATAATTAAAACAATAAATAAACGCAAAAAAAATAATCAAAACCATGCCCTAAGGATTAAACTGCCAAAAGCATAACTAGAGACAAGAGGATGAGGTTTGAGGCGAGAACGAAGTGAACGATCAAAATCACAGATGAGCGTAGGAGTAGAAGATCGGAGAGGATGAAGCGATACTGAGGAGAGAGAAAGCAGCAGGCACAGAACACTAATGATTGATCCGAAGTACCCCAAAGTACGGGTTAAACTACAAAAAAATAATTAAATAATAATAAAGTTATAAGAAAATAAAATTAACAATAAGTCATTACCTAGTTCTAATTGGATATGAGCATATAGTTATAACTGATTAGAGAGTATTTGTTTGGGAATAGAAGATATTTAGGAAAAGCATGGGTTTGAATGGTATAATTCGCTGATTATAACATCATTTGGTGATGGAAATTTTCCTAACTAAAGCTAAATTAACTTCGGCAGTCTAAATATTATCTAAACTTATAATGTGGTTTAGTAGACGTATTAATTAGGTTCCATTCCCCCTCCATAAATTATATCACTTATTCGCGGTTAGGAGGGATTACATTTGTGGTTGGTAAAGGAGCCAATAAGTGCGACCCGCGGTTTGGCTTTTCCAATAATGCAGAAGGAATTCCCCCAGTCGGGACCGCTTTAACAATAACCCATTCAAACAGATTTATTTAAACCGAAAATACTTTTCCCATCCACAAAGGCCGTTATTTCTTTGAGCTTGGGGACTCGGAGTTTGATCCCCTCAAACTTTTGTTACCGTTACGCTGTGTAGGATTCTTATTTAATATTCTGTGGCCCTCGTTGTAGACTTGTGGATGGATACACGGTTCAGAAAAAAATAATAAAAAGAATGATTGATTTCTGACAGAGAATTATATCCTGATCAATCTGATCAATGATGTAATTGTATAATTTAACAACAATATTAATCTTGTATACGGTTGTCTATAATTCATGGAATCTATGCTGCATATTCTGTAATAGATGATTCCCAGTAATTTAAGAGAATATTACGATTGGAAATCCAATGCTGATAATAATAGCAATTATTAAAACCAGGGGGGGGGGATACTTTCCTTGTAAAGATCTCAAGGATGGTGATCAGATCAAAATTGTTGGGAGGTTTAACGTTCTAAAGGCGATTCTGATGGTCATTGCAGAAAATAAAATTGCAATTGTGAGGATAATTTCTACCTGTTTTAGTGAGTTGGAGGAATGAATTGTCAATGATTATACGCCTAGCCAGATGATCCTCCCTAAGAACCTGAAAATTTTCTTGCATCAGTCTCTTAAAGAAAGGCACAGACGTGAATCAGCAATTTGTTTAGCCTTATTCCTATATCTCTATTTCTATCATGAGTAAAGTAAAGGAGACCCGGATGATCACAAGCCTGCCCGTAGGTTTCTGAAGAGCGAGCCACCAACAAATGTTGAGATCTAGCAAAGAAAACTGAACATGCGATGTTATGCTTGGAGGTTGAGAAGAGGGATGTTATGTTTCTATTGTTTGATATAACCATAACTTTCGTTAGCGTCTGGTGACCGAGTGCACCCCAGCTAGTATGCAACTCAGCTATTTATGTGACCTTTTGAAAAACTAAATCCATGATGAAGGTACGTCTGACGGGTCTAATACTATAATTTTAAATATAACAGGAGAAAAATACGTTTTAGTGAGGTTATGTAGAACCTTGGTATAAGAATTGAGAGGAAGTTAAATCTTACATTTACATGAAAATTAGGTGGACCCAATCTGTTAGTGCCATCATTCTTTTAAGGAGTGTTTACTTTTCGGATCCTCAGATACCAAGCTGCATTGTCCATTTATAAAGGAGTGATTGGAATAAGCGTCTTTTGTTAGAGGTTGGCACCTATCACACTACCAGAAATGATGGTTTGCGATGCTTCGAGTTCTCTAGGGCATAAAAACATCTTATTATTACTATTATTATTATTAGGTAGTAAAGGTCTTGATAGAAGATGATCCTATT
Organism: Troilus luridus; assembly: GCA_964056705.1. Lineage (NCBI taxonomy): Eukaryota > Metazoa > Arthropoda > Insecta > Hemiptera > Pentatomidae > Troilus > Troilus luridus. Next base: position 51,754,001 of record OZ057414.1, read on the forward strand.
GATCCCCTGCTGTGAGGAGATAAAAGATGAAGATTTAAATCCGAATGTAGCTACCGGAGATTATCCGACTGAGTGTTGATTAGAATTCCCAGCATTTGGAAAAGGTATTTTAGAGAGAACACAGAAGAATGGAACTGGCGTTGGGTTATGACCTCAAAGGTCAAACACTGAGAACATACTATCCATCCTCCCTATCTCGACCGTAAATCACCTGGATCCAGCCAGACTACTGGATACCACAGGTCATTGCTAGGAGAATACCTTCTGCAAGTGGACGGTAGGTAATATTTTTATGATTTCTTTATCATCATAGCACAATAATGTGCGACTTCGTTTATATTATTCGTTACTTCTGGAAATTCAATTGCAATCCAGGAAAACATTTTTGTTTTGTTTTTTCTAACAATTAATAATTAAATTCATTTATAATTTGAGTTTTTGTTGTGATAACAATGAGAGACGGTCAATTTGTTTTAATCTAAAATATTTTAGAAAATTTTGAAGATTCGATGTATAAACTCTTTCCTACCTAAATGAGAATCAAACTTGTATTTAGCATTATTTAGAACATTTAATTTTTTAGCGTGTAATTTCGATTCCATCAATTTTATTAAAAGTAAAAAGTAAGATAACAATAAGTGAAGGCTAATTCATAAATAAAAGGAAGATATTCAGAAGGAAAATGGAAGTCAAAGAGGCGACCACTGTTTCCTTTAACATGTTTATTCAGCTCTTGTTCAACGGGGTTACAATAACATTAGGTATTTATTTTGTAACCATCAGCGCAATAATATTTTGATATATTATTATTAAATTTCGGTGAAAATGACATATCCTCCAGGTAATGTTCATTATTTAGTTATATTATTATCTTTAGTAGTCGTTAGATTTTAAGTTAGGTTAGTTAAATTATGAATTTTGAATTTTTCCAATTTCTGCTTTTAGTTGATTAGTCAATTTACTACAGATAGATTTATCTGCTGGGTACCGAGTTCTATGCCACTTCGTTCTTGCTCTGCATTTCTCTCTTAATAAGATACGAATATGCTGTGACAGGTCAGTCATCTGTCTGAGAATTATTAATTTTATGATTTGAGGTGTTATCATCTAAAGTGGTTTTTCTATAGTAAACCACTATTGTGGTTTAAGTAAGAGCTTTTCTCTTAATGTAACAGAAAGTTTTTTGTAAAGTTGTAAGTTTGTAAGTTTTTCTATGGCTGTATCATATCTTGTTTTGTATTAAGTGAAATTTTTAAGTCAAGTTTGTTCTCTAAATCATAACAGAAGTTGTCCCAGTTTACACGTCCTGTAATCAGTCTAGGGAGGGGAGGCTTGGGAACGAAACTTGAATGTAATAAAAGGAGAACTGGGCTATCATCTGATGAAAGGTCGTCCAAGGATCTGATATTTGTTTGGTTGGTGGAAATCTGGGATGTGATAAATATGTGAAGGATGTCGGTATGTTTTTTGATGGATGTTGTCCAGTTTGGTGCCAGGATGGAATAACTCTTTGTGGATGTTACGAAGACAGGATATTTCCTCGGGAGTTGGATGTTCGACAACCCCATCGTTGGTGTTTAGCGTTTTAGTTTCCTCCAGCAATAAAGCGCGGACCAAGAGATTGGAATAAGGATTCAAGAAGGTATAAGAAACAGAAATTTGGGTTGATAATATACTGCTGAAAATGTTATATGGAAAGGGCGAGTTGTTATGGTTACTGAGGTTGATTGGATTTCATGGGATAAGTTTTTATGATTGAGAATACAAGATCCGACATGTGAAGTGTTGTTTGGGTGGTCTGATCTGTAAGTGATGTAGTCCCGTATATAGAAATGTTTGCGTTGAGTGACGTTTGTTTAAGTAAGTAAAGCAATATCTATTTGGTTGTCCTGTAGAAATATGTCAAGTTCCTCACGGTGATTATGCAGATTCTATGCCGTAATCATCAATATCTTCATACAAACATTATTTGTGTAATAGTTTTGTCTTTAAAGGTTACTTGAACATTCACTGAGACTCGTTGCTATTTTCGTTCTACAATATTGATTATAGTAGAAGGTTTACAAAACACCTACGTCACTGCCTTTGATGTTAGATGTTTATGATGAGAGTAGTAGCGATGAAAGAGTGTCAGTAAACTGATGTATGGCAATGTTTTTAAAACATTCAACTCGAAAATGTTTTTGTTCTTTTTTGTGACCTTTAGGATTTCATAATTATAATATATTTATTGGATTAACTCGGTTAATATTTAAAATCTATGTATGGTATAGTGTATTTACATTAAAATAAGATATTACTTTTATTTACCTGCATATGAAGTATGTAGTATGGGAAAATAATGTTTCCAACAAAAATAAATAGATCTTTGAACTGAATTGTGCCCAGTACACGCCAGACACTGCACTGTTCCTACGTCAACGATTCTCCAAAGAGACTATGTGTCCCGGGATCACGCTAAGCCATAACATTTCCTAAATTTAGGGAGCCCACAGAAGCTGGTTGAGGTGCAGGAATCTTCTAAAGCTCACAGAGTCGATTCACAGCTGTCGATGCACACTGATGAAAGTCTTTTAGGGAAACAGAAATCACGCGTATAAACTGGTCCACTGGCTCAGCTGAATTGAATCCTATTGAGCGTGTTATGAAATTATCTCCAATGCCAGGTCCACATAGGTTCGACTTGTCCAGGTAACATGGATGAATTCGCAGATGATTTAATTGAATAAGGGGAACATTTACTCTACCTACTCAAAACGTAATTTGAGTCCTTGATAAGAGGTCCAACACCTATAAAAAAATCAATTTTTTAATGAAACCTGCAAAATTATTCATTTGACAATTATGATGAATAAATCTGTTCTTTTAAGATTTTGTTTTTAATCAAATAACCCTATAGATAAAAAAAAGGAGCTTAATATCAAATTTTTGTTCGATATTGATGGTGAATGTTGTTTTTATATTTATATTTATTAAAAAAACTATAAAATTAAATATTTATATTTACCAAAAAATTTCCATAATTAGCCGTAACAATAAAATAAAATGCTAATCAGTCTCCCCCCCCCTTCTCCTCAAACACACACACTTTTTCTCTGGAACAGTTAGTTATTACCATAAACTTAATAGTTAATGCTTTATTACTTAAGTTAAATAGTTAAATAATAATACTTAAGTAGTCAAAGAGAAATAAAGTCCTTAGTAAAGCGATGTTTATCATACGACATATCTTCTGCCAATTAAAACTTCATTCGTAAAACAAGGTTTAAGATTCATTGCCCTAGCAGCTATTAAAACAAAAGGCCTATAAAGTTAGTTAGGGGCGGTTGTTACTTAGGCAAGCGTGAGTTAGTAAACTAATAATTTATACTGTTTATTTATTTATACTATAATTTACAGAAGTAATATATTTTTTGTAGAATACCTCAGTAGACCAAATGTGCTCTCATTTGTCAACTCTTGCATAAATGAGAAATTTTCCATCAGGTGTAAATGCGAAACTGTAGACAGCCTTTGTGTGTTTTGTTAAGGTGTGAATTCATACACCTCTTTCAACATCCCAGGACTTAACTGTAGAGTTTAATGAAGCACTAAAAGGAAATTATAAACCAATAGCTTAATAAAGAATGAATAAAAAATAATAATTGATACAGTATTTAAGAAAACAGATAAAATGATATTTTTAATCAAATAAATTGTTTATACTATTTGATGTCCAGATCTCAATTAAAGTAATATTCAATGAACATTCTTCCCCATATGTACATCGCCAAAATTGCGAGTGCTGGGAATGCGGGATCGGTGAAGAGAATGGATTTGTCTGGCCTGGTTACGAGCCCTGGTAGCTTAATTGGTAGAGAACCGCGCTAGAGATTCGGAGGACCCTGGTTCGAATCCCGGCCAGGAAAAATCTTCTCTCTTCAAAATAAAAATATTTAAAAAATCACAATAAAATAAAAATAATTTTTTTTTAAAGTTACTCAACTTCGAAAGGATGTGTCGTCATAGTGTGCAGTCATAAAAGTGAGATTGGCCACTTTAACTGTTTTTAAACTTTGACGTACATAATTCTTACACAACAATAAATAAGTTTTAAATAAGTGTGGGTTTAAAATATCATGTTCTAACCTAGTGCAAATAATCCAACATTTAAGATGCTATTTTTGATGTTCATGTAATAATTATAAAGGTCATGCCTTAATGTATATTATATAAGGTTACGGCTTGTTTGTTTCTTTAACTTCATTTTATGCAGCTACGGCTAATCTGATCCAGCTACAATGGGAGTCCTATTTTTTTCCTATCCAAGTTAAATTAGGATAAGGATTTTTAACGAGTACCTGAAACCGCACAGGGCTAAGTTTTACATCCCTAATGAAGGACGGCATAATGAAGGATCCCCCCCCCGCTTTAAAAAATATGAACCAGCTATGAACCCGCGATCTTGGATATTGTACGTTTTTATACCAACCCCTAGACAGGTGATCCTAGATTGCCCCTGTAAAAAATAATATTTATTATAACACGTCTCCTGATTTATAGCGTGATTTCTTAAACCAGGCTTAACTTTGATAGACCATTCGTACTTATAAATATATCACTGTTCATTGTCAATCACCAGTAAAAATCATTATTATTAAAACCAATAAATTTTGTAAGAATGAATGCAGTGTTAAAGTATATTTGAAATTGATGATGTTTACTTCATCTTGAATTCACCTCTCTCTGCCTACTGTATTATTACGACTTGAAATGGATAAGGAATTCTAAGAAGGGCAAGATCTCGGATCGTAAAGCATTTATGAAGGAAGCAACTCTAAGGTAGGGGAGGAATGGAGAAGGGTTTGTCCGGGTCGAATGAAAGAGTTGAAAGACCCAGGGTGGGTTGAACATGAATATAGGAAGGGATTTTATTACTTTTAGATTGGAACAGAAAGTTACTAAGCAAGTATTATCGTAAAAAATGGAAAAGCCATCTTTAATAGAAAAACCTTTGAGAGACATAACTTCAACCTGAAACGAATCATTCATCTCAAGACTCATTGCAGTGAACGTTTTTTGATGTCAGGTTCTTGAAAGATGTAATTTTAAGGTTATTGGTGTAGATTAAGTGATGGCAAACAGTGGCATTTCTGCCCTTCGATTTTCCTACCTTCTTCCTTCAGAAAAATAATTAATCAATGTTAACACCCAGTATATAATTATCAAATAATTCTTTTAAGCAAAAGAGTGACATGCGTACTTATTTACTTCTACGGTCCTACAAGAACCTGAATCTGCTCAAAGAACTCAAACCAGTCATTCCTATCTTTTGCTCGCGCCCTCCATCTCTTAACTCCAAGCAACTTGATATCTTCTTCGAGATCGCCTAACCATCTCATTTTTGGTCTTCCTCTGTATCACTTTCCTCCAATTTTTGTATACAGCATGCGTCTTGGCATCCTAGTTTCTGGCATCCGTTCAACTCCCAGCAATCTGAAGGGAACTTTTCTCAAGAAAGATATCAGGTGTCTTTTCCCATTCATTGCGCGGAGTTCACAATTCTTCTTCAATTAACACAAACTTCTTATTGGCCTATATGTTTTTCGGAGTATTTTCCTATACCAGAAATAGACTTTCCTTACTTTCATTTGTCAATATCCGGGATTTACTGCCATAGGCAACTGTGGGTCTCAGGATACAGTTTCTTGTATTATAGTTTTGCTTGTTTTGAGAGAGTTCTAAACTTTAGTGTATTTTGCAGGGTATGAAGGCCCTTTACTCTTTCATTCTGTTGTCACCTGTTATGACAGAGCATTTGTACTAAAGTTGCCTGTTCGTGATATTATATACGAAGTTGATATCATGTCCAAGAGAGACATTCAACCCTAATTCAAAGGTTACTCTATATTGTATAAATAATACAATTTCTTTTTGCTTTATATGTTTCCTAGTACATCCGTTGTTGTACAGCCCCCTTTAAGGGCTGTTAATGTCGTAAGTTCGCTTATGGTAGTAAGAAACGATTTACGTAAAATTGCTATGTGATTAAATAATTTAATAATACATAATAATAATTTTAGAATTAAACTTGAAAGTAACGGTGTTTGGCTGGTTTTGTTTGTATATTAGGGTTTAACGCCCTTATATAGTCCAAATAGGGCAGCGAAGGGAGGTCATAAAGGTCAGCAACCAATTGTGGCCGGTCTGGCAAGTGCGAGATTTATTCCCTAGCGTCTGCCCTTCCTGGGACACGGATGCCTTAACATATATCCTCTCGATTATCTCCCGAACAGGTGACCGATTTATATACATCTTCTTTTAGTATTTTTTGAGTCTGTTTATAAAATCGAGAATATTGAACCGCCATTGCGCAATAGTCGAATATTTCTTCCACAAACTGTCGTATTTAAAAAACCCAGAAGATTTTAATGAAGGAGTTCTCCTTTACAATGTTTGCACAGGTTTGGACCTGTCCTACGTTACCGGGGGTAAATAGGAAGAAAGTTATGACAGAAAGAATATTTCGATAGCGAATAAATTAATAAAAAAATAGTATGTATCGGTCCGAGGAATTGCTAGAAGAATTGGAGATATGGGGTCACCTGTTGGCCACTGGTTAGCTTAACAACCTACTTTGCCCAAGATTGCGGGTTCGCAGCCCGCCAGCCTTAGAATTTTTTAAAAGGAGGAAAACAAGTTTATTAAAATTATGCCTTCCTTGGGAAGGGACTTATATGTGGGTCTGGTTAAAGAAAACTATTCTAATATTACCTAGCAAAATTTAGTACTCCTACTTTAGCATCGTCCGATCATCCATAACAGCATAAAGTGACGTTAAATGAATAAAAATACAAACATAATCTAAATAGCTCTTCGAAATCATCCATTATTCAATTTAATAATAATAAATAAAACAAAAACGTTTCCACAAATGATAATCAAAATCGAGCCTCCTTTGTTTCTCCCTAATCCTCACCTTAATGCCCAGCAATCAAAATTGTTAAGGAGCCTGAAAGAGGGGTAGCCCAGTGGTAGAGCGCTGATTGACGTTCAGAACGTCCAGGGTTCAAATCCGACTCTGGCAGATAATTTATTCAACTTAGAAAAAATTTAATACTCTCACTTAACCATCGTCCGATTACCCATAGCACCATAAAGGGACCATTAATGAACAGTAAATAAACAGAAAATTAAACGAAAAAAAATATACTGATAATTTTTTATTGATTTTTCTTCGTAACAAAATATTCAGAAGTATAATTACCAAAATTTTGAGGTGCTTAATATTGTCATACTAACAAAGTGGAATTTAGATTTTATTTCGGTAAAAATTGTCGTTAGACAATATTTTCTCTCTCTCAATTTTATAATGTGATAATAGAAATTTTACCAATACAATTCTCTATTGCAGAATATTTTATATGAATTCAGAAACAGTTTTTGTATAGGTGAACCCGCGATCCCCAACATACCAAAAAAAGATGAGTTCTCTCGAATTTCTACAGATCGCGGTTTGAAAGCTATCATCGAGAAAATGATCGCTCATCCATTCCATCTTAATTTTCTCAAAATAATAAGGAGCCTAACATACCATTTCAAAAGTAAAATACACGCCTGTCCTCTTTTGTGTAATGAAGACATAAACATTGCACCTTCGTGAGCGAAATTGTCTTCACTAGAACAAGCAAAGTCTACAAGATTGGCAATTTATCGAGTCTACTCCTTAACTGGATCAAGTTCTCAGTTTTGTTCAGTTAAAAAGGCAAACAGATATTCTAAACAATATTTGCAAGATGTTTTTCCTAATAGAGCAAGTACTTCGTAAAATGATTTCTTATTGTTCACTTCTAGCCTGACCATCTGCTCTATTTTTATTGAGGTATTAGGACGCACGTGGGTCTCACTTTGGCTAATATTTGAATTATCTAGTTCGCTTAAATTTTTTTAGAAAACCTAATTGTATCATACAAAACTGTGCTAAGATATGGATAATATTATGGTTTTTAATGTTTTATTTAACAAAACTTTCATAATATTTTTTTTTCACTTCAAACATTCTATGAATCACATTTGCATTATTTGGATATTTTCATTTCTAAAAGTGTTTTTGTTGCTCTTCCTTCCTTCTTCCCATTTTCTATTCGGATTGGATTGTTTTTCCTCTTCTGGGAACCTTTTATTGGAAAATATCTTATTCTTTGTATGTCTTTATCTTTTATTATACCTTTTGTAATTCCAAAATCTTTATAAACTTCTGTGGACAATTAAAGTAATAATAGACGATAATATTTGCTAGTCAGTCTATTACCGCTCATTCAATAAACCTGGCCTTTTTTAATGTTTCTTCTTTTTTATCTAAACGCCCAGAACTCTCCTTGATGTTTTAAAATCTATATTGCTGATCATCTGTTGCGCATATGAGTTAAATACTATTAACTAAAAATCAATACTTTACAGTTTAATTTAATGAAATCTTTGCACATGAACAGAGAATGTGGTATTCAATAACAACATAACCATACAAAATTAAGATCAGCTAATTCTGAATAAAAGTGGGAGCTGGCTGTCGGAGTGAGAGGGTGGCTGTAGGATTTAGTTGTTTTATAATAGAAAAGAAATGAGCAAAGAGGTCAACAATGTTTTGTGAATAATATCATAAAAGATGAGGAGGTTTTCCTCATTAAATTTATTCCGGCTTTGTGACTCGAGAAGAGCTTCGTCTCTGAAAACAAAGACACGACGAGTTTTCGCAAGCCTAGATAATTAATTAGGACAGTAACATATCCTGGTGAGAGAGCACAATATGAAAGAGGGAAAAAAAATACAGCGTTGGATAAAAGGACAATGTTAGTTTTAAGCAAACGTGGGAGGACGAAGCTCTTTGTCGGTCCTGGCTTTAATCTCTCTTGTGCCCCTTTGGGAATCTCGACAACCATTTCAGAAGTGGACCAGATGTTCAAATTGTGCAGTTAGTACTACTGGTTGTTCAAGATAGCAACTTGACTTACTTGAATGAGAAAATTACTTAATTTAAGTGGAAAATTGTCGACTAGATAATTCTAAGAGGGGTATGAAATTTTCAGGGGGTGGAGTCCGGAATTGCACAAAATAAGAATAACTTATGTCATTGTGCCTACGTTACGGCCTATTTAGCCGTTTAGAGTCAAACTCCAACATATCCTGGATGGAAATCACAATTCCTTTCAGTTGGACTTCTACTCTTCACCTCACTACTCTGAAGATGGCCGAAGTCTTAGGCCGAAACATGGGCACAACAAAATAAGTCATTCTTGTTTTGTGGAATCATTGACTGCAGTTCCTGACCAATTCACACAACTCTGAAAATTACTTGAAGATGTTATAGCCAACAAATATTGTAAGAATGTATGGTGAAAAGTATTATTTTAGAATAGTTTAGAGAAAATACGTTCAAAATGTTAAATTCGATGAAAGGCTAAAGTGTCAAAGCTAACACTCAGTCACATCATTAGTTGTTTTTAACTTAATGATTACTGGACTGAAACGACTAGAAACTGCTCGCCTTTTCAGGCTACTTCAAACTACCAAGAGAAGACCAACTCTCAAAGGGGCCCAATTAATTAATAAAGACTCACATACATTACTATTACTATACATAATTGGACTTACGGAGAAGAACTTTGCGGCTCCACTAAGACATAAATTCTCTTGTATCCAATCCTTAAAATCCAAAATCCTTCGAAAATTCATAAATGCTCATTACTTTGAATAAAATCATCCATGATGACATTAATTTTCCATTTGTTGCTGATTTGGTCCGAAAACGTTATGAATCCTTTCATGACAAACCTTATACCCACTCAAACCTACTAGTTTCAAAACTAGCTGGCTCTTCGATTCCCGATAATTTTCCAAGGCGTCTGAAAAGAAGGTGGGCTCGTGACTTTCTAAGTTAAATCTGTTATTTGAGTACTACCAGTTTGTAGTTTCTGTACTTGCCTCAATTTTATGCCATTATATATCATCCCTAATACTTGCTTGATGTATTATTATTTTAGTAAAGTTTTAAAGTTCTGTAAATCAATTTTATTCTTTTTATTGTCCTTCATTATTATGTATTAAAAATGGAACTGCGCACCTTGAAATGTTTGTGTCTGATTTCTATCTTCAATTTGTAAGCATATGATGATTTGATAATTTATTAATTATCACGGTTACAGAGAAGAGGAAAAATAAGGAACAACAGTTTTTGTATTGACGAGTTAAATATATTGTATTTGTTATGAATGCTATATATTATATTTTTTAAATATTATTATTTGAAAAGAAAAGATATGTCCAGAACCGGGACCCGAACCCGGGTCTTCTAGATCGCTAGTCTGGGACTCTACCAATTGAGATATCCTGGCTACATCAGGCTCGTTCCCCGGTCATGGTCATATCCTTTCTTTTCACTGATCCGACGTCCCCGCGTTCTCGCAAGAATCTTGTTATCATACGTCATTATAATTATTTTAATTTATTTTATTATATTAGTTGTTGATTTTATTAATTTTTAAATATTATTATTTGAAAAGAAAAGATATGTCCGGGACCGGGACCCGAACCCGGGTCTTCTAGATCGCTATTCTGGGACTCTACCAATTGAGATATCCTGGCTACATCTATATTTATACTACAACTATATTTTATAGTTGGAATGTTCATGCTGTTGATGATGGTGTGATTCGAAGCAAACCAAACAGCGTTTATGATTTCACTTAAATTTTTGTATAGTGTTGTTTGTATTATTGTGATTAGCTCCCTTTTGCTGAAACCCGAGGTTCTGCTCCAGATGTCCAATTATTTCTTAATACAGTAGTGTCATCAGTCCAGAAGTTGTGATAGTTGTTGGCTGCGTTTGTTCAGTTCTTATCTTTGTTTCTTTTGTACTTTAGTTCCATATGAGTCTCTTGCTCAAGAATAGCGTACATAGTTTTTCAAAAGTACTGTGCCTTTATAAATAGCTGGGCTCAACGCTTTCCGTGGAGGGAAGGAAGTATGGCTCTATTGTTTCGCGTTGATTTTGATATGTTCATTTGTGCAACCAATTTTCTAACCCGAATAGAAGATCCTGGAGCCTAACATTAGCCTATTAATGTTAAGATTTATTACTAATTATTTTGGGGATTTTAATTTATCTTGAATAGGATGAATATCATCTATTTGTTTTCGGCTAGGTAGATTTTATCCGTCAGGTTTTATACAAATGTTTTCTAAAGACTTTAATACGTTCTATTCAGTTTCCTCAAGCTTAATTAAGCAACAAGATTTTTATTACGGAAACGACACCAGTTGTTAAATCACGCATGGTATTAAACTGCAAATAGAACTCTGTAGCTGAGGATATAAAACTGGAAGCGAAACGTGACTATAAAGCTGCAGCAAGAAAACGTGTTAGGACTGGAGTTTCAATGTTTTCATTTTTTCCCCCATCAACGTCTACTCTTCCATTTATTTTTCAAGCCATATTTTATCTACCAATAATCTTTGTATTATCACAGAGTATAATAAATAGAAAACTAAATGGTTAAAAAAATTGCAACTTTATTTAAAATATTTTATGGTATAAATATCTTAGTTTAAATAATGATTGAAAAACGTCAGTGATAATTAGAGTAATGAACCTATAACTTCGCATTTATTTTATTTTTAAATATATTAGGAAGCTGATAATGCTGAATATTCCTCGATACTTACGTACTTATTCGCAACGCTTTAATTTTACAAGAAAATTCCTGAAACGTTCGTGAAAAGAAGATTATAACATTTTATTTCTCTTTATAAAATTAAATTGGGCTAGCTAACGCACTACAGACGAAACTACAATTTGATTTAGTTGGATTTGTTTTAATAGCAACCTAATATTTAATTAATTAATTAAATAATTGTAGTTTGGCAGGGTAAGGATGAAATAAACTACTTCTTTCTGGAGGGTAGGGGGAGGTATTTAGGAAAATGCTACTATTTGGTAGAAACGCTATTGAAAGCGATTTGGTGCTTTGGTTGACAATAGATTGTAGTTTGACTTACAAAATGGGAATATGATTCCACTTTCTAAACCCTGCAATGGCCATTCAATTCTTCTAGAATCATGTAGTTTCTAAAATTTTCTTACGTTAATATATCTTTAGTAGAAAGTAATAAGAACTGAATAATGGATGTTTTATATTATTATACGGGTTACAGGCCTTTTATCAGATCACGCCAAGGATCCATGACTGTCGTTTCTTGTTCTTCCAGTAATCCTTCATTCGTTCACTAAAGGCCCTCTGCCTTTCATCAGTCCACTTTTGTCTTTGGGCTAAGAGTGCTCCTGTCTTCTCTAAAACCACTTGTAAACCTCGTGTACAAAGACGTTTTTGTCCGTGATGCCCTCTGAGTTTACCTTTTCCAATACACTTTAACCTTTGTCATCCAGGGTGTATTAGTCTTGAGCCGCAGAATTCTAGAATTCTGTTTGTGAGTATTGTCTGTGCGGCTGATGAGGCCGTAAAATTTTAGTTGGATCTTGTTTCCAATAACCCCGCCAGTGATTTTACCTAGTAACAGTAACCTAGTGATTAATTGAAACACATTGGCTAGAAAAACATATATATTTATTCAATTGAAATGATAGTTTGCAAAATTTAAAAAAGAAGTAAAGAAATAAATATAAATGCCATTAGTTCAATTAGTTACCTCTGGTGGCCAAAATTCTTCTATGTCCTTCAGTATCCTCTCAAAAAGGTCGTCTTTTATGTACCTCTGTCTCCACATAAACTCACACAAACATCAGTCAATCATGGTGCGATGAGTGCCATTTTCTTTTTTATTTCTTCTTTTATCCTCATACAAGACTGAAAAGACAAGAAACCGCTCGACGTTTCAGGCTACTTCAACACTTACTAGACAAACGCTCTAAGCTCCCAGTTAATTACAAAAGACTCATCTACATGACCATCATACGACCTATTTGGACTTACGGAGTAGAGCTTTGGGGCTCCACTAAGCCATCAAATTCTTCTCGTATCCAATCCCTACAATCCAAAATCCTTCGTAAAATCCTCAACGCTCCTTATTTTGTTAAGAATATAGTCATCCATAACGACCTTAATGTCCCATTTGTTGCTGATTTGGCCCGAACCCGGTATCTATCCTTTCATAACAAACTTCATTTCCACTCAAACCCTCTAGTTTCAAACTTAGCTTCCTCTTCAATTCCCGATAATCCTCCGAGGCGTCTGAGAAGAAGATGGCCACGTGACCTTCTTAGTTGAACATGCGATTTGAGTACTACCAGTGGGTAGTTTCTCTACATGTCATTATATCATATCATTATGTATCACTCAGCCAATTTACTTGTTATATTATTGTAATATAGTTGTAAATATCAATAAATAAATAATAAAAAAAAAAAAAAAAAAAATTTCTTCTTTTGGCTTTGGCTCACATTGACTCGACTGTTTGAGTATGAACACCAGTAACTGGATCGACGAAATTTTTTTAATGATCCACAGTAAAATGTCTATAATCCATTCCAACCAGTTTTTCGATTCCATTGTAGGACTTCCACTGACCCGACATAATAATGGAATCTGGTATAATTAACTTTCTGATAAACTCCGCTAGGGTTCGAGTGTTCTATCAGGTACTGTGTATAAAAAACATTCTTTCGTCTCACGACAGATCCCGCCAAAGACCCATTGCTGTGGATAGGACCGTCCAACGTTGTTCTTGCGACGAGAGAAACACGACTCGTCAATCTCAACTGTCAATACTTCCCCTCCTATAACTTTGGGGGTTTTCAATAAACTGAATGCGCACACCTCCCTCAGATAATTTTTCCAATCAGCAATCGTACGGGAGCTCAGGTCAAATTCTTTCGAGCAGACTTTAACCGTCGTATATTCCTTTGTCCATGAATAAATGAATAATACTACCTTATTTAACGGCAACTTGCAATGACATAGCCACGTATGTGTATACGCGCCGCATTCATACCGGCATTGCCTTTTATTGCATCTGTATGTGTTCCGACCTTTGTAAAATTTCATGATGTGGCCTTGCTTGCAATGCATTACTTTCGGCAAAATTCCTCTTTGTTCCAAAAATAACTTTGCCCCTTTCTCTTCATTGCATAATTCGTACAGTTTCAAAAGATTCATATTGGTTGCTTCATTAAGCATATTCATTCTCACAGTAATATATTAAAATAGCATTAAACATGTGTTTCATTTGTGTATCCATGGAAATAAAACTATATAGCAATCGTTAATTAATATCACTGGTGGGGTTATTGTAAACAAGACCCTTTTAGTTGTCTCTTTCTGACTGCTGCGAGGTTGGACATCTTCTGTGTGATGCCTCTTGAGGGAAGCCTGTATACTTCGTCTGTGTGTTTTGGTTGTATAATGTTTCTGAAAATTTTTCTTTCTTCTGCGAGAATCTTATCTTGGCCGCTCTGACGTGTGTAACGCCAATGTCTCACAGGCGTATAGCACCTCAGGTTTAATCACCATTTTATAACGCCGAAGTTTTTATAAAGCTTTCTGTTTGTTTTAAAACTCAATTCGATGATAAATATAATTAAATTAAGTTCTGTAATTTAAAATTCCCAATTTGCCTTCACGATTTCAAGTATGAGGGCATTCACACTATGAGCTAACGAATGTAGGCGCAGAGTAGACTCGACTAATACAATTTATGCTATCTCACGTTCGTAAAAGAGACAAACACATAAACCAAAACTTAGTTAGCCTGAGTTATTAAGAACTCCTTAATTAAATATCTTTGAATCCAGAGTTGGTAATGTAGATTCTAAACTTCTTAGCCAAGAATGTGGAATTAGTTGGGAAAATAATCAGCGATATATCTCTCATTATTATATTTATTATGATAAAAAAATTATAATTATTGGTCTACACAACATAATAATTCATTCCTGAATTGTTTTATAGATTCTTCTACCATTCTGGTATTTGATGCTTCAGGTGCAGGAAACGTTTTAAGACCTATTAAAGAAGGATTTATTGACTGGATAATGGTTTTTATCTTCTTATTTTATTAAAAATTAGTCCAATGAGATACATCATATGGAAATGATCAATCAAGGTGAAACCCTAGCCCCTGAAGCATCAAATACCAGAATGGTGGAAGAATTATAATTGTTTTAGGAAACATTATTAGAAGAACGAGGTTATAGATACATACCGTTTTTTCAATTATATTTTTGGAAACGGGAACTTATATTGTTTCATTCCGTTAGCCACCTGACAATATGCTTGTGGTGGAAATTCTTAGTGTTCCAATTTTCAATAATATTTAATTAATTTCACAGTTTTCAATTAAATTATTCAAACATAACCTATTAAACGATTTTTTTTATAACAATCCCATTGTGTGATTAATCTTACTAAATTTATTTTCACCTTTTTTATACTGAAGATTTCAATTTTTTTTTTTAAATTTAAGCCTTAATACTTGTAATATGACTTGAGTTACAAATTCAGAATAGCCACAATATTTTATAAGACGTTTATGTTAAATAAAACTTCACTTGTTCATTGATCATTCATGCTTGGTAACTGTTTGAAGGTTGGAGAGAAATTCGCAAACGTTATATCAGAAAAGCACATACGCTTACTGGATCATGGAATATTTTTCATTTATTAATATTTAAAATATGCACCCAAAAATTATTTTATAAGACCCATGGGTTCATTTTTAGCACGATTATATTTTCGGGCGACGATATGATTCCGCACGCAGAGGTGGATTGCTGTAGTAAACTACTGCGTTAGTGCTTATAACGATGTATTAGTTATTTAATTGGTATCCTTCAGCAAATCGAACATTATTCAAAAAATCAGTAAATTAAAAAGTGTGGTTGTCTATGAACTATGTTTTAAGAGAGTTAAATTATTTATAGAAATCAGACGTTTTATGGTTTAAACAACACAAATAAAATTCAACATAAATCCTTATAAACTGGAATTCATAATATAGTCGTGTCAACAAAGACCAAATCCACCTGTTTTCGTAACAGATTAATGGAAAGATAATTATCTTTCTGATATGCAATATCTAGTTTTCTTCCCACTCACCTTTCCCACCTGCCATGAAGGTTTACCCTCATTCCATCCAAAGTTCGAAAACGCAGGACTTAGCTATACCTATGTTCTAGAATTTAGGACATAGGTATTCTAGATATAAGATTCTAGAGCTTGAATCTTTTTCACTTTGTTCCAGATCAGTTATTCTTTAAGCTTTCCAGAGTTTAGAAAGTAGGTATAAGTTTTGTAAGCAGAAATAGTATGTAGTAATGTAAATTACACTCATAGATGTAAATAAAAATATTGTCCCATTTACACTTATTAGGGAATTTCCTCAAAAATTGATTCCACTTATAGAGGTGAAAATATTCCAGTTAAAGAGTTTATTTAAGGGAAAAATCATGGGGCAACAAGTTTTGTACCACTTATAGAGATATTCCACTTATCCAGGTTCGACTGAATTAGCTTACCATGTTTTGAAGTATTTGTTACAATATTCCAATACCATATTTCAGAATTCTAAACATGAATTTTTCCCTAGCTATAAATGGAAACACTGCCATTTATCAGAAATTTTGGAGGAATAGTTAGACAACCTCATTTTAATTTTCCTCTCAAAGTCTTCTGTAAGTTTTCCAACATTTTATTCGGTTGTAAAAAACTATAAAAGGAAAAATAATAGGGTGTTTCTAACATTCTTCAATAAAAACCTTTCTTGAAAATAAGTACTCTAAAATTATTTAAAAAAATACTGTACTCGAGTGTGCAGGCTATAATGCAACTTATTACTAACGGGAGAGATGCAGCTATGAAATACATAAAATTTAGCCGGGATACAAACGGATAGAAGTCACTACCATAACTTGAAAGTTTCATAATAAGGAAAAATCCTTAATGCATTAAAAAAAAAAAAATATATATATGGATTATCAGAAGATTTTTTATGAGTATATATATTATCGATATTCAACAATTGATTCATATAAAATTAATAACACTTTAATTTTGTGCGGTTGAAATGAAGCTTTGAATACAACTGATTGAGTCTATTGCAATGGATTCATTACTTTGAACCATAATAATTAACACTGGCTCTACAACCCATCACGGGTCGTGGCCGCATCAAGGCGTCGCCTCTACTCTTCTCTATCCTGCGCCAAGGTCCTCCAAGTTCTGGATCCTATGATGCTGCCTGCATCACTCTCGACTTCATCTGCCCAAGTCGTGGACGCCCACGTTTTCTTTTTCCGCCAATGAACCCAAACAGCAGTCTTTTCAGGGCAGCGCCGTCCTCCATTCTGGCCACATGTCCAGCCCATCTCAGTCTAGCTGTTCGTATGTGCTTCACCACGTCATACCTCAGATACAGCTCTGCATTTTGTCTGAGTCTAAATTGATCGCCAACTCTTACAGTTGGACCCTATTACTGACTAAATAGAGCGTTCCAGGCATAAACAAATATTTTATTTCTTTGTTTTGAAGAATTGTTTACAATATTCCAATAAAATATTTTACAATTTTAAACATGACTTTTGTCCACATTGCTTGTAGTAATCGAAACACTGTATGGCGGGAAGTTTAGGCGGGAGTTAGTATTTTGGTAAGACAGAATACTGGCTTCTCATAGGCTCGCTTAAACCATGCCTTCTCGGGCGTATTACCAAGTATACAGTCAGGGTAAAAACACCAAACATTTAAATAGATAAAATAGATTTCTTAATAACTGAAGTGAAATATTTGTATTAAGTACTATTATTATAATTCATTAGTTGAACACTATACTTTTTTTACTAATATATCTTTTAATTGCAAAAAAGTAATTAAAACTATATTTCAATTGTTGACTAATAAATGTACATATTATTAAAAATAATTTTTATTTCATATACATCACTGTAATTTAACCGAAACCATCTTATCCATAATTAACAATTTGAGAAGAATATGTCTTCTGTATTTTGGATGAAATATTATATTTTTATTGTTTGTAAAAAGTATTGTAATTTTAATAGAGATTAAAAAATAAATTTTCTTTTTTTTCCTTTTGTTTTAAGGACTAGCCATTAAAATATTAATTGGACTTGTTTAAATGTTAATTAGGAAAAAGCGCTAAACAAATAAAAGAGTAATACTTCCTTCGTTTGATTTACAATTATAGTATTCAAAACCACTCCACCCTTTTTTAACTTAGAAAAAGTCGAAATTATATCAAGAATAAATCAATAAATAATTATTTCTGCTTACAAAACTTATACATACTTAATTTCTAAACTCTGGAAAACTTAAAGAATAACTGAACTGGAACAAAGTAAAAAAGATTCAAGCCTTAGAAAAACTATTTCCTAACTTTTTAGAATATAGATATAGCTAAGTCCTGCGTTTTCCAACTTTGGATGGGGTAAGGTTAAACCTTCATGGCAGGTGGGAAGGTAAGTGGAATGAAAACTAGATGTGAAATAATGAAGAACTACAATATTCTTTATTTAGTTGATAAATATATAAATAAAAAAATTGTTCTGAATTTATCTTGTAGAGGAGTAGAAAGGGGGGGGGGTTCTAAAACCATGACCAGCTTCACGGGATTTAACTCGGGTTGTTTTCTTTCTCAGGGTTTCAATTTTCTCCAGAAATCCTGCTATTAAAGCTTTTGGGAAATACCGCAGAATAAATCGGACATCTAAGATATATTTTAGTTACAAGAAGATTACATGAATTACTATAAATAAATGCTCAATTCTTTATGGTATTCCTGATTAATTTAGTTTTTCGCATACGTATAATTTTTTCTTGTTTATGAATATAAGCGATTTTATTTTCTTCACTGCCAAAAAATGCTATGGAGCTGAAAAAGAACGTTTTTCTAAATTCTAACATTTCTAATTAGGATAGGTATTAAAACTACTAAGGTTAAGCCCGTCTAAAAGTATCTTATTAAATTAAGTATTTAATAAAAACAATAAAGGCTAAAGCGCGTGTATAATTAGACGTGTTAATTTTTTAACAAACTAAAAAGAAAGAAAAATGAAATTGTAAGTTAGAATTATAAATTATATTGTTAAGGCTCTCATCTGTGGTGGAGACGTGCTTACAGATCATTTTCCATGCCCAGATATGTTAGCAGACACCGGAAACTAGTCATGGATTCCTCAATTCTTCTCAGGGGAGAGAAAGAAATTAGCCAACTATCTCCGCTAGGCGGCAGCACATCGTGGAAAAGGAGTGAAAATGTTTATGTTGGCACGAATGAGCCTTTTTAAGAACATTTGTTTTCCCCCCTAAGTCAGAGTTGAGGACGTACAACTGACAAGTATCGTGACCTGACCAGAAGCCAGATGAATTCTGAAGGTAGGAATTTTCCTTTATTCTGTTGTCAGACTAGATTCTGGGTGTAGCCAGTTGTAGTTTCAGTTAATGACAGAGCTGATCAAACATGATAATTTAAAATTCTCTTGTTTCCTTTTGCACGTTTCGATCACAAATCAGATTGGAGTGTAAATATGGTACATAATTTTAGTTATTATTTTATTAGTCATTATTATCATCATTGATGGTGAATCTTGCTATAATTTTTGTTATGTTGTATATTATATCTATAATATAGCAATTAATTTTATGAGTCATTATCACTATTGATAGTAGTTGGGTGAATATATTTTAATATAGTTGTTTGTTTCAAAGATGCTTTTGGGTTTTTCTTTCCCAAGCTTTTCCCTTGGTACCCTTGACTATTCCATATTTTTTACCCGACCTTTTTCAGGTGTACATAAGGTCTAAGAGCAGTCTGAAGGTAACAATGTTTAGATCTATAAATGTAGAATTAGATGAAATTTTATTAAAATTGGCGAATGGTTGTGCCCTCTCAAGTTCGAAGATCTGATCGACAAAGGTACTTTATTTTTTCAATCATTCTAGTTTTTCAATAGTTTATATTAAAGTTTAAGAGGATGAATAAGTTATCGTATGCCACCGGTACAGAAAAACATTTTCAATGTTTTATCTTGGACGAGCAACCAATGGTCTTACCAAAATGCATCATATCTCCGTATCAAATCAGGTACTCTTTAAAAATACATGCCCTATTTAAATCTGGATAGGAAAAATTTTGAGCTCCCACTGCAGCATTGTCCGATTAGCCATTGAAGCATAAAGTGGCGTTAAATAAACAAACAAAGTATTTTTTTAATATATTGGGTTTTACTACTTTCAACATTATAAAATAAATATTTTTGTGCAATGAATCACGGGTTCGCGAGTTTGCCACCTTGTATATGATTTGGGAAATTGGTAAAAAACACATAATTTTATCATTCCCTGTCTTCATAATTTGTCATTCATATATGATTTTTTTAAACTTTATTTGTTATTAAAAATCTTTTATTATGTTTAAACATTTTTCCTTCAACTATGTTGATTTTTCGAGCATCCATATACTATAAATCGTTCCGAAATGAAGTGTGATAATTCACTGGAACGATGTAAGTTGTGTATTAATGAGCGAAAATTGAGTACTCGACGGCTAATTTCGCCCTATAGGTAGAGGGGTTCAGGTCGATGGACTAATACAGTTATCGGAGGAAACAAGTTGGAAATCTGTCAAAATGGTAACAGTCCATTATGGCTCCGTACACAATAGTCCTCACCTACCAATGCTTCGCGTATCTTTTGTTACTTCACACAAGGGCTTTGTTTTGAACAAATCCAACCGCTTCGAAAATTGGAACGATTGCCGTTTTTAATTATAGGCTCGCACTGAAATACCTTTGTTCCACAATGTTTATTTTCAATAGCTTTTGAAACTATAAAAACCTCATAGAAGAGTGTAAAATAATCAGAGGGTGCAGTTAGTAAATTACATAAAATAAAATATACTTTCGACCTAATTTTTACGCCATAATCGTGCAAAGGGATAAAGAGTAAAACTGCAACTCATGTCGAAACGTAGGCACAAATGATATAAGTCTTATTTATTTTGTGTGATCTATTTACTGCACCCTCTGACCATTTTACTCTCTTCTATAAAGGAATAATTGTTTTAAAAAAAACTTAATAGAAAACCAAACTAAAAGGTTAAAAATAAATAATAGACTTTGAATCAAAAAAAGGTTTTAATAAGAAACAAAACTAAAAAGTAGAAAATATTGTTCAATAAGTTTAAAATGAGAATAGAGTGTATTAAAAAAACAGAAAAAAATCATTTTATCAAAAAAAAACGTGGGTTGCTTGATTTTAGTTTTTGTATATTTCGAATTGATTGATAATGTTAAAAGTAGAGTCATTATGAAAATATTTTAAAAACCACCCCATGCTTTCATGCGATAAAATGAATTGTTTTTCTATTCTTATATTAAATTTATTGAAAACTATCTATTTCCTATTTTTTTGTTTCCTATTAAATCGTGTTTTTTAGTCTATTATTCATTTTTTATCTTTTATTTTGGTTGGAGTGAAATACCTTGGTTCAACAGTTTTAGGATATTTCTATCCCTCTTTCAATATTCATATTTTATAATAGGATGTTGATAGTTGGGGGTGCAGTCAAGAAAACACGCAAAAATAGGTGAAACTATTTTATTTTAAGTGCCGACGTTTCGACCTACTATGTAGGTCATCTTCAGGGCCGATAGGAGTGGTTGCTCGGACAGCGAGTAACTGACGCCAAATAGTTTCACCTATTTTTGCGTGTTTTCTTGACTGCACCCCCAACTATCAACATCCTATTATAGTACCCACAGTCAACTATTTCTTTCTCACATTCATATTTTATTTTCAACAACCAATCTTTGTGATCTATAAAAAAATTAATAAACTAAAACACATAAATAGCTCTAAACGAATGAAAAGATTCAGAATCTTCTATTCTGTTTCAAGAGTAGTGGTATCCCAAAACAGTGCGTGATGAAGCCAGATTATAAAACTAAAAAAACACGCTTTAATAGGAAACAACACTAAATTGTAGGAAATTATTTGAATTAGAATTGAATCATGAACGGAAACATACATTTTGTCGTTACAAAGCGTGTAGTTGCTTGTTGTTAATTGTAAATATTTAATATACTGATATTTGTAAAAGTAGAATCATTATGAAAATAACTTAAAAACAATGGAAAATGGATAAGAAATGTCTACATTCTTACGATGAAATTAATTTTTTTTATCACTTATGGTAGCGAAGAGTCCAGGTTCATGTACGGCTGTGACACATGATTTATTTGACCTGTGAATTGAAACACCCGGGGATTGACCCTGTAGAATCTGGAGACCCCCCGGGGCTCACCCAGCCTGTAATAAGTGGGCACCCTAATTGGGGTAATAACCTGGCAGTTGAGCGTGATCTAGAACAAATCATCTCCCTGCACAACCGTTGTCCTAGAAAGAGTACAGTGTATAATACGTAATGAACCCTAGATACCCTCATGGATTATAGTGGTAGAGTTTTTATTTTATTAAACCACGTTTTTTATACTATTATTTATTTTTGACCTTTTAGTTAAGTTTTGTATTAAAACGTGTATTTTAGTTTTTTAGACTGTATTTTTTTGTAGTTTGATATTCCCTAATAGATCCTGCTAATATTCATATAGATTGTTCATGTATGCCATAATGCACGCCTTAGTACTTGGCCGAATACACAAACGATAATGAGACAGACTTATGTTTTGAAGTGGCTGAAAAACGAGTTCAAAGTTTCTGTTATATAAATACATAGATACTGATAGATAGTATCTAATAAAAGCATGTTAAAAAATAAAACATAAATACCACATATAAAATTAATGCAAACAGATATTTGTTTTCTCTTTCAAGAATACTGGTACTCTAAAATTGTGCCAGTTTATTGGCGAGTGTAAACTGATGCCCTAAAAAGCAGATTGAGAGGGTTGAAAGTCCTTCGCACTATACCCATGGCAATAAGGGATCAGATTATCATTAAGGAGATAAATAAATAATTACTAATTGCTTACAGAATGTGGGCAGTCAATGTTTAATATTATATTCATAACTTCTACTCTGAGGGAATATCCAAAAAAGCATTTGAAAACACACAAGAAGGTATAAAAATAATTGGAATTAAAATAACAAGCATCAGATATGAATAGGACACAATATTAATAGCAGACTCAGACATAGGACTCAAATGACTCATTGACAGATTGAATCTTATCATCGCTGAATTTAACATAACAATAAACAATGAAAGACCAAAGTCATGATGATGAAGTCAAGGCCTTCTCTCGATCGCAGATTATACCACTGGGTGTTACATCGAATGGTAAAATGTTAGAAGAAGAATTAGACAAGATAAAATATTCGGGTTGATGGATAAACAACAAACTGAATCCAAATAAAGAAATTTAATCCAAAAATGAACAAGCCAGATAAGCATTCACACAAATGAAAGGACTGCTATGCGACCCACATATCAATATTGGGACTTAGGATACGGCTACTTAAATGTTATGTTTGGTATACTATATGGAGCAGAATCATAGACACTTACAGTCTCTGCAATGAATAAATTAGAGGCTTTCGAGATGTGGACTTACAGAAGGATATTAAAAATTCCCTGGACCGACCATGTAACAAATAGACAGGTTCTCGATAATTTAAACCAACAAAGAGAATTAATCCATACCATCAAGGTCCGCAAAACATCTTACCTTGGACATTTATTAAGAAATCAAAAGTATTTTCTGCCGCAACTAGGTAAAATCGAAGGAAATTGGAAGAAAGAGCTCTCTTGGATCAGAAGCATAAGACATTGGGCAGGTTTGAATTATGAATAACTGATCAGATTAGCAAAAGATCGAGTAATCGCCAACGTTCATTGATTGAATAAGGCACCATAAAAAAAAAATTAATGAAAATAATAGAATAGAAAATAAATTTTTATTCTGAGAATAGGTTCTGTTAAACTTGAAAAAAAAAAAAAAACGGACCATATCTGGATAAAATACAACTCTAAAATTAAAACTTACGTTGATCCATTAGGTACGTATGTAGGTACGTAGATCGTATCTGGAAAATAATTGTGTACACAACATAATAAAGAAATACTTCTGCAATGTAAATATTGGGAGAAAATCCAGAAATCCTCAAGTAGTCAAAAGAGAACGCAGGATATTGAGCAAGATTTTAGGAAACAGATGGGTTAATGGACTTATATATTTGAGATCAAACGAGGAATTTCACAGAATGATAGAACCAAATAACAACATCAATTAAAACAAAAGGTTGTGTTTATATGGTCATATCTTCTGAATGTCCGATGATCGCCTTACAAAGAAAATTGGAATTCCTGAGGACAAAATAATGAAAAGGGATGAATTTTGGCGAATGGACGAAAAGCTACAAAAGTTTTAAGTTCGGAGTGAAACCCAAAAGTTGAAGGGGCCCTCTTTCGGAAGAACAGAAGAAGGAAATGAATGAGTGAATGATGGCTCAAGAGATTTTGGGAGGGCATCAGAGCTGGTAGGAGAATAAGATCTAGACACGTAAATGATATAAATTGTTAATTTGCAGTCCATAGTGGCTCAATACGAATGCAAAAAAAAAGTCTTTCCCCTGAATATGTGATGTTATATTTTTTTTAAATATCTAGGATCAAAATATAATGTAATAAAACTTAAATAAAATACAATGCAGTGTAGTATAATAAAACCTGCCGGGCATGGAAATCACCAGTAACCCCTGAATCAAGACTTGATATTACAACACTAGGTGGATGATTGAATATCATTGGTATAGCTGTGTTGAATTATTCGTGAGGTTTCCTAGTGTCTTCAGGTACGCAAAATCTTTATAGATTATAGATTTAATTTTTGATATAGAAAATAAATAAGATTGCAGATTCATGAGAAACATACATGTATTTTATATTTTAGTTTTTCCAAACTTAATTTAAGTACTGCAGCCTTCTTGTCAATATCGTCCTAATAATTCCTTCAGTGCCAATATGTGTTTTTAAATCTGCGGTTTGGGTTAACTGTGTTGTTGGACCAGTTTGCATCAAATATATTTCGAACCAATAGCGGCCAATGTGAAATTCTTGACTTTTGTTTCTTGGTGGATCCTTGACCAATTGAATGAATTAACCATTTGTCGGGAAAAGGTAGTTTAGTTGTATTTCCAGCCAGGACATATATTTACATTATAAATATTTCTTATTGATATTTTAATAAATAGGGGATTACATTAGTAATAATTTTTTTTGTTTTAATTAATAAAGAATACAGAAATGTGTTTGATCAATACTATCGTAGTGAGATAATGGTTTTTCATTCTTACCTAAATTAAAAGTGTTGTTAAGATTTTTTTTATTAAAAAGAAATGTGAGTGATGGGCTATTAACAAATCTTAAATATTAATAAATTCGGATGCTAGTATAAACATTGTATTGATTGTCACTGAGAAACTTTGAGTAGACCACGGTTATTGGGTGTCGTGTATACTTTCCACCAAAGTTTCTTCAGTAAGAAGTTATTTCGGATAATTACTCTCGATCAAACGAAACTTTAAACTGCTTTCAATTTCAATAAAGTGTCTGAGATTTACAAGTTTGTTGCTCGACAGAATCGGTCCTGGTTAGTTTTCATTGTCTTAATTTATACACAACTTCCTTTTAGGGATTGATCAAGTATCGAAGTAAGTGGTTTTATACTTTATAGCGGCATATTATGGAGAAGATATATTTATATTTGATGACTACAGTAACTGAATTTCAAATAAGGAAATAAACATTTCTTATTCTATATTTAAACGAAGTAAGGGCCCAATCACATTATGGCTGACAGATGAATGACCATATCTCCTTCAAAGCCATAAGACTTTAGATACATCCAATACTTTTTAATAAACATAAGCTTCTGTAATAAACTTAACTAAAATAATAAAAAAAAACATTAGTAAGCCTGGGTATTTTATTTTTATTTTTTTCCGATAATTGGAGTAAATCCGCTATTCTTGTCAGTTGTTTGTCGTTGGCTAGTTGGCGATTGAATCACTTCGTACTTACTAAAAGGAACTCTGTCTAATCAACTAATAGTAAAAATATTTTTTTAGCGGGAGGTGATTCAATTATTTTTTAAAAATTATATACACAGTTAAATTGCATTTAATTTAAATGTTTTATTTTTATTAAGACAGTTGAATTACATTGAATTTTCTTACGTAATAAATATATAGGGTCGTTTCATATGAACTGTCCGTTTACAACTTTCCTTTGTAAACGGACAGTTCATATGAAACGATTTACATTAGTACATTTAGTAAAACAACATTATGAAACAACAGTTTTATTGAAAATGTTTAACCTAATTTATTACACATTTTTAACCAATATGCTATCAAATTTTTAATCCAGTAATTGAAAAAAACAGAGTTTAGTGTCTTCAATGACTGCCAAGAAACATCAGGTGTTTTTTTGACAAGATTTTGTTGTATTATATCAGTGTCCATGTACGATGTAGATATGATGTTTTCACCTCTAGGTAGAAAGGAGAAATGAATTCGTGCCGTTGATAACCACAGAAATCAATAATTTTTTCGTTAGGAAAATGTCTCAAACCCATGGCTAATGATCCGTTCGTTACAACGCCCTTCCCCGAACGCGCTGGAAATGTTTCTTGCAGCTTGGGCTGACGATAGTCCTAGTTTAAACTCATAAAATAATTACACGAAAATCATGTTTCTGTGGTCATATTTGATAGCATCCCAATGAATGCTAGTTCAACCATATTGATTGTAAATATTATAAAAAAGAGACAATTAATAACAGCTCATTACAATCTGTACACATAAACATAATAAATTACAGAATTCTATTTATTTTGAATTTTAGAGATTATAAAAACGGCCATTTCATTCCAGTACAACTTTCAGATTTCAATATTTTACCTTACTGGTTTAATATGGGTTTTAGATTTCCCCAATATTTAAATGAATATTCTTCTTAAATATGATTCTTATGATGATAAGTATACTCTTTTTTATCTCAATGATTTCGGCGGGTACAGTTTAGGAAAATGTGCCTTAGAACACTTACAAGTTATCTAATGCTATTCACCCTTCCTCACTGCTTCATCATTCCCTTGCTATAAATATTTATAGGGCTAAGGATATGATAAAAGAGGAAAGGCAAGGTGACCTACTCGAGTGTATTTGCTTATGTTGAGGATCCCTTCGACCTATTTACATGAAATTTCAATGTAATATTGAGTCATCTCAAGTTTTGGCATAAACTGCTACTCGTTGAATTACTTGTCCAATTTGTAAATTTTATTATTGTACCAAGCAGTGTTCATGGGAGTCATAATAGTTTTAGGTTAATGCTATCGCATTCTATAAACTTTAGTGCATTATTTTATAAACGATGCTTACTTGTACGACTAATCTGATGTATCTTAATTTTCTTTTTGCTTGCATATTTTTAAATCTCCTTCTACAATCCTTGTTTGAAACTATTCGTAAAAAATATATATGGGTTTCCATTGAACTCTTAAAGAATTAGTAGTTACTCAATCTGAAATAATGATAAAATAAATCTTTACTGGATGTATGAAGATTTTTAATACATCCACTTCCTATAGCTGTATCTTGATTTGGAACTAATGTGGAATTCTGTTTTTGTCGTTTTATGCTCAACAAAGCTAAGAATTTGGGGAGCGGAGTTGGTCGGTGGTAGAGCACTGAATAGCCGTGGAGAGGGTTCTGGGTTCAAATCCGGCTGAGGCAGATAATTTATTTAATCTGCTATTAGGCGAGGATGGACCCAGTGAAGATATGGGGACCCTCCTGGAGCCACCCAGCCTCTATAAAAGGGTACCCTAAATTGTAGGAAAATCTGACGGTTGAGCGTGATCTAGGGTAAATAACCTCCCTGCACAAACGGGGTCCAAGAAACATTTCAGCCACTATACCGTGTATTGAACCCAAGACCCTTCATAAGTTGAAGTGGTACAGTTTTTTTAAATAAATCTTTACAAGATTTACAAATATTTTCACTAGATTTTTATGAAGATGTTACAAAAGACCTTAATTTTGACGATTATTATCTTTTTTGTTTTTAATACTTTTTCTTTCTAATACTATCTCTGGCTTGGAGCTAACGTGGAATCCAATGGAAGTCATTTTAGTCTCAACAAAGCTAAGAAATTCAACTGTTGTTGACGTAATAAGAAATGTAATTAACTTTTAATTCTTTTAATTTCTTGTTAAAAGAAAATGACACAATTCTTGATGTATTTATACTATACACAATGATTTTAATGTCCCATATTGTCCAGGTGCTGTTCACAAGTCCTATATCCGTGGGTTTCTTCCTTTAATTTGCTATTATTAACCTATAAACTTTCAGTAATGAAATTATTGTGTATTTATCCTTTCTCCTGAACAAACTTTCACTCTATTTGAAGTGGAAACTTCTTTAGCCGCGTTTAGTGACTTCTAAAAGATGGAAATTTATGGTTTCGATTTACAGATATGCTCCTGAGGTATTGCTCAGGACGGCCGACGCGTGTTATAAAATTTGTTTTAATAAACTTTATTTTAAAGGTCAATAATTAGTTGAACTTTTCGTTTCTCCTAAAAGATTTTATTTTTCATAATTAGATTTCTTGTTATATAAAATGCTTGAATGTAGAAATGAAGTATTGTTGAACTTAACGATGATAATATTGTTAAAATGAAAATAAAGTTTTTTAACATCCATGTAAATATAAATTCAAGGTATAAATAATATAATTATATATTAATTACTATTTCAGATATTTTTTATTGAAATTGTGCAGCTTATCTATGTTTTAATTAATAAATAAACAACTTGAAAATTAATATAGTTATTGCTCGGAGAGGTAAAAGATGTTAAGACCAGTTAACAATTTAAATTTACAAATTTGAAATTTAAATAATTCAGACTATAATTGATTTAGTAGTGCAAAAAAGAACACAATTATTACAGAGTTTTGAATTTTCACTTCTGTCGCCAGTCCTCATGATGGTCTATTTAATTTTTAGTCACTGGATTTTAATTATATTTTCTAATAAAAAACTGCGTCTATACCTAATATAGACAATGTTTTATAAAATAGTTATTTATCACTGTTATAACATGATTGAGATGAGAAGCAGTTGCTTTTGCGTTATCGTTTTTCAGATCTGTAGAAGGGGAGAGGCCAAATTAGCAACTTGTTTATTATAAAATACTCTCCGTCAATAAGTTTTATGAGAAGGCACATTTCTCTGTTGGATGGAATAATATAACTGCTTTAACCGAACGAGATAAGGCCGTATTTAGGAAAGAGGGTTAGGCCGCAAAACAAGGATTAACCTTTGAAACAAGATTTATGCCGGGATCTCCCTAACCCTCACCCCTTTTGAAGAAAACATTATATTTTAAAAGAGAGTTATTGTTTGAGATATAGATTGAAATTTTTATTTTGTATTAAAACTGTATAACCTTTTAAGTCCGTCCATTAATGCCTATTAAATCTTATTTATTTGCGGAAGCCATGACTAAATATTGAAGATTATTACTAAAACTTATTATTTATTTTAGCGCCCATAAATGGTTTAGATTGGATTATTGTCCGAAGGTGGTTAGTGTTTTTACTAATTTACTAATCAGGCCAATTAATACCTTAACTAAATTGTAGAACCCGATACCAGTTCTGTCATGACCGACTTAATTCCCACTAAAACCCTATAGATTCAAACCTAACTACTTCTTCATACCCGATAATCCTCTGAGGCGCCTGAAAAGAAGATGGCCTAGTGACCTTTTAAGTTGACTTTGTTATTTGAGTAATAACAGTGGGTAGTTTCTCTGCTTTCCTGCTTTTGTTGTCATTATCTATCATTAATTCCATTTACTTATTGCCCCGATTACAATAGAGTTGTTAAATTCAATAAATACTTTTTTTTTTTAAATACTCGCTGATTTTGTCCAAAAATAAAAGTCACAACTTACTTTTTGCCTAAAGTCAATTTAGTTTATTATATTAAATAAGTGAAAACCTGGTTCGCATTGCAGGGAAAACTTATTCACGCTACCACGCGTAGATATCCTGCTCAGGAATAAAATAGGGCCCGGCAGGTGGCCCTAGGATTTTTTAAATGGAGTATAAAATCCTTAGTTACGCCGTCCTTTGGAAGGGATGTTAAACGGGGGTCCCGAGCCTGTACGATGTCAGGTACTCGTTAAAAATCCCTATCCAAATTAAATCTAGATAGGCAAAATTTAGAGCTCCCAACGTAGCATCGTCCGATTAGCCATAGCAGCATAAAGTGACATAACTATTGGAATCGCCTGGAGAAAATTAATCAAGCTACCATACGATTAAGGAAAAACTAACGTTTGATGGTAAGAACTAAACTTTTTCTAACAAATCTTTGATTCTGAAAACAACAGCTACCCAAAAACAAGCCAGAAATCGGTCAGACAAGCGTAATAATTAATTCAGTAGAAAAATAAAGGAATACTGAGCCAATAAGAAAGTACAAGACATCGAAAAAGTATCAAAAAGAACGTCAAACGCAGGAACCAATGACAAAATACCTAAAAAATGAGCACCATAGATGGCCAAACTTAAAGAATATAAAAATAGAACGAAAGCATTGGGTTTCAACGGAAAATGGAATGGAATATTTTTAACTTTTAAATCAATTAGTATCAGGCGGTTTTTAAAAATGACCTTTCACTACTATGGTTGCTATTGTCATTTAATAAAGTTGAAAAATCGCAATGCAGTGTTATTTCTATCAACTGCTTGCTGTCAATGAGTAAGTGTTTAACTGTGCACTGATTTTTCCAGATGTCTCAGTCAGCAAATATTAATAGGCAAATCTTTTGTGTACTGTTCGAACTCTGGTAAATATGACTTTTTGGCGCCAGTTTTTGAATTGATATTTAATAGCTATCGAGTTTAACGAATATTTTCCCCTCACACAGAAATCACTGCCTCTGGGATTTTCAACTCAAAGGAAGGGCCACGTCCTTTGATGCCTTAGAGAATAATCTTTTTCAAAGAGGATTTTCTTTTTCCCTTCAGCTGGAACCTTCATATTTTATCTCCTTAGCGAATGATAAAGAGAGGTAGAAAGTTAGCGATGTTGTATCCGAGGTTAAAAATATACGTGCAATTGTATAATTGAAAATTTCAGCTAGTTTTTTTTTCTTATTTTTGTTAAGGCAAAAAGAAGTTTTTTATGGAGAGAAAAAAACGTAAAAATGACAAGGAAAAATATAAAAACAACATAAGTCTTTTCCTATACTAAATACTCTGTTCCCAGCTGTCAAACATTTAACGTCAATCAAAGCAAAACAAAGGCGCGTTAGTTGTTAGTAAAAGTTTATTAAGATTTGCGTGTCTTTATCTATATAAATAAAAATGAACCACCAAATGTTTTGCTAGGTGGGAAACTCGAGAACGGCTCGACCAATTCAGCTAATTTTTTTTTCTTATTTTTGTTAAGGCACAAAGAAGGTTCTTATGGAGACAAAGGCGCGTTAGTTGTTAGTAAAAGTTTATTAGGGTTTGCGTGTCATTAATAAAATAATATAACGAGATTCCTCAAATTCATTTTCGTTCTTATTTTAATTTTTTAAATATTCTTTATAGTGATTTTTATTGGGTAAAAATGGGGTTATTTTACCTAATGAAGTTTAGTAATTGGAAGAATATAATATAATAAGTGATAAGAAAGTAAGTGTTGGTGCAGTTTTTGGGATTGGAAGAGGCTGCATTGACCTAATTTATTTTACCTACTTTCTTTTAAAGCAAATTGAACAAAACAAAAATATATATGCATAACTGACGTACGTGTCATCATTGCTTCCTCGGTGCGTAGCATTTTCTTGTTTGTTATTAAATTTTCGCTTCTCTCGAAAACTAATTGTGTGTTTATTTGTTGATGCCTATAAGACGCGGGCCCAGCAATTTGGGTCTAAGGACGCGAAACGCTACAAATCAAGCTAATTTTCAATCTAATCGGACTGCACAGGAACGAGAAGAGCAAAACAAAATGGAAAAGATTAGGGTATTACAATCACGTGCAACGCCTCGTTTTCAAACTGCTTTCAGTGTTTCACGAGCGGTTTTCAGTTACGATGTTTCAATTGACTACAATTATTACCAATGTGTTGCTATTGGATCTACGAACTCAGTTTGCCCTCATTGTAAGGCATTGAAATACAAAAATGAAGGAAATGGATTGTGTTGTGCAAATGGCTAAGTGAAATTAGTGCCATTGTTTCCGCCACCAGAGCTATTGTACTCATTGGTTTCAGAAACTAGAAGGGATCCCATTCATTTTCTTACAAACATACAAAAATATAACAACTGCTTCCAAATGACTTCTTTTGGGGCAACAAATATATTTCGCGACAATTTCATGCCAACTTTTAAGGTAACATCACTTACTTTGTTTATTCCTTTTCAAGTTGTGTAAAAATAAAACTTTTCTGTTTAATTTGCAGATCCAAGGCTAAATATATTATAAAGCAGGTTCGCTGTTGTCGACGAAAATAAATTCCTGCAAATTTATCTCATGGGTAATACAACATAATAATGAAAATAATTTAATTATATTTTACATACTAAGAATAAGGTCGTAAATTTATTTTTGTAAAGAAAAAAAAAGAGTTTGACAACTGTTAAGCTTCTCAGAATATTGATAGAAAATCCAAAAAATTGATATATATATATATATATATATATATATATATATATATATATATATATATATATATATATATCATATGGATATGTATGATCTAGTAGCAATGCGTGGGATTAAATTTCCCTATGGAGTGGATTAATTAAGGCCACTGGTTGAATATACGTTGCTCATGTTGAGACATGTAGCAATTAGTTGTGCCGGGGCAGTCCTCAATTTAGCAGGTCACTATCCGCACCCCAATGAAGTATCTAACGTTGGGACGTCACCATTACCTCGATATTATCAATTATGGCGATAACAGTTTACATTAACGTTAACATAAACACATGTTATAGTCATTTTTACTTAATCATAAGATATTATATAAAAACGAATAAGTAGTTTAAATGTATTTAAATATAAAAAGGCGCTCTTTTGATCATTATGAATATCATTAACAGTGGGTGTTTGATCAGTAATCTAGGTACCTTTGTAATTATTGAATTAACAATAAAACCTTTACTACTACAATTCGTGAAGGGTCTGGGGTTCAGCACATAGTAGACGACACTGTTTCTTGGATAATGGTGGCGCAGGGAGGTGATTTGTCCTCAACCGCCCATTTCCCCCCTCTTATTTTTGGTATCTACTTTATAGAGTCTGGGCGTGCCCCAAGAGGGTCCTTGATCCCATAGGATCCATCTCCGGCTGCTAATAGACTAAATATATGCCTTGCCATTAGTGGGATTTCAAGCATGGCCACACATGGCAGTAAAAAATGGTAGTAAGCTAGTAACTACTAGTAGCGACTCTACCACTGAGCCACTTCGACCCCTTTGAATTGAATTGATAAATTAAAATACGTTTATTATATGATAGTTACAGTGAATTGAAACGTAAAAATAAACATAGTTTGAAAAAAAAATCAAAAAGGTACACAATAATCTTTAAAAAAAAAACTTGTAAAAAAAAACTCGTAATATTTGTAGGACGACGATTTTGCAGGGAGTGATTTGTCCGATATCACGCTCAACCGTTAGGTTTTTCAACCAATTTGGGGCACCAATTTAATGGAGGCTGTGAGTGAGCAACAGTAGGGTCTCCAGATCCTGAATGATCCATTCCCTGCTGTTGACAGATGTAATATAATATCTGCCACAGCCGAATTTGAACCCGGGACTTTCGGCACGCAACTCAACAATAATTGAGCCACCCCGCTCAGGCCGGGTGAACCCCAGGTGGATTATCATATCCCTCGGGATCCTACCACGGGTGTTAACAGATTAAATAATGTATCTATACTAACCACTAGAATTTGTCTTAAAAAAAAAAAAAATGAATATCTCAGAATTTGACTAGATGGGAGAAAAGTGACTGAAATCATCTCACATTTATTCAGTTTAATTTTGTAACGGGCTATATCATTACTAGGGCGCTTTGAATCCGAAATATAAAAGAAAGCCGAATAAAGGAATATTTAAACTTCTTCTACTCCCATCTGATTAAATTAAATTCACCGCTTCGGCATTCTAATTAGTCTAATTAAATAAAATCCCCAATGAAGAATTCTACTCAACTCTCGACTTGGTTTTTTCTTATTTATCTTTTATTTTCTAAACCTTAGTACCATCCTACTTCTTATATAATGAAAATATATTATCAATATCATATAAATCAATGTCCTTCTCTAACAGTTCTATCCGATGGTTCCAATCCTTCCTCTCTGATAGATCTCAAGCAGTTTCAATACCTAATCATCCCCTTTCCTCTTTCCTCACTCTCTCCTCAGGCGTGGCACAGGGCTCAAGTATCTCTCCTCTTCTGTTCAACTGCTATATCAATGATCTTCCTAAATCTGTTCACCACTGTTCCCATCATCTATATGCTGACGACTTCCAAATATATCTGTCCTTTCCTCTTTCCGACCTATTTATTACGTTCGCTAGTATTCAGGAAGAATTAGATAGGATCTGTGTCTGGGCAAAGCTGAACAAACTGGAATTGAACGCAATGAAAACTCAGGCCATTGTTTTAGGTTCCAATTCCCTCCTTACATCCATCCACACCCTCCCAACATTACTCCTAAACGATCATCCTATCACGATTACCTCCTCTGTGAAAAACCCAGGCATCACCATCGACCAAAACTTTTCTTGGAAATCCCACATCGCCCAGATATCCCGACGGTCAATCATTTCCCTGAAGTTGTTCCATCGTATTCGTCATCTCCTTACACAATCTTCCCGTAAGCTTCTCGTATCTTCTCTCATCTTCCCCCACTTTGACTATTGTAGCGTGGTATATGGAGGCCTCTCTAAAATCCTTGAAGACAGACTAAAGAGAATAATGAACTGCTCTCTAAGATTTGTGTTTGGGACTCCGAAACGATCGCGCGTCTCCCACCTCTATGATGAGTTAAAGTGGCTCCCCTCCCTTCCGAAGACAATATTTCCACTGTTCATTCTTATACCAATCCATTCACTCTCAACACCCTTCATATATCTACAGTCTCCTCCAATTCAAATCCTCAGTTCAACACCATAAAGCAAGATCCCGCCTTTCTGATCTCTATATACGTTCACACAGAACTAAAGCATTCGAACGTTCCTTTCTCGCCCGCTCCACCACATTGTGGAACTCAATCCCTCCTAATATCCCTCATACTCCCTCTCTATCATTATTCAAATCCTTGCTTTATCAACACCTTTTAGCTTCCCAAAAGGATACTCTCTAAGCCGGTTAGTCATTTGCTTAGATTGTAATGTATTGAATAACTCATTGTGTTATTTAGTTCTTTTAATTTTGCTTTTTGAAAAGCTGTACATCATGTAAAGAAATTATTGCATGCTAGCTCATGCATCTAACAAAAGCTATGGATTTATCTATTCTCTTTAATTGCTTAATATCCTGTCAAGATCTGTACGGTTTATTTACTTACTATTATTTTTGTTCATATATTTCTTTTTAAATTGTTTTCTGTCATGTTTTACACGCTTTATGATTTGTAACATTTAGCCTTCTGGCCAGATAAATGTTATGTTTTTTTTTGCTGTTCATATATGTTATTCTAAAGGGACTTAGTCCCAGAATAAAGTTACTTTTCTATTCTATTCTAAATGATCATATCAATGACTGCACTGCCCGACCATTTTATACTATTCTAAAAATATCCAGTCAACCATTTTCACACCAATATACATCATATCCCTGTATATATTACGCCCTACCGAGACTTTATGAAAGCCCTATTTCGTGATTCGTATCTTATATCCTTACGACAGTTATCTTATACACTATGTTGTTGTTTTAAAATTAGTACATCATACGTATATTGAAACGGCCCGTCACAAATTAAATTCAATACATAGTAACACTTCTTTAGTAGAATCCTTAGTTTTAGTAAGAATAGTGTTTCACTGATAGTTTCTATGCTGTGCATATATAATATGTTTTGGCATACTTACTTACTCCTTGGCACTACGGTCCTAAGGGACCTGTGGCTCATCCACCACAGCCTGCCAATCACTCCGGCCCATAGCTAGTCTTCTCCAATGTCTGATTCCAAGCTGATGAAGATCGACCTCCACATCATCTAGCCTTCTAGTATGGGGCCTCCCTTTGGGTCTTCCATCTCAATCGAGCTCTTTTTATGAAATACTCTAAGTCTAGTTTTCCATAAAGTTGTCGGAGTTCTGCGTTATTACGGATTCTCCACGCACCCTAATCACAGGTGGATCCATAAATCCGCCACAGTATTTTACTTACTCAGACATTCACCATTCTTTTTAATGAGGACCCAACTTTCACAACCGTATGTCACTATTGGCCCGACAATGGTTTTATATAATGTGATCTTGGCCCTTTTTGACGTTTGCCCGGTTTTAAGTGCCTTATGTATTGCATAGTAACAGCCATTACCAGCGGCAAGTCTTACTCCTCTATCTGGTTGTTGTATGTTACGATTGCGCCCAGGTATTTCAAATTTTGCGTTTTCGTAAAGTTGAACTCCATAAATGGGAATTGTTTTTCTACCAGTACGTTTCTTCTTGAGGTACATATGGTCTTGGCTTCGTTTATATGCAAACCCATTTTTCTCCTGCTTGTTTGAATTCCTGTAAGGCTCCTCAGAGTGCTGCTTTACTCCTGCCAGTTAGAACAACATCATCCGCATAGGCTATATGTTTTGTGTTGGCATAAAGCTACATAAATATTATTAAAAAATTTAAATTTGTTTTGTCAATAATGCTAACCAATATTAATTATATTAGTAGATATCAGCCATTCAGGATCAAAAGCCGATAACTCCGAATAACTAAAATTGATTTTTTTATACTTTAATACGGCAATGCTATGTGCTTCCAAAGCTTCAGGTTCTGAACCTGACTAACAACGTGAGGAATATGGCAGAAAAGTATCGTGTTAGACAAAACTGCTTGACTAAAATAGAGAAAAATGTGAAAACGTCAATTGTAGAAATTTCGGAATTATCCAATTTTGATTTTGAACGCCTCATTATTTTAAAACAATACTTATAATTGAATAGAGTGTTTCTTTTGATAATTTATAGTATGGTATATTATTACGTATGAAAACTTATTGCTAATGAAAAAAAAAAAAAAAAACAACAAAAACAGATTGCGCCTTGTTATCGAAAATGTGGTTTTATTACTACAAAAAAAAAAAAATAAGAACGGGGAGAAATAATTTATTGCATTTTATAAGTGATGTGTATATTTTATAACCAACAGAGAAGTTATTCCTAAAGTATCAGTGAATGAAGTGACTAGGTATCGATTCGTACTAATTTAAGTTCAGCTCTTTCAAGTGTTTACATGTCTCTAATACTTATTTATAGTTAGTATTATAGCAAGCTCTAACCATTGAGTGCTTTTAGAACGTCTCACCATATAAAAAAACCAAGATAAATATTCTCGGATCACTTTAAGGAATTATTGAACTAGTGCATTCATGTTGTTTAGTAGGTAAGGTTTAACGTTGTTTCTTCATTTAACGTAACTTTTTGTTGCTATGGCTAATCGGACGAGACTTCATTGGGAGCTCTAAATTTCGCCTGTCCAGGTTTAATTAGGATATGGATTTTTAACTAGTACCTGGCATGTAGGTAAGGTTTAACGGTGTAAAAACTGCATTGGTCATACACGGGATTTATTTAATTTTTTTTTGTGTTATAATTTTTTTTCGTAAGCGGGATGGCTCGGTGAGCTCTGAGATGCTGTGTCGAAAATCCGGCTGTGGCAGATAATTTATTTCATCTGTTAACAGCCGGGAATAGATCCTTCTAGATGCGGGTTGCGGGTCCTTCTAGGTGCTCACACATAGCCTCTATTAAATGGGTACCCAAAATAGGTGGAAAAATAATTACATTTTTTTTACACACCTTTTCATAGAATGAATTTTCTTTATTATAAGATTAATGAGTTCTATTATTACCTTAGGAATATTTTAAAGCTACCTCCGCGATAGGTTGTTTGATTTTAAAAAATTGAAGAATACAAATTGATTCTGTTGTTATATTATCGTCTTTAAGTGTTGTTGATAAGTCGGGGTTTAATGCAAATCATTAAGGTTTGTGAAATAATGTGGGTATTATTGAAAAATCTGTGTTTTCTAGTATGTAAACATTTGGCTGTCATCATTAACCTTTTGTTAATCAGTTTATTGTATTTATACGATCGAGTTCAACGTCTGATTCAACTGTTCTTTTTCATTTGTTCCATTTTCTTTCATTCTCTCCACGGGTATTGCTTCATCTCTTGCTTCCCAATGTATAATTGTTTTCTTTTGTCTTTCTTGAAAGCATTCAGAAGTATTCTGAAGCATTTTGAAGGTCCAATATTAGTAAAGAACATCCTTCAATAACATCCGGAGAGAGCTCGAGCTTTTGAGTTTTTTTAATCAGTTTTTGTAAAGAGAATTATACCATTTAATACACCGTATGTCAATGTTTTAAAAGCGTCTAGTTAAAATGTTGCGTGGTTTAGAGGGTCATAGAAGCTCTACTTTGGCTCAACGTTATGACTGGCTAATATGTTACGGCTGGTTAGTGCAAATGGTGTCTTAAAAATAAAAATGAGAGGTTATAGCAAAAATAATTACAGATAATATTTGTTTTAGAATGAAAGATAAGATAAGAAAAAATAATATATTTAAGTTAAAAAAAAAGAAAAAACACGTCGTACACTCAAATTTTTATAATGCCACTTACAATGAGTAACAAAATGACAATCAATCATCTGAAACTAACACACATGTTTACCAATAAATGCACAATAATTCGTTAAAACTAGTTAAAAAAATGAAAATTAAATTAAGAATAATATTTTATGTTTGGCCTCTTAAAGCGTAGTAATAATTTAGTCAGAAAAACATTAATATATTGGCTTTTCTATGCAATAGTCCTACAATAGAGCAAAAAACAACAACAACCAAATAAACAAAAAAAAAAATGACCGTAGTACAGAACCTTTTGAAAGAAAAAATGCTCCCCGGCTCTAAGCTAACGTTTATAAAAATTTTATATCCAGACACAATTCCTTACAATCTCCCTTTCGGTTTTCTAGCTCGGCTATCCAACTCAAGTGGGTACTCAAATGTTGAGTAGGTCATAGTTTGAACAGTCTCTTGTACGAATTGTGAGCTAATCTCCTATACACATAGTGTCACTTACCTCTAAATATGTATTAAGAATTTTTAATATCTTTTTCATTTCTGCAGCGTTATAGCAATCGCGATGTAGAAAATATCATATATATATATATTATCTTGACTGTTATGGAAATATTATATGTTTTGGTTTGGAGTTTCAGTCCTTCTTTTAACTTCTTTAGGTGACTTTAAACTTAGTTTGGTCTAAGTTTAAAACTATAAATTCCAGTATCTCTCTTAAAGATACCATCCTGACCTCACGTTTTGAATTATTTAAATATTTCGGATACCATCAATAGAATTTTAGGAAATAGAAAGTGCTGAATATGAAGAAAACTTCGCTTTTAAGACCCTAACCATTGGATGTAATTAAATATTTAGTTAATATTTAAAATAATATTTCTTAATAATATGTTTAAGATCTCACAATTCACAGGAAGAGGAAAAAAATAGTTAACGTCAAATCCTATTTAAAAATTATAGGGTCGATTAAAAATAAACACTAAATAAACTACAAAAATTGTTAATTATTGATATTCATGGATAATTAATTCGTATAAAGGCTTTAAAACATTAATTCAATGTAGTAACCTCTCGCTCATCTAGACGGAGGTACTAAAGCGAATACTAAGAGCGAATAAGGGCTGTAAAAACATAATTATTTTATTTCTATTAATCCACGGGTGATGGAAGATCGGTAATTGTTGGCTCTGGGTACGTAAACTCAAGATCTGCGATTTCTTTCTACCTACAAATTCTCAATACATACGGAGGTGAATTGAATGGTGGCGTGGTAGTAACTCAAAACATAATTCCTGGAACCTTCTTCTTTTCTGATTCTAGGAAACCGTGCTGCTTTTCCAACATCACAGCCATCTTAGTTTTGAATTACAAACCGTTCTTATACTTTCTAGGGAGCGGTGAACCTCAGCGTGTATAGCACTGAGTTGATATGGTGAAGTTCCTGGTTCAAATCAGACCATGTTAACAGCAACGAATGGACCCTGTGGGATCCACAGACCCTCTTGGAGCTCATCCAGCATATTTAAAGTTGATACTTTTAATTAAGAGAAAAGCCGACCGGTTGGCTGTAGTTTCGGACAAATCACCTGTTAAGGCCAGATGAAGTACTAACCTTATAAAATATTATTTGTTTTAATCATGGAAATTAAATCAATATTTTTGTAAAAGAATGAACATTTTTTTATATCTATTTTCTTATTTATTTCTCACATTTTTTGGAAATGATATAATTTAAACATTCATTTTCAAATTTGTTTATGTATGAATAATTTATTTTAGTAGGCAATAGGAAATAGTCGTATGTTTAGTAATGTGTTTAAAGCTCGTCATCGATTCGACCACATCGAATTGACTTAGTCTATTGACTCGCCATCCTCGCTCGCTCAGCCGACGTGAACCTCTGACGTTTCGACATTTTCGCTCACCCTGCAGACTACAATCTACTTCGACAGACAGATAAGGAAGTTTTTGTTTTGTTTTACAATATTTCAACTGGCCAACCAGATAAACATTGATAAAAAATTGACAAATTTTTTTTTGGAATTAAAAATTGGTTAGATTTATCATCGTAAGAGAAAATTATAAATTGTTCATTTTTTTATTTTTTAGTTGAAATTTGTAATATATTTAGCATAAGTAATTTTATTTTCCATTATAAAAACGTTTAAATTCAATTAGCTTCAATTCAATCAATTAGTTTTATTATCAAAAGTAACAATTTTTTAATTGATAACATGATTTATGTTATTAATTTAATTAACGGTTTCATTCAAATGATATGTGATTTGGAATATTGAATCAGAAATTTATTTTTCCCTTATACATTTCGGAGCTCTTATCGAAACTATTACGCGGGAGCTCAAACATCACCTCTCTACAATTACTCTTGTACTAATTATTATTTTTTCCTAAATGTTAATGAATATATCATTGTTACAAAGGATCTAACCAGAGAAGCTTTACTTTTTTTTTATTTTATTCTACTACGGAATAAGAGTTCTAAAAATATAATAAAAATATTAATGCAAGTAACTGTGATTACTGATAAATAACTGAGGTATCTAAACCTTTGAATTCTTTCACGGCTTCTACTTTATGGTCAATTGTTTATACTAAGGGTAGCAATTTAATATTTTCCAACAATTAACTGGACGAAATCTTAGAAGCTGGCGTTAATGAGGAGAGTTGGGTATCTCTGAGCCGCGGTTTGCTCAATAGGTGTGGGTTCCGCCTGTATCAAACTAAATTACACCGAACCTAAACCGATTAATTCTCATCTCGATCCTAACTTTGTAGTCAGTAGAACTGCACAGATTCTAGATATTCTTAAGGTTACTGAGAAAAATAATGGTGGTTTACAGTTACATTAACTGAGACATGTTGATAATTATAAAAAACAGTACCGCAAAAACCCATCCAGAATATTGGTAAAACGAATGTATATATATATATATAACGAACCGAATATATGTATTTATTTATTTTTTTAAGTGGAAAACTATTGACTGGATAATTCTAATAATAGATTGAAAAGGTCAGGGGGTGCAGTCAATGATTACACTAAATAAGAAGAACATGTATTTAAGTGATATGTTCCCAACCAACTTTCCAAGACACACTAATCCTCCACCTCAACCTTCTGACCAATATCTTATTCCCAGTCAAAGTCCAGTAGACATCAACACAATCCTTTCGACCTTCTTAATAGACCTTAATAATACCATCAAACCACTCATTTCCTTTCTAACCCGACTCCTTTCCGAAATTCCATTAAATACCCCACGATGAACACCAAGCCCCTAGCAATCATACTGTGGAATGCAAATGGCCTACATAACCATCTCTTCATGACAATCACATAGACATCGCCCTATTGACTGAAACGCATTTCACAAAACGATCATAATCTTACATACGTGACTACATCACTTATAGATCAGACCATCCTGACAATACGGCACATGCCGGTTCTTGTATCCTTATCCATAAATCCATACCTCATTCTCTTATTCCTTCTACTCCAACTGACGCCATTCAATCAAATAGTCCTTTCCATATAATATTCTGCCCTCCTGTATATATAGCTGTATACTGTCCTCCTGGTAACTCCCTTTCTTATAACCTCCTCGAATCCTTATTCCGATCCCTCGAACAACGTTTTATCGCCGGAGGAGACTGCAACGCCAAACCATAACGATGGGGTTGTCGAACATCCTATTCCCGTGGTAGCACCTTATCCCGAACTTCAACTTCTAATAGTTTCTCTATCCTCGCACCCATAAACCTTATTTATTGGCCTGCATC
This sequence comes from Troilus luridus, assembly GCA_964056705.1. Classification (NCBI taxonomy): domain Eukaryota; kingdom Metazoa; phylum Arthropoda; class Insecta; order Hemiptera; family Pentatomidae; genus Troilus; species Troilus luridus. Next base: position 51,796,681 of record OZ057414.1, read on the forward strand.
GCTCATAAAACGTCCAGATATTCTTGATGTATTTGTTTTCTCACAGATTTCCTGCAATAAAACAACTATAAAATCCCTGGATGACCTTTCCTCTGATCGCAGTCCAGTTCTACTTCGAGTACATTCAATTCCCATTCCTTAGTCCTCTCATCCCAGACTGATTACTGGACGTGTAGACTGGGATAAGTTTCGATCGAATCTGGAAAATAATGTGGACCTCAAAATTCCGCTTTAAACAAAAGGAGACATCAATTCTGCAATAGACAAACTAACAGAAGCATCCCGCATTCTAAAACGCCTTACTCGGAAAGCGATCCTACTCCTCATATATATATATATATATATATATATATATATATATATATATATATATATATATATATATATATATATATATACAATGATGTACTCCGCACCACATATGTTCCTGATTATTGGAAATTATCCATAGTTAAGATGATACCAAAACCTAAAAAAACACCAGAACTCCTATCTTCTAGCCGTCCTATATCTCTCTTGCCCATAATGGACAAAATACTTGAAAACTTCATTCTGAAACGTCTTCATCCTATCATAGAATCCAATCAAATAATCCCAGATCACCAATTTGGTTTCCGAACATCACACTCCACTATCCAGCAATGTCATCGTGTGGTCTCATCCGCATTAGAGCGCGGAAAGTACTGAACGGGAGCTTTTCTCGGGCTCGCCGCTGAGCTGTAGATCATTCCAGCTCGTTACTGTCTATGAAATGCGATCGCACCTCCAAGTGTTAAGGCCAAGTCAAGGACCAAATGGGTCAACGCTGGATGTTCGAGGAGCTCGCTTTCAGGCAAGGCTGGATGGCATCTTGGACTCAAATGGCGACTCTTAAAGGAGCGATGTAAATGAAGAGCTATATCACAGAAAACATATCGAAGAACTAGGAGTCTCAAGAAGTCATATTGTAAACATACAGGATCTATCCTACTCCTCTTAAGAAAGTGACTAGCTTCGGTTACAAAAAGGTCAATAAATGACTGGCAACGCTCCCAATGGTTGAAAAATTGAAGTATGTTTCCAGAGACTACTTTTAGCTATTCAAGTGCAAGTAATAGCAACTCGTTCGTATAGGAAGTATACCTTACAAGATGCCATTGACGATAAGTCTCGTCTTTGCAAATCTACAAATGAATCCATACAACATGTGACCTCAGGCTGTCAAGTACAAGTGGGAAAAGAATACCTTCAAAGGCACAATAATGCAGCGAAGGTCATTCATCAAGCAGTTGCTAAAAGTTGTGATCTAATTAAAGATCCCCAACCTTTCTACAGATATCATCCTGAAACTTTATTAGAAAGTGATAATGTTAAATTATTTTGGGACCATTCGATGATAACAGACCACCATATATCTCACAACAGACCTGACATCGTGCTTTTTGAAAAGGTAGCAAAGAAAGCACAGATTATTGAGATAAGAGTTCCTTCCGACGATAATGTGCAAAAAACAATTGGAGAAAAATTCGGAAATATCAGGAGCTTAGCGGAGAGTTAAAGCATCTTTATAGGCTGGTGATGGTTGAAGAACTACCAATTGTAGTTTCTACAAATGGCCTTATTCCGGAGGAAACAATAAAATCCTTGAAATAAACAAGGAAGTTGAACTACTACAAAAAGAAGTGTTATTAGGAACTCCTAGTATTGTACGAAATTTTTTAAATATCGATAAATAAGACGATTAAGCTTAACCTTGATCATGGTCCGGTTAAGCTATATCAACCAGCAATGCTGAGAGGAAAAGCAAATTAATTTTAATTATAATACGAACTTTATGTATTCTCGAGAAAATTGATTTTTAAATATAAAGAGCTATTGTATATGCAAGTAATGTTATTTGTAATAAAACAAAGCTTATTTATGGAGTATAGTCTCAAGTGCTATGCTGCTTCTTCACTATTATCAACTGTAAATAATTTTGAAAAAAAAAAATATAAAATAGAATAAGAAGCGAGGGGATGGTTGACTGGATGATAGACGTAAGGAAGAAAATAGTTGGGGGTGCAGTCAAATAAAAACACTAAATAAGTGGTTACTTATTTAATTATGTGCCGACGTTTCGACCCACTTTGTGGGTCATCTTCAGGGCTGTAGCAGCAGGAGGCTGAAGCAAGACTGACCGCTTAAACTGAAACACTTATTTAGTGTTTTTATTTGACTGCACCCCCAACTATTTTCTTCTTTACATAAAATAGAATAATTTAATCTAAAACATGTTTTTTTTTTGTTTAAAAAAAATTATTATATTGAATTGTACAACTGTAATATATACATCTAGTACAAGGGCTATATGAGTAACTAGATACATGAAACGACATGTAGAGGCACTACCCACTGGCAGCACTCTAATAACATTTCTATAACATAAGGTCCCGAGGTCATCTTCTCTTCAGACGCCTAGGAGGATAGTCCGGGATGGAATTGGATGCAAGAATGGAAACTAGTGGGTTTGCGTGGGCATGGAGTTTATTATGGAATGATAGGTATCTGGAATGGGCTATTCCATGGGCTATTATTTATAATAATAAAGACTTCGGTCAGAATAACAAAAAATGTAGTTATGTGTAGAGGAAGATTTATCGTTGCCTCGATACGTAAAACGATAAGCTTTATATTTCAAAAAAATTTTATTCTCTCACATTGAAACTTTACATATTTTTTAATGTTTAAGTATTACATCTTTCCCGATCATGGTCTGATTAATTTTATTTGAATGGCAAAAACGATTTAGTCATGATTCTTATTATAACTATATACATAAATTTAAATAAAGTATAAACATATCTGATAGGCAGGAACGACTCTGCTTAGAATGAGAAATTCTGAGATGTGAGATGCTCTGGTTAAATCGTTGAAATGGAAGGGTGCGGTTGAACTACTTCAACGATTATAGTCGGAAGTGGAGGACTATCCTTTGGAATATCAACGGCTTAGCCCTTAAAGCATTTCAAACATGTCTCTATTCACAGATATTCCCTCGAAAGCAGCGATATGGCGAATGTAGAATATAAGGATGTAGGCGATACGGTACACGAGACGATTCCATATATAGTAAGAGGCTATCTTTTGTATAGAAAAAAGATAATTTTTCATTGAAAAACTTTAAATGAACGATCTAATGTTAGATTTAGTTCATAAGTATTAGTAATTACGACAAGAAACTCATTGAAACAAAAAAAAAAGTTTGTTGTTGTTTGTGAATTTAACGTCACTTTATGATTTTATGAAAGGGATGTTTAACGATTACCTGAACATCGTACACCCTAAAGAGCCCCGTTTAACGTCCCTTCCGAAAGAAGGCATGACCAAGGATTTTTTACTCCCTTAAAAAAAATTATGGAGCCACCTACCATGCTACGAATCCGCAATCTTGGGCGGAGTAGGTGTTTATGCTAACCTCTAGGACAACAGGTCGCCCCCGGAAAAAAAAAAAAGTCTTCTTCAGGGCTAAATATGCAAAATACAGACAATTGAAAATTAAAAAATTGCTAAGCATGTTTAATACAAAGGTTAAGATGTATGAGTGTATCTGAGTGGTGGACAATAACGATAGTAGATACTGTACCATGTTTATGGTAGGTACCGTACCTGAAAATGGACCATTTTCTTCCACATATATTATCAAGGTCAACTATTATCATTCAAGATAAACATAAATAAGTCATAAGAAAACAAGGCTGAAAACTAAAATCCATAATTAATTAATGATCCAATTAAGCAAATGATTAAACCTTGTTAGAGAGCTCTGTTAGGGAAGTTAAGATATGTTAAAATGCGGATAAGGAAGAAGAATGACAGGACTTCAGATGGATTATTTATTTACATTTGTCTAATTTCCATGTAATCCAATTACTATTTACTCGGTGCCTGTGTAATGGAGTTGGGAAATCATTAATTGCCTAGTCCTCATTGTAAAGGAGTGCCATTGAACTTACACAAAAGGCTCCTTCAGTTGTAATTGATATCGGGGGAGTGGGCGGTGACGGAGGGTTGGGGTGAATTGGGGGATTGTAATCTTTATCAACACTATCACCGAGATTGCGGGGGTCTTGTCACCAATTTCATTAAATTTCGTATCTCTACTTCTTCAGTATAAAGAATATATTAATTTAATTATTTTCATTTTACTGATTTATTTATTTTTCGATGTTCAAATCATTATTAGGAGGAGTCTTCAACCGTTTAGAAAGTGATAAAAGAAACTTAGCCTAAAGTTGACCTGAAGATACCATATACGATATAATAATGTGCATTATTATAAAATGATATGATGAAAATTAAAATAATATTTATAATTGTAAGTAATTTTCATTTATTCTTCAACTTAACACAATAGCAATAAATATATATATATATATATAAGCTGTTTCTTGAGGTAAGATATTAGGAACTTACTGAAAGATGGCAAGAGCTCGCTGTTGGCTAAACGGTATTCTCTTTCGTTATATATATATATATATATATATATATATATATATATATATATATTATACTATATATATTTTTTATTTTATAATTTATGATTACAAATTTAATTTTAATTTTATTCTCACATATAAATTATCAACTGTTAATTTTTAATTTCTTATGTTGTTAACTTATACTAAAATGTATTCTAATGTAATTCTAAAAACCGATCTGTAATTATTAACTTAATAGTTTGCTTTTAATAATAATATCAATTGATATATAATAATTTATATTATACATCATCAATAATTTTAAAAAATCACAGAATTAAAACTTTTTTTTGTATTCATCTCGGGATTATTCATTAGATAACACAACATTGTTTTGAAAGAAATCAAAATAACCTGAAACGGTTGAAACATCTTTAAATAAAAATATGTGAACGACGGAAATATATACGCGTCAATGTTATTTGTAGTACTTATTGTTAGGCTCATATTTTTCTGTCACATCTGAGAAGAGAAATTATAATATTTAAGCAAGTTTTTATAAAACAAAAAATAAAGAAAACACTAAATTAATAACATTACCCTCCTTACGAATTAATATTTATTTTTAAGACTGGTGGAATATAATTGGCTAATAAACTGCTTGCATGAAAATATCCCTAACAATTCCTAAATATTTATTTTTAATTATTGCTGCAAGAGTTGAATAATTAAACACGTATAACATAGTAGTGAAACTAGGCTTATGAAGAAATAAGAAGACTGAATGCTTATCGCAATATGTTATTTTGGAAACGAAGCCGAAGTGGATTACCAACTAAAAAACTTGATTGCTATTATTAATTTTAAAAAATACCAATGATTAAATTAAAACGCATTACTACAGAAAATGCTAGAAACGATGGTTTCTACTTAAAATTTGTAGTTTAAATTGAGGGATGAAATTCTGAGGTAAAATTTTTATTCTGTGCCCAAGATTTGTGGTAGAGAAGGCATCAATCTTTGGAACCAGTGATTTTATTCTTGGTCCAGGTCGGACAAGCGCTAACCTCCTTGATTTTCCTCCTTCATCTACAAACAATCCATTTCCATTTTCCATTCTAAATTTGCATTTCATTTCCTCCCGATTCCAGAGGTTACATCTCCGCTGGAAGTAAGACCATAATATTTACCCCTTCTTACTTCCCTGATAAGCGTAGAAGACGATGATGGCTCCAGTGCAAACGTACTATTTGAACATAATCTAGTTAACATCATTTTCCAATTATTTGGAACATTTTGCCCTATGCCAAGCTTTTTTAATTAATTCAATATAATTAAACTTTAGGATCTAAAATCTAGGAATTAAAAACAAAATAAATTTATTATATATAGAGAAGGTTCTGGTGCGCCAATCAAATAATTTACTCTAACCAGTTATTTAACATTTCCATTTAGTTTCCATGGATACTACAATCATTTACTTTAATCTCTAAGATGTTCCTCGCCACTCTTTATAACATTCTAGAACTTTTTATGTTAGATACAATAGAGCTTTGGTTATCTGAACCTCAATTATCCGAACAAGCTTCGCAGAAGAGAAATACAAGATGGAGTCGACATTTTGCCATTTCAAGAAAATAAGTTGGAATATCATTTTATTTAAATTTTGATTTGATCGAACAACTAGCTTATACTTTTTACTATATTTATCTATCAGTTTCTAGAAAAAATATAATATTTAAGAAATTAATTAAAAGAAAAAAACGTGGCTCATAATTATTACATAATTTAATTAGCGTGAGATAAAATAATTTTGGACAAACAGAATTCGATGCGCATAAAAATAATGACCAGGAGGGTACTAATCTTTTTGTAAAAGCAACTTAAATTTCCTTTTATTCAATATTTCGGCCGATGTATTTGACATTAAACTTTGCTCTTGTTTAAGCCTTAAGGGTGTGTAATCAAGAATAGAAGAAACCAAGTTACAACCAGCGATACCTCAAAGAAGACCGCAAATATAAGTTGAAGGAGTGACTGATAGTGACAAACGACGGTGCGGACCTAAGTAAACCAAACTTCCACCCCAGGCACTACACCTGTTGCCGGCCCATACTTCACCTTTAAGCTCTGAAACAAAATTAAGTTCATATTTGTTACTGTCACTTCTGAGATTTGATGTATTCTTTTCAGTTTACATTTCTGGCATGAGATTAAATAATTCAAAGATGTGAAATGTATTTGATCATTTTATTTTACTTAGTAGCTAACGCGGAATTGTGACCCACGAACCCGGTGAATGCCATTCTAGTGATAGTGTCACGAAGATTAAGATGGGCATGTAAAGTGACTCGGCTTAGTAAAGAACGAATTCCTAAGATGTTAAGAAGCGCTGTGCCGTCTTAGGGGTAGACAAAGGCGTAGGTGGGAATATTGCGTTAAGAGTGATCTGGAGGATTTGGGCTTGGATGGTGGTCCGTGGACGGAGGTTCGTGGGCAGAGATTGGTGGTATCGGCATCGAGCCTTCGGGTTCGCTAAGCCTTTTTACTATAATTATAATTACTTAGTAGCTGAACATACCATCTTCAGATAAACTGTAGTTTAATGGTTCTGCACTTTAGGACACAATATTAAAACGTGAAGTGGGGCTGAGGAACCCAAACCTTTTAAGTGTCCTCGCCAACTATTGAATATAGTATATTGGCATTGCAGTATATAATATAACACGTGTTTAAAATAACATTTTAAGATGTATATTAATTCTAATTTTGTTTTTTTATTTTATGCATGTTGCAACTTTCTTGGTCATCGATGGATATCTTTCTTCATTTTAATGAAATTTTATATTTGGCCAAGAATTATCCAAAGTTTTTTCTATTTTAACATTTTTCTTCTTTTTTTTGAGGATCAGCGGTAAGCACTCTATGTTAATTAGTGAATAGTATTGAATGTTATTTTTAGTTTTTTCTTAAGATTAAATATTTCTTAATTAATTTTAGTTGGTGCCATGCTAGGTTAATTATGTTACGTTGGACGTAAAAAGAAAGGATCGGTTTGACAATAATACAACTTGGTTCGTATGGATATCTTTATTTCTTCATTCGGACCTTTGGACCTAATCTTACAAACCTGGTATCTATGTTTATCATACTTAACGGGAATTGTCCAATAATAATGATTTTATTATATTATATTCTATATAATGGAGTAAGTGGTATAAAATAGAATAGAATAGAAAACAATAATTATTCTAGTGTATGTAAAGTGTACATTGCTTTGCTCCACATACGTTTGTAAATATTTTATAAGAACAAATATTCATGTAAACCGTGCGTTCACAACATTAGTTATACCGTCCCTCGGAGAAAACGTAAAATATCTGTCCTGAGCCTGTGAGGTACAAATTAAAGACCCCTGTCCTAATTATGCTTGGATAGGGGAAATTCATGACTTCCAATGTAGCATATTCTGATTAGCCAGAACAGCATAACGTGGGGTTAAATGAATAAACATGCATGATTTTACGAAACGGAAAATTTTGAATAGAAGACTATCGTGAATTGGAGGTTTTTGAACCTAAAACAAATAAGCACATAATGAGAATTTACAATAAACGTTACTCTCTACTGTACATCACTCTTTGAAATATGATATTGCTAAATTTTTTTGTAAGATCCTATTTTTATTGGTTTTGAGTTAGCCGATGCCAAAATTAAAAGAGCAATTATAAAACAATCGCAGTTACATGTGCAGAGAAATAGAAAGACTTCTGAGAAATGACAATACAATTGCTATATGGCTAGTGAAAATATATTAAAAATAGTTGAGTCCTAAATCCAGTTTAACCGAACTGACTTTAAACTGTCGAGAAGAGACGGGACAGTGCTAACCCGCTTAGGGAACACACAATAGTTACTCATGAGTGTCTAATGGCGAAGGTAAATCGCCTCTGTGTCTCCCACGGCCTGCGTCTGACGGGTACTAATCTTGACAGGCTGCTTGGGTTATAAATCGGACTAGAATAAAGTTGAAATGAGGAACGATATAGCAGAGATTAAAAAAATAAAAATACACACACATATATATATATATACAGAAAAGTTCATTCGATTTCTAAAAAAAAATCAATTATACACTACTATTCATCTTGATTGCTGTTTATTTTTTTTTTTTTAATTTATTGAAATATACAACTGAATATACCATAAATAAATAGAATGGATGACAAGATATGAAGACAAATTGAGAAACTACCCAGTGTTAGTACTCTAATAACAAATTCAACTTAAAAAGTGACGAAGACATATTATTTATAGATGACATGGCGGATTATTTAATGAAGAGGGGGCGAAGTTTGGAACTAGTAGGTTTGAGTGAGGATAAAGTTTGTCATGAAGTGAATGATATTGAGGCAAAATCAGCAACAAAGCTGTTTTGAACTAAATTGTATATAATTTATTGACTAGCCTTTTGTAATTTCCAAACCTTGTAAAATTTATATATATATATATATATATATATATATATATAAATAAATATTAATAAATAAGTAATTATATATAAATAAATAATATTTAAATCCTTGAAATTTTCCACGGCAAGGGGATGCTGCCAACAGTGTTGGGAAACATATATCTAGAGGTAATAGATTAGGAATAACGGATGAAATCATCTATTATTCGACGAAAATATAATCTGTCCTCCGTCATTTAAATAAAATTTATTCGAATTATTCCTAACTTTGGTTATCAATCTTCATTTCCAATAAAGATTTGCACTATCGCTGCAATAACCTAACTAATCTTTCTGCCATGCTTTTTATTCCTTCACTTTTTATGAATATGAGTTAGTACACAAATGATCCTATTACAATTATTGTTCGTAATAATTTTTAAAAAGGGAACTCAACTATCCAAAATTTCTCATTTCTTCATTTTTATTATAAATCACTCCTTAGTGAATTTACTTTCGCTCATATAACGGCAACTTCCTCTGAAAATAATGATTTGATAATAACTTATTGTGTATTTAATAATACTTATACGTTCCATAATGTAATTTATAATGCTTATCATCATTGGAGTGGGTGGGGTTGCTCAGTGTTAGAGCGCTGAATTGCCGTGGCGAAGGTCTCTACTACTGAACCCAAGTCCCTTCATACGTTGTAATGGTACACATTTATTTCTTTTTTATCTTCATTAGCAAAATATTTACATTTAATTACCACAAAAAAACTGTATTTTTTCTTTTCACAGTTTTTGTCCTGGAGGATTTCTTTAAAAAATCCTGCTTCTCGGGAAGCAGTAAACGTGAAGTGATGGTTGGGATAAGCATTTAAACCGATATTTATTGGGTTATTTGATACAGTAAATAGTGGTCATTCCATGTGTTTTTGAATTATTTGTTCCTAATAAATTTTAAGTATGAAATACCCTAAATATCGTTTTAAATATTTTATAATTCACCTAGAACAATGCTGTTACTGGTACTTGAAATCGGTAAATTTATTACCTATGCTTTAAAATCTAAAACCATAATAATAAAAGAATCGGTGAACCGGCAGTTTTGATACCTATTGAACCAACAAGCTTTTCCTATAGAGCCACTCTCACTGAATTTCACTAAAACATAGACGATGTGGACCTGACCTAGCACACTCATCTCATTTGTGTTTCAGTTGATCGATAGGATGCTCGCCTACAGCCCCAGCGCTAATTGCTATTTTAGTGATTTCCTATTTGTCCATTCTGACAACCTTACGTTCCCATTTTTAATCGCTGTAATACATTTTTTTTTTATCTTTTAGGCTTGTTATATTTTTTCTAATTGACCTCTTCCGATCACGTTACAACTTTTTTAAATTTCTTCTGCTGGAGTTTTCTTTTCCTCAAATATTCCTTCATGTGCTCACTAGTACATTTCTTTTGATCCTCTGTCCAGCTTCATCCAACCTGATCTGTTCATTCTTCATACTGAAACTCTTCCAGATTTTTCTCTCTGCTTCCAAATTCACTTCCTTCTGGCATGTGAGACTCTGTAATATCAAACTTTTCAAAATCTTTTTTTACTTCTTTAGCCCATAGTGGTTTTCTTTTCCTAAAAGAAGTCAAATAATTTCTATGTCATTCTTTGTTTGTTCATTTTGTACCATAACAACCCGTGAAGGGTCTGGCTTCAGTACATGGTAGAGACACTACTGTTTCATGGACAACAATCGATAGACAAAAGTCTTGCCAGCTGTGGGATTTTACCCCATGACCTTCGGCATGGCAACTCAATTGTGTACAGATGTCGGATGAAGCCTACTATTCCGCATATTATCCGAGATTCTATCTATTTTCTGGTAGATTTGTTACTTACCTGTTTCCATCCGTCTTCAGTCTGAGCTGCACTGAATTCTGTTTTTCAGCACTTCCAGTTTTTGAGGCTACAGTTCATCGAGAATCATTCACTGGCGAAGAAGAATTCCGTTTTTACTACAGTGTTATAATGTCTTACATTGACATTCCTGGAGATGCATTTCTTGTTGTAGATATTCTTTGTTAACCCATTAAGTCCTTTCCATTTATAGAATCTGATTTCCAACAATCCATTCTCCTGTTTTGCCTCTTCCTGTTCTGAATTTTTTTACCCTTTCAATCCGACCTATCTCTGCGTTTAGAAATTTGTTTCATGTTTGACATCAATTTAGGGCTCAGTGCTAGCAGACCACTAGCAACTCAGACCTAGTTGCCATGCTGAATGTCTTGGGTTCAAATCCCGCTCGCTGGCAGACTTATATTTAATATGTTATTACCTTGAGATGGATTCTATTGCATCTAGGACCCTCTATAAGTCTCTATAAAGGGGGTATAGAAAATAAGGGGGGAAATCTGTCAGTTGGGGGTGATATAAGACAAATCACCTCCATACACAACCAATATCCAAAAAATAGTACAGTTTCTGCTATGTACTGAACCCCAGATGGGTGTAGTTATACAGGGTTTTTTTTTTGCTATAAATTTAGTCTTTTCATTTGAGATCTGTAGTCCTGCTTGTTTAGCAATCTGTTCTAAGAGATTAATATGTTATGTTTATTGCTAATAAACTTAATTTTGTTCCTATTCTTTATATATGGAGAATATGAGGCCGAACAAAACGCCTAACAAACTACCTTTTTTTCTCAAAATACACTAAAAACAAAAATAACCATTCAATAAGAAGGAATCTTTATTAAAATTGAATCGAAAAGGATAATATTTGCACAATGCCTTATGAATCGGGAGATGAATAGCGGTGGAGTATTCAGAAAGTGCATTGAAGAGGCAGAGACTTGTTTGAATAATTCCTCAGAGCCATTCTTCTGTCGGATTCCTAATTACTCAATCATGACCTTTATCAACTTGAGAGTTTCATCGTTTAAACTTTATCCTCCCTTCCTCTTAAAGGACTTAAATAAAGATTTGAATAGAACTCTCAGAAGATCATTGGAATGGGTTTTGGATAAAGACACGATTCTGTGACTTTAATTACCTTCTAAATTCCTACTACGGAGATTTAAAAAAAAAATATGTACTTAGATGGATTGATGTTAGTTAAAATATGAAAAAAAAAATTAGATGTAATATTATAGGGAAAATCCCCCGATTGTTGAAGACTGGTTGGGCGTTGTCTGCGTTCGTTGTTATTTATACTGGGTAAGTTGATAAACATTTTGAATGAAATCCTGATCAATCTATTTACCATGAATTTATTCTTTTACTTTTAATGAATATGTTTCAATATCCATACAGTTTTCACACCCTATGTTTAATGCTTTTATTAATAAAATATGTTATTTATAGACTCGAGAAATTTATTAAACATTGTAATTTTATTCGCTGTTTAAGTATACTTTTTTTTGTCGTACTTCAGATGTCATTCGTTCCAGTACGCAACTGATACAACATCAGATTTCCCCCATCACTTTAAATAGGCTCTCTTAATAAGCTTTTCACACCAATCAGCTGACAGGAATTTGAGCACATGATATTAAAGCCTCTGATATGTTGTTTATTCAGCAAGTTTAGGTGTTTGGAAATAAAAACTGTTATTGGATCTATCAACCATGTTTTTTATTAATTCGCTTTTTATGAATATGTTTCAACATCCATTCAAATTATGTGTAAAGATTTTGGTTTTGGTTTTAATAAAATTATTTTATTTATAGGCTCAATAAATTTACTAAAAATGTGTTAAAATTCTATCCAAAGTTAAAATGTTTAATTTAATTTAATTTTTTTTCTTAATTCAGACAGAATTTGTTCCAATACTTAGTTGATACATCATTAAAATCTTCCCACTACTATATAGGTATACCCATAGTAAGGCTAAGCTGCCGTGGCGCATGCGCCTTCAGGTTAGTAGGTCTCATGTTGCAATCTGCTGTAGTAGTTATTTTACCAATAATTTTTTTTGAGTATCTCGTGGGTTCAAGTCTGTAATTGTAGATGAAGGAATTGAAGACAGTGTTCATCGTTCAATCGTGGATAATCCTCTAAATGTGCACTTCCATATTGTACCAATACCATTATTCCAGGTAGTCCCATGAACTAGCGAGACTCTCATTAAAATTTAAAAAAATAAACAGACGATTTGAAGCTATACACAAGTTACTTTGCTTCAAAATTATTATTTAATTATCAAACATAACTTCTATGAAGTATTAGCTAAATCTTTATACATAAAAGAAATAGTTTTTTAAAGCTTTATCGAAACCTAAATCATCTAAAGAACATAAGCGATACAGTCAAAAATACAATGTCGTATAGTCAAAAAACTTTTAAAAAACACATTGGCCCACCGCGAACCCATGCAATAAACAATCTACCCTCGACCTTAGAGGTGTGCAAAGGTATCGTACCGGGCGGTATTATACAAATAAATATGTTTTTGCACAATGAGCAAATGTCCGGTTGCAAGAAATAGGTCGCTCAGGTAGAATAGTTTGCCCACATGGTCAAGGTGGCTGAAGAGTTACCAAAGAGAGGGTTCCAAGAATCCACCTTTGAAAAAAGACACTCTCTGAAAAGATCCCGAAGAAGAATGAGAATATAAGGAGCGAGGAGACGGAAGAAGGAGGCCGGCGAACGATGCTGGGTGCAGGAGTATCCGATGGCACCCAGGCCGAAGACCTACCTATAAACGTAATCTACCCCTGTTTCACAACATAAGTTATGTGTGTTTTTATGACAACCCTCTGAATCATCAATCGTATTTCAAGTTGTATGAATAAAGTATATTTATTATAATTCTTTTAGTGCGTACTTAACCAAGATGCACTATATCTGTATGAATGTATTGATGGTTTAAATAATTAATAAATTAGTAAACACACAACAGACCTCTGGAAAATAATCCAATTCAGAATAAAGTTAGGACGTTTAAAGAAATAATTATTTGAGTAATTATCTTAAATGATTACTCTGGCATCCCAAAATACAATAGAATATTCAAAATATATTTAAGACAAAAAAAATAGCAGGTGATTGCCAAGACATAAAAAATTAAGGCTATTAATTTAAACTCAGATTAAAGAAATAGATTGCGGCTCGCATATTAAGGAGTTATAACATATTTTGGGCAAATATAGTTACATTCATTGTCAATAAATCACGTCTATTCAATCTCAATAATTGATAACAAAAAACATTCATTGATAACTCAACTAATTCATTGTGAGATTAAATTATAAAATTAAGAGTACTACGTGCCATTTAGTGAAAATTTAATGACTGTTATAAATAAGCTGAAAGAGAAACTGAATGTTTTATTTTAACTCGCGTCCATTCCTCATTATATTTTAACGTAAGCTGGAGTGGGTATCCTTCAAAGAAAACAAGAAAAATAATTAAATGTACATTTGAATAATTCATCAGGTAAGGTTTTCTATTTAGCAAACCAAACCAAATATTTAACTTGAACCGAATGCTGAAGGAAGTTGTAGCGAACTTTCGTTACGGGTTCTCAACAAACTCGGCTCGGTGTATTCATGGAGATCCCTTCACGTCTCTAAAGATAAGACGGGTCCAAATTTATTCACTTGAATTATTAATTATATCTATTACTTTTCCTTGAGGATCGATTCTAAACAACCGAGGGGGCTCAGAACCTCTTAGGATTGAAATTAATTCCGTTCCGATAGAAATTATTAAAACAACCTTTGAATATTTGAAAGAGCGGGATCAAAACAGATTCTTTAAGCAAAGTAGGGAAGCACACAGATTTATATTTTTAAATTTGGGGTTTATAAAAATAATATATTAATGCATATGTACTCGTATATGTGTAAAACACACACACACACATACACACACACACACACACACACACACACACACACACACACACACACACACACACACACACACACACACACACACACACACACACACACACACACACACAAACATATATATCGGCTTCTACTTATCTTGACTGTTATGGAAATATGATGTTTAGGTTCTTGAGTTTCAGTCAGTTTCTTTCCACTTCTTAAGGCGACGTTTCGAGACTAGGTTAGTCTCATATTGATGCTGACAGTGAAAAAAATGAGCTTTTATTAAAAACATTAAATATCAGACTAAAATAACTATAGATGACCCGTGATCAGTTATTTCGCAATATTTCATAGAATGTTTATATTGCAAAAGCTATGATCAACGAATAAGTAATCAATTTTTATGGAACAGCTGAAAAAGATAATAAAATACCATTTTTAGACGTTCTCTTAATCAGAAAATCAAACGGAGAAATAGAAACTAAATGGTGGCAAAAACCTATTCACTCTGGTCGATACATACACCACACAAGCCAATGCCCCAAAATATATAAAATAAATACGGCTAAAAACCTAATAAATCGCGCTAGGAAATCATCATCCCCAATACACGAAAAAACCGCCGAAAACAACGGTGTGGACCTCTTATTAAAGAATGGTTATCCACACAGCCTCCTTCGTAATTTACTAAAAACACTTTCTAACCAAAACAACCCTAATGAAACCAATCCTAAAAAATACTATACTATACCCTATATACCAACACTATCAGAAAGACTAGCAAAAACACTCACCGGTAGTAAAAGTAACATTGATTCCGCGATTACTTTTAAAAACACAGCCACTGTGTCAAGACTATTTACTAAAACTAAAGATTCGGATAAATTAGAGTTAAAATCAAATGTCGTGTACGAAATACAATGTGAAGATAAATGCGGCAAATCCTATTTCGGAACATCGGAACAACAAGATTTTTATTAACATATCCTAGTTCTTAAAGTATTTGAAATTAATTATTTAAATTATATAATTTTTATTATTTTTATGTCATTTAATGACCTATTTGTAAGTTAACGATTCGTTTTCTGGCTTTCTTTTCATAAATTTGACGTCAGAAATTACATAATATAATATTCGCACCAGTCTTTTACGACCTTTATGTTATTCAAAGCCTGATTAATGATCGTACTAAAGTTTAATTGATTCACCTTTATGAGATGAATGGTTTTAGTGTTTAACCCTTAAACCAAACACGGAATTGTATCTGAAAGGAGTTTTATTACCTTACATTGTGTATCTTAAAGGAGTTTGATAGTAATAATTTAGCAGTATTGTTGTGGTTTAATTGATAATTGATTTATAATAAATTAGCCCTTTCTCTCTGAACACGATATGTTTTAGGGAATCCATGATTGCTTTATCATTTAACGAAAACTGGATTTGCTTCAGTTAAATGCTATGCTTTGGCACCTTCGACCGAATGGCAAATGAGCTTTTGGATTCGTAATAAAAGCTATTGGGGTTCCTTAGTAATGTTATAGTATTATTTCTTCAAGTATTTTGGCGAATTCTGTTAAGAGCCAATTTAACAATACTTGATGTGGTACTTGCCTATTGTTCAATAAGGACATAAGAAATTTCACTTGTAATTAACGATTTCCATATTTGACAAAATGACCAAAACTTAATAATGTCGTAATTTAATTTATTAATGTTGTATTTATTTTGTTTTAGGTTTTGAGTAATGCCGGGTCGCAGGGGGCTGCTCGCTCCGCAGAACACCTTCTTGGATACAATCGCCACACGATTCGACGGAACCCGTGAGTGAAGTTTATATTTATATATTATTTATTTCATTTATTAATATTTTATCTCATTAGGTAATGAATATGCACGAAAACAATATCCTTCAATACTTGATAAACTTGATTGGTATTCCATCAATTAAATTACACTTAACAACTTAATTACATTTATCAGCAGCAACGATTTTTATTAAAATAATTATTCGAATTTTTCACAACGTAATTATCATTGGAATATTTCACTCCATGCTCACTTTAAAGTGATTAAGTATTGGACGTATAGTTAAAGCCTTTCTCGTTATCATTTCTTATCTTTTGTAACTTCTTCATATCACTTATTCGTGTGTGCGTTGTTAAATTGTTTTCCGTACTGTTTTTAGTGTTTTAGTCTTCCTAATTTTGTTTGTTTTAACACCACTTCATGCTGATATGGCTGATGGGAAGACGCTATAGTGGGAGCTCTAAATTTTTCCAATCTAGGTTTAACTAGGATAGGTGTTTTTAACGAGTACCTGACATCGTACAGGCGCATGACTCCTGTTTAACGCCCCTTCCGAAGAAAGCCATAACCAAGGATGTTTTACTCCCTTTAATAAATCATAAGGCCACCTGCCGGGCTAAGAACCCGCGATCGTGAGGTTATTAGGTTTTTATCCTAATCACTATACCACATGTCGCCCTCTTCCTAATTTTGTTCATCGCCTTTTTAAATTTCTTTATTATCTATTAAATTTAATTTGGTGTTTTTGTCTTATTGATTTTGTTATTCTCTATTTAAATCGAAAATATTAAACTTTGAGTACGGAAATTCGAGAGAAGACGCTGTGAAATCACTCTAGAAGTTGTATATAATTCGAAAGACGAAATTGTTTATCAAATAGATTTTGACAAGAAACTGAAATGGAGATATTTTCTCGGTAATTTAAATAATATTAAGCTATTTTGTCTAAAAAAAAAATTATGTTAGATAAAAGTTGCTTATTAGTTTATTTTCCCAATACTATGAGTAAGAAGATAGCTATTATCAGTAACAGAATTATCAGTGTTCAGGCAAGCAATAACAGGCAAGCTGATAACAGGAAATCAATGTATGTTAACTGTCCCTGGGGACCGGATAAATCCCAAGTTCTCAAATTCATTATTCGTCCAAACTCCGAGGTTACAATTGCTTTAATCTTTTCACGAAATGTTTAATTCTTTATAGTTAATACTACATTTAATAGATTTAGATACTATACTCAACAGATGCCTCATTTACAATATCAATAACTGATATTGAAATCATCGATGTAATTTATCTAGCTTTCATGATTTTTACGATCTAGAGTAAAGATTGTAAAGTGTAACTTAAGAACGAATTTTATATTTTCAGAATTCGAAAATTGTATATTTGGTTAACATTAAGACTTTAAGTTACATATTATGTCAATACCCGAGTCTTTCTCAAAATAATAAATAAAGAGAACATGATGCTGTAAGGTTCTGGGGTGAGAACACCACAATGGGTCCCCTTAGCCGTTTTGGCGTAGCGCCCGTTTTGAGATTTATTTCCGATTTAATTAAGTTTTTAACTTTTTATTAATTTAATTATCTAGTGCAAATTTATTCAATTATAAAAACACGAGAGGGTTACCCACTGAATGCCTAACGGCGGACATACTCCAGTTTTACAAATTAAATAAATTTTAGAATTGTTTTGTTGATTCTAAAAAAATCCTAGTTTTCAAGAAAAATCTCTTAATCATATTTCACTGTATTTGTATTGAAATAACAGTCCAAAAATTGTAATACGTTTTTTGCAATGTCATAAATAAATGGCTTTGGGATCATAATTTTACTGATAGTGCAAGACAAATGACTAACAGTATTTGCTCGATCCGTTGCTAGGCAACTCTGATAAAATATCAAATCACTATAAACTTTTTTATATAATAGAGAGATATGAAAAAAAAAATAGATTTTATTATTAACTTGTGATATTCATTAAATATATCTGACTGCTATTAATAAACATATTGATTCTTCTCTCAACTAACGAACATTTATTTATAGTTTCATGTATAATCTTATTAATTCATAAGTTATCAGTTTTATAACTTGTTTTTCTTGTCGTAATAAATGAAGTCTTACCATATATAGTTGCCATTTTTATGTATAAACCTTAAAGTTGAAAAATTACATAAGTTAAAAATGAATCTTCTTTTGTGATATTTGTTACTCATGCTCTGGCACTTATCCAATTTAAACCGTCCAATGAAAATTAAGTTCTAAAGGGGTGGTACGGATATGACAGAAACTCGAGTTTTAGGACTTCAGAAGTTGTCTGTTCATGAATTCATCATTGTCAGAGAAGGCAGAAACCACCCGTCATTTCCAATGAACTCAAATAAAATAATTCCTTTTTCTTCAGTTAATTATAATTTTAAAAATAAATTATAAAATATAACACTCTTTATAAATTATAAAAATATAACACTGTTTTTAGATAAATAAAAATATTATGATATTGAGTTTTAGGTAGAACTCTCCATACCGTTTGGTACATACTCGTATGTTCGATTTTATTATAATTAGCTACTATTACCATTTATAATTTTTATTGCTGATCTTAATGTTGTATCACTGGTAAGTTCCTTTATTCTTTATCGTGTTCAAATAAAATAACATTCTTGTGTTAAATAATATTTACCTTATATATATATATATTTGGAAGGTTACTATTTTTAAGATTGAGGAAATAATTTCTTAAATAGAGTAGTTTTATTAATTGAAAGCCAACGTTTCATCATATTAATTTGTCTGCGTATTCCACCATCTCTCTCTTTCAAATACCACTTATTATATTAATTTTTATTACTTATCAGATAAAAAAAAACAACTGAACCACAACAACCCTTGGACGGGTCTGGGGGTAAATAAACGGTAGAGACTATACTTTTTCACGGACAACGGTTGAGGTGGGAGATGATTTGTCCTCAATCACGCTCAACCGCCAGATTTCCCCCAGAGTCTGGGTGCGCCCCAGGACTGTTCTAGATCCCATATGATCTTTCTCCGGCTGCTAACAGATAAATAAAAGTCTTGCCAGCAGCGGGGTTTGAATCATGATTTTCGGCACGGGAACTCAGTGCTCTGCCACTGAGCCACTCCGCCCCCCACTTACCAGATACTTCTCAGATGGTTCTCTATAATTATTCCCTCTGTTTTTATCTTTATATAAATCGTTCCCCATCAATATTGTTATTAATCATATTCCAATGCTTTAGTTCTAATAGTTACTTAAATCATCACTTATGCATATCTTTTTCCGTTTTTTCTGCAACTACATGATTTCTATATTTTACTTCTATTCTTTTATTCTTAACACTTTTAAGTGTAATTTTATTTGTTTGTATCTTTATATCTATCCCTAAAGAACGAACTATAATGTGGGTCGAAACTTTGGCTTCCAAATATATCATTTCTCTCCTCCTACCGGACTATTTTCTTCCACTAGCATTCTTATGCTTCTAGAATACTTTTCATGCGTTGAAGACAAACAAATATCGGTCATAAAGAAATGAAATTTTTAAACGTATTTGCCGCTTTTATTATATTATTACAATAATACTGATGTTGTATACTTGGAAGAGTCGAGTTGAGAGGTATGAAGGTGCGTTTCTCATGATAGACCAGGTCACGTAGGTTCCAAATCCCAGACTTATCATTCTGGGCGTGCCAATTTCTCCTCGTTGGATTTGTGAGGTAGAGAGTTTGCACTTCTCTCTTGTTTGTTATCCGTACTTGAGTCGAATCGCAATGTTGACCTCGTTTTTGAATGAATGTCGGATTATCCGGGTGAATATAAAATATATAGTTGAAGATTTTACTTTATTACAGGCATGCATTGGCGTTATTGTTATAATTGTGGTATTATTGTTAAAATTATATTGGCAATGTAGCCATAAATAAATAAATTACCTAAACAGAATGTAGAAGTTAGGTGCAGCCACTCCTATTGGTCCTGAAGTTGACCTACACAGTAGGTCGAAACGTCGGCACATATATAATATAATAAGTTTCAACTTATTTGCTGTGTTTTTTTGACTGCACCCCCAACTATTTACATCCTAAATTACCTAAACGTTATATATATATATATATATATATATATATATATAATCAAAACAAAGTGTTACGGTCCGAGTAAGAAAGACGGGCTGGAAGGATTAGGACGGGCTGAAGGGATTAACAACAGATCAGAAAGATCGAGAAGGATCTCGAAGGGTTGAGAAGGCCCCCACTCCCGTTCGACCTTGCCTATATAAATGCCGGCCGCTTCAGCCTAGGGAGTAATAAGTACTAAGTCAGTGTGATGAACTAGTCAGTGATAAGTGAGTGTAATAAACAAACTTTTTCTGTTTATTACTGTGTGTCAGTTTGTCATATTTGGAGAGTCTTACGGTCGGTGGACTTTAATTAGTGAACTGTAAGTGTTAATTTGTAGTTATAAACTGTAGTGTAATTTTATTGTATTTGTACAAATTTATGAATAGTTAAGTTTTTAGTATTAGCAATATCTTATATAATTTTAGTAATTAGATAACACTTAGGCCTTGGTTATAGTCTGGAGAATATTGCTATTGTAAATTTATATTAGTTTAATAATTTAATTGTTTTAAGTAATTTCATTGTATTCTTTTTAGTCTGTTAATAAATATTAGTATCTTGAATTGAAGAAATAGTTTAATTCCTAGTAGCCCGTAACAATATCTTTAGGTATCTCTGG
Organism: Troilus luridus; assembly: GCA_964056705.1. Taxonomy (NCBI): domain Eukaryota; kingdom Metazoa; phylum Arthropoda; class Insecta; order Hemiptera; family Pentatomidae; genus Troilus; species Troilus luridus. Next base: position 51,817,991 of record OZ057414.1, read on the forward strand.
TAAATGTAAAAATTTACTACAAGCTGGATCCGAGAAATTAACATGGATTTAGAAATACACAACATAAAAGCAGAAGCAGCAGCACAGAGAGTTGCCTTCAGAAAGATAGTTTTAAACTTCGGATTCCAGGGTGAAACAGAGTAGAGGCACGAAGTGGTCGGAAGAAAAAAAATTGAGACATGGTGAAAAGTTGAGAGAGTACTGGAGAAAAATAAAATATAAATTGGCACGGGGTCCCTAGTTGGCCAAAACAAGCATTACCTTTAATAGCTTTTAATAACACCCTTATTTCCTCATGAATATCGTCTTTTCTAGTTACCATAGCCGTAAGTACTTAAACATCTCGGCATGTTTAAACTAATTCCCTCTTAAAACAATATCCCCAAAATCTCCTGTTTTTCTGCTACCAACCATATACTCAGTCTTATCCAAATTTACTTCCTGCCGGCAATCTTCAACGTTTCTGTATTTAATTTTATAGTATTTTATGTTTATATTTAAACATTAATACATTAAGCATTGCTTCTTTTTCTCGGTCACCTATCCCGTTGTTCCGAAAAAACGCTCCAAGGCGCAAAATATTCCCGTTTTCCGAAACCGCTCGAAAATTTAAAATTTGGGAACTCGGCAGACATTTAAAAGGGTCTTTTCCCTAATGAATAAATTATGGACGTCCGAAGACAAATCACTTGCTAGGCGATGTTGAAAACTAAAATCAATATAAAAAAACGTGCCAAGAATTTTATTTTTATTAATGTAAATTTGTTCTTCTAAGAAATATGAATATAATTAAAAAATTGGTTGCATATAATTTAATAGTTACTGCCAGAGGAACATTGCTTTGAACTGGTGATAGATTTTTAATTAATTAATCAGAATACAAATATATTGAACATTAATTGTATTCAGTTACACTTTTTCCAAGTAAATAACATGAATTTGTGTTAATTTTCATTATTGACCTGCTAAGTGGCATACATAAAACCATGTCTCGTTTTGAGTTTTAAAATAAATGGCTAGTTTGCTTGTTCCCTCAGGATTTATTTATGACTTTCATGATATCACATTATTTAGATTATAATATTAAAATGGTTTTATTAACACTTATATCCTATATTTACAATTTAGTAAGATCTACGAGAATTATTAATGCAATGATAAACATTCAAACATTTTCAATTATAAATCAATTTCTGGCCTAGAATATTGATGTAAAAAATTTGTAATTGACGAAATTTATTCATCTAATATTTTTACCCATTACCATTTATCATTCTATTCTTTTTTTTTTCTATAAGGGGCATTATTAATAACAGTTTGATGTTACTTTTTTAATGTAACATAAATGAAACATTATTAAACTGAACGATATTCTATTTTTAAATGCTCGTCCTTGTCAATAAACGCCCAAATATGATGGAATATTTGTATTTTTGGAAGTTTATTTAAGCATTTAAAAATAAACGCTCCCTTGTGCAAAGAACAGATGGATATTGTCGGAAGCATTGATAAACATTAAAACTCTTTCAGGTTTTTTTTCCCGTTCGATCTAAAGTACTGTTCATTATGATCAGGCATATTTAGGTAACATTGTTTCTTGTTTATGGTTAAGGGATGGAATATGTATCTTATTTTCGTTTTTGTGTAGAAACTCATAGTCCTCAAAAACTTGCATGTCACAGGCTAATGTTTATGAAGAAGTAATGATATCTTTAACGAAATCTTTTTTTTAAATGATGCTACTGCTCAGTCATCGGAGTGAAGTTTAGATTTGTCCGTGGATCTCTACTTACTTAATAAGGGTTCCCACTTCATTGAGGCTGGGTGAGCCCCAAGAGAGTCTGTACATCCGGCAGGATCTATCCAGGGCTGTTAACGGATTACATAATTTATATGCAACAGCTGGATTTGTACCCGAACCCTTCAGCGAATCAATTCAGCACTCTGCACTCTGAGCTGCCTCGTTCCTCTGAATAGTATAGAACTGACTTCTACAGTCTCAGGTTCAATGCATAGTAGAGACTGAACTGTTTCTTGGACAACGGTTGAGTAGGGATGTGTTTGCCTTAGATCACGCTTAACTGCCATATTTTCCTACTTATTTTAGGTACCCACTTTATAGAGGCAGGATGACCCCCAGGAGGGTCCTAGATCCCATTGGGTCTATTTACGGCAGCTAAGAGATTAAATAAAAGTCTGCTAGCGACGGGGATTTGAACCCAGGATCATTGGGATGTCAAATCAGCGTTCTACCATTAAACTGCTCCTCTCCCCATTCATACAAATGATAGTTGAATAAGTATACAAATATATATTACTTTTTGAAATGAGTTATACAGTACTCATATAATTTTGACATGAAGGAATATTTTTTTTCTAAAAGTTAAATACTAATAGCTTCGTTGTCATTATATAGTTTAGGCATATTTGAAGTCAGTTCTATTCTATTCAGTGGAACGGGGTATTTCAGTGTGTAGAGTGCTGAATCGCTATGCTGAAGATCTTAGGGTCCGAAGTTGAATAATTTATATAATCTGTTAACAGCCATGTATTATGGCTGACACCTTGTTGGATGTACAAACTCTCCTGGGGCACCCTCGCCGTCTATAAAGTAGGTCCCATTATTTGAGGAAAAAATCAGAGGGTTGAGCGTGATTTCGGACTAATCACCTCCCGGCACAGCCGTTGTCCTAGAAACCGGACATTCTATACCACGTACTGAATCCAAGCTACATGTATAGATGTTAGAACGATTATTAATATTATTTTACTACGGTAACAATCTATACGAGGAGAAAAGAGCTATGTACACAGTAAATAAATATGAAATAGGCAATTCCGAGGATAAAACTGTTTTTCGTCAATTGGACATATGCCGTATAACACGTTTTAACAGATTCGTTTTTGATCAGATGATACCAACGGTCAAATGGACGAAATATGTAAAGTAATTTCCTCTTTTCACCCTTCCAGGAACTGGAGATGAGGCAACTGGAGCTTTTAGATCCCTCTTGTGGATACGTCGAAAGGAAAATACTACAGCTCGTGCATTGTGTATTGTGAACGACATGATCCTTGCCACCAGTGTGCATAACATTTAAAAGTAACCAACTGAACTCGGATAATAGAGAAATTATGAAAGATCAAAAACATTGTTGTGTCGGGGGAAAGGAAAGGTTCAATAGGATTTGAGGATGGCGTTTAGAAAATAATTACATTATGTATTTTTCTCCTCAGTAAAAGCTGAGCTATTATAATTTGTATTATATATATATTTTATTATTTCTTTATTTATAGTTCTTTTTGTTATTTAAATATATATATATATATTTTTTTATTTTGAAGAGAAAATATATATATATACGTTGTAAGCTCCATAAGTTTCCGGCCTGTCTACCTTCCCCTCCTTCAAACGTGCCGGGACCTGCACGCCTATGCAGGCCCATGCCTGCTCACTCACTCATACCCATTGCCCGCACATCCTCTATCCTGTCAGTCAGTGTCCTTGGAAGGAAACTCCCCATTTTTACAATGTTCAAACTCGAGTAACGTGCGGTTATTCAATTCTTTTGTAAAGAGGGTCTTACTCCTGCGCAAATTACAAATTCGAAATATAAATAATTCTGACTATAACTAATTTGAAAATTAAAAAAAAAACACAGTTGTTCCTAAGTTTTAAGTTTCTACTTCTGTAGGAAGTCCTGATGTCTGACTTTCATAAAGGTTTTTGATAACAAATTACCAAAGCAACTAAGAAACCTATCAAAATGAGTACTTGTTGAAGACAGGTAGTGGAAGAGTTAGTTTTATTGCTTGGATCTGGTTAATGAAGTACTATCAAGAATCAGCACAACGCTAATTGCACACTAGTAATTACCTTTGTCATTAGCTAATGGCAATACTGTTTGCTTCTACCTGGCGAAATATATTGTCAGCTGTTTCGCATTATAGGCTCTATACTATCAAAATTCGATGCTCCACATATCTCTGGAACTAAATATTTAATTTCAATAGTGTTGCTCTTTAATTACAATGTGTTAATAATTCGTATTAATTTTCTTCTGATGAACATTGAGTAATGTTGAAATCTTAAAACATTGAATTTGAGAGAGGGTTTCCTGTGGTGTAGTAGTTTGCAAACGACCAGATATGGTGGGTCTGTAGACGGCTGGCCATCGTATGATTTTTGGATCATACCACTTTATACTAGGGTTGGGCTATAGTCGATAGTTACTATCGATATATCGATATGACATGCCGATCGATGGTCTCTATCGTTAGTTCCGATCTATCGATAGTTGAAATCTTTTTTACCCTCAAGTTTTGAAACACTCGGAATTATGCAGATCTGTCTCTGTCCAGTGTCTTGTTCTTTTGAAATTGAACTCGGAATTCCTAGAGCTCAAGGTTTCTCTTCTATATAACTTTGATGCCGCACCGGACGTGTCATTATCTAATTCTCCGAAATTACTAATTACATTCTGTTGGGTAGTACACGTAGTCTCACATTTGTGCAAACCTACCAAATTCGCGGTATTGAGTATTGACTCTTCTAAGTTTGTATAACCTAAACTTCTTCTATAATTAGGGATCTTTTCCTGCAATTCTTAAATGTTCAATTGGAAATGCAGTTTTTCTTTCGGTAAATATGTGGCTTAAGTCTCAACTCTTGAAATTAACTATTTCGTTATTTTTCTTTTCTGAAGATTTGATTTGTTCTTTGCTATTGTAAACAATGTTGTTATTGTAAACAGTTATCGAAAAACTATCGATAGTATTCGATAGTTTTCAGCCGATAGTATCGGCCTATCGATAGTGCTAACTATCGACTATCGCCCGACTTTACTTTATACCACTTCATGCAAAAAGTAGTTGTGAATTGTTTCCTCCTATTTATGTCATAAAGTCGTACTTACTTTATTTATAGTATAAGGTAGTATTTAAGGATACGAGACTTTAAATATAAAGTAGATATAAGTTAAATTTAAACTTTTAGCTAATTCGTTTTGGAACAAAAAATTGTGTACCCAAAAAGGATTAAGATAGAATTATTTGAAAATGATTCGAAACTCAAAAAGATATATAAAAAAACCTTTTTTAAATTTATCCAGAAAGTTAAGACAGTTTATATTGGCTGGAACAGATTATCAGAAAATGAGAATATGTTTTGAACTGTAGAAATTGGATGATATATGATGGACGGTGAGATTTTATGACTACGGAAATGACAGGAAATACTTGGGACATTACGAAGAGCAGGACATGACAGAGGAAATGGAGGCATCCCTTAGGACAATGAAGATAAATCGTACCTTGGTTTTAGTATTTCGGTCGCTGTAAAGGTCAAATAAAATATATCAACTTCTGATTTTGACATTTATTATTATATTGCATTATTAATTATTATAACATCTAACAAATATTGTGCACGCATGTAACGGAATCTTTGAACTCGATTTTGGACCACTTGGCAGTACAATAATTTTATAAATTTGTCTCATTATTCCGACCAGGATTTAGGCAAATCGACTTTTCATGTCCCAGAACACGGTTGTGTCTTGTGTCTAGTACTAAGGCGTGTAATATGGTAAACATGGCTTAATAATTGAGACGAGTATGACTTGTATACTGTATAATTAAAAAAAAATTTAAAACTAAAATATTCGCTTTAACGATAGACCGATCTAAAAAATCTAAAAAGTATCATATGAGTTTATTCTAATATTATTTCTTTAATTTGAAATTGCACTACTATTAGAGTATTCCTATAAGGTGGTGAAATAAAATAAATTTAGTTTAAAAAATCTAAAAGAACTCGCGTTCATTGCCATCCCAATGAAAAAGGAGATAAATATTAGTTTTAAAAGTATAAAAGAACACGAGTTTATAGGCAGCCAAATAAGAAAATAGAAAAAAAGATAATAGTTAAAAAATCCAGAAAACGGGAAACAAATGTTTAAATAAAAAATTTATTCTTAATAACTTTTAAATAGCAATACAACGATGAACAATAAAAAATCGTTCTATCGTAAAAACACGTGGTACTTTTTAAGATATTTTCATAATGACTCTGCTTTTATTAATATTAGTCAATTAAATATTCACAACAATTGACATCAAGTACTTTTAGATTTTTTACGATAAAATGAATTGGATTGTTCATTTTAACTCTATTATTATTTTAAACTTCTGGAAATTTATTTTATTTTTAAAAATGGATTGAATTGGTCAGGAGGTGCAGTCAAAAATAACACAAAATAGACAAAACTTATTTTATTTAGCCAACGTATCGAACTAAGAAGTAGGCCATCTTCAGGACTGGGGAAAAACAGAAAATAACAATTTTTAGTTTTAATGGAGGATGAAAATAGTTGGGGGGTGCAGTCAAAATAAACACCAAATAAGTGTAGACTTATTTTTTATTTGTGCCGACGTTTCAACCCATTAAATTCGACTTATTATGTAATTGTGAGTTACACGGTTCACTCAGCCGTCTCTCTTCCTATTTGCCCTGAAGATGACCTTTAAAGTCACCGATGACATACAAGAAGCGAAACGTCGCCAAAAATAAAAAATAAGTCTCCACTTATTTGGTGTTTATTTTGACTGCACCCCCCCCCAACTATTTCCATCCTCCATTAGCCATTCCAGTCAACTATTTTCCTCTCTAATATTTTTAGTTTGGTTTTTATTTAAGCGTGTTATTAAAGTTTTTGAACGATTATTTTTAATCAACAACAGAACACCAATTGATACATTCTACCTCTACAGTGACTTACTGATCAAGTACAGTAATAATTTATACTGTCGGCAACGATTTATTATCTAGAAATAATTATAACAGTGAGTTAATCGACTACGAAATAAGGCAGTAACATGCTCCCATAATAAGAGATAATGCAGTCAATTACTGGTGGCCGTCCGAAAAAGGATAGATGCTGCAAAAGGGCCTAGGATACTGTTTAATATTCATGTCGGCGAGGCTCGGGCGTCGAGGTCCTCCTATGAATAGTAATTACCTGACCTAAAAAACACATCTAGCTTTTTAAAGTGTCCACTTCTAAACTTATTTTATCACAGTCAATGAGTGATCAATTCCATTTGATTAGGCTGTGACCTAACTAATGCTATAACCACTTGTAATCTAAAAAATGTTGAAGACCAAAATAATAAAAATTGCATAGCCCATGTGGATCATTACATGACTCTACATTGTGTTCGTGTGGTTTTTGTGATATGGTTTTAAAAATCTGTACCACTTCAGTATATGATAGTGATAGTACAGTTTCTAGAACAACGATTTTGCATAAAGGTCAACTGCCAGGTTTTCCTCCAATTTAAAAAGGGACTGGCAAGTATACTGAGTGATAGAATACGCCATTGTAAGGATAGATGAAAATATAGTATTACTTCAATGTTCAAAAATAATCCTTCTAATAATACATAAATAAAGGTTACTTATTCCGTAGGTTGGTGGTAAGGATAGTTCCGTCAAGTAACGTGACATTACATTATTTCTACTTATATAGGCGTGTAAAACTTATATAAGTAAAAATCAATAGCCTAGGATATTTAACCTAACCAATATGTATTTATTTTGTTATTGGAATCTGGCATAATTTCCTGTTCCTTTAAATACAATGAAGGTTATATTATCCTCCTTGTATAACAGGAAATTATGCCAGTTGAAATAACTCGTCTTGATTTCACTCCTACTGGCTATGTTAGCCCTTTCCAAATGTGCTGTCACTTAGTTTTATTGATTTATATTTTAAAACGAATTCTTTAACAATTTTATGGTAATTTTTTGTATTACAAAACATATAAGAACATGGCGTAGATATTACGTAACGTGTCGTCACATAAGGAGCCATTAACTACCCCTATCACTTGGCTGGCAACCTGTGGAATAAGTACTATACAAATTTAAAATAATATCAATAAATGAAAATTATTAGTAATTTTTTTAACATTTGCAAAGTCCATTATTATTACCTTTTAAGAACGCGACGTTGAAAAACGTAACGGACATAACCTCAACTTCCATTAGTCAGTATTCTCGATATGTATAAGGCTTGTAGTTTATTATATGTAGATAGAGAAAAAATTCAGATGAACCACACCTTGGATGTTATTTTAGGGTCTTACTTACTCCTTGGGACTTCGGTCCTACAACGACCTGGGCCTCACCCGCCACTGCCTGCCAATCACTCCATAGCTAATCTTCTCCCTTTTTTAATATTTTTGGGTCTAAAATATTAAAAATCTATGTTTTAAATACCAAACTTTGTCGGTTATTGTTCCTGTTAATTTTTTAGTTTACGGTATTCGAGGTAATAAACAATGATGTAGAAGAGACTTTTCTAAAAACAATCATGTCAATTACAATATTGTAAGACAACCCAGTCCAGAGATAAAATAAAGCTATAAATATCAGCTAATGTCTCCAAATTGAAAAACTGTCAGGAATTCACAGATAAAAATGACCATCATTCAGGAACGGTGCAAGGTAATTTTTTTTTAAATACGACTCTAAACTTCTCAATAATGGGGTAATCGCATATCATCATCATCATATTCTGTCCTCTTGAACCGTCTATGCAGTGGGAGGAGGAATTCTGTACAGCCGGTCTTCCATGATCTGTGCTATTCTGCTCCATTGGTGTCCCTTCTTCTCAAAACCAATCCTCATCTCTTCTTCCCACTTCTTATTTGACAGTCCTCTTTCTCGTTTTCGCTCCACTTTGGCTCGGTATATAGCTAACTATTCTGCTAGGTTCCATCCGCAGGAGGTGTTCAAGCCATCTCAGTCGGTTTTGTAACCACATGTATAAATTAAAATATTTGAAAATATTAAAGAATACATCATTGGATCACTTAATATGGATTGACCCAGTAATATTGATAACATGTAATAATTAAATTTACTCATGAAAATATTTGCTCATTTCCAATATATTAATCACAAAACACCACTGCTAGTAAAACAGTAAAGAGAATTAATATAAGCTTCGCACATAATTTGCTGTTGTTAACTCTCCGGTAAAAGATGGATTACTACTTCCAGAGTTCTTCCTGGCTCTTGACGTTTCCAATCTTCTGTCTTTAAATGAACTTGAACCACAACAAACAATTATAAAAATTTCTTGACATTTTTACATCACCAACAGAATAAAAAAAATACAACAAATTATAGGTATATAATTAATATATGAAATAACTAAAAAAGTCTTGAATAACATAATTACTGTAACACGCATACACACAATATAAAGCATTATAATTAGCACATTACAATGCTACATAATTATATATATATATATATATATAATTACATAATGCTCATATAATTATATATGAGATAACTAAAAAAGTCTTGAATAACATAAATACTGAAATAAGTATACACAATATAAAACACTCTTTTTTTCTCTACTAGAAAATACCTTTTCGTTTGTATTTATTTTCATGCTAATATTTAAATACTGTATTATTCTATTATAATGTAGCCAGATATATATTTATTAAATTTTGTGCACATGTGTTATTCTTAAGAGACCTGGTCCCTGAATAAATTTATTTTTCTATTCTATTCTACACACGTATAGACCAAATAAAGTACAACCAAACTTTCCGTGATATTTCTCATTTTGATAATCATACCAGTCAATCTACTGTTTGCCAGTTAATAATTTAGGCCTAGAGATTTATTAAAACGATAATTTTGGTTTGTTATGGAGCTGGAAAAAGTTTCAATAAATTTTTTATTATCTAATGTTTGTGTTAATTTGAAATATATTATAAGTGTGTAATTTTAATAATACTCGGAGATAGGGAGTATTAAAATGAGAGAGAGTGAGTGTGTGAGAGAGAGAGAAAAAGAGATAGAGGGAGACTTTTAAGCATCGAGTATTGTTTGTGTAGTTGACAGGCTGGCACTGATGAATACACAAACCACCTGTATCGTCCATCATGTCCGCGGGTTTTACCTTTTAAATTGTAGATCGGCAACAGCAGTAAAGTCATCAATGATCAACGCTATGTTGTAGAACAGAAGCATTTAATTCCTTTTTGTTTGGCAACTCTAGTTATTTTGTAGGATAGTTTACTAATACGTATCCTTGATTAGTTTCAATTATATTAGATACTTATATTTTCTGTATTTAAATAGCTCTTATATTTAATTCATAATCTTGAAATTCAAAGATTATTTGAATGTTCAAATATGATCCTTCTAATAATTCTTAAATAAATAGTATATAATTATTCTGCAGCTTTGTGGAAGGAGTACCTAGGTTGCAGTCCCGGCAAGTGATGTAACGCTACTCCATTTCTACGTAACGTACTTATATATGATAACGTTATATTTTATAATGCTATATGTTAGCGTATATGGTTCCCACAATTTCTTTCCAGTAAATAAGTAAAAACAATTCCCTAGGATGTTTAATCCAGCCAATGTGCACTTATTTTGATAATGGAATCTGGCATAATTTCCTGTTCCATTACATATAATGAAAGTCATATTAGCCTTCTCATTTTTTTTTTAATACTGTACCACTACAAGCCATGGAACGTTTGGGGTTCAGTAAATGTTGGAGACTGTACTGTTTCTAGGACAATGGTTGTTCAGGGAGGTGATTGGTTATATATCTCGCTTAACCGCCAGTTTCCCTCTTATTTTGGATACCCACTTTATAGAGACTTAGTGTTCCCTAGGAGGATCCTATATCCAATATAATCCATCTACGGGCATTAAAATATTAAATAAAAGTCTACCGGACAGCGGGATTTGAACCCATGACCTTTGGCAACTTAGTGCTGTACCACTGAGCCATTCCGCTCCATCCAATGATAATATTTAAAGAATATAAAAAAAAGTACAAGAGATAAAAATAACAGAAATAGGATAACAATAATTATAGAGAGAGGAACAATTGATAATTACACGTGTGTGCAAATTAAAAAGTCATGTAGAAAATAACAAAGCAAATAATAAAAGGCGAAAGTTTGTGGACCCTCAAATGGTCATGGCATGGTTTGACTGGTTGATTGTTGTGGTTCGGTTGTTATTTTGGTACCTTGTAGAAAATATGCGTAATCTACTCTTGGGCGAACTGCCATGCTGTTTGGTTATGTTTTGGTTAGTAGTGGTCTCTTTAGATCTATTTTCTTCCATCCTAATAGTCACTATTTTTTCTAATTTTTGCCTATGGAGACATTTTCTATAAGAAGCGTCGTGGGCTCCCTCTCAATTCGAGCGTCTTGGTTCGCCTAATCGCGCTACTCCCGGAATGTCCAATGCCACTGCAGCTTAAACATTTTACTGTGTGGTTACAATAGTTGTTTGTGTGCCCGAATAGCAGACATTTATAGCACTAGCGGTAGGATATCCCTTCTTGGGATGTATTTTATAACCGTGAATATAGATCTATTGACGTGGCGTAATTTGTCTTGTATGTCTTTTATAGTGATACCTTGTAGGACAGTTAGCACAATAGGTGATAGTTCAATTGTCTTAACGTCCGATGCAGCATTTTGCATTCGTCTTTTGTCAGAGGCCTTGAATAGGTTCAAATTCATTCTTGACATAAGTTATGGGAATAGAAAGATCAAGATTTTTTATCACAAATTTGTTTGAGAGTTTTGTTGTGTTTTTGGGGGCAAAACTATGGTACCCAATTCCGCGAGTTTTTAGATGTATTTCTAATGTGGGCCAGTCGGGCTCTAATTGGAGATAAATGTGGATCTCTGTCCTCGTCTGTTTAATAACATATTGATTAATATTAATTTTTTTCATGAAACCACTCACCTCATTTAACGTGAAGTTTTCTCGGTCCATTATAACCGAAAGAATTTTTTTCGGTGGCGCCGCCGTAGGTTCCTCAATTGGTGGTAAATTAGCTAGAGCGGTAAAGCTGTTCGATGTCACTACCGGCGGCCTTCCTCGTGGCCGATTTCTTCCCTGTATTTACTTTTTTGAAGGGGCCTCATCTTCAGAGTCCGGTAGAGGTGTATATAAGCCCAGCATGATCACTGACTGTCAACTTCCTAATATACCTATTTCCTGTCCTAGTAGCACTACACTCTACACACTACACACTGTACACAATTACCTAGTCACTACACAGCCTTGCTTGATAGCTAGTAAATTTCCTTTCTTAGAGCCACGGTGCCCTGTCATCTGTTGAGGTTGTATACAAGTGATAGGAATTGACCCCAACAGCTTAAGGCTCAATTTAAATATGAGTAGTAATAGTGCTTGTTTGGATAGATGTCTTCTAAAAGGCTCCTATACAAAAAATTATCGCATTTCTACATTCGAGAATAAGGCAATAGTTAGAATAGAATAGAATAGAATAGAATAGAAAACAAACTTTATTCTGGGACCAAGTCCCTTTAGAATAACAATAAAGAACAAGCAAAATAAACATAATGTTCATCTGGCCAGGAGGCTACATAATGATACAAATCATGAAGTAATCATGAGTGACAATACATAATAGAAATAGAGAAAGAAAAAAAAAAGAAAATAAAATAAATAACTGATTAAAAAGTAATAGATTTTACAGGAATTTAACTAATTTTCTAGAAAAATAAAAATAATAACAAAACATATATATATAAAGGTTTGATATTAACAAAATAATAATAGATAACATTAATATAATAGTTAATAACGGAATTGCTAAATAAAGCAAATAAATTGCATAGCATGCAATAAAGTATTTACAAAGTTTGTATCTTCTTTGTTGTTGGAAAAATAAACAAACACGTAGGTAACGAGATCGAGTATTCGACACACATTAATTCAAGCGGAAGACTGGCCTGCCTGGAGAGCATTTTTTTGGGATGCCAAGAGATGATGGAAAAGCAGGGATTTAAATGAGGCCAGTGAAGATGAATGGCGGATGAAAGGAGGGATTGAGTTCCACACAGTAGTGGAACGGGCGAGGAAGGAACGGTCGAATGCCTTAGTTCTATGGGATGGAATGTAGAGATCGGAGAGGCGGGATCTTGTTTGATGGTGTTGGACAGTGGATTTAAATTGAAGGAGACTATAGATGTATGAAGGGTGTTGCGAGTTAATGGATTGGTATAGAAAAACACTAAGGAAATAATGTCTACGAATGGATTGGAAGAGCCACTTTAACTCATCATAATGATGTGACACCCGGGAACGCCTCGGAGTACCAAGGACAAATCTTAAAGCGCAGTTCATAATTCTTTTTAAGCGATCCTCTAGCAATTTCGAGAGGCCCCCGTATACCACACAACAGTAGTCAAAGTGGGGGAAGATAAGGGAAGATACAAGAAGCTTCCGGGTAGATTGTGTAAGGAGGTGCCGGGATCGATGGAATAATTTCAGGGAACTAATTGATCGTCGGGATATTTGGGCGACATGTGGTTTCCAGGAGAGGTTTTTGTCCATGGTAATGCCTAGGTTTTTAACGGAGGAGTTGAAACTGATAGGGTTGTCGTTTAGGATCAATGTTGGGAGGGTGGGGATAGTTGCAAGAAGGGAGTTGGAACCTAGAACAATGGCCTGGGTTTTCATTGCGTTCAATTCCAATTTGTTCAGCTTTGCCCAGGCACTGATCCTATCGAGGTCTTGCTGAATACTGGCGAACGCGACTGATAGCTCAGAAGGAGGAAAGGATAAATAGATTTGGAAGTCGTCAGCATATAGATGGTAGGAACAGTGGTGAACGGATTTAGGAAGATCGTTGATGTAACAGTTAAAAAGGATAGGAGAGATGCTTGAGCCCTGTGCCACGCCTGAGGATAGGGCTAGGAAAGAGGAAAGGGGTTGGTTGGGCATAGAAACCGCTTGGGACCTGCCAGAGAGGAAGGACTGGAACCATAGTATAGAGCTGTTGGAAAAGGACAATGACTTTAGTTTGGAAAAAAGGATAGAATGGTCCAAGGAATCAAAAGCTTTGGAAAAATCTAATAGGATTAGCACGGTTAGTTGTTTGTTGTCCATGGCTTTATGTATGTCCGTAGTGATTTTGGTAAGGGCAGATCGAGTGGAAAAACCAGGACGAAAACCAGATTGCAGCGGATCCAGGAGTTTGGACTGTTTGAGAAAATTTGATATTTGCGACTGGACTATTCTTTCGAAAGGTTTGGAAAGGTTGGAAAGTATGGAGATTGGCCGGTAGTCTTTGGGAGAAAAAGGGGTAGAGGTTTTATTTATAGGATGGACTAGGGCTTTTTTCCAAGAAGTTGGGAATATTGCGTTTTGTAGTGAGAAATTATAAATGAAAAGAAGGACAGGTAGGATATCGATGAGGCATAGTTTGAGTAGTTTGACGGGAATCTCATCAAAGCCAGTAGAACTGGAGGAGGATTTGAGAACAGAGGAAATAATGTCGGTAGGTGAAATGTCAGAGAAAAAAAAATTGTCGGGGTTGAAGGATGGAGTTAGTGAGAAGACGGAGGGTGATGATATTGATGTATTAGTTGAGGCAGACAAAAAATACGAATTCATTTCATCTGGCGAAGCAGGAAAGGCTCTGGAATATGTTGAATTGCAGAGGGAGAGTTTTCGGAGGAGTTGCCATTTAGATTTAGGATCGGGAGCCGAGGAAAGGGCTTCGTGGAAATATTTGGATTTTGCTTGTCTGATTGTAGACTGTGTCAAATTGCGAAGAGCCCTGAACGCTTGGTAGTCATCAGTAAACCTAGTGCGTCTGAAGCGTCTACGGGCAGCATCACGTTTCCTTTGCAGGTCTTTAATTTTTTGACACATCCAAGGAGCAGGATGGTGATGGAAGGTTAAAGTTTTGACTGGGGCATGGGTATCCAGGATGCTTTTGAGATTGGCCGTGAGTATGTCGACCATTGAATCGACGGTGGTACAGGAGTAGATTTGGTTCCAATTCAGGATTTCGAGGGAAGGAGATATAGATTCAGTGGTGAGTCCATCTAGGTTGCGGAACGTTAATGTTTTCGATAGGATTACTGGAGTTTGGATATTGTATGAAATTTGGATTAAATCATGAGAGGACAAGAATGGAACGGGTAATTGTGTGGAAGAAAGAAGTCTCTGCGATGAGTCAATGATGAACAAATCTAACCAGGTGTCAGATAGAAGAGTGTGATGGGTGGGAGAGAATGGGACAATGGAGAGGTGTAGAGAGTAAAAAAGATTTTCAAGGTACAGTTTATCATTGGATTGGACTAGGAGATTGGTATTAAAGTCGCCGGAGATTATGATGTGGTTGTAGAGAGGAACATGGTTGTAAAGGACCGATTCAAAGATAGGATCAAAAGGGACCAAAGGAGGGCGATACACTACGACGTATAGGAGAGAATTTGATTTGCAAGAAATTTCGACGAAAAGGAATTCTATGTGAGGGAAATTGGACGCTGGTGAAGAATACAGAATGCGTGACTTTAGGGAGTTGTGGACATAAAGACCTACACCTCCACCAGTCCGGTCAACTCGGTCGTGGCGGAGGAAGGAATAGTCAGGTAAGGAAACAGAGGAGGACGGGATATGGGGTTTTAGCCATGTTTCTGAGATTCCAATAGTGTGGAAAAAATTCTGGGTAAAATATTGATGAAATTCATCAAAGTGAGCGGGCAAGGATTGGGAGTTGATGTGACAGGAGGTTAGAACACTAGACATAATGGGGAAGCAGAAGAGGAGCTCTCAGTATCAGAGGAGGGGAACTAGGAGGAGAAAATCTTATTGGCAGAGCTAATTGAAAAGTTTGATAGTGCCGAGCAAAGATAATCAGTGGCGAGCTATTCCTATTACTAAAATCCGCTATAAATTTTGAACCCAAAGAATAGATAATAAAATTAACGAATAACGAAAGGAAGAATGATACGTAAATAATGAAATAGATTAAACAATAAACAAAAAGAAGAAGATAAAAGTGCGAACAAAAAATAACAGTTAATTTTATATGAAAAAGAAAAAATAATTTCGCAACATATTTCATAGGAAAAAATAAAAAATTTAAGAAACACTTGAGGTTATTAGAGTAATACAAGATGAACGCGTGAGCACCGTTGTGAGAGCCAAGGTTATTAATGCAACTAGAAGGCATACCGGTCTTCAGTAGTCAGCCGAATACATCCAGGTCTTGAGCTTGATCAATGAAGACCACTTGGTGCCCATCTTCTTTTCTGCATCGAACTCTACCTCCCGCAAACCAAACATATTTTATTTTTCCTGTTGCCCTCTTCTGTCGTGCGAGCCAGTAGAGGTGCCTGTTGGTCGCGGTCATCTCCTCGCTAAGATAGATGCGATGGCAGTCGTTTTCTTGCCAGCCAATATCTCGCGTAGAGAAATCTCTCCCGACCTTTCTCTTTTGAATCAGTTCATCCCTCACTGATTGCCTAGTGAACCGTGCAATGATTGGTGGGGGTCGCGGGTCGTCATTCTTCGCTCTGCGACGCTGCACCGTGTCCAGGTCCTCGATGTTCAATTTTAGTCCCAGGCCTGCACCAATGCTCGCAACTAGGCCAGAAGGAGTCTCCCCGGCTCGTATTGGGATACCTCGTATCTCTAGGGACTTGGATAATAAGCCCTGTCGCTTTTGTTTACCCGTACCTCCAAATTCACCACCCGTGCCTTGAGCGCTTTATTTTCTGCAACTATCTCCTCGATATATTTAGTTTGGCCCTCTAAGTGTTTTTCGATGGAGGTTAGCCTCTCATTCATTTCGAATGAGAAATCCCCATATTTATCGATTGCGACCTTGATCTTTTTTATCTCCTCTTGAACGTGTTGATCAGAGTGCTTTATAGCCGCTAAAATTTCCATTAGAGAGGGCTGCGAAAATTTATCGGAAGTTTGTCTGTCCCCCGCTTCACTGTTTTTTTTGGCCTGCTCGCACTTAGTGCACAGCCATTGCGTTTTTGAAAATTTGAGGCCCTCTATCTCCTTTTCACTAAGAGTACTGCACCGCCCGTGATAAATTAGATGACATTTTGAGCAGGATAAATTGTATTTATCATCGCGAGCGATGACATTATTGCATTTTGAGCAAAGAGCCATGGTGCCAACGTAAATAAATAAATGTTACTCACAGTGAAAGTTTGTTATGGACGGCAGCTGCTGTTAATCCTGAAGGGCTTACGAGATAGTCTATTGTTGTAGCTCGGACTGGTACTGTTTGATTTTAATTTCAAATGTCCCTTCACTACACTTTACCGGCAGTAGAAATAAGTATGTATATATTTTCACTTATATATAATATGTCTATAATGTAGTTACCATTGATACCACACGCATTATGATTACTACTCGATTCTCAAGCTGCTGTTCGGTGGGAAGCTGTATATAGCTCTGAGCCGAGAATGGGTGTTACGGGAGTGGACCGAGGTTTTGAATTTAAAGAGATCGGAAATATATGATGGCCGGCGGTATATGAATATATGACAGGCATATTTGAAGATCATCAGCGTAAATTTATTGGGGTACATTTTCAAGCCAACTTTTTTTTAACCCTTACATTTTTATAGATTTCAAATCGTTTAAGTACGTGACGTAGAAATTTCGTAACGAATCATTACTTAAAGAGATTTAAACTTCTCTTACCTGCGGACAACCTGCGGAATAAGTAACAAATGGATTAAAAATAATATAATAAATGATAGTTACCCTAGTAATTTTTCAAACCTTTGTAAGTCCATAATTACCTCAGTTTAGCTTCCCAAGGGCCTAGGTTTTGAGTATGATGCATGGAGTAGTGGCTGTTAGCGGCGAGTTAAATGCGATTAATGTTCTCGCATGAAGTCTCGTGTTTCGAGATAGTCCCAGCCCGCGATATTTAGACAAACGAAAGCGGAACATGTCGTGTAACTTTGTAACGTAGTGACAGTAGTACAGAACAATGGTCACATGTTCTTAAAAAATAACTTAATATGCGGTAGGTGACTTTGTATTATTGTTGGAGATCTACCGTTGTCTTCTTCTGATTGACACGTTTTCCTGCGATTTCACAGATTCATTAGTACTTTAATTTTTTTTTTTTCAATGACTTAAAATAAAATATTCATAGAAACGTTCAGTTCTCTGATCAGTATACTTTTGAAATTATGTTCGTAGTTTTTCGCTTTGCCCCACATAAATATGCAAATAAAGATAAGACATATTGTTAGTGAGAAACAATTAAATACCAAAAAAATAATAAAGAATTGAAGACCATAATAAAATAAGCCCATGTAACCAGAAATGTCTAAAATTAGGGAACAATTAAATAAAAATGGTGCCCTGGGATAAGGCTTACTTCTATAGGAGTCAATAAGGCTTAATATTGAACTTTTTTTTAAATAAATGAAATAAGAAAATAAATAAACCTGTACCATTACAATCCTTGAAGGGTCTTGGGTTCAGTACACGGCCGAGTCTGAACTATTTCTTGGATACCTGTTGTGTACGAAGATGATTTGTCCGAGATTCCGTTTAACCACCATGTTTTTCCTCAAATTAAGATACCCACTTTATAGACGCTAGATGCTGGGGCTCATTCGTAGATCCACCAGGGTTAATCCATGGATGTCAACAGTTTAAATAATTTATCTGCCAAGCCCGGTACCTTCAGATTATCAACTCAGCACTGTATAAACAGAGTTCTCTTCAAATTTGTTAAAGGTGAAAAAAAATCATTCATCACAATAATCTCAAAATCGGGTTCTTCAACCCTGTTATTTTCCCACTGGACGATCAATATATAGAAAAGTTGACAATTCTCGTTTAAATAGTCCTTTTTTTTCTTTAAACCGGTATTTTTATCTTCTTTTCTTTGATTATCTCATTTTCTAGCTTCATTTTTAATAATTTTGTAAATAAGTTTAAGCATAGACGTACGAGGTCTGCGATTGATATATATAAACTGTAGGATCTTCGTCGAACCCTTTCCTTTAGGAGAATATCCGGTTAGCTTTAGTCTGTACCATTTTTAGAATAGAAGCTAATAGGTGTGAAAGGTCAATCGGCGCCTGTGTAGTCAGTATTTTATTATGGCTAAACTACACCACATTGTATAGGTATATAATTACATAAGTATACGTATGTATATATATTTATATATATATATATATATATATATATATATATATCTATATATATTTTTGAAATTACGCTTGAAAGCCAGGCCTTTTATCGTAAATAAAGTTATCCTCATAAAAGATGCTGGGTGAGCCCTAAAAGAATCCCTAGAAGAAGAATTAAAGATTGGGTGAGGCCACTGTTTCAATTCACGGCTGTTAACAGAATAAATAATTTATCTGCCACTGCTGTCTCGAACTCTGATAACCCGGTACTCTACATACTGAGCTGTCCCTCTTCCGGATACTTGTCAAAATAAAAGCTTTGTTGCTAAGACCTTGTTCCAAAAGGCGAAACACTGAGAGATTTTCTCTACAATATTCACCTCACGACAACGAAGTAAATTATATTATAAGAGCTGCCCAGGATCAAAAGATGATGAAACCTAAGTTTCATTAATTGACTTTTTCAAATCGTTAGCTAGTTTAGTCAAGCAATTCTATCTAATATCACTCTTTATTTAACATGATTTTAGCCCGGTTCCGAACCTGAAGTTTCGGGAGCAAAAAGCATTGCTTGAATGAACCATCGAAAACTGCGAAATAGCAAATTTTTGAAATTTGGAGCTATCGCCTTTTTAATCATGAATGCCTCATTAAGGGTTAAATATTTCGGAATAAAAATAAATGCACAGGGAGCACAAAACTAACCCACAAAACCAGTTTGAGGTTGATTTGGAGCTACAAGTCGGAGTTCCTGAGGACGCCGAGGCAACGACGGCTGACGCGGAACTTACACTTAGACAATGCGAGAAGACCTGATTGTAAAGACGTCGATAGCTATCGGAGTGCCCTGACATCTCCCAGCAGCTGGAGATAATCCCGCCTCAGATTAGGGGTAATGAGGTCGGTAAACCAGACCGTCATTCCGCTGCGGATCCCAACAGTTCTGAGGTACCATTGCCCTTCCTGCCTTACATAGGAAGTCAATACTCCCTTTTGTCTTGTTACGTCTATCTATGTGGCAGTGATTGTTCTCTTAATTAGGTCATTTGGTATGTGATAACAAACTTGCCTGATGATTTGTATTTAATCTGTACCCTATCCTATACCATCACAACCCTAAAGGGATCTTGGGTTCAGTACATGGTAGAGATACTACTATTTACAAGGCAATGGCTATGCCGGGAGTACTTGTCCAAGATCAACCTCAACCGCAAGGTTTTCCTTCCATTAAGGGTACCCACTTTATAAAGGCTGGGTGAGCTCCAGGAGAGTCTGCACATCCCACAGGGTCTACGTATGACTATTTAGTGATTACATAATTATTCTGTCAAAGCTGGATTAGAACCCGGAATCTTCACCATTTAAACTATAGTTTGTTTGTATGTTTCAATTCGATTAAATGATAAAAATTACAAACGTTTGGGGGTCTAAATATAAGATGATAATTTTGGTTAGACAATGTGATAGTTTTGGCCGTTGCGATATGCTCGTATTTTGTACATAAGTTGGGAATAAATGATGTTCCTATGACGAAAAATCCTTCCTAGCCCGAGGGGACCAAGCTTAAGTTTATTACAAAAAGCTCTTTCGTTATGACCAAGTGTAGATACAATATATATTTTTTATTGATAAATATGTATTGTTTTAAAGTTTAGCAATAATTTTTCTGAGTGATTCCGTCAATAAGAATAAGTGATATTATGGTAAGTAGTTCAGAGATCTCGTATTGTTAAGAATAGTGATAATAGTGAAATGGAAATAAAATATTGCTTACATTAATTATAAAATATTAATTGGTGAACGGCTTTAAAATAAAATTGCAAAATGAGTGAAAATAGAAGTAGAAAAAATTAGCCGGGGATGTATAAAAATAAAATAGACATTAAAAAGAATCCTGGAATGAAAGGGAACAGTGGGGGCAAAACGTATTTGCTCACCCAGTTTTAATAAAACTATCAGTCATAAGGGAAATAATAATCCACTGAGCTTCACATTAATAAAAATTATATTTAGAACTAAAACAATTATATATCTGTACAATAATTAACTTTTTAGATTAATGGAGAAAAAAAAAAAAATGAAATCCTCTGGAAAAAATTATTGCACACTTTGTGTACAATCACTAAATACTACACCAGAATTATCTACTCTATCTAATGTTTTCCTACGATGCTAAAGCATTAAGGATTAAATTCTTTAGTCAATGGTTAAATGTCATGTCTAAAACAAGGAAATTGAGTTTGGGAACTCGCGAAAAAATTGTTTTGACGCGGGTTCAACAGAAATCATATCGTGAGATTGCAAATTTATTAAGTATAAATTTGTCTACGGTCAGGTACGTCATAAAGAGGTATGAGGAACGTGGGACAGCTGAAAACAGTGAGCGAAAAGGCCTTTCGAAAAAGTTGAATTCCAGGATGAGGAGAAAGATAAAACATTGAGGCTATGAAGCTTCCCTCAGTAAGTTCTCGAGACCTGGCTAATATGGTCCATGCAACTACTGTTGTTCAGGTTAGTGACAGGACTATCAGATACTGCCAGAATTCTGAAGACCTGCATGGTAGAGTAGCTTGAAAGAAACCTTATATAAATAAAATCAACCGTAAAAAACGTCTTGCTTTTGCCAGAGAATATTTACATAAGCCGCTTAGCTTTTGGGAGGATGTCATATTATCTGATGAAAGGAAGTTCAATTTGTTTGGGCCCGATGGGCGGAAGAGTATTTGGAGGTGGCGTAAGGAAGAATTGAAAAAGCAAAATGTTCCTGTTACAGTAAAACATATTGGTGGACATGTCATGGTATGGGGGTGTGTCTCATACCACAGTATGGGAAATCTTGTTTCCATAGACGGAATTCTAAATGCTGAGGGTTATGTGAACATTTTGCGCCATAACCGGCATGCAATTGCCGAAAAGTGAATATCCGGGATCGATATGTGTGACAACGATCCAAAAGACAATGCCAACAAAAGCAAGGAATGGTTGATATTTAATGTGCGAAGACAGCTGCATACCGGTCCTCAATCAACTGACATAAATATTATAGAAAATTTATGGCACATCTAGCATCAGAATGTGAGAAAGCATCACATCACTGGAAGACACCATTTGAACACCAGTCTTGACTTGGTTAAAAACTTGGTCCACTCCATGCCCAGACGTCTACAGGCAATTATTGATGCCAATGAACTTTTTACGAAATATTGATTTTATATTTATTCTCAAAATATAAAAATGATCGGAAGTGTGCAAATACTTATTGTCAGAGGATTTAATTATTTTTTTTATTTTTCCCCATTAATCTAAAATGTTAATTATTGTAAATACATATAATTGTTTTAGTTATAAATATACTTTTTATTAATGTGAAGTTCAGTGGATTATTTTTTCCCTTATGACAGATACTTTTATAAAAACTGGGTGTGCAAATACTTTTTGCCGCCGCTGTAGCAGGCGCAGAAAGTCTTGAAACAGAGAAATTGAAAACATATTAAGGCACGTGCTCTACGTGAACAGGGTTTTGTTATATGAGGAAAAAATTGTAGGGTGCTGTTATAAATCAAAGTGGAGAACAGATGAGGTCAGAGAAGATCTGATAGAATTAAAGAGATATCCAATTAATTTTTAATTTGGATGTTAAATAATTAAAATAAATTTTCTTAACTTACCTATCGAGCTCGAGAAGAAGAAGTTTATTGATTTCCTAATTTATTTAACCGTAACCCAAGATTTGTATATAAAAACTATTATAGACTTATTGTTAATGGTCATACAAAGAGGGTTTTAATGCTTTAGGACTGTTTTTGTTTGATTCTTATAATTATATATCTTTAAAAATAAAATAAATGTATTTACTAGGATTGAATCTCAAAATAAATACTCATCTAAATTTGTTTTCTCTAATCAAGGAGCAGTTCTGCTAGTAAAACAAATATATTAAAGAAGTTTTTTAAAATTGTTTCCCCCAATAAAAAAAGGGGGCGTTGTAGGCCAGTGGTAAAGCGGTGTACTCGTATTGTGAACCTTTGAGATCTGGGACCCTCCTAGGTCTTACCCAGCCTCTAGGAAGTGGGTATCCGAAACTGGAAGAAATAACTGGTGGTTGAGAGTGATCTAGGACAAATCATCTCCCTGCACAACTGTTGAACAAGAAACAGTACAGTCTCAACCATGTACGGAACCCCTATTTTTTAATTTTTAAATGGTCTATACTTACATTTCAATCCTAGTCTATACATTTTTTTTATTTTTGAAGAGATATTAAGAACTGTCATGAATAAAAAAAGGAGCCATATTAAATTAAATTATATTTGATGTATAGAGGGGAGTTATAAGTGGTGCTGACATCAAATTCACTGACATAAGTTGACACAACATCACTCAGAGCGGCGATAGCAAGTAAGTTGAATATAGGAATCCAGTTTCTGAACGGATGATGAAATTATGTTCCGTAAAATTGAGTTATTAATTTAATACATTTTTTATATGGACCTTGAAGACAAGGTACTTCATTTAATATTATTAAAAAGTAAAATCGCTCTTTTTACATGTTTCATTTCTTCTACTTCTTATTTTTTTTTAATTCCATCAATTTTACTTATCTAGACTCTACAATGAAAATTTTTCGGTTTGTTCTCCAAGAGTGAATCCTGATTTCGATTTGGATAAGAGGGAGTCTGAGTGATGTCCATCATCACGTAATCTGCTGCCCTTCAAAATAGTATGCATTTGAGCTTAGAAAGCTTTGCATATTTGTCAAGACAGCTAGGCCTAAAACGGTTCAAAACGGGAATTCTAAGGACATTCTCACTTCCTCATTAGTGTGAGATATGTAGCTAAGACATTCAATCATTGACTGGACGTGCATAGTGTATAGAGCGTGTATACAGCATGAATGCCACATCTATCTAAGCGAGGAAATGACTCGAACCAACAGGCACCTCTACTGACAGGCACGTCAGAAGAAGGCAACGGGGAAACTAAAATATGTGTGTGGGCGAGTACGATGCAGAAAAAAAGATGGGCACCAAGTGGTCTTCATCGATCAAGCTCATGACCTGGACGTATTCGGCTGATTACTAGAGACCTGTATGCCCTCAAGTTGCGAGAATAACCATGGATCTCTCGGCACTCACGGGTTCATTTTGAATCATTCGGACAAATTCAAGGGTTTTTCAAAATTTTTATTTTATCCAAGCAAATATATCGCTAAATTAATTTTTCTTTTTTATATGCTCTAAGTTCTATCTTATCTTCTTTTTTTGTTCTGTTGGTTGATTGATTTCATTATTTACCTATCATTTTTACTTTTGTTATTCTTTTATTTTATTATCTTTTTTTTAGTGTCAATATTCAATTTGCTAATAACTCGCTTATGATAGCGAAAAAAAAATCTTTTCTCTGCACTATCTAAATTTTCAATTAGCTCTGCCAATAAAATATACTCCTCATTGCATCCTCTCCTCAAATGCTGAGGTGAATGCATGAATGCATATGAATTTCATCAATATTTTACCCAAAATTTTTACCACACCATTGGAATCTCAGAAACATGGCTAAAACTCCATATACCTACCTCCGCTGTTTCCTTACCTGACTATTCCTTCCTCCGTCTCGACCGACTAGACCGGACTGGTGGAGGCGTAGGTCTTTACGTCCACAACTCCCTAAAATCACGTATCCTAGATTCCTCACCAGCGTCCACTTAGAATTCCACTCACATAGAATTCCTTTTTGTCGAAATTTCATGCAACCCAAATCCTCTCCTATACGTTGTAGTGATAGCCTTTTGATCCTATCTTTGAGTCGGACCATGCTCTTCTCTACAACCACATCATAATTTCCGGTGACATTAGCACAAATCTCCTGGTCCAATCCAATGATAAACTTTACCTTGAAAACCTCTTTTACTCTCTACACCTCTTCATTGTTCCATTTTATCCCACCCATCACACTCTCCTATCTGAGACCTGGTTAGACTTGATTATCATTGACTCATCGCAGAGACTCCTTTCTTCCTCACAATTACCCGCCCCATTTTTCTCCTCTCATGATTTAATCCACATTTCATACAATATCCAAAATTAAGAAATCCTACCGAAAACCATTACCTTTCGCAACCTAGATGGACTCACCCCTGAAAATATATCGCCTTTTCTCGAAATCCTGAATCGGAACCAAATTTATTCCTGTACCATCAACGGTTGACATACTCACTGCCAATCTCAAAAGCATCCTGGATACCCATGCCCCACTCATAACTTTAACCTTCCGTCACCATCCTGCTCCTTGGATGTTTCAAAAAATCAAAGATCTGCAAAGGAAGCGTGATGCTGCCCGTAGACGCTTTAGACGCTTTAGACGTAGATGACTACGAAGCGTTCAGGTCTCTTCGCAATTTTACGCAGTCTACTATCAGACAAGCAAAATCCAAATATTTCCATGAAACCCTTTCCACTGCTCCCGATCCTAAATCCAAATGACAACTCCTCCGAAACCTCTCCATCTGTAATCCCTCATCCCCCAGAGCCTTTCCTGTCACTCCCGATGAAATGAACTCCTACTTTTTGTCTGCCTCAATTAACACATCAAAATCCTCCTCCTCCGTCTTTTCACTAACGCCATCTTTCAACCCCGACAATTTTTATTTCTTAGACATTTCACCTACCCACGTTTTTTCCTCCGTTATGAAATCAGGCTCCAGTTCTACTGGCTTTGACGAGATACCCGTCAAATTACTCAAATTATGCCTCATCGATATCCTACACATCCTACTCTTCATTTACAATTTTTCCCTTCAAAACGCAGTATTCCTACATAAGATACTATTGAACGCAATGAAACCTCAGGCCATTGTTCTAGGTTCCAACTCCCTCCTTACAGCTATCCACCCTCACCTTCAAATCCCCACTTTTCCTACATTAATCCTAAACGACTATCCCTTCAGTTTCAAATCCTCTGTCAAAAACCTAGACATTACTATTGACAAAACCTTTCCTGGAAACCCCATATCACCCAAATATCCCGAAGGTCAATTAGTTCCCTGAAATTCTTCCATCGATCTTAGCATTTCCTTACACAATCTACCCGTAAGCTTCTCGTATGAACTGCGCTCTAGGATTTGTCCTTGGTACAGGCGATCCCGGGTGTCACATCACTATGACGAGTTAAAGTGCCTCTTCCCTCCCATTCGTAGACAATATTTTCTTAGTACTTTCCTATTACATTAACTCGCAACACCCTTCATATATTTACAGTCTCCTCCAATTCAAATCCTCTGTCCAGCACCACAAAACAAGATCCCGCCTTTCCGATCTCTACAATTGTTCCCACAGAACCAATGCCTTCGAGCATTCCTTTCTCGCCAGCTCCACCAAGGTGTGGAACTCAATCCCTCCTTTCATCCGCCATGCTTCTTCACCGGCTTCATTTATATCCCTGCTTTACCAAAATCTCTTGACATCCCAAAAAGATGCTCTCCAAGCAGGTCATCTACCGCTTAAATAAATTAGTATTGAATAATCTATTTCGTTGCCAACGTGTTTTGTTTATTTTTCCCAAAGAAGATATAGACTATGTATATACTTTATTGCATGTTATCACATTCATTTAGTAATTTTGTTATCAACTATTTTTTTATATTTATTTTTGACAATTAGTTAAAATGCTGTCAAGTTTCGTACTTTTTAGTTATTTCATTTCTTTTTTTATTTGTATTATGTTTTTCTCACCTTTAATTACTTCATGATTCGTATTATTATTTAGCCTTCTGGCCAGATGTATATTATGCTGTATTTTTTTTGTTCAGAAAACAACCTTGAAACTGGAGGCGGGGCTAGGAGGTTAGGTGGGAGAGTTTTCCCATGTGAGGGCCGTTTTGTTAGGCCTGGGTCACATCTGCCAACTTTTTTAGGTTATTGTCTAATATCCACATTTAAAGTCCATGACTAGCCGGGTCTAACGCAAATGAACAACAATAGCTCCACGAGAATGAAAAAATAAAACCATAATAGTGAAGTAGGTCTCCATGAGGAAAAAGTGTGAGTGAAGCGAGCTAGGTGAGGGAAAGGGCGTGCCTTCTTCTGGACGGAGGCGACTCTTGCATAGGTTACTTTCTAAATTGTCTGACTATAGCTTTTATTATATTTCTCTCAATATATCGTTTTTAGATAATTCAGGAGATTCAGAAATATTCCTAGATTGTCTGTCAATTATACAAATATTGGCCTAGAATTAAATGGCCTACTTCACCGTCCATCCATTATTACTGTAGAGGGCTTCTTGGAGCATCTCTTCTTGGACATCTTCTCTTCCCTTTCGTTACAAGTATGCTTAATAATCGAGTGTTAATGATATTTTTACATTAATTCCTTTACATATATATATATATATAATTATTTTTCTTATATCTTAATAGTATCAAAGTTTCATAATAATAATTTTATAGTTATACTTTATGACTACGATGCGCGCGCCTGTGTAGAGACACCCTCTACTTCAATTCGATAGAGAATTTGGGGAGTTGATTTGAATTTGGTGCTATTCTCCATTTGACCCTTTAATCTAATTGGACCTCGGCTAGGGCCTGTCTTAAGCCCGTGTGAAGCTTACATTTACCGACCGCAGTGCTCTCTAACTTTCTCCACCCGAAGTAGATTTCTCTAATTGAACATTAAGTCGTTCCTGCGAACCATTCCCTGCATTACCTCTCATGAAATGATGGATCTGATGTAATTAACGAAACTATATCAGCAAGGTTGAGTTAAACGATATGCATTATATCTTCTATTATTTATTTGTTACATTTTTTGATCTAATATGATGTATTATTTTAAGGAGTGGTGATTTTTATCGAACAGTGCAGCGTAGGAAACATAATTTAATCTACTGATTGATAATTTAAGTTTTATTTGTATTTTTATCTTAAAATATAATTATCAAATTATAAAATCGGAATTTCGTTATAGGCTTCGTATTGTAATTATTTATTAATTATATCATAGTCATATAATGTGAAACTTGGCACCTTATGCTGAAGGATGAACAACGCCTACAGATATTCGAAAATAAGGTGTTACGAATATTCGATCCAAAAAATTATGAGGGGGAATACAGGAGATGGCATGACTCGGAATTGCGAAGCATGCATCCGGTAAATATTATTCAAGTGATAGCGTCACTATGATTGAGATGGGCACGTAAAGTTGCTGGACTTAGTATGGAACGATTTCCTAAGATGCCAATAAGCGCTGTGCCGACTGGGAAGCGTTTGAGAGGTAGACCGAGGCGTTGGTGGGAGGATTGCGTTTAGAGGGATATGGTGGATTTAGGTTTGGGTAGTGGTCCCTGGACGGAAGTGTGTAAGCAGAGATTGGCGGTATCGGCAACGAGCCTTCGGGCTCGCTAAGCCTTATTGTTATTGTTAAAGTTATATAGTTCCTTCAATACATTGTAATATAATAAATTATAGGATAAGAGCTTTATCATTTAGGTTTTAAAATATGATATAAAATTTGGAGATTTGTTTGCAGTCCGCTAGTTTAAAAGGAACACAAAAAATAAAACCGAAATCAATAACAACACGTATACTAAATAACCTTTAAAGTGTATCTTGTTATCGCATAAAAAATAAATCAATAAAATACTGATTTATAATGGATATGATGCGTATTTTTGTATATCCCGGTGATGTACATGTTTGATTGAGTAATCAATTGAGTACTCCCTTCCCTGATAATTACCCAATTTAGAGCGTAAACCAGATTCAACCGCTTTGGGTGACACCTGACTTTTGCTTTGAAGTAAACCACGGGGCTTTAACAACTTTACCGTTCCTTATAATTGAATCCTAGGCGTTCCGGTAGTATTTCAAGTCAATTCTCACTTGTTTTGATAGCAATAGTTAGGGTGGGAAATCATTGAATCATTAATAAAATTCAATGTCTGTCGATGTATGATAACCGACGTTTGAAGTTCGATTGGGTTTCAACTAAAATAAGGAAATTTATAATTATAATCTGCAAAATTACTATGATTCCTACAAAATGTGTGAAATGGGACCCTTTACTTTGAAGGAATCGTAAGGTATTATAGAAATCAGTATTCCTAGAACATTTAATCCAAAAAAATATTGAGTTCTTTGAAGAATTAAAGATGTAATACTACACGGAATTCTCCACTTTGCTCCATGATAATAGTTGAAGGATACCACCGTGACGGGTTGAGGTAGGCTTGTAAAGTTGTTGTGGTTAATAACAAACAAATCCCAACAAAAATATAAAGTACTTTGACGACTGTAATACGTCCAAGAAGTAACCGAGGTGTACTTATTTTGGAGAATTGCGTTAAGGAGATGACACAGATTGACGGTACTGGCATCGAACCTTCAGCCCCTTGATTCGGTTGGTGTAATGGACCATGCTGATCTTAAGCCGCTCAATGAGGCCTTGCATATATTGATTGCCTGTAGGAGAGTGGAAGAATGGGCTCGTAATAATAATTCGCAAACCGTCATTCCGTGCAAATTCACCGGCTTTGAAAATCAATAAATAGCCATGCAGTATTCTGTTTTGATTGTATGTCAATTTAGGGATTTCAACTAAGGACAATTTCAATGAGTAAATATGAAATGATAAAGTGGAATTTGGAACTTACCTCCTTGAATGGGATACAAAATTCACTTATCTTGAGTCCAACATCTCTTACACCAACACCATCGGGGTGGAAACCAGGAGAAGAATATTGTCCGCAAACGGCTGCTATTTCGGGTAGATACAACATCCAGCAAGTAGGGTTATAACTAGGAAAACGGAAATCACCTTACAAGTACAAAACCTTATTTACCATGCCCTCACATATGGAGCGGAAACATAGACGATGACAAAAGACGCATACCGAAATTTGCTTTCCTTGAAAGGAGGGTTCTCCGAAAAAATATTTTTTCAATTGTCATTGTTGGTGCAAGGTGGAGGTGAAGGAAAACGATGAGTTATATGATCTCTTTGGTGAGCCCAATGTAGCCAGTGTCATCAAACGACTATAATGGGTTGGAGATGTGGCCAGGATGAGCGAAGAGGAAATACTAAAATATTTGCTGACGGAGGTCATTCATGAGTGGAGGAGAGTTGGTCTACCCCGACTGGGATGGATTGACTGTGTGGCTGAAGACGCGAGGAACCTGGGAGTCCACAACTGGATGGTAGCAGCACACAATAGGGACTACTGGCGGATAATGATTGAGGAGGCTTGGACGCGTCAACGTGTTGTTGTGCCGATCTAATAATTATTATTATTATAATGAATTTAAAATGAGAAAGGAGGCTTATTATAAAATAATTTCAATTGAGCTAATGATAATTGGAAACTTATTAAAAAAATATATTAATTTATAAAATACCTATCGGGAGATCTGTAAGCTGTATATCGTCGCTGTCAAAACAATACCGCCTAAGTACACTTTATATACTATTATTTTACTTTTTATACTATTACATTTTACAGAAGAGAAAAAAAAAACCGCGCCGATTGTAGACTTGGCAATTTATTTATTTACTTTTTATCTATACACTTTTGGAACAATTACTAAATGATCCGGAGACCCAGATTCGTCTAACTCACAACTTATCGGATTGTAAGCAGATGAATTTTTGCAAGCGCGTTAGCCGGCTTATAATATACAAAAGATAATAATTAATAGGAATAATTTTATTTCACGAAATAAATTCCATCTGAATATTACCATTAACGGCTTTATAAATAATTATTGGAAATAAAGTCTCCGAAATCTGCAAATCTGTTCGAAGATTTTTAATTAATGTTGTGCTAACTTGGAATATAGTTTTTTTAATTTTTTTAAAATAAATCAGTTTTACTTTTGTTTTTTTAAATAATTAAAAAAAACTTTCTTTTGAAACAGTATTGGTATTACAATTCACACATGAATCATAATACATTTAACAATTATACAGTAATTAAAGGTTATTCTTTGATTCACATTAAATATTTCGCTGAGCTACCAAAATTAGGGAGTTCCGAGAAGAGTAATAGAGCCGGAATGATTAGGATCACTCCTTAAATTCTCATTAAAAGTATTTTAAAGTTCGTAATACTGGAGATCGTTTTCTCCCTTATCCGGGGAGTTTACAAACTTTTTTTCATGCCAGTTACTTTCAGCTCCAAGATTAATCGTGGAAAATATTTTATTTTTCTCGTGAAATATTGTAAATTAAAAATTTTAAATAAGGACCGTTTTCTATATTTAATTTTTTTTCTCAACAAGTTAACAATTATAAAATATATAAACCTAACTATGTAAAGTATGCAATATTTATATCATTTATAAATTATCAACAAAATGAAGCGGAGTAGCTCAGCGATAAAG
The DNA here is from genome assembly GCA_964056705.1 of Troilus luridus. Taxonomy (NCBI): domain Eukaryota; kingdom Metazoa; phylum Arthropoda; class Insecta; order Hemiptera; family Pentatomidae; genus Troilus; species Troilus luridus. The sequence continues at coordinate 51,849,387 of OZ057414.1, forward strand.
CAATACCAAAGGTTCCGGGTTAAAATCCAGTTGTGGCAGATAATTTATTTAATCCGTTAACAGCTGGGGATAGAGCATGTGGAAATTTTGAGACCCTCCTGGGGCTCACTCATCCTCTGTAATCTGGGTCCCCTTAATTTTTTTTTTTTTTTAATTTAATGATATTTACAATTATAATGCTATTATAAAAAGTAAACGTGCTACTATGGAGAATATGATATGAAAAACACTTGTGGAGAAACTACCCATCGGTAGCACTCCAGTAACCCTTAATTGGAGGGGAAAACTTGTTATACGACAAATTATATCCCCGCACAATCGTAGTCCAAGAAACAGTACAAACTATCCTAACCAAACCTCTTCATGAATAGTTGTGGGATATTAACGGGAGTGGAGTGGCTCAGTGGTAGAGCGTTGAGTTATCAAGCCGAAGTTCCTTGGTTCAAATCCCGATCGTTGGCAGAATTTTAATTAATCTGTTAGCGACCAGAGACGGTTCTTATGAGATCTAGGATTGTCCAAGAAACAGTACAGCCCCCCCACCTTTCATGGGTTGTATTGTTACAATTTTTTTTTCTTCAATAAAACGTAATCTTGGTACAAACGTATTTAACTTGCAAATTGATCAGTGATGGACTTCTAAAATGAAATAAAGTTCTTCAATAAGATTAAGCATCTTTACATCAATAACATTTGTTCCATCTGGAATCAAAGTCACTACTGGTCTATTTCAAATGGAGATGAACTCAATTGTAGATTCGGAGATGAAGTGGTTAGTTTCTCTCTTAATAAGTTGTATTCAGATGTCCGCTAACAAAATAACATAGACGGTAGAGTCGAGTAATTTATCTTCAACTATCAAATTTTCATTTGATATAACTTGAAATATAACTGAATATACATAATTTTTCTATATTTGTTATTCAGAAATGGTATTATTTCTAATATTGTGGATTTTGTTGTTTAAAAAAACATTCATTTCGCCTTAGTTTAAGTTTCATAATTGCGTTCTCAGTTTGACTCTCATCCATTATCACCTAGCGGATTATAGTAAACTTGTTCAATTTTTTGTATTTGTTATCATAAAAGCCATTCAAATTAAAATAAGTACACTTGAATCAAATTCCTGACTTCGCAGTGTACATCATATTCTCTCTATTAAGACATACTTACACATATTTAATTCTTAATTAAAATCCTATAACATGGTATAATTAAAAATTATGGAGTTGTTTTAGAACTCTGTGGTAAAATAATTTCAAGGCTGTTATAAAGAAACCAGTCCACAGTTTGTGTATATACAGGGCGTTTCAGGGCTGGGTAACCAAACTGAAAATTTGAACTAAGGACCTCAAACCATGAAACAAATTCTATGGAGGTATGTTTAGGAGATTTTCACACCTAAAGATTTTCATTGTTATGCATTAGTTAGGCATAGTAAATAAATAAAACTTCATTGAATTTGAATCCTTCAATTATATATCTGTCCTGCATATTAAGGAGGAGGCCCACGACAATGGGTAAATGTCAATTATCCAAATCAATTGATTGGCCTTCCAGGACCAGGGGTTTGGCCTTCACGCTCTCCAGACCTGACACCACTGGATATTTTTGTTTGGGGTGACATTAAACAAGAAGTCTATGCAATGCCGACCAATGACCTTAATTCTTTACGAAGAAGGATAAGTGAATCTTCTGAAACATTATCCAGTGTCGTTCTGCCACTGCTGCTGTTGAAGAAAGTTGCTGAGCATGTTTTACTGCTCAAGGAAATCACTTAGAAATACATTTAATATGAATGGTAATGTTTACTCTTAATGATTATAGTAGATGAAAAAAATCAAATAAGTTTTATTCATTAACTATGCCTAAATAATGCATAGCAATGAAAATCTTAAGGTGTAAATATCTCTTAAACCAAGCGTTTGTGGATATACCTTCATAGACATTTTTTTCTGGTTTGTAGTCCTTAGTTAAAAATTTCAGTTGTGCTACTTAACACTGAAACCCCGGTTTATCTATATAATAATTTTGATATATGGAATGGAATATGTATTCACATGTAATTTAAAACAATAGATAACATAAATTTCTTAACAATGGACTATGGAGTTATCTCGGTTCATTTTCAACGTAGAATCGCCAACAAAAAGCAATGAAAAATAACAAATTAAACGAATCAATGAAATTAATCAAGGTCTGTAATGTACACATCGTCCGTACCCTTCCTGAATGTAAGTGGAGCCGGAGTGAGGTCTAGACGGTATAGATTGAATTGCTGCTCCTAATGATAAACTGTAATAGTTGAGGATTATCTCATCTCTGTCAGGATTTAGTCGCCGATATATTTTCCTCAGGTTCTAATCGTTGATAATTATGCTTCTCCACTGCAAATTAGTTTTTGTTTATCTTTTTGGATTTATTTTTAATAAATATACAATAGTTATAAACATAGAATGGAATAGAAATGAAACATTATTCTGGGACTAAGTCCCTATTGAATAACAAACTTGAACAGAAAAAGAAACATAATATATATCTGGCCATAATACAAATCATGGAGTATTTAAAAGTACCAAATAAATACAATAACAATAAAAATGAAATAAATAACAGATACGAATCATGGCAGGAAATAAACCAATTACTAATAATAAATGCAATAAATTCTTTACATAATGTATATCTTCTTTACGAAAAAGAATCAAAAACAACTAAGCAACAAAATCAATTATTCAATAGTGATTCATTTAAGACAATGACTGAACTGCTTAGAGAGCATTTGTTTGGGATGCCAGATATTTTGGAATAGCAAGGATTTATCTGATTGAGATCTGTCAGAGAGGAAACGTTGGAACCAGCGAATAGAGCTGTTGGAAAAATATAATCATTTTAGTTTAGCAAAAAGCATAGAATGGCCCAAGGAATCAAAACCTTTAGAATAGTCAAGTAGGATTAGCACAGTTTTGTTTTAACAATACATAAAAACATCTGTATGTGATGATATTACTTTTTTATTTCCCTTTTTAGTTTTAAGTGATCTTTTAGACACGTTTTTTTTTTATTACATAGTAGAGTAGTCAGTCGATAGACAAACTAGTTTGAAGATCTTTGTATAAGCCATGTAAATCCTATTCTATTCAACAGCAATAAATACATTTTTCATCTTGAATTTCATGTCTGTGCTTGTTAACTTTACAATCCAGATAAGTAATCACAAATATTACTGAACAGCATTATTGTATTTAAGTATATAGAAATTAGTAAACCGAACATTGCAGTGTTATATGTAACTGTTTATTTTTAACCACATTTTTAAATAATTTAATATTTATTGTGTTCTTAACTATTTTAATTAAATGATATCAGACAGTCTTTATAATACCGTGAGTCATTCAGAAGCCTCTCTTTACCTTTGTAACAAGAAAGGATTTTCGCAATTGAGGATTTCTTGCAGCGATTCATCTTTAATAAATATACTTTAAGACCTCCACTACACATCCTTTACTTCAAACATTTCCATATTTGAGTGCTCTACATACACTCCGTTTCAAGATAGAAGATGAAGAAGTATAGGTTTATGATTGCTTTTTTTCATGGAAAATAGCCTCATGGTTTGTTAAGATGTGTATTAATAGAAGTGAATTAAAACGTATTGAAATAGGGTGAAGGTCAGTCGAACTGAATGCCTAAGTGATGAATGGCAGATGTGTAATTAAGTTCCAATAATTCGTTTTACATCGCTTTTATATAACATTGACATATATAACTGAAATGCTCTGTTCACTAATTTCGATATACTTAAATACAGCAATGCTGTGCAATCATAATAATGATTATTTATCTGGATTGTAAAGTTAAGAAGCACATACTTGAAGTGCCAGATGAAAAATGTATTTGCTGTTGAATGGAATGTTATTTTCATGGCTAATACAAATATCTTCTACGAACTAGATTGTCTATCGACTGACTACTCTACTATCTAGCTTCTATATTTTCTTTCCTCTCTACTTTCTATTCCCTCTATTTTCCGACATGAAATATTTTTGAAATATATTGGAATTCTGACAACAAAGAAGCAATGTGATAAATTCTTAGATTGTTTTCCTATATTATAAACATAACTTTATAGGTCGTCAAACTCATCAGTTAAGTGTAATATCTCAAGTACGGTGACGTCAATATATTCACCCTAAGGACGTTTATATTTACTGGGAAAATGTTTAAGATAGTTTATATTTATTTAGCCTTTATTAATGGATTGATACATTAATAATTTTGTCAAGAGGCATTCTCTTAACTCACTACGAGATGCTCATTTTGTATCTATTGATATTACTGAAAAATATCAATTTATGTGATTATATGTTAATTTCAGCTAGCGTAAACAGACATAGAAACGAGTTCTGTAATTTCCCCGTACGATTGATTTCCTTAGTCTCTGTCAGCAACTGCGCTCTATTGGATCCATTCGACTAATCTTCGACTGTTAAGATTGAGTGAATATCTTCTTCAAATAATGTTCCGATCGAAAAAGTAGGTGGTTCGCAACGCCTCGACCACTGACTTGAATTTTTTATACTACCTATTTATTTATTACAATGTCTCTTAATATTAAACTTTTGTATCATTACATATAATTTATTTGTCACAGCCGGATTCGAATCTGGGATCTTCAATACAGTCTACAAGGAGCTACCTTCCTTCCCAGTTTTTATTAATTAATGCCTTATTTTATTATTTAAATTCATAAAATTATAAATGTTTTTATAAAATACTGAGGATGCACACAAACAGATTAAATAGAGAAATCTTCTATAAAATGAGAGTAAACAAGAGTGCGAGGGTTACATCAAAAAGATGAAGGAAGAAACTGAAAGATTGAAAATAACAGACCAAGACTGTTTCGATAGGGATGATTATAGGAAGTGACTCAAAGCAATTAAGGTCCTTGTGGAAAAGAGAGATGCGAGAAAAGGAATAGGGTGGACCGATGAAAGAAGGAAGGAACAATCGAAAAGAACGAGGAAAAGGAGGGAAGAAAAAAGGAATGAGAGAAATGAAGTGAAAATCGTGATATTCGCGTGGTCTTTAATGCAGTTCCATGAAAAAAAAAATACTAACCATATTGAGATAGTAGCATTATATTCAAATAATGGAGGTAAGAAACATGAATAATGTGTACAAATGGAACAATACCGTCAATTCGGAAGTGACGCAGACGATGATGACATTTTTTTATATTTCTGATGGTTGTAAAAAAAGTTGTATCCTTTCCACTTTGCAATAATCAAATATATCTTTGATTATGAAAAATAGATGTATATTATATTATAAATTAATTATGGGGTTCTTAGGGATGGAATATGGAGTAGCTTACGAGATTTGAAGTGTGTGTAAAGAGGTACAGTTTACAAGTTCGGTCGATAGTTAGGGTTATGAGGTGAAGAGGAGGGTAGAGAGGTACCCGGTACAAGTGGTGAGAGCAAGAGAGGATCTTCGGTTATTACTTCCACGTTATACGAATGAGCTTGTGAAGTGAAGGGATTAATGAACTCACAAGTGATATCATATTAGAATAATCCATCATTTTAAAGTTAAAATAAATAGATAAGAAAAAAGTATTATTAGAAATGCGTTTTGAGGAGAGAAAAAAGAAGTAAAAAGCAAAAGAAAGGGACAAAGCGAAACAGCATCTCGTGGACTCCGGGAGGAGAAACGTGGCGGGAAGAAGAGATCTGAGACATGCTTGAGCACTTCTAACAAGAATCGTTTCAAAACTCCACAGAGTGACTACACCTAAGTCAAGGAAGTTACACGTCTTTTATTATACACAAGCTCTGAAGCTTCGGCTCTTCTGATGACTTCTTTCTTCACAGTTCATAATATTCTCAATTTGCAAATCGGATTAAGAAATCTAAAACATTTAAGAACATATTTCAATACCAGAGGAAGAAAATGGTCCGGGTGGAGGTAAAAAAAATCTCTTTAATCCAGAACTGTTTGTTTGGAAGCCGACGTTTCAACCCACATTTACATAACAAATTACCATCTATAGGTTTAATTTGTCTGTATTTTGTAAATTTAGTACTGAAGAAGACTGAAATTTAGGTTGATACATTGGCTTTCCATAAACAGTTCTCCCTATTTAAGAGAAGTGTGTTGTTTTCCACCCGGACCATTTTCTTCCTCGTAAATATAAGACCAGGCCAGCTAATATTATTCAAGATTTTTCATTACATTTAAGAACTCTCATGATAGAGCGCATAAAGTTATATCCAGCTATAACTAATAGCAGACGATAAAATATACTCAGTAGAGTATTAGAAGTTTCTTTTTTTACCGCTTTTCAAGTCCGTCCGGAGCTGCTACCTATAGGTGTAGACTGAAGGGAGTTTGAAGCCCACTACCATCTTTTATTCATTTTGTGACGAATTTTCGTCATATGCCGATGTACACTCTAAAATTTAGTTTTTATTTGGCTAAGAAGTAGCTGAAACTTTCGTGTTATTAACTTTTTTTTGAGGGGGGGGGGGCTCAGCGTTGGTGTTTTGCTTGATTATGCTATTATGCATCAATGTAATAATACAACTAGGACCTTGGACCTAAAACCTATAAACCAGGTCACACTTTGCCTGAAAATTTTCATTATAATTACTTACAAATTGTGTAATTTATCACCAATATATCTCATATTTTAGGAGTTCCTCGACAACATCTAGTCGTTTGTTATTGCTGTTATTCATCGTTGTATCGACAATAATTTTTTCCATTTTCTCAAATGTATAAGTATGATATCATGTCTCTTGAAACGCAGTTTCACACGCTTTTACTATAAATACGACTTTCAAATTCAAAGAAATCTGTTTATTGCACGTCTTTTAAACGGTAGTAATGTGAGGATTTTTTAAATCTACTTTCAATGATTCTACCGGCTGGAGACCCAGATTTATGAGGTTTAGAATTATACATCTGAAATTGATTTAGTCTATTTTATATCTTCATTTTTTTAAATCGGTTTTACGGTATGGTTTAATATGGTTTAAGAATTGAGCCTCTTTCTCGATATTAGTATTTGTTAGTGAGTATTTTTTTCAAATGGTTGTGTTGAATTTTGTATTAATTATAATGAATTGCAAAAAATCACAGTAGACCCGGCAATTTATGTAGCATCATCACTCAGGTTAAAACAGTTCTGATTTACAAATTATACCTTTGTCTAACAACACTGGTCAAACACTATCCAACACTAGATGGGTCATCTTTTAAAGACTATATTCACATAAGAATCTTCTTCTGTCCAAAATCCTCGATAAATATAAAGAAAATGAGGACATGGACTTCTAAATATCGAAGAAGCGTTCATCAATTCCACATATTCGATAATTACGAAAAACATAGGATTATCATTGATTAACGTAATATTTGTACTTATTTTTTCATTATGGCGTGTAATTCAATTGATAAATCGAAACAACCAAGCACTCACTATTCTTGATTTAGGCGGATATTAACAATTGTGACCACAGAGTGATCCTCATATGTTTTTATTCAAATCATAAATATCATAAGTTAAGAATAGCCTTTTGTGAATTTGATAACATTTGTTTTTATTTTTATTACGAATTCTAAATACTTCGAGAGCTTTCATCTGCCCGCGGGAGAAATTCCAATTTCTCCTCTATAATGGAAAATGCTCGTTATTCACGATTTCAAAGAGATCTCTCCTTAGAAGTATTTCCTCTCCGGAAGTCGATTAAATAGTATTTTCCCGTAAATAATTATAAAAAAATTATTCACTTTTTAGAATTTTATGGAAAAACTGTCATGGAATAACCATTAAACCGAGCATTTATGGTTTAAGTACAATATTTTAGATTAGGGGTTACTAATGGCTTGGTTGTCATGTTTTTTTTTTTTTAATATGGACTGAATACTGACATAATGAAGAAATAATAAAGAATAGAAAAATAATTTTATTCTGGGGCCAGGTCCTTTAAGAATAAATAACATGTGTGTACAAAATTTAATAAAGATATATCTGGCCTAAGGGCTACATTATTAGAATGATATAATATTTACACAATAACATGAAAATAAATATAAACTAAAATGCATATTCTGTTAGAGATAAAAAAATAATAATAATACAAAAATAGCATATAAATTATAAAAAAAATAAATAAGCTGAGAGAAAAATAATGAATAAATAAATAGGATATTTCATATTATTATACACATACATGCCCTAAACATATAATGCCCCTTTTCCCCTCTATCAAGTTTAAAATTAATAATAATCATGAGCCTGAAAATTTAACACTGGAATTTGCTCTCTCAAATTCATACTCTCAAAATCTGATTTTTGTAGTAAAGGTAATCGTTTTACATCTTCGAACACGTGCAAACTAGATTTGATTCAGTGATCACGTGATAATTCTTTATTTTATTATTCGATTTTAATAATTCCTTTTCAAGATGATGATAAAGATGAAATGATACAGAAAGTTGTTAGGTTGATTGAAAATGCATGTAGTTGTCGAAACGTTTTAAATAATAAAATTATATTTCATAAATGACTGGAGAAAGGTTTTTATTGTGAGAAGGAATTATTAGATAAATTCAGTCCAGTTTACATCCTTTTAAAATTAATTTTAATTACTACCTTTTCCTACCTTTGTTATGGAAAAAGCTACCAGTTTCTGGGGCACGAATATAACCATTTTATCATTTCACATGGAAGTATGAGGCCTTTGAAAATTCTTTTTTCTTATTCGTTTTATCTCTTGAGTTAACAAAAGGTGGACGACTTATAAGAAATATATAGATTTATTGCGTAATGAATTGATTTAAAATAGACATTCTTATGAACTAAATGGGTGACTTATTGCAATTGACAATCACTATATCTTATTGGATATGAACTACATCTAACTTAGAGACCTCTCTGCTATTTTTTTTCTTAATTTGATTTTATACAAGTTTTTGTACACTTTTTAGTATACATTTCTCGTGATTTTGTATTTTCTCCTTTTACTGTAGTGTAACTACATTTTAAGTTGTGAATGGGCAAGTTATTGCTTCTCTTTCTTCATTTTTGTTTTCTTTAAGTGCTGAGGCACACTTTTCTCTCCTAATCTTAGAGAAAGTATTTATACATGTAAAAGAAGGGGAGCTCAAGGAAGTTACATGGTTGACAATACGGAAGCACTGATAAATTTCTTGTTACAAATCTAATTTTTAAACAATTTACATCAGGTCGTTCCCTTGTTTCTTTAGCATAACGGCGGCGCAGCAGATGCTTGAAGCAGTCAATGGTCAACACAACCCCTGTTCCTTGTTGTTAGCACGTCTGATGGTTACACATGTTCTCTTCAGGTTCTCGGCGACAATATCATTCCATCTTCCCTTCGGTCATTCATAAGATCTTACTCCATCGGGTTTTTCGAAGTACAATTTGACTGTCGTTCCCTCAATGATCCTGATTACGTGCACTAGCCATCTGATCTATTGTACACTTGCAATCTGTGAGACAATTTAGTCATTGCTCAAGTGGCTTAAGTAATATTCAAGTCATAAATATTCCCAATTAAGTCAACATTAATCGATTGTGAATGTATTATCAATCAAACTTATTATTGCTGATTACCTTTAACCAATCGGATGGGAAGAAATCAGCCAACTTCTCAAATAATAAGTTATGTGGGTCTAACATTTAACGTTTAAGATATAAAGTGCGCCAATTATAGGTTTTTCGGAGTCGAAACGAGCCATTTCCCACTACATGTTTTTTTTTTCATTCATAACTCAACGTTGGTTTCGTTAAATATAATATTGGTTGGATAAACACAATTAGCCATATTACATTATTTTATCACGAAGCAAAAATCGAATTCCTTTTTCTGGATCCTAAATATCAATATGTAAACCCGCTGGTATATATACAATCTCGCGGACATTCCCAACGATGAAGACAAACACACGTGGGAGTGACCGAGTGAAGAGGGAGCCTGCGATATATCATAACTTTTAGCCGCTACCCGCCCTCGTCTGATTTATCACCGGCACAAGAGATTTACTGTATATTAAAATCGAGCACCACCAGTTGGTGAAAGTCGGGTGATTCCAGCTACGTGCTGACCACCTGAGTAAATGGTTGAAGCTGTAATAAATCAAGATGGTGATGAAAAAGTGTTCTTTAAACAAAGAATGAAAAGTGTCCTATAAATAAACATTAAACTGTACCATATTACTTCCATCAGAAGTAATTAATGACACTGTTAATTTTCTTCACTTTTTTTTTTAATAGTTTGAACCAAGGGGTACTTAGAAAAGTGAGTGTTGGGTGCATGTGCCTTTTTCTCCGCCCAGTTTCGGTTCATCCTCTCCGATCTCCTACTCCTTTCCCCATCGGAGATTTTGATCATTCGCTTAGTTTTTACCTCAAACCTTATCCTCTTGTCTTGGGGTTATGGTCTTGGTAGTTCCATCTCTTAGCCTATCAGCCGTAACAGCGAGCTATCTTATGTCCCTCTCTGCTTCCTTAAACCTTTTAGGTTTAGTTTTTTTTTCTTCTAAGGAATTCAAATATATTTTTGTAAACCTACTTGCATTCATTCGCAGTATATGTCCATAGAAATTGTATCATTGTGTCTGTGCTTCTTTCTGTTGCTTTGTAAAGAGTTTCATTATAAATGTACTAAACTTCACTTATAACTTAATTATATTTTATTATCAATACTATTAGTCGTAAAGCTCAAAGTGAAAGACGCTAAGTAAAGATGGTTCGCGTTTGAGGCTTCTTATTCTTCTTATTATATTTTATTTTTTTATTTGTTACTTATTTTTCTTCGCCGTTTAAGGCTACTTAAACATTTAATAGGCAAACACAATACTCTAACACTATAACACTATACTATAAATTAATTACAAAAGACTCATATGACGTGACTTTTATAAGACCCATTTGGACTTACGGTTAGAGCTTTGGAACTCCACCAAGCCATCGAATTCCTCTCGTAACCAATCCTTGCAATTCAATATCTCTCAGCCCTCTATTGATTCATGAAGGAGACTTGAGTGAGGTGATGAACGTGGAATAAACAACCGTCCATTCTGCCATTTGTTGCCCAATGTAATGACATTCATTCATTAATTTTTCTTTTGGGCAAAGTAAACAATTATTATGTAAATAAAAATTGTACAAATGTAAATGCTCATAGAAATAGTAATATATTTTCAAAGTTCAGGGTATTGATAGTTACAAATGAAAATAACACGGAAGAACATTTCAAATTAATACTTTTAATTAAGTAATTCTATTTAATTTCACGTTTCACCGATAACAGAATAGAATCTTACCACCCCTAACGACCCTTAAACAGATTAACATTCAAAAGAATATCGAGAAGAATCGCTGCAATTAAGGGGATCGATTATTCATATCTACACCATTCAAATGCGGGGTAATATCGTTAGAGGGCTGGGAGGTCCGGAATCCTGCACAGTTCAATTTCCTTACAGGCTGCTTTTCAGTCTCAATTTCCTTAAAAACTGCTTATAAAAAAATATCAATATAATAATACATTCTTATTATTCGGTCGAGAAATTCTACCTTATATTAAAATATTTAAATCTTATTCTTTTTCGAATTTGTATATTTGTAATAGAATATAATTACACGACTCTATATTTTAGATTAAGTTGCAAAATATAAATTGAAGAGCAACTGGAATGGGCTTCTTGAATTTTTCAGTAAACATTACTTTTAATTAGTTAAGAATTTTATTAGTAAAGAATAATATATATATATATATATATATATATATATATATATATATATATATATATATATATATAGAATAAAACTGTTAATGAAACAAATAAATTATTTATCGCTATTACAACATTTTCGTTGCTATGGAGCTGGGTGTTATGTCACCTACAGTTGTGTGTTTCGGGCACCTCCGTAGATTTTTTTATTTTACCTATAAGATACCCTACTTATATTTGAAATCTTGAAGTGTGAGAACGTAAGTTAATTTTTAAATCGCTTTTATTAACTTTACCTGTATATGTATGCTCGTTCCTAAACATGTAACGGAGTCTTTGAACTATATTTTTTGTCACTTCAAAACATCGAATTAAATTAAAAGTTTGCATACCTTTCAAAAACCGATGACAATACAATAGTTTAATTATACCGACCAGGATCTTCGGTATTAGCAAATTTTCTTATACGAACAACCATGTCGGTCTTGTTCCAAGTACTAAGGCGTGTACTGGTGTACTGTGGCTTAATTTTTGAGACAAGCCAGACTTCTGGCAGCATCAATTGGGGAGCTTCGTATATTTTGTTAAAAAAGAATTATAGCTTGAAAAACTAAATACCCGCCTTAATAGGAATGAAAACTAAAAAGTGGAAAACAAATTTTAACAAGATCATAATAAGAAAAGAGCGAAGAACAAAATTTTATCATAAAAAGCGTGAGGTACTTTTAAAGATATTTTCATAATGACTCTTACCAAGATCAGTCAATTAAATATTTACAACAATTATCCAATCAATCAAACACTCCATTGTTTTTTACAATAAGATGAATTTTTTTCTTCATCTCTCTATTCTTATGTTTAACTAATAATAAAACATTTTTTTTAAAGTTTTTTAGACTATTTTTTTTTATAAGAGTATTTTAAAGAATTTTCTGTAACAAATTTTAACCCTGGATTACTAACGTTCTTAGAGTAGTCGTTTAATACTAATGTACATATTTGTGACGTACACAAGATATTTTTTCATTTAAGGTAAAATAAAAAGATCAATTTTTTAAAAACTAACTGTTTTTTATTTCACGAAGCACATTACAAACACAATCATCATAAAAAAGTGAAACAGAAGGTCAATAAACAATAAAACTAGGAAAAACAAACACTCCTTTTTTCAAATTTTAAATCGACAAATTCTTCTGATAACTCTCTCATATTTCTTCTTATGGTCCCAAATACAGTTTTCCACATAGTAGCCAGGATTCACTCTATTTTATATGGAATAGCATCCACCATATATTTGGTGCCATTGTCACATAGCATCGTGATTTTTAATCCGTATTTGTTCTGCTTGTTACTCATGTTCACGTCCCTAAATCCTACCAATTGTCCATCTATTGGACACTAGGAGCTCGGTTTATAATTATTTTTGCAATTACTTATGAAATCTTCCCAATTAACTAAATTAGTGCGAATTTTGATTCATTCATCCGTTCCATTCTTGTATTCAAATCATCAAAGCGAAGGCAATTTACAATGAAATTAAAAACCAACAGTACAGTGTTACTAACATAGGTAGGGGCGACGTGTAAAAAATATTCTACACCAACTAATGTACGTATTAAAGACGTAGTGACTTAGATTATGGATTGTGGATAGCACAAAATATGGGGCAATAACAATATTTTCTTTACGGCAACCTGTGGCTAACTAAACACTAGAGGCTTACTTTGGAGGGGGAACTTGAAACTACGAAAAACAAAATTGCGGCAACCGATTTTCCTTTGAAGCACATGTAGCGGAGACGTACATTAGCATTCTAGGGTTAAAATTATCATAACTGGTTATAAGTAACAGTCAAACAGAATAGCTTGCATATTTAAGGATTATCAAACTGAATTGTGTAAGGTTAAAATGTTAGGGGAGTATGAAACAGGACTGTCGTTTCTGATGTAAATAATCAGTGGTGATTGCTGTATATTAATTATCGTCAATTTATGTTACTATAGCTATATAGGAGATCGAGCCCTATGTTTTTCTTATTCAGGTATAAGAACAGGGATCTTTAACAAGTACCTGACACGGTACAGACTCCACTAGGACCATTACTTTACGTCCCTTCCGAAGGATGCTATAACCGAGGATTTTTTACTCCCTTTTGAAAAATCCAGGTTGCTAACTCGCGATCTTTGGTATAGTAGGTTTTTATGCTAACCACAACACTGAAGGGGACTTCAGTGGTGATTATATGCAATGTTACAATGTTAAGGCAGCACAAAAATCTATGACACAAACTGTAGAGAGATGGTAGAAGCGATAGTTGGAGAGAACATAGTAGAACATTTGGTGTCCAATAGTGGGATATTGGAAATTAGGAGAGGATGACTCTGCGATCTCCGGCTATAACTCATGCCCTCGGCCACACATACGCTGTATTCCTATCTCCGATATATGCTTCGAGTCTCTCTGGTCAAATACATTTCTCCTGTTATATTACGATTTAAAATTCGTTAAGGTGGTTAACGTTTAAAATTAAATCGTCTATTTAGTACAATTGATTTGTTTGTTTTTTTTAATTCTACACTATTAATATTCCATAAATATTAGAATGAACCTGTGAAGGGCTACTGAGCAGGTAAATTCCTCCCAAGCTGTGTACCTGTAAAAGGAGAAATGGAGCAGTTATAGGCATGACGTGAAAGAGAATGGACCCGTGAAAGTGTCATGATGCCGTCAAGAACTTCATTTAGTAATTTTCAGATGTAGCTACTCACATGTAAAGGGACATTTTGTAAGTAGAGATATATTTTTGTAACCATGAATACCGTATCATAAAAGCAGAGTTATTTTAGCTGATGTAAAAGATTATTTATTTATTAAAACTACTCCCAGTCAATCCAACCACGCACACCTTTGGAAAAGAGAGGGATATGTATATTGAGAGGAAAATTGTTGACTGGAAGATCTAATGTGGGATATAGATAGTCTAAAAAACGGGATGCAGTCAAAAAACCACGAAATAATACAAACTTATTTATTATAAATCCCTATAACCTACGTTGTAGGCCATCTTCAGGGCTGACAGAAGGCTGGAGCTACTGTGGATATGTATTTTATTTAATAATGATAAAGAATTTCTGTACCTCAGTTGTAATACCTTTAATTGCCATCCCATATATTAAAAATGAATCTGGCCAATGGATCTTAACTTTCCTTCAGATCATTTTTTGGGCAAGTTTAGTGGATAGTTAGCAGTACTGCTACAGCCCATGAAAGGTCTTAGTGGCTGTACTGATTTGGACGAGATCACATTCAACCGCCTGATTTGTTATTCCAATCAAGGGTTCTTCACTTTATAGAGGCTTAATGAGCCGCAGAAGGGTCTGCAGGTTCTACAGCATACATTAATGGCTGGTAGCGGATTAAATTGTAAAGAAATATTCGATGCAGATGTGACAAATGACATTCATACTTACCAAAATCGGCCTATAATTTATATATGATTACTAATATAAAAACATAAATTAAACACGGTAATTTGAGTAAATAACGAAATTTAAAACTTTTCAATTTAGTTTGAATTAAACATATATTGAATATTATTTCTTAAAAATCAATTTAATTCTAGGACAATGTTGTATTGTTTCTACTAAAATCAAAATAGCATAATTATTCTCGATGGTAATATGGAGTGATATACTTACATTTGTTAATGCTTGATAATAAAAAGGTTTTATTCGTAAGTCAGAGGGGTGTCCGTTATCGAAGAGCATATATTCGTTAATGTCTAGGACGGGCATTTTATAATTCTTAGGAATGTCTGCTGGAGAGCGTTGTCCAGCAGGTGTTTCCACACTGTTGATAAAAATGCAATCCTATGTATTACCTAAATTTTTTATTTCAATCTCCGAAACAAAAATGTCTTCATCCATCCCTATTTAAAGATTCCCAATCCTTTTTTTTCCTAAATCGTTTCTGTAAATTATTAAGTTACACTTTAGGAAATATAACTTGTTTGAAATTGACCTAACTGAACTTGTAAACGTATTTATATAATCCACATAATTTTGATCAAATAGCCCACATAATCAAATCTATGAAGACTGATTTGCAAATCAGGAGGTAATTCCCGGTTGGGTACGATTCCCTCAGAGTTAATTTTGACATCCCGTCACTTTTGATAGAAGGGAAAGCCCTCGAATATTGTTCCGGCTGACATAGGGCGACAAGGGTTCCTGAACTTGACGTGGGTTCACTGGCTCCCTCCGGCTCTGCCGATTAACCCTGTTATCAAATGTAGGTTGCTTACAGATATATATATATATATATATTTTTTTTAATTTATTTATTCGGTTGGCTCTACAGACCTTGGAGATCTTTCGCCGCCTTTACCAGCCTTCTCGACCTCTGTCTATCCTGGGCCGCTGATTTCCAGTCTGCTACATGTAGTTCCGTAGCATCTTTGTTGACCCTGTCCATCCATCTGGTCTTTGGCCTCCCAAGTGGTCTCTTGCCAACTATTGAGGCATTCATAGTTGTGTAGTGGCGTCCTGACGGATCACTTCGAGCTACATGCCCCGCCCATCTTAACCTTCTTGTTTTCATATCCTGAGATATTGCCTGACCAGTTTCCGTGTGCAATTCTTTATTGGTCCTTCTCGATGAGTTAAGAGTTTCATCCAATTTATATGTATATATATGTATATATATATATATATATATATATATATATATATATATATATATATATATATATAAAATCAAAAAACCTGTACCACTGCATTCCATGTACGGGTTTCGAGAATCGCTTAAATACATAATGCGGTCTAGGCGGCTTTTAAATCAAAGTTCGTTGTTGCAACATTGTACTCGTAGCCTAAGCCCACATTCGTTTTAGACTTAGGCAGGAAACGAAAACTGGGCTCATAAACATTCATAACTTTCCTAAAAGCTGTGGGGGGGGGGGTGAATGATTAATATGTTGCTGCAAATTTTATCAGCTTCAAAACGACGGTGATGTTTGGGATTCGCCATGTGAAATATTGAAAATTCCATTTGTCTAAGCGCTCGAGCGGGTATGGTTTTTGGACCTGTGCATATTTTTTATTTATATTACCCTCTTTCTTCTGGCTAAAAGTGGTAGGGACCGAATTTCGGTATGAAATTATCTTAATCGTTACATCAAAGAAAATAACGAAACTCATTATTTTTCTGTACGAAATTAATTTATTATTTTATTTTAATAGTGTAACATATATATATATATATATATATACGAGTAAATGGTATCATTTGAATTATTATGCATAATTGTATTTTAATACCGTTTTATAATTAACATTTATCCATTTACTTGTTTGTATGATTTCGGAATTATTATTCATGATTTTATTTTTTGTACTGTTTTATAACCAACATAAATCAATTTACTTATATGGTTTCTAAATTAATAATTGTAATTTATTTTAACATGTCGCGTGGCGTTAGTGCATCATATAGTATTGCTAGATACACAAAATACTTTATAATTATCTAAGTATGTACCGAACGTAGTACTTGGAATACAATGCACATCAAAGTGAAGAACTTTGGTTTTAAAATATTAGCAATCTTGTATTTGTATTCTCATGCATGCATTTGTATAATTCTAAAAAAAAATGTTATTCATTATTTACACTTATTCATAATGAGAATAAATAATTTTCAGATTCTAACCACAAAATAAACCTTTATCAGGTTCTTATCCATGAAACTGTTAAAAAATAATATGATAAGTATTTTAAATGTTTTTTATTAAAAACGTACTTGGTCGAAAATTGTTTAATCCAAAGACAAAAGTTCTTAAAACTGGATTTTAAACTTTATTTATATATATATATATATATATATATATATATATATATATTGTCTTTAAAATTTCAAATTTAAACTCCTCAAGGCGGAATTCAACTGAGGCAACATTGAACGAATTGTTTCTTCATACTTGTATTCTAATATTGCGTTTAGTATATATCGTTAAGTAACTTTAATATACTAATCACTTTTATTAAATAATACATGTACATTCAATAGAGACTAAAAACAGAGATAGAGCCTCCTCTTGGTCAGAGGTCATAAGACTATAAGAATAATAATAAGAATATATAAATAGGATTTGCTATTACTGATATTAATTTCTAGCATTGTTGACCAGTACGGCTGCTGAAATCTGCACCTGCATAATAGTTCTTGGAACTGTTTACTATTTCATAGTTGGTTTCCACATTTAACTATATACGTCCTTATTATTTGTTGGTAAGAAATAAATTAATTATTTTTGAAAATCAGTTTTATATATTAAATATATTCATTCACTTCTATGGTGTTTAAATTATTGTTCATAATTTAATTCTAATGTCTCATGGGGCCATGCAAATCATACACTACTACTAGGATACAAACAATACTTTAAAATCATTTTATAACCTCAGATTGCCAATGTTGGGAGCAGGGTGACTCAGAAATACCGTTCCGAAAATCCCGGCTCATATCCAACTGTGGAAGATAATTTATTTAATCTGTTAAAGGCCTGGAATGGATCCCTTAAGATCTGGAAACTCCCGATAGGGCTCAGTCTCTATAAGGGGGTGCCCTAAATAAAGGACAAAACCAGGCCTGATCACGGACAAATCAATCATTGTCGTAAAACCACAGGATCTAGAGAACAGTAAACCATGGACTAACCCAAGACTATTCATGGGTTTTAGTAGTACTTTTTTTTTCTGTTTTTTTTAAGGTTGTCAATGTGGAATTACCAAAGCATAAAAGGGATCTCAACGATGTCAACTGGTCCTTTATATCCTTTTATATAATCAATAATAATAATAATAATAAGGCTTGGCGAACCCCGAAGGCTCAATGACCCAAATACGATCCTTCTTAACCCAATCTGGGAGGGATCCTACGGCCATGACAACCCCTCAGACGCTTCCCAGTCGGGACATCACTTATACAAATTTTAGGAATATCAATTATTTTTGGAATTTTACTATGCTAAGCAAATTCACAATCCAATCTTAATATTCGTGACTTTAATAATATTAACCGGGTTTTATTTATATTTACATTTATTATATTTAATATTGTAATAATTATGTTAAAATATATTTATATAACGTATATTTATTATTTATGTTATCTGTATTGAATACATTTTCGACTCATCATAAGCAATCGGGAAAAAGGATATTGAGGGAATTGACTGTCGAGCAGTTAATTCAGAAACAGTAAACATTTTATTACCCGGAAACAACTCAAAGAAACTGTAAGCCAGTGAGAATAAAAACGACACCATCAGAAAACGATCGGCCAATCCGAGTGGGCAGGTGATGACTTATACATGAGAAAGTGAAAGGGATAAATCCGAATCGCCTATATACCTTTATCGTAAAGTTCCCGCATACGATCGCAGAATTTCCTAGAGCCGGATTTCCTGCCTTGCAAAAGAAAAACTGGTCTTCGAGTCATGAAAGTCTGTGTCGATAGAACATTTGAATCTTATAACCTTATATGTTTATTTTAGTTTATTTAACGCTGCTATGGATAATCAGATGATGCTACAAATTGTGCCTGTCCCGTTTTAATTTGGGTATGGATTTTTAACGAGTACCTGACATCGAACTGGCTCGAGATCCCCGTTTAATGTCCCTTCCAAAGGGAGGCATAACCAAAGATTTTTTACTACTTTTGAGAAATCCTTGGGCCCCCTGCCGGGCTGCGAACCCAGGATCTTGGGCTTAGTATGTTGTTACGCTAACTACTAGACCACTCTTTATTAGCCTTAGTATCTGAAAAAAAAATGCTTTATTATTATTGCTGATTAGTAACAGAAGAGAGCGGGAAGATGAAAATTATTATTACGACGTTAAAATTTATAGGAACAGATAAATATAAAAAAAATACTGTTTTATCTTTCTATAATATAAAAAGCTGTTTCGCAGGTTGTCGCTTAGAGTGGAGTCACAAAAAGTTTTAACTTTTCATTTGTTCCCTTTCAGTATAAAAAATACAATTTAGCATGACCACTATCGTGGAAAAGAAAATGTAATTATGGGTAATAAGTAGATTTCGGTGAACATTTCTTCAAGAAATAAAAGTTTTAACTATAATTTTGAGGTATAGATGATGTATGTTTGTTGAAACTTTTATTTCTTAATGAAACGATTACCGAAGTATAGACATTATCTATAATTGCCTTACCTTATCCATACTAAACACAATAACTTGTATTTTTGGAAAATATTAAAAATGAAAGGAATAAACAGTTAAAACTTGTAACTCAACTGAAAGCAACTACTTGCGGAACAGATACCAACAATTGCTTTTAGTGGCCGACAGTAACATTTTATTGTCGTTGCCAAGCAACGGATCAAGAAACTACTTTTTATTTTGTTTTCTCGATGTTTTTCGATATTTTCTTTTTATTGTTATGTTCTCGATCAGTTAAATTTTTACAAATTGGCAAAGCTCAAAGTCACTGTTCCTGACTTATTTAGCATTCAAGAGATTGGATCTAGTCAAAGTTTAGCTCCTATCTAGTCCTCATTAAGGCCATGACTTATGATGATGTCCTTCGCCTGCTCTATTCCCAAGTTCCATCTGCTTCGGTCCTGTGCATGCAAACCACTTCTTAGTTTCTTCCCAGGAGATTGGTTAGTATAAGCCCTGGGATCTTCCACTATACCTAACTCCATCAAGTCTGTTTTCACCAATTCGTTGCGACTTATCCTCTATATCCTGGCCAAAGAGGAGATGGCATTGTCATCATGTAGTTCATTTACGGCTGGGTTTTTTTTTTTTTTTACGCCATACACCTTTTCCTTCACGGGGCATACTATTTGTCGGAGGATACACCCTTAAAACTTAAAAAAATCGAGTAACTGCGCTACCGATCAAAAATTTTCCCGCTTCCAAGCAATCCTGCTCTTTCATAAATCCCTGTAGATTAACGATAACTAGAGGATCTAATTGTCTTGGATATTTTTTTATCTTGAATCGTTCTGACAAATTAACTTACTCGACAGTATGTGTCATTCATTGTGCTCTATATGAGTCGAATCAGTTTCTCGGTAATGATTTTATTTTCTTCATTTTTCAGCAATGACAAAAAAAAATATTTTTTTGTTTATAATAAAATATTTTTCTTTTATAGTTTATTACTATAATAACTAATAAAGACATTTGGTTTTATAATGAGACTTTATAATTTCCCTGATATGATAATTTTCCATAATATTGAAATATTGGCATGGAGCTTGAGGAGAATAATAAAAAGCGGGGCAGAAAATTTCCGGATTAATAAAGTAGGTTTTAATAAGCTGTAAGAAAGGTTTGCCGCGAGACAACTCACGAAGGGGGCCTTATTAAACATCATCAGGATATTCAACCTCCGCGGATGCATTCAAATTTTCAGGCATTATTCTTGCATGGCTTTTCATTTCTACCGTCCAAGGAAAACTCTTGTAATGAGCTTGGCTCTCCAGGGTGTTATATTATTCCATATAAAACTATGAGCCATGGGTTGAACTTAAAACTCCGTGAATTGAGTAACATGGGGACAATCATTTCGACTAAACATTATTTTTTAGTAATATTAGGGAAAATGCTAGAGACGAACCGCCTTTGTTCCAATTAGATAATAGTTCAAATCATTCCAACTCTCATTTTTATATCATTGCTATATTTTTCTTTCTATTGCAAGTACAGAAATAAATTCAAATCATTCTTCCCAATAAATTTAAAAAAAAAATTTCTGTTCGTAAATTCAATTTTCCAATCAATCGGTTTCATATCGATACAAAAAAAGGGTGAATTCATAAATCGTTATTACATTTGGATTTTGTATTATATAAAATATTACTAGTTTAATAATTTAAACAGTAATTGTAGGATTCAAACGGTGATGCAGCCCTGATATTGATAAGAATGACATTTGCTACTTATTTATAGATTTTATAATAAAATAGGAAAAGGTAAATTAGTATATGAATACGGAATTTGAGTTTCAAATATCTTCGTTTTCAATTTGCTTTGTGGACTTTTATAAGATGGTTTCTGCATGAATATTTCAACTGAAGGGTGAAAATAAAGAAAAGAAGAGCGATTTCATTTGAAGTATTTTTTTCGCGAAACTGTAGTCTTAAATATTTGCATAATTGAGTGAGCAAGAAATGGATCTAGCAATGAATATAATTTTAATTATTGGAAAAACCAATATTTGTCATTATGAAGGTAAAAAAAGTAAGAATGAATAACCATTTTCTCAGTTAGATTAGTTTTTATGTAGATGCCCTAAGGCCGGAACAATGGGTTCCTAAGGGATAGTTTGAAATGAAAGTGCTTAGAGTTGCAAATTGGACAGTGAAAAATAAATTTTAGTTCTAAGTTAATGTCAGTACGTGATAAATATAAATGAAATGTTCCCCTCATAATCTATTTAAAAATTGAATAATAGCTTAATGAATGAAAATGGAAATAGTTCAAAGGCTACCATAAAATGTAAAACGCGGAAGAAAAAATTTAATGTTAAAAGAGAAATAATGTGACTAGAAAAAAACAAAGAAATTGTTATTGTTTTATTAATTTAGTCACTGCAATTCCCAACTGTATTATAAAAATACAACAAATAAATATTATCAATGATACATGATGTCATAGATAAAGGCAAGCAGAGAAACTACCGAGTGGTTGAATTCAAATCAAAAATTCATCTTAAAAAGGCTAGGAGCCCATCTAATTTTCAGGAAATTAAAGAAATACCTAGGTTTGAAGCTAGAGCGTTTGAAAGGAAATAAAGTTTGTCATAAATGAACTGATATCGGGTTCAGGCCTAATCATCTACAATCCAAAAAGTTAAAAATAAAACTCATAAATTAAAAAATGTTATATTTTTCATAACGGAAAAAGTAACCGTGTTAGGCAGAGGGATTGTTATTTCAAAATCTATAAAACAAAATAAAAAATAAATGGAGAAAATACAATATCATAAATAAAATAAAAACAGCCATATAGTCGTACCCAAGTAATAAAAAGATAATGTTATTTGAACTATGTTTTGTTTGTTAAATTATGCATTGGCTTGTACAGGGGCCCACGAACCAATTTAAGTTAATAAGAACTATCCATTGTTGAGATTTTTGTGTTTTCCCATATTTTATGACAACCATTTAAATGTTTTGGATTAGGAATCACAATAAAAAATAATGTATACTCAAGAGGGAATCCGCTGACGGCATTATTATTCTAAGAACCTCAGCTAGAGGAAAAAAAACAATAACAAAAGATGGTTGTATGAGAAGGAAAGTAGCTTTAACAAGAGCTATAGAAACAACCGCCTTAGGCTACACCTACATTGGATCCGGTCTGATACGATGAGACGTCGCTAGCAAACCAAATGACTGAAATATATCGAGAGTTATAACATTTGGTTCTTTAAATTTATAAAATTAAGATTATTTATTAATTATTTTAAATACATTTATATTTTACTATAATGTATAGTAAAATCTGTCTAATGTATACACCCCAGCATCGTATGTGATAGAATCATGTCGGACCGAATTGGGTCCAATGTAGGTGTAGCCTAACACACCAGAGAAGGAAATACAAACGATAACATGGCCTTAGTTCGTATTGAAAGGAGTTGCTTCTATTGTGCCCGCCAAGCCAATTCTGTTTAACTTGAATCGGAACCGCAAAAAAGCTTCTAGTGGCACCCCCTTACCTCCAGATTTACCTCTACGACCATATTGTCATCATAAAAAAAATATACAATGGAAGGTTTGCATTTATTGTTTTGTTTTTTTTGTTTGTTTTCTTTTTCCCTTAGTCTATCATATCTTAGGGGGCGATGTAGCTCATTGGTATAGCACTAAATTGCCATACCTAAGGTCCCGGGTTCAACTCCATACTGTGCCAGATAATTTACTTAATTTGTTTACAGCAGGGCATGGATTCTGTGTGATCTGGTGAGACCTCAGGTTCGACCAGTCTTAATTTGGGGATAAACCCGTGATCTCTTACTAATCATCTCCCTGCACAGCCCTTTTCCTATAAAGAGTACAGTCATATTCTTATTTGCCTATAACTCGTAAGAAAAAATGTGGAAATTAATGAATACCCAAGAATGAGGAAGTTTTGAAATTTAGAAATTTTTAAAGTCTATAATTAAATTTTAGATCACTTCGTAAGGACTGCAGCACTTCTATATCGTTGCTGTAAAAAAAAAATACCGCCAATGTACACTTTGGGCGATTTTACAGGAGAGATAAAAACCCGCGCCGAATGTAGACTTGGCAATTTTTTTCAGGACTATTGAAAAGAAGTATCAATAAATCATACTCTGCCATGTTGCTGACCTTAATATGTGCCTTCCTTAGTGAGTAATTCAACCTGTAGAATGCGTTAAAGTTACTAACTCATTTTCATAAAAAGGTGTAGACAGGCAGTATTGTTTTGACATTGTGATGATGTGTTATGTCATTATTCTAAAATTGCATAGGGTTCTAAGATTCAGGATTTCAAACATCTTTGACCGGACTACCACTTTCACTTTTCTTGAATTTTATTGGTTTATTTGTATTGAGTTTTATTTATCTATCATTTATTGTAATTCACTATTGTGCAGGAGTGCAATGATTGGCTATATCTGTTTCTGGTTTTATTAAGTTTATATTTATGTTCGTGCATAGAATTATGTGGTAACCTTATTTAATCGTTTAATGCATTTTTTTGTGTTTCAGGTAAGTTTCGTTTCATTTCCAGTAGGAAGACTTTTGTGAGTTTCAAGTATCTTTTATTTATTTATTTTTTATTATTTTTTTACCATCGCTTATTTCTCACTGAAACTACATGTATTGTAGTAAAAGTTTTCATGAATTTCAGCAAATATTTGTTACATCAGTATTTTTTGTCAGTAATCATGCATTATATTACTTCATGAGATCAGCTGTAAATTACCTCTGAAAAATATTAGTTCGTTTGCTCAATAAATTTAATAATTGGGAACAGTAGATGGTAAAATCTTTAAAGAAATTAGTTTGTAATGATATAATTGTTGTTATAGTTATTGTTTTTACAATATCTGTTTTACATGAAATAACTATTTAAACAGTAACTATTTGCTTTATAAGTAATACTATTTTAGAATAGAATAGAAAACAAACTTTATTCTGGGACCAAGTCCCTTTAGAATAACAATAAAGAACAAGTAAAATAAACATAATATTCATCTGGCCAGGAGGCACATAATGATACAAATCAAGAAGTAATCATGAGTGACAAAACATAATAGAAATAGAGAAAGAAAAAAAAATAAAATAAAATAAATAACTGATTAAAAAGTAATAGACTTTACAGGAATTTAACCAATTTTCTAGAAAAATTTTTTTTTTTTTTTTTATTTTTTATTATTTAATTCAATGATATTTACAACTATAATGGTATTATATCAAGTAAATGTGCAAAAATGTATAATATGACATGAAAACAGTTGTGGAGAAACTACCCATCGATAGCACTCCAATAAAGTTCTATAGTAGATGATCTCGAGGCCATCTTCTTTTCAGGCGCCTCGGAGGGTTATCAGGAATAGTATGGGAAGCAAGCTGAGAGACTAGCGGATTCAAGTGCGTATGGAGCTTGTTATGGAAGGATAGGTATCTAGTTTGGGCCAAATCAGTAACATATGGGATATTAAGATCATGATGGATGAGTTTGTTTGTGACATAATAAGGAGCATTGAGGATTTTACGAAGGATTTTGGATTGCAAGGATTGGATACGAGATGAATTGGATGGTTTAGTAGAGCCCCAAAGCTCAACTCCGTATGCCCAAATAGGTCTGATGACTGTCATGTAAATAAGTCTTTTGTAATTAATTGGTAGCTTAGAGCGTTTGTCCAGTAAGTGTTGAAGTTGGCGAAAACGTCGAGCAGTTTCTTGTCTTTTCAGTCTTGTATGAGGATTCCAAGTGAGACGTTTATCCAGATGGAGTCCTAGGTAACGTATCTGTTCGACCGGGTTCAGTGGTGTATTATTAAACGATACAGTAGGACAGGAATTCGTAGGTTTACGACGAAGGGTGAAGGTAATTTGATGGGATTTGTTAGGATTTATTTTAATCCTCCAATTTTGACACCATTCTTGTAGGTGTGAGATATGGGATTGAAGAGATTGGGATGCAACAAATGGATCCTTATTAACTGATAACACACATGTGTCATCAGCGTAAGTAGTGAGGACAGTGCTTGGATGGGTTGGGATGTCAGCTGTATATATCGTGTATAGGATGGGCCCCAGGATACTACCTTGAGGAACACCGGCAGACTGGGTGAAGAGGGAAGAGTAGGAACAATTATGGTTTACTTTAAAGGTTCTATTACTGAGGTAGGAACTGATAATAAGGAAGTAAGTTGAAGGTAAGAATTTACGGAGTTTGTACAGCAGTCCTGGATGCCAGACTCGATCAAAAGCCTGCTCTACATCGAGAAAAGCTCCCGTGCAGTACATTCCGCGCTCTAATGCAGATGAGACAACGTCCACCACACGATGGCATTGCTGGATGGTGGAGTGTGATGTTCGGAAACCAAATTGGTGATCTGGGATTATTTGATTGGATTCTATGATAGGATGAAGACGTTTCAGAATGAGTTTTTCAAGTATTTTCCCCATTATGGGCAAGAGAGATATAGGACGATAAGAGGATGGGAGTTCTGGTGGTTTTTTAGGTTTTGGAATCATCTTAATTATGGATAATTTCCAGGAATCAGGAAAATATGTGGTGCGGAGTACGGCATTGTATATATATGTAAGGAGTAGGATCGCTTTCCGAGGAAGGCGTTTTAGAATCTGGGATGTGATTAGGTCGTGTCCAGGGGCTTTGTTGGCGGGTAATCTATGAATAATGTTTGATATTTCGGAAGGATGGAATGCTTTAGGAGGAGGGGACAACTGAAGAGGAATACTTAATTCTGCTCCAATGCATTCAGAGTGGGTTTGATTAAGGATATCTGGATGAGGGTTAAATGTTTTGAATAGGTGCTGGCCGAAAATTTGTGATTTTTCTTCATCAGATCTTGACCAGGTTTGGGATTCGGTTAAAAGTGGATGGTTGAATTTTTTATAGTTTAGGAGTTTTCTAGTGGTATTCCATAAGGATTTGTCAGTAGTACTGAGATTTTCTGTACGGTAATACAAATTTTGAATTTTGAATGTTCTGATCTCTGATTTTAATTTGTTGGTCAGTTTGGTATAATGGCTCTTGTCCGATGGATATCTCGTGCGGTGCCACTTTGCTCTTGCCCGTCGTTTTTCTTTTAATAACTCGCGAATATGAAGTGGCCAGTTATTCTGTTGATAATGATTTTTACTTGGTAAAGTGTTATATTTTATATTGACTTGTATTGCTTCTGTTAGTTTGTCTATTGCAGAATTAATGTCTCCTTTTGTTTTAAGCGGAATTTTGAGGTCTAAATTATTTTCTAGATTTGATCGGAATTTATCCCAGTCTACACGTCCTGTAATCAGTCGGGGAAGAGAGGGCTTAGGAATGGGAATCGAATGCACTTGAAGCAGAACTGGACTGTGATCAGAGGAAAGGTCATCCAGGGATTTTATAGCAGTTTGATTGCAGGAAATCTGTGAGGAAACAAATATATCTAGAATATCTGGACGTTTTTTGAGGGATGTAGGCCAATAAGTAGGGTTTATGGGTGCGAGGATAGAGAAACTATTAGAGGTTGAAATTTGGGATAAGATGCTACCACGGGAATTGGATGTTCGACAACCCCATCGTTGATGTTTGGCGTTGTAATCTCCTCCGGCAATAAACCGCGGTCCGAAGGATTGGAATAAGGATTCGAGGATGTTATAAGAAAGGGGGATACCAGGAGGACAGTATACAGCTGAGAATGTTATATGGAAAGGACTAGTTGAAATGGTTACTGATGTTGATTGAATGGCGTCAGTTGGAGTAGAAGGAATAAGAGAATGTGGTATAGATTTATGGATAAGGATACAAGAACCGGCATGTGCTGTATCGTCAGGATGATCTGATCTGTAAGTGATATAGTCTCGTATGTAGAAATGCGTGCGGTGAGTGAAGTGTGTTTCAGTAAGTAAAGCAATGTCTATTTGGTTGTCGTGTAGAAATAAGTCAAGTTCGTCACGGTGAGTATGCAGTCCATTAGCATTCCACAGAACGATAGCTAGGGGCTTCATGCTCATCGTGGGTAATTAAATGGAACTTCGGTAAGGATTCTCGTGAGTAGGTTGATGAGAGGCTTGATTGTTTCTTGAAGGTCTTTCAGGAAGGATGACAGGATAGTGTTTAAGTCGATTGGGTTTTGGATTTGGAATGGATATGAGACTTGAGTTTGATAGGGATAATTAACGGGTAATGGATGGTTGGCTGGGGGTTGTACCCGAGGTGCTGAGTTTTCATTCGATGTTTGATGAACTACAGCTTTTGTTTGATTGTTGTGATTGGAAGGTTGTTGAGGTGGTAATTTGACCCGTAAGGGTGTATGGTAGGGAGGAATTTGTTGACGTGGAGGTTGAGGATTGGGATTGGCTGCCTTGGGCTTGGATATGGGTTCCCGAGGCTTGGGTTGGGAGGTCTGGGATTTGGTAAAGGAATGCTGAGTTTTGATTTGGGAGGTATGAGGCGTCTGAGCTCGAGGCTGCTGCTGAATGCTTGAGGTTTCCAAGGTTTTGTTGTCCGGAAGTCTATCTGTAGGGTTTACGGTGGTATACGGTAGTACTACGGTTGGTCTAGGCAATTCAGGAAAGGTGGCAGTATTGTCAACTTCAGGAGCCAGCATTGTGCTTTTCTCTTGACTTTTTATTTGATGGTTTCTGGTTCTAAGATGTTGAAAGTTCTTATGGACTGAACAGCCTCTGTAGTTCGCTGGGTGACCCTCACCACAAAGAGCACATTTTGCAGGCTCGTTTCTCGATTTCTGACAAGTGTGAGATGAGTGTTGTCCAGCGCATTTGACGCACATAGCTTGGTGATGGCAATACGTCTTGGTATGACCTAAGGCTTGACAGTTAGTACACTGGACTATGGTATTTTTACGCCTAGGTTCTTCAAATTTTACTATTGAATATACCAGTCTTAAAACTTGAAATATCTCTGGGTTATTAGGAGCTGGTTCAAGTTCGACAAAAAATAATGGAAGGGGGTACTTTTCGGTGGGATGAAACACTGGCGAAATATTTCTTACTTTGTGACCTATTTCTTCGAGGTCACTTTTGATTGCTGTTGTGGGCGTTGAAGAGTGTAGTCCTCTTAAAACCACTCTGTACGATTTATCCTGTTTTAGTTGGTAACAGTGAAAATCATAGTTCTTCACTGTAAGATGATCAATTAATTTTTTGTATGTATCTTTATTGGATGTATTTATTTTAATGTCTTTTACTCTAGAAAAACATTTAAAATTAGTTTGTCCTATAAGCTCAGATATTTCTTGAGCGAAGTTATAAAAATTTGTAATATTTGTGACAAAAATAGGAGGAGGGTTAGGGTCAATGAACCCTTGGTGTTGCTGGTTCTCGTCACGATCGCTTTCTGTAGGTCCAGGGTTGCTGCTAGTTGAGGCGATTGGAGATTTGCTAGAATTGACTGCAGTAGTTTTGCTGCGGGTTATGGGAGGCTCCGGTGTTTTGTTGTTTTTTGTCACTGGCTTTTTTGTCACAGCCGATTTATTTTTTTTCGTGTTGGGTGAGTTGCCCGCTGAGCCAGGGGTTGCCTTTCTCTGACGTTTTTGGAGTGTCCTTCGTTTTAAGTATTGCGAATCGGTCTCACTTATTTCCGAAAATGGAGTCTCTGCCTCCGAACCTTCACTACCCGAATTGTCTATTTGCATGTTAAACATTGGATAATTATACGATTAAAATAATTTGAAATAAATTATTAAATCTAACAGTCACTAAAAAATAAAGAAATAAATTTTAAAAACACTTTTCATATTTAAATAATAATAATAAAAAATATATATACATATGTTTAAAAAAAAAAAAAAGTTGATGAATGCGGGATTCGATCGAGAGGCTGGTTGCCAAGCCTTGACCGTGAACTAGAGAAGGTAAATATTGTAAGTCACCTGTAGGGATTATTGGCCACGTTGCTAGCTTCAGCAGCCAGTCACCAATTTATTTGCTGAATTTTATTGTTTAATACAGTCACTCACCTCACTGATCTTGAATAAATGTCTTAAAGTACTTATGGATTCTTCTGACACAGTTTAGAGATATTATTTTGAGAACTATTGTTGTAATAATGTAACAAGCACAGAGCGATTTAACGAGTGAACATTAGTTGCGGCCATGACACTTGGTACTTCTAGAAAAATAAAAATAAAAATAAAACATATATATATAAAGGTTTGATTTTACATCAGAAGTACCTCAGTGAAGAATGCTATTGTACCTAAATGTAATATTTCATATGTTCTGGCACAGCTCTTATAGACATGATTTAGAACGCGGAACATTACATGAGTTCATCGTTCAAATAAATATTTGATTATTATCTCTCATTACACTTGTATTGTTTTTCACGAACAAATGGCTGAACTTAAGTTCGCTAACCACAAACTCATAAACCGATAAACATTGTGCTTTCCTCTGAGTTACTTGATTAACTTAGAACCAGCCCCCAAGAACCCTATATGTATGTTTGGCTCTCTCAGTGAAGTATGTATAATCATTAAGAAAGAGTATAATTTGCTACATTTTTTCATTAAACTATCGATCATCGTCGTCTAGGCTTTATAACCGTGCAACAAATAATACTTCCATTATCCACTCAATTAATAAATTAATGATTTGAGCTGTTATTATTGAAAATGGTAAAAGTCCATTCTGATAAAAAAATCATTTATTTTTTTTAATGATTATTATTCCAAAATAAAATTAAGAATATGTATGAGGTTTAAAACGTCACTCTTTGCAAAGTGCTAACTGATAAAAACGTTTTCCCATATTTTAAAAATAATTCAAATGGAAATCTTTAGATATCGCGAATATGAAAAATGGACTTCTCCTACTTTAAAAGTAACAGCTCTTTTAATAATTAAATATATTGTTCTATTATATCTTTTTCGTAATATCCTTAACAGTCAGGTTTCGGGTTATGGTTGGCAATGACAATTCTCTTTTTAATTTCAGCTGCTGCATTAATGACATTAGTCATTACTTCCTGGCTCTACAGCTCTGGATGACCCCTGGTCTACTGAGTAATTCTCCTAAATTTGCCTCTGTCCTGCACCTCATTCATTCACTTGCGGACTCCCAACTTTCTGCAACCAATTTCTTCCTTTCCTCGCCATCCCCAGATTGGGGAGTGGCTCAGCGGGAACAGCACTCAGTTACAATGCTGAAGGTTCTGTGTTCTGGTTCAAATCCGGCTGTGACATATTTTATTTTATATTATGGATCCTGTGGATTCAGGAACCCTCTTGGGGGTCATCCAGCCTATATAAAGTTCCGGGGGAGGGGGAACCTTGTGGTTGAGCGTGAACTAGGACAAATAACTTCCCTCCACAATGGTTGTCAAAACAGTATAGTCTCTACCATATACTGAACCCAATACTCTTCATGAGAAATGGTACAGATATTTTTTACCCCATCTGGTTCTACATCTTCTTTTACTAACATAGTTCACATAATATTATACTCTTTAGTCTCCCTTCACCGATTCTGTGTATATGCCCTACCTACCTAACGCTACTTCCTTTTATAAATTTGAGTATACTCTCATTATTCAGTCCTGCGCCTCATTATCTGTGTTAATCCTTATTCTCCACTGACTTTCTACCTGTTTTGCGCTGTGAATTCTTCTCAAATTATTTCTTTCAACCACTTTTAATTCACGGCGCCCTTGAGAAAAACATTTTTCAGCACCACATGGGACTAAAAGAACTCCTGACTTACATTGAATTAGTCTCTGGAGATTTATTGAATTTTAATTTGATTGTTTCAAACAGTAACTGGTATTTGCCGATCTTTAGGATTCGTTTCTCAAAACTATATGAAATATAATACGTACTCTGCTATATTTGAGGAAATTCATAGTATGTTATTAAACTGAATAAAGCTGCAATTATATATATTTTTTTATACTAGGATTTCATATGCATATTACTTACCGATTTGTGGTCTAACGTAGTGGTAGATGATCATTTTATTTTACGGATGGATTTTACGCTGAACATAAGCATTGGCATTTCGCGTATACGAGTAAATGGATGATAATCCTTGCTAAACATATTTTCAATAATTTTTATCCGAGAAATCGGCTTTATTCCTTATATAATATATCATGAGAGCTCAGTAACAAGCCGCAAATCCGTTGAATTAGGCTTAGGGCACTTTTTTCCTCTTTAAACCATTTCATTTAAGGAAAATCGCAGATAATCCTTTTTCCTCTCTCTCAGCTTGGAAAAATGTTTTACTTATTGCATTATAGGAGGGTAATGAGATTAGGAGGGGGTTTTGATGGTTTGAGTTTGTGATACGAACTGTCAATTGAATCGAGTTATAGTGTTATTAATTAATTATTTCGTAAACGGGGCAATTTTTAAATAAAAATGTTAACGTGTGAAGTATATGAGTTATTGACCAGATCATCCGAATACATTTTAGGTGGGGTGCCTCTTAGCTGTGAAAATGGAACTGAAATTGTAAGAGAGGTTTTCATAAATTTTCCCCACAAATTTTAATGTTCTCTGCTAAGTTAAAAAATATTTAAATAGTTTCCTGAAAGAAGGGTGTATGTTACATTTTTTAGTTTTTTTGTGTGTTTTTTTGTGGAACAAGGTCCATGTGATGGCCTATACCGCTCTCTCGTCAAGAAATACCCGTCTGCTCGCGAAATTTCTAAAGACTCTGGTAGTTCTCAAATAACAGATTAAAGTATGAAGGTCAAAATGCCATCTTTTTTCCAGACGCTTCGAGGGATTATCGGGAATCGAAGAAGATCCTGGGTTTGAAACTAGTGAGTTTGAATGGAGATAATGTTAGTCATGATAATATTGATATCGGGTTAGTGCCCATCAGCAACAAGTGGGACATTAAGTTCATTAAGGATGATGTTATTCGCAACAAAATAAGGAGGATTGAGGATTTTAGCGATGGATTTTAGATTGTCAGGATTGGATGCGAGAGAAAACGATGGACTAGTTAAGCCCCAAAGCTCCTTTAATTTCTTCTTCTTCTCTGACTTCCTCTTATGCCATTGCTAACGTCGAGGAGCCTCCACCCATTACAGCCATGCTTCTCGGTCCCTACTAAGCTGCCTCGTTTCCTGAAGTTAAGACCCTCTTTTCCCTTCGATGCGCCGAATGTATTCCTGATAGGAAACTCTGGGACGGCCTCTCCTACCTGTGGGTCTAGCTTCAATGACCTTCCTTGGCTCCCTCTCTTCATCCATCCGACAGACGTGGACAACCACTTTAGATGTCGGTTTTCAATGTAATCCCTTAGCTACTTTTAGTTCTTCTCTTTTAATCCTCTCATTCCGGACGCGGTCCCTCCTGGTCATTCCAACGACTGTCCACAAGAATTTCATCTCCGGAGCTGGTACGCTAGCTTGCTTGACCAGCATATCCCAGCTTTCACTCTCATAAGTGAGGGTTGGGGGTAAACCAATTTTGTAAATGTGCATTTCGGTTTCCCCACAAACCTCCCTATGCCCAACTATACTGTTGCAGATAGGGTAGTAAACCTGGTTGGCTTTGGAGAATCTGTTTGCTACTTCTTGGTCAATTTTTCTCCTCTCCTTTAATTTGGGATTTATATAAGCGATTTCTGAGTTAGCTTCTATATTTTCTATATAAATAAATTTTACCAATACTCTTCAAATTGTCCCTTAATAATACGATGAGGGATATTAAGCATTTATATTTCACCTAATGTATTATTTGAATATCAATGCTTTGGATTCTCTCATCATTGTGGTGATTTATACATATTTTTTGTTATTTTTAGCTTTTATTAATTACATATTTAATAAATACAAAGATCTTTTAAAAATCTGTTTCTCTTACTATGCTCAAAAGTGGTACGCGATCGGTCTAAAGGTTTGTTACAATTTTTTCCTTCATTTTTTTTTAAATGTCGCCATAAAAGATTTAAATGTTAGTTATAGCTGTTACAAGTAATCATGCTTTAACAATGACGAAATAATATTATAATTTGTGGCAAATCCGAAAATAATTAAGTATTTCCACAAAGAAGATAAAACAGATAATGAATGATTAATGATTTTCTAAAGAAACCAGACTTATTGGAAAAAGAGATAAATATTGCTTGGGGGATCTGGTATATACAGAGTTGATAGAGGAATGCAGACCTATTAAATTAAATATTCATGATAGATAATTGAAAACAAGAGGCGCCAAGGAGGTATTCAGTCAGGAATTTAGATTAATATGTTCTAAAATCTTATTAAACATTATAAAGAAATTGCGCTGAGGACGTATGTAAAATTTTTCAACCAATATTTTGATTTTATTAACATTGATTTCGATCAAGTATGTAGTGATAATGGCATTAGCATGTAAAAATAATATCAATCCCTAAAGCAATTGCATTGCGAAATTTATGCACGTATCTCTATGCTCGTTGGAGACACGGATGTGGAATATTCACATGTCTATGCTTTGCATTGCAATCGTGTCTCGTTACTGTCTTGCGTCTTGATTCACTTCTATCATGACAACGTTTCGCTGTTAGTTTTGCTTATGCATACTATTGGTTCTTACGCTACAAAATGATAATAAATTCGTCCTTTTTTCATTACTCATTAAATCTTCTTCAATGCATAAAAGCATTAACAATTCAAATTGGTATATTCTATATTTAAGATTTAATTGTTGCTACTGTAACGTAACCTTGGGCAAACGATTATACAATATCTCACTATAGTATTTTGTAAGTAGCAGCTATTGTAAGCCTTTGAATCGTCATTTTGTACATATATGAATTTGCTCCTTTGTTACATTGTTGCTATAAGCCTTCTCTCATAGTATTATTTGTACTCTTTTGTATACTGTACTTTATTTGTTCAGTATTAATTTTTTTTAAAAATTTATTTACTGAAATTTACAGCTGTAATATAATAATACAAAAAGTATCTCTGGTCATCAGAAACAGGAGACTGAGGTTCTACGGCCACATGGTCAGAATAAACAATAAGAGTCTGAGCAAAAAATTATCGATAAAGTCTTAAGCTTAGAGAGCAAGGTGGATATGTTAAACAAATAAAAGAGGAGCTGGAAAGGATATAAATCAAGGATAAGGATTCCTTGGATAGTTTCGGAAAAAAACTAAAAGAAGTTGGGGTACTTGCAGGAAAGAATGAGAGGCGAGGAAGGAAATGGACGAAGGAAGGGCGAGAGGAGCAGTCCAGGAAGATGAGGGAGTATTGGAGTAGAAGGAAGGCGGAGAGTGTGATGAAGATTATTAAGTGATATTCGCGTTGTCCTTGCTTGCCGATTCTAATATACGAATCATATAAACGATAAATATATATATATATATATATAACAAGTATATATAAGTATATATATTAAGTGCCTAACCATTTATAGAAGGGCCGAGTAAGGAGGAAGTCGAAATAGCTATCGGGAATACTGATGATTCTATCGACAGTCAGATTATGTATAACGTATTTATTGAACTGGGTATACCAAAGAAATTAGTAAATCTGGTAAGGATGTGTATGAGCGAAACTTTCGACAAGGTTAGAATTGGTAACAATTTTTCGGAGAAGTTTGAGGTTCGCTCGGGTTTAAAACAAGGTGATTCGCTATCACCTGTACTATTTAATTTAACACTCGAAGTACGTTATTAAAAAGGTGATACAAAACGAAAGAGGTTTGAATTTGAACTTAGTAAAATATCCGTGCTTGGGTTTCCGGACGATTTGGTACTGTTGGGTGAGGACGAAGAAACTATAAAGCTATTTACACAAACGTTAATGAATGCTGCAACGGAAATAGGGCTGGAAATAAATTCGGATAAGACTAAGTATATGGTCAGTAGAAGGAAAGGGCCAATTTTGGTAATATTGTTGTAGGAGGAAATAAGTTCGAACATGTGGAGATGTTTAAGTACTTAGGGTCAATGGTAACTGGAAAAAACGAAATTCAAGAGGAAAGAAAGGCGGGAAATGCTTGTTACTATTCGGTCTCGAAATTACTAAGCTCGCGTATTTTGTCCAGAAATTTAAAAATCAGAATTTATAAAACAATTATCGTTCCATCTCTTCTCTATGGATGCGAAACTTGGCCACTAACACTGAAGGATGAACAACGTCTTCAGGTAGTCGAAAATAAGGTGTTACGTAGAATATTCGGTCCAAAAAAGGATGAGACCACCGGGGAATATAGGAGATTACATAACGCGGAATCGCGAAGCATGCATCTGGTAAATATAATTCAGGTGATAGCGTCGCGAAGATAAAGATGGGCATGTAAAGTTGCTGGGCTTAGTAACAAACGAATTCCCAAGATGTTAATAGGCGCTGTACCGACTGGGAAGCGTCTGAGGGGTAGACCGAGGCGTAGGTGGGAGGATTGCGTTAGGAATGATCTAGCGGGTTTGGGTTTGGGTGGTGCTCCGTGGACGGAGGTTTGTAAACATAGATTGGTGGTATCGGCATCGAGCCTTCGGGTTCGTTAAGCCTTTTATTTATTTATATATAAAAAGTACATAGTAGTAATGGTACATAATGAAATGAGATAAATGCAAGTAGAAAAAATACTCACTGGTATTACCCACATAAGAAATTCAATTCAGAAGGTCACAAGATCATCTTCTTTACAAACACCTCAGGAGTTGAAGAGGAAGCTGGGTATGAAACTAGGATCTTATTCGTAACAAAGTAAGAATCATTGAGGATTTTACGAATAATTTTGGATTTTAAGGATTGGATACGAGAGGAATTTGATGCTGATAGAAAACCCATAGCTCCATAAGTCCAAATAGTTCTTATATTAGAAAATGTATATGAGTTCTTGGTAATAAAGTAGGAACTTAAAGAGGTTCAGTAGTAATTGTTGAAGTAGACTGAAACGGCGAATTAAAATGTTTAAACAAATATTATTTATATCCAGTATTCATTATAATTAAATATATTTTTTAAAAACGACATAAAATTTGTTATGTGTCATTTTTGTGTTGCACATAGCTATAAATAACTATTGCTAAATAGCCTACCACGCTATTGATTATAACTTCATTTTTATTGAATCCTTTGTTTATTGTTTGAAATATTATTAATATATTATTGCTATGTGTCATTTGGAATTCCAAAAAGTAACTAAAAGAATCTTTGAAGATATAAATCAACGATTTAACAAATGATAAATTTAGTTGGTAATTCCTTACTTCATTTCAGGAACCTTTATTCATGCTCAACTTTCTCAATTCGAAGTATTTTTTAGATGTGTAATTTTAGGTTTTAACGACAATTCATATTTCCACCATAAAGAAGTTCTGTGTGTGCACAAAGATAATGATGCATAAACTCTACACAACCTGTATAGAAAAACTAAATCCAACAAGTAGGACGAAAGTGATCACTTAGCAATAAGTGTAGACCTCGGAGCGAACAGCTTTTTCAGATTAATTATTATAAGTAGTAATGCTGAAGAAGATTGGATGTCAGTTGTTGGATTTAAACTCCGAGGAGAACAGACTAAAGAAAAAAATGGGGAAGGGCTTGAGGAAATTAGGAATTTCCTTTGGGAAAAAGGGTTTTTTTAAAAGAAAGAGATGGCTTTCTGTCAGGGGATGCCTCAGGTATTTCTCCAATTGCCAATTATTACGAGCTTTTTAATCTCGATAATAATATAAATGCTATTATCGTACTTTGAATAATAAGTTTTTCCCTTTATAATTTAATTTGATTGGTGGCTTTTGGTGCAATGGGATCATTTATTTTATTTATTCATAAAAATTACCTGAATCAATCAGTTTAATTAAATTGTTTTTTAAATTATTATTTTTATTTTGAAGAGAAGAGATTTGTCCTGGCTGGGATTCGAACTCGGGTCCTCCGCAA
The DNA here is from genome assembly GCA_964056705.1 of Troilus luridus. Classification (NCBI taxonomy): domain Eukaryota; kingdom Metazoa; phylum Arthropoda; class Insecta; order Hemiptera; family Pentatomidae; genus Troilus; species Troilus luridus. Next base: position 51,887,262 of record OZ057414.1, read on the forward strand.
CTCTATAGCGATACTCCACCAACTAAGCTACCAGGGCTCTTATCCGCGCCTGACAAATCCATTCTCTTCACCGATCTCATTCACGGTTCCGATTGCTGCGGATGCTTTTTTATTTTATTTATTACCTATTTTTTAAAATTTTATTATAAAATATAAGTACCGATTTAATTACAGAAATTTTAAATAAATAAAAATATTAATGCTTAATACACTTTTAAAATATCTTAAAATGATTATCTCTGCTTCTAAATGTATTTTGAACGCGTCCTTTTTCAGATCGAATATTATATAAAAGTCAGCAGATTTTTAAATAGATTAGCACAAAGGCTAATAAAAAGTACTTGGTAGAGACTCTACAGTTTTGGACCTGGGAGGTGATTTTGATCACGCTTAGCTGCGAAGTGTTTCCCCCATTGAAGAGTAGCCAGTTTATAGAGGCTGGGTTAGCCCCTAGAGGCTCTTTAGATCCCAGGTAGAGTCCATCCTTAACTGTTGACAGGTTAGATAATTTATCTGCCATAACCAGATTTTGGTAGTCAGAACCTTCAGATCAGCAGCTCAGCGTTCTACACACTGAGCTATTCTTCTCTTTCTAACTTTTTAAAAAAGTACAATACTTAGCTCTGAACAAAATGCGAGAGCAATGTATTGTCAAGATCAATATTATTCCAGTGATTATGGACCACGACCTTAAATTTCTTGAAACAAGCTAAATATAAATAAACGTTGGTTGATTAGTACAATAAAATAAAATAAACTGGAATATATAACCACTCCATTTACCCATTTTTATTGAATCTCATATCTATTTTGAAACTCGATTCATTATAAACTATAAACAGATTAATATTCATGCTCATAGCTAATTTAAAGCAGTTATGTTGTAGATAATTTTCCTTATTACGGCTGAAATCATTCCGAGAAACACGTTATTTTGTATGGACGTGTATAGTAATGGTTAGCATTAAATGAAAGATTAGCATGCTCGCAAAACAAACTACTCCGAGCGCATAGATTGGAACACCGGTGTAATCCTGTTGGCAATGAAGCAATGATCTTAAAGGATAATTGCTCGTAAAGTTTTATTTAGAACTGAGACGGAGCGGACTTATTGCCCGGCTGTAAAAGCGCTGCCTCTAAATTGCTTCATCTGAAATATAATTCAATGGCTATTTTGTAAAAAGCTTAAACAATATCAGGAAAATGCCTGTTTATAGTGGCTCGAGGAGCATTAACTTGCTTATTCGTCCAGGCAAAATCACAATAACTTACTTCCCACAATTTCATGGTACTTATTCATATCAAACATCTGAATACTGATTGCCAAATATTACTTAAAGCATAAGTTAGTGGACAGGCACTGATCATTTTGGGCTTAAATACACCTCTACCGGACTCTGAAGATGAGGCCTCCTTCAAAAAAGTAAAGACAGGGAAGAAATCCGTTGTGGTTCGGTTGTCATTTTGCTACCTTGTAGAAAAGATGCGTATTCTACACCAGGGATAACTATCATGCTGTTATTCATTAGTTTGGGTATGTTTTGGTTAGTACTGATCTGCTTAGATCTCTTTTCTTCCATCCTTTTAGTCACTATTTCTTCTAACTTTTTTCTATGGAGGCATTTTCTATAAGAAGCGACGTACGCTCCCTCGCAATTCGAGCATTTTGTCTGAGTTCGCCTAGTCGCTGACATTCAGAAATATTATGTGAGCCGCTGCATCTTACACATTTTACGGCGTGGTTGCAGTAGTTTTTTGTTTGCCCAAATTTTCGTAAACTATGTTTTATTTTTATGAAATTCTTAATTACATTCCTTGATAATGACTGTTGATAATAAATAAATAAAACAACTATGTAATAATGTTTTAGCACGAACTATTGATGTCCAAACTAAGCTCAATAATGAGAGAGTACATTGTGTTGGATATTAATTTCGCGAAATCAAAACCGCCCGAGCAGCGGATTTATTACATACGACTTGCAATGTTAATTATTTGTTAATTAAACGGTCTGGCACGATATTGAAAACGTTTAATAGCTACGCCAAAATGGCAGATAGCCGATATTACTGTTGTTGATTTTTATTGCTACATATCTGGAACAGTGTCGGGCCTATTCACTGGAATCTCATCTCAATTATTAGGTTCAATGTGAAGTTATAAGGTTACAACAAATCGAAATATTGCTCCATTATTTGTATTTTTGTTCCATAGTTCCTACCTTTCGATTTATAATTTCCCTCATTATAAATTAATAGTTATTGTTATTTTCAATAAAATTAAAATTTGACCATGCCTAAGAAGTAATATGCATTTTTGTACTGTTGTATTTATTTTAATTTACAAGATCCTTATCTGTCCTAAAGTACTGCACGAACTAGCATAACATTTTAATGGTTCTTGTTTGTACCGACCGCTATGAACATATGAACTTTTATATACGTTCATTCTATTCTTAATTCACTAATACCTTCATAAACCAGATTTGTCTATTATTTATGTAAAAAAAAAGTGTACTAGCATATCACATGAAAGGTCATGGTTGAGGTTCAGTAGATGGAAAGTTATTTGGCCAAGGTCCATGCTAAACAACCAGGTTTTACCCCTAATTGAGAGTACCCAATTTATAAATGCTAGATGAGTCTCAGAAGGGTCTCTAGATCCCACAGTGTCCATCCGTGGATGTGTATATATTAAATAATTTATCTGTCATAACCGGATTTGAACCCGGAACTTTTACAATAGTATTGTTAATCTTATTAACAATACTATTGCCTCATTACTCTGCCCCCTGAGCTGAGTTCTTCCAAGCCAACGCTGTCAGTCCATGTCAATGGCAGCTAAAATAATAAATAAGTATCCGATAGGTGACGAACTCAGAACTCAGAGAAGCACTTAGAGACAGCAAATCTGAAATCGACACAGTGGTGAAATTCATTACAAACTGTAAATTAATAAGCAATATTTGATCATCCTTTGTACCTGATATAGATGCATTTGTTGTTTTTTCCGATTGTTTTATTTTCTTATTATAGATAAATTATTTGTTAGTATGTGTGTATATGAATATTTTTTTTAAGATAAATTATAAAAATCAAAAATCTACAGGCGTTGATTACCCTAGGGTTTTACGCCTCTAAGCAACAACAAACAAACATCCTTCCCGAAGGACTTCTAAACCAAGGACTTTAAAATCCTAAAGCCCGGCCGGCCGCCCTACCAGATGGAATATTTATTGATACTTACTGGAATATTTAAATTTAATTATTTCAAAAGGATATTTTTTGCACGCAGTTAGAAATTAATAAATATTATGCCTATATTATGCCGATATATTTTTTACAAAACTTTTTTGTTGTGATTAAACCGTCTTTGAGATGACATTTCCCTACTACTATCATATTACCTTCTTCTTCAAAAACTAATCGTCATAATTAAGTTTCGCTATCTCCCTTTCAATGTTTACCCTAACCCTCAATCGTCTCTTTAATATTCCCGATGTTACACGGTCCTAGAAGAGAGGTAATTACTGTACACCTAGAAGGGCCGGCCGGCCCCGGTAGCCCTCAATGGTTCTCATAGGAGGCACTCTCCTGCAATTAAAGACCTCTTCCGCCGTTTATTGGGCTCTATTGGGCCATAATACTGATTTGTAGCCTACATGGAATCCAGAGTTCCCCCCTATACACATTACTGGGGGGAAAATTAATTTGTGTCTATGGAATCGTATGATATATATACTATATATAATATATATATACTATATATAATATATATATATATATATATATATATATATATATATATATATAGTATAAAGCTAACATTGATATAATTGTAAGACTGGTATAATTAAAAATTACTAAAAACTTCATTTATTAAAAAAAAAATCGTTTATTAAAATAAAACTTCCTATTAGCTTTCCACAATTAAGGGTTTGCACTTTATAGAGGCTGGGCAAGCCCAAGGAGGCTCTGCAGATCCCTGCGGGAAACTGGGCAGAAACTGAAACTAAAAAGTAGGAAATAATTCATATGTTTAAAATATGAAAACAGTGATGAACTACCAAAATCATTTTATTTTTTTAAAAGTGAGGGGTAATTTTTAAGATTATTTATAAATGACTCTACTTTTAACAATATCAATTAGTAAAATATTTAAAAAAAATTAACATCAAGCACCCCACATCAAGCTTAATATTAATTTTTTACTTTGCTTTTCGGCATGCTATAAAAGCGGTTTTTTAAAACTATTTTTTATTTTCGTTGCAAAATGTACGAAATTCTCCTGTTGATCCTGCAAGTAGTCATATCCTTGTTTCAAAGATCTCAATCTTTATATGTATGCCTTAGTAAATGTCTTAGTATTTGGCACGGAACACTACTGTGTCTTCGGGTATGAAAATTCGGTACTCCTGAATATGACGAACTTATTAAATTATTTTGTTGTCTTAGGTTCTTGAGAGGTTAGCGAAGATTCAATTTTATTCGATGTTTCGAAGTGACCGAAAATCGAGTTCAAAGTATTCGTTTCATACATACATACACGCAGGTGTATTAAATAATAATAAGGTTTATTAGTTGTATTTTTGAAAATAATAATAAACTTGATTGCATTGAAAGTCATACGATGGCTTGAAAGTGCATATAAATAAACCATTGTGACAACGATTACGAGGAATATTCGACAAGGAATATTCGACAAAGACCACAAACATTCAGCTCTTTTAGGATCAAATGAGTCAAAGTTTTGAGGATCGATTTTGTAGGTAGAACAATAGCATAAATATGGGTGTGATTTGGCGCTCATAATTTCGATATGTTAAACATTTTTTCTCGGAGTTTAAGGTTTTACTTACCTTTTACCTCTTACCTACAAAATTGACTTGGAAGGATGAAAATTGGATACCAATTGAGTTGACGTAAGAAAAGTGCCTTTAAGGTACCTTCAAGTTTTAATATTTTCAATTTTTTATTTCAGTTTAAATAGGGCCTCTGTTGACGAAGCATTGTTCGCTAGTTTTAAAATTGCTTTTCTTCTAATTATATAAACAAGCGATATTTTTCAACGTAAAGTCGTATTGATGTTTACGGTATATTCAATAGTAAATTTTTCATAAATTTTAATGTTTAAATGCGAAATGAAATTTAACAAAAATAGATTTTCAAAAAGAAAAATAACGAAACTGAGGAAAGAAAAAGAAAAAACAATATAAGAATTAAAAAAACAACATAAAGATCATAATTAGGAAACATTTTATTTTAACACTTAGATTTGAAATAATATTTGAGGCTATGCATAATGCGTTGTTTTTGAATATTGTTATTAATTATAAAACAGGTAGTAAACATGTAAATCAATTTTATTCTGAAACATTAAGTTTTTTAATTAATTCTTATTAATCTTACTAGTGTTTTTAATATGGATATGTATATTTTTTGATGTTTTTTTCTGCTGATCAGCTTTTTTTATAGCCTCCCCAGATGTTCGTGTGTTACCTTCCTTTGCCATTGTTGTTTGGAACATCTTGGAGCAAGGTTGGTGGCCTATTTAATGAGTCTGCTTGGACTGCAGTTCGGAGATGTGCTTCACTCTGTCTTATTCGATGCGATTCCTCTTTTAATATAAGTCCTGTCGATGCCTGATTTTGTGACACGTTGACTGGTTCGTTTTTTTCCTCTATTTTATATTCTTAAGGCTTTGCTTTTGGGATTTTTTTAAATATATTCCATGAAATTAGCGGTTCCTATATATAACATCAACTCAGTTATTATTTATAATTACTGGAACCTAGGAGTCAGTAATGGTGCTAATGTTTTAAGTATACTTAACTAATAGTAATGTACATCAGAACTACTCTCGTATGGCTATGATATAAAAATTAAATAAGGGACTGTTTAGAACTCATGATAGACGTCATATAAATATGCAAAAATATCAAACGGATTCAGTCGTCAAAATATCTATTCCAGTCATTGTATAATATCATCGCGGGATTAGAAAATCAGATTTTCACTAATCAAATTCTGTTTCTATACCTTCAGGTCGAACCATCATAGCCCTCGTTGAGGGCTTCCCCGATGAGTTTCAACCTCATGCATATTCATCCCAGGGTCCTTGTGGGGATTTACTATCCATGTTTACATGTTCCTGACTTTAACTGGATCTACATCGGTGCCGAACGACCTGGACCATTGGTGTCTAGATTTGCCTGAAACGCATTTTAGTATCGTATCTGAATACATCCCGCTAGAAGTAGTTCCAAGGGTATTGGTGAGTTTATTAAATAATTATTCTCATATAAATTTAAGTCTTACCTTTACACTAAAGTTTATTAAAAGACATTGTATAACTCATGCATAGGCCGCTAAGTGTCACCAGTCTCGAGCATGTTGCTGAAGCGAAAACTTGAGTTTTCACTTATAAAAAAAAGAATTATCTTGGGTTCAGATCGTGGTAGAGACTTTACTGTATATGGGTCAACTGTACAGTCCTTACTTAAGGTTACACACTCTATATAGGCTGGGTGAGCCCAGGGTGGGTCTTCAGGTCCCATAGGGTAAATCTCCTCCTGTTAACATGTTAATTAAATTATCTATAACAGCCGGAATTGAACCCGGGACCTTCGGCACGGCAATTCAGTTCGCTACCACTGAGCTACCCCGTTTCTCAGTGAAATCGATATGGACAAATTAAATTCGAAGATAATGTGTAAAATAAAAAGTTACAATTGACGAGCTATCCATGGACTTCGACCTCTGAAGAGTTTTATACCTTTCCAAAGAATATTATTTATTTCCCTTAAATACATTTTCTCCTAAAGCGAATTCGATTACTCTATGCAACGGTGATGGATGGATGTGTCGAGATAAAGTAAAATGGCCTCCCCACACATTGTAAGGCGTAGGGAAAGACTTTGAAGGGGGGTTATGGGACTCTAGAGAATCATAAATCTCCAGAAAACTCAATTCATCCACCGATAAACTTCCTAGGGCTTGAGGAAAAGTGGCAGAATAAATAATTGACGAAAAAATCATAGTCATTGGTCGTAGGGTGGGTGAGAATTAGTTGAGATTTAGCAAAAAACGAAATACCTGATGGAGAAAAGTTTTGTCCCTTTACCGTTAATTATTATTTCAAGTTACTATTTCCAGGTGGTAATAGGAGTTCCATTATTGTGCTTTAAACCGTATTGGCTATAGAATATGTTACTAAAGAAGATGTTAGCTAATCAAATTAAAAAAAAAAAACCCGTACCCCGTACCTGTACCACCACAACCCGTGAAAGGGTCTGGGGTTCAGTTCAAGGTAGATACTGCACTGCTTCATGGACAACGGTTGTGCTGGGAGGTAATATGTCCTAGATCATACTCAACCGTCAGATTTCCCCCCTTATTTTGGGTACCGACATTATAGATGTTTAAGTCCTAGGAGGATCCTAGATCCATATGATCCATCTCCGGCCACTAACAGACTAAATAAAAGCTAAAAGCCTTACTATCAGCGCGATTTGAGCCAAGATTTTCGGCATGGCAATTCAGTGCTCTACCACTGAGCCACTCTACTCCATGATATTATTAAATAATAGTTTAAAGCAATAAAATTCATGATTTGATAGAAAACAAAACTAAAATTTAGAAAATAATTTTCAATGTACTAAAAAGTAGAAAATAAATAATAATTTCAAAAACAAAAAAACACGCTTTGAAGAAAATACAAGTAAAAGTAGAATATATTTTTCAATAAGTTTGAAAAAAGAATAGTTTTCAGTTTTGTTTTCTATTAAAGCATATTTTTTAGTTTTTGAAACTATTATTTATTTTCTACTTTTTAGTCCGGCTGGCTAAAGACGCGTGTTCTTTAGTTTTGTATAGAGTAAAATTCCTTTTTTCTTTTTTATATCACTCATAATTATTGCTCTTAATGTGGCTAAAGTGTTTTTGCAAAATATACGAACCTCCCAAGTTGATACTGTCATTAGTCTCAAAAATTAATCCATGAGTCTCTTAGTTCACGCCTTAATACTAGGCACAAGACACTTCCGTGTCTTCCACTATGAATATTCGCTAATATTGAAGATCCTGTTATTGATAATGAGAAAAATGTATTAAATTATTGTATGGCATCCGTCCTTGTGAAGTGTGCAAAGTTTCAATTCAATTCAATTTTTCGAAGCAACCGAAAAACGTGTTCAAAGAATCCGTATATACAGGCGAAGCTAATAAAAACATGTTAAAATGCATTCTATTGAAAAATATATTTATATCATCCTATCAAATCAAGTGATTACTGCTAAAGGAAAATACTTATACATTCATAAAGAAAAGATTGTTTAATCAAAAAGGGTTTTAGAAAACTCGTAGCTTAATTGCTTTATGATGCAGTAAAAACAAATTAGGGGCGTACTTTATAAAAAAATTAACTAGGGACTGGTTTAGCTAGAATTTATTGGCAAAAGAATTCATTTTAAATTTTATTCATGTTTATAACCGATGAAAAAAAACTAGTTAGTTCTTATAAGTCCAATAAAAAAAGTAATTTTTACAAAGTATACGTAAAAGCATGAATATTTTTGTGACATTTTCAGTTAAGAAAAAAAATCAAAGGAAAATTAGGAGAGGAGGGGAGTGGCTCAGTGGTAGAGAGCTGAACTGCCGTGCCGAAGGACCAGTCTTCAAATCTGGCTGTGGTCCATTTTATTTAATATCTTAGCACCCGGGGATGGATGCAAGGGGATAAGGGTCCCTACCGGGCTTCTAAGAAGTGGGTACCAAAAATGGGGGGAAAATATGGTGGTTTAGCGTGATCTAGGAGAACTCACCTCTCTGCGTAACCATTGTCAAAGAAACAGTACAGTCTCTACCAGGTACTGGACCCAAGACCGTTCATGAATTCCAGTGGTACAGGTTTTTTTTTGGTTTCAATTAGGATGAATGCTTTGACTAAAAGTTAATGTTTTCATTTTTTTTATTATGCTTTCAATTAACAAGGAGTTTGGAAAACTATGTAATTATAAGTAATCAGCTTCTCAAAACAATTTTTATGATTTTTATTCGTATTTACTACTAAATGCTGACATTGATTCGAAAACAAAAAAGGGTTTTGATGTAATGTATTTTCTTATTCATAAGAATAAAAGTTTTTATTATATCATAAATAAATATGCACCATAAATCATCAAATGGAAATTTTTCCAGGTTGCAATTATTTACAATGTTTTATAAATAATTTTCGCCACCATTAGGTTATCGTTTTTTTTTTTGTATATCACACCGTGAAAAATCCTATCGCAATTCTTTTTTAGCTGATTCAATAATGATTGGTTTGGAACTAACTTGATTGGTTCCAATATTGGAAATATGTGGATCCCGCTCACAACAATACATTTTGGAAGATGAATATTTTTATTTTATTTGTATCTTCCTTTTTTTCCTAGAGTAGGTTTACCTTTAAGCCAGTTCTTTCCATTGGTCAATATCATTCCAATCTTCACTTCGGAGATGTCTCGCTGTCATACCGAAGGTCCTTGGTTCATGTCCAGCTGGCTGACAGACTTTTATTAAATTTGTTAGCGGCCGGAGATAGATCCCGTAGGATCTAGTACCCTCCTGTGGCTTACCCAGCCTGTATAAACGGATACCCAAAATAAGGGAGAAAATCTGGCGGTTGAGCGTACCTATGACAAATCACCTCCCTGCAGAACCATTGTCAAAGAAACAGTACCGTCTCTACCATATACGTCGAAGAACTAATTCAACTTTGTTTGAAATTAAAACTGTTATCGTTCACCAGAGTCAGAACTAACCGTTTATTAAAGGAAGAACACATGTCCGCAAGATAGCTCAGTCTTGACAACGCCTTCAATATTTTGTTTACTGTTGATAGAGAACTGCTCCAAGATCTAATCCCTTTTTTAAGTTAGCGATTTGAGTATATTAATACTTACTGGGCTTTCTTATCTTTTTCTGGGACTTCAATCATGTTATGTACTAATGATTTCATAGCTAATCTAATTATATGTGAGATTTTCCATCTAGTAGCAATGAGATTTAATCTTTGTTTTCAAATTTCTCCGTTACTAATATTATAACATTGCTTTGGTTTTAATTTAATTTAATGTAAATAATAGCGGGAGGCAGAAGGGCCTGTTAATTCAAAGCCATACCGCAATTACTGGAACGGGCGGAACAAGGAGGAGCGGTTAGTGGACTAGCCGAGAGTAGTCGCTCGCCTCCTTGCTAATCCCTTACGGGGCCGTATTTGAATAATGATATCAAAGGCGGGCCTCGCCCTACCAGCTATTGTAGCTTAGTGCCCTTAGCCTCAGATTTAACTTAAGGGATTGATAAAGTTCTGTCCTAATATTGATCTTGCTCAGTGTGATATCCCTTGTTCAAAGAGTCATCTTGTACCGAAGTAAAATGAACCTGTTTAAAAATACTTAATTTAATTACTTATTTTATTATAGTTGACCCAGACTATCTCATACCATTATTTATTTAATGAATAGTTCGTTAACCCTAAACGCGACACATTCAAGAGGTCCAAAGAAGTTATTAGAAAAATTGTAACCTACAAAAAATTAAGGAAAATTTGTCTGGCATGTTTATGGTTAAACTTGTGGTACGCCAACAGGAAAATACATTTTTGTAGACTGAATATCATTTATTAATATGCGATTTTCTTAATTTTTCAATTCGTGAAATGAATATCCAATCAGAGGACCACCGTATTCATAAAAAATAAAAAAAACAAATTTTTAACACCATATATTAATGAATATGAATGAATGAATAAAGATGAGATGAGGCATTAGGGATCCAAACCGGATAGGACATAAATTTCAGTATTGCCTTTTTCACATTTTACGTTAGTTTAGTCAAGCAATTTTGTCTGACTCAGCACTCGGCCATCTTATTTCTCATGATTTTAGTCCACAATATGAAAAAGTCAATTTTTGAAATTCGAAGTTATCGGCTTTTGGTGCTTACGTCTAGAATAAAACCGTAATTTAAATAGTACCTAATAAACTATCATTACCTTCAATTTGTTGTAGTTAATAAATTATGATGCCAATAATAAATTATGAAGTTCCTAATTAATTTATTCCCAGATAGCAACTGAAGCAACCGGTATACTCTTTCAAGTGAGATGGTGGAACAAACGGAGGAAGAAAAATTTATTGAATTAAGCAAGCACGAGGGTTCATATAGTGTTAGATGTTTAAATTATTAAATTAACGATTCACACCTGTATCATTTAATATTTATTTTGTGGTGGTCCAGTCTTTTACAACTAGAATACTATTGTGTAAATTTCATAAATGTATGATGTTTGTAACTATAATTGTTTCTCGCTACGTTTGGGCTCCTTTAGCGGTCCCATTTGGATTACTCATTTGAGAAATTATACAAAAGACATTTGGCACGTATTGAATCTGTGCCTTTTGAAAATCTTTCCTAAAGGATTTATGTAGAAGCGTAGATAGAGAAACCTCCAATTGAAGGCACTGCTCTAATGGCGTTTCAGTCTCCTTGTCGAATTTCGCGTTAATGTGTCTGTCAGTAATGTCTATACCAGTAAGTTTGGGTGAAGGGTTGGGAAATTAGAGCTCTTAACTCCAGAGATCAATTTCGAATTCGGTTATGGCAGATACATTTTTAACGAGTTAACAGTGATAGATCTGTAGACTCTCTGTGGCTCACCCATATAATCATCATCATAGTATTTTCTCTACCGGTCATGTAGTGTAGGGTTTCCTTATGTATATCCCGGATCACACCGAACGATCCTCTATTATTTCTTATCTTCTATTCCATTCCAGGTTTCTCTTCACGAAGCTTTCCTTAACACATTCTTTCCAGGTATGTCGGGTTCCTCCTCTGGATCTTCATCCATTAACCTTAGGTAGGATAACCAAGAGGTCAGCCTGGTATTTTCTATTCTAAGGACATGTCCCAAACAATCTTAAACTGTTTTCCTCAATAACTTTTTCTGATGGTTCGATCTTATAGTCGAGTTGCGAATGCGTTCTCATCTTGTTTTCTATTCTATTTTCCTAAGGAATTTAATTTCTGATGTTTGGATCTTTCTTTTATGCCTGGTAATTCCCTATATGAAGAGAGGCGAAACCTCGAGTTGTGATCTCGGCTAAATAACGTCCCTGCAAAACGTTTGGGTGAGAAATATTATAAACTCTACCCAGTACTGAGTCATTTACCCTTCACGAGTAGTAGTGGTACTAGTTCTTTTTTTTTTTTTGTTGGTTAGAAAAATCATTGAGGAATTTTTTGGTAGAATTCAATCTTTAAGTAATTCCTCTCTGTTTCATTTGGGATCTCAAATATCTGGATCACAAGTTAATGGCTAGGGCCAGTTCAAAGACATCGGTCCCAGGCACTTCCCTTGAGTGTCTGCTACATCAAAGGCCAGTTCGGCAACTCTTTTACCAGACCACGGAAGTTTAAACTCCAATATTGATCACCGGGGCTCCCTTTATAAAGAACGGGCGGACCAAGATGTCCGAAATTTAAATATTTCACTGGTCGCGGAGAGAGTTTCTACAACGATGTTCTCCTCATTGCGGCACTTGGAAGTGAAATAGTATTTTTTAAATTACTTAAACTATACTGAATGACAACTTTATAGTTCCTAATTTTTTTAAAGTTATTAATACATATTGGTAGAAACGCATTATTCATGAATTAATTATTCATTTATAAATTAATCTGTCACCAGCTGAAAATTTCTCATAACAAAAGCAAACGGTCCGTTCGTTAGAACACCATTCTCCGAACGTGGTGTTCGTAATGTTTCTTCCAGCTTGGTCTGCCGAGTGTCCAAGTTTAAACTCATAAAAAAAAAAAATACACGAAAATCGCCTGTTCCATGGAAATATTATAATGACATAATATGATGGCATACTAAACAGTGTCCGTTCAATTGAAGTAAATTTTACAAAAAATGAGAGGATCAACAACAGCCCATTACAATTTTTAAAAATAAAAATAACGCAAGTGAACAACAGAAGTCCACAAACTCCACTTTTAAAAATTGAAATAATAAAAACGGACTTTTCATTTGAAATGACTCTTTGGTTTGAAAGGACTCTTTATCTGACTCCTACTGATCGTTTCTATTGTTAGATAGTATTCCATACAAATTTATTGTTCACTTTTTTTTTTTAATATAAAATATTAACAAAATAATAATTGACCAATCGCATGGCCCACATCAGTTCATTAACCTTAACCCAGGAATAAATATAGAGCCATTTCCGCCGGCACATTAGTTAAGGCCAAGGTTTCCCAAAAGCTAAAGGACCAGAGGGAGCCCTTCGCTAAGTCCTAAGGGACAGGCACTCTGACTCCTTCCCTAACTAATAGGGGCCTCGCCGGCTAATCTTATCAATATAAGCCCTATTAGTAATTAAAATGTAGAATTTCTGCTTAAATTGAAGGCTCTGATAAACTAATTCTATCAATATAATAATTTTGTTTTCTATGTCTAAATGATAACTTTTCATATATAGCTTTACTATATCTTTAGAACGAAATATATAATATTTTTATGAACTCCTCATTATGTGAACTACATTAATTTCTTCGAATATTAAATAAGTTAGTAGAGAAAGTTATTTAATAATCGAGATTTGATTATAAATGTCCCAACAAACTTATTTAATATCTGACGAAATTAATATAGATCTATTGATCATATACATTATATAATCTATATATAAATGTATTTATATATGTGTATATATATATATATATATATATATATGTGTATATATATATATATATATATATATATATATATAGAATAGAATAGAATAGAATAGAAAAGTAACTTTATTCTGGGACAAAGTCCCTTTAGAATAACAGATATGAACAGGAATAAAAACATAATATTTATCTGGCCAGAAGGCTAAATGTTACAAATCATAAAGCGTGAAAACATGACAGAAAACAATTTAAAAAGAAATATATAAACAAAAATAATAGTAAGTAAATAAATAGTACAGATCTTGACAGGATATTAAGCAATTACAGAGAATAGATAAATCCAAAGCTTTTGAAATTGAATGCATGAGCTAGCATTCAATAATTTGTTTACATGATGTACAGCTTTTCAAAGAGCAGAATTAAAAGAACTAGATAACACAGTTTGTTATTATATACATTGTATTCTAAGCAAATGACTAACCTACCTAGAGACTATCCTTCTGGGAAGCTAATAGATGTTGATACAGCCAGGATTTGAATAATGATAGAGAGGGAGTATGACGGATATTAGGAGGGATTGAGTTCCACATTGTGGTGGAGCGGGCGAGAAAGGAACGTTCGAATGCTTTAGTTCTGTGTGAACGTATATAGAGATCAGAAAGGCGGGATCTTGTTTTATGGTGTTGCACTGATGATTTGAATTGGAGGAGACTGTAGATATATGAAGGGTGTTGAGAGTGAATGGATTGGTATAAGAATGAACAGAGGAAATATTGTCTTCGGAAGAGAGGGAAGAGCCACTTTAACCCATCATAGAGGTGGGAGACGCGCGATCGCTTCGGAGTACCAAGCACAAATCTTAGAGAGCAATTCATTATTCTCTTTAATCTGTCTTCAAGCATTTTAGAGAGGCCTCCATATACCACGCTACAATAGTCAAAGTGGGGGAAGATGAGAGAAGATACGAGAAGCTTACGGGAAGATTGTGTAAGGAGATGACGAGAACGATGGAACAACTTCAGGGAACTAATTGTCCGTCGGGATATTTGGGCGATGTGGGATTTCCAGGAAAGGTTTTGGTCGATGGTGATGCCTAGGTTTTTCACCGAGGAGGTAAACGTGATAGGATTATCGTTTAGGAGTAATGTTGGGAGGGTGTGGATGGATGTAAGGAGGGAATTGGAACCTAAAACAATGGCCTGAGTTTTCAATGCGTTCAATTCCAGTTTGTTCAGCTTTGCCCAGGCACAGATCCTATCCAGGTCTTCCTGAATACTAGCGAACGCAAAAAATAGCTCGGAAGGGGGAAAGGACAGATATATTTGGAAATCGTCAGCATATAGGTGATGGGAACAGTGGTGAACAGATTTAGGGAGATCGTTGATATAGCAGTTGAAAAGAAGAGGAGAGATACTTGAGCCCTGTGCCACGCCTGAGGAAAGAGTGAGGAAAGAGGAAAGGGGATGATTAGGTATAGAAACTGCTTGAGATCTATCAGAGAGGAAGGATTGGAACCATCGGATGGAACTGTTAGAAAAGGACATTGATTTGAGTTTGCTAAAAAGGATAGAATGGTCCAAGGAATCAAAAGCTTTAGTAAAATCAAGAAGGATAAGCACAGTTAGTTTTTTGTCGTCCATAGCGGTATGTATGTCATTGGTGATTTTGGTAAGTGCCGATTGTGTGGAGAAACCGGGACGGAAACCAGATTGAAGGGGGTCAAGGAGGTTGGACTGTTCGAGGAAATTTGACATTTGTGACTGGACTATTCTTTCTAGAGGCTTGGAAAGGTTGGAGAGGATTGAGATTGGGCGGTAGTCTTTGAGTGAGACAGGATTAGAGGATTTATTAATAGGATGGACTATGGCTTTTTTCCAGGAGGCTGGGAATACTCCGTTTTGCAGTGAAAAATTGTATATAAAGAGTAGGACAGGTATAATATCGATAAGGCAGGATTTTAGCAGTTTGACAGGAATCCCATCGAAGCCTGTGGAGATGGAGTGGGATTTCAGAACAGAGGAAATAATGTCGTTGGGTGAAATGTCAGCGAAGTAAAAGTTGTCAGGGTTGAAAGATGGTGGTAGGGAAAATACGGGAGAGGATGATTTAGAAGTATTAACTGAGGTGGACAAAAAATATGAGTTTATTTCATTGGGAGAGGCTGGAAAGGGCCTAGAACAAGATGAATTAAGAAGAGAAAGCTTTCGAAGGAGATGCCATTTGGATTTAGAATCGGGAGCAGATGAAAGGGCTTCGTGGAAGTATTTGGTTTTTGCCTGCCTGATTGCCGACTGTGTCAGATTGCGGAGGGCCCTAAACGCTTGAAAGTCGTCAGTTAACCTTGTCCGTCTAAAGCGTCTTCGGGCCGCATCACGCTTCCTTTGAAGATCTTTAATTTTTTGACACAACCAGGGAGCAGGCTGGTGACGGAAGGTTGAGGTTTTCAGTGGGGCATGGGTGTCAAGGATATATTTGAGATTGGAAGTAAGTATGTCAACCATCGAATCAATAGAGGCACAAGAATAAATCTCTCTCCAATCCAAGGCTTCAAGAGAGGGTGAGATGTTCTCTGGGGTGAGAGCATCTAAGTTGCGAAAGGTTACGGTTTTAGGTAGTATAAAAGGAGTTTGGATATTGTATGAAATATGGATGAGATCATGAGAGGACAGAAATGGAACGGGTAATTGAGAGGAAGAAAGAAGGTTCTGCCGTGAATCAATGACAAACAGGTCTAACCATGTGTCGGATTGAAAGGTGTGATGGGTGGGAGAAAATGGGACAATGGAAAGGTGTAGAGAGTAAAAGAGATTTTCCAGGTATAGTTGATCGTAGGATTGGACAAGGAGATTGGCATTAAAATCACCGGAGATAATGATATGGTTATAGAGAGGAATGTAGTCGTAAAGGGTAGATTCAAAAATTGAATCAAGAGGGGCCAAAGGAGGGCGATATACTACGACATAAAGGAGAGGGTTTGGGTTAAAAGAGATTTCAACCAGAAGGAATTCTGTGTGGGGATAACCAGTTGCGGGTGAGGAATCAAGGATACGTGATTTTAGGGAGTTGTGTACGTAAAGACCTACTCCTCCACCAGTCCGGTCTACCCGGTCGTGGCGAAGGAATGAATAGTCTGGTAAGGATATTGCAGAATTATATATATATATATATATATATATATAATTATAATATATATAATTATAATAATTATAATTATATATATATATATATATATATATATATATATATATATATATTATAATTATATATATTATATATAATATATATAATTATAATTAACAGAATTATATATATATATATAATTTATACCTGTGGTTATCGAGCTTCGTCAGTTCTTTCAACTTCTTTTTGTGGACTTTTTGAGACTATACTGTATATGACGCATATTAGCCAAATATCTTTTCAATACTTGCATGTAATGTAAATATTGCAATGAGTTGTGATCAATGAGTAACTACTCATTAACAGTCAAGAAAAGTAGAAACCGTTATATATAATTAATATGAATGTAATCTATGAATTATTTTATTCTAAAGATGTAGGTGAAACAATTTAATGTAATATAGTACGTTATCGTTAATTTTAAAAAAACTTAAATTAATTAAGAAAAAATTAATTCTAAATAGGTAGTAATGGATTATATATGTTCACCATTGTCTTTAATTAAGAAAATATTGTAAAAACAAAGTTAAATATTCACTGGTAAATTTCATTATGATTTTACATATTGTTAAATAAACATGGATTATTCCTTGCTGTTTATTTATTTATTTTTAGGTAATATAATAAGAAGGAACATATGTTTTCAAGCAACTATCTTATCCTGAACCTAACTAGTAAGATCTAATAAATTAAAGGTCGATTATTTCTGTTTTTCATTTAAAGCTAGAAGGGTATTCTTACATAGGTTTTAATGTGTTCTAGTCAAGTAATTTTTAATTATTTTATCTCTTTTAATTTTTTTAAAAAGTTTATTCCCTTATTTTTTTTCATTTTCTGTACGAATGAAAACCTACTTCTCTGACACTTATTGCCGTTAAGTGTAGCAGATATTATCCTGCTATCCAATAAACATAAAATTAAAGTGATTAAATTGAAGAAAATAATTGCGACACTAGTGTAATGGAAACTGACGTGTCAGTTAAATGTCTGCATTCACGAAATGAGGATATTCCTATCGTATTGATTACGATATGTTTATGAGAAGGCCCCAGATTCTGCTCCTGCCGAAGCTGTAAATTTATTCTCCTTAATACGGTACTAAAAATTTACACAATAGCATAAAGATAAATATATTATAATGTTACACAATAAATTACATTAATATTTCACCATCCCAACATCATAATTATAAAAATCACTGCATTTATTAACTAAAATGATTTATAAAAAAAAAAAAACTTAAATACATTATAAAGCAGTTTTTAGTGATATTTTATCGGCCTATTGTAGGAGTTAAATTATAAATATTTTTAGAAAATGGTATATTATTAAACTACTATTACTAACTTCTCTATGCTGTTACATACAATATGGCACTGGTTTCGAACTTAAATGGAATGTGCCGATTTAAAAAATAAAATAAGTCACATATTATTCCAGGGTTCCGATAAATGACTTTTCAACACCAAGAATGCAATTGTGAACCGACCAACAAAAGACCATGCATATATGTTTTTGATCATTCTATCTTCTCATCCAATAATCCTTCATTCTCTCTTAATGTTGCCTTCTTCTCTTCTACAAGAACACTAATATTTTTCAGTCGGCTCCTAAATCTCTATTTATCTAAGCAGTCCTCGTCTGTAATTACGTGTCTTTTAAATTCTTCGTTCATCTGCTTAGTATAACCATTCTGACTTTTCAAGTTGTATATCTTATTGATTATTTTCTTATTCAACCTTGTAATATAAATAAATATATATTTCTAGAATAAAAAAATAAAAATGTCATAATTTTGTGTAATATAAAATACTGGGTATTCTAAAACAATACTAAGCGGGTACACACATTTTAGTAAGGTCACCAGGGGAGGGGGGGGCGGTTAAAAAATAAGTATAAAACTGTTAATATTATTGTTATTTTAAAAGTTCAATTTTTAAAATAATACCAGGGGTAATAATAGTAGAATTTTTAAATTCTACTAAATGTTAAGTACCTACTGTCCAGTGTAGTATAGTTTTAGAATTCTTTTTTAATTATTATTTTTTTAAGATCTTTTTCTTGGTTCAACGAAACATTTTATTTTTGTTTAAATTTTAGATACTGATAGATAATGGATATATGAGAATTTCTGTATTATCTATCGATGACCACTCTGCATAGCCGATCAGGCACTGGAGGGCGACGGGTTGAACCAGTGACCCGCTAACACAAAAGACAACGGTGGGACAATCCACAGGTAGGCAGCCCGGGGTGGATCGATATATCCATGGCAACCCCACCGCCACCTGGTCAGTCAACTTTATGGGGAGGCTGCGTCTCTTGGAGTACGGTTACGTTAACGAATCTTCCATCGAGTTTACAGTAGGGTATAATTAAAAGATAAATAATAAAAGTAAATATGTAATATTTAAAAGAAATATATGCAACAACGGTTTGGAAAAGCAGCAGAAAAGAGAAAATAACGAAGTTGGAAGTTCACAACAGGAATTTTTTACAATCAAAAGGTCCTATCCTCTATCGCAAAAATAAGACACTACAACACGGTGATAAAACCAGTAGTTTAGACGTGTCTCCCTAAAAAACTAGAGATAAGCCTACTGGCTAAGATCCATCCAGGATATATAAAGGGAGATGAAATACCTCATAACCGAAATAAGGATCAAAAGATTAACATTCTACAGGCACATGGTAAGAATGGTCCAAGTGAGAATAAACAAGAAAAAAAAAATTCTTCGACAAAATCCTTGAATTCAAGAGCGTAGAATGGTGTGTAAAATAAATGAGAGGAAAAGCAGACAAATTAAAAACAACAGACGGCTGCCTTAAATATCAATAATAGAGAGCAATATGGAAAAAATTAACAGAAGTCAGGATTCTTGTGAAAAATAAAGAAAAACAGAAGGGTACTGTGTGGTCGAAGGAAAGAAAGCAAAGGTACGCATAAATGATGATAAAATACTAGGGAAAAAGAAAGTAGAGATATTCGCGTGATCTTAAAAGGTCGTTCCCTAGAAAAAAAAAAAAAAAAAACACGCTTTGATAGGTAACAAAACTAAAAGTAGAAAATTACTTTAAATATTCTTAAAAATTTATTTATTGAATCCGAGGCTCTCAATTGAATATTTTTAGCAAAGGAAATTTTACAGCCCTAACGAAAGCCCCAACCTAGAGGACCAGGGTTTTCTTTCCCTTAGACAGACTGCCATCATCTGCTTTACGAGTTCTATCTATCCGGTTTTTGTTCTGAGTTTTCCTTCTCCTTGGTAGATTCCCGGAGGAATTTATTAACTTATTTATTTAAATTTACAACGGTTTTATACCAATATAAGAAGTAAATATAATGGGATGAATGATACATTATAGTATTTATCCATACTATTGAGAACGTATCGAGAACGATGGCGTATTGAGAATCTGCACAGTGATAGTACTCAAACAACAAATTCAACATAGACAGTCACAAGGCCCTCTTTTCTGACACCTTGGAGGATTTGAAGAGGTTGATAGGTTTGAAAATAGTGAGTTGGAATGGATATAAAATTTTCATAATAACATGGATATAACACTGAATTTCATTATGGATAACTTTATTCGTATCAAAGTAAGGAGCATGAAAAATTTTGGATTGTAAGGATGGGATACAAGAGGAATTTGATGGCTTAGTGGAGCCCCGAAGCCCTCCTGTGTAAGTCCAAATATAACTTATAATTTGCTTGATATAGTCATGTGTGTGAGTCTTTTGTAATTAATTGGAAGCTTAGAGAGTTTTCCATTATGTGTTGAGGATTCTGAGCTACACGTTTGTCAAGATGTAATCCTTATTAAATGATACTGAAGTAGATGAAGTCGTAGGCTTCCGACGAAGGGTAAAGGTGATTTGACTTGCAGAAATTTATTTTTATTCTCCAGTTTTGATAGCAATCTTCAAGATCATAAAGTTAATAAAGAAGATATTGACTCCAGAATGACTGTCACCGACTCTACTTTAGCAAACGGATGACCGTCACAAAAATTTTCTGGCTAAACCGACAGAAGAAAGCTACAAGAAAACATTAATTTGCCTGATTTTAATCGGACATAGTAGGCCTTATTAAGGAAGATGGCCACTGGGTAGCCCTCATAGACCAGGTTTATGAAATCGATTTTTGCGACTCAATATTTGGATTTCGAATACTCTTCAACTCCATAAAACAAAATTCGGAAACATCCATAATGTCGACTAATTTTCTGGTTTAGATTTTGCAGCCGTTATATATTATTTATTTATTTACATTCATTATTATAAATTAATCATTTGTAATATTCTAATAAACATAGAGGGCTACAAGTGTTTAGACATATAAAACTTGCCACCGAGATTATTGAATATAAATTGTTAACAATGGCTACTTTTATTGAATGTATTATGACAAAATAAAGTATATGCAATAATATTGTCACGTGTTATGGCAAAAGTAATGTCTTGAAATGTCGAGATGCGTTAGATTTCAGAAAAACCTGTACACATTCTAAGTACCTAAATACCATCATATAAAATTCTGGAGGGTAATAAACCTTCTCGACTATCTGTATAGATGATGTAATAAAAACATTAATGTATTAAACGAGAGAATGTCGCCAGAAAAATACCACGAGCGTCAGTTACGAAGTTTTTTTCCCTATCAAGGTGTGACCGTAAAAAAAACCCTGATATAAAGGGTTCGGTTTTTCATCTCGAAGTCAAAATAACACTTAGTGGCTACTTACTCAACATGAGATGAGATTGATTTTTTATTCTTATTTTATTTTTTAGTAGAAATAAGTTTACATTAGGCGCGACCGAGTTAACTGAGTCATTGTTAGAGTTCTATGAGACTTCAATACTGTATTACGCTTATACGTTTACTTAGCAAGCTCAGTGCGGAGAGCACTCAGATGCTGGGTTAAAGGTCCCGGGTTCAATTCCAGCCACGGCTTATAAATTATTTAATCTGTCAACAGTTAAGGGGATCCAGATCCGTGTGATCTCCATACCCTCCTAGGCCTCACACAGCCTCATTAAACTGTCCTTGATTAGGAGAAAACCCAGCGTTATCTCGGAGAAATTTTCTTCCTGCTCAAAGGTTGACTTAGAAACAGCCAGTCTCTATAATGTGCTAAACCCAAGACCCTTCATTGGTTGTAGAGGTACGGTTTTTTTTTTTTTTATAAATGTTCTTAGGATCCAAGAGATCTAAGCATATATTAAATATTGCCAATGCTAGCATTTTTAAAATTAATAATATATTTTTGTTATAAATAAAAAAACTCTTGAAATAAAATAAAATAAAGTTATATGTTCTATCATAAAGCATAGGTAGAAGATACTTCTACGAAAAGCATCTAGGTTTTGAAAATATTATAATAATTTAATAATTAAATTTTATTAGATTATACGTTGACTTTTTTGAAAATTTTTATATAATAATTTAAAATATCCGGATCGTGATAAATTCAAATTTATTATAACATACTTCTTTCCGTTTAAATTTTCATTTTCATTAGCATTCATTTATCTGATTTTAATGTCAGATATTCATTTTTTTTTTAAAGGAACGTTTAAAAATGTTCTTAAATTTTCATTTCTTATAACTATACTCTGCTTACAAATAGTCCAAGAGATCTTCGACAAAGCAACAATTCTTTTCCCGCATTGCCGACAAAAGGAACAAATAAGAGAGGAGAGACGTGAGGTAAAACAACTTCGGCATCGACCTTACCGGCTATTGCTTCACCGGGAGCAGATTGCATCATAGTTACAACTTTATTAGCTTTATGGGGTTTACATAATGTATTAAAATAAACTTAAGTGTAACATGCATTAATGTGTAATGTATGCAGGTAACATTAAATTAAAATATAGTGTACAGAAAACGTATGTTACATAATTATTGCAACATTATTTTTAAAATAAAATTCATACAGAACTGCCATTATATTTTTGGAGATATAATTAATCTATGTAACTATAATATTATATTAGGCCAGCAGATGCGAATCATGAGAAAAAAATTAATGGTGAACAATCAATAGTTGATGTCCGGGTTGGACATATATAAATAGTCAATACTATTTGCCGATATATTTTTTTTGAGGATCAAACAAGGTGCTTTATTTCTAATATATTTAGATTGCTCATGTTTATTTTAATTCTTTATGAATACTCTAACATGTTTGATTTGTAATTGATGTAATACACAGTTTGCCTTCATGTGTACCTCTCTTAACTAAATCTTTTTATTACCATAACCTGCAACTCATGACTTGAAGAATTTTAAAAAAAATGTTAAAAAAACTACTTTTTAATTTTATATTTTTTCTTTTTTTTTGAACATCATATAATTCACTTAATTGTTATATTCTCACTTTAGCATTCCGTGGTGATTCCTGCTGAGAAAAGTTGGGAAAATGTGATTTCAGATATAATTGCGATTACTTATCAAGTTTGTAATATTGTAGCATTTGTAGTAATCCACTATTGTGATCGATCTTTGTGGTTCTGCTGGATTAATCATTTATGGGGTCGCTCAGTCGTAGAGTACTGAGTTTCTGTGCTAAACGCCGTATTCGAATCTGGCTGTGGTAGATAGATTATTTAATCTGTTGATGGGATGGATCTTGTGGGACCTGGGTATCCTCCTCTGGCTCATCCAGCCTCTGTAAGCTTATGGGAAAATTTATGTCGCTAAGCATGATCTCGGTCACGATTACTTCCCTGCACAACCGTTGTTCCAGAAACAGTACAGTGCCTACTACGTATATAACCCAAGAGTCTTCATGGGCTGTAGTAATAAAAGGAAAAAAAATATGAATATTAGTTTAACATTGTCTGAAAATTTATAAAACCAAACAAGAAGTTAGTAACAAGTAACATATTTGATACTAAAATACAAATATAAATTAGTGCCTGAATAATCGGAATTGAAGGTTTTCCTTAACAATATAAAAAGCAATAATGTAACATGGTTTAATAAGACCATTAAACGTCTGTAAAGTTTTCATTACTTAACTAGTAGGTGTAGGTTACATTAGCACAACGATCTGCATACTGGAGCTTCATTAAATTTCACCACCTTCATTAAATTTGGGGAAAACCTGGGAGATGAGCCTGATCTCGAAGGATTCACCTCCTTATCAACCGTAGTCCTGGAAACAGTACAGTTTCAACCACTTACTGAACCTAAAATCTTGAATGGGTTGCAATATTACAGGTCAGGTTAGTTATACAACCCATTCTACAAAATTTCATACATGACACATAATCGCAATTTTTTTCTATGTTAAATTTTTACCCAATTCTGCCGCATAGTAACATAATTAGACCGAATCGTCAGGATTTATCAAAGTTTCTTTTAATCTATCATAGTATGACAAATATTTGACGGGATTCTTGACTCTTGGTAAACCAGAACCATAACAAAAAAGGTTTATACAAGCCATTAAAATATTACTGGCAACAGAGAGGAAAGAAAAACGTGAGTAAAGGGAAAAGTGCTTTTAGCAGATTGAACTGTGTTAAGAGGGTCTTCCCAGAGTCAAGGGTTTGTAATTAAACACCAAGTGCTGGTCCTTTCTCCCACGCCTTACTTCATTCTCTTACAATCTTCCACTTCACTCGGCCCTTTTTCTGCCACATGCTCCTATGTAATAAATAATTTGCAATGAAAAAAATCATATTCCGAATATTCTTTCTATTTTGGTACATGGTCCCGAAGGAACCTACAGAACCAATAATTACCAAAATTTAACTATATCATCTCCATTGTGACTGTAAGGTTTAAGAGTTAGGAAAATATACCTACACGAACCTGAGTCGAAGGGGAGACCTAAAAAAATTAATTTATATTATTCAAACATTTTTTTGACAACACTCCCGGTTCCGAGCCACACAGTGTTTTATAGTTTTCTCCGTAATTTTCAGAATTAAATCATTTGTAGATATAACCAGTCTTAGATTTTCCAATTTCATGAACACGCTTTAGTTCCTAAGAAAAATTAATATTATTAATAAAAAATATATTAAAAAATTAGTTACAACAAAATTATAATGTTTGAGGATTTGTTATAATATAATAACGTGTTATAGAATAAAAATATTGTTATAGTGAAATAATAATATTTAATTATCTGTTGAATTTCATTTTGGAATATAATCAGAGTTTATTAAACAAATGAAATTATAACTTGATAACTATATATATACGAATATATACGAATTGTTTGTGAAAAATGAGATACATCGTTTTTATTTTTAATATTTATTTTAGTTATAGCATCCCGTACTTTTCAATCACTGACCTTGAAAATTGGTGTCAAAACTGGAGGATTAAAATAAATTCCCACAATTCTCATCAAATCACCTTTACCCTTCGTCGTAAACCAACGACTTCCTGTCCTCCTCTATCATTTAATAACATCCCACTGACTCCTGTAGAACATGTCCCGTACTTAGGACTATACCTTGACAAACGCTTAACTTGGAATCCTCATACTATACTTCAACATTTACTAGACAAACACTCTAAGCTCCCAATTAATTACAAAAGACTCATGTACATGACAATCATTAGACCCATCTGGACATACGGAATATTGCTTTGGGGCTCCACTCAGCCGTCGAATTCCTCTCGTATTCTAGTTTCAAACCTCGCAACCTCTTCAATTCCTGATTATCCTCCGAGGCGTCTGAAAAGAAGATGGCCTCGTGACCTTCTGAGATGAACTTTTTATTTGAGTACTACCACTGGGTAGTTTCTCTACTTGTCTTTGTCTCTGGAAATGATTTATATTTCATTATTAAATATTTTTATTTGAAAAGAAAAGATATGTCCAGGACCGGGTGGTTCAGATCGCTAGTCTGGAACTCTACCATTTGAGCTATCCTGGCCAAATCAAGCACGCCTCCTGGTCGTGGTCATATCCTTTCTTTTCACTGATCCCAAGTCCCCGCGTTCTCCCAATTTTGCGATGAATACGAGGGGAAGAATGTTCTTTGAACATTTTATTAATTTGGATCTTGTTGACTTACGTCATTATAATTATTATAATTTATTGTATTTTATTTGTTATTAATTTTATTAATTTTTTAATATTTTTATTTGAAAAGAAAAGATATGTCAAGGACCGGGACTCGAACCCGAGTCGTCCAGATCGCTAGTCTGGAACCCTACCATTTGAGCTATTCTGGCCCAATCAAGCACGCCTCTAGGTCGTGGTCATATCCTTTCTTTTCACTGATCCCAAGTCCCCGCGTACTCGCAATTTTGCGATGTATACGTGGGGACTTGGGATCAGTGAAAAGAAAGGCGTGCTTGATTGGGCCAGGATAGCTCAAATAGTAGAGTTCCAGACTAGCGATCTGGGCGACCCGGGTTCGAGTCCCGATCCTGGACATATCTTTTCTTTTCAAATAAAAATATTTAAAAATTAATTAAATTAATAACAAATAAAATACAATATCTTTCATTATATTTACATGATGTATTCTGTATAGTTGTAAATTTCGATAAATACATTTTTTTTTTAAATATATTTATTTTGTTTTTTACCGGATTTACAATATTGATATAGCGAATTATACTTATTTGGATTAGGTTTAATTTACCATATGTTTTACTGAGATGAAATGTAATAATCATGGGTTTTATTTCTTTAGACTGATTAAAGTTGTCATTGCGCCAATTATACACTATCCAGAAATTTATTTAAAAAAATTAAACCTATATTTTTAAATAGTGAAATTGTTTATTAATTAATTTGTCCTATGGATTATCCAAAAAGGGGTTATGACGCTAGTAATGGCTTAAGAGAATGCCAAAAAAGAAGAAGACAAAACAAGAAAATTTCACTGCTAAAAAGACTGCAGAGTGAGGAAGGAATATTGAGCCAACTTGTCAGAAAGAGTAAAACGAAGTGGACGTGCTCTGAATATAAAATAAAACTAGCTAACAATATAAATATAAAGCTGCTAACAAATACTACAAATGATATTTTAAAAAATTACAATAACATGGATAATGCAAATAATTATTTAGAAATGAAGGAAAAATTAAATCATATTTATTCACTATTGACAATAAATCTATATTATTATATAAAAACTACCACAACTGTACCGATACAACCCAATGGAGAGTCTTGGGTTTAGTAGGGGGTAGAAACAGTACTGTTACCTGGATAACAGTTGTGCAGGAGGTTGATTCGTCCTAGATCACGATCAACCGCCAGATTTTCCACCTATTTTGGGTATCCCCTATCAAGTGGCTGAGAGAGCCCCAGGACTGTCCTAGATCCCACAACGCTCCGATATTATTAATTTATAATATAATATTTCGTTTTAATATTGCTAAACAAAATATATTTGCTGATCTTTTTTTATTATTGTTTGAATTATTACATAGTTTTACATTTGACATCCTATCTTTGATTGGCAATACGTAACAATCTTAACGTTGAATATAGCTAGTCAACTTTTCAAATAATTATTGGTTACAGTCAATAAGGATTTTAATAATAAATACAATTTTGCTTTACAGAATATTCAATTATTTTTTTGTTTCAACTGTCGAGAACAAAGAAACTTGTGTCTCAGAAAAAACGTGACAGCAGTGTATTTACATTCTGCTAAAGCAAAACATTTAATTTTTATAGTGTGAAGCGAGAAAGAACCCGTCTCTTTGTTGTAGCCATGGTTTTTAAAGTGTACATCTGTCGATTCTGCTGGTACTTTCTAATTAGTTTATTAAAGGATTATCTGAATATTTTATTTTTAAAATTAAAAATGATTGGACATTATAGAGATTTATAACATAAAAACTGTGAGAAAAACTAAGCTCGATTATCATATATATACTAATCTAGATTATTCAGTCTCTAATTTAACTAAATAATAAATTATTTCTCTTGCACCACAACAATCTATAAAGTCCTGAGATTAGTACGTGGGGGTGTACTGTTTCTTGGACAACGCCTGTGCAGGGAGGTGATTTGCCTTTGATCACGTATAACCACCTAATTTTCCCTTTATTTTGGATACCCACTATATACGGGCTAGATGAACCCCAGGAGGGCTCCCATAGGATCCTTCTCCGGCCTCTACCACACTAAATAAAAGTCTTGCCAGCAGCAGGATTTGAACCAGGATTTCATTGCTCTACCACTGAGTCACTCCACCCCCTAATCAATGTGTATAAGGCTCCCGAAATAACTTAAATAATGGAAACTAGAAAGAATATATTATATTTTCCAAAAGTATAAAAACAATATCCCATAACCTAGATCCCGTAGAAGTCATCTCCGGCTGCTAACAAATAAAACAAAAGTCTGCCAAGCAGTGGGATTTGATCCCTGGACCTTCAGCAAGGCAACTCAGCGCTCTACTACTTAGTCAGTCCGCTCCCCTACTAATAATAAATATGATACCCCCCCTATTTCTGGTTTCTCTCGATTTTTAAACCTAATACGAAGTACTTTTTTACTCATGAATGCAAATTTTCTGTTCTAAACGGATTTTCTGATATTTATTACTGGCCGGTTAAATTTTGGAAATAATGTTTAAATTAGTTTACTAATTAGGTGTGTAATTAGTAACTGCTTTTAAAGGTAGATTGCATTTTTTTTAAATACGCAGAGCTAATAATATAAAAATAATTTTCTATCGTGTACATAGTTTAAAAAGTATATATAATGTATTTTAGTACATATTTAAGTATTTTATATATTTTTAAACACATTAAACCCTAAAGATAATGATTCTGAATAGTGAGTTGTAACTCTTCCTAATGTGGCTTTTACAGTTTGATTAACCACCACTCAATGGTTTAATGAAGCTGCAACGCCTCTGTTTCAATCTAATCTGGCCATGTTGATTGCAGCTACGAACATTTCCAGCTGGGCAAGATGAGATGAACTAATGCTAGATCGACTCATCCATTCGAACACAACTTTTAGATTACAATAGTGATTGTTCAATTAAATCTTCAATTTCAGGTTGAAATATAGTAATTTATTATCTTTATTTTCGATATTTCTTTTTTATGATTTTTTTCTATTTACTTCTATTTTTTGGTTGAAATATTATGCATACAAATATTATCCCAAAGTTTCAAATAAATAATGTTTATGCATAACTAATACTAAGTTATTAATTACATAACCCTGAAAATATACGAAACAAGAGATAAACATAACAAGAAGTAAGTTTAAAATAAATAAAAGCAGCGCCACTGTGATAAGAAAAAGTAAATACTTGTCAATCAAGGTCTGAAATATATTATTTTTGGTATAATTTTATTCGATAGTTTTGTTTGGCTTTATTCTTTATTTCAATTGCCGTACACGAGAATTCTCATCAATTCTGATCCGTTTTTTTTCGGAACTCTTCAATCCAAATAATCTTTTCACAAAATAAGTCTGCGAAGTAATTGTATCTCAAAAACAAAAACAAAATAATATGACAATGAAATTGCGTATTTCATAAATGCTTTGAATTTTATTGCTAGTTATAACATTCAAAGCATATTCAACTTATCGCCATTATCAACTTATGGGAATAAGAGCCAATTTTAACAATTATATATAAACTTATTAATAGTTTCTTAAAAAAGACGTTATATATTTTTTAAAAATATATTTTAATATAATATGAAAATATATTTTAATTTATTATATTTATTTGTAATAGGATTCCTTTAGTTTTGAATTTTAAATTGTTTTAATAAATTAGTTAAGTCCTTACGTTAGATTGTTGTCTTCTGCCGCGCGGATTCGGGATAGGCAATCCCTCAAGACTTGCAAGTCTTGCGTAAGTGTTTCAGACGGCCCCTTCCTCATTTCTAACCTGTTATTTCCTTACCTCAAAATATCCAATTTAAATTTATAATAATAGATGGAATGGATTAGTGCAATGGAAATTATTGTTATTAAACTCGTTGTCATAACGAAGACATTCGAGATCTTTCTATGTTTTATTGATTTCTAAAGTTCATTTAACTTAATTGAGAACAAACGAAAAATTGTGCACTCCACAACTAAATAAAAACATTAAGATATTATACAATACAATAAGACAATGGGATAAAATCTATAGAATAGGATAGTAATTTCATTTCACTATAAATATGTATTTGCATTTTCGGCAAAAATGTTGGTGGCGATGAGAAGGAAGTTTTATGTAGAAACTATTGAAATGTATAGAGCTACAGAACTTCTTTTTAGTTCATTTATATAAGGAGGGGTAAATTTCATCCGATATCATTTTAGCTGAATAGTCGAGGGCGTCTCAGCTGTGGTTCTACCTGAGAAGTTATCAAACTTTTGTTTATCCATTTAAGTTTTAATGAATTCGTTAGTTTTAATAGGATTTCAGTATTAAAATTTATGTTAGCGGGTATGACAGATAAACTATTTATTCTGATGACAGTCATGGATGCCTCTAGAGGTTAGCCCAACCTCTATAAAGTGGGTACCCTTAATTGATGCCAAAACCTTACGATTGAGCGTGATCTCTGACAAATCACTTCCCTGCATCCAGTCTCAACTATGTACTAAACCCAAGACCCTTCATGGGTTGTATATGTACACTTTTTTTTATATTATTACATTAAATCATGGATATAAGGCACTTTTGTCCTTCTATGTTTAGATTTTTACCTGCAAAACGTTCTAGAAAAAATTGAAATTATAGGCTAGAATTTCTAAATGTCAAGAATGGTGAACTCTCTGGTGAACCTAGTAATTGTTAGCCAATATTCAAATGAATCCAGATGAACTCATCTATTCATCGCGCCCTCATTAAGGAACCCTTAGAAATTCCTCTTTGACTGGGTCCTATTATTCTTCTAATGATGCATTTGTTTTTTTATAAATCTTTACTATATCAGCCTATTTTAGAGTTTGAATAGCAAAGACCATGTTTTTTAAAATTGTATTTCTTTGTTTATTCCTTTTTCTATGAATACTTCGTCTTTTTACGACTACCGTGAACTTCCCTCTCCGAGTTTGTAAAACTGTCTAGGTAACCTTTGTCGATCTGCAATTAGTTTATCATGATACTTAGAAAACAAACCTAATGTTTAATAAGTGTTTAAAGAATTATATTCCATATGATTAAATGCCAGGTATCATTATTCAGAGGTTTATATTACTGTAATGAAGATTCTATTTTCAATAAAAATGTATTTAGTAACATTTAATAAAATGCTCAGGGTATGAACCAGCTCATTCACTGGTCAGGTTGTATCCATTAGGAATTTAATCGTTATACTATCAATTTTACAACTCCTTCGTAGAAGATATTTACTTCACTATTTATTAATACAATGCTTAATGTTATGTTATATATATATATAGTTGGATTTCATTCAACTATTTTAATATTTTTTATTTACCCAAAAAAATGTATTTCCTTTCTTATTGTTTCTGATGCTACAAGCAACCTATGTTTATTGTGTAATGGCGTCACTGGTTGGTTTCTTGGGCTGAAGAAAACCCCAGTTCCAACATACCTTTTCTTTAAATGTCTGGTGTGCACTTCTAGGCGACAACATCACCCTTCTTTTTGCCACCTTCTTGTCAGGTATATCGTACTTGCATTTTTTGCAAAATAATCTTCATGAACTTCTAGAAGATATTCCGCTAAGCATTAGGCAAAGGCTGTGGTTTATGCATAGCGGTGCTCCATTTCACTTTTCTCATAGTATCACTGATTATTTAAATGCAACTTATGGAGACCGATGGGTCGGTCGAAA
The DNA here is from genome assembly GCA_964056705.1 of Troilus luridus. Classification (NCBI taxonomy): domain Eukaryota; kingdom Metazoa; phylum Arthropoda; class Insecta; order Hemiptera; family Pentatomidae; genus Troilus; species Troilus luridus. Next base: position 51,918,937 of record OZ057414.1, read on the forward strand.
CGGACCTGTTAAAGGGCCACCACGATCTCCACATTTGACGCCATTAGATTATTTTGTGTGGGGCTGGATAAAGTCTATGGTTTATTCTGCGGCAGTTGGGACGCAAGAAGAGCTAAGAAATCGGATCGTGGAAGCCGCAGTAAGTATCAAGCACCATCCTGATGCTATACGAAGAGCCAGAGAAGCATGGATTCGTTGTGCTGAATGTTGCATTCAACACGGAGGCTCCTTATACTCTAAATGTTGTTACAATAATACATAAATAGTAACAATAAATAATAAATCTTTAACCTTAGATCTCTATTTAATAAATGAGTTCGAGATATATGTTAATATGAACTTTTTGGTTTATTTTGTTTTAGAGAGCACATACCTAAAATAGTGCCGTGCAATTCCGAAACACCCTGTATATATATATATATGAACGCTAAGCTTTACAATCAAAAGGGATTAAGTAAGTAAAAAATCTAAACTGATACAAAATAAATTAACCAAAATTTAAAATTATATAAAAAATCCACGGATTAGTACAACGTTTATTAAATAAACAAGAACTTTACATAGTAAATGAAAATTCTGCACATAGACCTTCCAGATTTCAGTTCAATCTCAACTATACTTAATAATTTTTACATGTTTGATGTCATCACTAATAAATGACTAAAAACTATTTAAATAAAATATTTTAAATTACCATTATGTAAAGAAAAATGGCATATCTTATATAGGCTATTGAAATGAGTTGTGTTACATCTCATAGAATTGGAAAGATCGTTCATTTGATAGATTATTACGGATATTTGTAATGTACAACGCTTTGGAGCCTTTTAAATGATGTAGGATTTCAAGGAAAAACAAGAAAGTGATGTACATCTACATTTTATCTTCTTTTTAAAAATAAATAACAATCAAAGCATCGGAACAGGGCGCCAATATAAAAAATGCTTGTTTTTTTTCGAATGAAAAAGGATGTCAGCGTTTTCCAATCAATTCCACATTCATGCTTTGAGCTCCGGATTTGATTCAGCGGACCAATTGCTGTCCTGCGAGTTTGGAAGAAATTAATTTGAATTTGTGAATGTCGGTTCTATATGTCATGTTTTGTAACATTCAAGTAATACATTATACACAAATTTTCAAAAGCCAACTCTAAATTATTACTGAAGTCCTGCATTCCTACGGGTTTGCTTCAATTAAATAACACTCGTGCATAATTTGCTGATTTTCATGGAGTTTATATTATTATTATTCTTTAATAATACATTTGCAATAGAGCATCCTAAAAATTTGATGTAAATATTTGTTTTTTCTCTTTGCTTCGCAGGAACATCAAGTTTTGGAAATAATCAATATTTCTTATATTGTCCTTATTTTTCTAAGTCCGGTTCACAGGGAGAAGGAAAGATGAAGAACAAGCGGATATAGTGTTAATGAGTGGAATGTTGTGTAGTTTTGAATATATGATTTTACAGGGGGATGTTCATGTCTTTGTGTATGGTGTGATTTGAAAGAAACCAAGGTGTATTAACAATTTTTCTTAGAATATCCGTCTGTATTACATGTATCTTGTGTATTTTGACGTGTTTTGCTGATCCTTGAAGGTCTTCTCCATATGTCCAAATAGGTCTTACCAGTATGTTATAGATTAGTCGTTTGTTCCTCAAGTCAAGTGAAGATCTGTAATCCTGAAGATGTGATAGTTGTTTGTACCGTCTTGTCAGTTCTTGTGTTCTTAATTTTGAATCTATTTTCCATTTAAGCCCTTTGTCTTAGTATAGTCCGAGATAAAGTACATAGTTATTTTTCACAATGAATTTATATTAGAGTGAGTTGTTTTTTTTAAATGAGGATTTAGAACTGAGCCCAGAATGGGTTCTAAAAAGAGTTATTCATTTTAAATATCTTGGCTCCATAATTAAGATAGATGGTGCATGCGATATGGAAATAAAAAGAAAAATTTCAGATTGTAAAAAGACCATATCAATGCTCAACTCGGTATTATGGAATAGAAACATTGTCTACAAAAAAATGTATTATATATCATATTACTAAGCATTATGACATATGGATCAGAAACTTTGATGTTGAAAAACCACCTCAGGAAAAAACTACTAATCACAGAAATGGACTACTGGAGACAGGCGGCGGGAATGTCCTGAATGAACAAAGCAAGAAATACGACCATCAGAGAAAAGATGGAGGCTGAAAGATCCATTCTGGAAGATTTTGAGCAAAAACGTCTGTAATGGTATGGACATTTGAAAAGAATGCCTGAAGGAAGACTACCCAAAAGTATTCCACTTATGGAAAATCAGGAGAACAAGAAGACGAGGCATATCTGGGATAACGAAGTGGAGGAATCCATGATGGATCATGATCTACGGGAAGAATGGACCTTAAACAGGACATGGAAGGAAGCCATCCAATCACTCGGTTGAGTAAGCCCATTATTAGTGAAAACTCCTCTAAAAAAAAAATTGTATATCTTTCCTAGTGGGTAAAATTAATAAGTAAAATATAATTTGAATCATATTAATTGTAATAAAATTGATAATACATTCTTTATCACAGATATCCCAGTCGACAGTTTCAGCCAAGAATATAATACACAGTAATTAAATATGCTAAGTGATGTGTAATGACGAATGAACCTCTAAGCTTTAAAGCTTCGAAAAATAAGGAAACATGTAATAAAAATAGGTTATATTATTAGTATTGTCCCCTGTACGTTACCCCTCTTTCTCCCTCATTTTATCTTCCCATTTTTATCCATTTCTTGTTACATTTACTCCATATTATATTTTATACCTTTGGGTTTACTACTTAACTATCAACAGACTGATTTGCCACAGCATATTCGAATCTTATTAAGAGAAAAACGCAGAGCAAGATCGAAGTGGCATAGAACTCGATACCCAGCAGATAAAACTATCTATACAAAATTAACTAACAAACTAAAAGCAGAAATCAAGAAATTCAAAATTCAAAATTTAATTACCTGGACTGAAAATCTTACCATCACCGACAAAACATTATGGATGACCACTAAAAAACTCCTAAAGTTCAAAGAATTTAATCATCCACTCCTTACTGAATCAAATAACTGGACAAGAACTGACGGAGAAAAATCACAGTTATTTGGTCAGTACCTTTCCAAAATCTTTCATCCACATCCTGATATCATTAACCCAACTCACATTGAACATATAAAAGAAGCGTTAGATGTTCCCCTCCAAATGTCCCTCCCACCCAAAGCCTTCCATCCTACAGAAATATCCAACATTATACACAGATTACCTTCCCGCAAAGCTCCTGGGCACGACCTCATCACAATTCATATCTTAAAACACCTTCCTAGAAAAGCCATTCTATTCCTTACCTATATATATAATGCAGTACTCCGCTCCACATATTTTCCTGACCTCTGGAAACTATCCATTGTAAAAATGATACCCAAGCCTAAAAAAAAACCAGAATACCCTTCCTCTTACCGTCCTATCGCTCTTCTACCTTGTATGGGTAAAATCCTCGAAAAACTCATCCTCAAACGATTGCACCCCATCCTTGATGCAAATCACATAATTCCAGATCACCAGTTTGGATTCCGAGCATCCCACTCCACTATTCAGCAATGTCATCGTGTGGTGGATGTAGTCTCCTCTGCATTAGAACGTGGATCATATTGTTTGGGCGTCTTTCTTGACGTGGAACAGGCCTTCGACCGAGTCTGGTATCCGGGATTGCTCTATAAACTCCGTCAATTTCTACCACCTACCTACTTTCTCATCCTTCAATCCTATCTCACAAACAGAACTTTCCAAGTAAACCATAATAATGTCTATTCATCCCTCTTTTCCCAATCTGCTGGTGTTCCTCAAGGTAGTATCCTTGGCCCAATCCTTTATACAGTTTATACAGCTGACATCCCAACTCATCCTAATACTATCCTTACCACATATGCTGATGATACATGTGTATTATCAGTCAATACCAATCCAGTTATTGTATCCCAAAGCCTCCAATCCCATATCACTGATCTTGAAGAATGGTGCCAGAACTGGAGAATTAAAATAAATTCTCAAAAATCCCATCAAATCACTTTTACCTTACGTCGTAAACCAATGACTTCCTGCCCTTCAGTATCCTTTAATAATATCCCACTTGTGCCTGTAGAACAGATCCGATACTTAGGGTTGCATCTCGACAAACGATTAACCTGGAATCCTCATACAAGACTGAAAAGACAAGAAACCGCTCGACGTTTCAGGCTACTTCAACACTTACTAGACAAACGCTCTAAGCTCCCAGTTAATTACAAAAGACTCATCTACATGACCATCATACGACCTATTTGGACTTACGGAGTAGAGCTTTGGGGCTCCACTAAGCCATCAAATTCTTCTCGTATCCAATCCCTACAATCCAAAATCCTTCGTAAAATCCTCAATGCTCCTTATTTTGTTAAGAATATAGTCATCCATAACGACCTTAATGTCCCATTTGTTGCTGATTTGGCCCGAACCCGGTATCTATCCTTTCATAACAAACTTCATTTCCACTCAAACCCTCTAGTTTCAAACTTAGCTTCCTCTTCAATTCCCGATAATCCTCCGAGGCGTCTGAGAAGAAGATGGCCACGTGACCTTCTTAGTTGAACATGCGATTTGAGTACTACCAGTGGGTAGTTTCTCTACATGTCATTATATCATATCATTATGTATCACTCAGCCAATTTACTTGTTATATTATTGTAATATAGTTGTAAATATCAATAAATAAATAATAAAAAAAAAAAAGGGTTTACTACTTATAATAAAAAAACATATTTAGGAAAAAAAAACATTTTTTGGACATTACAATTTAATTGACATAAATAGAATCCAAAAATAAAGTATCAAAAAATATGTTAAAAGCTTTTCTTAAATAATACTGGAAATGTTTTTAATTTTTTTTTATCAAGAGCGTCGTGGGGTATCAAATATTATTATCGGAAACGGTCATTAATTAAAGACGCCGAGATAATTTTACTTTCTTTTCTTTTAGATCTATAGTTGTCATTAATTAATTAATGATGGTGTAATTGTTTTCTGGTCTGCTGTTTGTCTTTTGTTTTATCCTGACATTTTTATTTTTATAAATACTTTCTTTTGTCATATTCCCTAAGGCTTAATTCTGTACTGATCCCTACTATTAGTGTTCCATTTATTTTACTATATCAATTAAATGTGCAAGAATTGCCACTTCGGGAAGGATGTTTAATACCGTCAATAAACTTGATACTTACTAAAAGTTTACTAAAAACTTACTAAACGTTTTTGAATAAGAGATAAGCCACAAAAGAAACTAAATTGGGTGTTTATCGCTCTACTTACGTTCCTATTCTCACTTATGGAAGTGAATCCTGGACCCTAAAACAGGACCGCTCCTAAGACCTCACGAGCAGCTGCAAAGGGACGTGCAGGTAACAAGAGGCAGCCAAGGACACCCAGGGGAAAACTTGGTAAAGAAAAACACAAAATGATTTTTAAGTACGTCTCGACCACAGATGAGAGTCTTATGATATAATTAATTAATTTCTCTAAATTAAAAATTCATTTATTTTTATTTTTAGTTCATTATAAATACAATGGAGCGTGGCAGTAGGAACCTGTCCATGGGAAAGAGAGAAAGAGTAAAAGAAACACAATATATTGAGAAGGAGTTGGAAGACCGAGGCGCTAATAGAGGCGGGAGAGACAGATGGTGCGGTTGAGGGGGAGGGGGACAGGGTGTTCATTAGGTTCCCTTGTGGTCAGCGCTTCTTGTCAACTCTCCTTGTCTTCGGCTTTTGACACCCGCCATCTTTCTTCACATAAGGCCTCATTCACCTATTTTAAAATTCTTTTCCATAAGTCAACCGAGTTACGTTTACATTTATTTATGTTTAAGTCAATACCAAATAAATTTAAAGAGGACTTATCTCTAATATGGTATCTATTAGGTAAAATAAATGATACACATAGGTAGAATTTAACTTGGGTTAGGTGTTTTCAATAATTAATTTTTATTATTTTTTAAAAGGTAATGCTATTTTTATTATTTACCCATAGACTTACGGAGTAGAGCTTTGAGCCTTCACTAAGCCATCGAATTCCTCTCGTAACCTTATCCTTACAATGCATTGAAGAAAATATTTACAAAAAACTAGTGAGAGGTTTTACTTTATGATCATATTTCCCGTTGACTGGTACAATAGATATATTTAGTCAATGTGGGAGAAATAAGATTTGAAATAAGTTGGCGGGTTTTGTAAGGAATGAAACCATAGGATCACAGAATAATGTCCTTCCAAGACAGAAAATTTGATCGAAGATGTTCAATTTAATATTTGAGCAACAGGGAACATTATGAAGCGTAAGTGCTTTTGTTTTTCCACAGTTAAATTTCGAATCAGAAGGATGTATTAAAACGTAAAAGAGTGTATGTATATAGAATTTTCGCGAGATACATATTTTTTTTGACCAAGAGAATTAGTTTAAAGAATAAAGAAAATATAAGCGAAATTAAATAGCCTAATCGCTCTTTGGTTTTAAAAGCATAAAAATTGTATGAAAAAAATTTTATTGGACGTATAAAAACTATTATATAATATGTACATGACTATTATAACACCTATTGGGACTTACGGAGTTGAATTTTGGGGCTCTACTAAGCCATCGCATTCCTCATGTATCCAGTTCTTACAATCCGAAATCTTTCGTAAAATGACTTCATTCTTAACAAAGTAAGGAGCACTGCTTACTTTGTTAAGAATAAAGTCATCCATAATGATCTTAATGTCCCATTTTTTTCGGATTTGGTCCGAACCTGATATCAATCCTTTCATGATAAACTTTATTCCCACTGAAACCCACTAGTTTAAAACCTAGCAACCTCTTCAATTTCCGATATACTCCAAGGTCTCTGAAAAGATGATTCGAAGTTGAATTTGTTATACCAGTACTACCAGTATTCGAACTTTCAAGCGCAAGGACATAAGTATCTAAAATAAATATTATTAAATCTAAAATAAAATAAAGTACCCTGGCCCAAGTATCGTCAGGACGAAGATGATGTTTGATCTAGGGGCAATATAAGACGAAATAAAAATGTATAAATGAATATATTACATCTCTCAACCTAAGCCTACAAAGTCCTTAAGAAGGACAAATGAGAAAGCACCACAAACCCATGACATCCACACCCACACTAGACGAAAAGGAAGGATTAAATAGGATTAGCCTGTCATAAAACGGATAAAATACACATATGAAACACGAGTTGTCAACTGTGATATAGCGGATAGCACAACAGCCTACTATCAAGATCGCGTGATCGCAGCCATGTAGATGACTTTAGGTGTTTTATTTTCATTTTGTTCCTTGGTTATGATGATGTCTTTCGGAAGGAACGTAAAATGGTGGTCCCGACCCTGTGCCCTGACAGGTACTCATTTAAGATCCTTATCGTAATTATACCTGCGTAGGCAAAATTTAGGACTTCCATTATATCATAGTCTGATCAGCCACAACAGTATAAAATGGCGTTAAATAAATAAGCAACCAATAACACCTAAACATATAAAAATAGCATTAAGAATAACTGAAAGATAAAGAATGAAATTATATGTTTTTTTAATCTTACTTTTACTACCACAAATTCGGAGGATGTCTTTGTCCATTAGCCTAATCTTAGTTTGTGAAATTCTCCCATATCCTAACGATCAAGTTATATTTCATTAAACTACTTTTAATTAAAATCGGTTTGTTTTATTGTTTAAATATTTAAAAATGCTTGTTATGTAATATTACCCCTCTAATACATTTTTCTGAAGGTATCTAAAAGAATGAGATACTCTAAGTTTGGCCGAACAGTCCATATGACATAAGACCATGGTCCTTCAAATCGAAATTTTAACTTAATGATATCTTATGCTACATTCACTTTACGTAAAGTACCTGCGTAAACTAATCCTGAAATCAACCGACTCATTTACGAGACCAGAACAATCGTAAGCTCTGCAATTATAACGACGATCTAATCGCAATTCTATCTCCCATGTTACATTTCCGAGTCACTTCGTTTTAACATTTTAACACTCGAGTTCTGACATATTGTTATAAATCAAAAACTACATATTTAATTACAATATATTTAATTTTGGCTTTAAACAATAAAAAACCTATTAATGAAAATAAAAATACTTTTCAAAATTAAAACTATCAATATTCCAAGGAGTGTTTTGCATATATCACAAAGAAAATATATTTACCTCATTTTTTTGGTTGGGCATATGTAACAATGCTTTCGCATATCATCTAACAAGAGGCGTATTTTTTCACAAAACATCGGGTCCTAATAACTATTTCTGATTTGCAATATTGGGAATGATGTATAAATTAAAAAATAATAAGAAAAACAGTTTTTAAATAAAAAAATATTTTTATACCATTTATTAACGTAAAAGTATGACGGACTACTATAGACGAATAAATAGAAAACATAAATGACAGCTTAACTTGAAAAAGTCAAAGAAGTCGTACAAGTACAAGAGCTATGGTCCGTGGGACCAGGCGTTGCTTATATTTTGTGAACAAACTTTAGAACCAATCTTCCACTTCCGCATTCAATAAGGTACTAGCAAGATAGGAAGGTACTAACTTATACGGGGATTTCCCATCATCGGAAGGGTAGGAAATTCTAAAAGTATGTACCAAAAGGTCCCAGGGATCGTGTATCAGCACTAAAGGGTTAATACGCCCAACAATTTTTTTTTCACAATCTGATGACATTATATTTTTTAATGATTATCTTTAATAATGGGGAATATTGTGAATATGTAATATTGAACCAGCGAGTAATAAAAAGTGAATAGTTTTTACTTCTACTATTATTATTTTTTTATGATTTTCTCTTATATTATTATGAATTAGTTTTATTTTTTTTAATTTATCGATCTCAATCAGGATTAATTTGATCTGAAAACTACGTTTTTATAGCCCCCTAGTTAAGGGCTAAATTTTATTTACCCTCTGTAAATTGACAAAAAACATAGTCCTTCTTCCGTGCTCTTCAGGTTGTTATAGATGTTGAAACCTGATTATCGACTAGACCGTTTCTCTCCCTCCAGAATCAGTAGATAACGATTTATTTGTTTTCGCTAGTTTGATTCAGGAATCGAGTTCCCTAGTTAAATCTCTTCTTCTATTGCATATTTAAACACCCACTGAAGAAGCTTAATTTTCAACTTCGGATGAAGTTTTACAAACTATTTTAGCTGTTTGAATATTAAGTGAAGCTTTTGAAAGAACAGTGGGGCTGGAAGCACTGACTTGGAGAAAGTTTGCCCTGATAGTAAGGTTAGGAAGCCTCTACTGAGAATGGATTTACGGCCTGCAACCATTCTCCAATGTTCTTAATTACAAAATTACTGAAATATTTTATCAGTATATATTATATTCCTCCACGAATAGGCTATCTAAGGACCACTTTCCAGTTTCAATTTCTCAATGTTTTCTTTTCTTTAAATACGTTGACCTCTGGTCACCCTTAAAATGTTCTTTTTTTCACAAAGATGCCTTGGAATCGTTCCATTTTCAATACCTTTTTCTGAAATGCTTCTTCGTCATTTATTTTTTTTATTGTCATTTCTATTTCTCTCTAATTGATTATTTTGTTATTGGGCTGGCTTTATTTAATATTCGAACCCACTTAAAGGTTAAGAATACTTAATTTTTTTCTTGTATTAAGTATTGATAAAAAAAAACCTATGCCCCCCACAACCAATGAAGGGTCTTACACTTGGTTTCAGTGCAAGGTATTCAAATAAAAATAATAAGTGTGTTTGTTTAGTTACTTAACGCAATTTTATGGTACAATGGTCAATCTAACGATGGTACCCCAGGAATCTTAAATTTTGCATTTCCAGTTATAATTAAGATCTTTAACGAGTTCCTGACTGCGAATTTTCTCTAGACAATTACATCTCCTCCGAAGGATGGCATTACCAATGTTTTGTTTGTTGGATTGTTTTTACAAAACAATCTATCGAGACCCACGATCTTGGCATAGTTACCCTAACCACTGTACCATAGGTAACTCCTGTAACCAATAATATTGCTTGTTATATTGTAAATAACTTCACCTGTACCACTACAACCTATGAAGGGTCTTGGGCTCGATACTTAGACTATTGATAGTAGAGACCATTGTGCTGTTTATAGAACAAGGGTTGTGCAGGAAGATGATTTGTACGAGATCCCGCTCAACCGCCAAGTTTTTCCACTTTATGGAGGTTGGGTGAGCTCCATGAGGTTCAGATTCTGTAGCTTTCATCTCTGGCTGTTAACCGATTAATCTTATCTGCCACAGCCGGATTTGAATCCGGGACCTTCTACTTAGCCCCTCAGCGCTATACATCTTAAGCTCCCATTAAGAGTTTATCGTCATTTTTATTATATGTCATAAATGGATGAAACGGCACTAATCAATGTTGAATTACTGTTATTGTAATTACGAAATACCGGGTTCTGTGCCTTTACGATTTTAATTACTAGCGTTTGCTTAAATTATTAAATTAAACGCTTGTGCTCAATATTGATAGAGATTAATGAGTATAAATTTTTATTGGATGATTCAGATTGAAGGATTCGGTTTTCACATTCGTCAAGTGTGATTTCAATATTCATCGATTGCATTGTAATGAAAGCATAGATATTGTAAAAATACCACAAGGTATATTTAACAAATAATATTATATCATTAGGTTGCTTATATAAGCATACTGTATTTTTCAATTATTTCCCTCACTATAAATTTCAAACATTGATGAGTTGGTGAAATGTAAAGAATTCGTGTGACTGGTTCAAACAAGATCAGGGAAAATCATTAAAATACTGTAAAAATAAGAAAATGGTAAATGGATGAGAATACAATATCTCAAGAGAAAGCTAACCTCAGGATCTTTAAAAAGAGGAGAATGGCAACATTGGAGAATAAGGAATATGTACAAAATCCATTAATTCGGTAAAGGTCTGGGATCAATTTTTTTTGTTTACGAATTTAACCGTATATGTTTGAGAATATATCCTGTTTCTGGTTCTAATATAACATAGAATATTATGTTTCACCTCGTGACACGGATGTAAGTTATATTGTGGTGAAGCCAGGGTAATACCTGTGCTTAACCACAGCAGCGTGAGGTTGAGCGATATGTCAGACAATTATTAGCGTGTTGCTTTACCATGTCAAATAATATATCAACGCGTTGTCCGAAATGGACCGCTTTGCCTCCGTATAAATTAACATAAATCTGCCTCAATAATATTCTATCATACATGTAATCTTCTCCAGCTTTCACAGATTTCGCATACCGGGGCTTATCAAATTTATCTGATTAGATTCTGTATTATTATTAATAAAAGAAAAGACCAGTTTTAAAGGTATATTATGTTTATACCTTATTATAAGGTCTTTTTTTGTTTTTAACTTCATATTCTCCTTTACTTATTGTGGAGGTCAGGCTTTTTCCTAATTAAGATTACCCGCTTTATAGGAGGTGGGTGTGCACCAGGAGGGTCTGAAGGTCCATCCAGGGCAGTTAACAGATTAAATAATCTATCAGCCACAGCTGAAATTCTACTCGGGACACACTGCACTGCAACTCAGTGTCCCACAGACTGAGCTTCCCCGCTCCCAAATTTACTACATAAAAATATGGATCATTTTAATTTTATGATATAGCTTAAAGGAGACCATTTGAAAAGTAATCCATACAAAATAAAGAAAACAATCTTCTGTTTTACTTTTATAAAAACCAAAAGTTACATTTAGGAAGGGATGTTGTACTATACTGTTTCTTATATAAGCATATCATATTGTGTGTGTGAAATAAATATATGTACACCATTCCTACTAACAAATTGAGTAAGGAAACATTTAGAGATATTTAATAGTCTATAATTGTTAAGTTGTTAATATCGCTTGTTTATTTGTTTGCTAATTTATTTAACGCCTCTTTTGGCCGATTATTTATTTATTATTTTTTTATTTAACGGGAGTTAATGGGTAATCGGACGATGTGCCTGGAATAATTAGAATCTTTAAGGAGTATCTAACACCGTAAAGGATTAAGGGTAAATACCGAAGGACGGCTGTGGAAGAAGAAGCTCCTAATAACAATTCGCTAACCTTCTATCCGTCCGAATTTGCCAGTTGTGAATTCAATAAAAAAACAGATAGTTTTATTGGTTGGCAATTTCCTCAAATGCATAGAATTGAAGCTGTAAAGGGAAAGAAAAGAACTTTATCAAGTAATACAAATAAAAACATCCAAAAATTATTAAATGATAAATACGAGTAAAAGAAGAAAAAGAACAATCACAAAACTGTGCCCAACTAAACCTAGGAAAATACAAGGATAGGTATTTAAAAATTAAAGCAAGAATTATGAAAAAGAAAATGCACTAAGCTAGTATCTACCATTTATTATTTACATAAAAAATGAAATGAAATTATTTACTAAAAGGTATGAGTATTAAAACAAAAAATATTAATGGTGTCTGAATCAATAAGAAACTGAAAAATTAACTGATTTCTTGAAAAGTGTTGAGTTCTTGAAAGCGGTGAGTTGGTGCTTCGAAATGTTGATGGGTATAAAATAACTAAATGTCTCTTTCCTGTAGGTCTAAAATTAGATGAAAATAGCGAGAGGTTTTACTGGTGAGATTTGACAAATTTCAAGATGGACAGAGTTGCGACAAAATCAAAATGTAGAGTAGCAAGCAACCTTCTCACACAACTGTCTTGAGAATGATCTGGTTTTGTTTTTTCGAACATCACACTTAATATTAAAACATATGTTTTGAAATTAATCACAGAATTCTTCTTTTTACTTTAATCAATTTTATTAGTATCAGAATTATATAAAACAAAAACAAAACTGTTTTTTAATGCAATAAAATATTCGTTTTGGGAGAAAAAAATAAAAAATAGCTATTGATACCCGACAACGGCATTACCAAGAAGTTTTTACTATTAAAAAGCATGCCAGTCTGCGGATCCACTATCTTGGGCATAAAAGGCTGATATACTAATCGCTAAACCATAGGTGACCCTGTCAGCAATAATAATGCTTGTTACATTGTGAATAACCTGACCTGTACCACTACAACCCTGAAGGGTCTCTGGTTCAGTACGTGGTAGAGGCTGTTGTGCTGTTTCATGGACAACGGTTGATTTGTAATAGATCACGATTAACCGCCAGATTTCCCCCATTATTTTATAGAAGCTGGGAGAGCTCCAGTAGGATCCCAAATCCGATAGGATCCAACTCCAACCGCTAACAGTTTAAATAAAGGTCTGCCAAGCAGCGTAAATTGAAACCCGGACTTTCGGCACTTCATCTCTTCCACTGAACCACTCCACCCCCTGTTGTATTGAAAATAAGAATTTTAAATTCAGCTTATTCAGGTCGTTTTTTATATCTTTATGTTACAATTAATTTATATTTCTTGTTAGTTACTTGTAATTTGTTTCCTGTTTGTTTAAATAAATGTCCTTACATTCCAATCTTATTTACTCACTAAAATATCATGCATATGCGTGTGTGTGAAATGCATAAACTCATGAGGTTCCCAATCCAACAAATATCAATAATAATATGATAATTATTATTGAACAATTATTAAGCGAAAAAATAGTATATACAGCTGATTTAAAGAATGATCAATTCTCCCTACCGGATAATAAATTCACAATCCCTTCTATTCAAACTATGACTTTTGGTTCAAACCTATCCATTATGAATGTAACAATTTGCTACATTTTCTTCGAATTCTTAGGAGCATTTCTTTTTCTCAATACTCTTATAGCTTCATCGCTCAATGTAGAATCCGCTCTATCAGCGATCTATCAATATAGAAATAGCTCAGGATGTACATCAATAAAAGATATATGCAAGGAAAAGCAAATGTATTTGTTTTTCTTGGCGTAAATATATATTGTATACTCATCAATATTGATTAGATTTTTTTTTAGCGTTCTTAAAAATTTTGTTTCTCCAATTATGAAAATAAATCAGAAATGCCTCTTCAATATGTAAATTCACGAACGCGCTTTTATAAGGAAAGCTGTGGTTGTAATTCAACAAAACAGCTACTGAACAATCATCAAACTTTTTTGATAGTACATATTCCTTCAATTAGGGAACCAATCAAACAATTCATTCCAAGATTAAAAGCGTGTCACGAAAAATACGTTTCCACTAGTTGTAGATGTAATTTGAAAGTAATTGATAAATAAATATGGAAAATTCCGCTGAATCCCTAAGATATTTAATAATATCGGATTGATGGTAATTAATTAATAACATGGTCGTTATTTGCCCAACAAGAACTTTTAATGTAGCAAATATGTTCCTTGATGTTTGAAACGTAAACCGCAAATAGAAATTTTTAAATTAGATACCACGCTTATATTAAATTTTTATGTGAACACATACAAAATGGATGTCCTCTGAAGGGTCATAATTATACAACCGTATATTATATTTACGAGTACACATGGATTAATTACAATATAATCAGTGGGTATTGTAAATACTCCTTAAAAGTGAAAACCGAATCAATCCTTTTTGAGCGGATAATTTATCGCTTAAACTAGCCAACGCTAGTAATTAAAATCGGAAAGGCCCAGAGGCCTGATCTGAAAGATGCCGTTTCATCCATTTATGAAATATTTTAAAAATTAATATCAATACCTATTGGGATCGGGGTAGCTCAATGTGAGTAGTGCCGCGTTGCTATGCAGAAGGTCCATAGAATACCTTAAAGGGGCCCATACACGATCAGTATTACTGACAGTATAGTCAGATACTGTCACTAATACTGATCGTGTAAGGGCAATACTGATGTACTGAAGTAGGGTATTGATGGGTGATGGTTCACTCCACCATTCCTCAGTTCAACCCGGCTTAGGGGAGGGGATACTGACAGTATTACTGATCGTGTATGTCCGTTTCTTTCATTCCTCAGTATTTTGTAGATGTTGAGGGCGATGCATCGACTGATTTCGGATAAAATGATTTATGTAATGTTTTTCTTAAAACTTCGTTTTCTTATATCAGCAGTGTGGAACTTAATTTTATACGTAAAATTGTATATTCTATATGGAAAAAGATTATATTTTTCCTAGTGTCTAAATGAGAGCTTCACAGGTTTCTATCACAATCCGGCAGACGGAGAAATTAGCGTTGAAAACTTTAAGTCCTCAAAATTTAGGGATGTTGCTAAATAGCTTAGGGTAACTGCCAACCGCTGTTTTGGGCATATACTTTCCCTCATATTTGTATCTTGTTATTTAATATGAAGAGATACCATATTTAATAAATTATTGAATACGTTTTCATCCATCCGAAATTAATTATAGTAATCTGATTGTTCCTTTACTGAACTTTTTTTTTTATACAGTTTAAATGGTTGAACTTATCCCGGTCCAATAGCCAATCCTACACGCACAAGCGTCTTTTCCTCTTTTTTTTCCAATGCCATGGCGATCACAATTGCTAAGCACGCTCTATCCATTAAAAAAGCAGGTATAAATCTGCATGAGAATAAGATGTCTTTTCTTATCGCGAGCTAACTGTGAACTTAGGTTTTTTTATTTATTTATTTCTGATTTTTACATTAGTAAAATACGCAGAGAGTTTGGTTAGAAGTATTACAAAAATAATAGTACATACAAATAACAGAATAGTAAACATACATATAATACTGAACATTGTCAATGAAGATAAAATCAAAAATATAGAGTCAATACTATATCAAAATATGAGTTAAATATTGACAGTAATATTGATCGTGTATGGCGTAAAAATACTGAACGATGATTGCTCAGTCTTTTCGTCATTCCAATACTGTCAGTAATATTGACCGTGTATATGCCCCTTAAGGTCTATGACAGTTATTTTGTCTAATCTAACCTGTAATATTGACCGTGTATATGCCCCTTAAGGTCTATGACAGTTATTTTGTCTAATCTAACCTGGAGACATGGAGATCCTCCTATAGATTACTTGGACATTAAATGGTTACCCTCAATTGGGGGGGGGGAGGGGGAGGGGGGTGATTGGCTGTTGAGCGTATTCTCGGACAACTAACCTCCATGCCACAAACAATGGACCCAAGACCAAGACCCTTCATAGGTTGTGTAGTGCCACTATTAAATATAGCCGCCCGATTGAAGCATTACTCAAATAATTGGTCAGAAAGGAAGGAATTATTGTCCCGTTTAACGACAGTATAAATTATGTGTATTTTTTACTTTAATTAATAATGGGTTTAAAACCCTTTAATTATTATGGGTAATAATATTTTCGCTGATTTACACCAGTAAAAATAATATTTTAAAAATGATTATATATTAACGGAATACGACAACCTTTAGAGAATTGTGAGCGCCTACGCTTCACACATCAATGGAATTTCAAAAGAGTCTGTTCTACAAATTAAATTACCTTTAATTGCATTCATAACGTAACTGGAAAACCGTTTGATCATTTCCTCTTTTACTACCCTTTCATTTCTATTCACATGAAAGGATTTCTAGTGATATAATTAGGTGAAATAACAGCAATCAAATGCATGGTTATTTTTTTTATAACTGTGATGGTCCCTGTGTTGTTTCTTTTATCGTTTTAAGCCATCCCTTACTTTTTTAGTTGAACTATTGTTTTATAATAGGTATTAATATAAGTAAGTGGCAAACCGCATGGCTGTTCGCGAACTCGTCGCGAAGTTATCCCGCTAACCTGCAAGCAGTTCAGAAACTCAGCGTACTCTACACAAGGCCATATGATGTACGAAATACACACTCTAAAGTCACATACCCTTGGAAGGCAGTGTTTGCCATTTCCTACTCCTGTAAGGCTTAACGAACGGGTTATATCAACAGGTTATCAACCTGTAACAAGTTTAAGTAGGTTAAAGTTTATTCCGTGAGTCCACTACAAAATTAATTTTAACACATCCAGACAGGATTAGAATCATCGACGCAGCAGTTACCTGTTTATTTTATTATTAATTACTTATTACCATGTTAGATAAATATTTGCTGTAAATGGAAAACGAATTTCCATTCCATCCTGACACTTCTAAATAATAACTATTTGATAATTAGTCATGTGGTATTAACAGAACATAACCCAGTTCTATTTATATACATACAGACTATGGTTCAATTAATAATTATTTATTTTAACCAAGAATATGGTGTACTGTATACTTTAATCAACTATATTAAACAAATAAAATTAGTTAAAAATAGGGCTTTATATGTTTTATAGCAAATTATTACTTTAATATTAACCATAGTAATATTATTATGTATACATAGGGCGTTTCAGGGTTAAATGGCCAAACTGAAAATTTGAACTAAGGACCTCAAAACAAGAAAAAAATTCCCTATGAAGGTATGTCCTCAAACGCTTTTTTTAGGAGATATTCACATCTAAAGATTTCATTGTTACGAATTATTTAGGCATAGTAAATAAATAAAACTTATTTTATTTGTTCCAACTACTTTATTTATTAAACGTAAACCATTAACATTCATATTAAATGTTAAAAGTGATTTCCTTGAGCATTAAGACAGACTAGGCATCTTTCTTCAACAGCAGCAGTGACCAAACTGAAAATATTAAAAAAAATTAGTAAAAAATATTTCGTAGGAAGGTATGTTTGCAAACGCTTTGTTTAGGTGATACATTTAGATAGAATACTAATATGACCTTATCTCCCTAACTGTGGAAGTAAATGGACTTTAGGATTAATACTGTTTGGAATAGAACATCAATAACAAATAAGAATAAGAATAGAACTATTAATAACATTTATCAGTTTGTTTGAGGCTTTTTCAGAGTACTCATTATCCCTTCCATTTATACTAATGTGTTATAATATATATATATATTTATACCGGTGATGCTTAACGCATCCTTAAATCTTTTTCGACTTCAAATAAAGAACCCGAATCACTTCACGCGTGACAGGAGACTGGTCGTTAGGTAGGACAATGAGGAAGGTGCTGGGATATCCGGTATTTCACGTCTTCCACTCTAGGCTCGAGGGTGAATATATTGCTCCTATATCACCCTTAGGCGATTCACCTTCTTTCGATCAATCCTGGAACACACACGTGTCCTCCAGCTCCAATATATCCTTCCAGCCTCTGTTTGATAACCATAAGCTTTGCACGGGAGGTTAGATCACGTTGTTTACAGCTCTAATAGGAAAAGCCACGAAGCGATTATAAGAAGGATGGGTAGCGAATGGTTTATTTTAGCAATTGCTAAGGATAAATATGTGGAAAGATTAATAAATAGCCTAGGATCAGAATGATTTAAAATATTCTGCCAAACAAATAAAATCCCCTACTCTGTATTTGAACGTTATTGCAAGAAATTAACTAACAGAACGATCGATTAATTAAAAAAAACTCTTTTCCAAATTAATTCTACTATATCTTCACGATTTATTTCGGTTATAACGTATTTTGAACACAACATTAATGTTAAAAGGTGCATATCTCCATAAATTTGTAAAAATCCAGTAGTGGATCACTTTGTGGACAGTAACAAAATTCAGAATTTGGAATTTACAATATATTTTAAAGAAATATATTTATGACATTCAATTTTTACTACAATTAGATATCTCGCCAATATGTCACACGAAAATTGGAGTCAATCCCATAATAATTTGAAAAAAATACAAAAAAATCCCTGAACCACTACAACTCATGAAGAGTCTTGTCTTGAGTTTATGGTACCGACTACACTGTTTCTTGAACAGTGGTTGTGCGGATTTGTTCTATATCGCGGTGAAGCCTAGGAGGGGTCCACATTCTAAAGGATCCATACCCGACTTTTAAGAGATTAAATAAAAATAAATAAATATTTTTATTTAAAATATTAAAATAAACGGGACCTTCTGCACAGCAACTCAACACTCTACCTCTGAGACAGTAACCTAAAATTAATATTAATAAAAAGGATCTCATTACACAATTAATTATTATTGATGCGAAATGATATAAATATGCGAAATATCAGATATTCGCAATCTTTTTGCATAGTTCTCCCCGTTTTTGTTTAGTGTTTCGACCCCAATCCCAATATTCTACTGTCACAAAATGTACAGCTTTATCCCTTTATCTTCACTTTTTATGTATAAATAAATAAATAAATTACAACATGACTTATTCTTAATTAAATAATATTTCTAATTGCTTTATTTAAGCCTGATCTGATAAAAAACTGAATGGAGTTGTATCAACAATAGTACCGAGGTAATCTTAAAACTTTGTTGTCAGCTTCGAGAGCTACTTCGTCCGATAAATAAACTTTTCCTCCGGATGCTTAACCTTCCCCAGAAGTTTTGTAGCGTCTGGTGGGGGCTCGATTTTTTGTTGTTGTTGTTACAACTTATTTCTTGTTTTCGCCATTTTGATGTAGACAATTTTTCTATCAATAATGTGTAGATAATCTTTAATTGAGAACTTACTCCGTATACCCACTTTCTTTCTTGTAAAAAAAAAGAGTCTTTTACTACATGGATTTTAATTGACAAAATAAATTAACTTTTACAACTGGCTATTTTTAAACTTTCTTAGCTGAACTGTGCCACCGATATCATTTAGTTAAGAGTTTATTGACCCAATTCGACATTAATTTTTTTCTATCTTTATGTTTATGAATAATTATTAGTTGACTGAAAATGGCTATAATTGATATGGAAAATAAACTGGTCCGGACGGAGGTGAAACAAATAATTTCAAAATAGTGATAAACTAATTATTAGAAGGCGACATTTCGACGCTCAGTGCAGGTTTTTTTCAGAGGTTAAAGAAGTACAATAATATTTAAAACTTAAATAATTGGAATACAAAAGATTAAAGGGATATATAAAATAATAAATAAACATTTTAATTTTAATAAAATAATATAAAAATGTTTTTATTTTATTACATTTTTTATTTTAAAAATGTATTTACTTGATTGGGAGCGGAGTGGCTCAGTGGTAGAACTGCCATGCAGAAAATCCTGGTTCAAATCCCGCTGCAGGCAAGGCTTTTATTTAGCATGTTTGCAGCCGGAAATGGATCATATAAAATCTAGGACCCTCCTGGGGGTCACCCAGCCTCTAAATACCTTTATAGAGTACACCCAGCCGTTATAAAATGTTATAAAAATAGGGTATCCAAAATTAGGGGGAAACTTCTGGCGGGTGAGCGTGATCTAGGACGTCACCTCCTTGCAGAACCGTTGTCTTTGAAACAGTGAAGTCTCTCTACCGTGTTCTGAACCCCCGACCCATTCACGGGTTGCAGCGGTGCAGGTTTCAGGTTTTTTATTTTATTATTCTATCCAACTATTTCACTTTTAAAATTAATTGTTCTATTAATATTTCTTAGAATTTATTGAAGTGACGTAAGTAGCATAAAGTGACGTTAAATAAATTTAAAAAAAATATTTAAAAATAAATAAAAATGGCAATAATGAGGCTAGCAGAAGTGAATATTCAAAACTTTGGATATCTGTGTTGTTGTTTTTTTGTTTATTATGAATTAAAGACTGAATTATTTAAATTTCATAATTTTTAATCAAAATTTAAAGTCTTGTTTTCACGTCTATTGGGATTCAAAGCATTAATCACATTGATTTTCAAGTGGTTTATTTATTAATAGAAAAATTTAATGTACTGAACAAGATCAATACAAAATATCAACTATTAAAATAATAGGAGGTTTTCATTTCTTCCTGTAACTAGTTATAGATGTTTTCAGTCATTGTTATTAGTATGAGTTGCACAACTATTGAACGACCTTTAAATTAAATATTATTATTGTTATATCAATCGAATACTAATATATAATATATATAATAACTAAAGTTGATTAAAACAAATTGTATAACTTGCACACAGACAACTATCCGTTGCTATCCTCGCGGGATACGCCAAGAGCGTGTTGAGCGTGTCGGTGACGCGAACCCTCAAGTTTTCGGCTAAAGAAGTTTTATCTTCAAAAATCAAATTAATTGTTTATATAATTCATACTTTAAAGATTTATATTATTATTTATTTAATTTAAGATTTAAAGTTGAAAGGAGTAGAGAACCCGATTTCGCCCTGTGCCGTTACCAATCACCAAAGTAAATAATCGACCAATAATCCCTAGAGGGTAAGAGGTCCTTTGAAAATATTTTCACAGACCTTATTTAGGCGTTGAAGTAATCCTATTAGGCAAACGGAACATTGCTTTGGGTAGGGGGTCGGGAAATTTGAAGCTAAATTTACTAACAATTTTCTTTGAAAGGATTCCATTGAATGATTTCCCGACTTTATTTATTTTACGATGTTTAAAATTACTTCAAGGAAGAGTTGGACAAATCCATAAGTTCTTAACCTTAATTGAATTTTTTTTAAATTGAATTAATTACTATTACATTTTTCAACCCAACTCTATTTTTGAATTGGATTGGTAAATTTTACCCCTATTTTGGGTTAAATACCCCCATCTCCGTCTCCATCCACCTGCTTTTGGGCCGTCTGCATCCTCTCCTCTCTGGTGGAACCCAATCCTGGACTCGGTTCGACCAACATTCAAACACCATTCTCTTCACATGACGATCTTAGGCGGCATGCCCCGATCCTTTCATTTGTTTCCCCCCATTCTCTGTCGAATTTCTTCGTTTCCTAGTCTATCCAGCCTGGTGACACTCAGACAGATCCTCCAGAAAATTAAATTATTTCTAAATAATAAAAAACAATGTAATAATTTCAAAATATTTACACTTAATTAAAAATGTATTGTTACTGGGATTATCAATAATATCACATATGAATGGGATCTTTGATTATTAAGTCGGGTCTCTGTTAACTGTCGTAAATTTTTTATTTAAATAATCTTAGTCAAAACTATGTAGTCTTTAATATTGAAGAAGCTAGTACTAACACCCAATTCACAGCAAAATTACTGTCGATACCATAAATTATGAATGACCACAAACATGTCCGCTATCCAAATATATGACTTCTGCCTCGATCATGGTAAACAAGAGATACTGTACCAAACATTGCTGAATCAATATTTGACCATTGACATGAGCCGATGCCGCCTACATCTCAGTCTGATGTGTACCGATCAGTGATAACACGGTTACATATCAAGTACTTTACCTCAAATACTCTGAAAATAATATACCTCCCCCACTTGTTTTAAATAATCTACACATGTCCCGAGAAAGTCTCATGTGTCACCTCTCTGATGAATTTAAGTGGCTTTCCCCCTCCATCCGTAGACCCTATTTACTAGGTCCTTTCTTATACCAAACCGTCAACTCACAACATTCTTCTTACATCTATAGATTTCTACGATTCAAATGCTCTATCCAATCCCACAAGGTCACAAGATACTTTCCGACCTTTATACTCGTTCCTACAGAACCAAAACACCTGATAGCTCCTTTCTCGACCGTTCGACCACACTTTCTCTCACACCTGATATCCGTCATGCTTCTTCCAAATCCACATTGGAAGCTTTTTCTTCACTTCCTAAATTCCCAAATAAATTCTCTCTAATCTGTTATAATTAATAGCTCGTATCCATCAAAAGTAATATATATAATAAAAACAAAATTTATTTTTTATTTAATTTAATGATATTTACAACTATAATGCTATTATAACAAGTAAATGTGCTAATATGTAGAATATGACATGAAAAACACTTGTGGAGAAACTACACATCGGTAGCACTCCAAATATAATAAAATTGAATCGCCATTTCCTTGCTAACCCCAAAACTCGAGAACGGCTTGACCAATTTGGCTACTTTTTTTTCCATATTACTGCTAAGTCGCAAAGAAGGTTCTTATCTAGAGAAAACCCGTACAAATTTCGAGGGAAACCTTCGGTGTTCGAAAAACCTTGAAATATTCGGAGTTATTGAAGTTTTTGGCCTGTATCTCCTAATCGGTGCTTTTTAGGGAAAAAACTTATATATATCAATTTTTAAAGAAGATAAAATTTGCTACGATTTGAGGCTAAATCCAGCTCTGTATGCCTGATAGATTCCGAGTTCGCTCCCTATCATTTAATAACTAACCGGAATCTTAGATCTATCTTCTATATAATAAAAGTCGCCATTTCCTTGCTAACCACAAAACTCGAGAACGGCTCGACCAATTCGGCTAATTCTTTTTTAAATATATTTTTTAAGGCACAAAGAAGGTTATTGTGGAGAGAAAAAAGGTAAAAAGGACGAGGAAATAATAATAACAACAATTTTCTTTTCCCATACAAACTCTGTTCCCAGCTGTCAAAAATTTGACGTCAATCAAAGCAAAACAAAGGCGCGTTAGTTGTTAGTAAAAGTTTATTAGGGTCCAGTCCCTATCATATAATAAAATAATATTTTATATTTTAAATCAGAATAATTTCTGATACAAGGCCAAATATATCATAAAGCAGGTTCCTGTTGCCGCTGACAGATGGCGACTATACATCCTGCAAATGGAATAAATGGGCAATACAGAGTAAATTGATCAGCGTTGTGCTAATAACAGTTTAGTGAGTAGTTGATTGTAGAACAATTACAAACCTTCTTTCATTAGCAAAATCAATTGATTTCATTGTTTAAAACTACGCTGGATCTTATGCAATCTGGTAATCATAAAATTGAAATTAGAGCAGATAAAACTCCTGTAGGAAAACATGCGAGATGTTTCAATGCATTAAAAATGTATCCAGTAGTGTATACATTTAGTCCCTTTTGATCCTATCTTTGAGTCGGCCCTTTACAACCATGTTCCCCTCTACAACCACATCATAATCTCCATTTCTATACCAATCCATTAACTCGCAACACCCTTCGTATATCTATAGTCTCCTCTAATTCAAATCCTCTGTCCAGCACCACAAAACAAGATCCCGCCTTTCCGATCTCTACATTCCATCCCACAGAACTAAGGCATTCGAATGTTCCTTCATCGCCCGCTCCACCACTGTGTGGAACTCAATCCCTCCTTTCACCCGCCATTCTTCTTCATTGGCTTCATTTAAATCACTGTTTTTCCTTCATATCTTGGCATCCCAAAAAGACGCTCTCCAGGCTGGTCAATCTTCCGCTTGAATAAATTAGTATTGAATACTCGATCTTGATACATACGTGTTTTGTTTATTTTTCCAACAACAAAGAAGATTCAGAGTTTGTAAATACTTTATCGCATGCTATGCCATTCACTTATTTTATTTAGCAATTTCGTTGTTAATTGTTGTATTAATGTTATTTTGTTAATATCAATACCTTTATTTATTTGCGACAATTAGTTAAAATCCTGTCAAGTTTTGTACTTTTCTGATTTTATTATGTTTTGTCAATCTTGATTTTATTGACCAGAAGACACATTTTGGTTTATAGGTGACCTGCCGTCTAGTGGTTATCATAACAACCTACAAAGCCCTAGATCGCGGGCTCGTAGCCCGGCAGGTGACTCTAGAATTTGTTAAAGAGAGTAAAAAATCACAGGTTATGCGGTCTTTCGGAAGGGACGTTAAACGGAGGTCCCGAGCCTGTTCGATGTCAGGTATTCGTTAAAAATTGACATCCTAGTTAGTCCTGAATAGGCAAAATTTATAGCTCCCACTGTAGCATCGTCCGATTTTCCATAGCATCATTAAGTGACGTAAAATAAACAAATATTCCAGTTTATATTTATTTTCATGTATTAATGTAAATATTGGATTGTTCTTATAATCTAGCCCTTTTGTCAAATATATATCCATCCAATTTTTTATATATCTGTTATTTTAAAGTGACCTGGCCCAGAATAAAATTATTTGTCTATGCCATTTTATTCTACATATCAATTCCTTTACCTGAAATTCTCTACAAATAATCTACCTTGCCGATTTTTTTTTTCTTTTTCGTAAAAGTATTTGGGTTGTACAAGGGAAGGGATGGCTTGCGCTTTATTAAGGTTTGTGTAAATAGTGAGTCCCTCATCCAATCAAGAGAAGCACCCCATCATATAATCAAAGGAATAAAACCCAACCTTTGTGTTGGCGCTGGGGAAATTATTTATCCTTGCCGTTCTGGGAAAGTCTTGAGGGGATCTTCAGTCTCCGGCCTGGGCTAAGGATTCTCCGGCTCTTGAAATGCTATGCTTCAAGAGTTCCGTTCATTCATGGTTCAAGGAACGGAAACAAAAGATGGTCCCGCGAATCAAATCTCCGTTTTCTAGCCGCATTTTCGTCGGGGGTTTTTTTTATGGTTGAAAGATTTTTCAATTTTATTTCAAGTTTAGTTCCTATTGTACATTTAATACATATTTTATAAATTATTCTATCAAATTTACAACTGAATCATAATAATACAACCAACTGAAGTGATTCGTTACCACAGGAGATAAAGGCAAACAACGAAACTAAAAAATTACAAATATTTTAATTTCCTTGTGTTTTGAAAACTACATCTTACAAATATTGGCCGTTATTTGAGATTTATGAAAGTTTTCACCACCAATTTAGTAGTTTCTAGTAGTTTTTTTCTGTATGGAGACTGTCAATGATTGCCTATTATTTCCCCCATAAAATCGCCAAGATAGTAATGTGTTTAAATAAACGATCCTTTGATTATATTTTGAGGGGAAAAAATATTACAACTAATGTGATGTGAGAGAACTTTTCAAAGAAGTGTTTTGGACATGCTCCTACTTGTGCATGTAAAGAAGTTTAAAGATGTAAAGCATTCCCATCATGCCACGTATGATGTATGATGTATGTTCATGGGAAGATAAAACATACATCATTAAAAGACATCTGCAATGCCCTTCCAAAACGTTGCTGATATTCCTTCTGACAAGGCTGGAAGGGAAAATTACCATCTTCTTTTTTGACGCCTCGGAGGATTATCGGGAATCGAAGTAGTGGTAAACTAGTGGGTTTGAGTGGAAATAAAGTTTTTTATGAAAAGATTCATATCTGGTTCGTCTCAAATCTGCAGCAAATAGACCATTAAGGTTATTACCCGTAACACGGTAGCAGTGAGGATTTTACGAAAGATTTTGGATTGTAAGGATTGGATACTTTACTCGGTACGTCCAAATATGTCCTATTTATATGTTAGGTCATTTATATCAGTCTTTTGTAATTGTTTGGGAGCATTGAGTGTTTATCTAGTAACTGTTGAAGTAACCAGAATCGGTGAATATTGAATAAATAAAAAATAAGTACTATTTATTGTAGCCATAAATTTGTAGATTCCTAAAATTTAAAGCAATAATAAGTCTAAGAACGTACCTAAAAGAAAGTTTAATGAATAGACTGAATCTCAAGTATTGAAAGTATAATATAATATAATTCTTAATATAATCGTATATAATAATTCTGCACCCCTAGTTAATTGTTGGTATATAATATCAAATTTAGTATCTAATCCATATTGCATTATAATCAGATTTCGGATACATCAAGGCAAACTATTTCACTTTTAATATTGAAAAAGCAAATGCTAATACAATAAGTTGCGCACATATATAAATATAAATATATACATACATAAATATGTATATATACATATCATAGATAAATAGATATACAGCGTCCCGCTCTATTTCATTGGGTTCAGCGGCCTACCTTTTACTACATTATGATACACTTCCGGAAGAATCCATCGACTACCATCCACCTTTGCGGTCCTCATGCCTTATGGAATCATCTTGTTAGAACTCGTCTCTTGAATCCTCTACATCATCCAGCCTTCCTCTCAATCATTCCCTCTCCTTCCACCTGCTCACTTTTGGTTATATGTTTTTCTTTCGCTTTCATTCCTCTTATTAGATGGCTGCTATTTCGGCTTAAGTTATGGAAGCCCCTATACGGGAATTCCTCCTTCACCTATGTCCCATCTATCTCCCTTTCTATCAGCTACACCTCGGTAATCTTAATTCTCTAGTTATTATACCAATTAAACTAATAATTACATATTATATTACGTATAATTTTATAAAATAATTTTCTAAATAAATAGTAATAATATTTTTTTAAATCAGTAAAATAATAGAGCCATATTCAAAATACTTACTACTTTTTCGAAATAACGTTTATATTATCAACGCAAGCAATACACGTGTAAAGTTTTATATATAACTAGAAATAATACGATAATAAATAATAATAATCAATTAAATAAAAAGCTTGCAGGCCGGCGTGCTTTGTAGGCGCATATAAGCCCTCAAAACTTTCAGGTATTGCGGGTACTGTATATCCTACCCCGTATCCTAATCTTAAGACGTTTAGTTAAGATTTGTTTTATCGAAATTCTTGGGAATCGGAAGAGCGAAAATAAGAAATTCAGTTCCTTACCCTTCTAGCTACCGAAGTTTCATTCCAAAAACTTAAACTGAACCATCTCATACGAGTATAATGTGGAGTACATTATGTCTTCTTTACTTATAATTTTTAAACAAGGTAAGTACGTCAGGTTTTTTATTTTTTAAATATTTAACATATAATTTCCTATTTGATTTAAAAGCCATTTTTATGTTCTATTATTTATTGCATCGATTCATTTTATTGCAAATTAATCCTTTTAAATTCGATGCGCCTTCGATTGGTGGCAGGTTAGGCTGACAGTGATGAATATAGGACTCAACTTTTTAGTTAACTCTGCTGGCTCGTGGAGATTAATTGCCATTGTTATTTTGAATAGTTGATTTATTTTAGTATAGTTTTATGTAATGGCATTATTTAATTCACTAATTACACTAATCCTTAAAATCCATAACACTTTATTTCCTCTTTAACCTGGTTAGCGTTATAAATCAATACTATGAGACTATGAATAGTCTCAGGTTCAGTATATGGTAGAGACTGTACTAGAGAATATATAGAAATTTAAAAGAAATGGTTACGCAATATATTATACACTTGTATTATATATATTATAAAAATAGACTGTAAAAACATCGACGGAAAAATCTTTTCTTACAATCTATGTGTATAAAAAATACAAAAGAAAAAACTGTACCACAACAACCAGTGAACGGGTCTGGGTTTTAGAACATGGTACAGACTGTACAGCTTCTTGGACAACGGGTGAGCAGGGAGGTGATATGTTCTAGATCACGCTCAACCGCCAGATTTTCCCCCTTATGTTGGGTACCCGTTTTAAAGAGGCTGGGTGAGCTCCAGGAGGGTTCTTATATGACCCTTCTCCGGCCTTTACCAGACTAAATATAAGTCTTGCCAGCAGCAGGATTCGAACCAGGATTTTCGGCATGGAAATTCAATGCTCCAACACTCCGCTCCCTAATCTAATGTGTATAAGGTTCCTGAAATAACTTAAAAAATTTGAAACTGAAAAATAAATATACATTATAGTAAAAATATTATATTTTCCAAAAGTATAAAAATATAAAATCTTTAATTAGGAAATAATAAAAAATAAATCCACCAAATGCTCCAAAACAATTAATGACAACGAATTTTCAAGAACATTTTGCGAAATTTCCCTTTCAGCCTTGGCTGATGGAATAACCGAAACATTTCAGAAGGGAACTGCAGATGGATTTTAATGATAAAAGATAACACCTAAGGTGATGCCATCCTTAAACTTTGTTACATGCACAAGCAGGAGCCATCCCAACACACTCACATGAGAAAACCTGTAAAAGTTTATTCCTGGAAGAAACTCAAATGGCTTGAGTAAACTAATTTTTCTCTGTGGAATTTTAAGTTAAATTCTCATAATTTACCTGTAGGTAACGCCTATTAGGAACAACTAGATTAATGGTGAAAACTTTTTCCAAACATCAATACTCTTTAATATGATTTAGGACATTTTTTAGTCCCGTTGCATTAATGAATTCGTTTATAAAACGTTCAAAATAAATTAATTGGGAAACGATTCACGATCGCCTCTCGCAATTAAGACATACTTGTTCCCCCTTTTAGCCCAACATGACAATCGCATTAAGATCCCCCAATGGCTAAAACTGCTAATCCGTTGCTACTTTAAATAATAGTTTATTTAATATAATTTAGTATTATTATCGTTTAAAATTAAAGTTAACTCAATAGTAAAATCTAGTGCATATATTACCTTACTTACAGTAAGTCTCTTGATAGTTTTAATGATAATTTGATTAAGTCTTCTGACTTAATTTAAGAACATTTATTAGTCACAGAATAGTGATAACATTAAAATAGTAATTTTTTAACCTGATAATCACTTATTATTTTTTTCGACAACCTTTTTTGATATCTTCAGCTTTAAATAATAAATATTGGTTATTCCAAAAATTTTAGTTCTTATATATTTTTTCATATTATATATTTAATTACGCTACCGAAAAATGTGAATGTACTTCAGAAGAAATAATATTGAAAATTTGACATTTATGTCGTGACGATAAAACATAGCTGAAAAAACAAAATTAAATCTGCGGACTGCAACATATGAAAAGCCTTGGGTTCAGTATGTGGACTGTACTGACAGCGGTCGTGCAAGGAGGTGATTTGTCCTAGATCACACTCCTTTTCCTTTATTATGGGTGCCCACTTTAATGCGGCTGGGTTAGCCTTAGGTTAGACCTACAGGTCTGTAGATCTGTGACTGTAAATAGCTTAAGTACTTTATCTTCCAGTGCAGGATTTAAACCAGAGACATTGGGCATGGCGGAGCTTGTGGACAAAAATTTCTAAATCGATATATTTCCCACTTTAAAAAATCTAACTATGTACCATCTAAGATGTTAGCAAACACGAAGCTCTATTGTTTGAATATATGTCCAATAAGTATTATTTTTTCTCGGGGGAGCGTGTTCGCAAGGGAGCGCGTCCCCTGGGTGGCGGATAGGGGATCTCTCTTAGGAGGGGTGGTCTGAATACATTGAATAAAGACCCGCGGACCAAGAGGTACCCAGTGTTGGGGGTTTAGCCCGGCCACCCTTTCTCCTGAGGGGACATAAATATTCAGGTAGCCAGTTGTCCCGAGGATACGGAGGGGTTACGACGCGGCGCTCAAAAGGATATTAGACTTGCAACATGGAATGTCAAAACTTTGACTGGCAAAGAGGTAGAGCTGGTGGAAGAGATACCTT
This sequence comes from Troilus luridus, assembly GCA_964056705.1. Classification (NCBI taxonomy): domain Eukaryota; kingdom Metazoa; phylum Arthropoda; class Insecta; order Hemiptera; family Pentatomidae; genus Troilus; species Troilus luridus. The sequence continues at coordinate 51,949,115 of OZ057414.1, forward strand.
CAGGGTGGATCTGCTAGAAATTTGTGAAGTGAAGTGAGGGAAAAAAGACACAGGGAAGTGGGCCTAAACAAGGACCATGTGCTCATCTACCCAGGAGTACTCGCTGGGTTCAGAGCCAAAGAAGCTGTGTCATTATTATGAAAGAAAGCCTATTCACTAAAGTAGAGTAGAGTACTGGCAATACCCTCAAGAATCATAACAGCGTATACGGATTTGTCAATAGAAAAGAGTATACATGCCCCAACGGAGGATGCAAATTCTCTCGACAAAGAACAGTTTTATGATGATCTAGGGAGAGAAAGGTCATTAGAGGTCAAAATGGTAACAGAGAAATTATCCTTATGGGTGATTTCAATGCAAGGGCCGGAAGAGACCATACAAATGCACATGATGTTCTGGGCCTTCATGGTGGAGAACACACTAAAAATGGAAATGTACAAAAGCTCATCGACTTCTGTATTGATTATGACCTTCTCATTGAGAACTCTTTCTTCGCATATAAGACGGTGTACAAAATAACTTTCACAGCTGATGAAAGGAGAGTAAACAGCATTATAGACTACATTGTCTACAATCGGAGAATAAGGAAATATTTCACCGATGTAAAAGTTATAAGAGGTAATGAAATTGGTTCGGACCATCTTCTTTTGGTTGGAGACACCCAGATCCTACAACCTAGAAAGAAAAGGGCTAAAGCATACAAGAAGAATGACATTGTAAAACTGCAGGATCCAGAAAAGAAAAAAGAAAATGCAGAACTTCTGGATCTAAAACTTGGAAATGTCAATACAGAAATGAATATTAGCAATACATGGGCAGCATTGAAACATGCAATTCTTGAGACTGCTGAAAGTTTATGCGGAACGAATATAGTCTGTACCAAAGGTAAAAGGTCTGAGTGGTGGAGCGATCTACTGAAAGCTGCGGTGGTTAGGAAGAAGACAGCCTGGAAGGTGTATTGTAAAATCAAATCCGACACCAACTGGGAGCTTTACGTTAGAAGAAGATGGGAAGCCAAAATGGTTGTTCGAGTATCGAAGAGGAAAAGTTGGGAAAAAGTCGGTAGAAGTCTGCAAAATGATTACAGGGAAAATACCAAGATTTTTTGGAAGAAAATGAGGTCAATGAAGGGTAAGATGAGCAAACCCATTAGAAATGTTAAGGACAAATCAGGGCGAATGATTACTGAAGATGGAGAAATACTGGATAGATGGAAACGCCATTATTCAGTATAGTTTTCTGGTGCCTCGAAATAGAGAGTGGAAGACAGGTGGGGAACAAAGGAAACAGAAGAATATCATGATGTGATACGCGAGGAAGATGTCACATGGGCTATAGAAAAAATGAGGATTGGCAAAGTAGCGGGCAAAGATGGTATTGCTCCAAAACTTATCAAATTTGCAGGTCTACAATTACATAAAGCTTTGCCTGTTTCAGAATATCTTCTCTTCTAAATCTATGCCTGAGGAGTGGGGATGTAACTTCTCTAAATGTCAAACTTTACTCCTCTATACTGGAAAAGAAACTTAGTTTAACTTAATCGTCGAAGACAAATTGGAAGAGGAATAAGCAGCTTCTAGACAACACCGACAAACACAGGACCACATCTTCTCGCTGAAGACGATTATTGAGAAGACATGGGATAGAGGAAAGAGCTTTTACCTAGCGTTCCTGGACATAATGACTGCATTTGACTCAGTCCCTAGAGAAGAAATATGGAAAGCTCTAGCCGCAGGACTCCAAAGCTGTAATCAGAATTAATGGAAGAATCTCCGAGGCATTCGCCGTGAGAAGGGGTTAACACCTATAGGACGTCAAGGGTCTTAGTCACCACAGGGGACAGAATATTCATGGACGAAATATTGAAAATCTACAAGCGGAAGACCCCACGGATGGTCGTGGGAAAGTGGAACATGAGGACAATCCTAGCGCAAGTAATGGTTTTCGCAGATAATATAGTCCTCATTGCCGATTCCTAAGAAAATCTACAGCTGGCAGTTACGAAGTGGGAGGGAGAGCTGGAAAGGAAGGGCATGCATTAAATGTTAGAAAATGGTTGGTGATGCACATCGGGCGTGAAGAAGAGGAGGTTTTGATTCACTGCAGAGGAGAAAACTTGGAGACAGCGCAGGAATATACCTACCTAGGAATAGTGGTTAGCAAAAATGGGAACAGAATTAAGAAAGCTAATAGCATATACTACCAGCTATGCAACTCAGTGGTGGGGAAAAGGGAATTGGAAAATAGGGTAAAATTACACATCTTTGAGTCCATATACCTACCTACCCTTATCTATGGAAGTGAGAGCTGGGTCCCGATGGACAAGCACTCGTGTAGGGTTACCGAGGCTGAAATGAAATACCTTCGGAGAATGGCAGGAAAAAACAAGGAGGAACAGAGTTAGAAATGAAAGGATAAAGGGAGACCTGGGAGTGCTTGCACTGAGGGGAACAGTGGAGAGGAGACAGCTGGGATGGTTAGGTCATCAGTGCAGAATGAATGAGGACCGGGACCCAAAGAAGTTTTTTGAAGCCAGGCCTATAGGACGTCACCCTCGAGGAAGACTTAGACTGCAATGGATGGACCACATCTCAAGAATTGGTGAAAGGAGGGGAAGGAGTGTGAATGAGATGAAAGCGCTGGCTGGAGAACGAGGGGCTTGGCTGTCTTGGATTGGGGCACCTCCACGCTGAGAGGCACTAAGGAGGAAGATTAAGAAGAAGAAGTATTATTTTTAAATGTTTGTTACATTTAAGTAAGACATTGGGTATAATATTTGGTCACGAGAATTTAGGAGATGAAACATTGCGGAGTAGCTGAGCACGCACAAGGTTAATATATTTAAAGAGGTAATGTCGCATAGATAATGATGGGCTAGTCATTTTGTTGAAATTAGTACTTAATGATTTCTTAAAATATTAATAAGTGGCAGGTTAACGTCCGAGTGACAGACCAAGACGTAAGTGGGAGCATTACGTTAAGAGTTATCTAACGATTTTGCGTAGTAGTCCGTTGGTGGAAGTTTGAAAGCAGAAATTGTTTGTTCATTTACCGTCACTTTTTGCTGCTATGGCTAATCGGACGATGCTACAGTGGGAGCTCTAAATTTTACCTGTCCAGGTTTAATTAGGATAGGGATTTTTAACGAGTACCTGACATCGTACAGGCTCGGGACCCCCGTTTAACGTCCCTTCCGAAGGATTTTTTAGGTAACTAAGGATTTTTTCCTCCCTTTAAAAAATCCTAGGGCCACCTGCCGGGCTACGAACCCGCGTTCTTGGGCTTAGTATTTAGTTGCGCTAACCACTAGACCACAGGTCGCCCCAAAGCAGAGATTGGTGGTATAGGCGTCGAGCTTATGGGTTCGATAAGCCTTATTATCATTATTGTACTTTAACGAAATATGTTGCGAACTCTTATAGAATAGAATAGAATAGAAAACAAACTTTATTCTGGGACCAAGTCCCTTTAGAATAACAATAAAGAACAAGCGAAATAAACATAATATTCATCTAGCACATTATATATGCCTTATATAACTTTATAAATAGGATGCAATAGGGAAATCCCCAAAACAAAGCCTTAGGTATCTAAAATACTGGAAAAACAACCATTGAACTTTTCATCCATTCACTGACCATCAGGGCACGCACCAAAAGAAAACAAGGTGCAGCATATCAAAGAAGACAAACTGCACATCGCACACTGACAGTCCAACAGGACCATCAATTACAGGCAGGGGCCTTGCTCCAAGACACTCCAGTAACAACTCTTAGAGTCCTGATGATCTCTGAATTTGCGAAAGGTCCACTTATAGACTTAAGGATTTGTTTTAGGAATTTTTTTTATTGTTTAGCTTCTTTATATTTATAAGTAAAGTTTCTTTTTGCACACTTTTAATAACTTTATAGTTTGATTTTTTTGCCATACTCACACCTCTAAAAGGGAGACAATGTAAAGAATAAAATGTAGTATTGTATGTAGGAAAAGCCCTAATCTAGGAAAGGCAATGCGTGGACGGTTAAGTAAGACCCCCGAGGGAGCGGCCAACGTGCATTACTCGCAGACGATGACAGGAAGCTCCGGTCGATCCGCTCCCGATGGAACACCGATCCCATTAGATCTCCTCTGGTCTTCATCTCGTGAAGAATGATCTCACCTCGGCTGCTTCTCTTATCTTTTTAAAACGGATGTTCTAGTCATCCAACAAGGAATAACAGGCAATATTATGAAAGCAGAGGATTAGTAGATAATAGATCCATAGAAACTGGGGTATTGAGTAAAACATCGGCTGAGCTTAATGACAGGAAAGAAAGACATTAAGACGGATCTGTGGACTTTGATTCAAATCCTGCTAGACTGCAGTCTTTTGTTTTATCTGTTTGCGGAGATGGGCCCTATGCGACCTAGGACCATACTGAGGCTCACCCAGCCTCTATAAAGTGGGAACCCTATATAATGTGAATATTTGGATCTAGAACAAATAGCCTCCTTTCATAACCGTTTTCCTAAGAAACAGTCCAGTCGTTGCAAGTACTTTTAGGTTTGTAACACAGGAAGTTCTATCCATGATCTATCCATGTAATCACTGTTGTTAACTTCCTCAACATCCCCTTCTATTTCATATTTATGCATACTCTGAAACAATGCTAGATACATATAAGATGTAAGAGAGAGAGAAGCCAGAGAAGTTATATTCTATAGCCAGTAGAATATAACTTCTAAATTCTATAGAATTCAGTTCTAGTTCCTATATGTTGTTTGTATAAGTCATCTCATTCCGTTCATACCAATTACTACAGTTTTTATCTTGCACCTCAAGTATCTAAGTAGAGGATGGCATATAAACTAGATCTTAGTTTTATAGAAAGAATAGATGATTCATCAATTACATCCTGAAATTAAAAATATGAATTTGCAATCTTATTTTTTGTATATTTTTCGAAAAATAATTTTTCAACCAAACCGATAAAATATGACCGAATCATCGTGGAATCAAAAAACATTAGTCCTGCTCACTGGAAATCAAAATATCCTTTCGACCAGTGAGGTCGAAGGAATCAACCACCTTTTTTTAATTGAAATCGTGTTCTGGTATAACATTACACAAAAATCCGCTGCAGTTTTATTCAATTTAAAAGCATCCTTTGACTTTCAATTGTTAATAGTCAGTAGGATGCATGCGTCAATAGGATGGAACTTCTCAACTACCTCAAGTAATAATTTACATCCCGCCGACTGTTACTTTGTTAGTAGCCGACGGTTAACAACTAAAGTGCTGACCGGAGCTATGCCCCTGGACCTCGTCCTCAAGGAGGACGCCCTGAAATATGAAGTGAAGAGGCAGGGGCTGGCGGCGCTCCCGGAGGGACTCCGAGAGAGGATCGGCGAGACCCCTAATAGATGGAAGAAGATGGTGAGGGAGGACTCGATCGACGAGTGGAATGGACGGTGGGTGGGAAGCCAGAAGGGCTCGACCTTGAGGAAGTACTTCCCCACCGTCCAGTCGAGATTGGTAGCGACGTGGGTCCTCCCGGACTACTGGGTCTCGCAGATCCTTACAGGACACGGCGGGTTCCGGGGTAAGCTCAGTGAGCATAGGAGAGAGATCGACCCCCGGTGCCCCGCCTGTGGAGTCCCTGAGACTGCGGAGCACGTAGTGCTCACCTGCACCACGATGGAAGGACACCGAGCCAGGTTGTCAAGAAAAACGGGGATCTTCGCCCTCGCCGAGGAGGACTTCCCCCGTTTGATGGAGAAGGAGAACTACCCCTTTTTCCGAGAGTTCATCTACGGGTGGAAGGAAGTGGTCGGGCCTGCTCATTTCACGATTAGCAGGGTCCGGCCCCTCGGCGAGCCACCAGACGAGCCACCAGACGAGGAGCCAGACGGGGAACCACCCCCGGAGGAGAGGGATGGAGAGGAGGACCGGACGGATGCGGCGGACCAGGATGGCTGGACGGCATCCGGACGGATGGAGACTTAAGGTGCTGCCCCAACAGTAAGGTGCACATCCGTGCACCGGGCAGCACCACAGACAGTTTTAAAAATATTGTTCCCATCAATTAAATTGAACCCCCCCAGATGATGTAATATAATGTAAATAAAGATTTGAAAAGAAAAGAGTTTTTCTGGCAGTGGCGGGCGTGCGTAAACCCAACGCATCAACCCGTCACTGCCGAAACCCGTATGCCAGCAATGGCAGGAAGGGTGTAAAAAAAAAAAAAAAAAAAAAAAAAAAAAAAAAAAAAAAGGTTAACAACTAAAGAACCTAGGATCAAACGCGTTGGCGAAGTGTTGGCGGTGATAGTTTGTTTAGCCGGCTAAGGTAAACAAACAGGCGGCTGTGAACAATGGCTACCAGCATCTCTTTCAGGACCATTAATCTTCCTTTTAATCAACGTTTGCCTTTTAATAACGGTCCGGTACCTCCATTTTTTCTCCCCCCCCCTAACTCTCCCTCTCTCTCTCTCCCTCTCTCTCTCTCTCTCTCTCTCGCTCTTCCCCATACTCTAATCCCAATAATTAAACGATAAATTATAAATCTGTCGTCCATATTAAGCCCACACATTGGCGGCTTTAAATATCTTTGCTCGAGTAATTTCGGTGATTTTTAAATGGCATTTAACTTAATTGCAGTTTTACTTAAATACACAAGTTTAAAACTTTTATTACATAATTTAATTAAGGCAATTAATTATTTAAATAGTTTTTTCCAGGTTTTGCAAAAGTAGTCCAATCCTCAGTGCTAAAATTGAAAAAAATATATTTAAATTTGAATTTTGTTTTTTCCTCCTTCGTTTTGGCCATCAAGGGACCACGTGTCAATTTTAATTTCTTACATTTTGCTTTATAAATAAATTCTTTTCAATTCCTAGGACTGAGAATAGAATTACTTTTGCAAAAACTAGAAAAAAATAATGTTAAAGGTTAACTTATTTTAATTTAGCTTTATTACAAAAGGGAGTGGACTAGATCATTTAGTAGATCTACATTACTTTCATATTATATTTAATAACGAAGCAGGATTGCTCAGTGGTAGAGCCCCGAGTTGCCGTATCGAAGATTCTCGGTTCAAATCCCGTTCGCTTACAGACTTTAATTTAACTTTATTGCGGCTGGAGATAGTTTTACGGGATCTAGGACCCTTTTGGGACTAAGTGGTTATCCAAAATAGGGGGGGGGGTCTGGGGTTTAAGCGTGATCAGGACAAATCTCTTTACACAACCGTTGTACAAAAAGTTGTGCAGTCTCTACAATATTCTGAACCCAAGATCCTCCCTGGGTTGTAGTGGTGCAGTTTTTTTTGTGTTTTTTTTTTTTTTTACAGAAACAGTGGTACCAATATTTACCAGACTTATCCTTATACGTTTTGATAAGAAAACTGAACACAAGGCCATTTACAATCAGGAGGACCTCATTGTTGAAGAAAATGCTATAAAAAGATTCGAGAATTTTTAAAATTTGGGATCTATAATAGAAAGAACTGGAACTTCCGAAAAAGAAGAATAAATATAACCTATAAAGCTATTGGTATGCTGCTATCGGTCCTTTGGAGCAGTGAAATGGTGAAAGGTACCATGAAGTTCATATAGAAGTCCATAATTGAAAGCATACTGATCTACGCAGATCCGTGGGCGACAAAATATAGAGCAAAAGAGATTGGAATGGTGTTGTCATCTTAGAAGCTTGGTGAGAAGATTGCCCAGTTTAGTTTTCAATTGGAATGCTGAAGGGAGAAAACGGCGAGGAAGATCACGGGAAAGGAGGAGTTATGAAAAGCATGCACGGTTATGGCCTGAGACATGAAGATATCCAAGACAATAAAAAGAGTACTGAAAGAAATTTTCGGATGCCTAAGATTGTTGGTTGAAGGCATCCTCAATCTAAGAAAACCTATAATAATGAAAAAAGTTAGCTTAATAATTAACAAAACATCATTATGTGCTGTATTTTTTATAAGCCAAAACCTATTTTTATCGACTTGATTGTTTAAAATAAAATAATTTATCTAATTAAAAATTTTGTTTTCCCCACGAAAAGGCCTTAAAGACCACGCGAATATCATAGCTATTGCTTCTTCTTCATCCGTTTCCTCCTTTCCCATATGTCCTTCAAGAGCTTTCCGTGCCTAAATCTTCTCTCCTCAAACCACGCAAGACCGTTTTTGGGGCGCTTTTTTCCCACCAGAACCTTTATTCCCTTGAGCGTCCTTTTGTTTTCATCCCGGTCAAAACAATCTTGGTTTGTTATGCCCACTTGGTCCATATCATCCTTAAGTTGTTTGAAATATCCTATTGAATTTTTGTGACAGTGGATTCGGTGAAAAATTTTGTAGTTCAGTCTTTCAGGATCCATCCTCAACGTGTGTCCATAGAACCTTAGCCTTCCCACCCTAACGTCAGTTTCTAAGTCTGTTGTTTCCTTATAAATTTCTTCAGTCTACCTCAACCTGTATCCTTCAGGTGTTCTTCTAGGTCCGTAGATTCTTCTGAGAATTCTTCTTTCTATTTTCAAAAGCCTCTCTAGGCTGAGAAGACAAGAGGTTTCTGTTCCATTAAGTATCGCCGGCTTGCTAACTGTGTTATAATGTCGTACCCTAACTTTAATAGATAGGTTAATCTTGTTGTAAAAATTACTGGTGGCGAAGCTTAATTTCTCCAATTTGGCAACTTTCTCCTTAAACCCTTCTCTATCCGACCCATTGCTGCATATGATTTCTCCAAGGTATTTAAATCTCTGTGTCACTTTAATTGTCCCGTGTTTCAACCTTTTTCTTCTTAAAACCCGAATCTGTGGTCATCAGTTCCGTTTTCTCAAAAGATATTTGTAAGCTTTTTTTTCCTCTCTATTCCCGAGAAGGTGTTTATTTGGGCAATCGCATCTTCTTCTGTTTCTGCTAAAAGGTATATGCAAGACATTTAACTTTGACTACATTGTTCTTAGTCCCAAGGGTTGCACCTGAATTGTTGATTTTCCGTAGCTCCTTCATGATCTTGTCCAGTACCACGTCAAAAAGCACTGGATACAACCCGTCTCCTTGCCTGAGTCCCGTTTTGATATGAAATGCTTCGAGTAGCGTTTTTTTATCTACTGAATCATAGGCCTTCTAAAAGTCGACGAAAGAGATCAAAAGATTCTTTTTACTTTTAGTCCTGTAGTATTTGATTAATAGCTTAACGCTCAAAATTTGTTCCTGACAAGATCTATTTTTCCTGAAACCCCCTTGGTATGCCCCTATTTTGGAGTCTACTTGAGGGTGTAACCTGTTTAGTAAAGCTTTTGAAAATTTTTTGTAGGTGACCGGGAGTAGGGAGACTCCCCTGTAGTTAATCACATTTGTTTTATCTCACTTTTTTTGTAATGTGTGTATCAAGCCTATTTTCTATTCTTGGGGAATATTTTCCTCGCTCCAGACATCCATCATCAGCTCCATGATTATCTTTCTGAAATCATCCCCAGTCAACTTCCACATCTCGGCAAGCACACCGTCTTCTCCTGCTTTTGTTGTTCTTTAGGGAAGCGATGATCTCATCCAATTCCTCATCATCTGATGGGTACGATTCCGCTTCCGAGAGGGGGTTTTGTCGATCGTTGTCATTCTTTCCCCAGGTTCTTCACAGTTTAGCAATTAAATTTTATGATTTGATATCTAATATTTCATTAACACAATAAAAAACCTTTATCCAGTCAAGTATGCTTTTAATAAGACGTTTCGACATTAAATGTCATTTTAAATTATTTATACAATATTCTTGTATCCTTTCTTTTTAGTTAATAACTTGAAAAAGATAGAAGTCATAAAATCTGTAAATTATCAAATACAACAATAATATAATAAATACAAATTTATAAAATATGTCCAAAAATAGTAATAAGAATAGATACCGTTTTTTTTCCTTATTGTCATTATTAATGTTTAAAAATGTTTTTCTTAGAGGTCAATTGTCCTCCATGGTCTTCTTTTGTTAAATGGTTTAAACTTTGGTCTGTGTAGTAATACATTTGATTTACATTTTAATGCTAAAATGTTTTTAAAAACATACTATAATCAAATTAAAAAATATTACATAAATGTATTAAATTAATAAAACTATTTTATTTGTAATAAATCTTTATCAGTTTTATAAATTCTTAATTTATATAAATTGGATGGAATGATAAAAAAATCTAGGAAAACTGTTGGGAGGTTATTGTGCTAGGTTATATTATCTGTGTTTTCAAAGTAGAAAACATCCTATTTACCATTTTCTTTTTAATTTTAAAATAACAGATGAATGTAGTTTACTTATTTCACCTGCTTCTTTTCTGTCGGTCACTACATTATCCATTTTGTCATTAATATATAATGCTTCCAAAAATTTCCTTTTAGTCACATTTTTTTCTCTATGTATGTAATTCGTTTTTACAATGCGTTTACAGTGCGGTGTTTGTTTTTGAGTTTGGTTTTAAATTATTTTTATGGTGATAGAATCTTTTTTTCAAGTGTGTGCTAGTATGTCAAACATATTGTTTATCACAATTATTACAGTTAAGGTTAAATATAACATTTTTATTGTCCAACAGTGGTATTTTATCTTTTTGACTATTTATTATGTTTTTATTGGGTTTCTGGTTTTATTAGCTAATTTTATTTCGGGGATGTCATAATTTTTTTTTTTATATGATTTGATATCTTAAATAAATTTTCTGAAGCATCATTATTCAACATTGAATGATTTATTTTTTCAGGAAATAGTTTAAAAAAGGATCATTCAATTATATTTTGACTTAAATAAAAATTAAATAATGATAAATTAAAATGTGAAGGAAACGTTACGATGATTCAATAATGGAAATAACATGTTCCATCAATTAATTTTTATTCTCAGAAATAAAAGCAAAATGTAATTTTTAAATATTGGAAAACCTATTCTTTATCTGCATTTAAACATATAAAAATATTTTTGTCCTGTGAAAGACTTACTGGAAATTAAATAGAAATAATAAGGTAATTTTAGATACTATCTTAGGATTGGTTCTTAATAAATTAAATTGGTTTGGCTAAAATACATTTTTTTTTTTTTTAATATTGGCTCTCTAAGCAATTAAATTATCTTTCAATTGAGTGTGTTTTAATGTTAGATAATTATTCAGGTAGTTATTTATAAAAATAATTGGGAATATTTTCATATTTAAAATTTTTAATTTAGAAAAGTTGTATGAGCTGTTATATTTAAAAGTGATATAGGTTCATTCGGATCTAAAACAAATCGTTTATTCTTTTAAGGTGTTTAGAGTTTTAAACACCACTCTTGGCTGATTGCTAACTGATAAAAAGTAATTCAAATGGAAACCTTTGGATATCGCGAATATGAATCCAAAAGGTTATAGACATTACGAAACATTTCCAGATAGCTGAATATATTTTATATTTTATAACAGGGTCAATACTGATCCGATTTTATTTTCATATCAGAATTGATTTATTTACTTTTTCTTGTATAATCTTTTGAATAAAAAATATTTATTATATAATAATAAGACAAACAATTTAATCCACTGATTCAAATTTTGAGGTTTTAAATTCCATGATGATCGTTACGTAAAATTCAACACTGAAAAAACTGTTAAAACAAATCATTGCTACCTCCATATTCCATATCGATTTTTTTTTTTTTTTTTTTTTACACGGTCTGTTACCTATCGGAATCTGATCATATTCCGATTCAGATTTCGTAGGGAGTACACGGTCCATTCATACGGTCCAATGCATATCGGAGTCAGTTTCTACAATTCATCCAACCTAACAACGCCCACTAAATGAGTTCAGTATTGGACAACATGGTGAGTCAAAGATTTATATAATGGAATTATTTTTTAGTACTGATAAAGTAATATATTACTACTAACTTTAGTTGTTATATTTTTTATTGTAATTATTTTTATAATTCAAATAAAAAACATTGTCTGTCGGATCGAATTGTAAATCTAAACCATCGTCGAACCCACTTAAAACCACACAAAACATTTCATCGAAATCGGTCTGAACGTCTTGGAGAAGTGGTCAATTTTTTATTGGGTGAGTGTAATATAATTATTATTACTTTTTTTATCTTGTACATATATATTTTAATGTTTTAAAAACTTTTATTTTCAATTATAGGTTTATGTTTTATTTAATAACGGAGCGGAGTAGCTTTCCGGTAGAGCGTTGAGTTGTGCCGAAGGTCCTGGGTTGAGAGTGATCTAGGACTAATCCCTCCCAGCATAACTGTTATCAATACAGTCTCTACCACGTACAGAATCCAAGACCCTTCATGGGTTGTAGTGGTACAGGTTTTTTAAAATATTTTAATAACATATAATATATTCATATTTATTATGAAATAAAAAAGCACTTTATATGTTTGACCATTATATTGAATTAATAACACTTATAATTGAACATTAAACATTAAGTAAGGTTAAGTTAGAGTATGAGCCTAACAACAACTGCTGCAATCTTCTGGCCAGGGCTGGTTGCCATGGATACTGCCAGTGCTGACTGTATTAGGAATATGACAGTCTCCCCTCCTAATAAGAAATCACTCACAAGATACCCGGTATAGTACCGGATCCCCATAACGTTCAATAGGTCTATGAGTGCGGACAGGGCGAGAGAAACGTAGTGGAGGCGGACTTGGTTGAACAGGAGATTGAGCACTGGTCTCAGCTTGAGGGACTTGAGGTACACTATAGAGTTGTGGTGGAGCTGGATCAAATGTCACTGTCTTCTTTTGAACTAACGAAGAACGAAATTGATTAATATGTCGTTTGATAATTCTTCCAGAATCAAGTTTAACAAGATAATGACGAGTCCCCAGTTTCTTGAGAATTTCACCAAAGTGCCAGATTGGTGAATTATTGACATAGACTCTTACTTGGACTCTCTCCCCCTCGAATAGTGAACGGATATGTGATGGTTTACTTGTGGGCTGTGGATGATAAGGAAACAAAGAGTCAAGTCGTATCCTCATCTTCCTATGTAGGTACAATTCAGCAGGTGTATGAATAGAATGAATTTGATGTGTAGAATAAGAACGAGTAGGGTTACTCGCAGTTTTCTTATCGATGCGTTGAAGTTCAATTCCAAGTCCACGTATCCATTGTCTACCAAGTAGTGCATCATGACCGTCAGGTACGATATGTAAGTCACCTGTTATTTGCTTACCTTCATATTGAATATTCAGAGTAACTTTCCCAAGTGGTTTGACAATGTTCCCAGTGTATGATCTGAAAGCTAAGGATGATGGTTGAATAGGAATGTTTAGGTTGAGCATATTAAATTCATTCTCAGAAAGAAGTGAATACTTGGCACCTGAATCCACCTCAAATGTTTTTTGTGACCCATTCAAGAGAAGAGTAATCGTGTAATTATCACTGTCGGTATTAATTTCATACAGGTCAATAATTTCACAATTTTGAATATGTACCAAATCAATTTTGTCAATACCATATGTAAATGAAGAAGTAGAAGGTTCGTGTTGAACATTTGAATTTTCATTTTCATTTTGAATTGAATTTGTATTTTTATTTATCTTAGTTTGAATACAAACTTTAGAAATATGACCAGTTTTGTTGCAAAAATTACATTTTAATTTAAGTCTATCAAGACGACAATCAGGTGATATGTGGTCATTTCTTCCACAACGTAAGCAACAATTATCTAAACCTAATGATTTAAAATTGACATAATGTGAGTTTCTAGCTCCTGAGTTAGACTTATTGTACAATTTATAAGACTCACGTGACCTTGGGCTGTTGCGGTAGGTAGGGCGGCTGGACGTTTTGTGAATATCCAGGGTTTCGAACTGAGGACTAGAAGTTGTTCTGCTGGTTGACGCTGCTGCTAATTCCTTACATTCGATCCGGGAAGCTTCAAGAGATGTTGCTTTTTCCACAATTTTGTTGAATGATGTTTCATTTGATTGTAGTAGTTGTTCTCGGATCCAATTGTCTTTAAGCCCTCTAATAAATTGTGCACGAAGGAAAATATCAGCAATGGAGAGAGATTTCTCACAAGGACAGGTAACATTGAATTCACAGTCGATAATGTCACGTTGTAGAGATGCAACATACTGTGGAATATTCTCATTATCATGTTGATATATGTTAAGGAAATAATGTTGTGATACTACCGTGCTCTTTTTTGGTAACAACATTTGTTTAAGAGACGAGACCAAATCAGTGTATGGCAGTTTGTTGACCGGCTTATGTGGGCCCAATAGTGCTGCCAGATTATTATAATGTTCTGACCCAATGGATGCGCACAGGAGTTGTGCTTTTTTCTCAGTCGTAACATTTTTCAGAGAGCAGTAGTTTTGAAATCTCTCCAAATAATTTGTAAATTTTTCTCTCTCTGCATCAAAACGTTCAAAAGGATTAAGACTAGAACTAGGGTTACTTTCCTGTGTAGATTGCTGGATAGATGAAATCAGATTTGACATGGTGGCATTGAAGTTCTTCATAAATTCCTTGAATTGATTTGGATCCATCTTGTATCGTATTTATCAGCAGGACTTGAATGAAATTATGACAAAAAAAACTTTTACTTTTTTACCTCGTCGACAACTATTATGAAATAAAAAAGCACTTTATATGTTTGACCATTATATTGAATTAATAACACTTATAATTGAACATTAAACATTAAGTAAGGTTAAGTTAGAGTATGAGCCTAACAACAACTGCTGCAATCTTCTGGCCAGGGCTGGTTGCCATGGATACTGCCAGTGCTGACTGTATTAGGAATATGACAATATTATAATACAAAATGTTAATATTTTAATATTTTTAATAACGGTGGAAGAGTGTTGAATTGTTGTACTAAAGGTCCCGGGTTCAAATCCATCTGTGATTGATACATTTTTTTTAACGCAACCACGGATCTGAGACACTCCAGGGCTATAAAGTGGGAACCTTTAATTTGGGGGAAAAATCTGGCGGTTGAGGGTGATCTCGAACAAATCACCACCCTATACAACTGTTTTCCTAGAAACAGTACAGACAGTGCCATGTACAGAGGCCATGATCCTTGGGTCGGTTTTTTAAAATATTTCGAAACGTATTTTTTAAAGCGTAGTTATCGAACGGTAGACGACTTGTAAGATTTATATCTATAGTAATATTGAACAGATAAAACATGAATATATAAGCTACTTTCTTATATGAACTAGCTGGTATATATACGTGTAAAAGAAGAGGGGGTTAAGGAAGTTACATTGCTGACAACATGGAAGTTATGAACCCAATCTTATAATCATATGTAATACAAGTAACAATCCATCGACTACGTTATAAACTTTAGAGGATTATAAGTACTATAAGATCTAATTGAGGTTAGGAGTAATGGTTCTTTTAGAGTATCAAATCGGTTAAACATTATTTAAAACCCTGCATGTATGCTAGCAAATATATAATATTAATATTTAACATTATAATATTAAAGGAATGTAAACGTTGAGGCACTCATACGGACTTGGATTTTCATTTACTTTCCATTTTCATGGTAGAGGAGCGACGAAGGGAATATCCCTAAATGGATCTGGCTAATCTGAAACAGCAGCCCGCCTGTTAGCAAGCCACTTCCCTTAATAACTTCCTTGGCCTAGCTAAATTAAAGGCAGATATTATCTTAAGAACCCCTTCTAATGGCGTCGAATTATAATCCTTTAGGATCAGTCCCTGAAGGCGGAGAAATACTGTTTTTCTTTCCCTTTGATGCAAATTGAAGCTTATATTTCTTTAAAAAAGTAAACTCTCCCTGGGATTGTAGTAGGTATGTATCGTAAAATATATGACTTTTGAATTTTAGTGGTGATTTAAACACTCAATCCTTGATTCGTCACATAAAGTTTTTGAATATGGATTCAGCCTCATGTTTATTCAGTTAGCTTTCATGTATGTGGTACTTGGTTCTAGAGCTTGAAGAAACATTGCTGTGGATAGTAGCAGTCGTATATGAACACTACGATAAAAAAAACATGGTAAAAGCATTTCTGATAGATTTTCAAACGAGTTCAAACGGTTGAATAATTATGTCCGGGCATGGAAAACACTAGTTTATCCGAACATTGCTGTGGAATAACAAGGTAACATCACCAACAAACTACATGTGCCTACAAAACAAAATTTTGATTAATTATGATAATAATACTGTTAGATTCCGAGGTTAGTTTCGCTCTCCTGAAAAATTAAGTTACCTCGTATTCTACCTGTAGTCTTCATATATTCAAAATATAAGTTTTATTTGTATTAAAAAATAAACCAATAATACTACAATCAATGTAGGGTCTTTGGTTTAGTGTATGATCGAGACTGTGTTGCTTTTAAGACATTGGTTTTGCAGGGAGGTGATTTGTTTAATATTGATTTCCTGGTTTTCTCCCAATTAAAAGTACCCACATTAGGTGAGCCCCAAGAGAATCTTTAGATCCCAATGAATCCAGCTGCTAAAAAATTAAATAAATTATCGGCCACATCCGGATTCGAATCCAGGACCTTCGGCATAGCAACTCATCACTCTGCACCCTGAGCTACCCCGCTCCCGTTTTATTCAAAGAAAACCGGAAATAAAATTACAAAACAAAAATTTTCTCTCAAAAAAAATCTTAAGTATGTTAGAGCATATATAGAAAAGTCACAACGAAAATTCTAGGTTAGCATAAAAAAAATGAGGAAATTTGTTAGTTGGTCAGTTACTATGATTAAAATAAATATATTAATCAGAAATTTATTTATTTAAAAAAAACCAAAAGATGGTGTTTCTAAGACGCTTTTCTGCAATAAAAAAATAAGCCTTGTTTTAAAAAAGTTGTATGTTCCTGTAAATTCATTCTGCAATTCAATATATACTCGTTGGTTATATATCTAATTAGTATATATTCAATTAGTATAAAAATAAATCCATCGCTAAAAAAAGTACCTAACTTCATTTAGTATGTTAATAGACATTGAATCAAATGATAAACTTAAAGAAAAGAATACCTTGAAATAACCAGCATTGTCTAATAGTCCTTTCATACAACTAAATATTATATAATTTAACTTATAGAATATGACCATAATTTATGTAGGATTAAACATAATTTTATATATTCATGTTTTTATATTAACTAAAACCTTAAGAAAAGTGCTAATTATATTGTGTTCGTAAAAGATAAAAATAATAAAATGTTTTTTAAATTTCAATCAACAATTTCAAACATTAGAAATATTTTCTACTAAAGGCGTCCTCACATACAGATCAATATTTTTATATATCAAATAAATCAATAAGACAACTATTGTAGACTATAATAATTCTCTTATTGATTTATTTGTTATATAAAAATATGTTTCTGTATGTGAGCACGCATATAGTTGATAATGTTTATATTGATTTAAAAATATTTTATTATTTTCAAATTTTTTTTTTTACGAATACAATGGATATAGGATAAATTATAGTAAGGTAGTAACATTATTAGAGACCAAAACGGAAAGAAAATTAAGCATGTATATTATAAATATTCAAAAAAATAAATAAAATATATATATATATATATATATATAATGGAAAAAAAAGACTACATGCTTTATGAAAAATTATTATGTGCTTTGTCATGTAGCGACCGATGATAATTGCACAGCTTTACTCGTTATTGATGTATTTCTCTCTATTAGTATAATAAAATTGAAATTATTCATTTGTGTTTACTTTTTTTTCCAGTTTTTTTGTTATAAGCAAGTTTTTAATTTTACATAGTTACATTTTTAGAATATTTATCGCTCCTGGTGAACTCCCAGGAGACCTGTCTGTAGGTAGTAACAATAAAAGTTATTAAATTCGCGCTCAAAGAGTGAAAGCGAGGAGAACCATTGAAGCAAAGACAATGTGAAGAGAATTCTCTTGAGGGTTCATTTTGAAAGAGGAAGGGAAAACCGGCTCACCCCAGGGCTTTGTTGTGTATTCTTTAGGGTTTTCCGATTCTTAGCTTTAAAATAATGGAGGGAAACATAAACTTTAATTTCATAGTGCTCCTGGTAAAAACTATACTTGTCTTACGTTTTCCAAGTAGGGATTAGCACATGATTGAGGAAAGACTAAAACTGAACAATGTATGTTCAAAAGTAATTTTTCTCCAATTGGATTTTAAACAAAAATAAACTGAAAGTCATCTTATTAAGACTGAGGGCATTTCGTCTTTGTTTTTTATCGGACGTAAAGTAATACGTGTATTTAGGATGAAACACTCCCATTTTAGTGACGTCTGTACGGCATAATTACTTAGTCTTGGTGGAGGCCAAAAAAAATCTCTTAAATTGTGAGAACTTTTCATTTGAAAGTCTCCTTTAGGGCTATACAGACAAATTAAATATGATACACAATAAAGAATTAAAATCTTGATGCCTATAAGTATTTTTATTCTTCACTATGTATCATATTCAAATTTGTTTGTATCTTGTACATGTAGCCCTGAAGAAGACCTGCAATGTGGGTCGAAACATTGCCTTTCAAATAAATATTTCTCCCCATTTAAAAGAATTTTTTCTGACCTCCATCAGGACCATTTTCTTCCTCATATATATAAGGTCGCCCACCATCTTCTTCTTGCGTTTCGGCCATCTAAGGCCACGTTATTAAAACTCCTTTCTCCGTTGAGCTTTAACATTAGCCGAGTACTGTTGTATGAATTAACAATGTTCTCGCATCCTTTCTTCATTCGACTTCTTGCCCGTTATAAGTTTTGGCTTTTCTTGGAAAATCCAGTGAGCTGCAAGCTTCATTTTCAGGGGTTCGTGCTCCGGTGAAGCTCTTACTTCTTAAAAATCTCTGGTCCATTGGTTTTCTTTCCATAAAAGTAAGTAAAGATCTTGTTTGTCAATGTTCTTGAGTTCATTCCTGTCACATGACCATACAACGTAATTCTTCTTTCCTCAACACGTAAGTTATTTTTTCAGTGTGGGTGTATAACTCATGATTATGTCATCTCCTCTATTCACCGCTTTTTTTACCTGACCAAGAATTTTTCTTAAAATTTTCCTTTCTTACACTCTTTCTCTATAGTTTCTCCATTAGTCCTTTCCTGTGCAATTCTAGGTACTCGGCAGCATATAAGGCCTCAGGTCGTATGACTGTCTGGCACTGTATCTAAGTTCAAATGATATTATTCAAGATATTTCTATTTTGCCTAATTAAGTAAGTTTTTGTGGTCAAATAAGCTGTTTGTACCTTTCATTAAGTTGTTTGGTAAATGAATAATTTTGTTAGGAAAAGCTTGATTAGAGAAAGCAAAGACAAAAGGAAGAAATTAATATAAGAAGTTTGAGAAAGAGGGAGAAAGACATCGGTAACGAGGTTAGAGAGAGGCTAAGGAGTTGAGGATGGCCCCTGGGCTCTCTTCTTATCGAATTTACTCCGGCCAGCGGAGCTCCGCCTTCCACCTAATCCGCTAGCCATTCACTTTCTGATCAGCTTATCTCATCAATATCACCCTTTATTTTCTACACTTTTTTCATCTTGAATAAATGAAAATTTCTAATCTTTTTTTAATATTTATTTATTCATTAATCAAATACCTGGTGTATGAACTTCTATAATCCTCCGAATAAAAAAAATGTTCAATATACTCAGAACAGTTATTTTCTAACAAAAATCTGTCTGCCTGCTTTTAGTGAATAAGGCAAGAAACTTAAACCCAATTGGTTGAACATATTAATAAAAGTTATCTACCAGTGGCACTTCGTGTTTTATTTTTAAATGGATCCCTATTTTTAGTTTCGTATATCCTTAAGATCAACGTATCTTCTGTGCTTTCATTAATCGAATTTTATTATTAAAAAATCCAACTATTTAGGTAATCGAATTCTTCTCAATCCGGTTTAAAAAGAAATTATTTGAAAATTAACGAAGAAATAAACTATGCCTTCCGAATTTATCGTCTACTACAGATTAGTATATCAGGTAGCATAACATCGAAGGATAGAACTAACATTGGTCAACAACCTCGACAGGAACGACGTTGAGACAATGTTTAACCTCGAGTCCAGGTCAGCATCGGAATAATGTTTTCCAGACTAGTGGAAAAAAAACCTGTACCCGCCAGGTTTTCACTCTATTGGATACCTACTTTATAAAAGATGGGTGAGCTCTAGATTCCAAAAGATCCATCTTGGCCTGTTAAAAGATTCAATAAAATCTGCCAAATCCGGATTCGTCACGGCAACTAAGCACTCCACCCCTGTCCCACTCCGCTGTCTATCCGGACTACTTGGTGACGCGAATCCTCAAAAAGCTTATGGGCATTCAGGTAAAACTACATGTGCGATGTACATGAAATTCCCGTGCAGTAAGTAACCATCTGCACCAAGTTTGAGGCACTACAAAATATCCTCCGGAAGACTTAATACACCTCCCCCTCCTAAAGAAAAAATAGAATGGTCAGGACTTTCAAGAGTTTTTGCACAGATGGAAGGTGGAGGAAACACTCACCTTTCCTCCCTTATTGGCAGGAAGGTAGAAGACCATGAGATTCTCCTAGTTGAAAATATTGATAGAGGGGACTTAATTGATGCATCTATGAAATATCTGATCCTACCTAAATCCGTATACGGAAAGATATGGTGTACCCAATAAATAATTAATTTGATAAAAACTTAATAATTTTAGGTTTTATAAAAATATTCCATCTTTAATCCGCATTTCACAAAATTGTTAAGATATCACTAATCCGTATTTATTCACCACTTCATATATCAGAGTGACAAGACATCTTTTTAGTTAGAAAGTAGGATATCGTAGCAATTAATATTTGAGCCATTTTTTTTTTCCAGAATAACAGACATAAGGCCCTCCTTTGAAGATTTTTTAATTTGTGATCATCATCGAAACTGTGTTTTTAACATCATTTCAAGCAGGAACAACTATTATAATAGAATAATAATGTTTTTAAAATTGTATATTTATGTTTTCCTTGACAAGGTTAATTAGATGAATTATTCTATAGCTGAAGGGAATCATTCTACAGTCAAAAGGGTTACTTAGCGCCTAAGAGAGGAAGGATTTTATAGCAAATAGCCGCGATTGCCCCAGATCTGCAGAAGATATTTGCACCCATTTTTAGTCTTTGAGAAATTACAGTTACTTAAAATGAAATACGATTTCAGAGAGGTCTGAAACGCTTTAATATCCTTCTTTAAATTGGAAATTAATAAATAATAATTACTAAAATTCAAATTATGGTATATGGTAAATTCCCGTTCTAGATGTGGACAGTATTTAATGCTATACCAAGGTACCAAAAAAGGGCTTTAGGTGGCAAAAATTGCTGCATTTCAGGTTTAATGTGCATATAGGTGGATAGGACAAGTAATATAATATTTATAACGAATTCTAAAGTAAATGTAAGATTGATAATTATTTTAAGAATCCTGTAAGAAATAAAAAAATACGTATATAAAATCTTAGTCTTTGATTCTAGGGCTTGTGTTCAATTTCCGACGAAGCATTCGGTTTTACTCCTATGAATCATTTATTTCCAATTTGTCTCGTGAACTTATCGAAGCGATTTGTTGGAGCTCTTGTTGATTTAAAGACATTCTGGGTGTCTGGTTCATGTTCAATAAATTATTTAATATCAATGTATTTTCAATGATAATATGTCTCATGTGCCATGGTATTTAGTCTGTTGTTTTTGTTGCAGGTAAGTTGAAATATCTGAGTCAGTTACTGCTGTAATTCACACACGAATAGAAATTCGTGGTATGCTTGTAAGTAAAAATCATTATTTATGAAGGAGGGGAATTTTTACAAATTTTTAGCTAAAATGTTCAATGCCGGTTTATTTTATTATTATTACAGCCAATTAATCAGTAGTAAATTTTATACAGATCTTTAGAACATTTTGAAGTAAAACTGAGGAAAATAAGTAAAACAAATACCATAAACATGTTAATTATTCTAGAGAGGAGGGTAGCACAGTGAGTTAAGTGCGGTCGCTATGCAAAAGTTTCCGTGTTCTAATTCGGCTGTGGCAGATGAATTATTTTATCTGCTAACATCTACCCTTAATTGGGGAAAAATCCTTAGACAATGGTTTCGCGGGAGTACTTGGTCTCAACCATGCACTGAACCAAGGACCCTTCATAGGCTGTAGTGGTACGCTTTTATTTTTTTGTGTTTTTTGGGCCTAATGAAGTATGTATTACCACTTTAGCCCAAAACATTAGAATCGAACAATATATACACTTGCCAAGATAAATGGTCTTCATGTTATTTCTTTTTAGAGATTGTTAATTAATTAAATTATCCGTCACAGCGATATCAATTTATAAAACATCTTCAATTTATATTAGATTAGCATGATCATATTTCTAAAAATCTTCATATTTTTTTTCATAATGATATCGCATTTTTTTAATCAACGACTGAGGCACTTATTTCACATTTCAAAACAAGAATTGAACCCAAATGAGTAATTCTTGATTATGGTGACAGAATATTTCATTTATCTATTGGTAACTTTCTGATTCACTATGAAATAGCCCGCATGCTTCAAGATACTGACAGTTATGAAAGTGGAGACTCGTTTGGGGAAAAGAGAGATACAATGGAGTTGTCTGCGATTAAGACATTGCGCATGAAAGTGACTCGGAAGGATGAATGTGATGATGACAGTGAATTTTTTGTTGAATTGAATTGAAAAGTCGTTGAAACGTGAAGATGGAAGAAGACTCCTTACAATCAGGCAGGAAGGCGAGATGCTTATTAGAGAATGTTATCATACATCTGCCTGGTGTGAAAGGTGCTGCAAGAAATGTGAAAAATGTTCAGGATCCATGGAATCCATTGTTTGATGATGCATATGTTGTGGAATACACCAATAAATATATTTTGGAAATTCAAAAGAAATTCCCTATACCAAGGGATGCGAAGGTCACATATATAGTATAGCTGAAAACTTTTATTCAAATTTTTTATATGCCTGTGATCCATTTCTGTTTTCATGGTTAAACCTTTCTAGTCTTAGTTACGCTATTATTAGAGTTCACGGTAAGAATAAGTATTGATACATGAATAAAAAGAGAGGTTACAAAGAAAGTTTATTGTTTCTATATTTTTTTTGCTTAATGCTAATGTTATTTCATCATCACTTTCAACCTTCCAAAACCCCTAAGTGTAAGGGATCTTAGTTTGAGTATATAACCCCAAATGTCAACAAAAATCACTGTCGAAAACAAGTAGAAAAAACTCCATCTTTATTAAGGGCAGATTCATTCCAATTTTAATTAAACGGACTAATATATTTTAATTGAGAAATAAACAACCAAAGCATTACAAATAAATAAGGCGAGAAATAGTTAGATAACTCATAAAAATAAAACGTTTTTTCGCTCTGTTGGAAACCAGATTTACAATTGAGAAAAAAATTAATAAGAATATATTAATATATTTTCTTTGAACTGGCAGCCTCTACTTAATTTATTTATCTCAATCGTACGCGACCCTTCTCGGTCTTTTTAACCCTTTGCCTTATCCGATTTAGATCCCTTTTGATCTTATTTGAACAGATTTCTAGTTTTTTTAGGACACTAAAATACGATATGTATTCACGTTTAGGAGACTAACATAAAAACGAAGCATTGTTAATTTATTCATTTTACGTCGTTTTTGCTGCTGTCTTATCGGACGATGTCATGGTGGGAGTCATAAATTTCGCCTATCCAGAAATAATTAAGAAAGAGATCTTTAATGAGTAAGCCTGTACGGCGTCTTCCAAGCTATTTCCGAAGGACGGTATAACCAGGGGTTGTTTTGTCTTTTTAAAAATCCTAAGGATACCTGTCGAGCTGCGAACCCGCGATCTTGGCCATAGTAGGTTGTTATGCTACCACTAACTCAGAGGTGAGAGCTATTATCTTTATTTAGCTCCTTTTCAGGGGGAGCTTTTTACAAAATGAAAATAG
The DNA here is from genome assembly GCA_964056705.1 of Troilus luridus. Lineage (NCBI taxonomy): Eukaryota > Metazoa > Arthropoda > Insecta > Hemiptera > Pentatomidae > Troilus > Troilus luridus. Next base: position 51,973,082 of record OZ057414.1, read on the forward strand.
TGTGTACCCAGAATTGAAAACACCTACTCTAGTTTTGTGTTTCATATGGGGTTCTGGGCCTTCCTCTCCTTGTTTCGATATTATTGATTGGTTGTTCCAAATTTGAGGCGTAAACCGGGGTGGTCATCAACGCTTTAGTTTAGTTTGGTTTAAATGTGCATATATATATATATATATATATATATATATATATATATATATATATATATTTATATTCTTATATATTTTATATTTTTATAAAACTGGAATAAAATAAAAGTAAATAAAAAAAGAAATAATTAAATACAAAGAAATGAAAAAAATGTATATATACATTTCTATTTCTTAAGAAAAATAAGAGAAAATAAAAAGTAGGAGATAACTGTCTTAGATATTCTTAATTAATCCTTCTTTTTAAAGAAAGGTGATGACCTCATTAACGTACTTCTCCTCATTTCCCAAAACCATCGATACATCGGCAGTTAGTCCTCTTTTATGCATCTCTCTTTTTTAATAGGTACAGCCTTCGAAGATATGGGCTATTGTTAAGCTTTCGTTGCAATTCTCGCATGTTGGTGGCTGTTGTTAAGTAATTACGTGAGCGTTGTATGTCCTATCGTAAGTCGTGTAAGGATCACTTCTTCTTTTCGGATGCTATGACAGGAGCTGATCCATGATCAAGCATGGATATGCTTCATTTTATTTGAAGGGTTATTGCGCCGTAAGGCCTGCCACTCTTGAAGCACATTCTGAAAACTCGTACTTTTGGAAAATATTAAAAATGAAACGAATATTCAGCTATCACTTGTCGTAACTCAACTCGAAGCCACAATATACGAACAGATACCGGATTTTTGTATTTTATTATAATTGTAATTTAAAAAAAAAATGTGGCATCTGTTCTGTGGGTTATCGCTTCGAATTTAGTTACAAGACGTTAAAACTTTTTATTCGTATCAATTTTAACATTTTCCAAAAATACCACTTATGGTGAGCTTTCGTATGGAAAAAAGAACGTAATTACGGGTAATGATTAGATGTCAATCCTGAGCAGATAACGTAATATTCATATTTTTTTTTAGCGTTTAACGTCATTTTCTGTTCCTATTTATGCAAACATTCGTTGGTTTATCAATTAGGATTAATAAACTATCGAACCATAATGAAACGGTAGAGATTTATTCAGCAGAATCTCCACGAAATAAATTTCCATCCTTTCAAAAACCGATCCGAAAAGTCTCGAAATCTTTTTTAAAACAATTTTGAGAGGTTTACCTGACCGAATTTATTATTGTGGTCACTTTATTTAGAATTTCATGCTCTGCTAGTTTCATGTCTCTTTTTTTTTTCTTCATTACTTATTTCCAAAATGAGTACTCGGATCACGACAATTCATCTTTTTCGACACCACAACATATCACCTAAACGTTAGGTTTGATTTTTTTTTTATTCTTTGAAAATGTTAGCGATACTTAACTGTTGATTCGATGTTTTATTCAGATTATTTTGATATTTGAGCTGATTTTATACAGATATATTTTAAGAATAATGTATTGAATATATTTCATGTTACTCTCCCTCAAGGGCCTGAGGAAGGAATATAAGCCAATATTTAGGCCTGTAGCGTATTATTATTTCATTTTGTTTGAACAACTTGCAGGCCTTGTCAAATATTTGGCGATAACGGTGTAATAAGCTCATTAAAATGCCATTACAGGGAGAGATGTTTCCTCCTTTAGAGCGTTTCGATGAGGGAACATTATTGTTTATTGTTTAGGAATATTAATATTCAATCAGAATGTCATGTATCTTAGTGAATTAGTCCTCCTTGTAAATGCGCAATTACATAATTTAATTTTTCAAAAGTAGGAAAGCCAGAAAAAAAAATCAACGTAAAGCGGATGATTGAATGAGGTGGGTGTATACATTTAAGGAATAACATCTTCACTCATCTTTTGTGATTTATTCAAATAACGTAAATGAACCAACCAATCTTCTTAATCGATATTCTGTGATTGAGAAGTATATATATCTGGAGTGTGTGCAATTCCAATGAAATTTCAACGCGAATAGTTGAAATATTTACCTTTTTGGTCTATACCGATTAAAATTTTTTCACTATTTTAATTATATGGCTACTATGTTAATAAATATCGAAGATAGAATAATTCTGTACTTTATTTGAAACTATTACAATGATATGGTTATGAGAATTGAGGCGTTGACACGAAAAAGGCTGATAATTTTAATCCAAATCATTTTTTATTTCATAGAAATTAATAGTAACATTAGAAAGAGGAGTAAATCATAATCGGGAATGGTTTAGTATCTTATGAACTAATCTATTTACTGTTTTTCAATTCATACCTTGATTATTAGTTGTGAAAACAGGTTTTGCTTCTCTTGTATTAATTCATTTTCGTGGCTTACTACATTTTCCAAGTCAATACCTCAATCATTTTGATATATTTTCCATTATAATCCTTTCCACATTTCAAGGGAGAGGAGTGGCTCAGTGGTAGAGTACTGAGTTACCATGCCGGAAATCCTGGTTCAATTCCCGCCGCAGGCCATGATTTTTATTTAGTCTCTTTGCAGCGGGAGATGGATCATATAGGATCTAGGACCCTCCTGGGGCCCACCCAGCCTCTATAAAATATTATAAAAATAGGGTACCCAAAATAAGGGGAAAAAATCTGGCGGTCGAGCGTGACCTAGGACAAGTCCCCTCCTTGCAGAACCGTTGTCCATGAAACAGTACAGTCTCTACCATGTACTGAACACCAGACCCTTCATGGGTTGTAGTGGTACAGGTTTTTTTTTGTTTTGTTTTTTAATCCTTTCCACAACGTATTCTCGGGTTCTTGGGTAGTAATATCTGGGTTTCCACCCAAATTTCTGTTCGGGAAACATCAGGCGCACGAGGACCTATGTTTCTTGTGACGCCAGGTCATCTCAATTGCCTCCTGTACGCTGACGGGCCTCACATGCCTGAGGGCAATTTATATTAAAGAAAAACGTTATTATTGATATTATATCTATTGTTGCATTAGGTGAAAATTTAATATAATTTCCACAGATGCTAATCTTGGTTTTTAATGTGTATGCCTAATATATGCAATTAAACTTGTGCAATAAGCGTCTCTAATTTTTGCTATTACTATTCTTTCTAATTATTATTCTATGTCGTATTTTTTTATCATTACGATGATTTTACAATAAATGAGTACTTTTTCGAAGCTAAGTATAAAATAATTTTGGTTTAAAACTGTGTACGCTGAGAGTTATTAATATTAGCGAGTTACTGTGCAAATACTTTTAGGAAAAGTAAGTCATGAATAATTCGGTGGGGGAACGTAGCCACTTGTAACTGCATGCATTATTAATGGTCAAGTTAAAAACTGTCTTTTATGTAATGTAGTTTAACTCATTTTGAACTTTGATTAAAATTCATATTAGCAACTACTTTTAAATATGAAGTTTTTTTGGGGGGGGAGGCAGAGCAGATAAGTGGGTAGAGTGATGAGTTGCTAATTTGAAGGTTCCGCTTTCAAATCCTGCTGTGGTAGATAAACTATTTAATTTGTTAACTGCTACGAATGGACCTTCCCGTGGCTCACGCAGCCTCAATAAACCAAGTACTCTTAATTGGGGAAAAACCTGGGAGTTTAGCGTGATGTTGGACGTCACTTCTCTTTGAAACCTTCGCCTTAGAAGCATTGCAGTCTCTATGATATACTGAATTCAAGTCACTCCTTGGATTGGAGTGGTGTTTTTTTAATTATTTTATGTTTATAATTTATACTAAAATAACCCATGCTAGACAAAACAAACAATTGCCGTTTTGTGGCGTTTAAGAAAAAATACTTCACTTAGAAAATATTTGTAATATTTAAGACAAATTCTCTTTCCGACCCCAATTAACTGTTAATAGAAAGAAGTAGCCCATTATTGCCAAGATGTAATTACATATTTATTTTTACCAAATACTCGTATAAATTGCGAGAACATATAGGATATAGGATATAGGATAGGTGAAGAGAATAGATTTGTCTGGCTAGAAAGCGTGCTTCGATAGCTCAGTGGTTAGAGTACTATAGGCTAGAAACGCGGGCGACCCGAGTTTGAATCCCGGCCATGACAAATATATATATATATATATATATATATATATATATATATATATATATATATATATATATTTAATAGATACCATAGGTGAAGCAATACTCCATGCCCACAAGATCAATTACCTACATGAAGATAGTTGAAACACTGTTACGACTGTACGAGCGAACCGGTCTACCAACGCCAATATAGTGTCAGTAACAATATAGTAAGACTTTTTGAATTGTACTGTAATACAGTACGGCTTTTACACAAGATTCTTTAAATATATTTAACAGATAATTTATTCTTATTAATACGATTACATTATTATTAAACCACCTAATATGATTACCTTATTTTTTCACTTCCTCTTAGTGCCTTACAGCGAGGCGTTTAACATAGGACCTCCACTTTTCTCTTTCTCTCGCTTGCTTTCTCATTTCTAAGCCTATGACTTCCTCTAGTTCTAGTAACTAGTGGTACATATATTTTTTTGGGACTCGACTATACTTCCATGTCCAATTGTTATGTCCAATGTTACATGACCATCTCAATTGTCTCTCTTCCAGAGTATCTGGTATTTTTGGTTCTTTCCTAATGGGTTTGTTCCTGATTGTTTCACTATTTTGTTCAGAGTCCACTTTTCTACACATGGTTTCCACATATTTGAACATTTGAAATGGAATTTGTAAAGTTCCAGCCTGCCAACTACTCTATGCAAAAAATATTTCTGAAGTTCTTTAAAAATCAAATTTCTCCTTTAACAGGTCGTATATCTCGTCTCATTTTTAGCACGCGAAGATCTAATTTAACCAATTATCTAAATTAATCGCCAACGCACGTTAAACCATACCAAGCAACGTGGTTAGTTCTTAGATGGGTGACCGTCTGAGGAAATGGTGGCTAGACACATCTCTTAAGGGAGCGTAGTGGCTCAGTGGTTGAGCGCTGAGTTGCCATGCTGAAAGTCCTGGTTTCGAGGTTCAAATCCCGCTGGTTACAAGACTTTTAATTAGTCAGTTAACAGTAGGAGATGGATCCTATGGGATCTTGAACCATCCTGAGGCTCACCCAAAATAAGAGGGGAAAATCTGGTGGTTGTGCGTGATTTAGGATAAATCACCTTCCTGTACAAGCTTTGTTCAAGAAACAGTAGAGTCTCTATCATGCACTGAACCTCAGACCATTCACGAGTTTTAGTGGTACAGTTTTTTTTGTTTGTTTTTTTAATATATCAAACTGTAACATTCGGATACAGTAGAGTCAGATTAAAAATATCAATGATAAACTGTTGTTTCTGAAGATTTCGTATCCCCGCTATCAATATATGCTGATAACGTGGTTCTGGCCGACCAGATTCTACAAACTCTGATTAATTATCTCCGGAGAAGTTAATTAGTGAATATAATTAGATAGTGTTTGCGGGCGGTAGTGTAAACTCAATAGCCACGGCTTTTGTCTTGTTTAGTTCATCTGCCTAATCTTTAATGGCATAGTTGCCTTCATTATAATTGCCAATCACGTAATGTCTCTGTATTAATTGTGAGGGTGTTGATGTTCTCATTTTATTCTGCTATATTGGCTTCACTGCCCAAACATTGATCTCAGAGAAAATTAAGAACTGTTGATCTGATTAATGTTTAAATAATAAAATTGGAATACACTTGAGATGTAGTAATTTTACGTCATTAATGAATAAGAAACTTATCATTCTCTTCTCTTCTCTTCCACAAAGGTTGACTGAATGGGAATTGTTAAAATAAATGGTTACTGGGAGTAAATAAAATTCCTTGTCTAATTGAAGGACATTATATTTATTTTGTGCTGATCATATTTACAAGTTAACTTATTTATCAAGTTAACTCATTTATTGAAATGGATGCCCTATGTTGGACTGCCCTATGGATGTGACTGCCCTATGGATGTGACTGCCTACATGTTGAGTGTTCTGCTGTTCTGCCTACAACTCCAGCTGTCCAGTCTTAACTCCAGGGAACGATCCTTAAGATGCCTCCTCAGTGACCCTTAACCTGTTTATTTAGATATATCTAGTGCTTCTAATTGTGTCTATGTATAAAACAATTGTTTTGTTTTGTTGTTGGGTTTTTTTTATGTACCTTCACATACTGTCGATTCAAGAGTAAGTAGAAAAACCAATTTTTTGTTTTTTGATCTATTGCGGTTACTTAAGGATTGAAAATTTGTCCTAACTTTATTTTAAATCTCCTCCAAAGGTAGGTTGTGTGTTTACTAATTTACGAATCATCTTATTAATTATGGTATTTATTAATTATTTAATTTAATTAATTACTTATATAAACCATCAATGTAGTGCTCATAATTATTATATAGCGAATCTCTGTTAAGTAACCACCTAAATAGCTATAATGAATATACCTTATTAATACAATTTTTTATTTGGACTATCATTTAATTCATAAATTTTAACCTGAGCAATAATGATTCAGACATAATAGAGGATTGCAATAAATACCGTACGTATGTTATTACGATATGATTCCAATGAAACTTGAAACAGTATTTTCGCGCTCCTGAAAAGTGGTGTTTTTTACTTTCGATACATCGCACTTGTTTCGACGATATGCGTCATTTTAGCGTCAGTATACATGGGTATTTATACTCCACTAGAAGTACAATATAATTGACTGCTAGTATGTATAGGTTCAGTGAGGTAGTTTTGCAATTAATATGAAGTAATAATCCAGGCGAAAAGTTTTTTTTATGTTTACTTATGGTGTCAATTATATCCTGCTTCTTATATTTCAGTTTTTATCACCCTCATTTAAGTTTTCTGTTTACTTTATTTTTATTACCAGTAGTTCATATACACGCAGTCCCGCAAAATAATTGTTTAAGTCAAATTTTGCCCAGATTGAGCTAATCGTACTGAGGGAAGCTAGTTTTTGGCTTGAAATGGAGTTAAAATATTGATTGAAAAATTGTATAACTAATACAACAGTCGCTAGCTGTTGCTAGTCACGCACAATACGTCACAAGCATGTCGGTGACGCGAATACATGAATTTCCCCCTTAGTCGATAAACGCGACTAAAGAAGTTTTCACTTCAAAAATCTCATTTTGGAGAAAATTCCACCAAACTGCTTATTCACCAGGGTTGTAGATTTAAAAGATATAAGACTAGCTGAGGACTATTCCCTGGGTCGAATAGTGGAAGCAAGGTTTGAGTAGATAATTCATATTACGATTTAATTCAGTCGACTAGGCCCCTGGAAGAGCCATTGACCAGGACGGTACCTCGAAAGCTAAGCCTTCGCGGCGGCCGTTCTTCCCTTCTAGGACCTCTCCACCTTAAGTGGCCATGAATAGAACATGAAGGAGCTGGAGCCTCTGTCCGGCTGTCTCTTATATCTCCACCCACTCCCTTATATTGTCATCCACACGCTCTCTCTGTTATCGTACAGCTATTTTACGGACAACGATCATACACTACAGTTAACTAACGGTGGACGACTTATAAGAAAGATATATATTAATAGCTATAGTGAACAGACATGGATATACAAGAGACATTCTTATTTATTAGTTATTTCTATTAATTGTTAATAATTATTTTAATACTAATTATTCCCCAGGTTGTCGCTTGGAGTCGAATGACAACAAGTTTTATCTTAACATTCCTTTATCTTTTAATATTTTCCAAAAATAGAAGTTATCATGCGTTTCAGTATGGAAAAGAGAACGTAATCATGGAGAAGTAAATATTTTTTCTTCTGCAATTGTTTTATCTAGAAATGAACTTTTCAACATATAATCATCTATATTTCGAAATGTTAGTTGAACTTTTATTTCTTGTTGAAATGATTACCAAAATATACCCATTACCCATTATTACATTCTCTTTTCCATACCAAAGCACAGGATAACTTTTATTTTTGGAAAATGTTAAAAATGAAAGGAGTGCTAAAACTTGCTGAGACTTGACTCGAAACGAAAGCTGCGGAACAGACACGAGTTATTTAACTTAAAAAACTAGTTAATTAAGTATAAGTACACAGTTAAGAAACAGTGGACGACTTGTAAGAAATATATACATAGTGATATTGAACAAATATAATATGGCTATGCAACAGACATTGTTATTTGAAACAACAAGGTGAGAATTATTAGTATTGAGTAACATTATAACTTATTGACTTCTCCACATCTAACCTAATGGCTAATTCCTTGCTTTTTATTAACTACCTACGCCACCTCCTCTCTATTCTCTCATATCTACTCTTTACTCTCCTACCTTCTTGCCTAAATCTTAGAACTGGTATAAACATTTCAAAGAATAGAGGAGATCAAGGAAGTTTATATTGCTGACAATACGGAAGCATTGATGAAACTTCCTTGTTACAAATCCAATTTATAAACAGTTTACTTTAGGTTGATGTCGTGTAACTCTACGATATTTTCATGTGTTTTAGGCTGTTATTGAGTTTTACCCATATTCCGCCTTCTCAACCGTACATTATCCGTATAATGTTTCTGTGCCGATAAAGAAATATTCAACCTTATATACCCTATTGAAGTTCAATAGAAATGACAAATTTAAACTAGATTCGTCAATACTCCAGTTTGTACATTCGATCGAGTTCTGCATAGCTTACAAAGATTATGTTTATACATTTTACGTATATTATTTCGTATATCTAAACAAAAAATACATTGTTCTTCATATATAGTTAGTTTATGAAGAACAATATATATTACTTAATTATAATTTGAATCGATGAAGCGTTTCGATTTGATTAATCTTTCGTGAAAATTAAAACATTTAAAAAAATACTTTCGTTAGTCCTTTTTACTAAATGTCAATACTGTCAAGTTTAATTACGATAGGGATTATTAATGAGTACCTGATACTACAACCGTACTTTACGTCCTTTCCGAAGGACGGCAAAACAATGGATTTTTCACTTTCTTAAAATGATTCTAAGGCCACCTTTCGGGCTACAAACTCGCGATCTTGGGCATTGTAGGTTGTTATGCTAACAACTAGACCACAGACTATAATTAGGATAGAAATCATTTATGAGTATCTGCCACCGCACAATTTGTCTAATATCACCTTCAACTGCCAGGTTTTTCTCCCTACTTTAGGTACAGATCCCAAAGGATCTCCGGCTGTTAACAGATTAAGTAAATCTACCTCAAACAAATCTGAACCCGCTGCCTTCAGCACGGCCCTTGGTTCTTTTACATCATTCCATAACTATGCCCAGCCCATTTAAGTTGCAAGTTGTTCATGAATAACTTCAATGAAGCCACCTTTTAATCGTTTCTGTTCCCGTCGCTTCTGAAGCAATCTGGAACTGTTTTCCCTGCGCTTATACGTACGAACTTCATCGTTGTAGCAGTGTTACTGGCAAACATTTCATCCAACACTCCTCACCATAATTAAAGATAGGTTGACGTACAACCTTGAATATATGAATCTTTACATCTCAATTCGCATCGCAGTGTCTAATAATGTAATAATTTATATGGTTGCACAACTGGAAAATGCGCCTCTATTCGTCTTTTCTTGGTCGATTCAACCAGGCATACCTATTTTGTGCCCCATGTTGTTTTACTGGTAGACCAAGAACTATCCCGTTACACTTGTCAACGTTTTTCTATTCAGTGTGGGAGATCATTAGGACATCATATTTTTGCGCCGTTTCTAGCTTACTCTTGCATTTTCTCTTCCCGTTCGAAAAGAGCCTTATGTACGTTTCATATCGAATTGGAAATATATAGTGCCCATGTAAGAGATTCTCCAATTTTCAGTAAGAGTTTATGGTGTTGTGACACCATCCTCCCATCTAAGCCGCGGTCTGCCTCTTCCTCTGGTCAGATGGAGCCTCCTGTCCAGCAGCTTCCTCGAGGTCTCGTCAGCTTGCATTTGGGCAACATAGCCCGTCCGGCATTTTATTTGCTTTATTACATCCACTTCAACATACAGCTGGTAAATCCGTCTTCTCCGATCACTAACTTTCATGACACCAAATATCCGGGGCAGTATTTTTCTTTCGAAAAGTAGAATAGCTTTTTCTTCGTCAAAGTCTAGGTTTTCGATCCGTAGGTGATTAGGTGATTAGGCTTGGTCTAATGAGAGTCTTATATTTAGTACGGCGAGTAATAGCTCGACTTCTCAAAAGTTTAAGGACCCCGAAATAACACTTCTTGGCCTTTATGAGTCTCAGGCAAATTTATAGGCAAATCCAATTGTAGCAACTTACCATCGAGCCCACATAAGAAAAATGACTCCATTCTTACCTATTTTCCAGCTTCACTCCCCTCGCTGTACATTGTTTTGTCTTGGTTTACCGACATGCACATGGATTCCGCTGCAAAGACAACCTAAAAAAATGGATCTGAGCAGAACACTTCACTTCATCTATTGTTATCTTTATTAGGAGTATCAGTTTTTAGGGAATGCATTCGTAATGTAGCGCTTCTTAAAGTCTTTTAAATTTGCCATAAGTACTCGTCCTTTTATATGCCCTTTTATTTTTTTATTACAGAAACTCAAAGCCTTCCAGGATCGTCTTTTAAAAACACCAATTTGAATAATATTTATTTTATATCAAACTTATTTATTTTATAGAAATGTCAATCAATATGCACGGTAATATGTTAATTATATACGGCTCTTCCTAAAAAAAATAATTACTATGTGAATGTATTTGTCTGTGATGGGAAGTTACTTTAGTGACAACAAACTCTGCAGAGAACTCATTTTTAAATCGATCACATCCCATAAAGGGAATTTATTGGCCCTACTACTTATCTGGAAGTAAGGCTAAACCTCTTACAGTTGAAGGGAAACTTTAAAAACACCGTAAATTACAGTTTCAAGGAGTTTCCCGAGCAATATCACGGCAAAGTTTTTCCGACCGCAAATAAACAGACCCAGACAGATCTTTAACCCTTTGTGAAATATCCCTTCCTTTATAACTTAACCTATATTCTCTGATAGTCTCCACTTATATCATTGGTTATGGTTTGCTGTTTTTAATGTATGAGCAATAAAAATTAAGATATTAATTAATTTAACTGATTAATTTGTTAAAATAATATAAGATTTAAGGAACGTTATATTTATAGTTATATATAAATGTTATGGTATAAGATGATATTTAATTATTCATCGGAAAAGTGTGAGAACTAAGGTTAATTTTTGTTGATAAAACTTCTAATTTAATTTGTCTGCAATTAAATTGCCTTCAATGAAGATTTTCTGCTAATAAAATATCCAAGATCAAAAGAATTAATTTTTAGCAAAATTTAAAACTTTGAATAGTGTGGTGATAACCGTATGGAATCCGCAATACCGATAATAGTTAGTGGGAATAAATTGGTTGAACTTTCTTCTTTTTTTATTGTTTTTAGCAGCAAGGAAATACTAATGCACACTTGATAAATTATATCCTTCTTGAATCGCTGTAAGTGTAACAATTGCATTATCAAATACTTTAATTAACTATAAAATTTGGAAAAAATAATAAATGGTACCTTTCCTTTCGCCATATCTCATATTTTAATTATCCTATACCGTGATATAAAAAATTAAATTCTTACTGCTATTAGTCTAAATTTCCTTAGTGGACCTTGGCCTCCTCAGCAATCGTCATCCACACAGACCTGTCTTCAGCTGTCCTTCCCCATCTCTTGACAACCAAAGACCGAAGGTTCGGATATCCATATTCATTATCATTGTAAGGAGTCAACCAAGCTCCATTCTTCAGTCGTGCCCCAACCATCTTATTATTCTCTTTCCTGTGGAAGCATTACCTAGTATTTAATTGAGGTTTATTATTTCCTGATGTTTCAAAAGGTGCCGCTATATTGGCTTCACTGTCTGTAGGGACAAACATATATTTTATTATTTTAATAAATATTTTATATTTATTATAATTTATATTGTGTTAATAAAAATAAACAATAATATGTTGTTGAAATAAATAATATTTAAATTTAATAGTACTCATCCATCATGATCTTAATATCCCATATGTTACTGATTTGGCCCAAACTAGATACCTATCCTTCCATAACAAGCTCCATACGCACTTGAATCCGCTAGTCTCTCAGCTTGCTTCCCATACTATTCCTGATAACCCTCCGAGGCGCCTGAAAAGAAGATGGCCTCGAGATCATCTACTATAGAACTTTATTGGAGTGCTATCGATGGGTAGTTTCTCCACAAGTGTTCATGTCATATTCTACATTTTTGCACATTTACTTGATATAATACCATTATAGTTGTAAATATCATTGAATTAAATAATAAAAAAAAAAAAAAAAAAATTTAATAGTAAAAAACTATTAAATATCGATGTATAAGATACCGCCTCTTCATGAGGAAGGTTGCAAGAAGTAACCAAGGTCCATGTGCTAATAGTGTGACTATTAAAAAGTACTAACTCTAATCTCTTTTTATTTAAACAATCCATTAATAATTTATACATTGGGACCCATAATTGGTGACCTCGACGTGATGTGAATAATAAATTTAAAAAAAATTAACTAGTAATTAGTGAAACTTTGTTTGTTGAGAAATAGTTTTTATGGACTTAGTTAGTAACATTGTAAATAGTTTGTGTAGTTATCAGTTTATCAGTTTCGTTCAATTCATCAGTTTTAGTTCAATTTATCAAGTTTTATCAATTCTACAACTATTTTGGGACTACATTTATTTGGATTATTTTATTATTTTTCAAGGTAATTGATTTTTCATTTATTTTAATTTTACAAATCAAGCACGATGTCGGATAGCGAAGATAAATTAATAGAAAAAGTTAGTATTAAAATTCCACCGTTTTGGCCGGAAAAGCCTGAAATTTGTTCACTCAGGTGGAGGCTCAATTTTCACTGACGGGAATTACATCAGAATCAACAAAATTTAATTATTTAATAGCACAATTAGATTTAAAAACAGTAGAAAATATCTATGATATTGTGAAAACAAAAGATGCTGATAAATATTCTATAGCTAAGGAACGCCTGTTAAAATATTTTAAAGAAAGTGAGGATAAACAAATAAGAAAATTAGTGAGTGAGCTGGAGTTAGGTGATATGAAGCCTAGCCAGCTTTTGCGCAAAATGCGGAACTTAGCAGGCCCAGATATTTCAGAAAAATTAATTAAAACGCTTTGGCTTGATAGACTTCCTATTACTGTTAAAAGTATTTTAGCAATTTCAGATGATGAGTTGGAAAAGTTAGCTGAAATTAGTGACAAAATTGTTGAAATCGGCCCAAATCGGTCTTGTAGTCAAGTTAATAACCAACCTGAACGTGATAAAAATAATTCTGACAAAGAGTTAACCTTAAAAGATTTATTTTTAAAAATTTCTGAGTTAGAGAGAGAAATAAAAAGCGTACGATCGCGCTCTAAATCTCGTCACAGAAGTCGCAGCCGTAATAGATTTAATAAAAATGGAAAGTATTGTTATTACCACTATCGTTTTGGCTCTAAATGTCGTCCAGACAAATGTACACCACCTTGCAAATGGAACGAACAGGGAAACTTGCAGGGGCAGTAGAGATTTTGGGTGACTGTGCTGCCTCTGACGTAAGCCCAGATATTAATCATCGACTTTTCGTTAAAGATGTCTGTTCTCGAGTGCGTTTTTTGGTTGACAGCGGAGCAGATGTCTCTGTTGTACCAGGGAACGGAAAAAGCCAAGCGTCAGATTTTAAATTATTTGCAGCTAACGGCAGCATTATAAATACATATGGCACAAAAATTTTAAAATTAGATTTAGGCCTTAAGCGCACATTTGAATGGCCATTTATTATAGCACAAACGCCGAAAGCAATAATCGGTGCTGATTTTCTAAGAGAATTTGGATTGTTAATAGATTTGCGTAATAGACAACTGATAGATGATGTAACGAAATTATCAGTCAAGGGTTCCATTGCATCCATTACAGTAACTGATACAGTAGGTACTATTGGAGTTAGAGATCCTTTTACCGCATTATTAAATAAATTCCCTAATTTAGCAAAACCTAAATTAAAACCAGAAAAAATTTGTCATGGTGTAGAACATCACATAACTACAACAGATGGACCTCCAGTCTTCTCAAGAGCTCGTCGTTTAGATTCAGCAAAAATGAAAATTGCTCAACAAGAGTTCCAGTATTTGTTAAATAATGGAATTATTCAACCATCAGATTCCCAGTGGGCGAGTCCACTGAATCTGGTAACAAAAAAGAATGGAACATGGAGAGTTTGTGGCGATTATCGTCGACTTAATGATCGCACTATTCCTAATAGATACCCAATACCAAGAATTGATGATGTTCATACTATTTTGCCTGACACTACTATTTATTCAAAACTTGATTTGTTACAGGCTTAAAAAACACTACTAATTCTCTTCAATGGAAAGCTTGTCCATTACAGAATGGTAGTATATTATGGTGTGACACATCAACATCAACAATTAGACCATATATTCCAGAAAAATTTAGGATGGCCATGTTTAACCAATATCACAATATGTCCCATCCAGGAATCAAAACTACAGTAAAATTAGTTTCCTCGAAAGTAATTTGGACTAATTTAAAAAAAGATGTCACTGAGTGGGCAAAATCATGTTTGGATTGCCAAGCAAGTAAAGTTGTACGACACAATCATTCACCTATTGAAACATTTCCGATCGTCGACACTCGCTTTGCGGTAGTGCACGTGGATTTAATAGGACCATTTTCTCCCTCAGAGGACTTTGTATACTGCCTAACCTGCATCGATAGGTTCACCAATTGGACAGAGGTAGTACCGCTCAGAAATATACTTGCAGAGACAGTAGCAAGAGCGTTTTATGAAGTATGGATTAGCCGATTTGGCGTACCAATGCAAATAGTAACGGACCAAGGTCGACAATTCAAGTCAGAACTGTTCAATTCACTGGCAAAAATATGTGGAATAAAAATGTCTCAGACAACACCGTATCACCCACAGGCTAATGGTAAAATCGAACGTTTTCATCGTTCATTAAAAAGCCCAATTCGCGCTCATGCAAAAACTACATGGACTAGTGTACTTCCTACAATCTTATTAGGATTTCGATGTGTGTTTAGAGAAGATACTGAGTGCACCATAGCAGAAATGGTTTACGGCAAAACGCTGAACCTTCCAGGCGATTTCCTTGCGACTCATCCTGATGGAGCAGCCAAGGATCTCCCTTCGTTTGTAGCAGACTTAAAGTCAAGAATGAGTGCTCTTCAACCAACACCTAATCATCATAAAAGTTCAAGATCAACATTTATTTATAAAGATCTTCAACAAAGTACTCACGTATTCGTACGTGTAGACAGGGTAAAACCATCCCTGCACAGACCATATGAAGGCCCATATAATGTATTAGAGAAACATGGTAAATATTTCACATTGTTGGTTAAAGGACAAAACACCAATATATCAATAGATCGTCTAAAGCCAGCATATTTATTAGCAGATGACATAGGTGATGGCGCTTCAACTCCCTGCCATCGGAGTGAAGAACCTCCTATAATGCCTTCAACATCAGTTCCGGACACCTACGATGACAACTCAACGAGAATCAGCAGATCTGGACGAAGAGTTCGTTTTCCAGCTCGTTATCTTAATACTTGTGTTAGTGAAAGTGATATAAAAATGTGATATTTTAATTTTTTTGTGATGACAGGCTAGTCATTTGATTGTATAATTTCAAACTAGTCATTGTAATTTTTTATTTTTCTGTTAGTAACGTTAGCACTTGAAGGGGTGTAATGTAGGGACAAACATATATTTTATTATTTTAATAAATATTTTATATTTATTATAATTTATATTGTGTTAATAAAAATAAACAATAATATGTTGTTGAAATAAATAATATTTAAATTTAATAGTAAAAAACTATTAAATATCGATGTATAAGATACCGCCTCTTCATGAGGAAGGTTGCAAGAAGTAACCAAGGTCCATGTGCTAATAGTGTGACTATTAAAAAGTACTAACTCTAATCTCTTTTTATTTAAACAATCCATTAATAATTTATACATTGGGACCCATACTGTCCAAGCAATGATCTCAAGAAAAATTCGGATCCTTTGATACTTAAATAATACAATGGAATGACACCTTGAAATCGTTACCTTTGAAGTACAGTAATACGGTATCATTAATGAATTAGAAACATATTTCTCCTCTCCAAAGGTTGACGTGGTTGACGGACTAGGAGTTGTTTATTAAATTTATTTATTGTGTGCTGATCATAGTTACAAAATAACTTATATATCTACTAAAAAAAAAAAAAGAAAAGGGAGCTCTTTCGCAATATGTTACAGTCTACATTTTGAATTGCCCGCTTCTTGCCTACATCTGCCTCTTATATCTTAAAAGTAGAGGTACTGATCCTAAGGGACATTATAGCTACCTGCTCAATGTCCTTTACCCTATTTACTTAGATACTCCTAATGTTCCTAATAGTGTCACATATTATTCAAATTTCATATAATTCAACTCTTATGTAAAAAGGCAAATTTATTTCCTTTCTTCTTCAACCGTGTATAAACTATATATCAACAACATCATTATTCACTGGCGTTAATGATTTAAGGTTGGCACGCCAAAAAAAAACCCCCAAAAAACCACTAGTTCGACTTATCCAGATCCACTTTAGATGGTTGTATCTTGTTTTTCTCGATATTCGTCTCAAGTTCTAGCGAAATGTGTCCTACCTTGCTTCAGGAAAACTGACTTTTGATTGGAGAGATGCTCTACTGTATGATGTTCCTTTTTTTCGGGTTCAGAAACATTATCTTTTATATGAGCATCAAGAATGTATTGGGAGAAGTAATGTTTTTGATTAATCAAATAGCAAAATTTTCTTATTTATTTGCCTAATAAAATAAAAAGGAATTCACAAATAATAATGGCAGATACTACTAAAATGAGCAAATGTCAAACCAAGCAGGCTAAGATGGGCAGCTATGTTACTAGAATGGTGAAAAAGGTAAGTTAAATTTTCTTCTTGGGGGCACTCTCCTCTGAAAAAATTTAAGGAAAAAACAAACAAAAAGCTTATCTAAGTGAAGGATTAATTTATGGAAGTATAAAGTAGAGAGGGACTAATAAAAATTTACAATTCCTCAGAATATCAGCGTTGCGGCTGGTGGAGATTTATAATAGTTTTATTTGTTCCAAAGTGGTTCTCATAGGGCTTCGATTGATCATAACACGTCAAAATCTTCATTATTTATGGTATAATAATTCCGAAATACTTGATAATTACATCGGATGACTAATGTATTATATAAAATATTAATAATAATAAAGGTATTTTGATTATTTTTTCCCAGCATACCATAAAAAAAAATGAAAAGAACCGATTGTGAAAAAAACAATTCAAACATTTTTCGATTTCGATCTATATCGATTGTTTTTAGGTATGATAACTGATTTAATAAACTTCCAATCGTTATTTTGAGTAACATTCGTTTGATGATACGCACTGATTTGGAATGAACCTTGAAACAGTTTTTTCACTCTCCAGAATACTTGTGTTATTCATTTTCGATAATTTGCATTTATATGTTCTGTTACGTACGTCCGCATTCGCCTGATTTGATGTTTTTTATTTTATTCTTATGTTATTTTGTATGTGTAAAAAAAAAAAAAAAGATACTTCATAAATATTTTAATAAATGAAGCGTTTCAATTCGATTATTTCTTCATGAAAATTAAAACATTTAAAAATTACTATTTGTTTATTCTTTTAACGTCCCTTTATGCTGATATTGCTTATCAGACGCTGCTACAGTGGAGTTCTAAATTTCGCCTATCCAGGTATTATAGATACCTTTAACGACCTCCTGACACCGTACAGGGTTGGGACCCACATTTGATGTCCCTTCTGAAAGACGGTATAACCAAGGATGTTTGACTTCCTTTGAAAAACCCTTGGGATGACTGTCGGGCTGCGAACCTGGCAAAAAAATTACTTATTTTTTTAATTTGTCCTTAATATTTGGTTCACTGAGATATTAAGGTACATAACTTTTATATTTTAATATTACACGCTTTATTCATTAGAAAGTAGGTAGATTAGAATGATATCTTCAATAAAGCTCTCTATATTCGGCCATTTTATGTGAAATTCCAATATTGGAGATATAACAACTCGAAGAAACCAATATACCTTTTTCGAATCCTATCCAATAATCGTTCTCAGAACAAGATAACTGATGTACAAGTCACCTCAGAATGTCTAGACATTTGTGCATTACAATTTACAAAAACTTGAATCGATATTCCTCATTCTATAAAATTCAAAAACTTTTATTGCTAAACAACATCTTTGCTTCAAATCGAAAATTTATTACATTTTTTCGATTTTGTAAAACATTGAATACAATTTTTTCCAGCAATTCTGAAGTTATATAATACAATAAAAAACATAGAATATTCACAATGTTAATTTTCGAAAAAAAAGTATTTCATAGTTAATTGATATTTTTATTTACAAATACTAGGGCAAGCCCTTTCTGCCTAGCGGTGGACCAACTCCTATTGTTCCAGTTTTACTCATATAATTGTTAAAAATATATAATTATAACACACCCATTAGTGTATAATTGTATATTTTATGTTTTTATCAAAACGAGTTGTTGGTATTCTTCTTCCGACAAAATTAATTTTAAAATTTTTTAGTATATTTTGAACACGGTTCATATTATACTGAATATATTATATTTACTCTACTTTTTCGTTCTATACAATTTTTATTATTTCCTGCCCAATAATTTGGCCTATTTTTAGAAAAAAATATAAATTTTTTTATTTTTTTTTTATATAAGAGAGAATCATAGTTTTAACCATACATATTGTGTTAAGATCCACAAATTAACTTAGTCTACGATGAAAAGTAAAACTTTTAACATGTGAATCAAATGGTTATAATGTTTCATAGTTTAAGATGACTTTTTTTTAATTTATTTTTTTTTCAAATAAGCAATATAAGCAAAATTCTAGGTATCTTAAAGTCAAATTTTTGTGCGTACTTAACAATTTGAAGTCCCTTTAACGAATTCTATAGTCCAAAGCAAAGATTTGATTCTTTGCTCCTAGACTAACAAGTTTTTTTATCTATATTAAAAAAATATCAATATTCTTTCAATAAATCTATTGAATAAATTATGGATATCAATAAATTATGGAAGTAAAATATTTTGGGATACTAAAAAAAAATGTTAAATTCGCCTTAATGTTTGATATTTTTTGTTAAATGTGGCACCAGTTAGATCAGCCGATTAAAAATTTTACTTCCATACCTCGCTAATTTAGGAAGATATAGAAGAATATAAAGTGTTTATTATTATACTATTATATTATAAGTGCAGCCCCGGTGAATAAGTGGTTAAGTCGAATTTTTTCAAGAGTGAATTAATTCCGATGAGGGAAGTGTAATCGTACCATTCTCGTAGTTTTTGGCTTGAAATGAAGTTGCGATAACTCTATTTCAAGCCAATGCCTGTCTTAACAATAATTAGTTGCTGACTCTTCTCCCGTGCACCTCGGCTTCAAGAGGCCCATTGTGCTCGAGTCCTAAAATTCCAACCGTAGGCCTACGGTTCTGAGATACTTCAGTTAACCTTTAAATCTCAGTTCTTGAAGTTCCTAGTGTCCTCCAGGGCCAAGGTCAAATGTCCTTTTCCGACAGAGTGCATTGCATTCAAAGAGAACGTGCCAAGGGGTTTCATCCTCCTCCGTGCACCATCCGCACCGGGGTTCTTCTTCGAAGTTAAGACGATGCATATGCTTCCTGAGTTTGCAGTGCAAAATAATGACTTCTACCATACTTTTGAGGTAGGTTCTCGACATAAAAGTGGGTTCCTTCTTAATCTTCTCAGAATGTTTATCAGTAGGATCGTTTATAGTTTGGTGTGCCTTATCTTGGCTCTGTCCTAAAGTGAACATAGCCATTTATTGACTGAAAATAATCCGAGTCCGCTCTCCTATGATAAGAAACTCAGTTGGAGAAAATTCCATTTAATCGCTTATAAACCGGGGCTGTTTATATTTTATATTAGACTATTAATACGAGAGCATTTAAAAACATAATACAATTTAGAAACAATTAACAATAGTTCAATCTCTTGGAGAATAATATAATGCAATTTCCTTAAATCTCAATGATTGAATTCATTCATCTTCCAATCTCTAGCTACCTATGCTCCATCAGCTACATTTTGTGCACTTGATTCAATCTTCTCTTCGTTTCGACCCTCCCAGAGAGAAATAGCCCGTCCCTTGTAATCAGGTAGTGATGAGGTAGGCCTTTTTTGTCTCTCCGATACATAATTCTTGGCCATTTTACCATTTCCATATATATAATACCATGGCCAAGAATTCTCAATTGTGTGAACTAATGCTTAAAACTAACATACTAATAATCTCATGAAAAATAGTAAGCAAACTTTATACAGACAATGATTTTTGTATTTCTAATGCGATGATAATAGACAAAAAACAAACCACATATTGTAATTAAACATCTTCACGAAGCAACAATGCTCATCTGTTTATATCTAAGTTATTAAATTATAATTTATATTCATACCAAGGAAGTTGACGCTATTGGAGGATCCCAATCACCTTCCAGGATTCTAAACGACCAAAATTCTATTAGTCCCTATCATTGTTGAGCAGAGAGTCCATCGAACTTGGCCGGTTAGAACTTATACGGTATCTCCAATCTTCCTCACACCGCCAGCCATAGTTCTGTCGCTTTTATCATAAGATGGTACAAACACAAGTAATTCAAATATTATAAGTTAGTAAAATTACCATTCAGTTATTATTATATTTTGTTATGTTTTTTTTTCTGCCAAAAAGTACAGAGATCCAATTATTTTTTAGTATTTATAAATAAATACATGATCTCCAAGAAAAAATTTCTTTTGACGGCATCAGATTCACATGTAAAACTTTATTTTCATTTTTTGTATCTCAGTTTAAGGCAGAATCTTCAAAGAAAGTTACAGCAATACAATTTTAAAATAAGCAAGCCATTTACGAGCATTTTTATCCCGAGACCGCTCTTAGCCTCTGACCCTAAAATGCTTTTCTTGTTGCGAATATTTTATGCAAATTTATGCTTTCTTTATGTGCTTCTCTTCTAAATTTATCCACGGTCCCTAAGTAGGCCTCGTTTTAGCTGAAAAAATATATGTTTTCTCTTCAACTTTGAATTCCTTATAATGTAGTATTAGATTTCCATATTTGAAAAAAAATGCTTAAAAAACGTTGACCAGATTGAATTTTCTATTGTCAGGTTTGTCTACCTGGCTCAATCAATGTTTGCGTATATTTATTATTTTATTGTTATTAAATTCATACTGTTAAGTACTAAATTTTTTGATATCATTAATATCTACATGAAATGCAACCCTCTAGCTACGTTTAGAATTTTCTTGTTTCATCATAAGATAACGGAATGCTTAGTATGTTTCAGTATAACGTGTACAGGATCTTAAAATAGGTACTTAATACGAAACTTTTATTTTTTAAGTAGAATTTGTAAAAAGAATTATTGAGTGTCATTTTAAACTGTTATACGATTTCCACAACCTAAAGAAGATTCAGTTCCACATCTACAGATTTATTGTTGGTATATAGAAAATAAATTATATAGTTTTTATTATAGTAATTTAAACTAATCAATAGTGACCGGAAATGTTTCACCGCATGTTTCATTTAAATCACCGCCTAATTCACATTTACGTTCTTATGGACGTTATTTAACAGAAAATAGACGTAACACAACAAACCGGATTCCAATTTCAGGTTTTCCAATAGTTTTCCAATTTTGTTTTAGTCAACCTGCTCAGCTGCTTTTGGTTTTTCTTGGTATCATTTAAATGCAAATAAGTCTGCTGAATCAGATTGTGTTTTTATTTCATCTGAAGCGCATGGCCGATTGATTTCCATTGTAATTGAGGAATGTGGAACCAATTTTTCCCCCTGAATTCTATTTAATACTTCTTGTCCCGTAGAGCTTAAAGAAAAATAAAATAAAATTTAATTAACCTGAAAATTCAGCGTAAATTAGTGTTTATTTAAACATCTTATGGTACTTTATAAATATTTTACCGCTTTCAACTTGAGCTTTTCTTTTTTTCACAGCTGTAATTTAAAAAAAATATTTTAAAAAAACAACGCAATATCTTAAATTAAGCTCATCGTTACACTTTTGAAATTTGGTTGATATGTAATAAACCATTTTATTATTTTCTGAAGATTTGACAAATTTTTTTTTAAATTTATTATTTTCAAACATTAGAACAGTATTAAAATTTTATATTGGGTAGTAAGGGTCTAATCACTGCGTGTTCATTGAAAATGAAACACTATATTTGGTCAATAAAATAAAAAAACATAGTCAATGTGAAATTACACAAATAATATCATACAAACAGTTAAAATAAATGTCTTTTCTTGAATATGGTATCCTATGACGGAACTACTGAAAACGATCCGTGGTTAGTTAGAGTAGTCGCACTGAACTCGTTTTGTGAAAACCTCCTATACATTACATTGAGTATTAATGGATATATCTACAGACCCCAATGTATAAGTCATTGAGTGGAATTTTCTCTAAAATGAATTTCTTGTACTTCGGTTTGCGGCCTTAGAGGCCACGTGAATATTATTATTTTCACTTCTTTTCATACCCCTTCTCTCCTTCCTTCTTTCTTCCCACCCTTTCCGATTGTTCTCTCTTTCCCACAAAGACCTTAATTTCTTTTAGTCTTTTCCCTACCGGAACAGTTTTCGTTTGTTATTTTTAGTCTCTCAGTTTCTTCCTTCATCTGTTTGATATACCCCCCAGCACTCTTGTATCTTCTCATTTTATAGAAAATTTCTCTATTTAATCTTTTATTCTTAACCTTAATCTTAATTAAGAGAACCTTAATCTTCTTATTCTTATCCTTTTGAAAATAATTTATTTCTTTGTATATTTCATTATTAGGTCTCAACCTATAGCCTTCCTATGTCTTCTTTGGGCCGTAAATTCTTTTTAGTACTCTTTTTCTATATCTAACATCTTCCTTAGGCTGGGTAGTGAAGCGGTTTCCATTCCGTACCTTATTAAATATAGCAGTTTCCATTCCGTATATTATAAAAATTGCTAGTCGCGAAGCTTAGTCTTTCCAATTTAGTTATTTTCTCTTTTATGCTATCCTTTTCCGATCCATTGCTACATATAATTTCCCCCAGATACTTAAATTTATTTGTTACTTTAATTTTCCCGTACTTTGTCTCTACTATTTTCTGTATGTAGTTGGTTATGTAATTATATTAACGATGTTTACAACTTTAGTTGTTTTTCACTACTAAAAGATCACGCTCAAGCCAGTATTCCTCTCTCCACACACCTAAGCTCTCCTCCGCATCATCCAACCATCCTCTTCCCTTGTTTTCCTTCCTTTTGTTGGGTGAAATTCAAAGCCAGTGATGTAGTTACAACTTATTAACTGTATAATTTATATTTGTTACCGCCGTAAGTTTCAACAAATGGTACTTGAAGGCTTTGCAAAGTATTCTAACTACTATCCAGTCATATTTTATTCCTTAAGGTCAGTAATTTTACCACCCTTTGACTAGAGTGGACTGGAGTTGCATTTTTTACATTTCCCTAATAGGCATCTGCAAGTCTCACTAGAAGAATGAGTAGCAAAGAGAAGGGAGGACAAATGGGTGAGGATAATTTCCATTAAGGGCGGTGCTGAAGTTTTCTTCAAGTTGCAGCGGGGGTTGAATAGAGAGAGTGCTTGGTATTAGATTAGCTGGATAGCCTTCCCTAGGTCTGAGGAGGCTACCTACCGACCCTAATCCTATCACAACTCTAGAAGTGGCCGGTCGGATCCTCGAAGAATATTTTTGAATAGAATGTTCTTTATTAAAGGTAGGTGTGTAAGCAGAATACGAATTCAATGAGAAGATTGGGTAAGAAAAATGGAAGCTCTCATCACTCTCTCTTTCTCTCTCTCTCTCTCTCTCTCTCTCTCTCTCTCTCTCTCTCTCAATCATCGCCTAATACGTTTGAATACTTTTAAAATTTCGTATTGACCACTTCGAATCACCCTTATTTACTTCTGCTGGAGTTATCTCTGCCTGCAATATCCCTTTAATGCGTTTACTGGTACGGTTCCTTAGATCCTCTGTTCAATATCGTCCAACCTTCTAAGATCTTTCTTCATCCATAAACACTTTTTATGGTCATCCAGATTTTTGACTTAAATTTATGCCCTTCTAGCATGTAATTCTGTTATGTTTATCTTTTCCAAATCTTTCATTACTTCTTTATTTCTTCTTGTTCCAGAAATAGTCAAATATTAGCTTGATCAATCTTGTTCATTGTATGTATGACTCCTCTTCCGAATAACACCCGAGGTTATAGTTAATGTAATACTATATTATTTTGATAATTTAATTTAATATTTATTTTTCTACAAATTATTGCTTATGTTGATAGATATAAAAATCATATTTTTTTCCAAGTAACTTTCAGTTTGGTTAGTTGGAGTTCTATGATTTTGGCGTTTGGTCAATGCTGAGACGCATACTATACTCCTATGGAATGTTAGTTTTTGTCTCGTTTGTTTCTTGATTAGTCTTTTTCCTTTCCTTTTAGCCACTAATTCTTCTAATATTTGCCGATATTAGAGTGTTATGTAAAATCAGAGGTGAGCCCCCTCCTCAATGGAGTATTTTCCTTGTCGTGGGCATTCTGAAATGTGAAATACTGCGCTTCATCTACACAGTTTACGGGATGGCGTAATAATTTCCGTATCCCCGAACCGCTGATATTTATAGCACCAGAACGGCAGAATATCTTTCTGTGAAATGAATTTCCCAACCGCAAATATATGCCTATTAATTGATCGGCTCAGTGGTAGAGCGCGGAGTTGCCGTTCCTGGGTTGAAATCCCGCCGCTTTGCAAATTTTATTTAGTCTTCTATAATGTGGGTACCCATAGTACATATCACTTCTCTGGACAATCATTGTACAAGAAACAGTAAAGTCTCTACCTTGTATTGAACCCACGACTCTATGTTTTTTGTTTTTCTTAAATATACATCTATTGACGTAATGTATCTTTGCTTGAATTCCGATTATAGTAAAACTGAAGAAATAATGATCACTAGAGATAATGAATCAATTTGAACTTAGGCGTTTATCTCAATCTTTTTGATAAGAAGTAGGGTGATTTGAATTTTGGACAATGAATTATTCACCTGATGTAATGAGAAATTTTCTCTGCCTCTAGTTTTATTTATTTTTATATGGAGATGGGTTTTTTTTCTTTAGTCGTTTTGTTGTTTTTTTCAGGACATGAACATATTTTTATTTTATTTTTCGGCACTTATATAAATTAATTTTTATTTTTATTAGGTAGTATTTGGTACTTATTTATAATTTGTTATTCTAAAGCGACCTAGTCCCAGAATAAATTATTTTTCTCTTCTATTCTATATGTGTGGCTGACATCCGTTTAGCGACATACGTAACTAGCTCTGTATTTCTTTCTTCTTAATCTTTTCAAAGAAGCTTGCCAGAAACATGTGCCAATTTCGTTTCACCCCATTCTGTGGTTTTCTCTTTTCCAATATTCTCTCACCCTTTCCCTGTTCTTCTCCTTCCTGTCATCGGACCACTTAGTCCCTTGGGAAGATTGAAAAAGCTCTTCACTGGAATCGCTCCATTCTCAAGATCATCCTAAAAGCCCCTCTGTACACATTGTCGTCTCTATGTTTCTTTTTTTTTTTTACTTATTCATTGAAATTTACAAAAGTATAATAATAATATAACAAGTAAATAAAATGATCGAAGATATGAAAGCAAGTAGAGAACTTACCCACTGGTAGTACTCGAATACTTTTTTTATTATATTTTATATTATAAAATTATATTAGAATGCAAATGGAAAAAACCACAAGCAGAACCTTATGTTTCAAAATTTTTTATGTAAAATACAAACACTTATCAATCGACGTTTCGCCTATTCAGGCATTATCAAGACACAATAAAAAATAAGTTCAATCACATCTCAAAACAGAAGTGCAATACATCCCAACGAATAATCGCTCAAAAAGGCACATAATCCGGGAACGCACCTCCACCCCAAGACGTTCAAACCAAAAACTCCAACCAAAAGTAGTTTTTGGTTTGAACGTCTTGGGGTGGAGGTGCGTTCCCGGATTATGTGCCTTTTTGAGCGATTATTCGTTGGGATGTATTGCACTTCTGTTTTGAGATGTGATTGAACTTATTTTTTATTGTGTCTTGATAATGCCTGAATAGGCGAAACGTCGATTGATAAGTGTTTGTATTTTACATAAAAAATTTTGAAACATAAGGCTCTGCTTGTGGTTTTTTCCATTTGCATTCTAATAAAATTGAATGTTTCGTTTTGAGTTTTGGCTCTATTTTATTGATTATAAAATTATATTCTTCTTTGCACGCTAGTATTCTGCATCTTCCTTGCCCTGTGCTTTGATGACTTGGTTATCTGCAAATGACAGGAGGTGAAGGTAAAAATCATTCTGAATATGTAGCCCCATCCTTCCCCGACCAATCAGTTGTAGCATCTAGCACATATTCGGTCAAAATATCACTTTATAAAATTGAATTTAAATTCAACTGTTAGTCTAAATTAAGGCAGTGGAGTGGCTCAGCAAGTCTTTTTTAGTCTGTTTCCAGCTGAAAATGGATCATATGGGATCTAGGACCCTCCTGGGGCTCACCCAGCTTCTATAATGTTATAAAAATAGGGTACCCGAAATAAGGGGTGGGGAAACCTGGCGATTGAGCATGATTTAGGACAAGTCACCTCCTTGCAGAACCGTTGCCTAGGAAACAGTACAGTCTCTACCATGTATTGAACCCCAGACCCGTTCACGGGTTGTAGTGGTACTGATTATTTTTGTTAGTCTAAATTAAAAGGAGTCATCAGTAGATTTATCAAGTTATTGAAGAAGGAAATAGTTTTCACTAAATAATAATAACAATGCCTCAAATTATTATCAGGGGCTCCGTAATGAAAAGTTGTTGTTAGTTCTTTTACTAGTACCTGAGCCCGCTCATCTCCCAGGGACCTCAACTTCCTACCAGAGGAGTAAGTCGACTTACGGACATTAGTTAGCGGATTAGTTGTGCAAACAACCGAGGCAAGTTAAACAGCAGCAGTAGCGGAAATTAGTTGATTCGAAATTAATTATAGTAGGTCGGTCGCTGTTTGAATAGTCTACTGCCCCGTCCTAATTATCTGGCTTACGCCGTACGGTCGTCCGGCCATATACTGTCCAGAGCCTGAGGCTTGCTTTCGGCTTGTTTTATCTTTCAGTCGGTAATAACAGGCAAATATCTGCCTTATTTTAACAGATGGGTGGGTAATTAATCGTCAAAGGCCATCCTTGGTATAACCAGGATTGTTGTTTATTACATGAGTTTATGTACCGACTTACATCTGTACAACCCTTGAAGAGTATTGGGTTCAGTAGGTGATAGAGACTGTGTCCGATAACACGCTCAAACGTCAGGATCTGCCACCAATTGAGGATACTCACTTTATAGGACCCCGTGTGGGTCTGCGGACAATATAGGATACATTTGTGGCAGTTGACTGATTAAATAAATTTCATCCACGGCCGGATTTAAACCTAAAAACTTCAATATACCAACTCACCACTCTATAGCTCTACTGAGCTACCCCTAAAAGAAACAAAAAAACATCATCATATTATAAATCAGTTGGTAATATGAATTTTAATCAAAGTACATGTTAAGTCATCATATAAACAACATTACATTAAAGACAGTTTTTAACTTTTTTTAACCATAAATAATGCATGGATTTACAAGTCGCTATTGCTTCCTCAACACATTACTCAACCACCAGGTTTCCTCAATTAAGCGTACCCACTTTATAGAAGCTGGGTGAGCCCCAGGAGTGTCTCCAGATCCTACAAGTCTCATCCCCGTCTGTTAACAGACTAAATAATTCATCTACCCATAGCCGGATTTTAACCCGGGATCAGTCTATACTCTTATGCTGAGACACTCCATATTGCATATGATAATTATTGTACTTAATTAAATACATAAACGTATGCGTTATTATTGATATATTGTAGCGCTTGAACTCTAAGAGTACATTTTAATATTGAATATTAATTAATTCTTTAAATTGTAATTTAAACGAAAAATTATTTATTAATAATTCCATTAACCGGGGTAGAACTGGACGGTATTTTTGTAGAATTAATTACAATAAGGAAACAATAATATAAATAACTAAACAACGACTGTTATAATAAATAAATAGGAAGCCTTTCTTTATGACTTTTATAAGGAAAAACACTGAGCTATCCCGGTCCCAAGTGGATTCGAAAATCCAGTACAAACAATGCCATTAAATTTATCAAAAAAAACAAAACAATAATATCACGAACAGCGTTAATGAGAGGTGTATTTTCGTGAACTCTTTAAATTGATAGTTTAAAGATAAAAATTGAAGTACATTTCCATCCCACTGCTGTCGACCCTGACTCCTTTTTTTATTTATAAATAGACATTTGAACAAAAATCCAACTTATCTAAGCCAATTTAAATGTTTCCAAAGTACCAATAAATGACTGTTTAAAGACTTTTATTAAAGAAAGGCCAGCTTTGAGAAAAAAATTGAAGTTTTTAGCCTAATTTTCAACTAATTTGAGTTAAAATATAGTTAAGCATAAACATATCGTCGCTGTCAAAACAATAGAGCCTATATACAACTTTTTGATGAAAATGAGTTAGTAACGATAACGTATTCTATAGGTTGACTTACAGACTATTAAAAAAAGTTGTCAAGGTTGAACGCAAGGAAGTGCTGTAATTAGCAATTGAAAGATAACCGATATACAGAAGATATTATAACATCTGGCGCGGTTTTTTCTCTCTCCTGTAAAATTGCCCAAAGTGTAGATAGGGGGTATTGTTTTGACAGTGACTATATAATAATTGTTAGTTGATACGATAACTCAGAGTGAACGATTTAATTACAAAAAATGCACATAAATCTACTCGGATAAATAATGGACCAAAAAAAAGTCTGAAGAGAACCTTTATGAGAGATCCTTTTTTCATAATTTCTTCCAATCGATAACTTACAGAGAAAAGGTTAATAAATTTTGTTCTCGCGAATCTAGATGCTGACTCTTTTTTTTTTTTTTTTCGTATATAAACATCCGTACAAAAATCCACCATTGGCCAATTTATGTTCTTCCCGATTCTTATACATAATTTTCTATTAATACTGATTATTCGTGGGCCTTCTTTGAAAAAAACAAGACAAATGAAATTTATAATTAAGCTGATTTGTGTATAGTTAAAAAAAAAAAAGGGTAAAATGTTTTTCATCAACTTTTGAAATTTCACAATTTATAAATAAACTTAAGCAAAACATGGTCCATCTATAATTTCATAAATCCATTAGGAAAATTAAATTATTCTTCAATAGAATCCATTCTCCATTTAATTAATATCCTGCTTTATATAATTAATATGTTATCAGACAATAATTCAATTAATTACATAGTTTTGAAGTTTTAAAATATGGAATTGAGCTTTCAGTAGATGACTTTATACATTAAATATTGAAAAAGGGAAAGGTCAACAGAGACATTAAATAAATGTTAATACATTAGTGGAAACATTACAACTAAAAACCTTAAGTTTCTAAACTAAAACAGGAAATTGAAAATACCTGTCCTTTTCATATTCATGTATTTTCACATTAAAGTATTTCCAATTTCCTGTTTTAGTTTAGAGACTTAAGTTTTTTAGTTGGAATTTCTCCAGTAATGTATTAACATTTATACATTGAAGTTGTTCACTGAAAGTTTATTATAACGTGATTTGAAAAAATCCAATGTTTATACAACTAAAGGTTATAAGCTGTCACGAAATATTGTCCAGAAATCTAAAAATCAGAATGTGTAAAACCTATTATATGATCCTTCCTATTATATGATAGAAAAAATGATCCTTCCAATAGTTCTTTACGGATGTGGAACTTGACCGCTAACGCTGAAGGATATTCGATAACAAGGTGTTGCGTAGAATATTTGGTCCGAAAAATGATAAGACCACTGGAGAATATAGGAGATTGTAAAACGCAGAATTGCGAACCATGCACCCGATAAATATTATCCAGGTATTAGCGTCACGAAGATTAAGATGAGCATGTAGAGTGCCTGGGCTTAGTAACGAACGAATTCCTAAGATGTTTATAACCTCTGTGCCGACTGGGAAGTGTCTGAGGGGTAGACCGCAGCGTAGGTGGGAAGATTGTGATAAGAGCGATCTGGCGGGATGGCAGTGGACTGAAGTTTTTAAGCATATATTGGAGGTATCGGGATCTAGCCGTCGGGTTCGGTAAGTCTTATTATTATTATTAAGGGTTATATTATTTTTAATGGAAAACTTATTTTAAATTGACTAAATAACTATTACCGAACTAGTTATTAAATAACTAGTTCACCGAACATTAGAAAATATGATGGGTTTATTCTGGGAAGTGGGGGAAGTTGAACATATAACGTTACAATTTTTTTTTATAAATTCGGAATTGTTATACATTTTGGACATAGTAAAATTAACCATGTATGTTAAATGACAGAAAAATTGTACCCTATTGTACGATACATGACCGTTAAGGTAAAATTGGCGTTTAATTAACTAATGATCAAAAATTAAATTACAATTCATAACTAATTTAGGATGAAAAAGTAATTTAGTTCTTTGTGTTGTGAATTTTGTGAATGTGAAGAAGAGTATTCTCAGATGTATAAAGATCCTTGTGCATTCTGTAAAGTTTTCTTTATTTTTTTTTCTTCTTTATATACATTCAGCAAGTATCTTGGCCGAAGAAAGAGAGGAGATAAGCTTTGGAATAGCTCTGGAGAGTGGGGTTCAAGGGTCGTAATTACCGGCGAATAAAAAAAGTTTTTACGGGAGTTAAAAACTAGGCCCCGGCTTGAGGAGCAGAATACACCATGCTAATTAGCTAAAAGAAAATTTTCTAAGGAAATTATGTTATTTTTATTAGCAATTGTGTAATTTTTTACATAATATTTTATGTTTATTATTATAAGTTTTTTTGTCTACATATTCATTTATACATTTATAAATTTCAGTTAGTCGATACTAAGCTTTTCGACAAATACAGTTAATTTGTAAGTCGATTGTTCGTAGGCACTTATTCAATTTACGTCGTTTTTCACTGAAAAGGGGAATACATCTTCACTATACACCAAAAATTCATGAATTCAAATAATTAAAAAAATGTCTATGGATGCTGAAAATATGCAGTTATATATACAGTTAATGTAATTAATAATACATTGTTTTTGAAATTTAATTTTGTTTTTATCTTCGAATCGGTGAACGATTAATAAACAATTTTAGGTAATGAAAATGGCTCAACTACTCACCAAGGACTTTTACAACAAAAGTTCACAGTCATACGACCAAAGGTTCTGTATGCAGCAGAATGCCCGGTAGAAAATTGGAGATCAAAGAAAGAGAGTTCTTGAGGAATTCTAGACCGAATGAAAGACTAAGATGGACGTAGATGGCGGCATAACAGTGTGCTGTACACTCATGTTCAAAAAACATCAGATGTCATTAGGAATAGGAGAATTATATGTTGTGGTATACTTGCCTATAATGAATCCCTGCGATTAAGGAACCGGATTTGTACTTATTTTACAGTTAAGAATACCAAAGCTGCCTGGTTATAAGAGATAGAAAATAATTTATAAGAGATGGAGATTACTTGCGAGGATATTCTAGAGCGCGACCGTCTCAGGTTGAAACTAAATGCTCACTAAGGTTTTCAGGAAAAACCAAAGCTGAAGATGTGACTGAAATCGATGGAAGAAAGAAATGAGCGGCACAGAATGAGAGAGCACTGGGCGAATATCAAGGGATAATACAAGAAAGTGGACTGTTGAAATGAGGTGGTCTTTAGCAGGCCTATACAAAAAAAATATAATAATTCTGATTAATAGGGTCTAGATAACATATTGTTTTCGCTACTACTACAATATATACTTTCCAGTTGCAATTAAAGGATAAAAACGCTAATAAATCATATTGATTAATGGACCAGTAATATAATTAGTCTTGTTTAAAAGAAAAATAAATATTCATCTATAAAATTTGTCTTCAGATAAAGAGGTCATTGTAGAAAAGAAAGAAGCGAGAACGGGCAGGAGATAATGACACGAGGACAGGGAGAGGATGATCCGTGTACCAGATCCCCTCCGCCCCTCAATCAAAATTAATTTATAAAAACCAGACAATTATTTAATTAACCTTGGGGTTGATATGAAACCCCTAAGATTGATCGCTCAGCTTTTATCCTAGCGAGTGCTAACTTTGTCTGGGCTTAAGCTTTTGATAGCTAGCTTGGTCCTATCCGGTTACATCCCATCTCCTCTCCGAGTTGATCGATTTTCCCGTATTAGGTTACAAAATTATCAGCACCGCCTACGGGTATTGACCTATCCTCATCAACGTCACCTAGAAGGAGTTTTTGGGAGAGGGCGTGGATAAAATAAATTTTAAAAATGTGAAATAAAATAAATAAAAAGGGGCAGTGAAGATAACAATAACTACGATAGACTCAAAACTCCAAAAAAATTTAAAATGTAAAAAAATCATTTTTATATTTATTATTATAAAATAATAATTTGACAAACTGAATTCAACTATTTCTGTAAAAAGACCACTACAATGTGCTATAAAGAGGTAAGAAAAGTTTAGAAAAGTATAAAAATTACAGAGTCTCACGTGTTATAAAGAAGTGAATACTTTGGATTCACGACCAAAGTAATTACTACGAGCAAAATGAAAAATTTGGAAGGGTTTAAAGAGGAAGTAAGACCAGAGAGAGATGGACGAAGTTGGAGAGAAGAAAAATGAAATATGACGGTGAAGGCATGAAAGAATATTCGAGACAGAGAAAACACATCAAGAGAGGGAAGGAATCCTAAAATTAAAAAAAAGAATTATTATTATTGTAGATCCGAAATCCATAAGGGGCAAGTTGATCAATAATAGAAAACAGCCTCACAGCAAAGGATGATAGAAGTGTGAGCGCAAAGAAAGGGAAATGCACTCCTCTAAGTACTTTTCATAATCCTAATGGACTTATTCGCAAATAATAATGAAACAAAATTAATATAAAACGTAGAAAATGTCAGTTCAAAAGTATTCGATTTATAATGTCCTAATACTTTGGGCTGTAATGAAACAATAAATAACTTTCGTTAGATATCCATTTCTATTAATTCTATACCGGCAGATTCCGGGAGATCATTAATACCCTAGAATTAGTCTACCGCATTAATATTACAAACAATTATCTTTCCCTCCGATCGTCGCATAAGCATAATATGCACTAAACGTGTGTGAAGAACTTTTTGATTCCAATTGTTTGTTCCTTTAGTTTTAGTCAAGATTGTCTTGGAAGTAGACTGGATAAGATTCATAGACGCTTATTTAAAGTATGACTTATCTATTTGACACGATATCTCCCTATAAATCTTCCATCAAATTGTTAGTCCTTGATATTTTACCGAATTGTGCTAGTTGATTTATTTTGCATACTCTGAGGTACAGATGTAATTGTATAAAAATAATCTGTTGCAATTTTTCATTGTTTCACTTGATTTCGTGGCGATCTGAATGCCTAAAAAAACACACTAAAAGCTCGAAAATAGTAAACATTGAAAGAATCTAAAACTCTAGAAAATATTTTATTTATCAATCCTCAGCTTTTTGTTGGATTATACTCATTTATAAAAAAAAAAAACATGAGTGAAATAATTGATAACACGTGTCAGTTTTTTGGACCACGGGTTGATATTAAATTATAGACTTAGTCTTTCGTAAAAATACAAGGAAGAGGGAACTTGGAACCAAATAGCAGAGAAAAAAGTACAGCCAGTTCTATTGGATTATGCAAATTCTTTTAAGTTGTATATAACAGGCGGGATTGGGGAATGCTAACCGATATTTTTAGGATTTTTTCATATCCATCCTTCTTCATATTCTGATGTAAACAATTAAAAATTAATAGCAAATGAAACATGTAACAATTCCTGAAATATGTAAATAGGTTTATATTGATCCCAATCATAAAAATATTGAAAACAATATTTTGTTAATAGAACAATAAGTATTTACATTAATGTACATAGTCTTACTAATTATTATTTCGACTCGGGTGATTATGTTCTAAATGTTTCTTCTTTTAATTCTACAACTGTTTTAGTTTTTAATGCATATTATTACTCTATCTCGTTTCAAATTTTCCGTTCCACAGTACTGACATAAAATTTGGTAGACATTCTTCAGAAAAATTATTATACTTATAGATTAATTTGTTTCGATCATATATTGCGACAATCAGATAATGATATTCATAGGTAAATCTAAGAAATGGGCATTGCATAGTCAAGTTATAAACTATAACTTTTCTCATGACTGCAAATTATATATTACCATACTAAATAAGTGATGAAATAAGTTGATGAGGATCATATGTATACAAACATTGCATAAATAGATTGTTAATGGACGACCAGTGAGAGTAAACAGTTCTTCTCCTTCTTCTTTAGCATCCTCTTCTGCCGTTCAGCCTAGACGAGCCTCTATCCCTTGGAGACATCCATCTCAATCTCGACACATCCTTTTCATTTGGGCCAGGGTTTTCCCCTTTCTTGCTCAGTGGTCGGGCTTCCATTACCTTCCTTGGATGCCGTTCCTGGTACACGCCACAGACCTGTCCCTAATTCAGTTGTCTGTTTGGTTGTCTGTCAATGGAAGTCTTTAGCTCGGGCAGTTGATGCTTGTCCCATTGGGAACAAGGTCCATCCTTATTTTATGGGCCACTCAGCGAAGGTACTTTATTTCTGCACTTGAAATGTGTATTATATTTTTGTCAAGCATGACATAACTTTCATTCCCATATGCTAGTGTTGTGAGGTGGACTCCTTTGTATATGTGGAGCTCCGTCTCATCCCCTATGTTTTGGTGTCCAACTATACTGATGTAAATCTGGTAATATAATGCGTTTGTTTTACTATTTCTGTTTTCGATTTATTCATCTACTTTACCAGACCTACTGATATTGATTTCTGGACAGTGAAAGTGTTCCGCTACTTCGAGAGTCTTCCTATCACAAAACAAAGGCACATTTTCATGAGCACTTTAGATTTAAGTATGTTTATTGTCATTCCCTTACGTCGTAGCACTTCTATCTATTCCACAAATACTTGCTGCATCTTCTCCCTTAGGATCGGGAAGGCTCTGAACTTCGACAGGACCCATATTCCATTTTTTTAAGTAAACGGTACAGGATATTAATATACAATGTTAAAGTGGAATCAACAACTTATCCTTTCGTACAAAATTTTTTTAAAAAGTATACTGTACAAATCCATTAAGCCATATGTAGTTTTTTAAAAGTTATTATAACTTATTTTTAAGGTAGAACCAGGTTTAACCATAAACCCATTGTGTTGCAGATAGTAACTTCGTGCTGGGTAACGCCCAAGTTCCGACTCTTCATCCTATTGTGTACTGCTCCGACGGCTTCTGTGAGCTGACCGGTTGGCCGAGGGCCCAGATCATGCAGAAGTCCTGTGCCTGCAGGTTCCTCTACGGCCCAGAGACCAGCGACGAAGACAAGAGTCGCATAGAGAACAGCCTCCAATCCAAGACTGAGCTCAAGTTAGAAGTCAAGTTTTATAAGAAGAGCGGTAAGTACTTATTTTGGATTATTTAGCATTAAATTTTTATTTATTTAGTTGAGCTAATTGTTAAAACATTCGTTATAAATATCTCATGTTATTCATCTTATCTCTATTTATTAGCTTCGCCTGCATCTACTTGTACATCGCTCTTTCAAAAGAACAACGAGAAAACCCAAACTTTCTATTTTTGAGTAAAGCCTTCAGAAGCAATTGTATTGGTTGAAGCTTTTTAATTCAGGAACGACAAATCTCATTAACCATTTCCAACATTTATTTTTTAATAGAGTCATATTCCTAAACTCCTAAATAGTCCATACTGCAGGTATCCATGACAACCACTGAAAACAACAGGCCAGAAGTTTCCAGCAATTGATGGGTCTTCTTCAGTCACTCATAATCTCATTATTTTGCATCTTTATTCAAATATTTAAGTCTTCATCAATTTATTTATTTTTTTTTATTGAGAGATTCCCCAAAGTTCAGGTTTCCTCCAACCAAATTCTAGAGTACCTTTTTTTTCTAGGTTTTCCTGTCAAGTGCGTCCTCATCATTAAGTACATATACTGTCAAGTCTTCCTGGACATAATTCATCCATGAAGTTCTTAGTCGTCCTCTTCTTCTTCTTCCTTCAGAGCACAGGTGCATTGTAATTTTGGGTATTCTAATACTCTTCATCCTCAGTATATGTCCGCTTTGTTGCAATTTTTGAGGTAACAAATCAAAATGGATTCAATTCAAGAATTTAACATACATTGGGGACTATTATAGTTTGGGAATATGACGAAGTTTGAGTTGTGTTATGTTTGAACTTAAAATTTTATAGGAATAATAGTATAATTTAAAATCAAAATACTTTCAATCTTTTAAAATGATTCATCATTACAACATGAATGCTTTGCTTTACCAATATCCAAATTTATATTTTTTTAACTGAAATGTAAATATTAAGTAATCGATTGAAAAATTAAGATTTTTGATTAATGTCATTGTTCTTTGAAGGAACTACATGTAACGTTTGAAATCGATTTTCGGCCACTTTAAAACATCGAATGAAATTAAAATTTTAATTTAATTCTTTCTTTTTAATTACGTGGCCAATATTATGAACAAGAAATCATCTTCGCACTGATTTTATACGTTTATGTAGCATTCATTTTTATTTCTCATAATTTAAATTTTTTTCTCTCTTTATAAATGTATTCACACCTGTCAATGACAACGAATTAACAATCCGCAGATAGCCTGTTAGTAAAACTACAACAAAATAACATATAAGGCATGAAGAAGAACATTACCCAGGGGTTCCTCTCCCGTGGCTTGATTTGGTTTCTTTTGATAACAGATCCCTCATCAGTAATGTGTTGTAACTTTTCGTGGTTCAGTCTAATCTTGTATAGTTGGCACCACTCGTTCGACTTTTGTATCTTGTTTATAACGCCTGTGTCACGTAGTGATGTTTGGTGACTATGGCAACGTTGTCAGCGTTGGTTGACTGATAGCAATGTCAGGACTTTGTGGAATGTCGTGTGTGTATGTTATGTACAATAGCGGTGCAAGTATTGATCCTTCAGGCACACCGGCTATGATCAGTATTATTGAAGATAGCTCTGAGCACTATCGCACTGAGAAAAAACTGAGTGCAAGAAATGAGAGATGAATTAAATAATAATTGGTAATTAGTCTTGTGCTTAGAGGGAAGACCCTGGTTTCAGACATAGTCAAAAACTTAAGCACCATCCAGAAACTCCCTAGTTGCATATAACTTCTGCACCAGGGCTGCCGACAACAGTTACTGTATGTATTTATTGATTGTGATTTTCGAAAACCGATAGATGGTGAAGAATTATATTTTGGTCCATTAGTATCTTTAATAATTGGAGATGACTTTTTTAAAATTAGAACAACTATTTCTCACTTTCTTTTCTTTCTCCGATGAATCTTCTTCTGTATTCTTTTCATTTCCCTCATTCAAGTACTCGTCCCGGGAAGACCTTGTCAGAAGTATCTGAATCATTTGTCTGTATTAGTAATGAGCCGACACTTCTAATTTATAATTAGGAAATGGCTTCATAGCTTCTATCCATGAGTTTTATTATTCGTTCACTTCTTTTTCCCTTGTCACTTCATGTCAGGATTTCAGTATACTTCTTGTGAGAATCTCTCTTGCTCCCTCCCAGTCTTAACTTTCGTTGTGTTAAACTGTTGTGCAATGGCCTTTATTTCTCAACGATTTCCGTAGCAGCTTAAAAACCTATAATTGAAGAATTTTCATTTTACTCTCAGAAAGTACGCTCTAGGGCTAACTGGTGTATACCCAATCACTCTATCCTTGATTTTTTTATTTAATAAGAATCCCAAAGGTGTGGTGTCCATCATGCCAGCTATAACATATAGTGTGGTTATTTAATTTTTGTAATACATTTTACTTTTATATTTCATCTTTAAATAAAAAGCATTGATATTCTTATGAACTTAATTAATTACCTAAAACGTACCCAATATTTTAATTCAATATTTATTCATAACATATAATTTAGAAGATTTTATATTCATTCAGCATGTAGCATTGTGTATTTCTAATTAAGAATAATAACGTATAGGACAATGTATAGAAGGCTTTTTAGAAAATACAAATCATGCAGTAAGTGAAAATAATCAATAAATTCTGTTAATACGTTGTTGTTGTTTTTTTGCATATGACTACAAAATATATATATATATATATATATATGTTTAATATTCAAAATGAAAGGATTACTATAAGAATGATATTTTTTTGTTTAGTCGCTGCTATAAAATGTGTATGTAGCTCGTACGCGTTTACATACCATGTAACGCGTACGAGGTTTCATCTGTATGCACAGCTCAAAGGTTTTACCTACAGCTTTGTAAATCAATCCTATATAAAAAAAAAATGTTGAAATTAAAGTCAGTTTTTCTTTTAGTTGTGGATTTTTAAACAAATGTAATATATTTTCATAAATTCGTTAAATTATAATTTTACTATATATCTGTCTATTCACTATTAATTACTATTACTAAAATTTTAGCATTAATTACTAAACATTTTATGTTTCTATTAATAACTTTACTATAGTAAAGTGCTCTGAAATATACTCACAAAAATATACTAATATGTTAATCATTATTAAAATATTTAATTTGTATCTTAAGAATAAAATTATACCTAATTTTCGCTGTAACGATTAATTATACACTGGTTTTGATCTGGTGTTCTGCTCCCCTTCGTTAGTTTCTGACGCGTTATAGCTAGATTGAAGATGTTAAGATTCATTTCTCTGAGGCTGTATTGTTTTTAAGACCACGGTTGTTCAGGTAGGTGATTAGACCGCGGTCACACGCCCCCAATTTTTTCCCCAATAAAAGGTAACCACTTTATACAGGTTGCGTGAGCACCAGGATGGTCACCGATACAACAGGGTTCCTCTAAGACTGTTACAGATTGAATAATATACTTTCATGCAATATAATAATTATGTCTGATTATATTACTATTATTATGTCTACTCCATTTCATTAAAGCTTTAGGCTAGAAGTGACCTACCAACGCAACTAAAAAATAAAAATAAAGTGGATGAAGGAATTGTAATTAGAAATTAAATTTAGCCTCGGGAGAGCTTACAGTTGGATGCTATTCTTCTTCATGTCCATTATTAACTGACAGGCAATCTGCTGATTGTCGAGCTGTTGAACCTGACAGGTGTAGATAAAAATATGAAGAGGAAATAAAAATCATCAAAATACTAGTTGCCTTGTCTGACGCTTTTAAGATAATTTTACCTCCATCTAAGACTCCATTTTATTCCACAATCATTTTCTTTGCAATGACAACTTATCAACTTGAAAAGGTTGAAGAAAGCAAATTGTTCGTTGAGTTCATTCTGACTTCAGGCAGTTTTAATTTTTCATAGCAATATTCAGGTCAGAAAAGGGAAGGTTTTTACTTAGTTATGTCTTAATTGAACATTACAAGAATTCGCAATTTTTTTAATTTTATAATTAATATTAAATAAATTATTTCTTCATTAAATCACCTCATTTTTTATTGCGGCAATCCTCGACCAGGACTCTTTCATGAAGCACTCCTAGATGAGAGATCATCCTTTCAGATTTATTACTCAGATCAGATATTATATATGGCACTGCTTACATTGCAAGGAATATTAAAATTAACCAGATAAGGGTTACTGAACAGGTATAGAAAGTCTCATCGGGTCGAGACCCTCCCAGGGTCTGTACCTGGAAAAACTAGAAAAAGGATGGTTATATGTGAGATGGGAAAAAGTCAACATCCATGTACTCGTAGGAATTTTCAGATTTTAGCACCCATATATAACAGAAAATGGCATTTTGTAAGTATACATGTATCTTATGTAACCGTGATCACCAGAAATGGAACTAAAATTTTAATACGATAGAAGAAGACATGAATGTGGGTCCGAAACGTTGGCTTTCCAATAAACAGATATTCCTATTTAAGACCATTTTTTACTTCCACTCAGACTATTTTCTTTCTGATATAAAAGAACGTTTATTTATTAAAACAACTACCAGAGCAATCACGTAGACCTGTGTAAAAGAAAATGATACCCATTTTAATTGACAATTATATGTGATAGTGTTATTGCACCTCACTTGTAATTGTTTCATGGCATATGTCATCCCATAGTACTATTTTGAAAATTAATCGTGACACCTATTGCCAATTCGTATATAAAGAGGAAAAAAATCATAACAATGGATCTTAATTTTCCCTGAGGTCAATGTTTAGGCAAGTGAGAACAGCATAGCACAGATGAAATGAAACTGCAAAATCTCATTTTGAACCTCGTTATTCAAAGCTGACCAATTGGATTTTTTTACTTGTTTATTTTTTAATAATTTATTTCCATTTAGGTTTCAATAACAATAAGAACCACCCTAACTTTGGTACTTTGTATATTCTTCCTTTGTGTACGAATACGAGTGATATTATAATTATACTGCAGGTTGCCTCTTCGAGTTGAGTCACAAGTTTTAACTTTTGATTCGTTTTCCTTTTAATATTTTCCAAAAATGCAACTTATCATGAGCTTTGGTACGGGAAAGAGAATATAATTACGGGAAATGTGGGTGCTTCAATAATCATTTAACCATGAAATGAAAGTTTCAACAAACATATATAGTCAATATTTATTAGTTGAAACTTTTATTTCTTGATGAAATGATTATAGAAATCTACTTGTTTTTCTTTGGAAAATATTAAAAATTAAACGATTAAATAGTTAAAACTTGTTGTAACTCGACTCGAAGCGACTAACTGCGGAACAGATACCAAATTATTCTGTAATAGGCAAGCATGTTTTAGGCTAAACTTGCGATAATCGTACTTCATCTTATCCACCCACTATGCCACCTTGAGTTGAATGGACAAAGAATTGGCAGAGGTGCCTTGGCATGTCCCGTTGGCTTCGGCCCAGCCCACTGATGTAAAGTCCCATAAAGTAATGTAAAGCGCCCCATAGAGTAGTGTATTGTGAAACCGTACAATAAAATATAATTTCTATTAAAGTAAATTTTAAAGATCCACACTCACCTAAATACTATAGCAATATTAACTGTACTAACAAAATTAATATATATTATCGTTAGTATATTTTTTAAATATCATAATAGTTATTAAATATAATATACAGTGGCGTTATTTCAACTTAGTTTTTAGCTTTACTTAGATGCGGGCGTGAAAGAATCTTTCGGAGTGAGATTCCCAATCACTTCTAGAACTACACAATCTGATACATAATTCTTCTTGGTATATAAATATTTTTTTTTAATTTTGTATTTGGTTTGAGTACTTAATTTGGAGTTTTTTTGGAGTTCAGAAACTGACTTGTGTCATCCTGATATATTAAATCTATTTTTGGACGGAAAAGAACCTATTTATTTCTTCATAATTGATTTAGTATTATATAGAATCACGGAAAAATATGAATATCAAATATTTATATAAGTATAATAGATTTGATTTTATGTGAAATAAGAAATTAAACTTACGCTTTGTGAACTCCACATGTTTTAACACGTTGCTGCACACTTTTAATTTGACGGTCGTCCACAGATTTTTTTTTCAATTGTTTATGACTGCCAGATGAAATCGAGTGCAAGTTGTATGTTTGGAAGTGAATATGATCACATTTGGCCACAGTTTTTCCAAAAAAACCGTCATTTGCTCATCATGTCATTTTTTCTCTTCCCGGAGCAAATGACGGCTATGACCGTCGTGACGACTATACGTTGCTTTACTTATTCAAAATGATTCCTATGAATAAAATACTTAACAGGTGTAAACTTAACACAAGAAAATCAGTTTGAAAGAAAATTATCAGTTGTAATTTAACATATCACCAAAGATCGGACGGCTATAGCCGTCGTTTGTGACAACATGTTAATTAGACTTAATGCGTTTACTTTATTGCGTTATTAAACCAGTATATATTTGGTTGATTTTCAATTTAAAATTACCCTCGTTTTTGTCTACATAGTCTTGGATGATATTCGTGCAAACATATTTCACGAATTTCTCTTAAATTGTTAGAATGCTCTCATAGAGAATTCTGAACTTTGTATTATCCTCATGAAAAAACAAATCCTTATCATTCTATTCGTATTTAACGTTTTTTTACGAATAGTTTATTTCAATTTGTTTAAAACCGATACATATTTGTTAGTCACAGCTCAATTGACGCTACATAGCAAAGTTGGAGAAAAAAAAAGTATGTGTTGTTGAATATCATCTGATTCAGGAGCTAACTATGTTCAAGGCACGTAGATATAATGCTAATATGATTAATTTAGGACAATAATCAACACAGTATATGTATGAGCTATATTGATACATTTAAAGAAGGAAGGGACGTTAAACGGGGGTCCCGAGCCTGTACGATGTCAGGTACTCGTTAAAAATCCCTATCCTAATAAAACCTGGATAGGCAAAATTTAGAGCTCCCACTGTAGCATCGTCCGATTAGCCATAGCAGCATAAAGGGACGTTAAATGAACAAACAAACAAACAAACCATATTATTCTACTGTTAAAGTATACTATAGGATCAGAATTAGAATACACACCATTGATTACTACTTAATTTGTGCCGAAATTACGACATAAGTCCTTAAACTTATAAATTCCCTTTTGAAATGTTACTAATTATTTTAATATTTAATAATTCATCACAATAATTAATGTTATACCTGATTGTAATGACTGGTGATAAAAGAGAAGAAAGAGGCGGAAGTAAAGATAGAACGGAGAACAAAATGATGAACTTTAGTACCGTATAAAAAGAGAGATATAAAAACAAGGAGATAAAAAATAAATCTCGAAGAGACGTATAATAGATGAAAGATACCAAAAGAAAATAAATTAAATAACATTAATAAAAACGAACGTCTTTACTTGATCCATCGAAATTCGGAAATTTACTTACAAGGACTTTGGTAAATAATGTATGAATAAAATTAACATCAGACTCATCAAAATGACTTCAAAGTTCAACTAGTTATTGATGTTGTAATTTATTATTAGTATCAATTGAACAACCGTTATCCTGTCATAAATATGAGTGGCTTTGATCTTTAGAGCCTTCTTTAATATATTTTAAGCACTCCTCTTCATATTTATATATTACTAAAAAGTTGGTTTTGTATTAAAAGCGATCAATTTCGGTATGTTGTTACTCTTTACTTAAGTTGAGTTGTTTTTTTTCCATCTCTAAATTCCAACCATTAAGTATAGAAATTGCGTAGAAGTTACCAATTAATTTATTTCACTTAGGAAAATTAAAGATTTACAAATTGAGTTAGTATTACAAAAAATATTTACAAAATTCATTTAATTTAAAACTTATTTGTCCTTGCATCCCTGTTATCATTTAATTTTTATTGA
The DNA here is from genome assembly GCA_964056705.1 of Troilus luridus. Lineage (NCBI taxonomy): Eukaryota > Metazoa > Arthropoda > Insecta > Hemiptera > Pentatomidae > Troilus > Troilus luridus. Next base: position 52,016,973 of record OZ057414.1, read on the forward strand.
CAATTTGCCGAGGAGAAAGAAAATAATGATCAAGAGATACAATGAATAAATATAATAATAATAATAAGAGTCCATATGTAAACACAGACAAAGAAAAAGATGTAATATGTATACCAATGTATTTTTTTTTTTATTCTTAATAATTATTCTCATCATAACTTGTAAAAAGTGACGCTTTTATAAATATGTGTGTGGAAAGTATGGAGAAAACACTTCTGATTTAGTTTCCACAATTGTGAAAAACAACACTGAAACATATCGGAAGACTTCCCGTTCATTGAAGTAGTTAACTTCACAAATAGTTGGAAATAAGTTAAATAATACGGAGAAGTCATTTTGATGAGTCTGATGTTAATTTTATTCATACATTATTTACCAAAGTCCTTGTAAGTAAATTTCCGAATTTCGATGGATCAAGTAAAGACGTTCGTTTTTATTAATGTTATTTAATTTATTTTCTTTTGGTATCTTTCATCTATTATACGTCTCTTCGAGATTTATTTTTTATCTCCTTGTTTTTATATCTCTCTTTTTATACGGTACTAAAGTTCATCATTTTGTTCTCCGTTCTATCTTTACTTCCGCCTCTTTCTTCTCTTTTATCACCAGTCATTACAATCAGGTATAACATTAATTATTGTGATGAATTATTAAATATTAAAATAATTAGTAACATTTCAAAAGGGAATTTATAAGTTTAAGGACTTATGTCGTAATTTCGGCACAAATTAAGTAGTAATCAATGGTGTGTATTCTAATTCTGATCCTATAGTATACTTTAACAGTAGAATAATATGGTTTGTTTGTTTGTTTGTTCATTTAACGTCCCTTTATGCTGCTATGGCTAATCGGACGATGCTACAGTGGGAGCTCTAAATTTTGCCTATCCAGGTTTTATTAGGATAGGGATTTTTAACGAGTACCTGACATCGTACAGGCTCGGGACCCCCGTTTAACGTCCCTTCCTTCTTTAAATGTATCAATATAGCTCATACATATACTGTGTTGATTATTGTCCTAAATTAATCATATTAGCATTATATCTACGTGCCTTGAACATAGTTAGCTCCTGAATCAGATGATATTCAACAACACATACTTTTTTTTTCTCCAACTTTGCTATGTAGCGTCAATTGAGCTGTGACTAACAAATATGTATCGGTTTTAAACAAATTGAAATAAACTATTCGTAAAAAAACGTTAAATACGAATAGAATGATAAGGATTTGTTTTTTCATGAGGATAATACAAAGTTCAGAATTCTCTATGAGAGCATTCTAACAATTTAAGAGAAATTCGTGAAATATGTTTGCACGAATATCATCCAAGACTATGTAGACAAAAACGAGGGTAATTTTAAATTGAAAATCAACCAAATATATACTGGTTTAATAACGCAATAAAGTAAACGCATTAAGTCTAATTAACATGTTGTCACAAACGACGGCTATAGCCGTCCGATCTTTGGTGATATGTTAAATTACAACTGATAATTTTCTTTCAAACTGATTTTCTTGTGTTAAGTTTACACCTGTTAAGTATTTTATTCATAGGAATCATTTTGAATAAGTAAAGCAACGTATAGTCGTCACGACGGTCATAGCCGTCATTTGCTCCGGGAAGAGAAAAAATGACATGATGAGCAAATGACGGTTTTTTTGGAAAAACTGTGGCCAAATGTGATCATATTCACTTCCAAACATACAACTTGCACTCGATTTCATCTGGCAGTCATAAACAATTGAAAAAAAAATCTGTGGACGACCGTCAAATTAAAAGTGTGCAGCAACGTGTTAAAACATGTGGAGTTCACAAAGCGTAAGTTTAATTTCTTATTTCACATAAAATCAAATCTATTATACTTATATAAATATTTGATATTCATATTTTTCCTATGAATTATAGCTAGCATGCAATAATTTATTTACATAACGTATATCTTCTTTACAAAAAAGAAAAAAAAACTACTTAGCAACAACTTAATTATTCAATACTGATTCATTCAAGGAAATGACTAACCTGCTTAGAGACCATCTTTTTGGGAAGCCAGGAGATGCTGGAAAAGCAAGGATTTAAATGAGTGTGACAGTGTGATAGTGAAGGGGCATGACGGATGATATGAGGTATTGAGTTCCACACTGTTGTGGAGCGGGCGAGAAAGGAACGCTCGAATGTTTTGGTTCAGTGGGAACGAGCACTGTGATCGAATAGGCGAGATCTTGTTTCATGGTTCTGGACTGAAGTTTTGAATTAGAGGAGACTGTATATATATATATATATATATATATATATATATATATATATATATATATGAAGGGTGGTCAAGGGATGTTGAAATGCCAGGAGATGTTGGAAAAACAAGGATTTAAATGAAGATAGTGAAGTAGCAAGGTGTATGATGATTTTAATATGAGTGTAATAAATAAATGAAAACTAAACATTAAATCTCAATCAGTTCTTGAGATGAAATAAGTTAAATACTGAAAATATTCCCTGTGATTATATTTAATTTGTCTCTTCGTTAGTAGAATAACTTATAGATTAAAACCATTAACAAGAGAGAGGGCGGGGAAGATTGCTCTGGAACGGAGAAAGATACAGGAAGATTAGCAGAGCGAGAGATTAAAAATGTAACAACATTTTTGATGGGAGTGGATTCCGTTAGTTGGTTAGGTGGAGTGATGTAAATTTCCTGGGATAATTGCTTTAGCGCCTCGCTACTTGCCAACCTTGTTTTTCATCAGATTCGTTGGAGCCGCCTGCAGTCAGTTCTCCTGGGGGGTGTAGCAATCGAATAACTGGACCATAGTGGACCTACTTGGTCCAATTACCTATCCAAGGGAGGTCTGCTCTGTTGGATCCTCGTTGTAGTGTTGTTTGTTTGTTTATTTAACGTCACTTTATGGCTAATCGGACAATGCTACAGTGGGAGCTGTAAAGCTTGGTTTACATTGGTATAATTAGTTGTAGAGTTGGGTGGTAGAGTGCTTATTATCTCCCTACTATAGTAATGTACACAGGTTGTGCTAGTGACAGTAGAGTAGTACAGATAGCAGTAGGGGAGGGTAAAGTGGACATGCTGTGTGGGATAGTAACTACACTCTACTGTCCCGTCCCCACTTCCACGATCTTACTCTACTCTACTGGTTTGTTTGTTGACTATACCAATGTAAACCAACACACGTTTTGTTTTAGTAGAGGATAGTCTGTCTTTCTAGCTGCTTGTGTGCTTAGGCCACATTTCATATTCTTCTGGGTCTTCCAAAGCCAGTTCACTTAAAAGATTAGCAGAAGCTCCCGATTATTACGTCTCTTAATCCAATCCCTTACCCAAATTCTTTTTTGCCTACTAGTTTCTTCCTCTATAACTTCCTAAACTTCATTTAATAAAATATCTGCAGCTTGTACTAAACATTTTTTAACAGAGGCTCGATATTTTTGCCTAACCTGCTTGTTCATTATTACGCACGTTAAATCGAACTATCATTTCAAACTACTAGCAAACGTGAATACAGTCACTCTACCAAAATGAGCATAGTAGAGTATTTCAGAAAAAAATTATGCTAGTAAACTCTACTTCTACTTATACCAATATAAACCAGGCTTAAGTCTTACCTATCCAGATTTAATAAACATAGGGATTTTTAAAGAATACCTGACATCTTATAGTTTCAGGACACCTCTCTACGGTCTGTTCCAAAGGACGGCATAACTAAGGTTTTATTACTCCCTTTAAAAAATCCTAAGGCTACCAGGGGGGGGGGGGGGGGTTACAACCCTCTATCTTGGGCTTGGTAGGTTGTTATGCTAACCACTAGATCACAGATCCCCACTTAGTGTTGGAAGTAGTTAATTTAAAAAATACTATTTATTAGCGCATAAGAAAAATAGACGTGGATTGTGCAAAAATGTTATTGAATCACCTCTCACGATGGAGGTGTTCAGGATATTTCAAAAATAGACTTTTTCGGTAGTTTAGTCTAGGAATTTCATGCTCCCGAATTTCCAGGTTCGGAACAAGACTATAGCCATTTGACCTTGTGAAATACGGCGGCAAGGTGTCGTGTTTGACAAAATTGCTTGACAACTCTATGTCCACGAGTAAAAAAAATAAGGCTTCTTTTCTTTATAATTTCCAGGGCTAGTTTCTAATAGGACGGGAATGGAGTGAATTGTGGAAATTACTTTTTTTCTGTGGCTAGAATAGGTTTCTAAAAACCAGAGGAATATTTTAAGTGCAGATCATGTTCAAATAGCTAGTAGTAGTGTTTCAGGGAGATATTGCTCATCTGTTATAAGACTAATGGATAATCGGAAAACTAGCGAAAAATCAGAAAAAGTATTTGAAATTTACACCTCGTGGACATAAACAAGTAGAAACAAATATTCACCTTATTTATTTAATAATCTTCAGTGTTAGTTTAAATTATTACTCTTTTTTTATTACTCGGAAATTACTCTTTTTTCGTAATTAGAATTGCTCTGAAATTTCGTAGTTAACCATTACTAAATCTGAACGCCTCAATTAAAAGTTTGTCTGTGACTGTCATAAGCAACTCATTAGTGTTATGACAGATGAGCAATATCTCTCTGAAACACCAGATATCTGAACATGATCTTGAATTAAAACATACCTCTGGTTTTTAGAAACCTATTTATTTTTATTCTAACTTTAAAAAAAGGAGTAATTTCCATTTTGAATCCCCATATACTAACCTTGGAAATTGTAAAATAAACAAGCCAAATATTTTTTTTCACTCGTGGACATAAGAAGTGACAAGCAATATTATATAACACGACATTTTGCGGGTTTATTTTTAGATTTTTTAGTTTCTGGACCAAAGGTTTTTGGAGCATAAAGTACATCTTGAGTAAACTAGCGAAAAAGTGAATTTTCGAAATTTGGACGGCTTTTCTTTCTCAACCCCTATATATTGAATTTATTAACATATTTTTTTTTAATTTAATTTGATCGGTATGTTAATTTCTAATAAGACATTTGTTTTATTTCTTATGCGTCACATTTCCAAAATTCGGAATTCAACTCAATAATAAGCTCACGCTAACCAAGAGCTCACTAATGTGTACCCATAAATGAATCTTTAATTTTAATTTTAGAGAAGTGGTTCCCAACTCAGTTTTTTTAATCCTTATTTTAGAGCTAACTTTGGTATTAGCTCATGATTAAATATGACAATGGAGTTAAAAATTTATGGTTATTGAGAGTTTTTATTTTTGCAAATAACGTTTTCATTCTTGTATTTTTTTTATTTTTCTATTATACTAATCGTGTGAGAGGCGAAATAATATTAACACTTTCAAACTCCAATAGGGATACTGAATATCAAAGTACTTCCGTAATATTAGACGGCTTGATCAATTTTTTTATCACTATTAACATTGATATACCTTCCTTCTAAATCTGTAAGTGGTAGGTATTAATTTTTCAAGATTAGTTAACCCATCAATGGTTTACCATAGCTGTACCACTCCAACCCACGAAGAGTTCAGTACATGGTTGAGTTTGCACTGTTTCTTAACCAACGGTTGTGCATAGAGGCGATTTGCCTATGATCACGCTTAACCTCCAGCGTTTTCCTTTCAATGGCCTCCCAACCGTGATTAATACTAATATACTCAATTACGCCGTAATAATACTTATTTCCTATTTTTGTTTTCCAGAAAAAATTAAAAGGTTCTTCTCAACTCACTTTTAGTAATTCAAACCGTTCTTTCATGATTTGAAATTATTAATATCTTATAACTAGGGACGATAAGCGATAATTAATAATTTACATACAAATTAAGGGTATTTTAAAAGGTCATTTTGAATATTCAGCAGCTGGGCCCTGTCAAACTGTCCATTAAAAGACCTGGCTGTTATTAAACCTCATTTAATTGTATATTGATATAAAAAGTTTAAAATCGTTACCATTTTATAATCGTTACGGTTTTTCAAAACCGTAGTAAAAAAAAAAAAAATGTAAACCTTTCCCTGAATGTTCAGTTTCGCACATCAAAATATTCTTACTCTCTCACATGCTTATTACTAATAATTACTTACTACCCGTTAGAGAAACTAACCCATTTATTATTAGATATAAGGAGCATAAATAAATTATCTTATCTTATTTTTCTGTTAAAATGTTTTATGTTTTTTTTTTATTTTATCGAAAAAGAAAACTTTCTGTATGGAATAGTTAAAAAAATATGATCACAGGATATACAGAAATTACTTGTTGATAATTGTTAAACCAAGAATCTATTTATTATTGCTAATGCTTTTCCAATCATCATTGATGTAGATCTTTCCGGTGATGAAATAAGCAAAAGCATTGAGATACTTCAAGTAATTTAGATTTCATTAATTACAAATTTAAATCCTCCCCGTGCCTTTATCATCTACAGTAATTTCTACCTGTTTCCAATATTCTAATCTAGCCCAGATCTCAAAGGATAGGATTCTGCTTCTCTTCAGTGATAGGAATTTCCAATCAAGAGGATTTCCGGAATAGCTTTGGTTCGGAAAACGGAGAAAATCTTAGCAGATTAGGATAGAATTTTTCGATTGCTCATTGTGCCTTTGAGATCGCTTTTAGATTAATGTAAATCTGTGCTAAATATTTAGCTCCCCTACTTAGCAAACTGTTTGAAATTTAAGAAGGATTTTTTTAAGGAGAGCATTTTGCAAGGTTTTACTTCTGAGATTGGTTCAGATAGTGTGTCAATAATTTAAAGAAACTTTTATGAATAGGAATACTTTATGATCTTAATAACACTAAAGAAACCAGGCGGAGGTAGTGAATATCGCAAATTAAACATTCCCCAATTGCACAGAATTCAAGTATTTTGGAGGAATTATCACAAATCATAACAAAATTAGGGCAGACGTGCATGTAAAAATTCCAGCAGGAAATAAATGTTAATTCCTAAAATTACTAAAATCCTAAGATGACCTAAAACCCTTAGGTCGAAGTGCATAGCCAGAAAACCAAAAATAAATCCCACCAACGGTGACCTCCTGGAGTGGGACATGGGCACTCAAACATCAATCAGAGAGCGAGATCAGCAGATGGGAAAGAAAGATACAGGAGAAAGGGCTATGGCGGATAAGGATAAATATAAGTAAACTCGGACCATCTAACCTCCCATTATCAGTATAATCAAACGGGTGAAGCTGAGATGGCTTTGGCATGTAGAAGGGATTGAGTTAAGCAGACCCCTCAAGAAAATGGTCTACGGAAGACCACGAGGGAACGAGAAAACAAGCAAGACCACGTGGATTGATGACGTAGAGCAAGATCTGAAAAACATGGAAAAACGAAGGTGGAGAGAGAAGCGACGGAACGAGAGGTGGGAGGAGGCTCGTCAGGGAGGGTCTAGATCCTGCAAAGAATGTTCCGCCAAGCAATTAGTTGGTTAGTTTTATGAATATTTATTATATTATATAAGTACGGAATTTGTTTAAACATATCATCATCACATGTTATAAGGAAAGAGAGACTTACATCGGCAAGTGTTTCTTTGCTGGTTTTTGCTACATTCCTGTCTTAGTCAAAGAAGGAATGGAAGAGGCACATGATAAATATTCAATGGTAATTATTTTTAAATATTTTTGTTTTGAAGAGAAAAGATTTACCCTGGCCGGGATTTGAACCCGGGTCGTCTGTTTTTCCGCAGCAGTGCTCTAAGCCACTGAGCTACCAGGGGTCGTATCCAAATAAGACAAATCCGTTCTCTTCACCGATCCTATATCCCCATGTTCTCGCAATTTTTTCGATGTATACACTGGGAAGAATGTTCATTGAACATTATTTTAATCAGGATCTTGTTGGCATCGGACAATATATTATTTATAATTTATTTTTATTATTTGTTATTTTTATAGTAATTATTTTTAAATATTTTTGTTTTGAAGAGAAAAGATTTGCCCTGGGCTTGATGGCCTTTAGCAATATAAATAATATATTGACATATGTCAACAAGATCCTAATTAAAATAATGTTCAATAAACATTCTTCCCCAAAAATTGCGATATAGAATATAGGATCGGTGAAGAGAACGGATTTGTCCAACTTGAATACGACCCCTGGTAGCTCAGTGGCTTAGAGCACTGCTACGGAGAAGCAGACTATCCGGGTTTGTATCCCGGCCAGGGCAAATCTTTTCTCTTCAAAACAAAAATATTTAAAGATAAATATTCAAGTAGGCCTGCTTTTTAAAAGTAAGGGCGGCTGAAATACGTTTATTATGTTGATGAAGTACTCATCATGTTGATCTGTTCAACTCAATGTTTCAATTTGAATTCTATCCTTTTTTTATTTTAGTTTCGAAAATTTCGGAGATAAGCCCTTTTTGAAACTCATAATTGAATCAATTAGTGATTTCCCCAGCCTTACTTTATTTGCGATGCGTTGAATGTTATGCGTTCAAATATTCGGCTGCAATGTTAGAGCTCGTTCATTATTCAAACACAAACAAGTAAATATCAACATGTGTTTTGCCCAGATCAGTGATTCCTGATTTATCATTTAAGTTAAATTTCATAAATATATAGAATCTTCAACATTTTCCCTGAATATTGTTCAAATCCTTTTTTAAGTTTGATACAAAGCAAATCTTTTTAAAAATGCGTTCTAATATTCGGCTGCAATGTTAGAGCTCGTTCATTATTCAAACACAAACAAGTAAATATCAACAAGTGTTTTTTTCCTACATCAGTGATTCCTGATTTATCATTTAAAATCATTTATGAGTTAAATTTCATAAATATATAGAATCTTCAACATTTTCTCTGAATATTGTTCAAATCCTTTGTTAAATTTGATACAAAGCAAATCTTTTTGCTTGAATAATCTATTATTGTATATACATACATTTGTATTTACAAAACAAGTATATGTGAACATTTCTAAGCCTTGTTGAGGAACTACCCTTAGGTAGCACTCGGGTAATTAATCTGAACTAGAGGGTTCCGAGGCCACCTATTCAAACGCCTCAGAGGATAATCGGGATTCGAAGATTAGAACTAGTGAGTTTGAATTGAGTTAATCACGGATGAATAGGTACTTGGCTTGAATCCAATCAATAACGTATGTAATATTAAGATGGGCGATTTTGTTCGTGGTAAAGTTAGGAGTATATAAGACTTTAAGAAGAATAGTTGATTGTAAAGATTGGATACAAGAGAAATATGCCAAGTATGTTCAACTACGTAATTTCAAGTAGACCTCACTGCAGAAGTGCAGATGTGTCCTTTGTAATTAGTTACATGTTTAGAGTGTTTATCCAGTAATACTAGAAATTGCGGGAAACGGATAACGGTTTCTTGTCGTTTTAGGCATGTATTAAAGATCTTAGTTAGTCTTTTGTCTACCTCAGATGACATTTTGTTTGGTTCCCAACCTGGGTGAGTAATGTCAGGGGGAGGGGGAGCAAGACCAGTTCAAAATGAAAAATGTTCTTTTAATTTTAGTTATTTACCTAGAAAGTGCCACTAAGCTACCAATTAATTACAAAAGACTTATTTACATGACAGTCATCAGACCTATTTGGGCATACGGAGTTGAGCTTTGGGGCTCTACTAAACCATCCAACTCATCTCGTATCCAATCCTTGCAATCCAAAATCCTTCGTAAAATCCTCAATGCTCCTTATTATGTCACAAACAAACTCATCCATCATGATCTTAATATCCCATATGTTACTGATTTGGTCCAAACTAGATACCTATCCTTCCATAACAAGCTCCATACGCACTTGAATCCGCTAGTCTCTCAGCTTGCTTCCCATACTATTCCTGATAACCCTCCGAGGCGTCTGAAAAGAAGATGGCCTCGAGATCATCTACTATAGAACTTTATTGGAGTGCTATCGATGGGTAGTTTCTCCACAAGTGTTTTCATGTCATATTATACATTTTTGCACATTTACTTGTTATAATACCATTATAGTTGTAAATATCATTGAATTAAATAAAAAAAAAAAAAAAAAAGAAAGTGCCTAGTAAGGTCTTCATCTTAAATTGAAACTTATAATAGTGTATATTGTGACGGTAAAACTAAATGTTTTGTTTTCAATGTAATACATTTTTTTCCATATGCCCATACAAATTGTAGTACAAGGGGGCGTTGGAGGAATTCCATTTGAGCAGGGGAGGGAAGGTTTACATTTAAAGAGGGGGACGTGGTAGGTGGTGGTAAAGGTTGGAAACCAATAGTCTATATGAATTCAAAAGTAGCAAATTTGTCTGCACTATAGTGTGGGCTCCTGATAAGGATTGAAGCGTAGCAAGCCGTAATTTTAAGATGATGAAGTTGATTTGATGAGATTTGTTAGAATTCATTATCAATACCTTCATTTATGACCTGTAGTATATGATTGAAGCATTGGAACACGAAAACACTCTCATACATGTCGTTTGTATACTTATTGAATGCATCATCAGGTTATAAGCTCATGCAAGATGGGATTGAATTTATTTTTATATATCCGGGTAGCTGAATGGAAGGTTAAGTCATCGCAGAATGTATTTTTTTTCAGAATTTTCCCAATAATAAGTACAACAAATACATCCACAGGACGATGGATATTCCGGTGAGTTTTTTTTTGTAGAAATCTATTTCCTTTAAATAAAATTTCGATGTGGTGAGAAAAAATAAGGACCAGAATACATATAAATGTATATCATATATGTGGATATTTGGAATAATTACGTCACGTCTATAAGTTTCGCCGAAAGGTTACCTGTGAATTATTATTTTGAATGTTTCTGAAAGACAAAATGCTTATGTGCAAAGTAAAGTTTAATCCTACTTCGATAAATTCTAAAGACTATTCGGTGAAGGATATCAGGACGAGGATTAAAAGTTTTTAAAAGCTGGTGGCCTAATATCTGTACTTTTTAATCGTTTGACCTTAAGGTTTGGGATTCAGTGAAGAGTGAATGATCACAGTCTTTAAACTTTTAGCCGAAGCTATTAGTGATCATCTGAATTGCTTGTTAGTACTTTATGATTTTAAGTTAATATAAGTATTATTTTAATTTCCTAATTTGTTCTTTAAGTTTTTTAGTCTGGTATAATACCTTTTATCTTTTAGATATACAGTCTTGTGATTTTCCTCTGCGATATACTTGGTGTACATTGAAATACTCACACGCATATTATTTTATTAAAATTTGTAATTATCTTTTTAAATTTGTTTTTCTGTTTAGCATTATAAAATTTGAGGATACAACAGGGTTGTTTCTCCGCTTTATCCTTGCCTTTATCCATGTCATTTTGCGTGATTTATTATATTTAGTTCTAATAAATTGTTATAATACAGTTTTAAATTTCACTACGTATTAAAAAAAAAATTAAACAACTAAATCACAAAAATCTTAATACATGTTATGTTAATGCTATACATGTTTTTATTTTTATTTTCCACCCTGATGATATTGGCTAAAGTCATTACCTAAAACCATAAAAGTCTGATAGCATCAATATCAAGTCTTCTAGGTTAGGAAGAAGCAGGTGTTCTAGACTGTGGATTAAGTTATTATAAGTTTTTATTGAATTAGTCAGGTTATTTTGCGCAGGTTGAAAAAAACAAATTCATTGATTACATCCCCTTCCGCGGTTGGTAGGGGTTAAGCTGAATTCTATCCAAATGTGCGACTGGACCGAGAGATATGGAAATCTTGAGTACAATGTGCTCATTCTGAACAAAATTCGACCTAACGACCTATTCATAGGAGCTGCAGATGTAACAATTTAGTTGATAATATACCATTTTTAATGACGTGGTTGATATGAAGTGTTGATTTTTTTTTAATCATGATTTTATACGAGTAAAATGTATAAGGTCGGCCATACATGTACGGCTGCATGGTACAGTTATAATACAGAGTCGAATCGCACTGGTTTACTTTGAGATACATAGAGTGGTTAGGAGCCCACACATTCACCGGCATCCCTTTGCGTATCCACGCTTCCTCGTGGTACCATCTACCTCGTGGTAATCCATACGCCACATGCATGGTTCAGATTTAAATTTGATTGCGGTTCTACAATGACATGATGAATTTTTCAATAACAAACCCTCGAAGCACAAATAACCAGTGGTGTATTCAAACATAACACCAAATAAAACCTTAATTAATTCATAGTAAAACCAATTAGGCACCCTCTTTCTGCAAGTCTATTGTCTATCTGCAACTGATACCAGGTAACATCATCGATCCAAAAACACGCATAGGTCTTGTCATCTCTGGAGGTAGAAAATATACTTTCTCTATTCCGTCAGATTCGACTCCAGATGAATATTCGCTTCTAGAGTTTTATCCCATGTAGTGGCTTCCACGCCGAGGTTTACCTCTTGAGGCGGGCAATAGAGGTAAACCTCTCGAGCACACCTCTACGTGCATGACCGGCATATTGTGAAGTATACCAATCGTGAGGATTTTTCATTTCGGTTTTTCCTCTAATCCCTAAGGATCAGCGCGAAGGTTCAGTGCCGATAGAACTAATTGATGTTCAAAGACTTTTTTACGGCTATATCCAAAATTGTAAACGTACCCTTCGGATATTTTTCATTCTCCTCAGCAATTTTCAACCTTTCGATTCTTCTGATATCTAGATTTACGGTTTCTGAACCTAACTGTGCCTTTGTGATTATTTTAATATGTATTTCTGTATTCACACTATACAAGCATAGCATTATTTATATTAACTTTTTTTTTTTTTTATCATACCACATTCATTTCCTATAAATGAAGTGGGATAGTTCTTATACTCTAACAATTTTATATATTTTTTCTTGAATACAGCTTAATTCATTAATCATTAATCATATCATTCATATAAAATAATATGATTTCTATCTTCAAAATGTTTGAAAATATAATATGATGGTATATGAATGCTATTCACAGAAACCTTTAGGTGTATTATGTGATAACATTATCAATTAATTTTTTAGAAATGTATTATTAAACAATTCATGTATTTAAATATATTATATATATATATATATATATATATATATATATAAGTTATGTGTGTATAGAATATTTGTATTAGTTTTAGGTTAAGAGTTGATGATATGATTATTGTTCTCTAAAAAAAAATAGATTTGTTTTGATATGATAGATACGAGCTGTATGAAAGAATAAAAGGTTAATTCATTTGATTATATCAGTCTAATTTTAACTGGTGCCGAAACCCGGGAGTTTGTTCGTTGCGTTTCTTTAAAAATTAAGAAGTGAAAGCACTCGTATGATGGTTGAATCAAACGAGCTAATTAAGGAACGCGCGAAGTTCGAATTCCAGTTGGCGAAGGCGGCGGAAGAACATGCGCAATTGATGGCTCAGCTCACGGAGGCAAAAAAGTCGGCGCAAATAGAGTTAGTAAAGGTACGTACGCAAAATTCTGCCTTTATACATGAAGTCATCGGCCAATTAGAGCCATTCACAGGTACAGTTGGTGATCTGGATCACTTCATAAAAGGCGCCGACCAGATTATGACACTTATTGTATCACGACAGGAGAATGGGACCATATTCGAGTCAGACGTGAAAATGCTAGAAGCGGCATTGGTCGGCCGTATTTCACGACGAATCCTGAACGCTATACAAGGTGATACAACTCATTCATGGGATACGTTGAAAGAACGATTGAAGAAGCTGTACGGCGGAGGGCGCTGGACTCCGGAAGAAGACGTGTTTTATCTGGTGAATGTGAAGCGGAATCAAGGCCAGTCGGAGGGCGAATTTGCAGAAAAACTTTTAGTTCTCTACAATAGAGTGGTGGAAAAAATGGTTGAAGCTTTTGGCCAAGAGGATGGCGGCCGGCGATTGGAGTTTGTACGTGGTCTCCTGAAGGTACAGCTGAACCATTATATGGACCGACCAGGTTCTCTATCACGTGATAGAGATTTTGTTGAATGTGCCCACGAGTTGGTAGACGCGCATGGCAGGAACAAGGCACGGCGAGAGAAGTGCGAGGGCGAATGGACCGAGGTGAGATCCACAAGAAGACATTATAAGAGTCCGCCTAGGCGCAGCAGTCGGCCTTCCGAGAACCGACCCAGCAGAGGGTCTGAAGAGAGGAGGAAACGACCGGAGCGTCGGTGTTATGAATGCAATAGGCCCGGTCACGTAGCAGCGCAGTGCAGTCTGACGCGGTGCTACGAATGCGGCGGGAAGGGACATTTTGCACGAGAGTGCCCGAGACGGACTTCTAGACCACTCAGAAGGGAATCCAGGCCTGAACCGATGGAAGTCAACAACCAGGAGTTGCGAGAGAAGCGGACTCATCGGAGGGGCGGTGACTGCTATTCCAGTGAGGAGTCGTCGGCAGAGGAGAGCGTCAGTTCCGAACACTGCGCGTCGGCAGGGAGAGAGCATGAGGTAAGAGTTGGAAACTCCTGGAGAGGCGGTCGTTCTGGTTCAGAGGCAGGGCCGGAACAACAACGAAGGGAATGAGGAAACGGTGTTAGGTGGGGCAACGGTTCGGGGGGGATAATTATTATTAACGCGGCGAAAAAGGGGGAACGAACACGATTGCCCGTGGCGAGAATGGGGGGGACAGGTGTTAGGTTCCTAGTTGACACTGGGAGTACAAATTCCCTAATTAGTATAAAAGCGGCCGAGAAACTAGGACTACTGGGGAGACACAAACGATGCAAGTGCAGTATCGCTACCGTGAGCGGGCGGTGCACAACCTTAGGAGAGGTGTACTTCAATTGTACAGACTTGGCAGGACGGGATGTGGAGGTTAAGGTTCATGTGGTGGAAACGATAATGCCGGGGTATGACTTCATTGTAGGAGGGGATATCCTGCGGTTAGCTGGGTTGAAATTGACAGTCGATCGGGGGAATTGGCACTTCAAACTAGGTGAACGGCCATATCAGACCACAGTTACGAGCGGCGGTGGTGGTATCGAAATTGGTGCGGTAAATTGTGACAGGGCACCCTTTAAGGATATCGTAGAGCTAAATAAAGACCTCTTCTATACGGAAAATGAGATTTTACCCACTACCGGGAAAACGGTTCATCGGATTAGATTAAAAACGGATATCCCGGTGTATGTCAAAGATAGACGTTACCCACAGGCGTTGAGGGATATTATTAAGGAACAATTGGACGATCTCCTGCGCCAGAGAATTATCAGACCAAGTAATTCCCCGTTTAATAGTCCGTTGTGGGTAGTTGAGAAAAAGAAAGATGAGGACACGCAAACGGAGAAACAATATAGGGTCGTGGTCGATTATAGAAAGCTGAATGAAGCAACAGAAGACGAACGATACCCGCTTCCCCGCGTGGAGGACATTCTGGACAGATTGGCAGGCGCGACGATTTTTAGTACCCTGGATTTAAAAAGCGGGTACCACCAAGTAAAAATGGCTGCCGAGGACATTGGGAAAACCGCGTTTTCTTGGGAGCGGGGCCATTATGAATTCGTAAGAATGCCGTTCGGGCTGAAGGGGGCCCCACTGACTTTCCAAAGGTTAATGGACGAGTTCCAGAGAGGTTTAGGAGAGGATTTCGCCCAAGTTTATATGGACGATTTAATTGTCTTTAGTCGTTCCGAAGAGGATCACTTGAGGCATCTTGGGAGGGTGTTTGACAGAATCCGCGAGTTCGGTCTTAAATTATCTAAGGGAAAATCGAAATTTGGATTACCAGAGATAAGGTTTTTGGGACACGTGGTGTCGCGAAAAGGGGTACAGCCCGATCGAGAAAGGGTGAAAGCCATCCAAGAAGCACCATTACCTAACAATGTTCGGGGGATTCGCAGATTCTTAGGAATGGTGAACTATTACAGGCGGTTTATTCCAGGGATTGCCGAATTAACTAAACCTCTGACGGAGACACTAAAGAAGGGGAGACGGTTTTATCTAGGGCCCTCCCAGGTCGATAGCATCCATAAGTGCCGGGAAATCTTGACGTCACAACCGTTGTTGGCTTTTCCAAATTTTCATCTTATGTTCAGGATCACCACAGACGCGAGTGAGGTTGCTATTGGGGCGGTCCTGTCGCAGAATTTCGCGGAAGGGGAAAAGCCGATCGCTTTCGCGAGCCGGAAACTTAATCCGGCTGAACAACGATATAGTGCTATCGAGCGTGAACTCTTAGCGGTAGTGTGGGCGGTTGAGTACTTCCGGCCTTATGTATATGGGCGTCGTTTCGAGTTATTGACGGACCACAAACCACTTGTTTATTTGGCCACGCTTAAGGAATCGTCAGCGCGCGTCTCCCGTTGGAAGGAACGATTGGCACCCTATACGTTCCAAGTAATTCATAAAAAAGGGGTAGAGAACGCGGTGGCGGATTGGCTGTCGCGCGATCTGGTCATTAATGCTGTAGAGGAAGAAAGCACGTCGGTCGAGCCATTTGCGGTGCGTTATTTGCGGGATGGGGCGGAGCACGGACCAGAGATTCCACTAATACGTCAACAGTTGGAGGAGAGCGCGGTCTCACCGGAACGAGCTAGGGAACTCCCAGAAGTTGATGAAATCATCAATGATAAGAGGTTCCAAATGGTTATTCGGTCCAAACAAGGTGTGGGAACTGAGACGAGTTCATCAATGTATGAGGGGTTATCGACGGTTACGATTCGTATTCCACCGACAGTAGATGACGTCGAAGTAGAACGGATTTTTTCCAAGTTTTGCGTACCGGGACGCCGTGGTCACATTTACGTCGGCAACAAGGTCCTCCTTGATAAAATCAGACGGTTGTGGCGCCAAGAAAGAATCGGGGTAGGTGGTTCTCTAGTGCGTTGCCTTCGGCAAGTACAAACGGTACCCGATACCACAGCACAGCAACGGGTCATTAGGGATCACCACAGTGGCAAAACAAATCACCGGGGGATCGACGAGACGTTACGTGCATTGAAACGCATCTACTTTTGGAAATCGATGGGTCGCACGGTGAAAGATTTTATAGATCAATGTGCCATATGTCAGCGCGCGAAATATGATCGACAGCCGCCGGTGGCAGAACAGGTAGTCACCCCCACGGCGATGGAACCTCTCAGGTCGGTGCAAGTCGACCTCTATTCTAATGAGGGACAATCTTGGCTCACTATTCTGGACACTTTTAGTAAACTCGCCATGACTTACCCTATCGCGGAGAAGACCACGAAGGCTGTTTGGGAAGGCATCCTCCATTGGTGTGCGACCTATGGAGTACCCGAGGACGTCACTTCTGATTGTGGTCGCGAGTTTGATAATTCGTTGATTCGCGAAGAGTGTGCCCAGTTGGGGATCAAGTGGCGACTTAATACTCCCCATCATGTTACAGGCAGGGGGGCAGTGGAAAGGTTACACAATACACTGGGAGAACACCTGCGGCTGTTGAAGTTGGGAAGAAATCTTGATTCCTATGACGCTATGCCGCGAGCAATAATCGCATACAATCATACGATCCATTCGGCAACGGGATTATCCCCAATCGAAATTGTGTTCGGACAGGCGCGAAGGGATAGGGGTGACCTCATCACAGTCAATAATGAAGAATTACGTACCATGATCCATCAATCACGAGCCAATCGTAAATCTACGTGGGAAAAGGTACGCGAGAAACTAATCCGAGAAAAGACCACCAGGGTGCACAAAGCCAACGCTCGGGCCGGAGTGTATACCAAGGGTCCCCTGCCATTGGGTTCGATTGTTTATAGACGTTTACGCACTGCGCGTACTAAAGCCTCGGCGCGATACGAGGGTCCGTACAAAATCGTGACTGTTCGCGAACACAACCTCTATACGATTCGGGATGTGCACTATCCATTTCGCGTTCGGACCGTTCATCTGGAGGAGCTTCGAGTGCCTCATGCTCTGTCACCTGTCCCGCCTGCGGCTGCTACACCTGAGTCAGGTTAACTTATGCATGCCAGAGACATTTTTTTTTTTTTGGTTGTTGTTTTTTGTGTTTTATGATTTCTTCATTTAGTTTTGTATATTCCTTTGTTTCTTTTCCTTTCTCGTTCTTTTTTTATTTTTATTTTTTGTGATAGTTCCTTCTGTGCAGGAACTGGAAGGGGGGAGTTATGTGTGTATAGAATATTTGTATTAGTTTTAGGTTAAGAGTTGATGATATGATTATTGTTCTCTAAAAAAAAATAGATTTGTTTTGATATGATAGATACGAGCTGTATGAAAGAATAAAAGGTTAATTCATTTGATTATATCAGTCTAATTTTAACTTATATATATATATATATATATATATATATATACACAACACACACACACATATATGTGTGCGTGTATGTATGTGTACAATAGTTGATTAGGTTTGAAGATTTCTAGATAAATTTGTAGAACTAGACAGTAGCGAAATGAAAATTAATATACATAACTTTTTTTTTTTAATATTTAAAAAATCCTTTCTGTAATAACCATAAGGTTGAACATAGATTCACTGGATCGTTTAATACTAACAAAAACTGAGAGAACAGGACGGTTCTGTGTTAAACGACTCGGAAGAGTTTCCTTTTAAATTAAAACTCCAGAAATGAGTCGGTGCTGTTGTGTTGATTTGGTGTTTGGTTTAAAGCCAATAAATTTTTTTATTTTTTTTCACTCCGCTTTTGTGATAAGGTATTTTTCGACAAATCATATTTTTGTCTTCCCGATGTATATATTAATCAATTATAACTTTCAAACGCAAGGATGCTATATAAATAAACATATATGTAATATAAATTAACTCTCGTACATAACTATAAATAATCGTTATGTTGGAAATATAACGGTTAAGGAACAAAAGTTCTAATACTTCATACCGAATCATTTATCAGGACTTGTAGATATAAATGATATAGTAAAAACAAATATAAAGTAGTATAATATAATAAATATAAAAAAAAACAGTAACACTACAGCCCGTGAGATTTTCGTGCTCGTTTCATGGTAGAGAATATGTTTCGAAGACAACAGTTGTGCGGAGAGGTAGTTTGTCAAAGACCAATTAAGGGCAATCACTTCAAGACAGGGTGAGCCCCAGGATGGCCTACAAATCCCATAGTCTCCTAACATCATAGCTATTAACAGATTAAATTATTTATCTATCTCACTCATTACTCTGGGGCTACCCAGCTGAAATACAAAACAAAACGTTTTTCTTAAATATGAATACTCCATCCAAAATTGTGCCCGGGACGTACTTTAAAGGTTCTACCAACTTCAAAACCTACTATAGCAAAGCTTTTATGTGACTGCTACCTTTTTCTTTGATGTCTTAGAGAGCACTTTGGATATGCTTCGTAGCTCTGTTACTATTTAATGAAAGAATTAATTATTGTTGGCGGAATGCGTTTAATTTTCTGGTCATAAAATGAGTTTTTATTTGGAGTTTTTTTTTCATTACTAAGCTTAAAATGTTACTCTGCAAATAAAAAGTACCTTTTTCATATCTTTAATTAGGGATGTATAAGATTTTGCATTAAGTTTTCTCTTATTTAAAAAAAATTATTCATTGAAGGTGGAAGCTTGCATCATATTTCTAATAACTAATGAAATAGCCTGAAGCTTTATTTAAACTATTGTTTGTTTATTAAAATATGAATGGGAATTGATACAATTCGAGTTTGTTTGTGTGGGTTCCTATTAACCGATTGGATCCTGGAACGTGACTCATGTTATCTTTTTTTAGTTCAAGGATTCTATTACGTACTGGGAGTGGGGTGGCTTAGCGGTAAAGCGATGAATTGCCATGGCGAAGTTTCCGGGTTCAAAACCGGATTATTTATTTAATATGTCAACAGCCAGGAATGGATCTGGAGTCCCCCTGGATCTCGCCCGAGCTCTACCGGTCACTCAAAATAAGGGGAAAACCTACTGGTTGAGCATGATATAGATAAAATCACCAACTGGCACAATCGTTATTCTTGAAACTGTGCAGACTCTACCAATTACTGAACTCAAGTCCCCTATCATAGTGGTACAGTTTTCTTTATATATTTCAAACTGTCGCACCAATTCAACTTTTTTAATTTTCAACCGCACAAAATTAAAATGTTACGAATTGTTGAATATCGATAATATATCTATTCATAGGTGGTATTTTTTTCTAATTAAAAAAATATTCTGATTATCAAAGTGTATCCATTTTTTGTTAAATACATGAAGGATTTTTCCTTATTTTGAAACTTAGAAGTGATAAAAATGACTTGTATCCGGGCTAAATTTTATATATTTCATAGCCGCATCTCTCTCATTAATAATAAGATGCATTTTAGCCTGCACACTCGAGTACAACATAGTTTTATTAATTTTAGAATTCTTATTTTCGAGAAAGGTTTTTTTTTTAAGAATGGTAGCAACGCCCTTTTTTTTTTTTTTATAGTTCTTTTCGACCAAATTAAATGTTAGAAACCTTCCAGAGGACTCTGAAAGGAATACTAAAACAAGAATGGCTAACTATTCCTCCAAAATTTCCGATTAATGATGGGAAAATCAAAGCAGCGCTCTGTTTCGATTAATACAAGTTAGGACAAAAGTCATGTTTAGGCATCTAAAATATGGTATTGGAATATTGTACAGAATACTTCAAAACATGGTAATCTAATATTTGTTTAAGTCTGACACACTTCAAAGCTTGTGGGTTAGGGCCCTAAGTAATCATTGCAATAGAATAAAACAGTGGAATTAAAATTTGTTGTTCAACTACTTTTATCGAACTAATTGTTGAAAATGGATTTTAATTGTACTAATGGGTACTATTTTTTCGAAATAAAAAAGTGTTCAGACATTTTTCTCATTTTGAAACTTTGAAGTGATGAAAATGACTTGCACCCATTTATATCCGGGCTAGCTTTTCTATATTTAATAGCTACCTGCACCTTTCCTATGAATAATAAGACACATTTTAGTCTGCACCCTCGAGTACAACATTTTTTTAGAGTACTTTATTTCCAGAAGATAATTTGTTGAAGAATGGTTGATGCACCCAAAGGAAAAAAGAAATTCTTATCTCTTAGAGTTTCTTTTGACCAAAATTAATTTTGAAAACATTACAGAAGGCTCAGAAAGGAAAATAAAACTGATTTTGGCAACCAATTCTTCCAATATATTAGGTACCTTATTTAGCATTTATTTACCGCGAAACCTCTTCAGTAGTCCAGGATCAATGGTCCATTTTTCTACTTGATTAGTATCAAGCTGAATCTTCATGAATACCTTCGTTTCGATGAGACGCCCAACAATTTCCCGTCCCAAAATTCTCGATTGTGGAGCCTAATGACGTAGATAGGATAAAATATGTCGATTTGTTGATTCTCAAAAATTTATTACTAACTGGGTTTTTTTTTGTTAAATCTCAAGATAATTATCGAAATTATTTGAAAAAATATATGTCCTACAAAAAGTATGGTTTGATCAAAGAGTCCTCTCCTTCCAATGTGTATCGATAACGAAGTCAAAAAAGAAGAAGTAAAAAAAATCAGCTGGTTAGTAATCATTCTTGATGACCTCATTATCTGTACATGTTGGAAGGAGGATGTTGGAAGGGGCTCTTTGTTCAAACCGTACAATTTGTAGGGCAAATATTTTTTCAAATACTTTAGGTAATTATCTTGAGATTTAACAAAGAAACAAAACAGTTAGTAATAAATTTGTGAGAATCATCAAATTGACATATTTTATCCTTGCGACCTCTTTTAGCTACCCCGATTGAGAATTTTCGCACAGGAAATTGTTGGGCGTCTCATCGAAATGAAGCTATTCACGAAGATTCAGCTTGATCCTAATCAAGTGCAAAAATGGACCATGGATCCTGGACTATAGTTAGTTGTATGATTTAAAATTTTTGGATGGATGAATGATGAGGAGTAGTATATATATATATATATATATATATATATATATATATATATATATATATATATATATATCGATATTCGAAAACACTCTATGACTCTTTCCGCAGACTAGAAACTGTATTTTGTTTTATCACCATGTTTCACATTGCTCATGCTTAAAATTTTTCGACTGTTGGAAACTGCTAACTAAAGAGTTTTTTAAAGACCAGTAATCGCTCAGTGTCACCTCAGAATGGGCAGCTTTCGGTGGATAAATGAAACCGGTTATCTGATAGAGGAAGAAGTAGATAGCGTAAATTGCAGACCGGGAGGTTGGAAGAACGTACCCAAGGCTGTCGAGGACCGTCCGAAAAATTGTAACCCGTGGGTATCTCGAGA
Organism: Troilus luridus; assembly: GCA_964056705.1. Classification (NCBI taxonomy): domain Eukaryota; kingdom Metazoa; phylum Arthropoda; class Insecta; order Hemiptera; family Pentatomidae; genus Troilus; species Troilus luridus. The sequence continues at coordinate 52,039,165 of OZ057414.1, forward strand.
GACACTTAAGATTTGAATAATTCTGCAGTTCTCGTCCCTATTCCCTTGCAGTTCTTGTCCCTTACATTATTTCTAGATATTTATGAACGCTCTATTTATTCTGCTTCCATTGTTCGATAGCTAGTTACATCTGTTTGTAAAGTTCACAGTATGAATAAATATTATAAATAACTGTACTCGTATTTTAGTAAATAAACTCTATAGAATAAGTTTAAAAAAAATATATATTTACAAAGTAAAATTTGATGGATTTTAATTTAAAAAATACTAGAAAATTGGAAATATTATTTTAGAATAGAATAGAACAGTAAAGCGACTTTATTATGGGATTAAGACCCTTTAGAATAACAAAAAAAGAAACATAATATATACCTGCCAAGAAGGGTACATAATACAAATCATAAAGTATTTATAAAGTGCCAAAAAAGTAAATAAATAAAAAGTACGATTTATAGCAAAATACTAATGATAGTAAATAAATTTATAGCTCCCAATAAATACGTGAGATATAATGTAATAATTTCATTACATAATGTAACCTTTTAAAAAAAAAAGACTAAACAAAAAAATCCATTATTCAATACTGATTCATTTAACCAAATGATAACCTGTTTAGAGAACATCATCTGTTTGGGAAGATAATGTTGGAAAAGCGTGGATTTAACTGATAACACTGGTCGACAAAAATGAACTTTTTTTTTTTTACAAGAACTAAAATAACAATTCTAGAACTATTTTTTGTGCTGAATTGCAATATAACTTTAGTTTTTCTCCACCAGGCAGGAGTTTTGTGTGACATTCATTTGAATTTTTATAATATTCGAAAAAATCGATCTAACTCAAAATGATTACTATTCATTCTGACTTATCTAGGCCATGATTTTGTAACATAGTGAGACTTCCTATCTCTGCTATCCCTGAGCCACAAAAAACAGCAAAATTTGGTGAACCCAAGTATCAAACCAAGAAATAAAGCTAATAACCTTTAACTCACTACAGATATTCCATTCATATTTTCCATATTGTATTTTCTCTAAATTAGTTTCATATATTCATATGTCTCTTTCATATCAGCGGCATACGCTACAGGTATTGATGGAAGTTCATTGACAATATGTAGCAGCACAGTCTGTTAGTTGACTATGACTGTTTTTTATTTTAGATTGGAACATGTAAGTTCTGCTCCCTGTTTGATTTCAGCTGTTAGTAATGAGTCCGTTGACAGCTGGATTTCAAGATCCCCTACTCCGAATAAACAGCAATCTGTTAATTCAAGTATTCCATTGAAGCCCAAGAGTTTCCATAACTAAACAAATATCACTACAAAACACAATACCATTTTTTTCAGAGAACCAGTCCTTGAAATCACTACGGCGGCCACAATAAGTACATATTCTTACTTATTTTTGGAGTAGATTTCATCCTTTGAGTCTGGAAGTTAAACCTTCAGTTTGCTGTTTAGACAGATTTAAATCCCGGTTCAGGTTATTAAGGTATTTCTGATTGGGAAAGTATAGTTCTGATGAACAGGTATTGGAATCATATGTACGATCTTTTTTATTGTCATCTGAAGCATTTTCAGTTTCAGTTAGGTTACATTCAGAGTTATCTCCTAAGGTCGTATCTGCATATACTGGTACAGGGAACTGTTTATTGTGTAAGACAGGTCTTATTGCAGATTGAAAATTCGGATACTGGACTGTATGTTTTGTTTAGATGTGATTCCTTTAATATTTGTCAAGCAGAATTAACAATCACTTAAATGATCCTTCGGTTCCATCCTAATCGTGGAAATTTCAAATGGCATACGATGTGTACCTTTTTTCCACCCAGTCAGCAATCAGACACTATAATAGTCGACCAGTGTGTACGGATTGAGTTCCACGCTCTGATTGAGCGGGCGAGAAACGAACACTCGAATGTTTCTATACTGTTAGAACGAAAATGGAGATTGGAAAGGCGAGATATTGTTCCTTCATACTAGACTGACGATTTGAATTGGAGGATACTATAGATATAGGATGGGTGTTGAGAGTTGATAGAAAGGAAGAGCTATTTTAACTGATCGTAAAGTTGGGACACGTGAGATCATCTCGGGGTATCAAGAACAAATCTAAGAGAGCAGTTCATTATTCGCTTTAATCTGACTTTCAGCACAACTTACCCGTTTACCACACTACAGTATTCAAAGTGGGAAAAGAGGAGAGGTTATATGAAGAGTTTACGGGTAGGTAGTGTTAGGAGATGTCGAGAATAAGGGAATAACTTCAGGGAACTAATTGACCGTCGGAATAATCGGGCGATATGGGGTTTCCAGGAAAGGGTTTGTTCATAGTAATGGCTACGTTTTTGACAGAGCAGTTGAAAGTGAAGGGGTGTTCGTTCAGGATTAATGTTGGGAGGGTGTGGAATTAAATGTAAGGAGGGACTTGGAACCTATGGACAATGGCCTTAGATTTCATTGCGTTCAATCCTAGTATATTAAGTTTGTCCAGACACTGATCCTATCTAGTTCAGTAATGTATATTATTATTAGAATGCGAATAAGATTGCATTGGAGAATAGATTTCATATATTGTAAGACTTTCTGTTATTGATAAATAGACATAGCCACGCAAACATGAAGTGATGAAAAACAATATGATTATTTTAAAAATGTGTTTATAAATTTTACAAATAAATAAAAATATTTAGTTCCTCATACCTCTACCCTGTCGATGGACTAAAAATTAAGCCAACCGTTGGCACTAAAAAAAAAATTGTACTTATTTGTGTAAATTGTATTGGTTGTTGATTCGGCACCACCCAACCATTTTCAACATTGCTTAAGTTTAGGCCCAATGGTGTCGATCATGTCGTTTACTATATTACATAGGCGTATCAGATTATTTATATTTATTTAATACTAGCCACAGTTGTTTAAACTATCGCTAAGGTGGTAAAATATTCAGTAATTTTTAAACAGAATCTCGATTTTGGTAATCATTGCTTAATTAACCTAACACTATACATTGCTTTGTAGTAATACTATAAATTCTAACATCGTCCGATAACCTTATCAAGATGCAATAAGTTAACCACGAACTAGCGGGAAGACTAAGTCTCCACTGATTGATCGTAAGCTGCTTAGAGTTCGACCGATGTCTTCAATTATAGACCCCCTTCGGGAATCTATATTATTTAGGTCTCATTTCGGTGTTCTGTGTCCGAAGGTAAATCAAATCATCTTACCATGAGAAATATACTCGAAATGTTAATTACTACTTGGCTTCTCATGGCTTGATGAAAGAAATTACGTTTAGGTAACGGGTAATATTTTTAATATAAAATATTTTTATTTATGTACTCAGGAAAAATCAAGTTAACAAATAATTACTGTGTTACAATACAACTTTATTAATAGTAGTTCTGTTTGACTCGGTCATATGGTGTTTTATTGATACCATTCGATCGCTCTTCTAAGATCTCTGTATTTGGATTTGGCTTTTCACGCGATATAGGCGATACGTCACAAGTCTCACTTATCGTAATGAATTCGTTGACCCTTCATCTATCCAACATATTTGAATTGTCCATTTTGTGAGAAAAATAGGCAGTAGGCAACTGACAGTTAACTATACAAATATAGTCAAAATAGTTTTAATTGATCTTAAAATGAATAGACTTCCTCACAACTGCCTACGATCAACAAGAAAATACAAATCTCTTTCACTATCATTATAAAATATATACATTTAAAAAAATATATTCATTTCATTGAATGTGTTATTAAATATTCGTATATTAAGCACTGAAGTTATTAATTACTACCGAACCCATGACTGCCTACTTATAGAAATTTGCAATTTTGAAAAATAACTCTTATCGGATTTTTGGAATTTTTAGTTCCGGATTGGCGTTTAGCAATTTTATTTAGCAATTAAAATTACAATATTCACTATAGTATGTTGCCCTGAGTGCCGTGTCCCATAATGCACACACACAGTCTCCACTGGCATTTGATCTAGCGACCCGGGCTGGTCTGCAGATCTCACGTCCTGCTTTGACTTTTGTAAGAGACAAAGCTTGATTGCAGTACCCGAGGGCGAACAGTTATTGCTGTGCTGGGGATTTATTACAAAAACAACAAACAAAAAATAGGCTCATGATGTGTCTGATTCTGCTTATACATTTGCTTATCTACTCAGTCTGTTGAAAAACTCAAATAGAAATGATTATGTGGAAAGCCACTGAGGAGTTGTCTCTCCTGACTTAAAGTGCCCTTTTCCCTTTCGCTTTCTCTTTTAGGGAAAGTCCCAGAGCAACCTGATGAGGGTTCGCTCTTACTTATCCCTTACTCTATTCTAGGTTTTTCCATTTTTTCCTTAGTGTTGCGCTTCCATATTAATCTAGGCCTAAAAGAGCGCAAACCAATTACTTATAACTCGTGTTTTTTTTCTGTAAAACAATTCTATTATATCTAGGGGAAACAACCCTCATCTTACAGATTGTATAACAATTCATTTACTTGTATTATTCGTATATACAATTATATAACTGTAATTTTCATGTATTCGGTAATTCATTAGTTTCGTATTAAATATCTCTGCTCAGATTATATTATTTTTTTCATTATAGTGTTAGAAGGAAAAAATATCAAGTTATTATCCCAGAAGTTAAATTTGTACTTAATAATCGAATATACTCGAAACATAAGTAAAGAAATAAAGCGACTGCTTAGATTATATTCTAATTTACAAACTACATATACTTAATTTAATCATTTAATTTTATAATATGCAGAATTAAAACACGTTAAGAACAATAATATATTCTGTTGTAATAATATACATGTAATAATAATAAAAACAAGTGAATTATTATTTAATTTCTTTTTTGAAGATGAAATTACCATGATTTCTTCTATTGTTAACTATAATATTTACTAAGGAAAAGCAGGGGGGAGTTTATTGATACAAATTGAACACATAAGAATCCAAGGGAGAAAATGAAATTGGGAATAAGAAGTGAGGTGTTTCCTCTACTGTCCATCCAGCTTTGTAGGGGTAAATGAAATATTGATAAAATAAAAACCAATTTTTATCTTAATAGAAAGGTTAAATACTTTAAATAATTATAACGATTTTTACATATATTTATATTTAGATGTATATTTAGTACATAACTAAAACCAAATAAATTAGTTTTGAGAGTGTAATTTTGAATCGAAGTTGTAGGCAACAAATATTATCTGCTGCACAAAACTTTGTCCCTCTGAGTATTGTTCAGAAATGTGCCTAGTAATGGTGAAGTTTAGATTTGCTCATGGGGTCTCAGATGTTGGCTACGAAATTGCTGAATATTGAAAACGGATCTCTTTGGTTCCCTCGGTTCAAACATACATGGTTGTCTCTTTCTTTTCATGTTCAAACATAGTATTAGTTAACTTTTTGTGTTTTATATTAGTGTGCGCAGTGGAACTTGTAGTAGTGGATTAGGTAAACTTTTTAAAATTTCTCTTTATTTTGAGTTTTTAATTTTTTTGTCTTCTTGTTTGCTAGATGAATACGTTGTTTTACCTGTTTTACGGTTTTATGTAAAATTTGATCAACGTATATAAATAAAGGCTGGAAATATTTTACCGGGTTTTTAATTCATTTTACTTATAGGCTTACAAATATTATAAGTTTCGTTTTTCAGGCAGCCCTTTCATATAATTCAAAATTCCCTTGTTAGTTTATTTAAAACCTACCTTTTATCTATACATATTATAAAACAAAGTCCTCGCCCGCGTTTGTTCGCGGTAAACTCAATAACTACTGCACGGATTTTCATGCGGTTTTCACCAATAAATAGCGTGATTCACCAGGAAGGTTTAGGTATATAATTCGTCGAGGTTTTGTATAAATGGGTTGGAATTTCCATGGGTTACACCGAAGATGCTGCTTGCATAATCCCGTGCAATTATCTAATATTAAATTCTATATAAATAAATATATATATATGTTTTTTTTTATTTGTATATAGTAAAGCACATTAGCTGAGAAGGAAAGAAAGAAAATCAAGATTCCCAAAGAAGCCTGACCCATGTAATTCAGGTGGTCCATAGTGGCCGGTGGGTGATAAAAAAAAAAATACGTTACAATGACAAATTATGTAGGCATAATATGCCTTAATACCCGAGCAAAGTTGGGAGGGTCGCTAGTTAATATATAAAAATACAGAAATAATTATTTTAAAAATTACTTCTTATGTCACCTAAGGGTTTAAACTGGGTTCATTACAAAATTCAATTTTAATATATATTTACCAACCCACTATTCACTATTTTATGAAGTGGAATAGCTCAGTGGATGGAGCGTCGAGTTACTTGTCGGATGCTCCGAGTTCAAATTCGGCTTATCAGATACCCCTGGGATCTGATGACCCTCCTGCGTCTCACCGAGCCTCTATGAAGTGGGTACCCTTCATTGGAGAGAAAACGTGGCACCTGAGCGTGATCAGACAATTCACCCCTCTATATAATCGTTATCCTAGTATTATTATAGTCTTAACAATGTACTGAATTCAAGACACTTCATGGGTTGTAGTGATTTACGTTTTTTTATTCTATTCATAATTACATCCTTGAAGTCTCTGTCTCATAATCTTCAATGTATTTGGTTTTTATCCCCCATACCTTTCTATCATTTACCTAGGGCGTGGGGAATGTTAGTTTCTCCTCATTAGATATCTAGTGATCGTGGTAGAAAACCCTGTTCATTGGAAAAATTCTGGTTATTTGTTTGAATGTATATTCAAATATGTATGCCTCCGAGGTGAGAAGATATTCCTATTTTTTCTGACTTAAGCTCCTCACTCCAAGTTATAGCTGGCTGGGAATGTTTTCCAAATACCAATTAAATTAAATTTATACTTTCTTGAATTCATTTCTATATATGTGTAGCCTTTATGTCGATTCCGGAACTTAATAAGATCTTTGAGAAGCAACATGTGGCTCCGAGGTGTCCTGAGGCCATTTATTTTTTCCTTTGCCACACTATAGATCTACCTCTCAGGGTTTTTTCGAAGCTTTATGTATTAGATTTGCCTCGTGTCCACCTGTCACTTATATTGGAACCTTCCTACCTACTATTATATATCTATTTATTGTTCTTACAAAGAAGCAAGTTGAACCAAACCTACTGATAATATTTCTAGTTTTAGGCGATGCATGATGCAATATCGGTTTAGTTGATGAATCTAAAATAATGGCATTTTTATTCAGTATATCTAGAAACCATTTTTAAAGACTTCTGTCATTTCCTGTTTTGTCACTTTTCTGTTCACAAAGTTAACTTTTTTCGATATTTAGGAAGGCTATACTTTTCTAGCCATAACAAGTTCTATTTCTTCATGCCTGGAAAGTTATCAAATATGAAGAATTGAATTTCAATTTGTCAGTGTTTGCTTGTGATTTTTTTTAATGTCATTTTATTCTACAATGGCTAACTGAACGATGCTACAGAAGGAATCCTAAATTTTGCCTATCCAGGTACAGTTAAGATAGGAATCTTTAAGTATACCTGACTGTGCGCACATCAGAGGATCGTCATTTTACGTACTCTCTGAAGAACGGCATAACCAAGGACTTTTTATCCCCATTAAAAGTCCTAATCCCACCTGCCAGGTTTGAAACCCGCTATTTTAAGAATAGTAAGCTGTTATGCCAATCACTATACCACAGGTGAACTCATTTTTGGATGTTAATTTCTTAGTGAGGGACTATTTTCAGTCTCAGAACCAATAATCTTAACCGATTAACTTATTAAATTTATATTCATCTTAAAACTCAGCATGAAATAACATACATATTTTAATTTATTATTCTAGGTACTCTAACTTTCATCTAGTGAGAGAACAGATGTTTTATAATTTAACGTTTTTTATGCAATCCAACTTATTTATAAATTTTAACATTCAGATTCAACTCTTATACGGTTAAAAATTGTTAATTTAGAGATACATTAGATAGTATCACATAAAGAGAAAGTCTTCATAATGAACTGATATTATTTTAATTTATCTCTGACTATTCCTTAACAAATGGAAAACATATGTTTTTTCATTTGCTTATATCAATTTAATTATTAAATTGTATACAATAATAATTAATATAAATGTACAATATAACGTCCGTGAGACTCGGAAAAGGATACAAGCCCTGTAGGAATCTTTTGGCAGAACATCAGATTCGAACTGAAAAATTTTACAAACACTTCATCAACACAACAATCACAAATACATCTAACGACCACAATGTTTCCAACCTCGATAGTAATGGCTTCCCGTTGTTATATTTGCCTCAACATTATCATACAGTCTGATTCAATATCCATATCCATCAATACAAGGACTCTCTTGGGGCTCACCCAGGCTGTATACAGCGAGTAATCTAAATTTTGGGGTAAAATCTAGAGGGTGAGCATAATGTCGGGCTAATCAAATCCCTGCACAACCGTTGTCTTAGAAACTGTAATGATTATTGTCCACTTGTTCACTAAACCAAGAACAACAGGCGTACTTTGTAACAACGTGTGATTACAAAATGTACTAAAAGCAAATATCTAAATGATTTATTTCAGTAATTTTGAAAAAAAAATTGGGCAATGTCAGAATTCAATAATAAATGAATGTAAAAATTTAGATGTAAATATCTAAAAAAAACTTATTTTGTTAATCGTTTGTATTTTATTAACTTTTCGTAAACAGATTCAATTTATGATATTTTTTATGTTCATTTATCATGATTACCTACGTCAGAATTTTAATAGGAAAACCTCGTGCTCTTAGAATAATCAAATTGTTAATTCGGTATAAGCTACTTTGAAAGCTAAATTAACTGTTCTTAACCTGACGCAATCTATTTATAACAGACGAAAAAATGGCTGTATGATATTTCAAGAATATTTATAAAATTAAATAAATTATTTTAAAATCCAATTAGGAATATATTGTAAATTTTATTTAGGAGATACCTCATGTTCATCATGACACAAAAATGATACAGTTGATTTTAATGCATGGTTTAAATGGGATAATGTTTTGGTAAATGTGATAATGAACTTGGAAATGAATGACGTCTAAAAATGATTTTTATGAAAGAAGATTGAATACTCTGAGAGAAAAGTTATGTTTTATAGTGATGGTGAAATAGTGTTTCTTCATTTAAAGTCACTTCATGCTGGTATTGCTAATTGGACGAAGTTATAGCGGGAGTCCTAAATACTTCCTATCCAGGTATAAGTAGAGTATGGAATTTAATGAGCACTTGACACCATAGGCTAGTGACCTCAATTTACGCCCTTACCCTGAAAACAGGATAGCTAAGGATTTTTGACTCTCTTTTAAAAATTCTGTGGTCAATTTCCGGGCAGCGAATCCGTGATATTGGGCATAGTAGTTTGTTACGCAAACAGCTACGGGTCAGGTAACCCCTTATAGTGAAATAGAAAATTCATAATTGAAAAAGATAATTGTAACTGCACAGTTACAAATTAAAATGTATTACTCTGAGTTCCTTCTTTGTGCAGTATGTTTGTCGGTGAGACTGACATATGATGTATTTGAATATGATAACACCATCAGGCTGGTGACAGAGCAGCAATATCTCTGACGTCACTGGCTAGTAATTTGGTAACCTATTTGATCCTAGAGTTGTGTTGCTGGTGGCATTTGGCTGTGTGGGTGTGAGGTTGAATGGTGGCATGTAGGGCATGATACCAACATCGCCATAGCTATAATATATTAACATAAACATTATTTATCCTGAAACATACACTGTAATTTATGCCCCTATTGACGTCACAGACTGATATTGGCAATAGTTATCGGCTAAAAATAACAAGGTTTTCGATAATTTCAGCATTTTTTAATCCAGTTTTGTTATTGTTGAGTTTACGAATATTAAAATCGGTATTCAGTAAGTTAATTCGAAGTAATTAAATTGTGGTGGTAACTATATAATATCCATCAAATCAATTTTCATTAGTAATTAAATAATTAATGGAACCACTGAATTCCAATAGAGTAATAACCTTACATTATTAACTATTGAAATGAACATTATTGAGGGAATAACTCAGCTCGGTAGGGGTGGGAGTGTTTAGTTGATGTGCTGAAGGTTCCGGGTTCAATTCCAGGTGTGGCAGATAAATTATTATATCTTTTTACAGCCACGGATGAACCCTGCGGGATCCTAAGACCCTCCAAGAACTCACTTAGCCTCTATAAAGTGGTACACTTAATTAAGGGAAAACCTGAAGGACGTGGCCTCGGACAAAACACCTCTCTGCACAACCGTCGTCTAAGGAACAGTGCAGCATCTGCTATTTACTGAACCCAAAACCCTTCCTGGCTTGTAGCGGTGGAGATATAGGTAAATCCGGTACTAATATTACTATCAGATGTTTTGGTTTCATAAATCCATATTTTACCGATTTATGAGGATAATTATAAAGATTTATTAATACAATAGTAAACAAGATAACACTATATCGATGGTTTGAAAATAAATAAATAAAAATTCAGCTAAATTTTTCTGGAGTTCCAAGTAGGAAATAACAGACCATAATAAATTATTTACTAATATTAATAATAATTAATAATAAAGCTTTATTGACATCTTATTATGACAAATGCCACTCCCTTGGAAGGTAAAATAGAGTTCAGCGCCAAAATATAATTTTACAGAATAGTAACAATACAAAATAAAATAACCAACACTCATCAAAAAATACAAAAAAAACTCTTTTAGAAACAAATATAAATAAATAACAAAACTAAATCTTTACATATTTTCATATAAAATAAGGTAAACAACAATCATTATAAACTACAAAAACAAAACACAAACATTCTTTTAAAATATGTAAATATAAATAAATAATAAAACTATATTTTTACCACTTTCAATACATAGTAAAACAAATAAGACTCACTACGAACCACAAAAACAAAATAAAACTTTTTCCATTTTATAGACTCTTCACAATTCTGGACCCCCAGTCTCTGTCCCTGACCACTTTCATCCAGTTGATTCCCAACTAACAGTTGGAAAAACAACTAATATTAATTTTACTTGCTAATTATATTTTCTTTAAAAATTTTCTGGATCTAGCTGCATAGTTAATAAAGAGTTAAGATAGTAAATAAATTTAATTTCAGAAAAAATATTCTACAGATTGGTGTTGTTAATATTATGAATATTATTTTTAATATTTTATAACATGTAATTAAGAAAAATATTTTCTTTTTTTTTCTTTATCAGACTCAAATATAATTTATCAGAATTTTATATTAATGAGCATTTATCTTTTGATGAGGGGCCCCTTCAACTGTCATTGCCATGAAAGTGTTAATTAATTTTAACGACCATTAATCTTGTTATTCCCCCCTCCCTTGTCCTCGCTCACGATCCTGTATTTTTCAGCATGATTTTTTAATATTTAATTTGTTGTTCTAAACATTGGGTTACCTATTGTTTTAAACTAATCATGAACAGTCTGTGCACCAACAAGAAGGGCATACTTTCACTAATATATAAAACTGAAAGTGTCGAATGTTTGAGATGGGAGTAAACAGTACAACTAGTACCAAATAGCACCAACTTAAAAATAAAAATAAAAACTGTACCGCTACCACACGTGAACGGGTCTGGGGTTCAGTACATGGTAGAGACGGTAATGTTTCATAGACAACGGTTATGCAGGACAAGACTAACTAAATAATAGTCTAGCAAGCAGCGGGATTTGGACCAGGATTTTCGGCATGGCAATTCTGTGCTCTACCACTGAGTCACTCCGCTCCCTTAATCCACCTTTAAACTAAGCACTAACGTAATCCATTTTTTTTGTGTTCAACCCTCCAACTCATCATAGTATAACTTCAGAGGTGCACCGTTAAACTAGAAAGTTTAAAAGTGATAATAAACATTTGATAAAAATTAACCAATATTCTTATTACATAGTATAGTTCTTCCTGGACATCAGCCATGCAAACCGAATTTCAGATTAATTTGCTATAAGAGTCCTAAAGCTGAGTGCCCGAATTCAAATTCGTAAGAACACTCTTAACACAGCCCTTCAATCTACCCTTCCAACTTTATTTATTTATTTAATGTGACTTTATGCGACCACGACTAGTCAGACGATGCTACACTAGGAGTGCTTAATTTTGCCTATCGAGGTATAATTAGGGTAGAGATCTTAAAAGAATTTCTGGCACCGCAATGGATCGGCACCCCATTTTACGTTCTTTCCGAAGGATACATAAACATGGATATATTACTCCCTTTAAATAATCCTAAAGGCCAACTGCCGTACTGTGAAAACGTGATCTTGATCATTCATAGAGGTTTGTTATACTAGCCACAGTAACGCTACATACATACCCCTTACCTAACGAACTTTTTCCGATCGCCTCAGTGCCTTATTATACAACATGAATTAACTTTTGCCGACATCCTCAAAGCCACGGTTTGTGAGAAATTAAACGGTAATAAAACTCTCGTTGCAGAACAGAATTATTTGAGTGTTTGATTGGTAATGGATAATACGAATACAATTAATGCTCATTCCCTATGAAACAAATTGTGGTTTCAACTTTTAGGTCATATAAAGAAAATTTTATTTTTCTCTTTTCCCGGTTTATTTCATACTGTTACAAGTATTAAAAAGAGTATACAGCTGGAATATCTGTGGCTATTTTACAAGGGGATACGATACTCACAGAGTAGGAAATGTGCGATGTTTGATTTAACTCGAAATATTCAGAGCTGTTAAAACATTCAGAGGAGAGAACGGAATGTAAACGTGGCCACTCAACACCGAAAATAACTGTGAACAAATTTTATTGTCGGCAAATGTTAAATGGAATTTATCTCCAGCGAATTCAACTCGTTAAACAAAGACGGTACATCCAGTAAAATAGCTGTGAAATGTTTTCTGCTGTCTCGTTTATTCTCTTAAATAAAAATCTTACACATTTCCCGATAGGGTTGGCTAAATTTGTGTTTGTGTAAGTCAGTAGTTATAAATTAAGAATTAAATCGAAAATTGGCAATGATAACCTTAAAAAATTTATAAAAGCTTGAATAAGCATAGAATCAAAATGTCTAAATTAAATAATTCCCACAATAGGACATTCCATGTCTGCGATTCCTTTGAATTAGTGGTTAAATCGACTTTTGTCCAATATTATTTGTTTGGTCCTGAAATCTGAGCCGGGCGTGTTATTTTTCTTGTTTTTTAAATGACTGTTCTTGCTCTAAGTATTTTTAAAAAAACGTTATCCAGATCCCTAAACTAAGTTGTTAATTCCGTTTACTCTTATCTAATTAACTGTTTTTTAAAATTATAATTATTCCCTTTTAGTTATAAGCTCCTGTGCATTACCATACCGGTATCTCATAGCCTATGAGATATCACAAATTGTAATCTTCCGCCCCCGTTTTATCCTGTCTTCCTCACATCGCTTCAGGCATCGGAATTCGGTAAGAAATAACAGTATAACTGATTGAGAATTCCTCAATGAAAAACTAAAAAACATTGAAGATAACTGGCAGACTGGAAATATAAGCGAACTATACGCAGATATCAGGAAGGAAAGGGCTTGATTTAGAGCTAGAAGCACTCAAATGCGAGAGAAAGATGGAAAACTGACGGCATCCAAAGTAGAAGTATTAAATATCTGGAGAGAACATTTCCAGAAACTTCTAAACCAAGTAGAACACACGGACGAAGAGGACATGGACCACGAGGAGGATCTTGACCCACAAGAGGTTGAAAAACCTGACATTCTGGACTTAAAAATAGCAATCGACAGGCTTAAAAGAAGAAAGGCTCCTGGATTGGACAATCTTCCGTCAGAGTTGTTCAAAGATGGCGGAGAAACCATAAGAGCCAAACTATTAGATCTAATCCAGAAGATATGGGAGAAAGAGAAAATACCAGAGGCTTGGAAAACAGGTCTAGTATGCCCTATCCTAAAGAAGGGGTCCATATACGAGTGTGGGAATTACAGAGGCATAGCGCTCCTTCCTGTTGTCTATAAGATAATGACCAACATACTGCATAATCGAATATATCCGTATTATGAAAACACGTCAGGCGACCAGCAAGCAGGATTCAGAAGAGGAAGGAGTACGCTAGACCAGATATTCATTCTGAAACAGGTACTCGAAAGACGATGGGAAGTAGATCAAGATGTACACGCGTTATTTGTGGATTTCAAAGCAGCATACGATTCCTTGAACAGAAGCTGTTTATGGAGGAGCATGACTAAGCTGGGTATTCCCGGCAAGTTGGTGAGATTGACGACCCCCGATGCAGAGTCCTGATACAGTTAGATGTGTCTGAGGCCTTTGAAGTTGGAACTGGTTTGAGGCAGGGAGACGGACTCTCACCTTTACTGTTCAATATAGCCCTTGAAAAGGTGATAAGAGCAACATGGTGGGGTGCACATCGGGAAGGTACATAAAATTCTTGCATACGCCGATGACATAGTAGTCCTCGGAAGTAATGAAAGGGATATCGAGAGACTCGCAAAGGTGCTTATGAAAGAGGCAAACCAAATCGGCTTACAGGTAAATGAGGAAAAAACAAAATACATGATAGTAAGCCGTAAAGTCCACCCCAGAAACAGCATCTGCGTGGATCGCAAATCGTTCCCGAAAGTAGATACCTTCAAATACCTCGGCTCCACAATAACCTCAACTAATGCCCTACTAACTGAGATAGACCAGCGTATAACAAGTGCAAATAGAGCATGCTTTGCTCTTTCAAGAGTATTGAAATCCCGAAGCATCTCTAGAAATTTAAAATTAAGGGTGTATAATGCTGTAATAAAGCCGATTCTGATATACGGCTGTGAAACGTGGGCTCTCACCAGCACCCTAGAAAGCAAAATCGAGAGATGCGAAAGATAAATACTTCGCACGATAACAGGAGCGGTATGGGATGAGACTCTTAACTCATGGAGGAGAAGGACCAATAAAGAATTGCACACGGAAACTGGTCAGGCGAGATCTCAGGATATGAAAGCAAGAAGGCTAAGATGGGCGGGGCATGGAGCTCGAAGTGATCCATCAGGACGCCTCTACACAACTATGAATGCCAGAATATTTGGCAAGAGACCACGTGGGAGGCCAAAGACCAGATGGATTGACAGGGTCAACAAAGGTGCTGCGGAGCTACATGTAGCAGACTGGAAATCAGCGGCCCAGGATAGACAGAGGTGGAGAAGGCTGGTAAAGGCGGCGAAAGATCTACAAGGTCTGTAGAGCCAACCGAAAAAAAACAACTATGTTTTAAACAATTATTTTAAGTTTTTGGATGCCAGAATAATCATTTAAGATAATTACAAAAATTATTATTTCTTTTAACATCCTAATTTTATTCTGAGTTTGATACTTTTCTAGAGGTTGGTTGTGTGCTTACTAATTTATTAATCAATCAACTTAATACATTAATTCATTAATTAAACCATAGTATTCCTAAATATATATCGCATCTAGTTAAGTAAGCAGCTAAATAATTTTTGTTAATACATTTTGAGATGAGCAATACGATTCAGATGTAGTAGTGGATTACCATAGAATACGCACTTAAGTGTAACTTAAAACTTACCTGGTATATCAGGTGTACACCTAGGTTAGGTCTATGGGTAGGGCCTCGGCCTGGCCAGCTTCGCTCCCTCCTGAGGCTGCATCACTTCTTCCGGCTGCTCTTCGAGAAGTGTCTTCTTCAGCTCATCTCCTACCGGTCGGGTTTCTTCAACAAGTGCCTTCTTCCTAAAGTAGAGTCTTGAACTCCCTCTTTCATATCTGCCCTCACCAACGGGTCTTGCTACCTGCCTGAGTGACCTCTCTTGTAACCGTCTTTTGCTTATTATGCAAATTCAAAATATCGGAATGATACATAGCACGTGTAACTGATAGATTTATTTTATTCCTGTATTAGACAAGAACAATCATCAGCAATGGCCAAGCAAGCTGGATTGAATTCGGTAGAATGTTTTGAAATTAATCTTATGGAGATTAAAGTAAAGGCTTACTTCAGAAAGATGCTGGTAATTTTTTTCAGTTAAAGAAGCTATTTTCCTGTTATGTTAACCCAACTTATACTCGAAATTTCACAAAACTGAAATAGATCTAACCATAGATAAAAGATAGCCGGTAAAATTCAGCTTAAGCTGGATTTAATTTGAAAATTCATGACCTTAAGGAATATCAACTTCCCACCAGTGTGGGCATTAATTCCTCATACAAGGGGGGGGAGAGAATTATTATTTTGGAAAGAATTCTGGTCTTTACAATAATTTTCATCATTTCTTGATTTTCATACGTAATATAAGGTTGCCATTATCAACAATAATATTTAGCGATCCAATTAGTGTTTCATTGAATCAATAAAATAAATTTAATTGGATAATACAATTAAGAAAAAAGAGATTCATTGTCGGTCCTTGTCCAATCAGGACGACAGATGAAATTATTGTCGAGTTGTCCCACGTAGTTAAAATTAATTTCGTTTAGTAGCTCCGTTCTTCATAACTTGGTTCAAAACTAATTAGTTATTTCAATAATAATAACGAATTAATATTCCTTCCCTAACTAAATTAAACAATTCATCATGGTTCGGAGAATAAAAAATTCATGGAAATTCGTAAATGGAATAATTACATTAATTTCATGTTATATCATCAGGCTAAAGGACAATGTAATTTAGGATTATAAAAAATTAGTATCATTATCGTAAATTATCAATGATATAATGTGATTGGCATTGTACCAATACAATTTATTAGCTGTTATGAGATTAATATCAATTTAATAATCTTTTTTTTTATAGTTATTGATTTTTTTTTTATAGCTCGTTGCTTTACTAAAGTATTTTAATTAAACGAAATAGTAGCAATTTGATCTAATAACGAACGAAGATTATCAGTTGGATCTAATGGACTTATATTTGTTTACGTTGTTTTAAAGATTTTTATTGTAGCAAAATCTGTCTTCCCCTTTTTAAAGAAATCCAATTGCGCTTGGTTGCTTATAAAAGCTGCTTATAAATTCTGACTATTTCAATATTTATTAGATCCGGGCCTTTAATATTTTGAAGTCCGGTCCTGATTACATAACAACGTTCGTCCATGCCTCGTTCCAAAGAGCAAAGTGATTAATATTAATGAAGTAATTGATAACGGTTTTGATTATCTAAAGTTTTCTAATCCATAAAAACTAAAGTCCACTCTACTAATGAAAGACGCGATTATTTCAAAAGTCTTAAAAATGCTTAGCTTGAAGCTTACTTACATCTTCATGTGCATGTTTCTTATAAGATTAACTTTAATTGCAAATGTTTTTCTTATTGGTCTACTTTTTTTTTACTAATAATGGTGTTTTTTTTCTTTTCAAAATTTTCAGTATTACTAATTGTTCTTGTGGCAGACCTTGTTCTTATTTTGATTAATAAAAATTTAAACTCTCGGTAGGATTAGTTAAAATTTTAGTTTCCTATTCTAATGATAGCGGGATTCATTCCATACTCCATTAAATATAAAAAAGAAATGTACCATTACTACTAACATGTGGGCTGGAAATCCTACAGAATCATCTTAGGCTGTTAACCAAATAAATGATTTATCTGCCTCCAGTCAGATTTTAAAACCAGGACTCTAAAAAAATAAAAAAATAAAAAAATATATTTTAGGTAATTAAGGAATTTTAGCTAAAAGACTTGCCAGGTTCGGTTTTGTTTCAACGGGGAGCTCTTGAAATCTTCAGAACCTCTACATATTTTAAATCAAATAATTGTCTTATTATGGAATTTCGAGTTCTTATTTAAACTTTTTTTGATATTTTGTTAATGTTGTTATTATATCTTTTTTATTTCAGGACAAATGTTCTGGTGCCTCCTCGATATTGTTCCAATCAAAAACGAGAAGCGAGAAGTGGTCCTCTTCCTTGCCTCTCATAAAGACATTACACAAAATAAATGCCAGGAACTCCAATCAGCTGAGGAAGACTTGTCTCCAACTGGTGAGCTGTTCATTAATTTAGATCTTAGTATAATCATCTAGGTTTAACTAATTAATATTTTGACGGTTATAAGCCTACGAGTGGCAGTAATATTACTTGAGTTGGTGTAAATTAATTTATGATCGATCCCGGTAATAATAATACTAAATGAGAAATTAGGACTAATTACGTACATAGGAGGAGAGAGGTGGTGAACGAATGGCGGAAATTCATTTTTTGCTAGTTAATTAGAAAAAATGTTTCGTTTTCTTTTTTTCTTCTATTATTGAAATTTGTATAATTGGTCTATTCGCTTTACTTTTGAATAAAACTGTGAGATTGAGATAAACCTTGGCAACAAAATTTCTATTGTTACTTTAGAAAAACTAAAAGAGTTGTAGGATTTATCGGGTTCTTGGAAACGGATGTTGCATATATTTATATTCTACATATATTTAAACTTACATTAATAATTCAAAATTATTACTGTATTATTAATAACACGCCTAAAAAAATGTCATGTTCGTGCTATTTTTTTTAAATTAATATTATTTTTTATTTTATCTATAATATATCAAGGGAATTTTCATTTTAAATACCCCTCTATATTATTGGATTATATATATATATATATATATATATATATATATATATATATATATATATATATATATATATATATGTATATGTTATATATATATATAAGTATATATATATATTTTGCAGGTCTGCATTGAAAGTTTTGTTGAATAATCCTTAGTTAAAAATTATAATTAGTCGTCTTTGTGGCATAAAAAACTTTTCTACAAAACACCGAAAATAACTGTGATCAAATTTTATAGTCGGTAAATGTTAAATCGAATTCATCTCCATCGGATTCAACTCGTTAAACAAAGTCGGTACATCCTGTAAAATAGCTGTGAAATGTTTACTGATACCTCGTTTATTCTCTTAAATAAAAATCTTACACATTTCCCAATAGGGTTGACTAAATTTGTAACAAGATAAAATAAAAAATCCTGAAGCCAATACTTTATTTTACGAATTATATACGTCAGTAGCTATAAATTAAGAATTAAATAAAAAATTGGCAATAATAACCTTAAAAAGTATAGATACGTTTTTGTGTCACTATGGCGACGAGTTATGAAATTTTAGTAGGCTCCAATAAAACAACTTTTGTATGAGCGTAAAATAGGAAGGATATAGTGTGAGTTAAAGATAATTCAAGTTAAAATATACAAATATGTTTTAAACTATTTAGTCCAGGATCCATGGTCCATTTTTGCACTTGATTACTATTCGTTTCATGATTAGCTTCGTTTCGATGAGCCGCTCAACAATTTCCAGTGAGAAAATTCCCGATTGTTGTAGCAAGTAAAATATGTCGAACTGATGATTCTCAAAAATGTATTCCTAACTGTGTTTTTTTTGTTAAATCTCAAGATAATTATCAAAATTATTTGAAAAAATATTTGTCCTACAAAATGTATGGTTGCTCAAGGAGTCCCCTTCTTCCAATATGTATCGATAACGAAGTAAACAAAATCAGCTGGTTAGTAATCATTCTTGATGACCTCATTATCTTACATGTTGGAAGGAGGATGTTGGAAGGGACTCTTTGATCAAACCATATATTTTGTAGGACAAATATTTTTTCAAATAATTTAGATAATTATCTTGAGATTTAACAAAAAAAAAACAGTTAGTAATAAATTGTAGAGAATCATCAAATTGACAAATTATATCCTTGCTACCTCTATTAGCTACCACAATCGAGAATTTTCGCACAGGAAATTGTTGGACGTCTTATCGAAACGAAGCTATTCACGAAGATTCAGCTTGAGATTAATCAAGTGCAAAAATGGACCATGGATCCTGGACTAATTATTTATCTAATTTATATTGGGCAGCAAGGATGGGTGAACGAGCAACGACCCCGGCATTAGAAAAAAAATGTTTTAAACAAATAATATAAAACAGATTATCGCAAAGGGTTTTAGGCGTCAAGTTGTCCTCGGCTTATTTTACATAATATTTAGCCACTACAAAACATCTATTCAAAATTCAATAAATTAATAATATTATATTATAGTCTAACTTTAAAAGACAATAATATGAGAGATCTATACTGTCACCAATAAACTCACCCTCCTCATCTCATTCTCTGAGGGAATGTGCTAACTAGAAATTTATTCTATTGCTCCCTGTTTTACCTAATTCTACAATCCTTAGTCTTCTTTTGTTCCATTCCTCGAGCAACGATTGAATAACAAAAGAGAGTCCCCTTTTAATGACTCGTACTTTCAAAACCTACTTTTCATCCTTTCATTATTAAAACCTTTTATTTAGGTTAGTACTTGTCACTGAATATTATTCCAACACCCTTAAATTGAGAAATAATAATGTTTTATGGCAGATTTAACAACCGATATTGAATAGTAAATTTAAAGTCGTATGAAGTTCTGAATTTTGAATTTACATTCGCCAGCCGTGACTATCTTTTGAAGATGTTTGTGTATATTATACAGTTATATTAATTCTTAGTACCACAATAAATTAAGTTAAGAGGATTGTGTGATCACAAAGCTTTGTTCTGATATTACAATGAAGTAGATTATTTTACTGAGTGAGATCCCTATAAGTGTACTATTTGTTTGTTTTTTTCTTTGCATGAAAACCCGATTTTAAAATTTATGCCATAAAAAATTCATATATCCAAACTACTAAAAATACGTCAAAGACTCACGACCTTCTTTTCGTTTAAATTAAATTAGGCCTGATAAATCAGTTTTGAGGGTATTCATTTTGAATGGTTCTTGTTTTCCTTTTGGTTTAGAAAGCTGAGAGATCATTGAATCTAAAGGCACTAGACACTGAGGAGCCTATGTTCTCTTTTAATTGGCACTTGGTAGCTTAACTTAATATGCTTCAAGAACTCTTAATCAATTACGTATTTAAAATGTTGTCTTCTATAATAATATGTATTAGCATCCTTATTTGCGATTTTTAACGATAACATATTTACTTATAATCAATTTAAAATGATGTATTTTCCTTTTGTTAAATTTCAAATATGGATAAATAAAAGACACTATTTAATTTAAGGTCGTTTCCCATTAAATGTCCACTTTCAAAGGTAAGCGTATTTTGTTAAACAACTTTATGAAATCAAAACATTTATATTCGAAATATTTACTCCCATTTTCAATATATTTTTACCAACGGTTTATCAAATTTGCAGTTCCACAACTGAAAAATTCCTGGATTTCGTTATAAAATAAAGTCTGAAAATGCGTTTTAACTTGAGAATAATTTTAAAAATTGTTTACCTTAAGGGAGTCGTCCAAGTCTCTGGACAAATGGAAATCTGTTGGATAAGTCTAAGGAATAAGGTAATCGTGGGAGGACTTAATAACCCAGCTCGTTTAGTTTCTTCACTGTTAATCATAGCGTTGCAGTGTAGGAGTATAGGCCCCTTTCGATTAACCAATGCAGGTTGTTTTTTAAAACGTTTTTGTTGCATCATGTCAACATTTCTGCTGTATGATGTGGATGTTATGGTTCCACCTCTGCAGAACTTTCTAACCATAGAAAGGAGAAAAGGAATTCCTTCCATTGTCCACCATACAGACAATATTTTTTTTTTAATTTGGTTTTGTCATGAGCGAGTGGTCCATTCGTTTACAAAACCGTTCCCTGAACGCGGTGGTAATGTTTCCTGCATCCTGGGCTACCTAGTGTTGAAGTTTAAATTCATAAAAAAAATGCACTAAAATTATATGTTTCCATTGTCACATTAGATGCCATACTAACCAATACTCGTTCTATTATAGTGATCTATTGTAGTGACAGGAAACAGTGACAGAACTACCATTAATTAACAAGTAGCATCTAACCATCAGCTGAAAACGTAGATACACCCACATTTACAATAATTAATCAATCAAGCATTTATTACTTTATTTCAATTACTTTATTTCTGTTACTTATGATAACAGGTCTTAATGTAATTTTACTAATTATGTAAACCAAATCTTATCCTGCTTTACTGCATATACCCCTTTTATTTGCAATTGGTTAGAGTTAATTTATTATTGTCACCGTTTAAAGCTACTTCAACACTTACAAGACAAACATTATCCGATTATCCACCGAGTCGTCTGATAACAAGATGGCCTTGTACCATTATAATACTAGTTTGAGTACTACCTGGGGGGTAGTTTCTCTACTTGTCTTTATGGATCATCTTCTCATGCCATTATGTATCATTCGATTTACTTGTAGCATGATTAAAATACAGTTGTAATTAAAAAAAATTTTTTTTACAACGTCCACTATCTTTAAACGCCATGCCAGCCTTCCACCAAAAAACATGAAAGAATTACCGATTTACCTTCTGCTAGCTGGGTTTTTTTCAGTAAACTAAGAATCCTTGAAAGTGGTTTATGTTAATTTGAATGGAATAAGGTAAACAAATCAAAAGTAATCAGCACAACCCAATTGTTAAAATATTGACAAAAATCGTATTCCAATATCCACAGAGAGAAATTAAATTATTTATCTATTGTTTGTTCATTCGTTTTGTCACTTCATCCTGCTATAAATGCGATGCTGCAAGGAAGTCCTAAATTTTGCTTATTCAAGAATAATTATAATAGTGATAATTAATTAATTAATGAATAATAATTATTTGACCTCTCATAGGCTTCGGAACCAGTTCTACGTCCCTACCGAAGGACGTCATTACCAACGATTTTGTACTCCCTTTAGAAGATACTAAGGCAACCTGCCGGGTAGTAGGTTGTTATGGTAACCACCCGATATCCACAGTCTATATTTATTTAATTTCTTTATGTATTGATGTACTTATGTCAAAGGGAATATGTATTAGAAAAAAATACGTATTTCAATGTCTATAATTTAAGGGAAATTAAACGCACGATAAAACAGCAAAAGAGGCTCTCGCTTCCTCCCTTGTCGTGGTTGAGCCCTACGGTCGGGTTATTAACTTCATCGAAACTTTCACGTCCGCTGAAAGAAACTATTAACAAGGAATGGCAGGACATGTGGGAGAGGAGTCCTCTAAGCAAACTTCAACTTATAATGAGCGAGCCAAAACTCCTCTTGTCAGAACATCCGCAAGGAGGAAGTGGTCCTTAGACGGTTCAGGATTGGGCATTCAAGATTGACTCCGCTAAACCTAATTAGTTATTAAATCCCACTAAGATGTCAATCAATATTGCAATAACGTTCTAACAAAAAACAAATAAAACTGTAACTGTACCACTCATTAAAGGTATTTGGTTCGATATTCAATACGGACAATACTGTTTCTTGGACAAAGGTTGTCCAGGGACGTGATTTGTCCTAGATCATGCTCAGAGACGATCGTAGGGAGATTTTCCCCCTCTTTTGGGTAGCCCACTTTCCCTAGGAGGAAATTATAAATATTTACCTATGGATAAGGTTCTACCTTTTTCGGCAGTGCCCGTTCAACAGTTGTAAATTTGTAAAATGAAATGTGCTTACCGCGAATAGCTTCTATAGCCTTTGAGGACGATTGTGTCGGGCTACAAACTAATTTTCTTTGTAATCCCAGTAAGTCTACTGAAGCAGTCATACAATATATAATAGAATTTTATTGTATTTTCTTTCATTTTTGGGCGCTAATGGCCTAGATGTTTCCCCTAAAGCATTATAATAATTAAACAACAATATAATGATTTCAGAAACGTTAGGTTGAATGGACCTTAATTTGAAGTATCCCTGTTTTAGTGAAGTGAGGTTATTTTTATTATTTGTTCGCATGAGTGCTTACTACTTTTTAAGTAGCATTTAGTTTACTACTCGAAAATCTCTTTTCATATCTGCAGCACCTGTGAATAAGTTTGTTCACAGTGAGTTATTTGTATTGTTAGAAGCGGTTTCGTGCCATTCTCGTAGTTTTTAGCTTGGAATTGAGTTGTAATATAAGCAATAATTCAATTTCAAGCCAATGCCTTGCTTGGCCCCTTTTTCATCATGAAAATAACACGATGAAGTGTATCCTTAAGAACTAAAAACTCATTTTAGAGAAAAAATTTCTTAACTACTTATTTACAGGGACTGTAAATATATATTACTATCATTGTTAGGGCCAGATGAAGTAGTAACCTTATAAAATATTATTAGTTTTAATCATGAAAATTTTTTTTTTTTTTAATTATTTATTTATTGATATTTACAACTATATTACAGTAATATAACAAGTAAATTGGCTGAGTGATACATAATGGCATGATATAATGACAAGTAGAGAAACTACCCACTGGTGGTACTCAAATCGCATGTTCAACTAAGAAGGTCACGTGGCCATCTTCTTCTCAGACGCCTCGGAGGATTATCGGGAATTGAAGAGGAAGCTAGGTTTGAAATTAGAGGGTTTGAGTGGAAATGAAGTTTGTTATGAAAGGATAGATACCGGGTTCGGGCCAAATCAGCAACAAATGGGCCATTAAGGTCGTTATGGATGACTTTATTCTTAACAAAATAAGGAGCGTTGAGGATTTTACGAAGGATTTTGGACTGTAGGGATAGGATACGAGAGGAATTCGATGGCTTAGTGGAGCCCCAAAGCTCTACTCCGTAAGTCCAAATAGGTCGTATGATAGTCGTGTAGATGAGTCTTTTGTAACTAATTGGGAGCTTAGAGCGTTTGTCTAGTAAGTGTTGAAGTAGCCTGAAACGTCGAGCGGTTTCTTGTCTTTTCAGTCTTGTATGAGGATAATCATGAAAATTAAATAATTTTTTTCGTAAAAGAATGTGCATTTTCTTTACTTATTTTTTTTTCACATTTTTATTTTTAATATAATAATTTAAACGTTTAATTTCATAATTGATTAGAATAATTTAATTTAAAAGGTAATTTTATTTGGTTTAGATATAAGTGTAATATTTGTAGTAAGTGTAAAAACATATGTTAAAAAAGTGAAGAGAGAAAAACAGAAGAGAGTCGATCGGCTTTAGTTCGCTTCGGCTTGACCAAGCCAGAGAGAGTCTTGACACGGGCCTCTCTTGACGTGCACATCGCCAGCTATAGCTCAGAGTTGTTTTTTGTGAATTTGAAGAAGATACTAATTTTCTGCCCACCTGCAGGTGTAATTAGTTTAAAATTAGTCATCGATTCGACCAATTCGAATTGACCCAGTCAATCATCTCAACCTCTATTGTCTCAACATCTTCGCTCGCTCTGTCGACGAAAATCTTCTGTCGTCTCAACATCCAGCTCGCCCTGCCGAGAATCTACTACTGGAATCTACTTCGACAGAGAGATAAGAGTTTTTGTTTTTTTTATATCATTTCAACTACAAAACCAGATAAACATTCATTATTTTGTAATCGATTTTATTTGAACATTTTATTTATTTGTAATTTAATAGGGTTAAATTTAATATCGTAAGATTAAATAATAATTGTTTTTGTTTTTGTTTTTAATTAGTTGTTTATGATTTAGTTAATATTAGTAGCTTCATTGTCTAATTACAAAAATATTTAAATTGTTCTTTTAATTTAATTAACTGTTTTTTCATTACCAAAAGTATTAGATGTTTAATTGATTAAATTGATTTATGTTAATAGTTTAATGCGATCTGGTATAATTGAATCAGAAATTTATTTTCCTTATCCATTTCGGATTCTCATCGAAAGGTCCAATAACTATTTCGAGGTTGCTCAAACAATCATACTAAGTTAAATTTTTTAGTCAAAATTCCTTCCTGATATTAATCATAGGCCTTTTTACATAACTAATACAGTAATAAATAGAGACCTGAAAATACCACTCGTCACTGACACGATCTAGAAAAACTTGAAAACATTTCATGACTCACCCGAGGAACATCCAAACATACTAACAGACACACTACCACAGAATCCTTAATTATTCTGGCATGGTTGCTTTAGGGCCTACTTGGCTCGCTTCGGAATAGAAGATCGAAAATCTTGTCCTACTTGTGATCCCGTGGATGAAACAGTGGAACACTCTTTCTTCTGTTGTCCAGGTTTTTCTCGAGAAAAGGATGAGCTAGACATAAAATTCGGAAAGACATCATCGCCGGAAAATATTGTCACTATGATGATGACTATGCAGGAGCATTGGAGTCCTGCAGCAGTCTATACAGCGCAAATCGGAAGAAGGCTACACAGGAGCAAAAAAGGAGAGGCCAAGCTCTGGCTAATCCCATATAAGTTGTCCAAGGAAAAAATAGGCACATAGCCCTTCTGCGCCCCCCCCCCCCACGAAGTAATGCTTGACGGCTGTTCCGTGAGACGGTAAAAGGAGAATTGGAAGGTGGTTTTTTAGTGAGTAGGAATCTCACACTATTGTGTGACTTTTTTTCTTAATTGATTACACTTCGTCTTATGAAATATTTTTCCCCTACCCAGGAAAAAAAAAAAAAAAAACTACCACAGAATCCGATAAGGAGACTTAATCATTTCTAGAGCAGGGATTTACTCCTCCCTTGGAGGAGGTTTTTGAAAGAAGATCACATATACAACATGTATCAAATGGCTTTTGTATAATTTCACTTAATAAACATTTATTATTATTATCGTACTAACTTTTCCACATATAAATAAGTGCGATGCAAATAATTATGGCTACATTTTTCCAGATTCCATTCAGAAAAAAATATTACTAGTCCTATGGAAAAATGAACTCTAATAATAAAAAATATGTCATTTATTTTCTACTCCAGCTTGAGTGAGCCAGCATCTAACGATGACGAAGATTCTTCCGTCTTCCTCTTGAAATCGTCAAATTCAAACTCTGGGGTGATGGAACTCTCCGCTTGCTGTTCCTCTATCTCTTCCAAAGAAACATGGCTGATCTCCGATCCAACCTGTATCACTGGCGAATAGAACGAAGGCAAGGAGGATGGATCGGAGCACTCCCAATGGAACGAGGACTCCTCCGTGGAATCATCAGCATGTTTTTCACGCGACTTCTTCAGTGCCGACTTCTTCCGTTCCGACTTCTTCCGTTCCGACGTCCTCTGAATACGTCCCTTGGGCTGTTCGTCCGCGCTTGTCGAGTCTTTATCTCTCGGCTGTTTCAGTTGCCATTTGATTCTTTTCTCTAAGGCCTTCCCTTCTTCTTCCAGCTTAACCATCTCTTTAGTGACGGCTGACCATTCGGCTATAAGGCGGGCCTCTTCTTTTTGTGAGATACCGTAGTTATCCCTTATGAACCTAAATGGAAAGAAACAGCGTGGTTGGTTATATATATTTAAGCTAACACTAAAAACGTTAGTTTCTGAATGTTACCGTCGTACTTGACCTAATATTTTTACAAGATGAATAAGTGGTAAAGTCGAATCTTCTCCAACTTGAGTTTCTTGTACTTAGGGAAGCGGGATCGTGTTATTTTCATAGTGAATAAGTTACTAAGTCAGGCATTAGCTTGAAAAGTAGTCATTGCTTATATTACAACTCCGTTTCAAGCTTACTACGAGAATAACGCGATTCCGCTTCTCTCAATACAGTTAATTCTCTCTGGACTATAAAATGGAATATACTTAACTTAACAACTGATTGTCCGGGGCTGCAGGTTTAACAATTGTACGTAATAATTCCATTGAAATATTTACTTTGGAAGCATTTAGTTTACAATCTGAAAATCACTTAAACACACACACATACATGTATATACATTCATACATATATGATACATTGAATTGTTTGAATCATGATTATTTGTATACATACTTAGTGACAAATGTTGTTGAAAATAAAACTTACGACAAAGGGTTGTCTGGTAGTTCTGGGTGCATATCGAACATCTTCACCAGTACATCCACCATGTCTTCAATGAATCCCTGATTCTGAAGATATTCTCGAAACTCTTTGTAGAACCAAAAATTCGGCTGGAAAAATATGGAGTAATATTAATGTGTAGACTTGTGATGAGACAGCTTTACATTCCAAATAAAACTGTAGCATAGTTTTTCAATGTGAGCTCGAATCTCTTGTTCTTTCGCATCAAACTACATTAAGTTATAGAAATATTTAGATATAAAATGAATATGAAATATTAAATATATTAAAAATATAATTTTTTTTTATTATAGAAAATATTGATTGAGTAATCTAACCCATGAAGGGTCTTAGGTTCAGTACATGGTAGAGACTGTACAGTTTCTAGGTCAACTATTGTGCAGAGAAGTAATGTGTCCGATATCACTTATAACCGATCTCCAACAATTAAGGGTACCCGCATTCTAGAAGCTGGGTGAGCCCAAGGAGGATCTCCTGATCACAAAGGATCCGTCCCCGCCTAACATATTAAATAAATAAATAAATTATCTTCCAGAGCCAGTTTTGAATCCGGGATCTTCGGCATAGTAACTCAGTGCTAAAATAGTAATGCATTTTAAAAATAATTTCTTAATAGTCCACAAAAAAGTATTTAAGGAAAGATTCTAATACTATGGAAATGCAGTTAAATTTTATTGTTTACTATGGTTTTTGTTTAAAGCAAATGTAAAAAGAAAAACCTTTTAGAGCTTTATTGTTGCATTTCTTTTTTATTGCAGCAATTGAGTTGAGCATTCGACCTTTTGTATGTTTTATCTGCTTGGGCTACACCCTTTTGTTTGAGGGGGTGAAAAGCCAAAGGTAACGATCGACAGCTGAATAACTTTGTGTTAAAGCATTTTTAAGTTAAAGCAAGTATCAAGTGTCATGGCCGCTTACACAGTTCTCTGTCAATAACGCTCCGCATTTGTTACTATTTATACAATGAACAACTCAACAGCTACAACTGAAAATGTGTAGGAAATAGTTTATTAACAATATGAACCTATTTTAATCAAGGATTGTGAGGTGAGTGCTATTATAAAAAGACAATTATTAACTGGTGGACGTTCGCTGAGGCAGCAACGTGGCACTAATCCTTACAGGACTTAGCATAGTCGCAACGCCAAGTTCAAGGTCAAGGCTTGGTGCGTGGATCCCTTCCGATCCTCCGATCGAATCCCACGAGAGACATTAATTTTTTTTTTTTTTTTTTAAATAATTTTTTTTTTTTTTTAATAATTAGTTTCATTATGTTTAATACAATGCATGGAAATAATTTAGAGATAAGAATTTATTTTTAATTATTTATATATCTTATATATAATTTTGTTTTCCTTTTATTATTATTTATAATAGACAATGAAAGACAATACGTGTAGTGAAGTGTCGGAGGAAGAAACTCCTTTCTCGGAAATAAGTGAGACGGACTCGCAATATTTAAAAAGACGAACTCTACAGAAGAGAGAGAGAAAGTCTGCACCGGGCTCGGCCGGGAACTCTCCTAATAAAAAAAAAAATAAGACAACAGATTTAAAAAAGACACCCACACAAAACAATGAGGTATCAGGGCTTCCTAAAACTCGCAGTAAAACTACTGCAGCCAAAAATTCAAATAACAGCCTAGAAAATAGACCACCATCAGCCTCAACTAGCGGCAATTATACTTCAAATAATCTACCTCCTAAACAGGAAACCACAAATCAGGGATTCGTTGATCCGAAGCCACCACCAATCTTTATTTCAAAAATAAATAATTTCTATGCCTTAGGCCAAGAAATTGCGGAATTGATTGGTCCGACAAAATTTAGTTGCTATTCCAGAGTGAAGGACATCAAAATAAACACTATAAACAAAGATGCATACAAAAAACTAATAGATCACCTGACTGTAAAAAAATACGATTTTCACTGTTATCAGTTGAGACAGGACAAATCATACAGAGTGGTGTTGAGAGGGCTGCACTCATCCACCCCAACGTCAGCAATTAAGAATGACCTAGAAGAAATAGGCCACAATGTGAGAAATGTCTCATGCGTATTGCATCCCACAGAGAAATATCCACTACCATTATTCTTCGTGGATTTGGAACCAGCACGCAATAATGAGGATATTTTTCAAGTCTCAAGACTGGTTTATTCTACCGTTCAATTCGAACAGCCCAAACAAAAAACAACCATAGTACAATGCGCTAAATGCCAAAACTTGGGTCTTACTAAGAGGTATTGCCATCACGAAGACAGGTGCGTCAAGTGTGCAGGCTCACACCCAACTGACACTTGCCAAAAATCTAATGCCGAACCTGCAAAATGTGCACTCTGTGGCGGAGATCATCCCGCAAACTATAGAGGCTGTACGGTCTATAAAAATTTCCATCGCCAGAGAACTTTTAAAATAAAAGATAAAATAGAGAAGACTACGACTCAGGCACCTGAAGTCGCCAACGTCACAATCTTCCCTGAATTGCCAAAAACGTTACAACTGCAACAATTTACTAATACAACGTCCACAGAGGACAGCACTTCAACTAATCTGCAACAGCCTCGGAGTCGGGCGCCTCAAACCTCCCAACTCAAGCCTCAGACTTCCCTTAATAGGACTCAGACCTCCCAACCCAAGCCTCGGGAATCCCAACCTCAATTCCAGACATCCCATCCTACAGCTGAACCTCCATGTCAGCAAATTCCTCCCTATCATCTACCCTTACGGGTCAAATTGCCGCCGCAACAAAAAAAAACCGGTCCCATCCTCTCAGAACCCTCAAAAAAATTCCCTAAATCATAATATAACAAAAACAAATCCAGCTCCACAGACTCAACTCACAGGCAACCATCCTTTCCAAATAAATTATCCAACCCAACCTCCAGATGTATATCCAGTCCACCATCCAACAGACATTAACGTTGTCTTATCTTCCTTCCTGCGAGACCTTCAGGAAACCATCAAACCACTGATCGTCCTACTCACAAGATTTCTGTCCGAAGTTCCACTTAACCTGCCACGATGAGCATAAAGCCCTTAACTATCCTTTTGTGGAATGCAAACGGACTACTCAATCACCGTGACGAACTAGACATTTTTCTCCATGACAAACAAATAGATATAGCTTTGCTGACTGAAACTCACCTCACTCAACGTACGAAATTCTATATACGGGACTATATTACTTATAGGTCAGACCACCCAGACAACACTTCACATGCTGGATCCAGCATTCTCATCCATAAAACTCTTTCTCATTCCCTTGTCCCTTCTACTCCAACTGATGCTATTCAATCAACATCAGTATCCATAACTTCACGACCTTTCCATATCACACTTTCAGCTGTATACTGTCCTCCCGGTAGTTCCATCTCTCATAACCTTTTAGATTCCCTATTCCAATCTTTTGGACCGCGTTTCATTGCTGGAGGAGACTACAATGCTAAATACCAACGATGGGGTTGTCGAACATCCAACTCCCGTGGAAATATTCTATCCTCTCTCACATCCTCAAAGAGTTACTCAATCCTTGCCCCAAAAAATCCCACCTACTGGCCTACATCCCTCAAAAAACGTCCCGACATCCTTGACATATTTGTTACATCCCAGATTTCCCCCGCACAAGCCAATATTGAATCCTTGGACGACCTTTCATCAGATCATAGTCCAGTCCTCCTTTTCTTGCACTCAAGTTTTGCTCCCAAGCCTTCCCCTCCCTCATTGATTACAGGACGTGTCAACTGGGACGATTTTTGTTACGACTTGGAGGACAAACTGGACTTAAAAATTTCACTTAAGACAAAACAAGACATTGATACAGCCATAGAAAAACTTACAACTTCAATCAGAAGCAGTTTACATGATAACATCACAAATCATACAATTAATAACTATCAACAGACTGATTTGCCACAGCATATTCGAATCTTATTAAGAGAAAAACGCAGAGCAAGATCGAAGTGGCATAGAACTCGATATCCAGCAGATAAAACTATCTATACAAAATTAACTAACAAACTAAAAGCAGAAATCAAGAAGTTCAAAATTCAAAATTTAATTACCTGGACTGAAAATCTTACAACCACCGACAAATCATTATGGATGACCACCAAAAAACTCCTAAAGTTCAAGGAATTTAATCATCCACTCCTCACTGGATCAAATAACTGGACAAGATCTGACGGAGAAAAATCACAGTTATTTGGTCAATACCTTTCCAAAATTTTTCATCCACATCCTGAAATAATTAACCCAAATCACATTGAATGTATAAAAGAAGCGTTAGATGCTCCCCTCCAAATGTCCCTTCCACCCAAAGCATTCCATCCTACAGAAATATCCAACATTATTCACAGATTACCTTCCCGCAAAGCTCCTGGGCACGACCTCATCACAATCCATATCTTAAAACACCTTCCTAGAAAAGCCATTCTATTCCTTACCTATATATATAATGCTGTACTCCGCTCCACATATTTTCCTGACCCCTGGAAATTATCCATTGTAAAAATGATACCCAAACCTAAAAAAAAACCAGAATACCCTTCCTCATACCGTCCTATCTCTCTTCTACCGTGCATGGGTAAAATCCTAGAAAAACTTATCCTCAAACGATTGTACCCCATCCTTGATGCAAATCATGTAATACCAGATCACCAGTTTGGATTCCGAGCATCCCACTCCACTATTCAGCAATGTCATCGTGTGGTGGATGTGGTCTCCTCTGCATTAGAACGTGGATCATATTGCTCGGGCGTCTTTCTTGACGTGGAACAGGCTTTCGACCGAGTCTGGCATCCGGGCTTGCTCTACAAACTCCGTAAATTCCTACCTCATACCTACTTTCTCATCCTTCAATCCTATCTCACAAATAGAACTTTCCAGGTAAACCATAATAATGTCCTTTCATCCCTCTTCTCCCAATCTGCTGGTGTTCCTCAAGGTAGTATCCTTGGCCCAATCCTTTATACAGTTTATACAGCTGACATCCCAACTCATCCTAATACTATCCTTACCACGTATGCTGATGATACATGTGTATTATCAGTCAACACCAATCCAGTTATTGTATCCCAAAGGCTCCAATCCCATATCACTGATCTTGAAGAATGGTGTCAAAACTGGAGAATTAAAATAAATTCTCAAAAATCCCATCAAATCACTTTTACCTTACGTCGTATCCCAATGACTTCCTGCCCTTCAGTATCCTTTAATAATACCCCACTGGTGCAGGTAGAACAGATCCGATATTTAGGGTTGCACCTCGACAAACGATTAACCTGGAATCCTCATACTAGACTGAAAAGACAAGAAACTGCTCGACGTTTCAGGCTACTTCAACACTTACTAGACAAACGCTCTAACCTCCCGATTAACTACAAAAGACTCATCTACATGACCATCATAAGACCTATTTGGACTTACGGAGTAGAGCTTTGGGGCTCCACTAAGCCATCGAATTCCTGTCGTATCCAATCCCTACAGTCCAAAATCCTTCGTAAAATCCTCAACGCTCCTTATTTTGTTAAAAATACCGTCATCCATAACGACCTTAATGTCCCATTTGTTGCTGATTTGGCCCGAACCCGGTATCTATCCTTTCATAACAAACTTCATTCCCACTCAAACCCTCTAGTTTCAAACCTAGCTTCCTCTTCGATTCCCGATAATCCCCCGAGGCGTCTGAAAAGAAGATGGCCACGTGACCTTCTTAGTTGAACTAGTGATTTGAGTACTACCAGTGGGTAGTTTCTCAACTTGCCATTACTCATGTCATTTTGTATCACATAGCCTATTTACTGGATGTATTTTTTTTATTATACAGTTGTAAATATCAATAAATTAAATTAAAAAAAAAAAAAAAAAGTTAAAGCATTTTGATGAAGCTTAAAAAGTTTACGTTCATATCCAGCGAATCCCCTTTATTATTTTAGGTTTGTTTAATTTAAAAAAATATATATAGCCTCTCATTCCCTGATGTTTCATAAACAAGTAAACTGTGTTAAGAACGCAATATAAATGCATACAAGCCACTAGCAAAATAATATCGTCTTTCTGCTTCTCGCTTATAAAAAATATGAATAATCTGGCAGTTGATACGGAATCAATTCCAATTCTTTAACATTGTGTAATCCATCACTTGATGCCAAGCTATCAGTCATCCAGAGCAAACATATTTTATAAAATGGAGAGTCGTTTAGATAGGTTTTAAATAAAAGGCTTTAAAGTATTAAAAGTTTTCATGACAGTAAAATTGTATGCTTATTTTAATATTAAATTGGATACTAATGCCTTTCGGTCTCTTGTTACTGCACTGATCTGCTCCTTAAGACTATTTACTTATTTCGGGATGTCAAGAATAGTTATTAAAGATAATTACTGAAAACTATTATTTATTATAGTGTCCAAAGCTGTGTTAGATTTAATTATTTTCAAGAGGTGCTGTATAAACCAATTTACCAACCAGTCAATCTTAATACCTTAATTAAATCATCAATGATGTAAAAACGAATGAATGGTGAATCAGAATTAAGGGCACAGTTTGATCATTAAAACAAATATAAATTGTAGATATTATTTTGGATAAAATTAGTGCATACATTGAGTAATAATTATTAATGATTAAGATTGATGGTCCTCCCGTAAAACACATAATTAAATTAAAACATATCTGGTATAACAGGGGTATATATCTGGCGTATCGTAAGGTAGGTCTGTTGGAGAGGGCATCTCTCGGATCTTCCATCTCTGCTCTCACTAAGCCAGAGATACCTCTCCCTTAGGTGTTTCTTGAAGGAATCCTATTTTTTCTGCAGATATATCACCCCCTCCTACGTTCTATTGCTTCCTGCCTGCGTGACTCTTTGGTACCTGGCTTTTGTAACCGTCGTTTTCCTAATTTTCTAAATTAGTATTCTTTCTAAAACCCAACATGGATTGTATGAAACACAGTGTTACGGGCTACTGGGTGTAAAATGGACTAAACTATTACTTAATTCAAGATACTAATATTTATTAACAAATTAAAAAGAATACAATGAGATTATTTAAAACAATTAGATTATTAAACTAATATCAATTTATAATAACAATATTCTACTAACTGTTATCTAATTTCTAAGATAATATACAAACAATATAAGATATTGCTAATACTAAATAACTAAACTATTTATATAAATTTGTACAAATACAGTAATATTACACTATAGTTTACAATTACAAATTAACACTTACAGTTCGCTAATTAAAGTCCACTGACCGCAAGACTCTCCAAATATGACAAATTGACACACAGTTTATTACACGGCCACTAACTGCCACTGTTGCTCACTTAGCACTTATTACAGACTGATACTAACTGGCCGAAACAGCTGTCCTTTTTATATAGGCAAGGTAAGTCGGGGTGGGGCATTTCTCGGAACAAGATCGAGAACCATCCAGGCCCCATCCAGGCCAATCCAGAAAGCTCTACGGCCGTTCTTTGATCCCTTCCGCTTAATCCCACAGCTCGTCTAATCCTCTCAGCCGGTCCTTCTTCCCTCTCTCACTGTAACAATAGCATGATAGAAAATTACGAATAAGTACCCTCCGGAAGTTGACATGGTTTTCTGTAGAGTAATCATATACTGGGGGAAGGCCCCAGGTCGTTTGTTTTATGTATAATTTTCCTGAATTGTATAACAAATAATAAGAGAGCAACCCCTTTAGAGTATTCTTTGACTGGACTGATAACTAAACAAAACAGTTAAGCATAAACGAATTCATCGGCTTCATAACACTTGAATTAACTGAGCATCTTATAGTATCCTATAACTAGAGGATTTTTTTTTTTATTTTATTCTCTTTATTTCCAGATCGGCTATTCCTAGCCTTACATGGTTTTTTTAATAATGAAATTTTAAGATTTAACACTTAGTGAAAGTGTGGGTTTCGTCTCATGCAAGAGACACCCCTAACTGTACATTATCAGATTATTTACAGAGAAGATGTAAATATATAATAGCGTTTTTTCATATAAAAGAATAATAGTAGTTTGAATATAAAGCATGTAAATAAGTAAACAAAAATAACATTAATGTAATAATAAACAGAACTATAGTACTATAAACGGAAAACTGAAAGAAAACAGGATTATATTACATTTTGTTAAAACGATTGGTGAGAAACGTTATCTATTGAGATCACTTCAGAATATCTTTCAAGAGTCTTGGTTTTAGTCTTGGGGAACTAGAGGATTAAAATAAATTCCCACAAATCCCGTCAAATCACTTTTACCCTCCGTCGTAAACCAATGACTTCCTGTCCTCCTGTATCGTTTAATAACATCCCATTGATTTCTGTAGAACAGGTCCCGTACTTAGGACTATACCTTGACAAAATATTAACTTGGAATCCTCATACTAGACTGAAACTACAAAAAACAGCACGTCATTTCATGGCTGCTTCAACATTTACTAGACAAACGTTCTAAGCTCTCAATTAAATACAAAAGACTCATCTACATTACCATCATACAACCTATTTGGACTTACGGAGTAGAGCTTTGGGGCTCCACTAAGCCATCGAATTCCTCTCGTTTCCAATCCCTACAATCCAAAATCCTTCGTAAAATCCTCAACGCTCCTTATTTTGTTAAGAATAAAGTCATCCATAACGACCTTAATGTCTCATTTGTTGCTGATCTGGCCCGAATCCGATATCAATCGTTTCATGACAAACTTCATTCCCACTCAAACACACTAGTTTCAAACCCAGCAACCTCTTCAATTTCTGATAATCCTCTGAGGCGTCTGAAAAGAAGATGGCCTCGTGATCTACTAAGTTGAACCTGCTATTTGAGTACTACCATTGGGTAGTTTCTCTACTCGCCTCGTGTCATTATTCATCTTTCATTATATTTAATGGATGTATTCTATTATACAGTTGTAAATTTCAATAAATAACTTTTTTTTTTAAATATTGTTGAAGGTAAGTTTTACTACCAAGGAAAGTATCTTTGATGAAACCATTTATTGTAATAAGACAAATTTTATACATGAGACACAAATGGAACATACTAAGTTTCAGAATTCGGTTTTAATTTTAATTTAAATTAAAAACAGTATATGAATTTCTATTAATATTTTGATATATATTATTTTTATTCTTCTTTTCTCTCTTAGGCTTTTCTACACCAGCCATGTCCTATCTTCTATACATTGTCTGGCTCAATCTGTCTCCTTTTTTTTCTATTCCCGGTAAGTTTTTCTATTCACCCGTTCCAGACTATTTCTTACGTCACGTAACAACCCTATCCGATATTAACTTCCTCAGATTTCTTATATTCCTCTCTTTTAATTATGATGATTCTTCTTTAACCATTTATTCAAGACTATTTTAATTATTTAATTAATTATACTTTATCTTAGCCTTTTCTACACCAGTTATGTCCTATCTTCTACACTTAGTCTGGCTCTATCTTTCTTCTATAGTAATTTCCTAAGCCTTCTTACACTCCTCTCTTTTAGTTATCTTTCTTTGACAATTTACAATTATTTTTTTTTAGAAAAAGTTTATTGCCAAATATTAGAATAAAAAAAATGAAATGAAATCAACTAATAAAATAAAATAATTCATTTCGCAAGTATATATGTGAATATTTAAAAAAAAAATCAAATCTTTCATCAACTGAGTTATTGAAGAAAGCAATGTAACCTGCGAAAAGTTCTGAAGTTCAATACCAATCCGTTTTTCATTTTCATAATATCGATACTCAAACTTTTATTTTAAATGTAAAGAAACACCCTCTACCTTTGTTTACTTTAATACAGGAATTTCATTCTCGAACATAAAATATTGCATAACAGTGCAATCAGTCCTTAAGTAAGGTTCTTCTGTGTGTAATGTGGTAACGAATATTCAGTATTGCCTCCATGAAATCTAATATTTTTAATTTATTTATTTTTAAGGTTACTGCAATATTTATTTTTTTAAATAATTAATTCAAAACACATTTATACAAACATCCTCTAAGAATTTTTGGATGTTCCCTTCCAATCCAAAATCACTATTTGCGTTGGCTTCTTTTTTTAAATAATCTGCAATAGACTTTATTAAATTTATAATTAGGAGAAAAATTAGTGAGGCAAATTGTGTAATTTAAAATCGGTTAAACGTTTGCAAACTATTGAAATGTCTCAAAACAATGGTTTTTCTTTTGAGGTTAAAAACAAAAAAATAAACAGAACATACTAGCACTTGATAGAATTTATATAAAATTATTTGCGCAAATATAAGAACCTATTACTAAAGCATAGCAAGAGCATTTCTACGTAAATTACAAACGCCGCATTTAAATATTCAATAATATTTAACTGTGAGGTGATTGTGAAATATGAAAGAACGAAAATTGTAACATGAAATTAAAAAAAAAAAGGATCTATTTCACTATATACATTGCTAAATTAAGAGTGAACAATGGCGCGGCTATAATGATCGTAATGGATTTTTCCTGTTGAAGCACTTGTAGTACATTCCAAGATTATTTCAATGTAGACACTTGTCCTCCTTTAACAAAGCCTTGTATTTAAATAATAGACTATAGAGCAAATATTGCCCATTTTTTAATTAATTGTAGAAACCTTAGTCAATGTATCCCTAATTTTAACATAGTAGAGAGAAATGAAAAATTTAATGAGCGTTTTGTGAACACCTATTAATTGAAAGTTTCTTTAGGACAAAAAAAAAACAAGCAGTGAAGTAAAAGAATAACATAACAGTACTTTAATTACTTATATTTTTTATATTTCGTATTAACATGTTCTGACAATGATGCTTGTGACATTGCAATGGGCTGGACACGTGCTTAGGATACAGGACGAGGCAATCCCTAAGAGGGGCTTGAATGAACCTCTCCATGGCACTAGGAGAAGAGGGGGACCGAAACTGAGATGGTCGGATGGTGTGGCGAGAGATGCCAGAGATGTCCTGGGAGTGAGGAACTGAATGTCAGCTGCGCAGAACAGAAAGGACTGGAAGAGGCTGGTGGAGGAGCCCAAGACTCTTAACCGAGTTGTAGTGCCGAGTTAATAATAATTAACATATCAGAGCATGATTGACACCATGTGTTAAAACTATTGACACTTTTTTTTTTTTATCTTGAAACTAGTGGGTTTTA
This sequence comes from Troilus luridus, assembly GCA_964056705.1. Lineage (NCBI taxonomy): Eukaryota > Metazoa > Arthropoda > Insecta > Hemiptera > Pentatomidae > Troilus > Troilus luridus. Next base: position 52,078,176 of record OZ057414.1, read on the forward strand.
GTGGGAATAAAGTTTGTCATGAACAGACTGGTATCGGGTCGGGCCTAAATGGGGACATTGGGGTCATTATGGATGACTTTATACTTAAAAGTAAGGAGCATTAGGGATTTTGAATTGTAAGGATTGGATACGAGAGGAATTCGATGCTTTAGTGGTGCCCCAGAGCTCTACTCCGTAAATCCAAATTTGTCTTATAGTAATCAATTTTTTTATTATTTTTTTTTTTTTTTTTTTTTTTTTTTTACCAATGCCAGAACGTGGCATTTCTGTCATTCCGCCAACGAGCCTCCCAATAAAGACATGCATTGTCATCATTGTTTGTTTATAGTAATCATATATGTGATTATTTTGTAATTAGTTGGGAGCCAAGAGCGATTTTTTAGTAAGTGTAGAAGCCTGAAACGTCATGCAGTTTCTTGTATTTCCAGTCTATTATTAGTATTCCAAGTTAAACGTTTGTCAACATATAATCCTAAGTATGGATTTTTTTTCTACAGGAGGCGGTGGGATTTTATTAAAGGATCCTTCAGGACAGGAAGTCATTTATTTTCGACGAAGGGTAAAGGTGATTGGACGTGATGTGAACAAAGTAAAATTTTACAAAATAAAATTTTTATAAAAAATTTACCTATATTTATCGTTTATCGATAGGCAAGTACAGAAACCTTTTCTCTTCGATATAGTCTCCTTAGAATAAAAAAAATTATGTTAATAAATATATATATAATATATAACCGTAAATGAGAATTAACTATTAATTTAACAGGGGATCTCCAAACTTGGTTACTCTGAATTCTTAGATGATTAAGCAAAACAACCAAAGTATATATCAAACATCAGAAATATAAACAAATATTCGGAAAAAATTGGTGCTCGAATTTAACTAAACAAGAATTTTTGTGTTATTTTTCATTACCGTTTTTTATATTTATCATGAAAAAGATGCATAAAATTGAGCCTTGAGATTCAATAACAGCGTTTGAACTTTACGGTGAATTTAAATGCTGGATGGTTGATGTTCGAGGTTGAAGCCTTATCAAATTAGGAGTTGTTTTTGACAGGTCATTATATTTAAGATAATTTCATACATTATTACGCAACGAGGTAATTTTTGAAACAAGAATACTTTCGTAAGAAAATTGATGTGAAGAAATGAGTGACTTTGTTGGGAACAAAAAAAAATAGCATACAAATTAAAAATGAAAAGAAGTAAGCTGAGAGAAAAAAATAACTAAATAAAAACACCAAACAATATTAAAAATTATCATGAGAAAAGAATATTCGCAGTAATTTATCTGCCAACTCTCATGAATATGAGCTGTTAATTATTACTGATTAGAGAGCACCCGTTTAGGAATTCAGGAGATGTAGGAAAAGCTCAATACAGGTTTTTTAAAACTCTTGTACAACTATTAATGTTATAAAGCCATTAATAATAAATAAAAAGCTGAAAAAAGTTCCCGATGGTTTTTAATGCATTTTCCATTGAATAATAATTGATTACATTTTACCTTTTTGTAAGTTCAAGCGATTGTTGAGTCTTTACAATCAACTTTCCTAAATTATTGTAAATTTTAATCAAACTGCCAGGTTATAACGAGGTTATAGGTGCGCAGGTTATTGAACCTGAAGCACTTGAGTGAGCAGGCTTGCCAAGTGTTGTTGAGAACTCAACTTTGTTGTTGTTAAGATATTGATCGACATCGTTCTATACTCTCAGAACCCACCTTTGTAGTGAGGTTTAAACATTATCAAACATATCGAAGCCTTAGTTCACATATGTGTTAAGTGCCGAAAACAAGATTTTACAGGAGTCAAATTTGATAATAATTTAATACAAGAAGTACTGTTCAAGTTTAAGTACACAATATATTCATATATTTATTGCTTACTTATTTATTTATTGTGGAAGTCCTAAATTTTACCTGTCCAGACGTAATTAGGATAGCAATCTTTAACGAACATCTGAGAACGTACAAGCATTATTACTCACATGATCCCCGTTTTATGCCTCTTCCGAAGAATTTTACTGCTTTTGGAAAAGCTACGATCCACCGTATTGAGCATAGAATGTTGTTAAGCTAACCACTAAACCACAGGTGACTGGCGTGTTCCCATAAAATTTTAAAGCGTATTAGTTACTATTATTAGTAATTTCATAATAATAGTTACATTTTTAGCAGAATATTGTACTTAAAATTCATGAATAAATAAGTAGCAATTTCACTAATTAATGATCATAATTCAACTTAAATTTTTGTTTTATTAATAATAATAATAATAAATATTTATTCGAAAATTGAGAAATTATACAAATGACATATCGTATTGGTGATCTTCTTTTGCAAACCACCCTTAAGTGATCCACGTGGAAGCTTGGATGGAAAAACCTCCCATTGAAGGCAATCCTAGATTATTTAATCTCGCCGTAATAGATTCCCGTTTCCTTGTCGGATTATGTGGTAATGTGACTGTCAATAATGTTTGTACCAGTACGTTTGGGTGTTTATACGTTTTTACGTTTGGAAGTTTGGATGTTTTTTTTTAGTGATTCTTGTTCTTCAGTAGTATGTTGTGATCTTTGTTAATTATTTATTAGCTATGTAGATGGTTTTGTACCGTGAATTTTACATGCACTAATACATCATAGTACAATAATATATATAATCACAACCTGTTTTTCTTTTGTGTTATATCCCTCTAATTAATACAATATAATGTATAAATGTATATACTAATATAAATGTTTTCAAATATTAGGTTACCACTTTTTGAAAAATATGCTTAAAAAAACTAAGAAAATGGCATCCTGTTTAGGATAAGGGACATTAAGTTATATAGTGAAATTCTATGGATATGATCTGGAACGGGGAGTTGAGCCTTACGGGCACAAATTACTTTTTACTTGAATTGAGGACGTGCAAGGGCTCTGGAAAATTGCTTCAGGTTATTTTTATTTATTTCATATTTAACAACCACAACAAGAGAGCTAAGTGGCTGCAAAAAGGACGACGATATCGCGCCAGGGCTAAGAAGTGGAAGAACAGGTGCCCGCTAACGATCCTCTTGATGACTAAACTCGTTACCTTCCCCGGGCCCTGGCCTAAACCTCTACCTCGAGGAGTGGATTTTTACAAAGAGAGTTGATAATGGCTGTTTAGGGTATCGTCGTAGTCCCATCCCTTCTGCCATCCTGTCCTTATTAGCCGTCCTTTATCTCTTGTCTCTCAAACACGACAGACCCTTTTCACTCCATTGTGGAATTGGCCTATACAAGGGTATTAATAAATTAAGGGATATAAGTAGCTGAAAAGGTTTTTTTCCCCATTTATTTAAGCATTCAATCATATAAAACCCTGATGAGTTTCCGCTATAAAGTTTAATTTAAGGGTTTAATTTCCGTAAATGGATTAAACACAATTTCGTACGATGTTTTTTCTTAAACATTGATGATTACGATTATGTAAGGAAAGCAAGCAAAGCCTCGTACTAATCCAAAATAATAATTATACAATTTATATCGGAGACACACATTCTTTTTATGTACGAAGTTCATCATCATTATCATCATATTCTGTCCTCGTGAACCGCCGATATAGTGTAAGGAATTCTATACTCCAGATCTGCCGTTCTTCCACCAACTGCGCTCTTCTATTCCACTGAAGTCCTTTCTTCTTGAAATCCTTCTTCACTTCTTCTTCTTCTGCTTAGGTCATCTCGTCCTCGTTTTCTCGAATTGGCTGGCTTAACATTGAGGTTAATTCTGCCTATCAATCTCCCCGAGAAATTCCATTTTTATTACTTATGAACGAGCTTGTTTTATATTTTCCACTCATTTTTGTTGTACTTCATTTGTGAATGCAATCCATGAAACAGAAGAAAATGTAGAATAAGGAAGTTATTGCATTTTCTAATGTCATTTTGTAAATTAAAAAGAAAACCTAAGACCCTTCTTAGGCTCAGTAAATGGTAGAGACTGCAGTCGCAAGCTACTGCGTGTTTAGGCATATCCATGCCAGCATAGAAACCAGGTGTCAAGAATGGACTCCTGGTACTCCACCATGACAGTGCTCCAGATCTTTAACCGAGTATTAGGACACTACTAAATGACCTGCATGAGCACTCTGCTCACAGTACAGATCATTCTCCCTGTGACTTCGCTCTGCTCCCAAGGATATGAAGCTTTAAAGAAAACGTTTTTCTTGTGCTGAGAGCCTAGAACTACTAATTTGCCTCACTCATAGACGAATGGAGATTTGTTTTATATATGGTAAAAATTACTTTGAGATAATTGTTTTTACAGTGGCTGGGTGAAGCCCTACTGGGTCAGGAGATCGCACAGAATATATCCATTGAACCCAGAACGCAATGCGCGCTGCACACTGAATCATCCTCCCCTTTTAATAATTTACCATACCATGTGTTTTGAAAAAAAAAATGTTATTAATAATTCATTGAATAATAATAGTCAACAAATATAAAATTGTAAAAATGAAGTAAGTAATTTGAATAAAAAATGTTTATTTATGTAAGAGCTCTAACAACCCATGAACAAGAGCCATCAAGTTTATAGAGTTCAATTGAGGGGAGCGGTTGGTTAGGACTAAGTTAAAACAAACCCGGCAAGTGCTCGCAACTAGCCAGCCTAATTGTACCCCCTCCTCCTAATTAAACTATTTAATCTAACTCCTGTGCCCCAGGAGTCCGAGTGCAATAGGCTACAGAGTTATCATAGCGTACTCTCGATGGAGTCAACAAGAAGTAGCCAACTTTTTCCAAAAAGACTTCCCAAGTTAATAACGATAATTAGGAAACTCTTTCTGTCATTTTTTTTTTTTTTTATTTGGGTTACTTAAAGAAAATGAAAGCCAGTTAAGATTTAGAACACCAGCTAAAGACACACAGTACACAAGAAGTATTACGCAATATTGATAAGTATCCCTGAGATCATTGTTTGGGCAAGTGAGGTAAGCACAGCTACATTGCGTACAGAATATCTACTAGCTAGATAGATAGATATAGATATAGATATAAAATGCTCTTTATTAAATTATTTACAACTGTTCTTTTTAATTTTATTTTCCACATTAGCAACCACAGCATGGTACTTATACCGTCTGCCGGGAGTTTGATTAAACTACTAAACAACAAGAAAACTAAAAAATAAATCAAATTTCTTTTTGACATTAATAATTAAATTCTGAAATTAAAAAATGTCTATAACGACCTGCATTACTTACAAAATTATATAAACCTATAAAATTCTCTCCATTCAGAATATCTATTAATTTTTGTTTTGATATCACCTCATATTTTAAGAATTTTTTTCTATACAATTTTAAGACGGGACACACTGCCAGGAAGTGAAAACTGTTTTCAATTTCTTTCAGATTGCACAGTGAGCATAGCTGTATATTTTGCGAATCAATTTCAAATGGTTTGTAATTTAGATTCAGAAGTTCCCCTCTACATTTCATAACTACGCTCATTTTTTTTGTTGCTTTAAAATGTCTATGGTAATCTATTGTTTTATTTAATGAGCTATAGAGGCCGTGGTGTGTGCCCTCTGCTGCTTTTGCATGGCAAACTTGGATAAAATAATCTTTGTACAGCTCTAACATTTTGAACATTTCTCCCTCCCAAGTATCCACGGAGTTTAAAGTTAAATCCAGTCTATAATTTATTTTTTTTGCAATTTCCCCCCACTCTTTAAACCATGATATGTTTTGTTTTATTATTTCTCTTGCTATGACTGTACATAGCCTATTTTCTTTATAATCTAGTATTTTTAAAATATAATTGGATTGCATTTTTAGTGTGTACATGTGTATTAATTTTCTATTCATTTCTAAGTACACAAAGTAATTTGGGGTATTAACTGGTAATTTAAAAATTTTTTTAATGAAATACCTTTCAACTTTTTCTATTTCCTCAAAATATTTGTGGCCCCAAACTTGACATCCATAGGTTATGACATTTTTAATTGTTGACTCAAATACTTTAAATTTTGACTCTAATGGCACTTCTGGATTTTTGAACAGTTCTCTCCACATCATATTAATCCCAACTTTTGCCTTACTTACTTTTTCTTTAACCCGTCAGTTCCCAATGCACCCCCTAGGGTGCAGTCACTTTTTTTGTTATGTGCTATAAAAAAAAATTTTTTTCGAGGTTATAGCAATGTTTTTGTGTACTACTGGAACTAGGTCAAAGGGTAGGACACATATGGAGCTGATGTCAGGTGTGGTCTAGACAATATAATCTTTCAAACTCAGTTCTGTTCTGGTTTCTGTTGGTGTTGACAATTTTTCTTCTCTTTTCACTCACAATGACGAGAAAAACTTAAGTACTCAAATTATTTTTGCATTTATAGTTAGGTGGGCATTTTCTGGAACAAATGGTAGCAATATTATATATAAGCCACCAAAAATAAAACTTCAGAGCCAATCTAAAAGTAAGCATCACCTGTAGGGTGCATTGGTCACTGAGGCACAATCATGCTCTGAACGTAAGTGTAGAAGAAATGAAAATTGTTGTAAGTATCTTGTTACTTACGGGTTACATGACAATTAAATATATTATAATGTTTTGGGAGACTCAAAGTGATACCTATAACAAGACAGTAGCCCAAAGTGTGAGAAGAAATAGATTCCTCGAAATCCAAATATACTTTGCGACAACAATAAGCTCCCAAAAAAATGATAAATTTTCAAAAGTCAGAGAATATTTTACAGTTCTGAACGCTGCTAATAAGTAAGGATATATTTTATTTTTAGTAGGACTATTCCTTGATTTTATTTTATAAGACATGATATTTTTCATATTTTTTACTTTTAGGTATATGTAAGTGAAATAAACAAATATATATTTGTATTGATTTTTGTTAACTTATATCCCTACATCTCACAACAATAAATTTAAAAAAAAGTAAATTGATTCAATTCTATTATTCAGGATAATTTGACTTAGTTTATGAAATTGAGTGATTTTGTTATCCGGATGCCCAATGCACCCTACAGGGGGCACCTTCCCAGCGGATTAATTAATTCATAGAAAAATTTAAAACTTGTTTATTTATTCTTCTTAGAGATCAATAAGCATAAATAAGTAAAAAAAATTAAAGTTCATAAGTGGTTCACATTTGGGAACTGACGGGTTAATGTCATATTTCATTTTTAAGTTATTGCACATCACCACCCCTAGATATTTGTATGATTTCACACATTCAATTTGCTCATTATTTAGGAACCATTTCTCTTTTTTTGTACACATTTTGCCTCTATTATTCTTCTTAAATACTATAATTTTTGATTTGTCCAGATTTACAAACAAATTCCATGTTTTACAATAGATTTCTAAATTGCCTATCATGTACTGCAAACCAACCGGATTATCTGATATTAGGACAATATCGTCAGCATAAGCCAACATATTCACTTTCTTATGCCCCACTATGACTCCTCCCCCGAGATTCTCCGCTAAATCATTTATGAAAAGAGTAAACAGGTATGGACTCAGTACACATCCCTGCTTGACCCCCATCCCCGTCTTGAATGACTCCGTAACTCCATCTTTTGTCCAGACCACTGCCTCCGTGTTTTCGTAAAGACTTTTTATAGCGTTAGTGAACTTAGTTGACAAACCCATTTCGTACATTTTGTAAATTAACGCATTCCTGTCCACAGAGTCAAACGCTGCCTTGAAGTCGACAAAAAAACAATAGTACTAGCTATATGTAACTAAAATATGTACTATATTTTAGCCATATATGTACAGGAATATATTGCTCTAGAGTTGGAGGTGGGGATAGGCAGACTGTAGTGTTTGCGATAGTTTGATATCACTATCAACAGTAAACATTGTCGTTATTACCGAAGAGACTGTCTGTGATATTGTTAACGTCGTATCTTTTCCCCAAATATTTTCGTTTTAACATGAATTAAATAAAATATTTCCTTTAAGAAAAAAAAGAAGGCTTTTTAACTTGAAAACCAGTAAAATACTTTTTATATTAAGCTAAGCTATTTCCTTAATTTGGGTTCACCAGGGCTACAGTGCTTAGCATAACAACTTTCTGTACCCAAGTTCGTGACCCGGCAGGTGTCCTTTCGACTGATCAAAGGGAGTAAAAAAAACCTTTGGCCGTCCTTCGGAGGGGACATGAAATAGCGGTCTCCTGTCGGTAAGTTGTGCCAGGTTCTCGTTAAAGACCCCTATCCAATTATACCTGTATAGGCAAATTTTAGGAATTCCTCCATTGGAATAGGAATCTCTCATCGTCCGATTAGCCATAGCAGCACAAAGTGCCGTTAAATACTATACTGGAATCTATATCATTCTCCTATATTATTCTCAGTCAAATAGTATCTAACCAGGATACATTTTTCACATCTTATTTGATTATAAATTATTTGAATGGCTGTTGGAATGAGTAATTTTTTATTACAAATATAGTCAAATAAAAATTATGTTTTTAAATTACTTCCCAGATAACGCTCAATAGCCTATTAGCCATTAACTCCCGAAATGTTTCACTGTTGGAAAACAAATTAACACGAACTAAAATAAATTTCGTTAAAGAAAGAACGCTTTAAAACCAGTAAAATATTTAACTTGTTAAGCTAACCTTCTAAGTACTACGCTGGAATCTGTTCGAGAATTTAAAAGGATTTGAAAAGGAAAAATGGTCAATTAACCCATAATTGAATTCTTTGAGAATGTTTTCCTGCAAATTTCCTCAAAAATGGTGTTACAAAGCTAATCTTTCCTCTGTTCTAGTTGTTGTTGCTATTTTTTTAGGATGTATCTCTAACGATGATATCTGTTTTAAAGCTTGCTAGAGCTTTACGTCATTACGAGAATTCAGAATATCAATTATCAATTATTCAGTAAATATATGGTCTAAACCAATGTGGTTTCAAATTATTCTCTTTTAATGAAAAGGCTAATAGCAAGTAATTATGAATTGTTTTCTATTTTTTTTCTAAGAAAATTTTCTCCTCAAAGTTTCATGAGAGGTGTAATGTCATACTATCTTTACTGGATGGTATCGATTGCCACCAGGGGATGTTTTGAAAATCCGATATCAAACCCTAGAAAGTGAATGAAAGATAAGCGGATATAAATATGAACAAAAAAATAATAAATTGACCTCTTAGTTCATTTAAATCACCATTTGTGAGCCTGATTGAAAAATGATTTTTTTTATTATAATTTTAAGCATATTAATAATAACGAGCGTACAAAGTAATATGGTCGTGTTCTTGTACTTATGTATCACTGATTACTCGGGAAGAAATTAACTTAAGGTATTGATACTACGATAATGAATCCGTTTTGATGTAAAAATGTTTTGTCAACTGAACTAACTGAAATGTCAACTCGAGAAATAATTGTTGTAGAAATCTCGCTCTACCAAACCCAGAGAGACGGCTTATTGAAGTAATTACTTTCGTTCACTACTCCTCAGAGCAAGCCCACATACTTGTTAAGAAAGGCTATCTGTTTTTTTGTTACGTTGTTAATATTCTATAGCTTTAAGTAAACTACAACCTTCGGTTGGTGACCATGAAAACCGTATTTGTTCCATAAATTTTGTAGAGGGAATTCTCTCTAATTTGGATTGGATTAGAGGGATATATGATTTAGGATTCATGAATCTTTTTTTTTCTGGGGCGAAGATATCCGGTTGTAGTCTAGTTTCTTCTCTATGCGGACGATGTAGTGCTAATTGTTGACTCAGTCGGAAAGCTGGAAGAAGCCGTGACGGAATGGTGTGAAGAACTGCGAAAAAAAGGAATGACAATCAATGCCAACAAAAATAAGATCCTGCAAGGGGGTAGGTGGCAGGAAGAAGTTCACATATACTGCGGATGAAGAGGAAACGGAAGTAGTGACGGACTTCACCGGGAGTAACAGACAGGACTGGGAAGCTGGACGCGGAAATATCCAATAGGATTAATAAGGCAAATGCAATCTACTACCAGATTTGTAATACTGTTGTGGGAAAGCGGGGGGTAGGAAGGAACGCCTAACTCCACATCTTCAAGTCAGTGTACCTCCCGATACTGTTGTATGGAGCTGAAAGCTGGGTATTGACGGAGAGACAGGAAAGCAGAGTTACCGCGTCGGAAATAAAGTACTTGCGAAGAGTGGCGGAAAAAACGAAACGCTCCTGGAAATCCGACAACTGAAATGGTTCACAGGATGAATGATCACCGGGACCCTCTCGGATGGAAAAAGACCTCGAGGACGCCCAAGGATGTCTTATCTCGAGTACATCGAACGCCTAAGCAGAAAAAGAGGAAAAGATCTCCGACCTAGCAAGAGACCGGGATAGATTCGGTTCCTGGCTGGATGCTCCCCTACCCTGAAAGGAGCGATAGGGGGGAGCGAAAGAAAAAGAAGAATTTTTTTTAAGGACCTATCAACGAAATTTATGCAATGATCATAAATGATCATAGAGGCTGAAGTTTTTATTACATAATTCAGTTAAGGATAAACCAAGAGAGGTTAGCAGCAAGTAGCGTTCAAGATCAAAAACTAATAACTCCGAAATTTCGAAAGTTTTTTTGGGATTTTTCCCAAGTTTAGTCAAGCACTTTTGTTCACAATGGTACTTCGTCACCTTATTTCACATTTTTTAGTCCGGTTTTGAAGATGAAGTATCGGAAATATAAAGCATCGCTTGTCTGAACTGAAGAAAAATGTGTAAAACGAAAATTTTTGAAATTTCGGAGTTATCCGCTTTAGGACCTGAATGCCTTTTAATATTATTTTCATTGTACATGTAAGCACATTTCAGAACTCTATTTCTGACCTTTCCTTAACTCTTTACCTTTTGCTTTTTCGGGTTTTACAACAAGAACAAATAATTTCTAAGTATCATACTTCCGTTTCTATTATAATATCTACTGGCATCACTATTCTATCTCTACCTGAAAAAAATATATAATCGATAAACGTTTGAGGAACACAAGGTAACATTCAGTCATCTTTCCCGAGAGACGTTCTCACGTCAGGACTAGGCACTCCATTGGCTGAAAGATAAGAGAGGTCTATTGCTGAGCCGTCAAGCTGAAATGATGTATCACTCCTTCGTATCTCTGTTATGCTCTGCAGGCTGTAGGCGGGATGAACCAAAATGGCGGACACTCATAATTTATTACTTTCCTTTCTGTGAAATACAAGAGCAACATAATAAAAGTAAGATTTTTATTCACCGTAACGTTTTGTTTTTCGGATATTATGTAAAAATATATTAAAAGTGAATTAATAAAGTAATAAAATAAAATGAATAGGTATTAAGATGAATGAAGATAAAACTATATACAACTCAAAATTGAAAAAGGTGATGAATGGAAAAGTGAGTTTCAGAAACCACACTTTTAGAACTGTAACCCAATTCAAGTACCTGGGAAGTGTGGTTACAGATGATAACAGAGTGGAGAGAGAAATACAAGCCAGAATAACTGCGGGAAATAGCAGTTATTCCTCACTACTAAGAGTGTTACAGTTTAAATCGCTCTGGGTGCGTGACATGGGCCCTGACCAAAAAATCAGAACATATAGTCAACTCACGGTAAAGAGAAGATAAGAGGAGTGGTTGAATACGGGGTAAGGAGAAGAAGGAATGAGGTTGGAAATTTATGTGGACCCTGACGTGGTGGGGCTGATAAATAAAGCCAGAATTAGATGGATGGGACATGTGGAAAGAATGCCAAAACACAGGATAACAAACCGAATGCTCTAAGAGAAACCAGACGGCAAACGAAGCAGATGGACGCCCTCGGATTTGATGGTTGGATGATGTCGAGGACTTAAACCTGCTGGGAGTACAAGATTGGAGAAATTGGTTGGATGTGGTTGTAGAAGCCCGAATTTTGCATGATCGTAAAGCCAGAATAGTAATATGTAATAGTAAAAATACATGTTTCCTTCAAGTAACGTTAAATAACTAGTGATAAATAGCAATACTTGAAATATCAACTAATAACCAAACAACTTCATTGAAGACCCATTTCGAAAGTTATGGCTAGAATCTATAAGCTGCAATATAACAGGAGAACCATTATTACTGTCATAAAATGGTGAGAGTAGCTACCTCCAAGCTTAATTAAACTCTGTGTCACCTAGCAAAATTATAATAGTTCTTAGTTTATGGGATGACCATAAACTTATTAATGTTATTTATCAGAGTGTTATACTTCAATAGCATAAAAGTATAAATTTTAGTTGATCAATGGTATTTTCGGCTTATGGATATGATAAAGAGACCAAATGGTTATGATCTAAACAACAGAATGTATTGTAACTTAAAAAAATTAACAAAAAATATTAATAGTAAGACCAACAAATGCCAAAAAAAAATATTTTGTCGGCATGAGAAGAATTTTTATTGAACAACAGTACGAGCTCTCATACTTGGAGATAATAAGTATTAGGGTTCGATTCATACCAATGATATCATAAGTTCCTGGTGAATGAAGGAAAGCCAATCGGTATAAAATAATGCCAAGAGAATATGGGATATTGAGATCATGTAATATCTTTTTCAATTGGAAGCTTTACTATTTGTCGGAGAAATTTAGCCTCAAAGCATTATGATTCTGTCTCGCTTTATTCATATCCGTGAGTGCCAATCAGGTTGCAGAGTGGTTTTTCAGATTAATAGTTTGTTGTCAATTAAAATACGAGGTGTCTTGACCAGTAGTTCGTATGCATGATTATATTTCCGAAAAACTCTAATTTAGGCGAGAATCGAGAAAGTCTAGTGTCGTTATAAGTTAGTCTTTTTTCTTGTTACTTTTCTTTCTCTTTTTTAGAAGTAATTCACGATAGATAACTTTGTTTGAAAAAGAAAATGGTCTGTAGTTTAAAGGACTTTGAAGAGTGAAGTTACTCCAAATATCAACTGTTTACAGAAGTCATACTTGAAAAGGACTGGGATTAGAAAAGCTGTCGTGAGGAACATCGGCACCCACCGTTAAGAACTTCTACAAGTACATCACACTTAAATGTTGATACATTTTGAGTTCGATTTGCAAAATATCTGCAACAGCTCGTGGATTGATACGTTAGTTTGGCTACGTTCAGAAAGAAAGTTGTGCAATGTTGGAAGGAAATATAGTAAGCAACACGAATGCTTTTTGGGACAACCGAATCTCATGAACATTATCCATTGTGAATAAGAAATTTTTCGGGATTCGTAAAAGTAGTTCCTGGAGACAGCCTTTACAAAAGTTAAAAACAAAGGAAGTTGTACGTTATTAAGTTTTTGAATCAAGATAAATGCCTTTTCTCTGAATCCATCCCACCAAGAATCTAATTCCGTAAATAAAAAAACCAACAAACAAAACGTATCCTTCGCTACTCCACGACTCAACGTTCGTAACTCAATAGCTCATCCAGAAATGTACGTAGCAATCTACAGTTTTTTCTTATCTAGGTCAAAAGGAGGAGATCAGCTTAAATTTGTCTTCTCTTTAGTAATCCTACATTATTTTTATTCACTAATTTTTATTATTCTGCAGACATATTTTTTTTTTTCGACTAAGACTTCAGAGTAAACATTTTATTTCAATACTGTGAATTAAAATTTGTTTTTTGACGATGGCACTCTCAATCGACTCAAATAAATAATATTAATCAAAAACAATATAATTGAGACATGAGTAAAAAATTACAAACAGGGAAAGCTCTGAAGTATGTTATGTCTCTTTTCAGCTTTTGCTCTTCTACATTAATATATATATATTTTTTTTTCTTTTTTCATAAGAGCAAAAGCTGAAAAGAGACATAGAATACTTTAGTGCTTTTGCTGTTTGTAATTTTTCTACTCATGTCTTAATTATATTGTTTTTGATTAATATTATTTATATATATGTGTGTGTGTATATATATATATATATATATATATATATATAGATATATATATTAAATAATAAATATATATGTATATATTATTTATTTTTGATTTGTATATATATATATATATATATATGTGTGTGTGTGTGTGTGTGTGTGTATAATAGCCTTATGTCCATTGTTTGATAATGTCCTTGCCTTTTGTATTTTTTCTTTTTTCTTTTAGTTACAGTCTTCGGTTTTTATGATTGATTTTTTATTTTCCTTTGTACGTCTCTGGACGTTTTATTTTATTATTTTATTTTTTTCAGATGTTTTTATTTAACATTTTCCAGCTGTAGTCCTGTTACCTTCCTTATGGTTCACTAGTTACATTTAGACATTAGTAGGGGTAGGATGTTTTTTTCCGGTTGGTGGCTTGGTGCGTTTATGTTATTATTTTTTTCAGTCTGATTAGGCGAAATCTCTGCAGGTATTTTGTTTCCTGTTTTAATTTTATTGATATTTTAGAGGCTTATTATTATTCGGTTTCGATATTACTAAGCTCGCGTCTATTGTATCGAAATCTAAAGATCAGAATTTATAGAACAATTATCCTCCCAACACTTCTTTAAGGATGTGAAACTTGGCCACTAACGCTGAAGGATGGACGTGTTTAGGTATTCGAAAATAAGGTGTTACGTAGAATATAAGGTCCAAAAAAGGATAAGCCCACTGAGGAATCTAAGAGATTACATAACGCGGAATCGTGAAGCATGTATCCGGTAAATTAGTAATTATAAGTCTTAGGGGTAGACCAAAGCGTAGTGGGAAGATTACTTTTAGAGTGATCTGGCGGATTTGGGTTTTGGTAGCGGTCCGTGAACAGAAGTTTGCAAGAAGAAATTGGTGGTATCGAGCCTTCGGGGTCGCTAAGCCTTATTATTACTAGAGGCTTAAGGCTTTTTTTTTGTTGGAGTCTTTCTTTCCATGTCTTAATAATTATTTTATGTATCTTTTGATCGCTTACTCTTCTATAATAAGTTACTTATTTTTATATGCATTTATAATTAAGTACAGATAAAATTAGCAGCGTATCTTAACTAAATATAACAAGCCATACAGAATAATGTAAGTTTTGCATGTTATATGTCATCAGTAATAATTAATTTAATTGAGCTATTGATTCCATAAAGAGAGGAAAATAATAATATTCCATTTTACTGAATCGGAATGCCTTTAGTAACGAGAGAGTAATATTACTGGAATTTAATCCTTTTCCAGGCTCAGATAAATAATAAAAGAGCATTCTGTTATTTATTGAGGAGAGGATATTTTCCCTTTTCTAATTTAAAGGTCAAAGAGTCTACCCCAGATATGAAATATTATCTCATTTCAACTAACAGGTTACTGGACTTCTGGAGAATATCTAGGCCTGATAAGATAACGTATAAAATAGTTGGTGAGATAATGGATTCTCCAAATCCCATCCTTGAAAAATTCGGATACCTAGTTTGGATACCTAGAAAGTGAATACCTAATTCATCATCATCATACTCTTTTCCTCCTCAACCGCTGTGCAGTGTGAGGAAATTATATTTAATTCTTTATTATGGGCTTACGGAATTGAACTATGGGGCTCCACCAAACCATCAAATTCCTCTCGTATTCAATCCTTGCAATCCAAAATCCTTCACAAAATCCTAAACGCTCCTTATTTTGTCACAAATAAAACCATCCATAATGACCTTAACGTTCCATATGTTACCGATTTAGCCCATTCCAGATACCTATCATTCCATAATAAACTCCAGGCCCATCCAAACCGACTAGTTTCCATCCTTGCATCCAATACCATCCCGGACAATCCTCCTAGGCGTCTGAAGAGAAGATGGCCTCGGGACCTTCTATAATAGAAATGTAATTAGAGTGCTGCCAATGGGTAGTGTCTCTACATGTCCTTTCATGTATTTATTTATTCATTACAGTTGTAAAATTCAATAAAATAATTTTTAAAAAAAATTCTTTATTATGATTACAATACCTTTCCTTAATCAAAACCTTTTGCAAGTATATCATTATATTTTTGTATATTTTAACTCTCGTCCCATATTTGTAGATTTGTACTGCTTTTTAGATGATTTAGAGTATAAAAATTCATTCATTAGATATAAACAGCTTAAAATTACAATAAAATGAGAATGACAGTTGATACTCAATTAAAAGATATAGTTTGATAAACATTGCACTAAAATAGTCTCAATCCCGGTATTGTTTTAAAGTGGATTCGATCAAAGAACCCAGGTAAAATTACGCCCATTTACTCGACTTTTTTCATGTTTTTTTCTGGAAAGAATAGTAATTTAGACAAGAAAGAAGAAAGGCAATTATATTTTAATTGAATCGGAGCCGGTTAGTATCGGAAATCGATCAATCTCGTGAGTACCTCACTACCCCTGAAAGTTACCGACGAAAAGCAGAAAGAAATATTGCTCTATACAAATTTATTTATTATTTAATTTTCATTTGCACCTGCGCAATTGCGCATCCAGCAAATTGGATTCAAGTGTTTTTCTCTTTGCTACATGATCATCGAGTTTTGGAATAAAAATATCAATAGTTGAGTAGGTGTCTTGCCCAATGTCTTTTTAATCTTTTCTTATCAAGTCCAGGTAACAGGGAGTAGGAAAGCGGAAGAACGAGTGGGTTTTGGTGATGTTGTGTCGATGAATGGAATCTATACAAATAATGAGAAATTTAAGTTGAATATAATTCTATTTGATAATTACTTACATTCGAAGGTCGATAAGGGCGGTTACAATCGATCAGTGTGCTTTTCTTTGATGCCAAATAATCTCTGGCGAAATCAGTAAATTCGTGGAGTTTACTCACAAAAATATCCTAAAATAAAAAGTATTATAACAATACTTATATTATTACATTAATAATAACATCACTACTATTCATTAATATAAATAAGAAAATAGTTGGTTTACTTTTCCTTTAATATAAATAAAACTAATAACATAATTTAACAGGCTATGGAACATAACAATGGAAATAAGGTACTTTTGAAAAGTAGTAAGGAAAACCCGGAGAGACAGGATACGGAACTCAACTGTACGGGCTAATCTCAATATTAAACCAGCTGAGACTATCCTAAATGAGCACAAACTATGGTGGTTCGGACACCTCCTTAAGATGGAACATGAGAGAATCGCCAGGAAGAATCAACGAAGAGTAGGAAAGTGTGTTATTTTATTAAATCCTGGGACTCCAGGTTCAGAACCTGACTGAAACCATGAGGAATAAGGCGGAAAATATTAGAGTTTGAGTTGGAGCGATTTCGAACCTGAACGCCTAGTTTTAAAGGTGTATTTAGACAATACATCACCTAAAAATGATTATTTTCAAAGTATTAAAAATGATCTACGAAAATTAAACTAATATTTTGTTATATTTTATAACAATTACAAAGAAACTATACAGTAACATAATAAATAATAAACAATAACAAATAAATAATAAGTACCTCTTCTTCATGCGATTCGTCTGAATATTGTTCTAACTCTCCTTCCGTTTCCTTTATCTTCTGCTCTTCGATTTCTTCTGATGAATCAGTTCCACTTTTTTTTTTCTTATTGGTAAATTGAACCGTCATCATTTCTAAAACCGAATTGTCCAGTATCCAGTCACCTTTCTCGTCTTTGAATTGTTCGAACCTGTGAAATAAAAATAACTTAAAAAATGTGTAGCTATGCTAAAATGGAATAATAAAAATTAAACAACCCATGATGGGTATTGAGTTTAGTATATGGAAGGGATCTTACTATTTATAGAACAACGGTCATGTTTGCCAGGTGATTTGCCAGAGTTCACGCACAAACGCCTGTTTTTTTTCCACAATTAATGGTACACATTTTAGAGCCTGAGTGAACCCCAAGAGGGATGGATTCACTCAATCCCACAGGGTCTGTCCATGGCTGTTAACAGATTAAATAATTTATCTGTCACAGTTGGATTTGGGGCTGTAAGTTTCAGCATAACAACTCTGCACTCTACTCAGATACCCCGCTCCCTCGAAAAAAAAACAACTTAATAAATAAGTATTGTAGTAAAAGGCCATCTAAATTCACTTGTCACTATAAAAATAAAAAGTATCGAAATGATTACCAAATACTCTAAAAGGAGCAATCATATATTCTAATGATCCTGTACTACTACTGGCTTAAAAATTATGTTCTAGTTCTGTTAATTTGTTTTCAACATGCGTATGTCGAGTTTCATATTTATCTGATTGAATTTTTCGTAAAAATGTTTATATAGAAAAGAAAATAAAATTTAGGAAAAAGAAATGTTTTCGTTAATTCATTTTTGGTACTTCTTAACTTGTAAAAAAATAATGGATCGAATGAATTCTAATAGTCATTCTCAACCTAATAAAATAGTAACAGATAATTTTATTGTAATTATTTTTGGTTTGGAGTAATGATTTCCATCTTGAAACGGAATACATTGTTGAAACAAAGTTAAAGTTTTTGATTACTAAGCAAATAAACATAAATAAACAAATCCTCAGAAACTCCTGCGAAACTTCCTACAAAGACGACTTTCTTCAACAACTTCAACTCTAGCTCACTTAAAACCCCAAACAAAAGACTTATTACAGTCAAAATCATAGACAATTGCTATATTTTATTATAGAGTGTTGTTGAATATTCGAATTCGTTTCATTAAAACATGATTTTCATATCTTGAACAAAAAATAAAATGACTCCAAACTGCTTCACAACTGAGTAATTGCATTTTTTTAAATATATTTTTGGAAACATTTTGAGGTAGCAAAGTTAATTTTTATTTTTTTAACACTAGAACTACGAACCGGTCAAAATGACCGGTTGCATCATTTATTTATAACATTTCCTCATTAAGTCTTATTTAATATTTTACGATAGTGTCATGATTTTTATTAAATTTGTGTATACAATAATATTATAAATTATTTCGTTCTTACGCTTCTAATTTTCAGAGATATCTATGTGTTATACCTAAATATACGAACCGGACATTTTAACCGGTCATGAAAATATCATGAATTCATGTTGTTTATTTCCGGAATTTTTATACATTTATAATTCCGGGAAATTCCCGGAATTCAAAAATACTATGTTTTAAATTTATTATGCGTAAGTTTGTGTATATGTAATATATAAAATTTCAATTTAGTATTCTTGCTTGCCGTGTATATTTGCAAGTTGCAACATGAATTACTCTTTATGCTATGTTTATACTACTGTTTATGTTATGTAATTACAATATTTGAACGAAATATATTTTAATTTATTTAAAATTAAATAGTTTTATTTTTTGAATTCTACTATTTTGTTTAATTAAACAAACAGGTCATTTTGACCGGTTGGTAGAATTAGGTCCCATTATGGTAAATCTTCGAAGTTCTAGTATTAATGTCACATTGTGTTACTAGGGCTAATCTGCTATATAATAATATGCTAGAGTCCTAAATTTTGCCTATTCAGGTATATTTAATGTAGGGATCTTTAATTTCAAAATAAGGGGAGGGATCTGGTGGTTGAGCGTGATCTAGGACATATCACCTCCCTGCATAACTGTTGTCCAAGAAACAGTGGTAGGACTGTAGTCCCTACTAAGTACTGAATCCCAGACCCCTCATGGGTTGTAAAGGTACAGGTTATTTAAGTTATCATATGTCGATGTTCCTGAAAAAATAGTTTTACGTTGCTTTTATATTTTTAGAAATATTTTAGGAACAAATTGGAAATTGGGAAGTAAGTTCTTCCATTTTCGGACCAAATATGCTACCCAATACCTCATTTTCGAATACACTACAATGTAGGCCGAAACGTCGGCACTTATAATAAATAAGTTTTTTTTATTTAGTGTTATTGTTGACTGCACCCCCAGACTAATTGTATCCTTCGTTAGACGTTGTTGTAGCTGGAATATTAATATCGTATAAGTATGAAGTGTCCCGTTTGAAACATAGAGTTGTGATTTTATTTTCATCCTTGTACTACCAGTGGGTAGTTTCTCTACTTGTCATTATATCACTCATCCATTATTATTATGTATCACTCAGCCAATTTACTTATTATATTATTGTAATATAGTTGTAAATATCAATAAATAAATAATAAAAAATTTTCATCCTTCAAATTTTTACTTTAAAAGTTTATATTATTTTTACATGGATCTTGCAAAAAATTGGAATTAAAATTAAAGGTAAGCTAAGACGTTGAGGTCTGAAATTGTATTGACTATATATTAATATAGTAGTTTTTCAAAGGCTAATAGGCTTATAGAAATCAGGGCTTCGTTTTTCTTTGTTAGGTTTTATGACTATGTAGGCATCCAATGTACAAGATACAATTTTAGATTTCACAACTCTTTTTCTTTAAATTTCTTCTATGGGAATGATACCTTACCCAGTGTCAAGAGAGATTGATGGGTTTTCATTGTTTCTTACAAATAACCAACAATCGGTAAAGATCACAGAACTTTGTTTACAAAAATGTCCAGAACGACATAGGTATTTTCGTTGTAGCGGGATACGAGCGAAAAATCGGTTCTTCAAATTAAAATATTATTATTGTAATAAATAAACTAATATTCAAAATAATAAGCATAATTAAAACATATATTAGGATTATATATGTAACACAAAACATTTCATGACTCACTTACTGGACACCCAAACCTATTGGTAGGTTTTTACTTATTACTGGTAGACACGTCACTGGAGCAGGGATCTACTACAGAGATTGGGTGATTTGTGATCTATTGGTTAGTAAAACAACCTTCTAAACCCAAGTTCAGGGGTTCTTATCCCGGCAGGTGGCTCTAGGATATCTTAAGGGGTGTAAAAAGTCCTTGGTTCTGCCGTCCCTCGGAAGGGACGTTAAATGAGGGTCCCGAGCCTGTAAGATGTCAGGTACTCGGTAAAATCCCTTTCCTAATAAAATCTGGATAGGCAATATGTACTGTATACATATATTAATAAAACAGATAAATTAAAATAAAGTGCATATATATTAAAATGATTCTTTATTAAGGTTTGTACGATTTTTTCTAAATTCAACCTGAAGTCCGATAATTTAGAAACAAGTAGGTACTACTTGCTATGCAAAGATCATTAGAGTAATATTCACTAATGGCATATGTGTTTCTAAAAATTCATACCGATTACCGATTTTCGTCTCTTATTTAACACATATAAAGATTGTTTATCGGTTGAAGGACAATTTAAAATAAATAAATAGATAAATATATAATTCTAATAATCGTTTGTTTCTTTGAGCTCTCTGAAAATTCGGTCTATATTTAAAAATATATATATATTGAGATTATGTGTTGCAATACATAAAACGATTTCACTGGGTTTTGAGACTAAAACCTTTTAATCCCGTTGGCATACATTTTTAACCTGAATTTGATGCGCCCGGGAAATCAACGGCCATCACTTGAATAGTCATCAGTATGAACATTTTAAAGAAAACAGAATCGACACACGAATTAAATAATTGAATAATGAACTGTACGACGTATACCGGAGACATTCCTGACGTCTTGGAGATGCCAAAGCCCACGATGGCACATGTAATGAATGACGTCTCCCAGAGGCCATTGTATGTCAACGTGTTAATCATCATGTTTGATGAACCGAGAAATTAAAAAAAAAATTGCCTTGTGATAGTTAGATTTATTTGAGTTATGTTCCGAAAGCCTGTGAAAATTCACCAAACTTTTTGTTCCACTACATAATAGCTGAAATGGGGTGAACTATATGATAAATTTCTCTGTTCACGCTGTTGATAGAAAATATGAAATCGAACGTCACGAAGTTATTTTTGTCAAAGCACCGCCAACTGACGAGTCAAGATTCCATATCTTATGTAAATTTCTGACATTTATCATATTTGAAAATGTAAATGGATGCAGTATCTAATATAGGTCCTGGGTTCGGAATGAATTGAAGCGAATATCTCGAAATGTCTACATTTGAATAATAACGTTTGAAAGCTGCTTTATATTCATCGCTTGGAGTGTGTGTGTTTCTCTTCCTTTGCCGTTCGATGCTAAGCAGCCTAGCTTTACTTAACCCGGGTTATAAAAGCGTCTAAGAAATCTATTAAATTAATTAATGTCCTAGCCTCCCTCTTCCATTGTAGGAGTGTAAAATGAAATTCGAAAGAGTAGGGATATTTTTCATTAGTTAAATTAGATTCTATTAAGTTCTCAGCCATCTCATTCATTAGTTAAATTAGAGTTAAATTAGATAGGCTAGAAAACTAAATAAAATTGTAAAAAATAAAAACTTAATCTGTTAATCCATAACTATTCATCCAAGAGACGAAATAAATGAGCTTGATTTTGTACGCATTGTTGTCTTAACTATTACTGCCAGACAGCAAAACAATAATTTAAGCAGCTTTAGTTTATTTTGATTCAAGAACTAAATTAGAAGCAGAAGGAAAGAGGTGTGATGTACGGCAGCTTACCGGGCTACTCCCCCAAGAGTTGTTTTGTTCCAAGGATTGCACATATATCTAATGGCTGATGGTACAGATATATACAGCAAAGAAAAGAATATTTTGATGAACAACGTGTGTGATTCCAAGAAAAGAACTAAATCTTGCCAATACTATTAAATCTTGAAACATACTTTTACAATTTTCTAACATAATTAGGCTAATTAACTTATCTCTTTTAAAGAATAGATAAGTTGATTAGAAACAAAATCTTTAAATCTGTAAATTTTGTAATGAACATAAATTCAAATGTTAACATGATAATTATAATAAAATTGTAATGAACATAAATTCAAATGTTTACAAGATAATTATCTGAAAATGTTGATGACTAATGATAAATTATAGAGTCATTTTATTATTATCACGACAATTAGAAATTATAGTCAACTCCAGTTAATGCAAAATATTAAGAAGAATATGAGTAGGATTACCCGAAAATGGAGTATGGAAAAGAAGAAGGAATGAGGTGCTGATAGAACTGTTTGGAGAGCCTGACTTGGTGGCATGGATAAAGAGAGACAGAATTAAATGGATGGGATAAGAATGCCAGGCCATAGGATACAAAGAAGAAGCTCTATTGGGAAACCGGAGAACAAACGAAGTAGAGGGCGTCTTTTGATCAGATGGGGACTTGAAGCTGGTGGGTGAACGAGGATGGAGAAAAATAGTCCAGGATCCCGAAAAGATTCGTTAGCTGTGGTGGCGATGGTCCGTGTTCTTTTAGGACCGAAGAGTCCTATATTATTATAATAATAATAATGATAGATGATAAATCCTCCTCTCGCAGAAAAACGAAGTATTGGGCCTAGGTACATGGTAGAGTTCGTATTCTAAGCCAACCGTTCTGCTCGTAATTATAGCTGAGTTTAGGCTCAACCACAAGGTTTTCATCTAGTGAAGAGTAACCACTTTACAGAAGCTAGGTTGCCCAAGGAGGGTTTGTATATTTCACATGTTAAATGTTTGGCTGATGATAGTTAAATAACTTATATGCCACATGTTGATTTGAACCCAGATCTCACGCTCCATAACGCTCAAATGACCCGTTCCCTTAGAACTATTCCACTATACCAACCTCACAAGTAAAAAAAAGATCTTGTAAACACATATTAAGTAAATTTTGTATTTTGCTTCATTAAACCAAATATGTGTGTGTACAAATCCAAAGTATCGGAAATAAAATAGATCATTTTTGAGGGGAGTAAATAAACTCTGTCATGGATCCTTCAAAATTAGTTCATAATGTCAAATGTATTTTACCAATTTCATTTTACGTTGTTTTGTGCCTTATAAATGACGCTAGATGAATTTTGGATCAATTATCAATCCTAAAGCAAACTTAATTTGAAAACCAAAAATGTGTTGTTGTTTTTTCATATTCGATACTTAGCTTTTGTAACGATGATTATGCACCATCATACCGTCATTCAACTAAGTAACCGAAGACACCATTCATCCTATAATAAGTTTACAAATTTTTTAATAAGTTTCTCTGCATTTAACATTATTCCAACTGCCGCTATCACCTTATCAAATTCCGTTTCGATCTGATCGACTTCATCAAGCGGAAGAAGCGAAGAGATCCCCCCCCCCCCCCCGCCATCCCTCCACCCCACAACACGGGAACGAATCCCGTCTAATCAGGCTCCCTCATTGTTCTCGAGAACAAGTTGACTTAATGTATTTGTATTCTACTCCCTCTTTTCCAATGAGGCAAATTGGTTTACTGAAGCTGATGCTCTTCCTAAATCTATTAACGTCGGGTCCTACTCATTTGAATGATTTTTATCTTGGTTACTTTTTCTCCACTGTATTTTACCATTTGAAACATTCCCGATGGAAAATTCAACGTATAGCATCTTTTTGAGTGGTACGGAGTAGCTCAGTGGATGAGTGATGAGTTGCTACGCTGAGAGTCCCTGTTCAAGTCCGGTATTACGGAACAAATGAAGTATTTAATCTGTAAACAGCCACATATGGACCGTGTGGGATCTGCAGACCCTCCTAGAGCTCTCCCAGCCTCTATAACGTGGGTACCCTAAATGAGGGGAAAACCTGGCGGTTGAGCGTAACATCGGAAATGTTTCAGCCATTGTCCTATATACATTACCGTCTCTATTATATACTGAACTAAAGTCCATTCGAGGGATTTAATGGCACAGATTGTTTTAGCATATTGTTGAAAAGAACAAATCCATTTATTAACTTGATTACAGGAATTTAAAAAGTATAGCGAAACAACACAATACTATAACATTGATTTTTCACGGTATTATATTCTCCATTTCTTTAAATTCATCATCGTCATATCCGATTTCTGCTTTGGCTCTTTTATCTGTTCCGCTTTCAAGCGACAAGCGAGTTGAATCCACCGTTTTCGAGGGAGGCAAATATTTCTTCTTCCTCTTGGCATGTATTAAAGAATCGCTTCGGGTATTCTATTAATTTCCCTTTTCAAGATGTATTCATGCTATTTTTTTATGTTATTCTTTTAACGCCCAGTTCTTCGCTGATTCCAAGGATCTTTTCCGAACTTCTACTTTTTCTTCTTCATGTGCCCTGTCCGCTACGAACTTTGGCTATCATTTTAATTCTGCTTGCTACATTTGAAAATAATTGGACTGATATCAGTCCACACCATTGGAGTAAGTTGGGAAGTCACGAATGCCTTCTTCTTCCGGGTTCGCGTTTGCTCTCTTTCTTTCGTTCCACTGAACTATTAGTTGTAGTGCCCTTTCTTATTAGATGACAAAGAATTCAATTTTCCTTTTTTTTAAGTGTAAATTCTATTTCCTTCTCCTTTTCTATACCCCTTAGTACTTCCGTGCTGGTGATGTATAACTGATTATACGATAATTTGAAAATGGGCGGGTATATCCAGCCCTCAAACGCCTCTAGCATGTTCATTAGTCTTTCCGCCATTATCCACGCTTCTACACCATTCAGAAAAACAGGAAATGTGTAGAATTTCGCCAGTTATTTATTTTTAGTGGAAGAGATGTCCCGCTATGTGTGAATACATTTCTCACATTCCAGAAGGTCCCTCTGGCTTTTTTTTCTGGAACGTGGCTAAGATATGCCTACGAATCAACGTGATGAAGTAACTGATAACATATTATCAACTGTCGGGCAGGTTGCTGACTTATTTTCGATCTGTTAGTGCATACCCCGCTGATGGCTTTATTCCTGATTCTTTTCTTCTTACTTTCTTTGTTGTTAAAATTTTGGTATCGGATCCTTACAGCGAATTTGGAACAGCCATTCTTTCAGTTTCCTTCCTGACTTTTTTCAGTTTTATTGATCCAGCTCACCGTATAATTTTCGTAATTTTGCTTTTGTGCCCTGTGGTTGAACTTAAGAACCCGCACGCCTAAGTATTTAGTTTTTAAGTTTCAGCATAATAAAATTGTAATTAAGAAAAAGTTTTAACAACCTTACTTAAACAGGGACTGAGATGGACGGTTGACAAATTGCTGAGGCTAATTGCCGGACATTATTGAGATGGATGATACCTTTGTTATTTATTACGGTTACTTGAGGCTCAGGATTATAAAGAACCATTAATTCTTTCATAACGCTTCTCCTTCACAATGGCCGTACTTTATCACCTGGTCCAAGTGATTAACCGCTCATATTGATTAGGTTTTTTGCCCACATTTTCCCTGTTTAATCCAACAAGTTCTGGCATAATTGTTACCACCGTTTTTCTTAGGCTAATTTCAACTGTTTGCAGACATAAATGGCCTGTAGTTTAGACATACGTGGAATGTAGCAGAGGTTATAGAGTGCTGAGTTGCTTAGGGTTGCGGGTTTGAATCCAACTTTGGCAGATAAGTTAATTAAACTGTTAATAGTGAAATCTGCAGACCTTCTTAGGGCTCACTTAGTCTCTATAAAGTGGGTACCCTCAATTGAGGGAAATCCTGGAGGTTGAGTTAATTTCAGACAATTTATCTCCTTAAACTAATGTTAGCTTATAAACAGTCCAGTCTCTATTACATATTGAACCCAAGGACTCTCATTAATTATGTTGGTACGTTTTTTAATTTTATTTTACTTCATTACTATTATCTTATAATAATAACGGTGGATCTTCGTAGGAGAGTGAAGAACAAGATGGCTGCATGAAGTGGTTTCAGATGTTAGAGCCCTGCAGATGCTGGAAATCCGAAATTGGATGGCTGCAGCACAAGAGAGAGCCGTTTGGCAGAGGCTGCGAGTGGCCCACACTCGCAAAGCGGGTTGTCGCGCAAATCATGATGATGATGATGACTGTAAAATAAAGACTATCTTTAATGAGTAAAAGTCATTAAAAATAGTAAACTTATAGCAACCACATGGAGTCCTGGAAATGGAAATTGATATTCTACGGTAAAACTCGAACGTTATATTATAATAATTCATCTTAAATCCGGTTCAGTGTACATTGTTTTATTTATATCAAATAAAGTTTAATAGTGACCACCACATCAGGTTTTCGCTGTTGATGCCAATAGGTTCCTTATAAACGCCTTATGAAATTCCTTACTGTATAAACGTTACATTCTAGTTAGTAACTGTTTACTCGTATTGGTCATACTGTTATAGTCATAATTGTACGTTACACGAATTAACTAACTAAAGATAATGTGGGGTGAATACGTTAACCTAAAATATCAACATGTAGGACCTATCTTTTTTGGAAGTATAAAACCTAAATGATGATCTATTGCGAAATATTCACCACTGAGGCGAAGTGTTAAAAGTTATAAAGAAATGTCTATTTCATGTATATCCTGTTGGAGCTTTCAACTTCTCCTGTTCAGAGATGATTTTTGCTCTAGTTTTCTTATTATTTTGTAGGGCTAGTGAAATTTGCTTGAACAAAACATGATAGATGGGTTAAGCGCCATCGTGGGACCAGCATGTGTAATGCTAACAGTCAATCCTATTATCAAGCTTGGCCAGGTCCGCCACGGTGACTAATCGAAATCTTAGTAAAATTTATTTTTACTTCAATGAACATATTCAATTGTATTTCACATTCCACTCCATTATTGTCACTAAAGGTTTCAGGTGTGAATCTCTTTTTAATTATTAATTAATAATAATCATAAAGCTCAAAGGATTACTATTTTGGGTTAACTAAATAACGACTCTCGCTTAAATAACCAACTTGCATTCGTTTCATTCGCTTATCCTTGAGAGGGACAAGTGCATAACAAGAGCTATTAAATTAAGTTATTAAAAAAAAAAACTCTGTACCCTTCAAACTGTACTGTTCGCGGGGCAAAGGTTGTGCAGACAGGTGATTTGTCCGATATTACGCTCAACCGCCAAATTATTCTCTCAATTAAGGATTCCCACTTTATGGAGCCTGTGAGAGTCCCAGGCGGGTCTGAAGATTCCACAGGCTCAAACCGTGGCTGTTAAAGGTTAAATCAATTACCAGTCATAGCAAGATTTCAACCCAGAACCTTCAGCATAACAAATCAGCACTGTATAAACTGATCTACCCCCATTCCCAAATTAAATTATTAATCTCTTCAAAATGGACTTTATTTAAACAAATTTTATTGAATAATTAATAGTTGACGGTATAATTATTATAAAGAAGGCCCCGGATGTCGGTAAAAATAAAACTCATTTATTAAAACTTTTTATTACAAATCATCGTCACTATCTATTACAGATCTTAATTGAGGACTAAATTAACTACAAAATAGCAAAAAAATATGTTGTTTTTTTTAATTTAGCTCTAATGAAGACATATAATATGGGCAATTTATTCATTTGTAAATATTTAAAAAAAAAAACTAACCTCGCGGACCATCTTTTCCTTTCATAGTAATATTTAGGCCAAAAAGTATTTAAACATTAGTATAGAAAAGGGTTGGAAAAAATGTTTCCCCAATAGGGGTGGCATTAGAGCTATTAGAGAAGAAGAAAAAAATTCGCATCATTTCTAATTAGAGATTGGTGATGCTTTACAATATCTTAAGGCCGCCTTCACACTATCTTTTTTTTTTCTTTTTTTTTGTCCACATCCTCTAAGATTTTATTTAAAATATATGTACAATTTATAATATATATGCCTGCAAATGCTTCTATGTAAACAAAAGCCTTGTGTTACCTTTCGGTATTTTAAGGCGTTACATCGGGTTGAGTCCGCTGAAGGCGGTATTCATACAATCACACACTATAAGATCAGCTATATATAGTAAGCGATATTCAATACGCGAGAAGCATAGACAGTATCTTTAAATCCACCGGCAAAAAAGGTTCATACCCGTGAGATTGCGCAACATACCGTAAGTGACATATCTCTCGATGTACCACATGGTCTCTTCTGCATTTTGTATTGTAAGATATTTCGAGCTGCGAATATGGCTGTAAGAACAGAAGATAATTTGGTATTTACCTTCATTAACCTAAAGAAAGCGCATGAGTGCATCTTGAACTATTCTAATGTCGCAAACAGAAAAGTACAAATTTATTAATTAGTGGAAAATGATCTAGGGGAGAAGTCAATAATTACACAAAGTAAGAATGTCTTATTTTTTGTGATCATTAACGACCATACTAAACAAGAATTAGGCCATCTTCTTCTCATCTGCCCTAAAAATAGCCAAAATCTTAGGCCGAAACGTGGGCACGATAAAATAAGTCATTCTTATTTTATGTAATCATTGACTGCACCCCCTGACCATTTTATACCACTCTTAGATTTTTCCAAACTACTATGTACATTTAAATATATGTTTTTTATATATCCAGCACTTTTTTTATCTTCGCATCCTACGTATGTACCAATAATTCACTACAACGTCTTCCTCACTTGCGCTCAATTTTGTAAGCGATCCGGTAAAAATTGGGTACTCGCCGATTTTTTATCGCACAGGTCTAGCCAATTTATCGCCTGCTGTTACTAAACCTATCTAGCAATAAATCTTTGCAATTCCTTGTAATATATTTATCGCTTATCTTAACTGTCCTTAGTTTGGCCGTGGCCTTAAACTTATTTATCGATTCGTTTTTTTAGAACCAGCGTGGATACTTTATTTACTGTACAAATATTTAGTTTAGTACAAGATTCCAATGGAGAATTTAAAGGGCAATTTATAGCTGAATTACTGGACCTATATCTTCTACATTTTATTACAGCAATGGGCACTGGTTTCTTAGCAGTACTTTCTGGTAACTGACATTAATATTTATCACCTTACCTAGTGTGATTATGCAACATTGAAAAAATAATAAATAACATATGACTTATTTTTTCACTTGTAACCACACGATATCTAGGCCTTCCATTTTCCATCGATCGAAGATATTTATATATATAGATAGTAATATACAGAGATATAGTAATATACAGAGATATAATAATAAGATATAGTAATTTATAGAGATATGGTAATATCTAGACTGATATGATTGAGTTTAAATTATTTCAGCCAACGGTTTGCTTTATTTCCATTTCTTTTTTCTTTTTTTTTAATTTATTTGATTTTGCATTTTACCTAGATTGATTAGTCTCATTATTATCTTATCAATTAACAGTCAAATAACCTCCTAAAAAGAATTTGTGTAGATGTTCATTGTAATAACCATATTTTGAATGAAATAAACTGCCTATAACGTTTTGACCTTAAATAATAAATTCGCATTTTGATGTGAGATTAAATTTTTTAAGTCTATTGCATCAAAAATAATTCAAATTTATCGAAAATAATGAACCAAAATCATCAAAATCGCACGAAAGTTATTTTCCCGTGATGACGATAAGATAACCTCATCATGTTCGCCGATTTATAGTTTCATATAAAACCATCACTACATGGAAGGTTATTAATGTATGATTAAATTTACGTATTGCCTTCTGATATAATTATGTTAAACCTCACATAGTAATATAGCAACGATTGTAACAGAAATTAAGAAAAATGGCCTTGCTCACGAGGGAGATTGCTTTGATGTAGAATAGAAATGAATTAAACTTCATCTTTAAAGTTCGTAAAAATTAATTATATGTTTATAAATATCCGAAAATTTCCTCAGATGTTTTTACAATAAAAGAATGGCTTATTAAATTTTTGTTTGAGTATTCATACCACTTACCACTTTATCCATTCCTCAGGATTGCAGGACTGTGCATCTTCATTTACACAGATTTCTTCCTTTACACTTCCTGATTCTTCAGACATTTCGCAAATATTCTCGGTTTATGTCCTTTAAGTATGAATATCGGTAATTAACTATCTTTGAAATTGAGAGGTATTTTATGAATGAGTAAAATTATCGGCATCAACAAAATGTTTCATGAACGAGACAATGAGATGTAACCAAACACAAAATATTTCGCATGTGACCCACATTGCCATGTTGTTATCAACTGAAACATCACTAATAATTTAATAGGAAAAACTATAGAGTTAATTTCCAATTATCCATTTTATTAATGTTTAATTCCTAAATAGGTTTACTTTAATTGACGTTCAGAATCAAGATTTCAAAAAACGACTATTTCATATATTTCGCTAGTTTAGTTTTAAAAAATTCTCACGTAGTCTGGTTCTGAACCTGGAGTTTCGGGAGTATAAAGCGTTGTTTGACTTAACCAGCGTAAAGGTCAATTTTGGAAATTTGGGTTTATACGCTTTTGATCCTGAACGCCTTACTTGTCATATCATCATCAAAAATCGAAAATTTGCTTATATTACATTCGTTTTTTAATTGAAAAACGGATGAGATAATTCCTTGCAATTTTCGATGCATGGTCATGTTATACATAACTTATCATAATTCGTTATACTAAATTGTTTAAAGAAATTCTCTAAGCTTTCTTGTCTAAGAGTTAGAGACGGTTAACAGTTAGTTTTTAACTTTAATTTATTAATTTTTTTAGCTTTTTAACAAGAATAAAATTATTTATACAAGGGTCATTTTTATAATTGCAAATGTCATGAAAAATTCAACTTTCATAAATAACTAGGTTTTTTTCAGTCGACTCGAACAAATTTTTATTTTAATGAAATGATAAAACAGGATTATGTTAATAGACGTTTGCATTCTTTGAATCAATCACGATAGAGAATTTTTTTCTCAAAGCTTGTATGGATTCATTTATTAATAAGTTCAACAACTCCGTAACACTAGATCAACTGGATGAACGCCATTGCTAGCGATTATTCAGCTTTAACTGTATTAACAGGGTAAATACTGGTGATTCTCAAATAACAGATTTTTCATTCTGTTTCAAATCATAAGTCACGAGACCATCTTTTTTTCAGAAGTCTCGGAGATATATCGGGAATTGAAGAGTTAGCTAAGTTTTGAATTAGTGTGTTCGAGTATGAAGAAAGTTTGTGAAGAAAAAATGATATTGGGTTCGGACCAAATCAGCAACCAATTAAGGTAATTGTGGATGACTTTATTCGATCTCTTCCGTAAGTCCAAAACGGTTCTTATAAAATTTATTTATATGAGTCTTTTGAAGTCAATTTTGGAGCCTAGAGCGTTTGTTTAGTAAGTATTAAAGCCGCCTTAAACTGCTAGCATTAAATTATTAAACAACTCTGAGATGACATACTTACGTCATAAATGTTTAAAATTATTAAGTGGCTTTAGGTAATTTCCCGTCTTATGGGGTTTATTCCTGTAATCCTGGTTTAGTCGACTCCTGTAATCCGAAAAACATCATAAGAATCAATAATTGCATTTAAGGATTTTTCAAGAAAATATATATATGTCGAATCAATACCTTTCAAATTATATCCCGAAACTCATTTGTCAGAGTGCTGTCTCTTCTCAGGATTGTTTGAGATTGCACTGTAGCTGTTTTGTACTGAATTTAATTTCTCTAGAACAATAACGTCATGAAACTATTCTTTACATTTTTTATATAACCGTAAAGAATTTCTACAATATAACCCACATTATTTAAAATCAATTAGATCGCACCATGTTATTCTTAAATTATAACATTCTACTTTCGAAATAAAGATTTTAATTTTAATTCTTTCTACGCCTAAATTTCTTTTAAAAAAATAAAAAATTTACAAACACTTACATACTGTGGTTCCAATGCCAAATTGGTGTATCTGGAAATTATAACTGACTACCATGGTTTGTATTGTGACTGAAAAAACAAGGTAAACAATAGTTTATCTATAGCGTAGGACTTATTTTTAATTATTAATTAGTGTCATAGAATATAAACT
Source organism: Troilus luridus (assembly GCA_964056705.1). Lineage (NCBI taxonomy): Eukaryota > Metazoa > Arthropoda > Insecta > Hemiptera > Pentatomidae > Troilus > Troilus luridus. Next base: position 52,110,793 of record OZ057414.1, read on the forward strand.
AATTTATGTGTTTCCACTACGCATTAATAAGCAACCCCAAAATTTAAGCAACCCCCCGGATGTAGTAATAAAGATATATTTTCAGAAAAACTCTTAAAATTTCCTCTACTATTTCTGTCCTTTTCATATGCAAAATAATTTGTCATACATTAACACGAAGAAAAAATTACCCCTTCCCCATTTGTCGATACTAACTAAAAACGATAAATTATTTTAAATTAAGACAAATATAAAAATATAATAGTAATTAAGACTAAGGGAGTTACTGGGGATTACTGAAAAAATCAGATTTAAACAAATGTAAATTAAATACAAATTTAAACATTATTTTTTAACGTAAGGAAGAAAATAGTTGGGGGTGCAGTCAAATAAAAACACTAAATAAGTGGTTACTTATTTAATTATGTACCGACGTTTCGACGCACTTTGTGGGTCATCTTCAGGGCTATAGGAGGCTGGAGCACCACTAGGGGTGGGTCAGTGGGTCGAAACGTCGGCACATAATTAAATAAGTAACCTCTTATTTAGTGTTTTTATTTGACTGCACCCCCAACTATTTTCTTCCTTACGTCTATCTTCCAGTCAACCATCCCCTCGCTTCTTATTATTTTTTAACATATGGAATTTCAGTAAGTCTTGTTGGTATGAAACATCTTTTTTAAAGACTCTGACAAAAACCCATGATTATTAGTTAACTATTTTTTTAATTGTAATCACCAATTATGCTATTAACAATAAAACATAAATTAAGTTTGATAGTATACGAAAAAAGGTTTTGATAGTATACGAAACATTTTATTTTTTTTAGTACTACCACTGGGTAGTTTCTCTACACGTCTTTATCAGTGCCATTATGGGTCATTCCTGCAACTTACTTGCTATATTGTTATAATACAGTTGTAAATTTCAATGAATATTCAATTCAATTAATTAATAATTTCAATTAATATTAAAAAAGGCAGTTTATTTTTTTACTTAAAATAATCCTAATGGGGCTCTTACGGGAGATAATAAAATATGTATATTTTAATTAAATCTTAATTGATATTCAGACTAAATTAATCTAAAGGGATGTATTTACAAATGTAATTTACATCAAGAAAATGTGAGCAACAAAATGTATATATATATTTATATCATAAAAACTTATATGTTTTTTCAGTAAGTAAAAATAAGTAAATAATAATATATATAAGTAAATCCTGCTAAAATTAATTATTTCGTATTGGATCATTGCTATGATGGACAAATCAAAAAAAATTTTTAAATAATCAATTTACCAAAATACTTTTATTATTTTTCGTTATTTTGCTAACAATAATTACTGGCAATTTTTTATGATCTTCCCTTTTTTTTAAATGTCATTTAAAATAAAAAATGTGTTGGATATACTTAAAATAGAAAATATCGATATCTGGTTAGTTTGTGGTTGATAAACAATAATTAAAACAGACATTTTTTAAAACAAATCACTTTTATTAATATAATTAAAGAATATATATACTCATACATATTGTGGATTTTTCATACATCAAAAATTGTCATTTAATGTAATAGATGGAACCACTTCTGATAGGGAATTATATCTTTTGATATTGATTTTTGAAGGATCTATACATTTTTAAAACAAACATAACTAATGCATTATTTCTGATATTAAGAACTTATTAAAAAAAAACATTTTGGGAAAAAATGGATGCACCCGATGTTGAAACCAAACGCCTCATATATATTTGCTAAAAATGCACCAGTTATGCAACTAAGATTTCGTTTTTATATATTGTTTGTCGTCTAATTTTGTTGCAGAAACAAACGGTTGCCTTGACGAGCTGCCCACCGGAGTCAACTACGGAAGGCGGAGAAGCAGAGCCGTGCTGTACCAACTCTCTGGCCACTACAAGCAAGACAAACCCAAACACACTAAGCTCAAACTAAACAATGTAAGCATCTTATAACAATTATATTTTTGCCGTTATTTAAATATTTTTGATTAAGCGTTTAAAGTAACTAGTGTTTGTGTAATTAGAACTATTTTTTCAAAAAAACATTTTTAAGTAGGTAGAGGATATATTTGCTTATCTATGTATTTCGACATTCTCAAAAAAACAAACAGGGGGTGTGTAAGTTTCTGTGGGTTTTCGTATGGTTACGGATACAAAAAGTATCAAAGGCCTTACCAAATTTTAATACGTTTAGGTCCACTTTAGTAAGACTTTAAACAAATAAAAATGAGGAGACAAAAAAAGTGATGAATTTCTTTTCTATATTTGCTATAATAATTGCAGCCCCGGTGAATAAGTAGTTAAGTCGAATTTGAGGGAACCGGAATCGTCCCAATCTCGTAGTTTTTGGCTGAAAATGGAGTTGTAATAAAAGCAATAACTCCTTTTCAAACCAATACCTGACTTAGCACCTTATTCCCGACAATAATAACCTGAATCTTCTTCCTTAAGTACAAGAAACTCATTTTACAGAAAATTCTACTTAACCACTTATTCACCGGGCTGTGGATATTTCCATCAGGCATTTCATTGAGGATTGAAACACCCTGTATTGTTTCCTTAACGAAGATTAATTTTCTCTCCTAAACACCACATTTTTATTTTGCTCGATGATAGAGGGAGGCCTAAACATAGGTAACCGTTAAGTAGTCACAATCCCATTTCTCATTTTGTTTTTAGTGCACCAACGACTATATTCTCCTCCATAACTAATAATACCAATGACATATTCCTCGAATGGACTCAAAAAGCAAATGGTCATTTCGGACCAAAACCTTTAACTAATTCTAAACTCCATCACATTGCATATAATATTAATTTTTGTATTGACCACTCCGGATAACGTTACAACATAATTTTTCTCACTTTTGCTTGAGTTTCTCTGTCTTCAATATACCATCACCTACCACTGGCACATTTCGTTTGATCCTCTGACCACCTTCGTCCACCCTTCTCTTCTTCATCCTGAAGCATTTTCATATTTTTCTCTCTGCTTCCAAATTCACTTCCTCTTAACATTCACTTACTTTTTTCCAAAAATAGTCAAATTTTTGCTTTGCTAATCTATGTTTGTACATTCTGTACAGATTTCTGATGAATGTTTCTTTTGATCCTCGATAGAACTTCATCCAGCATTCTCTTGTCTTTCTTCGTCCTGAAACCCTTCCAGATATTTCACTCTGTTTCTAAATTCACTTTCTTTTAAAATGTGAGAATCTGTAACGTTAAACTTTTCAAAATCTTTCTTTGCTTCTTTAATCCATGCCGTTGTGGTCTTCTTTTGTGAAAATAGTCAAATATTTGCCAAGCTAATCTATCTTTGTTCATTCTCTACATATGTCGGAGGAATGTCCATCTCCTATTCCGAGATTCTTTCCATTTTCTGGTAGATTACTTTGTCACTTCACAGTTTCAACTTTCAGTCTGAACTTCACACATGATTATTTCTAATAATTCTAATTTCTAAGAATTCTTCCCTCCAGGGCTTCCAGTATTTTTTAGACTATTGTTCTTCGAGGTGCATTCACTGGCGAATAGACAGCATACTGTACTATTGATTTTTTTCAGGAGTTCTATTTCTATAGCTGTGTTACCTGCGGCTTCTGACCTCGTGGACACCTGGGAAGGCCTGGGTATAAGGTATGGTCATGGACACATATGGAAACTTAGGAAATAAATAAATCCAAAACAGCCTCATTTCAAAATCAAAACACTACTATATTAAAAAAACAAAGATTAACTAATGCAATCATACTGGAACTAATAACAATATTAACTACTAAAAGATTCACAACCCCATCTTTTAAGTGATCCAGTCGGTCATCAACTGAAACTACTATCTCGCTTTACCCCGAATCTCGTCAGACTACAGTAAAAAGAAAGATTCCTACATTTCAGGGTCCATCAGGTTTCCGATCAGATTAGGACACTTCTAAGTAGTGCCAGTCTTCAAACTCTGACTTATTGGGAAAAATTCGCTCATTACAAAGGTTAATTACCGCTAACCTTTTCAGTACACTCCTGTAAGATGCCGCGCCCTACGGACCCAATTGACTAATTTCTTTTGAACGAGGGATAATTTTTTTACAAAACCCGACTCCTTCCGGCACACGACTTTGTATCGTTTAAAAAAACTGCGCAGAGGAACTGATTGGATTGCAACGCCTCTATTACTGATGAGTTTTTTTTCTTATCAATACAACTTCTTAATCTAATTAAAAATTTATTTATTTTTTTACTTCATTACAGTTTTTTTAACTTTAAATCCCCAGCGATTTATTTTAATTACTTTTCCTTAATAATTAGTGAAATTGGAAGTTCACTCACGGATTTTAATTAAGTGCTCTTTGCCCATTTTGCATGGAAGAGATGTAAAAGTGGGGATATAAAGGAATTATTTATTCTGTATAAATATTCCGTGGAAATCAGAGCTTGAGAGAGAAAATTTTCTCCCCGAACGAGGCTCTTTCAGAAGTAGATATGAAAAGCAAAAATATTTAGCAAAGTAGCTGAGGTACCTGACCTGGTTATCTGTATTTCCAATTGAAATGAAAAAGGGTGAACACCTGGTCCCTGGTTTATAAATAAGGGAGACCTTTTACTTTGATTAAAGCCGTGAATGGCCATTTATTTCTGCCAAACCCCCACTTTATTGAGGAGGAGAATGAAAATCTCACTTTATTCTACTTATTCAAGTCCATTTCCCTGCTCGATTGTTAGTTTCGTTGATACCTTGTGCAATAATAAACCGCACTACGTCGGTTAATGTGATGTGTTAATATGCTCGTCTAAAAAGCGCCTTAAGGTGCCTAAGTTGCAAAAGATCGATTGTAAGATCGACGAAATATGGAGAAGGGATGAAAAAGTGGTGGGGGAGCAAGTGGAGCGAGAGGAGGTCTTATGAAGCTGGAGGCCGAAGTGGAAAGAAGGAGGAGAGAAGCGAGTTGAAGGATTGAGAGCAATGTACAAGCCTACCTGGAGAACAAATGAATAAGAAAAGCGGACATTTTGTTGACATCTAGTTAAAGTGACAAAGCTGCTGTAATTCTTATATGTTCTTAAGTGAAGTGCTATAAAGTGGGGATTAGAATAGTTAAGGGATATAATTTAACATTTGAAAGTGTTTATGTCAAATGAGTGGGTAAAACCCGATTTATGTAATTTTTATAGAAATGCAAATATTCGTCTATTCTAATATAAGTTGATTTGTCATATTATATAAAGTATTATTTTTCATGACAAATATAAATTAATGGTCAGGAAACTGAAGGTAACCTAACAAAGTTCAAAAACGTTGGACGACATGTAAGAAAGATATAGATTTAATAGCGACCCGCCCCGGCTTCGCACGGGGAGTAGGGCATATTATGCCTACATGTTATGTCTGTCTTAGGAAACATTGATTTGATGCGTCCAATGTGTGGATTAGGTTTAAATGAAACATATTGTTTACACTACATGAAGTATTTTATCATTTAGTTATCATACTCGTAAACATAAAAACAAAATAAAATATTTCTTTATACACGAATTTATTTTCACGCAAGTTAATTTTTTGCAATAACTCGTAAGACACTCATTTAAATGATATGTTATAAAATGTTCTAATAATTAAATACTTAAGGTAACTAAAGTATTTAAGTTGATAAGTATAAATTCTGAACCCGTCTAAAAAGCTTTCCAAATACCGCATTGCACGTAACCAATTTAATAGATAGATTTAACGATGGATCCCGGACTTTTTTGTAGATCAATAAAAGAGGAATATTCTACCATGCTTTGTTTCATTAAATTTCAAAGGGGCAAGGCAGCGATCAATGAAACCCCCATGGCGGCTATACTTTTTTCAACACTACTAACAACTATCGTAGTATTCCAACCAATTTACACAAAATCTTGACAAATTTTAATGAATCACTCTATCTATTGGTGAGAACCGCATGAAAATCCATGCTGTAGTAATTGAGTTTATCGCGAACAGACAGACGGACACGGCGGAGGACTTTGCTTTATAATTTGTATAGATATATAGGTTAGGCAGCGTCTTCGATGAAACCTCCCTGGAGGCTATACTTTTTCCTACACTTCCAACAATTATCGTTATATTAAAAACCGATTTTCAAAAAACCTTGACAAATGGTATACCAAAACCTTTCTCGTGAATCGCTCTATCTATTGGTGAAAATCCCTGCAGTAGTTATTAAGTTTACCGCGAACAGACAGGCTGACGAAGCCATGTACGTTGTTTTATAATATGTACTGATATATAGATATAGATTGTGATATTGAACATTATAATATGGATATATAAGAGAATTCATTAGACGAACTAACTAAATGGCTTATTTATTATAGACTAATACAAGCAGCGAAACCCGGCTTTGCTCGGGTTAAAATACATTGCATGTTTAATGGCATAACAAATATATAAGGATACATTTTTAACATATATATTATAGATTTCTATTTTCGATATTGAGAGACTTATTCGATCATTAAACATGCGGTGTATATAGAGTATATCTAATAGAGTAAACTAATTAACGAATTGAAATAATTTTAAGAAAAAGCTTAGTGTAAAAATGAAAAATTTATGTTTTATTTACATATTTACATATTATATTATTCATATACATATTACATGTTACTTTATGTATTGACATATATTATACATTTACATTTGTTATTTTAGTATTATTTTTTGTTTTGAATTTATTTTTACAACACTAGCTAATACACTACATTTATATTTTTGTTTTTCGGACTGTAAATTAACAAATTTCGAGGTGATCCTATTAGTGAGCATGCGACGTATAATTGGCCGTGTATAAAAGTCACTGAATTTCAGTTAATATACCATCAGACACTAAAATTTCTAGTATTAGGACACTCCAGAATATTCAAATAGTTTGTTCTTTTTCACTTGTCAAAATCACTTGAATTTTTTTGGTCACTGTTAACTCTTGATTCTAATTGATCTTCACTCGACTGCAAACACGATTAACCCGACGAATAATAACTGAATTTCAGTTTATATACCATCAGACACCGAAATTTCGGTATTAGAACACTCCAGAACATTCAAATAGTTTGTTCTTTTTCACTTGTCAAAATCACTTGAATTTTTTTTTAACTGTTTACTTTTGATTATAGTTGATCTTCACTCGACTGCAAACACGATTGAACTGACAAAAAGTCACTGAATTTCGGTTTATATACCATCAGACACTGAAATTTTCAATACCAGAACACTCTAGAATATTTAGATGTACATCACTTCGATTTAGGTCTTTTAGATCAATTGTAACACTCTTACACATTTTGGAACTTTCTAGATCAATCCAAAATTTTTTAGAACTTTCTCGAGCATTCTAAATCGATCATAATAAATTACACGCATTTTGGAACTTTCTAGATTAATCGGGAAATTTCTAGAACGTTCTCGAACATTCTAAATCGATTATAATAGTTTGCACTCATTTTAGAATTTTCTAGATCATTCCCGAAATTTCTACTCTCTTTCTTCTCCATCTTAGAGCTAGGAATGAATATACATGTAAAAGAAGAGGTCAAGGAAGAGAGGTGAAGGAAGTTTACGTTAATAACAATATGGAAACATTGATGACTTCCTAGTTACAAAATCATTTTATTAAACAATTTACTTTATGCCATTGACCATTGAGTATATGGATTTTATTTTACCTAATAGCTTTGTGGCGTTTATGACCAATACATTATACGTTATACCAATACGCCTCAACTTTAAAACAACCAACCAACATTATAGATTTTACTAGGTTATGGTATCAAAAGCAACAACCATATGAGGCGTTAAGGTCATAACCGGAAAATCCAAAATCCCAAAAATTGACGTTATACGTTTTTCACTAGTTTAGTCAACCGATTTTCTCTAACACGTCACTTTGCCGCTGTCTAGATCACTATGATCTCCTAAATGTGTGTTTTGCGGTGAAATGTTAGTTTATGACCATTTGATGAAAAATGTTGATTAAATTTCTTTACTATGATAACTGGTGAAACGGGTCAAGTCTGTTTATCGGTTGTATAGCTGGTATTGATTAGATACAATAAATACAAGCTGCCCGCTAGTGTAGTTTGAAACATTACCACCGCTGCTTAAGGTGCTGTAAGAAAACAAGATAATACTAGGACAAATGATATGGACAACCACACACTGAACCAGTAACTCAATATATATCGTTTTTCCTACAAAGTTTATTATCTAAAAGGCTATAATAAATCATTGTGATTTAGGGTTCAACCATCTTTTGAACTCCACTATAACTCAAAAAGGGTCTTGGGTTCAGTACGTGGTAGAAACTGTACTTTTTCTATGGTAATGGTAGTACAGGAGGTGATAGGGCCGAAATCACATTCAACTACCAGGCTGAAATTGAGTTGGAAAACGTTTTACATTTAAAATGGACATACTATTAAAATGATTAAAAAAAACAATTGTCTCGGAAACGGTTATAGTAATCATGAAAATGATGTAGACCACGTCGGATCAAGAACTTTGATTCATTAGTTTGTCATGAATCCTTTATCGGGATATCGGATTCTAGTCAAATGAGCAACAAATGGGACCTTAAGGTCATTATGAATGATTTCACTAGTATCAAAGTAAGGAGTGTTGAAGATTTTACAAAGGATTTTGGATTGTAAGGATGGGATTCGAGAAGAGTTCGATGGCTTAGTGGAGCTATATACGAAGCTCTACACCGCAAATCATGATATGTTTTACAATAGTCATGTAAATGGGTCTTTTGTAATTAATTGGGAGCTTATAGCGTTTGTCTAGTTCGTGCCAAAGTAGCCTGAAACGGCGAGTAGTTTCTTGTAAGAGGATTACAACTTTGTTGAAATGTATTTCTAATTATCGGGTCTGTTCTAAAGGAATCAGGTGAAATTGCTAAAAGGTACTGGAGGACAGTAAGTCATTGGATTCCGGCGAAAGGTAAAGATTATTTGACGGGATTTGTAAGAATTTATTTTCATATAAATTTGTTTGGAAAAACGTTTATATATTTGCTTTAAAATGCACGTGCATTGTTGACGATTTAACGATAAGACTAGTGAACATTCCGTTATGGAACAAATCGTGTCAGTGGTACTATTTTAGACTTTGTAGTCATTGCCAACGACGTCATGGCAGATATTTATACCTTCATTGCCGTTTAGGACACGAAATCGATTAGAAAACGGTTTAAGTATTGTGTAATTTACATACTTGGTACATTATGTAATACTGGAAGATAAAGTATTTCGTATAATGGTCCTCTTGAAATTTTAAATGGAAGCACAAAGAATATTTAACAGTCATAGCATCTGTGTATCTTTCAACAACAAAGATAGAACATGAGTATATCTGTTGTATTTTAAAGACCTAATTTCAGTTCGCACATCTTTTCCTTTTAGAGCAAAATCAATAGTCTTTAAAACGTATGCACGTATGGTTTCATTGAAAACTTGATAAATATGAATACTTAAAAAGTATATACTTAAAAGTATATACAATTTTTGGTACTTCTTCCTATATGTATGGTACTTGAATTAGAAAACTTCCATTTTACAGTAACCTCAGTTATAAATAAAATTTGAAACTCAAAAAAGTGGCCCATGTTCTTTTTTAAACTATAGTGTCGGTTTCGATTTTAAGGCTATTTGAACTATTAACATTCAACACCGAATAGCAACCGAGTTGAATATTCGAAATGGGCATAACCATCCGCTCTCAAGTAAGAAGATTTTACTAAAAACCACTCAAGATATAAATATAAGGAAATCGGTAAAGCCATCTCGAAAGCTGGGTAAAACAAAATTTTATAATTGGAAATAAAAGATTCTTGTCATAAAATTACTTTACGATACTTGTAGAGTTATAATAATTGTTATTATAGTAACTATTGTTATGTTACATTACAATGATTGTTATAAGTGTTTAATTGCTTTCAGACTCTACATCTCTCTGCCCTGATGATTACAACTAACTAAACGATGATTACAAACAACTAAACGTTAGGCCGTAACTTGCCTAAACGGTAGGCACAAATAAAAAAAGTTTAACTTATTTGTGTAAAATTTATTGACTTAAGTTGACGATAACTAACTTGGGTCGTATGATATGATACAGTATAGAATACAAGCCAAGTTGATTGGTTAGAGGGTTTAAACAGTGACAAGGCGTATAATAGATATTGTTTAGGTTTCCTATATCCAATTAAAGCAACTCTGGTAACTTGAAAACCACTTGACATATAATGCTTTCATGGCTGTTTTTCCTATCCTACTTAAAGCAAAATATAAGTTGAGTCAATTAATTATTTTCTTCTGTGATAAATAAATAAAGAAGTATTTTTAGAGTTGTTTTTGATAACGGATAACGCAATTTGGATTCGTCATAAGGGGAAATAATTAACCTACTCCTATAAGGTAAGCAGTATTTCATTTTCCATTTAAGTACAAATATACAATGTTTTTGGATGACAAATACATTAGAATCATCTCAAGGCTTCATTTCAACCAAAAAGCAATTGTCAAAGTCGAATATTAAATAATTCACAGAAATTCAAATGAAACGAGCGGCAAGAAAAGGATGCGTGTATTCGGCAATGCTATTCAATATTTTGTTAAAGAATGAAAACAAAAAACAAAAGTTCCACTACAACTCAAGAAATGTCTTGGGTTCAGTTCAGTACGTGATAGAGACTGTACTGTTTCTGGGACAACGGTTATTCAGAGGGATTTTTCCTATAACCAGGTCACCCCCTATTTTGGGTTTCCCCTTTATAGAGGCTGGGTGAGCCCCAGGAGGGTCCCAGATTCCAAAGGATCCGTCCTCGGCTATAAAAAGATTAAATAAAATCTGCCATAGCCGGTATTGAACCCTGGCCCTTTCGGTTCAATGAAATGTCAAGCTAATGTAAATCTTGTACTAGGTAATTAAACAAAAAAGGCAGAAGAAAAAATATATCAATAAGTATAAATGCAATATCAAGAAAATGACCAAGAAAGATGTTTGAAAGAGATCGAAACTGTTGTTACGAACTTATGGAACCTCTTTTACTGGGCCAATCACCCGTAAAAGTGATTACCTGATTCAGAGCTTAAACATTGGCCTCGGATTCGATAGCTCTAAAAGAAGTAGAAATGCAGACACACCATTTAGATATATTGGGTATAAGTGAGGTGAAAAAGACGGGATGCGGATAAAAGAAACTACCTGGAAATTACACCCCAATGTATTCTGGGGTCCCAGTAGGATTCAGAGCTAAGGAAGGTGTTGATTTTGTATGAAGAGCACCCTCCTCTCGAGCATAACAGAATGGTATCCGGTATCCTCAAGGATGATAGTCATCAATATTAAATTATCCGTAGGCCAAATAACTTTAATACAAGTATACGCACCTACAGAAGACTCAGATGTGATGGAACAGGAACACTTCTATACGAACTTGGAAACAGAAGTAATTAAGGCCCAAAACAGCAGAAGAGAAGTCTTAATTATGGGTGATTTTAATGCGAGAACGGGGTGTGATTTTAATTGCGAGTGATGGGAAGACACGGAGGAGAAGCCATTAAAAATACTAACGGACAACGACTTATCAACTTCCGTATAGACCATGACCTGTTGATAGGAAATTCTTTCTTTCCCCATAAAAAAGTTCATAAAATGCCATTTGCCAAATAAGAAGATTTTTTACTGATGTAAAAGTTATAAGAGGAGCTGAAATAGGCTGTGACCATTTACTACTAAATGCCGACACACAAATTATCCACCCCAAGAGGAATCCCTACAAATATACGAAAAATAGATGAATCCAAACTTCCCATACCAAAAAATCAAGAGAAATATCCCAAAGAACTGGAACAGAAATTGAGAAATATCAATATGGAAACGAATTTGGACAGCTTACAGGCAGAAATTAAAAAGCACATCCTTCGGACAGCAACGTTAGTATGTGGCATCAAAAGGTATTCTTCTTGTAGAAAACAAACTGATTGGTGGAACGATCGGGTAAAGGCATCCGTACAAAGAAAGAAACAGCCATGGAAAGAATATAATAAAAATAAATGCGATGAAAATGGGAATTATATGTTAGAAGAAGAATTGAAACTAAAAAGAAGACTATAAGGATAACTCCAGGAAATACTGGAAAAAGATCAAAGCACTAAAATGCAAAAAACGCAAGCCAATCCGCAATATAAAAGACATTTCCTGAAAAATATTAAGTAACGATACGGATATTCTACAGATGGAAGCAGCAATACTCCCAGGTGTTTGAAGAAACTAGAAGAGGAATTGAAGAAGAAAATGAAGGACCATATCAGGAATGTGAGGAAACTATATGGGAGGAAGAAGTTGAAGTGGCTGTGGAAAGATTAAAGATAGGAAAAGCACCGGGGAGAGATTGCATCGCACCTGAATTCATAAAATACGGAGGACAAAGTCTGATTGGAATTCTTAAAAGTTTATCCCAAAAAGCATATGCAGAAAAAAGGATACTCAAATAATGGGTATTTAATATCATCGTACCTATCTTTAAGGAGTCGGAACGAATGCCAAAACTACAGGCCCATCTGTCCATCTCAAGTAGTATACAATTTTCCCAAGTGATACATCAGTGGCAGAAAAAGTCACTTCTTCTTGATTTTTCAATGATATCTAAATTATTAATGTATGCCATTAGTGGTTTTGTTTGATTGAACATTTTACCTCCTGCCTTTTTTACAAACAAGTGTTCAGGGGAATTTTCTTGTTGGACTTTAATAATAACCCCTGATAGGTCACCTTGAATACATATCGCTCATTAAACTTTTCCTCTATTAATTTTACCAAACACAAAAAACTTTTCTGTAATATTATAGCTTTTTATGGATTGGGGTAATAGAGATTCACCTTGCTGATTTGAAATCAAAATAATAAGTGGTGTGTATGTATTTCATGATGATTCTCAGTTACGTTCATTTTTAATCTGTAAGGAGAATATATTTAATCTTCTAATCTTCATTATTTTTGTTTTCGATGATAAAACCCACAAATATTTATAGGTGCTTTTATAGGTTTATTGTTCCATTAACGTTTTTCTTAATTACTTTCCTCCTTATTCTTTAACCACCTCCCAGCTATCCAATTCCCAAATGATTGTAAATAGATTTTTTTTTCCTAAAATAGTATAATTTTAAATATTTGCTTACTAGTTTTCTTAACCATCCTGATGTTTTTCTTCTGTTTTTAACACTTAAGGTCTTATTTTTTTATTTATTACTAATATTTATTTTTGTTAAATGATTTATAATTTCTCTAAGACTCCGTTTGAGCTGCTTTTTGTCAATTGTATTTTATTCTTTAGAGGCCACTACCCCTGACTAAATACAAATTATTATTATATTCTGAATAACCAATTATCAGTTTGCAAATATAGCAAAACAAATTCTATATTTTATTTTATTTATAAAGTTTCTCCTAACAAAATAAATAAACCCATACCTCACGTGAAAAATTACCTCAATAAAGTATATTACAGAATATTTGTTCCTAAACATTTATTTTTTTATCTATTGACATTTTTCTTAATCATTTGTTTCCTCTTTTCTTATTTTCTGAATACCCAATTATCCGTTTGCAAATACAACCATACAAATTTAAATCTTTGTAATCATGTTGCTCATGAGGAATAAACATTCCAAGAATAAATGGTACTCTTGATTTGAATTATAATTTTTCACCTAATAAAATAAAGAATCCCGTAGGTCATGTGAAAAATTCCTGGAATAAATGATATTCTAAAATGTTTATTCTTAAACATTCAGTTGTTTTATCTTTAACAGACTCTACCTGAGTACAAGACTGCCGCCCTCAAGAAATCCTGCCTCATCCTCTCCCACTATGGTGTCTTCAAGACCTGCTGGGACTGGCTGATTCTCATCGCTACCTTCTATGTCGCTATCGTCGTGCCCTACAATGCTTCCTTTGTGTCTTCTGACCGACCGTCCATGGTCAGTGATGTAGTAGTAGAATCCCTGTTCATAATGGGTAAGTAATTCATTTTTTTCTGACGATTCAATTTAAAATAGAAAGTAATTATATAAATATCAAATCATAGAAAAAAAATTGTATTAACTTGGCCTGGCTGGTTAAGTAATATAAGGGATAACAATTTAATAAACAAATGATGAACCAGACAATGGTGTAATAAACAATCCATTTTAAAAAAAATGATTTAATATAAGCAAAAATCTCAATGAGCAATATTATCACATATTTATTTGATTACAGCAAGTTAGAAAAAAAAATAATTGAAAAATAATTTTAAATAAAATGAGAATTAACTAAATAATGCGAAAGATGTCTGGAAATGTTGTATAAAGGAATGTAAATAGTGTGAAATATGAAGGGAAATTTTTACATCAAGATTATGAATGAGTAGAATACAGAAGTATGAACTAATATTCACTGAAAAAGTGTAGGAGGCTCTGGCCTTTTAAAATAATAATGAAATAAAATAAGCCAGTGCTTCATAATTTTACTTGAAGTTTTGTGATTTATATTTTTCAACTTCTAACTTTTAAATTAAGTGTTTACTACCCAGCAAATACTTAAGATTATTTTATATCTATACAAATAGCCATTACCATTACCATTGTTGTGAATTACCTTTGTTCATTTGATTTCATTTTTTCTTATAATTTAAAATTATAGCAAATACATTTTAATAATATTTCAATTTTATAAATAATGGCAAGGTTTTTCCTAATTTATTTCTATATAGAGGGTTTCTGGGCTCCATGTCTAGTCAGTTCTTTCATTTCCTATTCTTGTGTTAACTCTATGCACTCTATTAGCACAGTCTCCTTCTTCTTGGCCATAGCCAAGATCTGGCTTCCATATGTGGTAATACGTTCTTTGCTAGAATTTCAAGCCACATTTTACTATATTATAACCAGTGCCTATTATAAGTTGTGATCACCTGCTCGACAGTTCAAAAATATTTGCCATTCAGCACTCAATCTTTGTGTTCATTTTTAATTATAAATATTTTTTCTTACATATTCAAATGTCGATGGTTGGCATCAAATTTAATAAATTTAATCCTAGATTAAATCGAGTTCAGTTTTCTCCGGTTTTTTTTTCAATTAACAAATGAATCCAATACTAAAAAAAAGATACATTATGATTGTGTAGATTTATCTATTTTTCACTATAAATCATTAGGTTTTTTTTTTAATTGGATGATGTAAAAACTGTATCTTAAAAGAAATTTAAAAAAAAAGGCAGAGTAATTGTAAAATATATAAAAGTGTATTATAATATTCTGTTATACAATACGTTTTTGGTATTGTATTAGAGAACAGTTTAAGTCTCTACTTCTCCAAAATCTCTGTACTACATTCAATGATATTTAATGTAATTCAATATTAATATTAAGACACAGTTTACTCTGAACTGTGAATTGTGTTACCTAAATAGAAAATAATAAAAATAAATTAATTTTAGTACAGTGAACACTCTTCTCTTGTCATCAGATGTGTCTCAACTATATGCCTATTGCTGAGGCTTTAGTATATTATTTGAAGCCATAATATAGAGGTTTGTAAGTAAAGGACTAATATGGAATAAAACCATAGAATAAAACTCAGCTAGTGATGTTGTCTTCTTGCTAGGCAACTGAATAGATGTATTTCTGCCTATTTCATAAAATCCTCCAAGTTTTGTGTTTATTTCCAGTATGTAGTAATGTTTACTATGCCTTCTCTGGTCATCGGTAGATTTGAAAACCCAGAGAGGCTTGAATCTCAGAAAAAAGTCTCTAACAATAGTACTGCCATTGATTAGTATATTTAGGTAAAGAATATAGAGAAATTAATTGTATAATTATATAGCTTATTATATAAAATAATTATAATAATACTTAAATAATTGTATATTTAAGTTGTAGTTATATTAAGATGTTCACAATCCCTCAGAACACAGTTACAAGTGATCAGGCAGATAAAATTTGTAATATGATCCATAGCGTTTCTTTCCACAAACAACCGCAACGAAGTTCAAAAATTCAACACTACAGTATATATTTCATTAAATTACTTATACTAGTATACAAATTCATCACAATACACATTTTATAGCTAGTAGAGAAAGCTAAAGAAATCTAAGTTTGCTTATTTTAAAAAACATTGAGTAATTATGAATTAAATATACATTTATAGAATTGTATATTTAATTCATGTTAAAAATCCAAGTTTCTGACCTCTCATCCATTGTGTGTATTTTCACCATTTTAATAAATGTGGTAAGAAAAACCACTTTTTCTTCTGTAAATTGCCTTCATTTCATCTTAAGGCAAAATTTTCTTTTAGAGTATGTATATTGTTTGAAAAAAAAAATTCAAGAGTATTAAAAAACTTGGGTTGTGACGTAGCTGAGTTTGTATGGTACTCAATAATTGATCTTGTGTCTCGAGTTTGAAACTGGATGCGGTAGATCAACTATTTATTATAACAGACATCAACCAACCATGTTGGATTTGAAGATTCTCCTGAGACTTTCCTATCCTCTCTAAAGTGGGTGGCAACATTGATGAGTTGTCATTCTAGACTACAGTACATTTGATAGCCCAATACTCTACCCATTTGAGTACTTCAGAAGGAATTTCATTCAACGAAATTGTCACCAGCCCAGCAACAGAGGACATTGTTGTTAATTGTCAAAATAGACATTTTAAAGTATTTTTTAAATGATACTTTTTCTTTTAGAAGGTATTCTCTAAATATAGTACTGGATTTAGCACCATATTATCACCTCAGAATGTATACAATACATAAATAATAGATTAAATATGATAATTGATAGTATTATCAATTATCATATATAAATCTACTATTTATAAAAACTAGCTTGAATATTTTTGGTCAACAATCCATTTTCACAAAAAATTTAATTTCAATATTTCTTGGTATTTAGAATAATATCAAGAATTTAGTACATTATTCTACAAAAACGGTTTTCATGCATTTCACTTTAAAATGCATTAACAAATAGTTATTATTTTAACATCACTGAAATAAATAGGTAATTTATTATCTTTAAAATTATTAACAATAGTATTTGCAAGAAAAGCGATGGAAGCAAGAAAATAAAAAAAATCGAAAAGAGCATTTTTTCTTAGCAGTTTTTACAACATGGCAGAAAAATCACTAAGGGTGGGAGATCAAAAGGTTAAACGACTATTACAAATATGCCAAAATAAAGCTAGGCATGCAAATAAAACCACTTCACCATTTTAACCTAGAATTTCCCCTCCAATTGACTATCAACTACTGGAAAATAATAAAAATTATAACCTTTATATAAATTCATAACTAATTTGGGGTTTGGCTTTACATCTCTCTGCACTGACCGAAAACCTAAGCCGAAACAGAGATTATAAAAAAAAACTATTGCTAATCGTTCTTATTTACTCCATAGACATAATTATTATATGAAGTCAATAAGAAACTACTTTATATTATTGTCACGCTCATTATTTATTGTTATAATTAATAAGTATTTGTAGCATTTATATTATACTTAGTTATTGTAGTCATTATTTTGTTTAAACCTCACTAGGTATAGACACTCTGTAAAATGTAAACGAATCTTACAAACTTTCTCATTGAGAGATCTGTGAGTTTTCAAACAAACTCCTCATATTCATTATGAAATCATTGCTATTATAAAATCCTATTTTTCAGTATTGGTTCTATGCAAGGATAAAATGAGTTAATTAGTGGTATAATAAAAGTATGCTGAGTTTTATTTTGCCAATTATATGTATCACAATTTTTAGATGTTCTAGAGGGCATGTATAATTTTATCCTGAAGAACAGCAAATTATTACTCAATATACCTGATAGTAAGATAACAACTGCTCAAATTTATTAAAAATAATCCATAAAAACACACATGAAAAATATGTGATTTGAAAACACAATGAATTGAACTACTCATAATTATTCAACATTTTAAGTGTTTTCAAAATTATACTTCCAAATATTCTCCCTCCTAAAATGAGTAATCTGATTATATTCCTATTATTGACCCTGAGATTTGATAACTTATTAGTTTCATTATAAATTATCATTACATCATCAACTCATTATGTAAAGAATTATATTATATTAAACATAAGCATTCAGTCTAAAGTACTAATTTATACATGCCTGGTGACAGGTGATTGAAGAAATAAAGACTATTAAAATATATAAAACTATATTGTATCCACATAAGGAAAGAAAAAAAAAATGAAAATCCTGCTTAAAAATTATACCTGAGTACAAAGGAAATACAATTCCAAATTTGTAATATTAATTATTGATCAACTATAATCAGATAGGTACTAAAGATATTATCGTCAGGGCTAAATACTTAAAATAACTATTATAAATTAACCTAAAAAACAATCGTTGGCTTTAATACCATACATAACCACTGAAGTTACAAGGTAATAAGTCTTCTAATTAACTTATACTTATTATAAAATTAGCAATTTAAATACAGTGATAATGGAAATTCATATATTCAATTAAATCATAACAAATTCAATTTAACCATAACAGACTATAAGTATAAGTAAAAAATTTGTATATAATATTAAACATTATTTATTTTCCTGAATTTCAAATATTCCATACTTAAATGCTACCCAAAAAGAATTAATTTTATCCAATTTGTTATAATAACACTTAATAGTACAGCACCTACCAACAAATGTTTGAAGGTTTTTTTCCAATTTTATATTCTTATGAGTATTAATAATTTGAAATTGTTATCCTATAAATCTCAACAACAAAAATATAATTAAGAACAATTTGTTTTTAATATTCAGCCAGTTTGCAAAATTAGTCTAAAGATCTCTCTGTCCAGAAGCCAAAACGAGAAAATAAAATAAATATAAAATAAGTTTTTTATCAGCTTTCAAAAATAAACTTTTAGACTACGGTCGCATACTGGCTATCAATACCAGAAACAATAATTTTAAAATGTCAATCACAAAACGTTTATTTCACCACAATTTATCTTCTGAAAAAACACTGTGATAAAAACTATAACTGCATAATGGGAAAAGACAACATGTGAATGGTTACAAATTGACAACACAAAACGATTTAAGTTCATGTGATTTAAAATCCATCGTTTACTCAGCATCTTCTCTTTTTCTCTTTCCTAGAAGGGACGAATCTTGGGGCTCTATTTTGACTTCTACTTGTTGACCAGCCTGAGGTCCTGCGACAATTCGTGCCTTTGCCATAACTTGCCCTGAAGCGCTAGGATTCACAAGTATCTGTCCAGTGTTAGTATTCACCATCATTGGACCTGAGAAATAATATGTCGGATATTAGTTTTAAATAACCCAAATAGTTTAAAATTGTGATACAAACAAAAGCATCAATCATCTATTTAGTCATTAAAACTGTACTTTAACGAGAGATATTATTTTAATATTTTGATAACAAAATTAAAAATAAATCAAACCTAAGAGAATTTAAATTAAACATGCAGGATAAAAATATTACACCATAACTTACTAGTTGTTAGCTTTATAATAGGTTTTCCAGGAGGAGCACTAGGTTGTGTTCGTGCGACAGCAGTTATATTTGGTGGTCTTTTAATTCCTACCGTCGCAGTGCTACTTGGTGTAGATGATGATGACACTGGTTTTGATACTTTAATATTCACAGAATTACTAAGGTTACTCGAACTAACACCAAATTTCGGTTGAGGCTAAAACACAAGTTAATAATATTAATAATTTATAAAGCCCTTGAATTAATCATAAGAGGTAAAATTAAATAAACAAAAGTAGGACAACATAAATAAATCTAAAAATTGTAGGTGAATAGGTATAAAATGGCGAATACAAAAAAAATTTGAGATGACAGATTTTTATTTAAATTAATTAAAACCTCATAGATGTCAAGCATATTATTGAAACATATAAAATAAGTAAACTGAACTATTATATGTTACTGAATTGCAAAAAATATATTTAATTTTAACTATAACTCAATGAATTGTTTAGTTATTTAAAAATTCCTGGTAAAAACTTAAAACCTTTGTTTTGCTAGGTGAATAGAGCCAAAAAAATTTTTAAAATTGTTAACTAATTTTTATTTTTCTCTGACGAACAAATTAAAGTTATGACAATTTTCACACAAAGGCTACTAGACTAAAACAAAGGAATTTTCAAAGAATAATAAGGATTTAATTTCTTACCTTTGTTTCCGCAGCTTTCTTAGTAGAACTATTCGATTTCAACTTATAATTACAGGATGAAAAACAGTAGCGGTCAGGTGGCAGTCTAATTCCACAATGTGGTTTCACAAGGGGCAGAGGAATGTTATTCTTTGTTCTAGCCACTTCGAGGAGGAGCTGTACACACAAAATCATTGTTAATCATCACTCATGAATAATTATATAATTACAATTGAATGTGCTGTTTAGCAATACATCTCTGGGGGGTGGAGTAGTGAAAACCCTTTCCAGCTGCATCATCACAGCCAATTTCACATCATCATTGTCTATAGCCTTCTTCTTGGAGTGGTTTGCAAACGCCCTGGCATCGTCCAGGACGCAAGAGACGTACCCTAAAACACCAAGATGGCATTACAACGCCTGTTGAAGAGCTTTGCCCTAACTGAAGGCTCAAACAGCCCGGCACACCAGCATAACCTGCTCCCCCACTATTGACGCTTGATAAGATAACCTTTCACTCGTTTTTTAAAAAAGAGTTGATTTAAATACTTACGGATTGTGAATTCTAATAGCTGGTTGACTACTCGAGGCTCGTAGCTGGTGATTCCGAGCTCTTTCATCATAGATATTATGACGAGCCCATCCTTCGGGAACTGTTTGTTCTGGGAGGGCGAGTTCACATCCGCCATGTCTGATGATCTTACGGCGACTGAGCCTCACTGTAGTTCCTTCGACACTGGCGCACTCTTTTGCCACTTCGGAACTATTGATTCCACTATATACCTACTTATTTCCTTCCTGTCCGTTTTTCCCTTTAATATAGTTTTTATTTTTAATTTTAAATATACAAACCAACAGTCTTCCTCTTAACCAAAAATAAAAAATTTCAAGATCTTTATCTAAAATTAAAATAATACAACATTCTATTGTCACTCACTCATTACCATATACTTTCCTAAACTGTTAATATTATTGACTTTAAGAATTATTGAGTCATTAAATATACTTTTTTAATTTACTTTTGTTAATATAACTTATATTAAAATTAGTAATAGATAATTTTGATTAATCGCGGCTGTTTAAGTCATGCAGTTACATGTACAAGAACTATTTCATTTAATTTTAAAATGCAGAGAGAGTCCTGCTTAAATTTAATTGCAGCATAGCTTTATGGTACCATCAAATATAGCGACATTTTTTTCTTTTTTAGATTTTTTTTTTTTTTTTTGGGCCCCCTTCCTGCCATTGCTGGCATACCGGGTTCTCGGCAGTGACGGGTTGATGCGTTGGGTTTACGCACGCCCGCCACTGCCAATAAATCAACTTTTTTTTTTTTAATCTTTATTTCAAAATAAAATTAAACAGTAAATAATGGGGGAGGGGGTACCATTTATTTTTTTAGGGTACATTATAAAAAAATTTTTAATCTTTGGTGCTGCCCGGTGCACGGATGTGCACCTTACTGTTGGGGCAGCAGTATGTTGTTGCTGTTGGGGCAGCACCTCTCTTTTTTAGATCTGTATTTTGACTGACAAACTTCGGTTACTTCGATCATTTTGAATTGATTCCACAAATTACCTTCTTATTTCTTTCCTGCCCCCCCCCTTTAATATAGCTTTTATTTTTAATTTAAAATATGCAAATTAATATCTTTTCTCTTAAGCAAAAATAAATAATTTCAAGAACCTTATATAAAATTGAAGCAATATTACTATCTCAGTCACTCATTACCATATAAATTTCCTAAATCCTATATATTATTGAATTTAAGAATTACGGAGTTATAAAATTTGTACTAAAAAGATCATTTTTTAATTCATTCAAATATTTTCAACATCAACTACAACTAATTACATACTTTTCTATGTCAAGATTGGAACCTTATCGACCAGGACCTTATTTTATGATCGGTTTATGGGTTTAGGGTTTGGGTTAAGGCGTTTAACTACAAGTTTTTTTACGCCATTTTGTTATTATTCAAGATCGGTACCCGGGTATGAGTGGAAAGGTTGGGTTTAGTTAGGTTGTCGCTTTGATTTTAAGCATTAAAAACAGAAATACACTTGATATAATTTTGAATATAATTTTATTTATATAACTTAGTATGTTATTGCCTTTCATCACTTCTGTGTCTGTCATAAATCCACTTGTACTTGAACTATTGGAATTAATTTTAAAATAAAGCCCAACAGTGACCATACCTACATAAGCTACATAATAACTATTTGAAACAACTTTTAGTCGGATATCATGGCCCTTAACATAGCTTTATGATCTTTATAACAAATTAAAACAGTAGACAAATTGTTTGCTAGTCACACATTGCCATGTAAAGCTCATCTAACACGATCAATATTATTGAAGTTAAGAATTAAAAATAGACATGAACTTTGTGCTAAAAAAATATAATTTTTATAATCTATCCAAATTATCTTCGTATTGCCTGTAACTACTTTTTTATGTCAAGGTTGGTACCTTACCGACTAGGACCTTATTCTATGATAGGTACTCGGGTATTAGTGGAAAGGTTGGTTTTAGTTAAGTTGTCGCTTCGAATTAAGTCAAAAGTTTTAACTGTTTATTTGTTTCATTTTTAATATTTTCAAAAAATACAAGTTATCGTGAGCTTTAGTACCTATGGAATGAGTATATTTCGGTAATCATTTCATCAAGAAATACAAGTTTCAATTAACACTTCGAAGTATAGATGATATATGTTTGTTGAAACGTTCTTTTCTAGATGAAACGATTACCGTTTCCAAAATTAAAATATTAAAATGGAAACGAATGAACAAATAAAACTTGCTGTGAATCGACTCAAAGCGACAACCTCCGAAATAATTACCGTTTATTCTTGATTATTATTTGTATAGTATTTTAAAGGGGTTTTAAATTAATATTATTTTTGTTTTTAATGTTATTTAAATATGTTCATAAACAGACACATTTTAATTTTAAGCTTATATTATTTTATTTCTTTTGAGAGATATAAAACAACGTCACAGTAATTTTATGATTCTTTGATTAGAAAAAGTACATCTGCTTAGAAATGGCGTATTTTGTATTATGAGAGCAAAAATGGTTAACGATGAAAACATTACTTTGATTTTGGAGATGTATGAGGGCATGGGAGAAGCCACAGAATACCAAAATCTTACTTGTTATTTGTATGAAGTTTGAAATGAATGAACAGTGTTATAATTCAAAATTAGTATACAGTTACTCCATTAAAAACAATTAAAAAAAAACATTTATTAAAACTTACAACCTGACTCCGTTTTAAATACCACTTTATTTATGTCTAAAGACAACCAACCTTTCCACTTATACCTGGGTACTTATCATAAAAGAAGGTCCCAACCTTGGATTAGAAAAGTTGTGATTTATTATTTGTCATTTTATGATTACACTGAAAACTCCTCAAAGGTTCTTGTCAACCGGCTTATAAAAATCGATACATCAAATCGATTCAGAACATTGATGTTGGTTTGAATAAAAATAATTATAATTTGAAAATTTAATGTCTCTTACAGTAGTTTATGCCAGTTCTTCTGAACTCATTAACTTTAAGAATATCTCTTTTTCAAAGTAGTTAAACCCGAACCACTATGTTACAAACCATGAAGGATATTGGATTATTCATATTCCAACCTTATCCACGGCATTATTCTTTGATGCTATTTCAAATAATTATTTATAATTAATTGAATATTATTGAGCCTGTAGCCTACCTGTATCGATTTCATTGTATGGCTATATTTATTCGGTATTCGGTCCTGTGAAATGCAAAGAATTTATCAATTGTTATATAACTTTGTTTTTAGGGTAAACCTGCAGTGGCGGCGAAAAGTATTTAAGTCGCATTCAGCCCAGAGAGAGTTTATTGTACTTAGGGAAGCGGGATCATGTTAATCTCGTATCGCTTAAGTGGCTAAGCCAGGCATTCTCTTGAAATGGAGTTATCTTTTATATTTCAACTCTGTTTCATTTCGAAACTAGGAGAATGACACGATTCCGCTCTCAATACAATTAAGTTTCTTTGGTCTAAATTAGACTTTACCACTTCACTGGGGATCCAGAAATATCGTATCGGGTGTTTCTTTTTTTTAATTTCACATATTTCAATGTTCATTCCAACATCCGACATGAGCTCCTCTCAATTGCTGAGAGCAAAATCCATAAATATGAGACAGATTTAAATGGAAAAAGTCCCACGGTTGATCATATGTTCTGCCTTTGTAGGTCATTAGGAGCATTTTTGACGGGGTGCTTCAAACAATCTCATATCCCACTTTTGGTAGGAATACTTTTAAACTATTTAAAACGGAATACTTATGCTATTGTGCACTGTAGATCAAAGACTCAGCAATAGCCTATTTTAATATATATTAATATATCTG
Source organism: Troilus luridus (assembly GCA_964056705.1). Lineage (NCBI taxonomy): Eukaryota > Metazoa > Arthropoda > Insecta > Hemiptera > Pentatomidae > Troilus > Troilus luridus. The sequence goes on from OZ057414.1 coordinate 52,135,449, forward strand.
TTAACACGAATCAATAGCTAGTTATAATCATTATAAACAATATCATTACGAAGGAGATAGTTATCATTATAGATCATACTTACACCATTTGCATCATCCTTGTACAAAAAGCACTCGATGTATCTCCAACTATGGAAGTAAATCGGATCGAATTGGTATTATTTTAATTAGTATAGCACGTTATTGATATTCAAGCAAGGCATTCAGGGTCAAAAGCGGATTACTCTGAAATTTCAAAAACTATTTCAAATTTTTCACTGGTTTAGTCAAGCAATTTTATTCCTCCAAATCTTGAGAACTGGAAAAAAAGACTTGAGAAATAAGATGGTAAAGTGTGTCTTGTTTGTCAATATGGCTTGAGTAAACTTATAATGCGGAAAATTCATATTTTTTTTTTATTTCGGAGTTTTCCGCATTTGATCCTAAACGCCTCATGTAAGGTGTATCTTAGAATATATTTGTATAAAAAACTCTGCATAGATAACCTTGTGCTAATTTGATTCAATAGTGCAGTGATAAAACAAATTACGTTTTAAACTAAATGAAATAATAAAAATAAACACCAGTGGGCCAGATCTGCTCTGTTGGCCATAGTTTAGAGACCCCTGATCTGTAGCAAGTGGTCACGATCTGCATTGCGTTCAAGGCATTAAGGCCAATTGGAGGGAAACCGCGGGAATCTTCGTCCTCACCGAAGAGGATTTTCTACGGTTGGGAAATGAATATAAATTCTTACTGTTCAAGCAGTTCTTATATGGCGTAGAAGACAACGGTTGCGCAATACTCCAACAACTTAGGGCATGCTTGAAGAACTCTCGACAGAAAGTGGCGCAAATAAATACTATGCAATGATTCATGAAGATGTATTAGAGTTGTTTTTTTATTTTATTTAATTCAATGATATTTACAACTATAATGGTATAATATCAAGTAAATGTGCAAAAATGTAGAATATGACATGAAAACACTTGTGGAGAAACTACCCATCGATAGCACTCCAATAAAGTTCTATAGTAGATGATCTCGAGGCCATCTTCTTTTCAGACGTCTCGGAGGGTTATCAGGAATAGTATGGGAAGCAAGCTGAGAGACTAGCGGATTCAAGTGCGTATGGAGCTTGTTATGGAAGGATAGGTCATCATCAGTTTGGGCCAAATCAGTAACATATGGGATATTAAGATCATGATGGATGAGTTTGTTTGTGACATAATAAGGAGCATTGAGGATTTTACGAAGGATTTTGGATTGCAAGGATTGGATACGAGATGAATTGGATGGTTTAGTAGAGCCCCAAAGCTCAACTCCGTATGCCCAAATAGGTCTGATGACTGTCATGTAAATAAGTCTTTTGTAATTAATTGGTAGCTTAGAGCGTTTGTCCAGTAAGTGTTGAAGTAGGCGAAAACGTCGAGCAGTTTCTTGTCTTTTCAGTCTTGTATGAGGATTCCAAGTGAGACGTTTATCCAGATGGAGTCCTAGGTAACGTATCTGTTCGACAGGGTTCAGTGGTATATTATTAAACGATACAGTAGGACAGGAATTCGTAGGTTTACGACGAAGGGTGAAGGTAATTTGATGGGATTTGTTAGGATTTTAGAGTTGTTAAAATTTAAAAATGGCAATTGGTATTATTATGTAAAAAATAACAAAAAAAAAAACCCTGTCCCCATGGTGAGTTTTGGGCTCAGTGCATTGTTGAGACTGTGTTGTTTCTAGTGTGGGGTGCCAACCTGAGATCGCCACAACTAAAGTACAGGGCGTCACTACGTACTTGCATTATACCAATTCATAACAATAATGATATAATTATCAATTAAAATATTGATCCATTTCTTTAGGTGTGCCTGATTGATTGACTTCGAGTTGTTTTAATACAAGAAAATCACTTGATATCAGATCAAATAGGCTTTACTTTCAGTATACAATATGGTGAAAACTTATCTCTACTAAAAAAAGTTATAAATCTGCAACGTCTTTCATGAGATCCTTGGGCATCCTCAATCTCTAATCCCCTGCCTACAACTCTTTTCATACCTTTTTGAGGTACAGGAGTCGCTAGACCAGACGAGGGTTTACTATACATGTTCAATAACCCTTCACAAATTTTAATGATGGAATGAATTGGTCAGGGGGTGCAGTCAAAGATAACATAAAGTAAGCAAAACTTATTTTTTTATTGAAACAACGTTTCGGCCTAAGATGTAGGCCATCATCAGGGAAACCAAATAATGGGTGCGGAGTCTGAGGTCCCGTGTCAAACTAACAACTGTTTTATTTTAATATTCCTAGAAACTACTGGACCGATGTTAATGAAATTTCGCACAGATATGTAACATTGCCCGACTTAAAATACTGGCTATGTTTTATTTCGATTAATGAACGTGATATGTTTTTGCAAAATTATTTTTTGTTTTAACCTGCTGCAATTTTGATATGTTGTAAGGGCGTGTCTCAGCAGTGTAAATCCAAATTTGCATCCGAAAAAACGGATGGTGAAACTTTTGGTGGTCGAAAAAACGCGTAATTTTCGGAGTTATTTCAGTTTTTGGCCTCTGTATCCTAATCGGTGCGTTTATGAATAACGAAGTAACCATTTTTAAAGTAGATTAAATTTGGTACAATTTGAGCCTAACCACAGCTCTGTAGGTCTTATAGATTCTGAGTTTAGTCCCTATCATATAAGAAATAACCGGAATATCAGCCATCTATCTATATATATATAAATTTCCTGTCTATATATAAAAATCCGTTGTTTGTCCGGGCTAATCTCCGAAACTACTGGACCGAATTTAGTGATATTATTATCATTTAAAACAATATAAATATCCATAATTAAAAATAAACCATTATATACCTCATTCAATAAACTAATGTTTATATTATATCAGTTAAGAATTTTGTATATTTTTTATTTATTATAAACTATACTTAGATATAAGATGAATAACATGTAAAATCCAAAATCTATGTAGTTCATTTTTTATTCATTCAAATTCAAATTTTAACGTAATATTTTTTAAAACTATTATAACAGCAATTGGTGGCCGGGTCAGCTAGTATATATATATATATATATACACACCAAAGTTCGGATTATAACAAACTCCTCTGGTTTGTTACCGGCAGTTCTAAATACTTTACATCACTTTTGTATTAAAGATAATGAATATTCATGGTTGATTACGACTTAAACACTAATTGATTAAAATTATTGTAATTACTTGTAAAAATGATTGTAAATTACTTCTAATTATTATAAATTACCTCCGCAACGTCTATACCGCCGAACTAAATGCCATAGCATCCGCTCTACATTTCTCCATGACAAATATACAAACCGACAATATAGTAATAATTTCCGATTCAATGAGCCCCCTCCAGGGATTGTACAATATGTACTCACACAACCCCATAGTCCAACGCATTCACGAATATCTAATAATGCTAAATCACATAAGCAAAAAAATATTCTTCATCTGGGCCCCAAGACATGTGGGTATTGTCGGGAACGAGATGGCTGACAAAGCTGCTCGAGCAGCTCTAACCCTCCCAGGTTACAGCTATCCTAACCGCCCAAGAACTTGCTCGCCCCCTTAAAGAATGTATAGACAAAAGATGGCAAGCAAAGTGGGATGAAAGTCCAGCCAGTAAATTGAAATATATAAAAAGGGAAGTAAAGCCTTGGGCTACATCTAATCGCAGTAAACGCCGTGGCTATTGCTCGCCTTAGAATAGGACACACCCGGCTTTTCCACGCACATCTCATTACAAGGGATGCACCACCGATGTGCCTTAGGTGTTTGAGGAATGCTACTCCTATTAAAAAATACTAAATCAGCTCAAAATACCACCCGATGTTAGAGAAGGACTTAGAGACAGCAAATCTGAAATCTACAAAGTGGTGAAATTCATTACAAACTGTAAATTAATAACCAATATTTGATACTCCATTGTCCCTGCTATAGATGCATTTGTTGTTTTTTCCAATTGTTTTATTTCCTTGTTATAGATGTATTATTTATTAGTATGTGTGTGTATATGAATATTTTTTTTTTTTTTTTTTAAAGATAAATAATTATAAAAATCAAAAATCTACAGGCGTTGATGACCCTAGGGTTTTACGCCTCTAAGCAACAACAAACAAACAACTAATTGATTAAAACTTAAAGAAACGAGAGTAAAAGATATTTACAGGAAAACATACAATAAAGGGGCGAACGGTTACATGGAAACTTTTACAATGCAAATAAAAAAAACAATTAATGATTCCAGTACCGCAGTTATTAAACCACAAATATAAAATTTCTTATCTAAATTTAAAAAATACTTTAAATCCGATCATTATATCTGCAGCTCCAGTGAATAAGTCGGATTTTGTCATGAGAGAGTTAATTGTATAGAAAGAAGTGGAATCGTGACATTCTCCTAGTTTTGGCTTGAAACGGATTTAAAGTATAAACAATAACTCCATTTTAAGTCAATGCCTGGCTTAGTCACGTAAGCGACACGAGATTAGCAGGATCCCGCTTCCCTAAGTACATTCATCTCCTTCTGGACAAAATGCGACTTAACCACTTATTCATCGCCGAGGCCGCAGATTTACTCTAAAAACAAAGTTAAACAAAAAGTGAAAAATTCTTTGCACTTCAAGCCTAGTTACACAGTGAAATCAATTTAGGGCGACTATAGGATCAATTTTATTAAATTAATTATGTATAATTATTTGAAATAGCATCAAAGAATGCCGTGGATAAGTTTGTAAAATTTAATTAATAATTAAAAAATTATTTGTAGGAATCCAAAATTAAAAATGACGAAAAATATATTCCTAATGAGATTTAGTTTATTCCTGTCCATAGATTGCGATACAGAGTCCCAAAAAAACAAAAAAAAACATCCTTTATGTTTATTCACCAGGTATTCTTGAATTATTCTATATTGGCTGTACACTCAAAGTAAATTTATTTCCTAGGCGTTTTCTCTTTTGAACTGGGTAGCCAAGGGTAGACTATATTATCAGATCAGTATCACATTTTAATATGCCCCTTTCACCCTAGTTGAAATAGCCCATAAATTCAACAATTCTATGGGACTAAATACAAATACAGAAATTCAAATCATTATTTATGATTGTCTTTATTGGCCTCCATTATCGATCAACACTTTATTTCAATAAATGAATTTACTACGAAGATTATATTTAAGGATAAATCATTATTTTCAGAAATGTATGTATTATGTATAAGAAAATTGTCGTTTCCCAATAAATCAAATATTCCAATGAAGTTCAATGAAACAGGTAAAACCTCATCAAATCCAGTGGGATTTGGGATAATCGGAGTAAAGCATTTTGTCTAATTGGAACTCATAGCACTTATGTTTATTTGGAAATACATTTTATATATGTTAACTCTCCACAACCTCTATCTTTGAAAACGTCGATTGCCCACAGTCGCATTATATAATACAAAACAGAGTACTTTATTTATTAAAGTACATACAGTTAATAGTAATTGTTTAAAATTTATTTATTGAAATTTACAAATGTATTTCAACAAAACAAGTAAATATTATGAATGATACATAATGGGATGGATAAACGCAAGTAGAGATACTACCTAGAGGAAGTACTCAAATAAAAAATTCAACTTAGAAGGTCACGAGGCCATCTTCTTTTCAAGATCATTGGAGGATTATCGGGAATTGAAGAAGTAACTTGGGCTGAAACTAGTCGGTTCGAGTGGTAATAAGTTTGTCATGAAAGGATTGAAACCGGGTTTGGGCCAAATCAGTCACAGATGAGAAATTAAGGTTTACTTCTTAACTTGACTTTGTGACTTAGGAAGAAGTATTAATGATTTTATGAAGGGCAGGATACGAGAGGGATTCGACGGCTTAGTGGAGCTCCAAAGCTCTATTCCGTAAATCCAATTAGATCTTATAATAGTCATGTATTTGAGTCTTTTATAATTAACTGAGAGCTTAGAACGTTTGTCTAGTAAGTGTTGAAGTAGCCTGAAACAGCCTGCAATTTCCTGCCTTTTGAGTCTAGTATGACGATTTTAAGTTAAACGTTTGTCAAGATGTAGCCCGAAGTATCGGATTTCTTTTACAGTAGTCAGTGGTATATTATTAAAGGATGCTGCAGGACACGAAGTCATCGGTTTCCAACCATAGGTAAAGGTGATCTGAGGGGATCTATGGGAATTTATTTTTATCATCCAGTTTTGACAGCATTCTTCAAGATCAGTGATACCAAATACTAAAAAATAAAACCGCAATAGAAACCTGTCACCAAGGTCGTATGCTCAGCAAACTATAAAAATAGCATAGGAGGAATAAATTTAAAAAATCCCAATTTCAGTTTAGATAGCACAAAGAGTGTGTTTCAGAAACTTCAGCTGAATTTGGAAAAGTGCAAAAAACTTTTTACTAATTTTTTAATGACATAATATTTAATTATTTTGTCAAATATATCTCATGGTTAATTTAAATTATTAGATAATAAGAAACATATTAGTAAGTACCCAAAACGTTACATACCTTGAATTGTATTTAGATTTACCTGCCTCTCCCAGATTGTAGGCCTGACATAAAAACATCAAACAATACGTCCAATTTTTTATCCGGTATTCTAATCTATTCGTAATATTAGTGTATTTTTTCCTCTTTGAATACCCCGCAAGTCAAACTGGCGGGTTAAGCCTGTTTGATCGTGGGACCTACTCAATAATTAATTATTTTTCCTTAAGTTCACTTAATTTTTCCCCCATACCACCAAACTAATTGGTTCAACAATTGGTAGACACTGTACTATTTCTAAGACAACGGTTGCATAGAGTGGTGATTTGTCTTAAGTAAATTGATTTTTCAAGAAATCATAGAGAAAGAAACCGTCGCTGTTCTTCAGTAGCGAATTTCTTTTATGAAAATAGAAGATAACATTTTTTATCTTTTCCTCATAAAGGAACTCGGACATCTTTGTTTATCTTGTGATTATGATAAGTGAATGAGTAATTTTTCTTGTCAAATCTTCAGTAGATAGTGAGGTTATGATACTAAAAGTATTTCTCTTACTGTTTCCCTAATTAAACCATTTAATAAATATATTAAAGACATCTATCTATCTATCTGTCTATCAGATGGCGCTACAACCCTGCGATGGGTCCTGGCCTCCTCTATGAGCCTCAGCCATTCGGCTCGGTTTTGGGCTGCTGCTTTCCAATTTCGGACTCCAAGCAGGTCTCGTGCGTCTTGTACCACTCCATCCATCCACCGGAGCTTGGGCCGTCCGACTCTTCTTGGACGATAAATTTCCTCTTCCATGGCTCTTTTAGGCATTTCATCGGGACTCATCCGTGCAACATGCCCTGCCCATCCAAGGCGTCCCAGACTAATAAAGGTCACATCTATATCCTGGAGCAGCTCATACAGTTCCTTATTTCTTCTTCTTCTCCAGGCTTCCTCGTCCCTTACCGGCCCCATAGATTCTTCGAAGGATCTTCCTCTGGAAGACCATGAGATTATTTCTATCTTGTGTGGGTAGTGCCCATGTCTGGGAGGCATATGTCAGAACAGGCCTGATCAGAGTTTTATATAAATGGACCTTTGTTTTCCCTCTGATGAGCTTGCTTCGGAGCTGTTTCAACAGACCTAATTAGCATCGGTTAGCCGCTGTGATCCTTCGCTTTATTTCAATGGAAACATTATTTGCTGCTGTGACTTGAGATCCAAGGTAACTAAACTCCTCCTCTCATGCCTTTTGGAACGTTTTAACTTAGCACAGACCCGGAAGACTTCGCATCTTCCTGAATGAACTGGATAGGTATAGATATAGATATTAAAGGCATAGTTATTTAATTTTGTTTATTAAAACACTCTTAAAACAGGATAAAATGAAAACGTGTATGTGAAGATCAATAAAGATTCACTTCAATATGTTTGAAGTTTTCCCTCTTCCTACCTTTTACTTGCAATAAAAACTTTTCTTGTTTCTTTTTAAAAGTTCATTTATAGAGAAGTTTGGTCGAAGGTGCAGTCACTGAAGAAAAAAATACTAATAAGTGCAAATTATTATGATGTTTAATGAAGTTAAAGTCTTAAGTCTTATTCCTTCATCAAAGTGAAATAAAATTTTATAGTTTCAAGTTGTTGTAGTACAAGCATGAGAATACATTAAAAAATAGTTATGCAGACAATATATTTATGTTCAACTACTACAAAATTAAAAAGATTTTGTAAACAAATTGGGTCACCTTAGTGACACAAAAATATTCTCTCTTTTTCTTTTAAAAAAGAAAGGAGATCAAGAAAGTTTACATTGCTGACAATTCTGAAGCATTAATGAAACTTCCTTGTCATAAATCATTTATCAAACAATTTACTTTAATCATTTACCGGTAAGTACACGTATTTCAAAAACGTCAATTTTTCAGATACGTTTTAGTGCCACTTTCTTGCGACGATTGGTCCAACAGGTTGAAGTTGTAATGACATCTAAATTTAGACTAAGCGTTCGTGACCAATTTGACAAAATTTATAAGTTAAGTATGTATATTTTGTCCAAAAACGTCCAGTGAATTTTAGGTAAAACTTTTTTATTACCGATTTTCAATAACCTTCTATTTCCCTGATGGGGTCATATTTTTTTTTTCAATACCACAACAACCTGTGAACGGGTCTGGGGTTAACTACATGGTAGAGACTTTACTGGTTTCATGGACAACATTTGTGCAGGGAAGTTATATGTCCTATATCACGCTCAACCGCCAGATTTCCCTCCTTATTTTGGCACCCACTAGGAGGAGGGTCCTAGATCCTCTATGATCCATCTCCGACCGCTAAGAGACTAAATAAAAGTCTTGCCAGCAGCGGGATTTGAACCACGATTTTCGGCATGGCAACTCATTGCTCAACCACTGAGCCACTCCGCTCCCACAACCTTCACTCAAATAACTTTTGATTACCAAAATGGCAAAAATGATTTCACTCATGTACTTTCAGAATAAAATATGGGAGGGTGACACTTTTTGGAGATCCCTGTTATTATCTCTAGCTGAAGACTTAAGCCCATAATGAGTAAGGTTCTCTTTGGTTTGGTATACATATGTTTCGTGCCTTTTAAGTACACAATGAGTCTGAGGTAATTAATGCAATCTTGGTAGGGAATGTAGAGGAAGGTTCTAGAGTCAGTTGGATTAACTAAGTACTACACAGTTGGTGCATTAGACACAAATTCTGATTCCCAGAAAATTGTTGCTGCAAAGAATGAAACATTATTCGAAAGTGATCTATGGAATCCCGTTAATCTCAGGGTTAGCTCCGCTACATCAGCGTTGCCTCCGTAACCAGGAGTAGACTTACCAAAAAAAAAAAAAGTTCAAGATTACAGAATATACAAAACTGGCTGGGGCTCCCAGGACCCCACCATACTGGTTACGGGTTAAATATACTGGTATATGAGTTAAATCATTTGTAGTATTAAACAGATAGGAGTGAAGAAGCACAGTGTTTGTGCGCTGGGATGCCATGCTAAAGATCCCGGATTCAAATCCGGCTATGACTAATACATAATTTAATCTGTGAACAGCTGTATATGGACCCTGTAGGATCTTCAGACACTTCTGGAGCTCACTCAGCCTCTATAAAGTGGCTGATAAAGATTGGGAGGAAATCTTTAAAATATAAATGTAGTAAATTTAAAATAAACGCTTGTATATTCTGTTCTGCTTGTATATTTATATATTTATAAATTCTTGTATATTCTGGATTTGATACCGGCTGCAGCAGATACATAATTTATTCAGTTAACAATTGTAAGATAAGATGCGTGGTAGCTCTGTGGGATAAAGCTGAGTTGTCGAGCCGATGGTCAGGGGTTCAAATCCGGCTGTGGCAGATAATTAATTTATTCTGTTAATTTATTTATTCCGGAATCCAAAGACCCTCATGGGGCTCACCAAGCCTCTATTAATGGGGTACTCTTAATTGAGGGGAAACCTGGTGGTTGAACGTGATGTAGGATGAATCACCACCCTTCACAACTGTTGTCTTTGCAATAGTACAGTCTCTACCATCTACTGAACCCAAGACCCTTCATGGGCTATAGTGGTACACACAAAAGACAAGTATGGGATATGGATATGGATAACCTATATACATATTCCCCGAACCCAAGACCAGTGATGGTTTTTAGTGTTGTTTTTTTAGGATTAAATGTATAATTAAAAACATTCATTGAGTATGTACCTCTATTTAATACCAACTGCTGCTGCATACTAGTTGAAGTTACATTAAGCCAAATAGGTAACATTAAAAAAAAATTATTTTATTTACATAATTTTAGGTACATTAATAATATTAAGCTGTCACGTATTGTACCCCTAGATTTACATACAAGGTTTCTACATTATTCACAAAGAATTCTACATTTTTAAAATCATATAAGTAGAAAATGACGGTTACTATAGAAAAAGCAATACATTATAAACTAACGTATATAAAAATAAATTAAAAAAAAATCATGAAATGGGTTTAATCATTTTACTCACTGATCATTTCTATCTTACCTAGAGCATATATCTTATACTTACCGAAATAGACCGGTTTAGATTGTACTGGATAAACGAGTTTTTCTTCACATTCTGATATATGATTGATATATGCAATACGTGGGTGTTTTAAAATGTTAAAATATTTTATAAAAATAGTAAGCTGTTTTTTTTAAAATTATTAATACTCATCTTTAACTTCGTGGGTGGCTTCACAGAGCATCCAGGAATATTTATACAGTTTTGGGGATCTGTAATAAAATTACAGAAATAGACATATATTTATATTTTCTGCTATATTTAGCAAAACATATAAATATAGCAGTTGTGGGATTCGCCATTCACCTTTTTTTCTGGGCAGGACAATACCATAGAAGATGGTGTATGTTTCATCCCAGATTAAGGCTTATTTCAATATTTTTCGCATTTCTTATGTATTTTGTATACTTCTAAAGTCTTTCTTAATTGAATTCGAGGGTCGGATCAGTACAAATGATATTGCTTTGCCTAAGACTGTGTTACGAAAGAACATGTTTATATATTCAGCTGTTCTTGTGAAGTTGAACCACAAGGTCGACAAATGTCATTACAGGCTGAGAAGTATGAACAACTAGGTCGTACGGAATATATTTACCGCCAGTTCCAAGGTTGTTAAACTCGCCCACATTTAGATTTGCTGACTTAAGTCAGAAATAAATAAAAGTATGTATATGCTGTTGAATTACTGCTCGCATAATCCTGTCAGAAGAAGCAGTAGATGTGGCAAGAAAAGTTGCTTATGCCAGGGATATTTTAGGGAGTCATTGGGATGTTCATTTTATTACTATAGCAAAAGAACTACAGCATCGGTCTGAAATAAATGTATTATTATAAATATATTATGAAATATTATAATTATTGCTAATATATCGAGGAGAGTACCCCCTTCTTAAAAGAACAATATTATCTTAGTTTATCATGTATTTAAATATTTGTATTTTATTAAATTAAGTCTATAAAGAAATATAAACACAATGAAATACACAGAACTTAAAATATTGAAATATACAATTGTATTATAGTAAACAATAATTAAATAGAATTCTATTAGACTCAGAATCTATTAGACCTACAGGCCTCGTTATTTGCTTAAATTAAAGATATATAAATGTACACCAACTCCATTTCACTTGACTTTCATCGTAGGATCACTTCTTCGGCCGGTATTCCTCACGAAAGTCGGCCAAAACTTAAAAATTGGACTTTTTTGAAAAAAGACCAATTTTCAATCGGGTGTAACTCAGAATCTATTAGACCTATAGAACTGCGGTTGGATTCAAATTGTAGCTACAGGGTTGCGGTTGAACTTAAAGTATAGAAAATTTAGTCTACTTTAAAAATGGATACTATATTTTGTTATCAAAAACGCACCGATTAGGAGATATAGGCCAAAAACTGAAATAACACCGAAAATTTCGAGGTTTTTCGGTCACCAAAAGTTATCCCATCCGATTTTTTCGGTAGCAAACTTGGATTTCCACTAGTCAGACATGCCCTTACAACATACCAAAAATTCAGCTCTCTTCAATTTATTGCAACCTAAAGATCTTTTTTGGTACCTGGCCGCTGGCCTATCTTGGGTTCGGGCCAAATAGGAGACATTATGGAAGTCTTTATTCGTAACAAAATAAGCAGCATTAAGGATTTTACGAACCTTTTTGGATTGCAAGGATGGGATACGATAGGGAAACTATAAAATACGTAGAAATTTAGTTAAAAATGGTAACATTAAATATAAAATTTGATTTTAACAAAAGCATTTATGGTACTTGTGTTTAAAATAAAAATAGTGAAAAAAAATTTTAGTCTTCCCTAGACTTCCTTATCTGAAATGGCACGGACCGAACGAATTTTACACCCCGGTTTACTAATGAAAATATGAAATCATTATCAAGATTTGTCATTTATTGATCATTCCATCAGGACATTATATCTTTTATGTTCTATGGAATAGCCAAGTTCTAAACAAGATGTTCGGTTCATTATGAGGGTGTTATTGAATTTGATACTTATAAATAGATTGATATATACAATAGGTTCATTAAATAAAAATACTTGGTTGTACAGAAGTTAGTGATAATATCAGTCAAGAATCCATTAGATAATTTTTATCATTTCTTATGAATTGTACACACTTCTGTAGCCATTATGAATTAAATTGGAAGGCCAATGATTCAATCAACAAAACTGATTGGTGTAAAAGTACTTTTTAGTGATCTTGACTATTTTTCTAGAACACTCTACCACTACTGCATGAGTTGCAAGGAAATCCAACTTGTTCTGCTATAAAGCGAAATGTTTTGATTACGAAGGATAAATATAATCCTCTGTTCCGTTCTGTTCAAGAAGAAAACGTAAATAGCAACTGGATACTTTCAGCTAAGTATAGCAGTTCCTTGTTTTGCTGCAAGCATTGCTTTTAATCATGTGAAAAAAAAAGAATTTTTAACAAATTTTAGTGAACTGTATCGATATAATTTGTTCTCACTATAGTTTTAATTTTTTTTTTTGTGAAGGGAGTCCAAATATTGCCGTATAATTTTACAGTAGAACGTCGATTATCCATAAGTTCAATTATCCAAATTGGTTTCGTGGAAAAGATACAAGAAGGAGTCGATTGCCATTAGTAGAAAGTATGTTTGAAGACTATTTTCTCTAAAATTTGATTTCCCGGAATTACTACTTACAATTGCAATTACAATCACTACTACAATTACAATTACTATTATTATTACTATTACAATAACTACTTACAATTATCCTTAAAAAATACGGAGACTTAGCTGTCATGATGGGGATGACAAGCTTGAAGAAAAACTAATGTTACAACTTTCTTTGTGCCACAACTTTCATAAACCTTGCTGTATACGTAATTGGCAAATAATAGAAAAAATTTGAGCCACAAGGCTACCAAACTTTTGAATGTTAAATTTATCATCAAACCCATAATAATGTGAATATGTTCAAAGAGGGAGTAATAAAGAAATTATTCTTAGCGAATTGTAATGTTCGTTTCAATTTTGTGTCATTTCTTCTATGATTTTATAGTAAGCTACACGGAAAAACAAGTTCATTTGTCGTTTCGGCAAGGAATCTTTTGATATTATTATTTTTCTCTTTTTGGTGAATGCTCCTACGCGGACCTAAGTTAAGAGTTACGAATAGAAAAATTAATACGTAATATTCATGGATTTTCTCACAGTAGTCCCAGTTCTTATTAGTATTAAACGACTTAGGAAACTAGTATTTAGGCTTGTAATGTCTGAATATTGGTGATTTTATGACAGAATTCAAATAATTCTTTAAAAATATATTCATTTATGGATAGGCGATTAAAAATATATTAGATAAAAAAGCCTACTTACTTGCTGCTTACACATAAAAATAAAAAAACCCAAAATAGAAGCATCGAATCTCTAAAATGAAAGGAAACAAACATTATCCACCGAAATGTTTGCCAATTCAGGCATCAAACATTCAAAAGAAGATTTTATAACAAAAATAAAGTAGATATTTATTCAACAAAACTGTCCAACTGCCGCGCGCTGTTATGCCACCTAGCTATGACAACAGGAACACCTCCGCGCTACCCCTTTTTTAATATGCAAATTTGAAAAGTGTGCTGGAATCCAAAATTCCGCCAGTTGTGAGGTGCGGTCTGTGATTCGTTTTTTGTTGGCAAAAAATCTGAAACCAATAGAGAAGTGTACGGGAACAACGTAATGAGTGACAGTTCTGTCAGGAAGTGGTGCATTCAGTTTAAAAATGGCCGAACAAATGTTCACGATGAAGAGAAGAGTGGACGTCCGAGCATTGTGACTGACGATCTGGTTGCCAAAGTTGACGAAAAGATTCGTGAAAACCGCCGTTCCACAATAACTGAGCTTTCTCTATGTTTCCAACAAGTTTCACGGACTTTATTGTTTGAAATTGATTCACAGAAGCTAGGCTACCACACAATTTGTGCAAGATGGGTGCCAAAAATGCATACAGATCGCCATAAAGAACAACGAAGGGGGGCAGCTTTGACGTTTTAGGAGGCCTGCCACAGTCATGGTGATCCACTACTGGATCGAATCGTAACAGGAGGTGAAACATGTGAATTGTGAGACAAAATTACAGTTCATGGAGTGGGGGCACACAAGTTCCCCTAAAAAACCAAAGAAATTTCTGCAAACTTCGTCGGCAAGGAAGATCATGGCAACAATGTTCTGGGACAGGCAAGGTGTTTTTTTTTTATTGATTTTCTCGAGCGTTGTGCAACAATAAACTCTGAGTGGTACTGCCAAACATTGCAAAACCTTAGGAGAGATGTCCAAAACAAGCACCGAGGAAAATTGTCATCCAAAATGTTTGTTTTCTTATTTTTTTAGAGACTGACGGATCTTTGGTTGGTAATTTTGGACTCTTGTCTAAACAAATATTTTGAGCTTTTGTTTATCTATATTAGTAATATATTATATATTTGCCTATATCATCCCATCAATTACCAAACAGATGCTCTACAATCAGTAGTAATTAATAGCTCATATACATCGGAAGTAACTAATGGCTTGTTCATTTTGTTCACTTATAACCATATTATTTTTTATGCATTTTCCCCCTTCGTTTTGGGCAACTAGGGACCACGTGTCAATTTCAATTCCTTTTTTTATGCGTTTATTTATAATGTTTTTTGCTTAATTCCAGTTGTTTTAGATTTTTATTTTTTTGACTATAGCATACGTTTTATTTTACATTTATTTTATTTAGTATTTGTAAATAATATATGATTATTATTGTGTTGTCTCTTGGCCAGATGTATATTCTATCATTCTTCTACACATTTATTATTCTTAAGGGACATGGTTCCAGAATAAAATTATTTTTCTAATCCATCCTATATAAGCTGAGTATTTTAAATGTTCGCACGTTTGAGAGTTAATAAAACATGGAAAGGGAGAAGAACAGAGCCCTTGGACGCCTAAAGGGTTAAGATATGCACTGTCCTGAACAGCTGTTGGGTCAAGAAGGCCTTGGGTGGAGGGACACTTGTTGAACTGGCCAAGTACGTCACGGTTCTCCAGCTCCAGGGCGTTGACCTTGGTTTTTGGCAGTTCCCACTCTGTGTGCGGTTGACGTCGTTCTTCAGTTGACAAGTTCTAAGTCTTAACCGCGAAAAACAGTTATATTTTTTGGTGATTAAAGATTTTTTTCCATCCATTAAGTGTTTACATAGTAATAATTCATTTTAAAAGCTTAACCCTCAAGTCCAGACAAATTTTTTCCCAACGCTAGTACTGACACCTGGTCATACGGACCACCTGATTTATGAAGTCAAGAATAAATACAAAATGAAATATTTAAACATTTTGTTGCTTGTCGTTACTTATATGAATCTCCTTGCGTTTCCTAAAAACAACCAATATATGATATTTTTCAAATTTCAGTAAAAAGAAAACAAATAAGATCAATGAAGGAAATTGTGAAAATCAAAAACTACATATCATAAAATTGTGTATTTATAGCAAATTAATTACAATATATTTAATTTTGATTTTAAAGAATTAAAAACCTAATAATGAAAATAAAACTACATTTCAAAATTAAAATTATTAATATTCCAAGCAATTATTAAACATTTCATTTAGGCTCCGTCATCAAGATCTGATTCGCAAATATCGGCTTCTTCTTTCTCTAAATAACCTAACAAAAAGCGTATTTTGTCACAAAACGTCGGATCATCAGTCCTAATAACTATTTTTTATGCAAGATTGGGGTTCCATAATTGTAACTGAACTGAAAAATAAAATAAAATAATTTATGAATTCAAAAAATAATTAAAAAACAGTTAATATTTTGATAACATTTATAAATAACATACATTGATACGTTTATCACAGATTAACATTAACTAATAAATATAAAATATTAAATCAAAGCTTATCTTGAAAAAATCAAAGAAGTTTCACAAGTACTGAGGTTTGGTCCACGGTACCAGTCGTTGTTTATATTTTGTTAATAAACTTTAGAACCATCCCTCCTTTCACTACCATTCCCTACTTTCACATTCAATAAGGTGCTGACACGATAGGAAGGCACGAGTCATACGGGGATTTCCCATAGTGGAAAGGTTAGGATATTCCAGAAAATTTGTACCAATGAGGACTATGTCTCAGTACTTGAGGGTCAATAGTACTGAGACATGGTCCCTATTTGTACAATAGTAAATAGTACAAGCTCAATTGGCGGAAACATAAGTACCATAAGTGGGTGGGTAATGCCGGATTGTCAGTCGATGAATAAGGATTAGGAGAAAAACGTGGGAAACAGCTAAATCTCTGCAAATGAATGGCAGGGTCTTTTTGTGAGACAAAATTATGTCAAGGGAATATGTTTTCCATATCACACAGTTGTTTTTTTTTCTTCTTTAGAACTACAACTCCTGGAGGGTCTTAGGTTTACTACTTGGTAGAGACTGTACTGTTTCATGGATAAGAGTAATGTAGGGAGATGGATTCGTCCTACATTACGCTCAACTCCCAGGCCTACATCCCCCAATTAAGGGTTGCCCATTATAGGCTTGGTGAGCCACAGGAGGGTATTCAGATCTCATAGGATCCATCCCCAGCTGTTAACAGAATAAATAAATTATCTGCCACAGCCGGATATGAACCCAGGACCTTCAGCACAGCAACTCAGCCCTATACCACTAAGCTACCACGCTGTTAACAGAATAAATTATGTATCCGCTTCAGCCGGTCTCGAATCAAGGATATAATGATGTGGGGCAATTTTTTTAAATTGAATATCGTCGCTGTCAAAACAATACCGCCTATCTACAACTTTCTTTGAAAATGAATTAGTAACGTTAACACATTCTACAGGTTGAATTACACACTATGGAAGCCACGTATTAAGGTCAGCAACATGGAAAAGTATGATTTATTGATACTTGTTTTCAATTTTTTGAACAAAATTGCCAACTCTACATTCGGCGCGGTTTTTTTTCTCTCCTGTAAAATCGCCTAAAGTGTACATAGGTGGTATTGTTTTGACAGCGACGTTATATGTATGCAATATTTAATTGCATTAATAAATATTAATTCTATTTGATTAGATTACGATTTTTTTTTTTAATACCCTATTGAAAATGCAAACCTGATTTAGATAAGATTTACAGGCAACCTGTTTCCACTGTTTTAGATAATTCTGTTTTCACTGAAGTTATGCTGAATTTTAAACGATGGGAATAATTCTGAAGGAGCAAAACACATTTAATGAAGAAATTTTGATTGTTGTTTTGAGATGTGACTTAAGAATTTGATATTTATTTCTCAATATCCAATTATTTTCAAACATCCTTCCTATATGTTGAAAAAAAAAACATATTTTTTAAACAGAAAAATTCGAAATCAATATTTTATCTCCAATAAATATAGTAAAAGTGTAGTTGGGAAGAAATTATCATGACAAGTAAAAAAAGTACTTTAATAAAATAAACTACCTTTCTACCAAAAATTAAAATATATGAAAGAACGTTCTCAGTTTGAAACTTAATGCCCCCAAGGTTTTCAGGAAAAACCAAAGCAGAAGACGGAGAACAAAAAGAGAAAAAATAATGGAGTTCTGGGCAAATATCAAGGCAAAATACAAAAAAAAAATTGAAATGGCGTGATCCTTTGTAGACCAAAACGAAAAAAAAAGTTTCTAATTAATATTTTTATATTAAAGAAAATAAAATAGCCAAATACTGGCGCAATTAACATTTTTTATGTCGTGAAGTTTTAATTGTATTTCTATTCTTTGAACATTTATTCAATCGAACATTTCTTAAGGACGTTCCTTCCTCACAGTTTCTTTTTCATTAATTTATTTTATTTCCTGTTGTCAGATATCATCCTCAACTTCCGGACGACCTTCGTGAGCAAAAAGGGCGAAGTGGTCTCCAAGAGCAGCTCCATCGCCCTCAACTACCTCAAGGGATGGTTCGTGGTAGACCTCCTCGCGGCTATCCCTTTCGACCTTCTTTACGCTTTCGACGTGTATTCAGGCGAGGTAAGGCTCTTTTAGGTATAATTTCTTTGTCTGTCTCGTTTTCTACATCTAAAGATCTACATCCTTCAACTAATACTTGAAAAACGATGGTAAGTATAACAGGATATTCGCGATTGTCGACTGGAAAATCCACCCCGGTATCTGTTCCACAAAGCAGACAGCTTCAAATACCTCGGTTCTACAATTAACTCAACAAACATAGTTTCCTTCTCTCTTTCAAGGGCATATATATATACACAGCCCCGGTGAATAAGCGGTTAAGACACTTTTTTTTTCCTAAATGAGTTTCATGTACTTAGGGAAACAGAATCGTTTTATTTTCGGAGTGAGTAAGGGGCTAAGTCAGGCATTAGCTTCAAAAAGAGTTATTGTTTATATTACAACTCCATTTCTAGCATTAAAAACTAGTAGAATGAAACGATTCCACTTCCCTCAATACAGTTAACTTGTGTGTGTGTTTGTTTTAGCTAATTTATATTCTCTGATTTTGAGTATACATTTCTGAATTTTGTCAATTTTGTTTTAATCGATGATTCCCATTGTGGCCCACTGCTTTTAGAATCACCGCTTCGTAGTAGCACGTGACTTACTAGACCGCCCACGTGTTCTTGTAGGGCCTCTTTTAATGGGAATAAATAGGACTTGATAATACAATAATCTTCTTCAAATAAACTCACATTTATTAAGTTATAATAATAACTAGCTTTTGCCCACGGCTTCGCTCGCGTGGAATTTGGTCTGCCACATAAAGTTTCGTGACAGATCATTTTAAATCAATAATTTAATTTTTTTTTAACTATAAGTTACTCGTACATCCGAAATTTCAGATGTCTAACTTCAAAACTGACGGATTTCATACAATCTTTGAACCACTATTTTATTAAGGGAGAAACCCTTGGGGGTGGAATTGTCCAAATTCCTTTCTTAGTGCTCATTTAAGCTATACAAAGAACCTATCTGCGAATTTCAAGATGCTAAGTTCAGTAGTTTCTGATGTGCGTTGACCGCTGGGTGTTAGTCAATCAGATTACAGTTTTATATAAACTTCGCCTGTGTGGTGTGTTGATAAAAAGTAGCCTATGTCCCTCCCCAGGCTTGAGATTATCCGTATCAAATTTCATCACAGACGGATCAGCACAGCCATGAAACATTATGGCTTGACACTGATTAACAAATGGGATGGACAGAAGATTAATGTTGTCCGTGTCAGTAAAGGATTAGTATGTAAGGTTATTGAATTTATAGAAAAGGATTACATAGTATAACGGTTTCACTTGTCGTACGGAAGCAGCGAAAGTGAACTATGTTACTTGTTGATTTATTTTGTTAAGCGAAAATATGTAGATTTTGCGAGTAAGAAACACGTGGACAAGCATACAAACTTTGCCCCCCTAATTTGTCCCCTTAGGGGTAGAATTTCGGAAAATCCTGTCTTATCGGATACCTACGTCATACAAAGAACGCACCCTCCAAGTTTTAGGTCTCTACGATCAGCGGTTTAGGCTGTGCGTTGATTCCTCAGCCATTCAGGACAAAGCATTTTATATGTATAGATAATAATAAATTTATATATTTGAAATTAAGCCACGTATGATATAATATATCAAAATGTCGACAATATCTACTTATCGTAACTACAATAATATATTATATGAAGCGTTAAGGATACTATAACTGAGGTACAGCTGTGAAATTTATTTATTTATTTAATAAATTTTATTTTTTCACATTTTTCGCTAGTATAGTCAAACAGCGTCGTCTAATACGACACTTCATAGCTTTATTTCTCATGGTTTTTGTCCGGTTTTGAACCTGAAGCTTCCGTAGCATACGATGCCACCACTAAGCTACCGAAAAATGTGAAAAAGTAAATTTTTTTAATTTTGGAGTTTTCGTCTATCCGGAACGCCTCATACTATATGTTAATAAAAAAAATTACGTAAGTCTCTTTATATCTAGCTAGGTTGGAAAATAAACGGCAATAAGAAATGAATTTCCGTTCATTCGTCTAATTTAAACAGATTTTATTTTCTTCTTGTATTTCACCCAAATGAAAAACAGATATCAGCCGTTCTCACTCATAAAATGTTGTTCTGTCTGAGGACAGATCAATAAATAAATAAAAAAATTCAATTTTTAATAATCCCCGAAATAACTATTTTCTATATTTATAATTGAGAGAATTTAGAATCTAACTTCCTTTCCGACCCAAGACTTTACACCTTTATTCATTTATAATACAATTTTGTTGTATACTAATAAAACGGCTGATTAGTACCCATCCTAGGTTACCCACGTGTCGTGCAGGTTTGGAAGAACTGCGCCTTAATACCTCACACTTATTTTAGGACAAGTACATCTTTTAAAAATGTCTACACCTAAATTCGCACTCTTGTCTACTGTAAGGCAATATATTCATAATTCATGTATGCTTTTAATTTCTCTTGTGTAAGTAAAAAAATTCGCACTTTAGTGCAAAGATGTTTGTTTATTTATTGAGATCTGAAATGAATAGTAGCTACTTCCTATAACTATATAAATTCTATCTTATAACTATATATAAATATCTAGGAGTCTATTGACAATTTAGGCCTCACTTCTGTCAGACAAGTTATTTAACTTTTTTTTATTAGGTATTAAATTATTTTAATTTTTTATTAAATTATTATATTTTTTTCTTAACTAGTTTTTTTCGTAAACTGTTGGGAATGTGCGCCTAACTACATTCCACTTCTTTCCATTATCGAATCTTTACTGTTTGTACCGTGCTCCATAGGAATATTTTGGAAATACTTCTCTTCTATTTCAAAATACATTTTTTTAAACAATAGCTCATACCATTTCATAAATTTGTATTTGTTTAAATTTAATATAAGATGATATGGACTCTTAAAATGGATGTATTCAAACGGAATACCGTAATCGATTATAGAATTAAAGTCAGAAGGTACAAGAATGAGAAAAATACCTAAAATGTAATGAAAAAGTGAAGTAGAGAAAAGCAATGCTGTACATTGATTGATAGATACAAGAGCACACAATAGACAGAAGAAATTGGAAAGAAGGCTGAAGGAACAAATTTGTAAAGAAAAACTCAAGATTTGACAAAATCCTAAATAAAAAATTAAGAAATATTAAATAATATTTAATCAGGTTTTCAAGTGTTTATGTTATGCTTAATTGTAATTGTAGTTTATAATTAGCTATATCATAATTAAAGATATTGTTTTTGCTAGGTCAAGCTATGCATATCATTTAGTATGTGGAATTAGTTTTTTGTAAAGTCAAACATTAATGTCGTGCTACTTATATAGTCGTATATAGGGTATGAAAAAAATAAATTGATCCTAAAACACAAGTTTAATATTATGAGAAGCGAGGGGATGGTTGACTGGAAGATAGACGTGAGGAAGAAAATAGTTGGGGGTGTAGTCAAATAAAAACACTAAATAAGTGGTTACTTATTTAATTATGTGCCGAAGTTTCGACCCACTTTGTGGGTCATCTTCAGGGTTAATTAAAAGGGACGTAAAGCATTGCTTGAATAAATTAGCTAAAAATAGGAACAAGAAAATTTTTGAAATATTGAGTTATCCTTTACATCTGAATGGCTCATATATTCTTTTAAGCCTGACAAACAATTTTTTTGTAATCGGGAGGAAAAAAGAGTTAACAATTTTTTTTTTATTTGGGGACTCATGTACTCCATCACCTACTCTAGAGTTAGTAGCTTAAATATTGATAGTTGCAATCATTAACAATTAAGAGGAATAAGTAAAATAGATAAATGAACACAATAAAAATTTATAGATTTCATTTGATATCACTTATTTTAATTGGTATTGTTTTTTTTCCGTGCTGGTTTCACCATAACAGGAAACGGGGCATGGCCAAATCCATCTTCTCAAACTGACGAGGCTCCTGAGATTAGCGAGGATTCTCCAAAAGATGGATAGATACGCACAGTATTCAGCCATGATCCTCACTTTACTCATGCTATCATTCACTCTTTTAGCACACTGGCTTGCTTGCATATGGTTTGTCATTGCCGAGAAAGAGCGAGCAAGGCATGCTGAAGATTGGGATCTGGGTAAATTTGAACTATTTAAATTTTTATAATTCCTATTATGTTTAAGGTTTTAGATATAAAATGGAAGAAAGGTCCTTTCATTAGCATATGATACATTTTTAGTCCAGGATCCATGGTCCATTTTTGTACTTGATTAGTATCAAGCTGAATCTTCGTGAATAGCTTCGTTTCGATGAGACGTCCAACAATTTCCTGTGCAAAAATTCTCGATTGTGGTAGCTAACAGAGGTAGCAAAGATAAAATATGTCGATTTGATGATTCTCAAAAATTTATTACTACCTGGGTTTTTTTTTGTTAAATCTCAAGATAATTAATTATCTAAATTATTTGAAAAAATATTTGTCCTACAAAATGTATGGTTTCATCAAAGAGTCCCCTCCTTCCAGCGTGTATCGATCACGAGGTCATCAAAAATTATTACTAACCAGCTGTTTTTTTTTAATTCTTCTTTTTTGACTTAGTTATTGATACATATTGGAAGGAGGGGACTCTTTGATCAAACCATACATTTTGTAGGACAAATATTTTTTCAAATAATTTAGATAATTATCTTGAGATTTAACAAAAAAAAAAACCCAGTTAGTAATAAATTTTTGAGAATCATCAAATCGACATATTTTATCCTTGCTACCTCTTTTAGCTACCACAATCGAGAATTTTCACACAGGAAATTGTTGGGAGTCTCATCGAAGCAAAGCTATTCACAAAGATTCAGCTTGATACTAATCAAGTGAAAAAATGGACCATGGATCCTTGACTATTTTATAATTATACAAGCATAATTATGTCAACTCTTGATTGTTGTAGAACCCATAAAGAATCTATTGTTTCATAATAAATATTTAATGAGTAGTGACCTGTGGTCTAGTGGTTAGCATAACAACCTACAAAGCCCAAGATCGCGGGTTGGTACCCCAGCAGGTGGCCTTAGGATTTTTTAAAAGGAGTAAAAAATCCTTGGTTATGCCATCCTTTGGAAGGGATATTAAATGGGGATCCCGAGCCTGTACGATGCCAGGTACTCGCTAAAAATCCCTATCATAATTAAAAGTGGATAGGCAAAATTTAGAACTCCCACTGTAGCATTGCCTGATTAGCCATAACAGCATAAAAGTTACCTTAAAATAAACAAGCAAATATTTCATCAAATTAAACTAAGACAGTTTTGCCCATGACTCCCAAAGACTATATCATTAAGCTATTATTCATTTTAAAAAGTTGCATCTGTTGATCTTACCCTTAATGAACCCTTATTATGGTTTGGTTTGGTTCATAATTTCAGTATTTACTTATAAAAAAATATATTTTTAGTTAACACTATAAAAAAACCTTTATCCAGTCAAGTATGCTTTTAATAAGACGTTTCGACATTAAATGTCATTTTCAATTATTTATATAAAAAATTCTTGTATCCTTTCATCTTAGTTAATAACTTGAAAAAGTTACAAGTCATAAAATCTTTTTTTTCATTATTGTCATTTTTAAATATTAATTATGACAATAATGAAAAAAAAGATTTTATGACTTGTAACATTTTCAAGTTATTAACTAAGATGAAAGGATACAAGAATTTTTTATATAAATAATTGAAAATGACATTTAATGTTGAAACGTCTTATTAAAAGCATACTTGACTGGATAAAGGTTTTTTATAGTGTTAATGAAATATTAGATAAATTTCAGTCCAGTTTACATCCTTTTTAAAATTATATTTTTAGTTTATTTATGATGCCGGATACGATCTGTATCTTGAATAATCAGGAGTTGATTGCAAAAATAAATACCCCTTCTTTGTCATGTGGAGTATGAGGTAATGAAAGTATTGTGCTTATGAAAATAATTCAATTAAATTAAAGCATTTAAATTCATATTATATAATATTCATATTATATATTATATAATATATAATATCTGGACATATTAAATTAAACAAATATTCATGCCTTCAGTATCAATAAAAACCATCTGATAACATTCCTCTGGCTATCAGACATCAATATTTTACAAAATTTAAATAATATAACAGTGTTTTTCAATATAACTCTTCAATCATGATAATTCCTACGTTTAAGTTTGAAAAAAAATAATCTTTTTATGGTTTATGATGAGTTTTTCATTAGATTCAATATAGCATTCATTTTTACAAATTCAGGTTGGATCCATGCTCTTGCTGAAAGACTGAAAGTGGACATTGACAATGTTTCTCGGTCAGAAAGTTACATTACAGCTCTATACTTCACATGTTCTTCATTAACAAGTGTTGGATTTGGAAATGTTTCAGCCAACACAAGTCCTGAAAAAATATTCAGTATTCTGACAATGTTAATTGGAGGTAAGCAAAATAGTTACATAAAATGTTTTATAAGATATATTCTGTGCATGCGTCTATTATGTTTCGGTTTTAATTTTTTTAGCATTGATGCACGCTGTGGTATTTGGGAATGTCACAGCAATAATACAACGAATGTATTTACGCCGATCTCTGTACCAGACCAAATGGAGAGATCTAAAAGATTTTTTAACTCTTCATCAGATACCTAAAGTTTTGAAACAAAGGATGCAAGACTATTTTCAAACTATGTGGTCACTTAATCATGGAATTGATATAAATCAGGTATCATATTTATAAGGCTTTTTAAGAATGATTTATTACATGTTAAACTATTATGATTTCATTGAAATTTACTAAAGTACTACTGAAGCCAATCATACATAAGAGTCTACACTCTTAATAAGTGTATTGATTAGGAATCACAGTATGATTTTTAAGGATATGAAATAATCACCGATTCTTCATCATTCACATCGGTCTCCTTATCCTTAAACTCATAATCTAAGAATCTAAACCGATTCTTCAGCTGTTCTTTTCATGGTCTGTAGTGTATTATTATTTTTTTCAGACATTAAGAGAATTTCCAGAAGAGTTGAGAGGAGATGTTTCAATGCATTTACACCGAGAGATCCTTCAACTTCCTATATTTGAATCTGCTTCACAAGGCTGTTTGAAATTATTATCTCTTCATATCAGGTGTGCAGTCACAAATATCAAAGTTTTTCAGAACTTTCTGACTATTTTGATTTTTGTACAACTTAAAATCGGGCAGTTAAAGTAAAATAGTCCAAATATGGCAACTGAGTGTTTAAAAGTTAATGAATATTTGTTTGCACTATAACTGCTACTTTTTTCCGCTACAGAGTGTCTTAATAGTTTTGGTCCATTACATTTGACAGATCAGTTACCTATGGAATGTATCCAAACTAACATGGTAAAGAAATATATTGAGAACAAATGTAGTATGTTTTACAAAACATTAATTAATTTGTAAGTGGTGACTTGTCACATTCTTGCCCCTGAACCACTTATACGAATAGTTTAATGATTCTATTTTTAATTTTTTTTCTCATAGGTCTAACTTTTGCGCTCCTGGAGAATATCTAATTCATAAAGGAGATGCTCTTGCTTCATTTTATTATTTGTGCAATGGGTCGATGGAAGTTGTTAAATATGACATGGTTGTAGCTATACTGGGTAATTTATATTTACTTTCTTGTTTATATATGTTTAAAATAATATCATAAAACAACAATATAATTTGATATATACAATCTATGTTAAATCGCATTACAATATTATTTAATTAGTAATAATAATTAATTTTATTTCTGAAATTTATAATGGTATATTTAATTGATCTAAATTTTTTCATAAGCTCAAAACTTAAAAATTAGTAAACTAGTCAAAACCAAAAATTATCAGAATGTTCCATCTAAGATATAACGTACAGTTGTATATTAGTTGATTAACTATACACCTGAACTATATTAGCATACCAATTCATTATATTACCTTATTGAACTTTATTTCAATAAAAATAAATATCAGAAATCCTTAATAGGTAGAAAATGAATAAATTAAAAAACATATATATTTAATTTGTCCATTTTAAAAGGAATTAGAGAAAAAGGAATCCTTGAATGCTCCAGAATTAAAAAAAAAGTCAATAAAAAAATAGAGCATCACTTATATTAAATAAAATTATTTTCATGAATTTGTGGACCAATTTCAATCAGGAATAAATTATGTAGGATGGAAATAGTTGGGCGGGTGCAGTCAAGATAAACACCAAATAAGTCCTCACTTAAATAAGTAATAAATAAACACCAAATGGTGTTTATCTTGACTGCACCCCCCAACTATTTCCATCCTATATTCTACTATTCCTATCCCAGTCAACTATTTTCCTCTCTAGCAGGAATAAATTATGTTTAATAAAAATAACAAATTTGGTTCTTCGATGATAAATTGTAGCGGAAAACGTTTATTAGACTAAATATCAATAGTTTAAATAATTCTTGCATCTGTAAATAAAAACCGAATTGTAATGATTTTTATATTAATTCCCCATGTAATTTCTGTAGTATTTTAAAAACTACATAAAATAAAAAAGATAAGTAAAAAAGATTAAATCAATTTTTCTTACTTTAATGAAAAATCATATATAACATATATATATATATATATATATATATATATATATATATATATATATATATATATATATATATAAAAGTCTTTTCCTGTTGTTTAATTTAAATCAAGATGGCTAATACATTCTATTGTGAATAGGAAAAGGAGACCTGGTAGGATGTGATATATCCCAACACTTAAGTGGAGCAAACAATGGACTCGGAGAAGTAGTTGTGAAGTCAAGCTCTGATGTGAAGGCCCTTACTTATTGTGATTTAAAATGCATTAATATTCAAGGACTTATAGAAGTTTTGAGGCTTTATCCCGAATATCAGCAGGAATTTGCTAGAGATATTCAACATGACTTAACATATAATCTTAGGGAGGGATATGAAGCCGAGGTAATTAAAGTCTATCCACTTTAATCATGTGTTAACATTATGGCCCCATGTATTTATTACAGACCTTAATTTCAATTTTCAAAATTTGTACTCGATTACAGGTTTTATGTCTAAATAAATAATTTTTGCACAAAAAAATTTTAGTATCACTATACTTATTTTTATTCATATAGTTTTCACACTTTTTTTTTACATCCTATCTGTAGTACACATTTTTGAGCTATTTTCATAAAATATCTCTTCTTAATTTCATCTATATTTAATTGAAAGGTATTTTTGAAATGAATTTCATACCACTTTTTAAATTTTGAATTATATTTATTTATTTAGCAATCTTTATATATAATTGTTGTTTTTATTGTTTTTTCAATTTCTTAATAAACAAATAAATTTTATATTTTTCAAAATTTCACTGTACACTCTTATTTAATATTTTTATTATATAATAAATGGTGGAAAGTAGTCTAGTGGGAAGAGTACGGAGTTACTGAGCTGTAAATTTGCTTTGGGGGATAAATTATTTATTCTTTTAACAGCTGTGGATTAACCCTGAGTGGTATGCAGACTCTCCTGGGGTTTTATGCTTTCTATAAAGTCGTTACCATTAATTTGGGGGAAAAATCTGGGGAGTTGAGTATGGTTTTAAGCCAACTTATCCCCCTGCTCAACCTTTGGTTTAGCAACAGTACAGTCCCTACCATTTTCTGAATCAAAGATCCTTCATGGGTAATAGTGGCATAGTTTTTTTAATTATTAATAATGAGGAAATTCCAGCAGCGATACAAATAAAAATTCAATCTCTGTTAGCATTTACAAACAATACAGAGGCACTTGCAAATAACAATATTGACCTGCAATATAATACTTAAATTCAGGAGGAGAAATTAAGAAAATAAATATGATTTTTTACTTTAGGAAAACAAAGGTCATGAGAAATTGGAGGAATCCATATGAAAAACATGTGAGTGGTAAGGTATGAAAATGGAAGTTCAAAGATGTGAGAGAGTGGACCTGCTGTACGTATCTGGAAGCTGAACTGGATTGAGTATGGTTATATTGATTATGGGCAAGTGTAACAGGAATTTTGCTAATGCTGTTAAAGAGAGATCCTTTCAAAATAAACTGCAAGCATATCGAATTCAAAGTCAAGCTTCCAACACTAAATTCATCCGAATAATTTTCTTTAACAAACAAGAACAAAAAAAGAACAAAAGCTGTCAAAAATTATATAACTAGCGAAGGTCAAAGGAAAGAATAGAAGAGAAAGGGTTAGAAATCCAGAGGAGAATTTTATAAACCCGGGTTTAATGGTAGAAAAGGTCGAGACAGATCTGTTAAGAAAGTCACTCTAGAGTTGTTTTTTAAGCCGTTGAATGGAACATACGTCATAATGACGGCATTGTTTCACACTTTTACTAATAAAAGCGCGGGCGGGTGCAGCACAAGGTTGGATCTTTTTGACATTTTCAGTCAGGTATCGACACATGTCCACATCACTCTGGGAACCCCTCGCTGCCCTTTGTTTTGGCAAAAAAAGAACAATAGGCGGAAAAAATAAAATAAATTAAGACTGATTTTATCATTTCAAAAATGATGTAAAATGAAAAATAAACGTTTTATTTCAAAATATGACCTTTTTTTTAGCCCCTATCGTACAATAGGATAGTGATGTACCAGCAGTAATCAATCAAACAACTTAACTCATAACTGTAAGGCTACTTGCATCTTAGGTAGCAATGAGTGGTTGGGAAAATTCCGAAGCCCGTAAACATATTATTTGAAATTATACTGTGTTTTATACAAGTTGTGTAAACTTTATAACAATGTAGAATGTGAGAATTTGCAAAAAAAGTATACAAATTCTCACATTCTACACTGATAGCCGTCAATGTGACGATTGGTCCCCGTAGACCACAACTCAGAGATGTTCCGTTCAACGGGTTAAGAAGGACCCTTTTACTAGGTGGAGTTAGGAGGGCCCAGAGTATATCAGTATATCGATATTTCTTTTTTTATTTCATAATTATCATTATATCATCTGAAGAATTAGAAACTTACTGCTTTACATATCTATTTATAGCTCATAATATAACCGTTTCAGGAATCTGATATGAATGGCTTGCCATCTCTAACACTCCCTTCGATCTCAGAAGACGATGAGAATGCTGCTGATGATGGAGAGGATTCCCCCCTATCCCCACCAAACAACAGGTCACCCTTGGATGCAGTTTCACCCCGCCATGGAAGGCTAAGGTCAGTCTAACAAGTTTGGTTTTATTACTTTAGCCTAATTATGAAAAATAAAATTAATAGAATAAAAACTTAACCCATAGTCTGTTGGTCTTTTCCACTCCATATTGGTTAATTTTGAAATTGTATCTGATTAAATAGATTTGGATTATATTACACAGTGCTCTAAAAAATAAATTATTTGTATAAGGTAGAATACTAAATATACATTAAGGGGAAATTAAAAAATGGGTCATGAAAATTGAGTTTAACTGATGAAGACCACATATAATTTGTAAAATGGGGTTTGGTCCTTTGCTAAGCATACTGGGGGTATCCTCCTAGATACATAAAAAAAATATATATATCCACAAACTACCAACAAGGCATTTTCTATTAGTATGTACAATCAGCTTATTAATTATGATAATTAAACTGTCCCTGTATAAATTTAATTTATATGAGTCTTTATAAATTTGTATTTTAGATTACCAAAATGATTTATTATATAATATTTTTTAGGGAAAGGATAAGTGGCGGTAGTGAAATCAATCGAGACCGTCTTAATAACCAAGTATCTTCTCTGCATCATGACGTAGCTACACTTAGTCAAGAGGTATATCTCATTTCAAATTGAATAAACAATAATGAATATATCCCTATAAATTAAAATCAAAGATTCTCAATAAACCAAACATAACCTAGAAATAACTGTTCTATAATTTAAAGAACCTGTCAGTTATAGACCATTGTATTAATTTTAGACCATGATATTTTACATTTAGAATTTACGAGCATGTTAAAAATTATATCCAACAATAGAAGTTCAATAAAACATAGTATACTAAGATCTTTGTCTTTAATCAAAGTTTGGTATTCAAACCCATTTTATCGTCATTATGATCATGTGATTGCAAGGAAATTTGAAACTTTTCTGTTCAATACCCGCCAGTTACTTTCACTAATTATGGTTACTTTAAACTAACCACTATAAAAGTAACATATGAATTTAAAACATTTATATTTATTTATTAACCTCTTCTAATTAAAATTGAAAATCTTCATTTGATGACTACACAGAAACATCATTTCTGTTTGAATTAGTGTCATGTTCTTGCAAAAATTAAAAATTTTTGTCATTAACTGTTAAAGATTCAAATCATTCAAACAATGCCATACTGAATGAATGATATAAGCACGAGTAAAAGCAATATTTGGTAGTACCTAACTCCAAAGGCTTACGAAGTAACTCCATTCTCTTATTATATTATAGTAAATAAAACCAGTTAAAATTATAAAATAATATATTTACCTATTCCATAGGTGAGAAATGCTCTTCATGCTCTTCAGGAACTGAGGTATCCTTATCCTCTGCCAGCACACTCTAATCCTAACTTGCCTTCGGCTCATGGAGGCATGTCCACCGAGATTCTCAGATGTTCATCACAACCACCTGAAACATTCAGAGGAGGTGTTGATTGGGGTAGAGCAGAAGCAGCTACTCAGACGGATTCTACACTTGAAGTTATAAGGTTAAAAATTCATAAATTTATATTATAATTTTCCCCGATTAATTGTTTATTTACTTTTTCTATGAAGGGATATATTTAGCATTATTCCAGATACAAAAGCAATAAGTGATACTCATAGGAGTTAAAATATTGACGGAATTGAGTTTTTTCTCTCCCTCTTTATTCAGAAATTAAACATTGTACCTACTACAATTAGTCTTATTTATAATAAATTTTAAGGACTTGTATGGGTAACTAATAAGAGGGTTCCGTACTAAGTTTATCAAAGTCCATCCATTACTTATACACGCACAAACTTATTTTCCTTGATACACCAATTTTTTTAAATTATTGGAATTACAGAGCCTGATATGGGAGAAAAGTTTGAGACTGATGAGCAAATGGCATTTTATCAATTTATTCATATTCTCTTAAGCAAATACAATTTATGATATAGTTATAAAGACACAAAAATTTTGAAATCTAAAGTGACCTACTCGGCAGATATTTATTTATAATATTCACGTATAGGTATAATTTTTTCCAATACTGCATTAAATATCACTTTATGCTGCTATGGCTAATCAAAGCATACCACAGTGGGAGTCCTCAATTTAGTCTATCCAGGTATAATAAGAATAGGGATCTTTAACGAGTACCTGAGATCATACTCTATTCTTAGGTACTCTTATTAGATTATAAGGTAGAAGATTATAAACCTTAAATTTTACAGATAAAGATATATTTTTATAATTAATGTTATACAAAACAGATAATATTACAGTAGAGAGTTTTAGGACAGCATTCTACCGAGCTTGGATCAAAGAAGTTTAATAAAACATTCATTCATGTTTGTCTTTTCATATAACATTTATAGAAAGTTTCACATAATTCATCATTTATATACTCTATTTTTAACTTCAATTCATTTTACTCCTCGATTGCTAAAAAAAAAATTAAAAATGAAGACCAAAAAAGGCAATTGTTACAGAGAAAAGAAACCTTTCCATGTATTTAAAATAATTATACCCCATTAGATATTGATTTTAAAATAAATTACAGATGTAGAATGTTTGTGGCTTCCCATCCTGAAACAGTCCTCAGATGGCTTGGCTTGGATCCCAGCGAGCTACCTCTCTTGCCTGTTGAAGAGGGTCCACAGGAAGAAGAGGAAGGAACAGGATATGAAGAAACCAGATGGCCTGATAATTGTAATTCAACAACTATCTTCTCGAGGGCCCATTCTGTTGATAGTGGCGATTCACGTCCCTTTAGGAGATCAGTCTCTTCAAAATCACTAAAACTTTCTCCGAGCTGAATTTGCTAGTTAGTACATTTGATTATATTTATTGTTTAATTCCATGCAATGAAAGATATATAACATTTTAGCTTTGACATAAAAATACCTTTCAAGGATGATTGTTAATTTATGCATATTTAATTTAAATTACTATCAAATCATCATGAATTGAGTTGAAGAATTTCATATTTTTAACAAAAATAACAGCATGTTTCACAGAAATCATGATGAAAACAATTTCTACATTTTGAAAACTACAAATCAACTCAATTTAAACACAACAAACTGGCTATCTTTATTTTCTTAAATAAAGATAGCCATTATTCTAATAAAGAAAGCCTTTATTCTATTAAGAAAGCCTTTATTTTAATATATTTGACCAATACAATTTTTATAAGTGGCCATTCTGCTTAACTTATTTAAACAATCAACAAGTATAAAACAAAATAAATTAAATCTTAAATACAATTTTCAAAATTAGTTAAATTATTGTTGGGCTTAAGAATAGATTAACAGCTGGGTTTTTTCTGTGCCAACTGTATTTTTTTGTAGTTTTTGTCTATTTTTTTTTACCAACAAAATTTAAAAAAAAGTTCAATTCTTTATTAAAATTCATTTAAATAGATACAAGTCAATATTTTAATATTATTATTTCATTATATAACAAATTCTAACTATCAATTACTGGTTAGCTTACAGAATGATAAGATCGACAAACAAAGAAGGGATTGAAGACTCAAGAATACGTGTATTAGTTGATAGATAAATGCATTGACCAAAGGTATGGACCTAAATATCCGTAGGAAAGAATGCGAAATGAAATGTATAATATAGGTTTATTTTATATTTAAAATCTTTGTATATATATAAAAAAAAAAAGAAAAGAAGAAATCTTATGAATTTCTGTATTTTAATTTATGTCAATTATTAAACTTGTTAAAGGCTATATTGTTAATTTATCTGAATATTATATATTGTAAATAAATATTTAATAAGAGTAAAGGATCTTAATAGGTACTAAACATGTATTTATTAAAATATTTTATTTATATTTTCTGATGTTTTATGAATCAATACAAATAATGCTTCTAACATAGTTTAGTCATAGTACACATAAAGCAGAACTGTAGAGCTCTTTTTTATTATTATACAAATATTTTTTTAATTTTTAAAGGATTTGCTTCATGTAAATATGGATTGATAGGATCATTCCTTACATTTCACTTATGATATTTTTATTCATTATTTAATTTTTTTTATAATTGTCAAATTAGCAAAATGGAAAGGATGAAAATACTTTTGTTATGGTTGGTTCACCACTTCAGACGATTATTTATTTATTATTTGGTTCAACAAATCTAGCGGATTTGTTGACAGCTGGTGTAGATTTTCAAGACATCTGTAAGTTTACAGGTGGCCAGTAAGGAATTACATAACTTAGAGTAACTGATATCCAATTGGGGTTTACCCAGCAGGAGTGTCTCAGTTCACTGTGTATACCAAAAGCAAATATTGTTAATATAGTTTCTTCCTACAGGGTAAGCTATATTTACAGTTTACTCTTGTTTTCAACAAGGGTGGGAAGGTCGCAGATTCATTCACTGAGTCCACCACAAAATAAAATTCCTCCCCATTTAGGGTGGCTTCAACTCGCAATGCAGTACTTACGAGATTGCTAAAGTGACACTTTATGGTCATTATGACCTCTTCACCTTTCATTTTATTATTAGAATCTCTTTTGAAGTATTGAACTCAATATTCATCACATAGTAAAATTAAAATTAGATAGCCTACGTGACATGTTACAGGTTTCAAATTTTAATTCAATGAAAAATGAACTGTTCTTTTATTCAAATTTACAAATATCAATGATGTAATCTTCTAAAATTAAAGAAAGGAAAAAAACATAATTCTTCACCTCAGTCTTAAAATACATTAAAAGTGTAACTATTAACTATTTTCTCATTACATCTCTTTTCTTCAAAGGTTATGATGAAGAAGTAGTAAACTGATTTCCAATTGCCTAAACATTAAGTTCATTGGTTTGATGAGCTCTTGAAATTTAAGTTTCATTAAGCTGCTTCCTCACAGTACTAATGCTACTTCAAAGCTCTTCTCTTTGCATAAAAGATTAAAAATATAGAGAACCGATAGATAGAAATATCAATACTATTAATTGAATAATGAACTTATATTTTGTTATATTAAAAGCTAATCACACAAAATATACTGTTAGTCTTATTTGATAACTTAAGTGCCCCCATTGTGCCTATAGTTTACATATATACTGCTTGGCAAACAGAATATAGAGTTACCAGTTTTTCCTTTTTCTCCAGAACTCTCTTTGGATTGAAAATACAGAGCTTTGGTTTCATCGTTCTTAAATAGAGTCCTAGTCTGTGATCCATATGTTAGGACAAAACTAGTCTTATTAGAGTTTTGTACAACTGTTATTAGGTTTGCCTTTTAGCAAGTCTGTTCTGTGTATACTTAAGTAAATAAAAAAAAAGCATCTGTTTGCCGCTGATATACTGCATTTAATTCCTGCAGAAATATCATAAGAATTAACCTGTACCCAGATGTTGATTAACTCTTATCACCCTCTGTTCTCCGACCTCTGCTTATAATATATTCAAAAATAAACATATTCTTCTTCTTATTCACTATGAGACCCAAGAGTACAGCCGCTCCCGACAGACTAAGAAAGGCTGCCTCTTGATCTCTTAAGAACTTTGCTAAGGAGTATGAACCTACTAATTAAAACCTAAAACTAGCACTGACTGAACTAAAACCAAAAATAAAATGGACCTATCTAAAAATATGAATTTAAATTGTTATTTTGAATATGTAAATCAACATACATTTCTTTTTATGCATGTTATATTTGGTATATAATTTTTTTTTTAATCGGATTATCCATTAAGGTAAATTTCGAATCACATCATATAAAATTTCAACCACTAAGAACTATATCTTACTAATATTTGTATTACAAAAAAATATATAATAATCATAAAATTTGTTAAGGAAAAATCATGTCGGATAGACTTGACAATTTTTCTAGAAACTTTCCATAATGTATTCTATTCTTTATTATACGCATATTTACTTCTGCTTGATTATTCCATTACTTAGATCAAAGACAATGTAGTCATCAATGTGTGTATGCATGTATAGAAGTTGATAAACTGAAATCATACATATTTCCAGACATATCAATTTATTTATTTTTAGAAAGATTAACATGTTATTAATTTAGCAAATGAAATTGAATCTACAGTATTGTATAGTTTTATTGATATAGAGTAACCAAAGAAAACAAAGTGATTTTATTTTTGTTCTAGGATAAGTATCACAGCTTTGTAACTATGTTAACACACTATATGTGGGCCAGATTTAAAAAAAAAAAATTGTTTTTACCATTTAACTGCTGGGCAGCATATTCATCTAGAGTTTGTCTCAGAGATTATTACATACCGTTATATTACTTTGTTTACTTGCTGGCCAATTTTTTGTTTTGCATACCATAAACTTCATCTAGGGCACATAACAATCAGACAGTTAATAAATTTTTATGAATAAAATAAGTTACTGGATTATAGCGGATGTAAAAATAATACAGAAAGCTTCTCATATAAACAAAGCAACGCCATTAAAGTAGAGACTTGCATACAGTGTGTTAGCAACATAATCATGTTCAAACAAAAGCATAATCTATTTCAATAATATATTATTCGCCCACAAGTGGAAGTGACCTTTTTTTATAAACATAATTGATTATATAATTGCAATACTTTAAGACTATTTTATACTTTTCAAACCATTTCATATTCTAATAGATAAATAGAATTATTGTCCAGCAGTTATGTATATGTTGTAAATAGATATTGTAATTAGACAATATTGTGATCTTCCAAGTAAAGATGTTTGCCCACTATTGTGATGCTGTAACATAAAAAATATTTCCATAAATATTTTTATTTAATGTATATTGAAATTGATTGGAAATCTTGCATAGAAATCCCGAAAGCCAAATATACTACAACCCTTGATAAAAAAAAATTAAAATAAAATAAAAAAATACACAAGTATGTTAGACTGTAAATATGTGCAAATATAACCTCCATTTTTTACTCATTACTTTGTGTTACATATTTCATGCTTGTTTTTCACTTGAAGAAACAATCTAGTCTTTTCTCGAATGTAAAAATACTTTTATATAGATTTTTAAAAAATATGTTTTCTAACCATTATAATTTAT
Organism: Troilus luridus; assembly: GCA_964056705.1. NCBI lineage: Eukaryota > Metazoa > Arthropoda > Insecta > Hemiptera > Pentatomidae > Troilus > Troilus luridus. The sequence goes on from OZ057414.1 coordinate 52,172,336, forward strand.
TCTGAACCCAAAAAAATGTTTGTGCCAAATGTTACTTTTTATGTTTTATGTTAGTAAAAAAGGTTAATATCGTATGTTGTATAAAAATGAATATATTCATCTTTTTTTTTTCTTGTCTTGAAATACTGACTATTCTTTAATGACCGTTAGATATATTTACATTTAAATTTTGTTGAGTTGAATAATATAATTCAAATAATTATTGGAATATTGAATTTGTATATGTTCAAATACTAAATGAAGTATTTTATAATATTTTTCTACTAAATCATATATAAATCTAAGCTGATATGAAATCATTCCTATTTGTATGTTTAGGACAATTACTTGTTGTATCTTCTCTTTCACACCGAAAATTTAACATGCACTATTTTCATAAAACACCTAACTAATTATTTAACTTGTTATGGATAAAAAATGTTACAAGAAACTTGAAAAATGAATTACTTTATTACTTTATTATTTTGTTTCCCTATTCCTTACTCTTTACTGGTTATAATTGTCAATTAAAGAATAGTAATAATCATTTATCTTCTCCATTTTGATTAGTTTTATTTAATCTGATATTAAAAGGAGCTAAAGAGTTTTCTTTTGGTGAGAAAACTGTCTTCTTATCACCATTTTCCATCATGTTATTTTTAAAAGAAGCCTGAAAACTATGATTCAATAGTTCTTTTAAAATTGGCATGTAGTTTGTTGCCTTTTCAATTTGACCCAGACCTGGAGATTTTGACACTTTTGGAACATCAACTCTTAGAACCTCTTCCATAATTTCTCTGTCCAAATGTTCAATATTTGAAGGGATTCTAGAATCCATTTCGATGTTATCTTTTTTCAAATTCAAACTAAGTTTGTTCCTACTTTTTGAGTTCACGGCTGTCATGGATTTTAATTTTGCTAGTTTTGTTATATCTTGCTCAAGCTGTTGGAAAGCCTTTTCAAGATTGGATACCTTCTGTTTCGTCCTTTCACCAGTTTTCAGATTAATATATTCATCAATCTGATCAGATGTAAACTGACTTTCCGAGTCGCCACTGTAATAGGTTCGGGGGAAACGCTTTTCTCTAATATGATCACCATAATTTTCATCATCATGTCTATTTTCAAAAAATGGTACATTAAAATAGTTACCTTGTAACTGACTGTACTCCCACGGAGAAAATATTTCTTTGTACAGATACAAATCTCTCTTGACAGGAGGAGATTCGTCAAACTCAAATGACTGCTCTACCAATCCTGAAAGATTTGCTCTACCATTCAATTTGAACCTCTTGTGTCTTCTGTGTTTCCTCTTAAAAGATCGACTTATTGAACGTTTTTTTTCAATATCCTCCGCATATTTTTTCTCGTTAGTACTATCAAAGGTAATATTACCCTCATTAAAACACTTTTGAGTAGAAAGAAATGTCTTTGATTTGTTAGTTGATTTTTCTTCTTTGGAGATAAGCGTTTTATCATTGATTCTTGAAGAAAGAAATCTGAAAATAAGGGTACAGGAAAATTTTTTAAAAAAATATACAGTATAATGATCACAGTTGATGATGAATATAGTAAACTTCAGAATTTTAAATTACCTAAGAACTTAAATTAATTTTTGAAGTTAATTAGTAGAGCTTGTCAACCTTTAATTATATATTTTTTAATTAATAAAGCTTATCAACCTTAATTTATGTATATTTTTTTGCCCAAAACAATTTGTCTTACAAGTTTCACAAGGCTCAAAATTCATCATCTTCTCATTACTAATACTACCTAATTAAATTTATTAAAATATTTAATGATGTTTAGGTTATAGTTTTTAATATCTAATATCAATAAGTTATTTACCTTTCAGTCCGAGTGCATGAAATACAATAGCCATCTAAGAATACAAATAATAAAATTTTAAGTAGCATGAATCAAGTCATGTGTTTAACGAAAAATACTGACATCTGTAATATTCTCTCCACAATCATTTTCTATTTTACTCAGACATTTATTTTATAATTTATAATTAAAGTTATTTACTGCAGGAATAGTGGCATGCATGTGTTCAGAGTCCTATTATTTTTTCTAATAAAGTAATAATATACATTAGGATTTCATTATTCAAAATTACTTATTTGTCAAGATCATAATTAAAATAAATGAAGTTTTTGAAAACATGTTTTGTTTTTAAGTTTAAATAATGAAATGTCATTTACCGTAAATAATAAGTACGAGTAAGTCAAATATTTGAGTGAGTTCCCCTATTAACTATATTTAATAGATATACAATATGACATTTTGTTCAATAAAAAATAAATAAATCATGTGTTTTATGAAACATGAGCATGATTTATATTTAGTATTATTTAGGATTATAAATTGTATTAATATAACTAAAAGTTAATTAAAAACAATTTATGGAGACTAAATTAGAAAAAAAATTAATATATAATCAATTTAAGGCTAAAATACAAAATGAATTTAAAGAAAAGTACATACAAAAACATTCTTTAAAAAACAAATAAAATCAATAGCCAAATAAATATAAATTTTAAATTAAAATATTAACAAAATAAATAAAATATAAATTCAATGATGTCTTTAGAAACTGCATAACCAGAAAAATAAAACTACTCTAATATTACTTTTTTAAAGATAAAGTTAGTGTTGTTAAACATAATTTTTCATTGATTTGCTCAATGAAAAACTATGTGGTGCACTTTTTCATTCTGCACGTGGACCAAATGTGGTGCACTTACCCTCCTCGGTTCTGGGCAACCAGCTTTGAAGATATCACATTAGATTGGGATAAAATGTAAACTTTTAAAAAAATGATAAATTTTTATCGACTGCAAAAAAAAAAAAAGATACACATTTGTGAAACTTTGGTCACAATATCAGGTTATCAAAAAAGGATTAGGATTTGCATATACTAAGTTGGGTAAGGTATCATTAAAATTACTTAAGGCCCATGATTATAGAGTCAATAATTTAGATGTTATTAATAATGTTATGTAAATATAATAAAAATTCACTATTGCAATTTTTTAATTTGAATGCACTCCTTATGAATGAGAATAGTGAAAAAAAAATGAGAATAGTTTGTTACCGGTTTCAAAGATATTTAAAAATGCACTAGGAAGATGAAAGCTTTTCTGTAAGGAGTGTTCGTAAAAGGGGCAAAAACAAACCTGAAGATTAAAATCTCTCCATTTTTTTCTAATCATAAGAATACCTCGTTTGGGTTAATCTGCTGATTAACAATCATAAGTTAATTTAGAGAGGAAAATAGTTGACTGGATGATTCTGTTGAAGGGTAGAATTGGTCAGAGGATGCAGTCAATGATAACACAAAAATAAGAATAACTTATTTTTGTAATAGTCCCTAAATAATAAGTTTATTTAGTTTTTCAAAGTAATATTTTTGAAGCTCAAGTTCATAGTTTCAAAATTTATAAGACTGAAGAGAGAAAAGGATAAATGCAAATTTTTTTTTTTTTATAGGATTAGATTACCTAGCAAGGGTTTGTATCAAAGGAGTCTAAGCATTTCACAACCATTGAGAATTTGTTATCCATTTGATTTTGGGTAATCAACTCAATTGTAACCCAAAATTAGATTACCCATTTTAATAATGGATAATTTACATATCTCTTTTGGTGTACGTTTTTTTCTTTGTTAAAATAAAAAGTTTTAAATAATCGGAAGAAGCAGAAGCTCTCCTCTTTTAGACGCATGTATACATGTTGCTATTTATAGTACAATATTTTCGAAGACGATTGTAAACAGTTTAAAATTTCCTTGTCTTTCATCACAGAGGCAAAACTTACTGTGAAATATCAGCTCGCATACGGTATTAACACGATGTAATATTCAATGGAGATTATATGCTTGTGTTGAGGATACAATGTAGAAGACTAAAATCAGTGATATGAAGATTTAATAATTTCGCTTTACTTCAAAGCATTAAAAAATATCCTTAAAGCTGAAAACTGTTAGTGAAAGAATAATAAATATTTCGCTATATTTGAGTGCTTATTTAATAAAGAAATGGGAATTTTTACAAAATTATTTATTAAATAATACAATCGTTAAAAACGTAATGTTTGTATTATATGTAAATTCCTCTTCTTCAATGGAAATACAACTGGTGAAGAGTCAAGGTCTCTTGTTAACATATAAATAATTATGTAATAAATAATACTTATTACATAATTATTGAAATGAATGCCGTCTGAAGTTGAATATCAGTGAATGAAGGGGACTTAATCTGTATTAGCCAACGCCCTTTTGTTACACTTCTAAAACAGAATATAAATTAAAAAAGTATCATACAATCTCTGATTTTATATTTATTAAATATCTAAATAGAGAAAATCCATAAATATAGATATATTTTTAGTTTAAATAAAAGATATCCTTCTAGCTCGGCCAGTGAGTCAACACTGCTGGTCCAAAGTGACAGTATTTGATAAGGTTGTTTTGTCAATCTTAAAGGTTAGTCATTCCTCTATTGCTTGTGATTAGACTAAGATAGTTCTGAGAAGGCTCTAGTTACGTCTTTTGTGAAACTGTCAGGTAAGCATTGTATTTCCATTCAAATTTTCCATTAATAATACGCCAATGAATGGCCCTGTTAGTGACATTTTATAATTATAACGTAGTAGTTATTTTATTACTTTTTTTAAATATTGATTTTAATAATTGTTCAGTATTGAATGACATTCAGACTTGGATGTTTAATATATTTTGTACGTATTAAACGTTCCTATATTTCAAGTGTCAAGTTTAATTTAAGGACCTTTTTTTTTTCTATTTCAAATATGTATTCACTATAGTGCTAATGCTCAAAACTTAATAAATATAAAAAAAAATCAAATTTGTGAACAAGTCTAAAGATATATGTAGGAATACTAGTACCTCAAGAGATTAGCACTGTCATATTTAAACTATTATGTCTGGTGTAATATTTATTTTCATTTAAATTTGTATGTAATAAGTAATTATTTGAAATATTGTTGGTAATTTGATTTAATGACATAAATACTTCAACATGATATAAAGGATCAAAGTAACCAATCTAATGTAAACAGATTGAGAAGACTTAAAATGTATTTCTAATAGTTTAATGTTGAAACTCACAGATTCGAGTATTGTTTTAACATGCTTCATCATACTTTTTCATTTTATTTTTTGTTGTGTGGTGTATCTTTTGGTTTTCATGATTCTTCAAAGTATTTGTCATCTGATATTGATTGTGGCATTTGATTATTTTAAATGCAAAAATCTTAAAGTTTGATTCAATTTAGTTGTTTTTTTTAAGTAGTTAATATAACCACTAAAAGGAATTATCTGTTATTTATTTCGCAGGTTGTCGCTTCGACTTGAGTCACCACAAGTTTTAACTTTTCATTTGTTGCTCTTTTAATATATTCCGAAAATTCAAGTTATCATGAGCTTCTTTAGTACGGAAAAGAGAATGTAATTATGGGAAATGTGTATACTGAGGTAATCATTTCATCAAGAATGAATGTTTTAACTAATATATATCATCTATACTTCAAAATGTTAATTGAAACTTTTGTTTCTTGATGAACTGGTTACTAAAATATACTCATTACCAATAATTGAATTCTCTTTTCCATACTAAAGCTCACTATAACTTGTATTTTTGGAAAAAGTTAAAAATTTAATGAATAAACATTAACAACTTGTTGTAGCTCAACTCTTGCCGACAACCTGCGGAACAGAAACAAATTATCTTGTATAGTATTTGTGAGAGATTATTGTAACACTGTGGAGCCAATGGATTCATAACTCCAAAATTTCAATCCAAATTCAGCTGTTATAAATATTTTGTTTATTCCTTAGTTCTACTCATGGATAGGGAGACGTTCATTCAAGAAATACGATTCTATATACTGAACATATCATACAGGGAGTTTTATAAGCACTTTTAAACTTGAATCACCTTTCATATTCTTCACTCACCCTGCCCATTATCAAAACCTATACGCATGTTAATACTGTTTAGGTACTGAGGTTTAAGCAGTGACTTCTGATGTCCTGGTCTTTTTCCTTTATCTTAAAACTCAGGGAATGATTCATAATTTTTATTTGGAAAATGGATTTTGAAAAATAATTACCTCGTTTATTTCCTTTATTTTTTATTCTACGTTTCTCAAAACATCATCATCACATGGCTCTATGGTCCATGGAGGATCTTGGCCTCCTCGACATCTCAAAACATACATTTAAAAAATTGTATTTGTCTTTTTATTTAGTTATTTTTATAGAATTACTTTTGTTGATTTGAGAAAAAAAATATGCAATTTATTGTGATGTTTTACTTTTTTGTACAAAAACCATTGGGTACGTCTTTGTGTTTTATTGCTGTATAATTTTAGAATTTCATTTATTTATTTTCCTTACAATGTTTATAGCTATCAAAACAAACCCAGGATCAGAAAGCACCAACAAATCATTAACTAAGGCTCATAGAATCAATGGACTTAAATGATGCTCTAATTGCAACTAAAACAATCTGACAAATTTAAAAAAAATTATTTTTCCTGTGTTCCAGAAATTAATTGAAATAAAAAATTTAAATAGTTCATAAACATTTTTACTGAAATTTCATGAGTGATTAGGGTAAATGGATTAATGAAATTTGGTGTAGCACTTGAATTGGTTAATTACATAAAATTGCCACTTGTCATTCTCTAAATATACCTACAAAATTTTGGCCACTTCATTATGTATATTATTTAACATGTTATATCCTCAAACATATTGTTCAATTTGTACTAGTATTCTACATGTGGTCTACACAAACATTATATGGTGACGCAAGGGAACTTGTGATGCAGGTTTATTATTTGCAGTAATTGTTCAGGAAAACCTTGTTGGCACAGAGCCAGAATTTTTGTTGTGAGTTCTTAATTACACAGAACTTTCTGAAGTTAATAAATTATATTTTTGAAGGGTATAACAATATACATATTTGAATTCAGTGATTCAATCTTGAATAAAATATAAATTATTAATATAAATTCCATGCCTCTTCCGACCCAATGCTAGCATATAACCAATTCATTAGAGGAAAACAATACCCGACTTGTCACAGGTATAATTCATCTTTTTTATCATTTTACCATTTTGGGAATTATATTAGTCTAATAAGTCCAGCACTGCTTTTCTATGATAAACAAATCTTGCAACAAAGTATCATCTCTTGGTTCTAATAATTATTTAAATTTTAAGAGTTTTTCATCTTCTAAGACAAATTGATTTCACTTGTACCTGCTATTATTTTTATTATTGGAAACTTCCTTGCTCGAGGCAAATTTTTAAATCATCATTTCGCTTTATACCTGTTATAATTATTAAAAATTGGACCTTGAAATGCTAACTTATCTTCTTATCTGGCATCACGACCCACATGATGAGTCAAAGCCCGCTCCAACAAGAATTGCCAGTCCTCTCTATTGCGCGCCACTGCCTTCCAATTTCTTATTCCAAGTGGCATTCTGGATTCCGCAGCCACACAATCGTCCCAACAAAGCTTGGGACGTCCTACTCGCCTTATACCATACACTTTTGGCCTTATATCATACACTTGGTCGGACATAATTTAATGGGATGTTGCCCTGGTTCATTCTCCAGGGGGACCAGCCCAGCGGAGTCGGGCGAATTTGATGAAGGTGACAACATTGACATCTTTATACATCAAGCGTATTTCGGCATTTTTTCGTCTTCTCCAGGAACCCTACTCACACACACCTCCATATATCCTGCGGAGCACTTTCCTTTCGAAATCTCAAAGGGGCTTCTTCCTGGGCCTTCGTCATCGTCCAGCATTCTGGACCATATGTAAGCACAGGTCTGATAAGCGTCTTGTACATCCTAGCTTCAGAGGCTTTGGACAATACGCTGCTCCTTATATGCTTTTGGAGTGCAAAGTATGTGCGGTTTGCGGAAAGAATACGCTGCTCTATTTCTTCTTTTATGCTATTTTTGTGGTTGACTTGGGATCCTAAATAGATAAATGACTGAACTCGTTCGATTCGGTGTGAACCTATCTTTATACATCTTTCTGCACCTTCCTCTGGTTGGGTACTCATGTATTTCGTTTTATCAAAATTTATCCTTAGGCCCAAGCATACCGTTGATTTTTCTAGTGCTTCAAAAGCCTCCTTCACTGCATTGAGGGATCTTCCTGCTATGTCCAAATCATCTGCAAATCGCAATACTTGCGTTGATTTGTTAATTAGAGTTCCTTCGGTCTGGATTCCCAAATCTCTAATTACCTTTCCAAGAGAAAAGTTGAACAGGTGGCAGGTAAGGGCATCTCCTTGTCTAACTCCCGACTCTGTTCTAAAACCTCTTGACAGTTTTCCAGATTTCTTCACAAAGCAGATATTATCCTCCATCGTCATTTTTACTATACGAATCAATTTAGGAGGGATCGTTTATTCTAACATTGCCTTGTATGCTTCTTCTTTGTTCACAGTGTTGTATGCTTGTTTGAAATCTATGAACAGATGATGAGTTGGGATCTGAAACTCTCTTGTTTTCTCCATTAAAATACGCAGCGTGAAAATCTTTGACTTACCCTAACGAAATCCACATTGATAATTCCCTAATTCACGATCAGCATATGGAAGGAGTCTTTTAAATAGATTAAGAGACAGTATTTTATATCCGCATGGAAAGAGGGATATGGCCCTATTGTTACTGCATGTTAGTGTGTCACCTTTTTTATGTATGGGACAGAATATACTTTTTTCCCACTTACTAGGCAGTTTCCCTTCTCTTCAGATGTTCATTAAAAGTTCCTGCAGGAACTTTACCATTTCATGCCCGCTGGTCTTAAACAGCTCTGCTGGAATGTCATCAATTCCTGGAGACTTATTGGTTTTTAGTTTTTCTATTATATCCCTTATTTCCTCTTCATCAGGAGATCCAACAGAATCTTGAGTGCATATTTCCCTTAAGTTAAGTGCGGGATCTAGATTTTCTTGTTGTTGTTGGACTCTACCCATCATTTCCTCGAAATAAACCGCCCATCGATCCATAACTGCAACTTCCTCGGTGATTAAAGAGCCATCTTTATTCCTGCATGCATGATTTTGAGGTTGATATGTCCTGCACCCCTCATTGATCATCTGAAAAAATTGTCTGCTGTATTTGTTGGCATTCTCGATTTCAGTTAGGATTTTGCATTCCCATTTTCGCTTTTTAAGTCTGCAGACATGAGTTTTCCTTCTTCTCCGTACTCCTCCACATCGCTCTATATGCTTGATTTTTTCTTTGGTTTAGTAGCTTGGATTCTTCGTCAAACCAAGCTTTTGATGTGGTCGGAGTCCATTAGCGAAGACCTATGCCTTGAACTAATAAGCAGATGATCTATTTGCGTGGCAGTGAACCTACCATTAGCTCCAAATTTCTTCCATGTGGCGAGGTTAATCCTTTTGTGAGGGAAACAGCTGCTTCCAACATTAAGTCCCTTGGAAGCTGCAAATTTTACCCGCCTTCTTCCTTTATTGTTTGAAATATCATGCAAGCTATTAGATCCTAGTGTAGGCTTAAATGTCTCTTCCGTTGAACCACCCTTTTACCAACAATGAAGCTGGTTCCAAATGTATGGAGCCGGCCATCACAACTATAATAGATAGAGTGATTTCCTTTTCTTAGGCTACCCTGTCCAGTCCACATGGACATGGCAGCTATGTCTATATGGTAGTCATCAAAAATATTAAGAAGCGATTGGAGCGCTCCAGGTCTATATAATGTTAAAATGTTCCAAGAGGCAATTGTGTAGTTCAGTTGACGTTTTCCGGGTCTAATATCATTAATCAGTCCGGCTAATCTTTTTGGAGCTTTGTAGATAACGTAGATTTAAGAAGAGTGGGTGTATCGGGCCTCACGCTAGCAGAGTCAGGTGGAGGGGCTACCTTCTCAGAGCATCCTGACGTGCTCCCCCTTCCGGAGCGGCTACTTAGGAAAGGTGATCCTAGGGTGTGTACTGTCTGTGACCTAATGTTAGATTAAATGTATTATGTTCTGTTCTGAGTGCGTTGGTGCTGGGTACTGAACTGGGGAGCCCGGGGGAGCGTTAATCCCCACTAGGCTCACACTAGACTAGTCCCTGAAATACTAACAATCTTCTTTTTTTTATTTGGTTACATCTTTATAAAAAATTGTTGCAGGTATAAATTTGTCTGCTGATTAATATACCTATTGCCAAATGTCCACTCATTATTAAATTTTTGTTTTCAGGAAAGATAAAATAAGTTCATATTTGAACATGGCGTCTCTCTACCCTTCTCTGGAGGATATGAAAGTTGGGCAAATGATGCAGGTAAAATTTATTTTTTATTATATCATTTTTTTTTTTGTTGATTTAATAATAGAATGAAAGTTAATCTATAATAATTTAGATTAACTTTCATTCTATTATAATATCTATTAAAACATTTTTGGATGTGTCCCATATTCTTTATTTCTCTTCTTTATAAAAGAAATACTTTATATTTCTCATTATGGCATTATTAAAACATCTGTTTATTATTAGCATACAATAAGTGCACATTCAATAGATAGTTAACTAGGCTTTGCCGCATTTGTGGACTCCAGCTTGGCCAAAAAGAGTAGACATTTCCTTCATTCTCCTTATTTTAAGTTGAATGGGAAGATCAAATCTATCAAATCTAATTTTTGGACTAGTCATTGACTTAAGAATATTCACATTGTCATTCTGTCAAAGCCAGAATAATTAAGGATTGTGTAAATAATTCATTCATTAGTTCTGTAGTACATTAAGCTTAATTCAAATTTAACATACTCAACAGATAGCAAAGGTGTTTTCTATAAATATTATGCTTTATGTAATATTGGTAATAAATAAACAAATGATTTATGAAAATCGAATGTCGTTTTTTTACAGTGCATTAATGTCTACTATGAAATGTTTGGCTAATGACTCATCTGGTCTTGTTTTTAGTATTGCAATGTTTCCCTTATTACCTATAAATGACTCATCATTCATTAGTTATTACATAGCTCTTTTCTTATTCTATATGTAATACTACAAATACTGAACCAGATCTTTTTATATTGCATTTGGGACCCTTCAAATACTTCTAGACATTTTATAAATAAAATAAAAAATCTCAGCTTTGTTAAAGTTCATGCGATTTGAAAAGGTCAGATAATTTGTCTCAAAATATTGCTCAATAAATCAGCCAAAATGTTGACAAAATATTTTGATATTTTCTATTTGATAATTTTGTCCTTCTTCATTAATTTTTAGGCCCAAGTGAAAGAAAATGGTGGTGTCATTCCTAGTGCTCCGCCAGAGATTACCGATCGCGAGAAATCTAGCAAGCCGAGTGGACTTGCCATGCATCAGGCTGGTCGTGCTGTGCCAGTATACCCCTCGCTGCACGATTACATGGGTCTTGATGTTGGACCAACAGGACAATTAAGATTTAAGTTCAATGCTTTTAATGAATCCAATAATGCAGTTGCTTTACAACAGCCAGTAAGTTACCTACCAATGCTTTTAGACTATTTATATTCTATGTATGAACTATTAAAACTGTATGATAGGGAAAAGTTGAGAAGCCAAAAAGGAACACATTAGATTTTGGATAGTTGAAGCATACGAAATGTTTTTCAAAAGCTATTTATTGCATAATATTCAAGGGATATGTAGTAAAAATATAAGTATGTTACAGACTTAAACACTTTAGTTTTATATCATGAATTTTATTATTCAAATGTCACTTCTACCCTACGGCTTCTCATTCACTCATATATTTTACTACAAGTTTTCATTTTTTTTTCACATTTGAACCATACAATTTATGTCAATATTTTTACCTGCTTTATTTTTAGGATTTGACAAAAACAAATTTTAACAATATGGTGGCACCACTTTCCGGACAGTCTCTTGGTTTGAAAAGGGCTCATGTTACCAACGGAATAAGAGAGGTAAATTTATTGGAACTAAAAATGGTTTAGTAGTTTTGTTTAGTCATTTTTTAAAGTTTTATATGTTAATAAGTTATATTAAAACATAATGTGTTTTTTGGAAATGATTTTTCCTATGTGGGTGCTCAAAATAAATATAAAAAAGTTTGTTATTTATGTTGATCACATAGTTTGCTTTTATTCCAATATTGCTGAAAAGTGTTGTCTAAGTATACTTTTATCTAAGCATAGTACATTAAACATTGAATCATAAAGTACCTCGATCAGTTTTGCTAATTGGTGTTTATTTGTAGTATAGAATATATTTCCTGATTTTTTTTCCCCACACATTCCATACATATCTTGCTATGATGTCAATTTCCATGAAACTACTATCAGTTATTTTTGTTAATATCATATAATTCATTATAACATAAGCATTTTTTATATTATTTCTACTGTCGGCTCATACTTTACTTTGATTCAATACTTTTGTTTTAATAAAAGTTTTCCTGTAAGTTAGTTTTATTGATATGATATATAGCCATCCCTTTTGTATTTGTTTAAAAAAAAAATAGTAGGATACATTGCTTTTCGTTTATATAAAAATATATACCTGCGGGTCCTCTCATAGACTTCGTGGTCACCTGAATAGGGCTGGGTGGGGACATGGTATCGTCGAGTACATATACAGTGAAACTGGGTAAAGGAATAAACCCAAAATATCCTTTTGTCAAAAATAAAACTCTACTATTTTAACCAAAAATAATTTAAAATCACACCTAACATCTAATAATAATAATAATAATAGTCCTAAAGGCATTAAGAAAAATAATAATTACAACTTAGAACAAGATTCACCATCAATAACCATAATCATATAGGCACTAATAATAATTACAATTTAAAACATGATCTATCCTCCTCAACCATATTCCTATAGGTACTAATACAAACAATAATTAAAATTTAACTAAAAGATCTCTCATGACCATGACCCTGCTCGCCAGCAGTACCAGTTCTCAACTCTGACTTATGGGGGAAAACGAACGGGTTTAAAAAGGCTCATTTGAGCTAACATAAGCATTTTTACCTCTGTGTCCAGGATGTGCTGCCCCCTTGTGGACAGAGTTGGCAGGACATTCTTAAAATAAAATGTCAATTAATCAATTGTTCGATTAATCTCGGGAAAGAATTGAACAAAAATCTTGAGTAATATCCGGTCCTTTAACCAGAGCTGGGCCTGGGAAATGTTTTGTGAACACATCTCGACCACATATGAGAGCTTAACAATATAATTGCTTAATCTCAATTACCATTTAATTTATATACTTTACTTTTTATTTAGTTTGTTACAATATAAAGCAATTTATATTTTAAATATTATGAGAATAGAAAATGTTTGTATTTGATCATATTAAACAGCTCTCTGATTGGGTGTATTGCTTATTTTTTTTATTACTATTTTAGCAATAAATTAATTCACAAATGGTTATTTTCTGGTTTTCATAGTTGATCTTATGTAAAGACAAGGATGGTAAAGTTGGTGTGAGAGTAGCCGCAGTGAATTCAGGTATATTTGTCTGCCTCGTCGCTAGGGGATCCCCCGCTGAAATGGGAGGCCTCCGTTTCGGAGACCAGATTCTTGAGGTCAATGGTACTCAAGTGGCTGGATTCACCGTTGATCAGGTGCACAAGATGTTTAAGAAAGCTGCTGTAAATGGAATTTCAGTCGTTGTCAGGGATAGGTAGGCATATTTTTTTTTTGTAATACTTTAATTATATTGTAGTTATCATTTTTGTATTATGTTATTTAGTTATTCATCTCTTTATTTTACTTGTATTTATCACAAATCTTAAACATTTGATTCATTTTTAGGGGTGTTAGGTTACGTATTTAATAGAATGTAATTCTAGATAAAATATGTATGTTTTATTTTGACAGTTAATAATAATATAAGGATCAATTTTTAATTGAGGAAAACATATTGAAAAATTAGTTTGTTTATTGAAATTAAATGATAAACTAATCCATGATTTACAACTCCTATGAGGAAATAATAGTTTAAAAAAATAACGTATTTATTAATACCCATGAAAATTGTGGTAATGGCCCATGAACATTTCCAATACTTCAGCATTTGGTAGTTCCTTGTAAGTTTGAGATCTAAGACGAGTTCTGTTAATGTTACTTGATTTTACTTGATTATGATATTTATGTGTGAAGTTCTTAGATAATATCTGTACTTAAATAATAAACTCTTAACTAGTCCATACAAGACCTAATTATTTTACAGGGTTTGAACCATCAGCTTCCATAATATGAATAATTTACACCAAGTCTAGTTATTAGGGGCCAATTCTGACTTAATATTGTGATTCAGCCTAAAATTTAACATGACAAAAAATGGTCGTTTGTTGTAGTTGAGATGATATTGAAGAATAATAAAAATATGTTGTTTTCTTTTATTTACAACCTATTTTCGTTCTTCAAATCTGGATTCCTGCAATATGCATAGCAATAATTTAAGAATTTCCTTTTCTATTATTATATAATTTCTTTAAACATGCTCATACACTTCTATGTATCAGTCATCAGTTTCCACATATTCAATTTAAGTTAAGCAGTTATTTTAATAAGTAATTTTTGTATAATTATAAATGTTAATTTTTATTTTACAGGCCATTTGAAAGGACTGTCACCCTGCATAAAGATTCTGGTGGAAGAGTTGGTTTCCAATTCAAGAAAGGTGAAATTGTGAGTTTGGTCAAAGATTCATCGGCTACTAGAAATGGCCTCCTTACCGGACATCAAATATTAGAAGTTGATGGCCAAAACGTGGTTGGCCTGAAAGACAAGGAGATAACAGCAGTTATTGAAGCAGCTTCCTCGCCGTTAACCGTTACTATTATACCGGTCTCTATATATGAGCATATTGTGTCCAAGTGAGTTTGTAAATTGGTATTCATTCCAATTTCACAATTGTTATTCATTAAGACAGTAAGGCGGCGACCTTCTTGAGGTAATAGCAGATTTATATGCTTCCCTGTTTGAATTTTTGGCTTTTGTCTTGTGTTGGAAATTTGAATGTGTACGTAAATATTCTTTATATTACCTGTTTTGAAGGATTTAAAAAATGAGACATTACTCGTTTAATGTTATTGAGAAATATATGAATTTCTCTGAAATAGTTCTCTTACATTGTTGATTTTTTTTTTAGTAAACTTTTTTTAAGTACTTCGAATAGACTGTGATTAACCGACCACCTGTATAATCGATAATTATTTTAAAACATGATCACTGTTTTAATGTGATATTTTAAAATTTAAAAAACACAATGTGCAATTGATGGGTCCCAATAACATAAATAAAAGATGCATTTCACTTAATTTCAATTTTATGTTACTTTTGATTCAATTAAATGCCTTTTTAAATAACCACTATTTTTAAGTAATTCTGTGAAGTTTATTGTTTTAAGTTAGATACAGGAATTGTAACCTCATTGCTACTAATTGATATTTCAGTAATCTGAAAACTTAATGTGAATTTGAAAGATATATACTTATATATATTTTTTACTTCATGCTGGGGTACAATTTTTATCTACTTTTAGGTCTGTTTTGTGTTATTGGGGATCTGATTGCTATAATTTTCAACTATTTGTAGGTTGTTGTAGAATGCTGATAAAATACATTGACTATCACTAGTATAATTTTATAAAAATTATTTAATTATAGTTCCATTTTTTGAAAGTTAGAACAGTGATATTTGTAGTAATTCATATGAAGCATATTTGATAATTTTGTGGTTGATTTTTTTTTTTGTTAGATTTTATTTTAGACTGAACTCTCCAATATGTATAAATGCTTTTTCTTTTGATAATCATTCTTTCTTTTGAAATGTCTCACAATTGATTCAGCTGACTGTAGATTAGATGTTAAATTATCCCTGGGTTAATTGATACTGTTAATTATTCAATTAAAAATAAACAAAGTGGTTAATTTTCATTTGATTAATATTTAAAAATCATATGCTACTGTTGTACTTTTATGAATAAGAATCATGGAGTTGAAAGTTTTTATGTTTGATTTGCTTGTTTGGTTGAAAACTAAATTACATTACATATGAGTTTAGAAGTTGGAATGGTGAAAGTTTATAAAAAAGAATAAATCCTTCCAGAAAATGTTTGTTTATATTACAAATGTTAAAGCATGCATCATTTTTGATTGTATGTTCTGTTTGAATTTCATATGTAGTTGTCTTGTGCCTTTATAAATACCTATAGATAAATTATTTCATCTATATCTTCTTTTTCATTTTTTTTTTAAATAATCAGTGATGGATTACATTTTTTGAAAGATCGATTCAAGAACCCTTCATTGGCTCAAGAGAATGAGCTACTTAGGATTCGTGTGCATCTTAGTCTTTAGAACAACCGTCTTGGTCATACTTGCATTCCTTTTTGAATAAGTGCTGCTATTCTGAAGAATATTGTCAGATATATTTTCCAATGTGCCGGATCGGTAGACGTATTATCACTAATACCTGTCGTTTTAAATATGTAAGACCTAAACCTTTCCTGTCCGGTGTTTTGGTCAAATATACCCTCTCATTATGAGTTAATTGTAAAAGGTTTAAGTTTCATAGCTTCCTTCTGTGTTTGGAAAGCATTTTTATGGTTGTTTGTTTTTTAACACCTAATTTTGATGGTTATAATTTTTTTATTTTATCTGTCCTCCCTCATTGTGAATTATACCATAGTAGTTTCTAAGTATCTACTGGAGTTATAGTTCCTGACATTACTAGGCTATGGAGTTACTCTCCTTAAGCTACATTGTTCTCGCCACAGGAATTGGCATTGAATTAAAAAATTGAAGTAAGTCGCATTGTATTTTAAATCCTTGTGGTTTGTTGTTGTTTGTTCAGCTCTGCAATATAATTCTGTTGGAAAAATAATTTCTGTATTTAGGCATATGTGTGTTTGTGTTCTGCCATTTTCTTAACGGTCCTTGCACCTAGTCCAAACTTGGTCTTTCATGGGTTAATAGTTGTTGGCCGCTATTTTGTGTTATTCCTGGTTATGTGGAATTTTGGAAACTTTAGGTTCCTTTAATATTTAAATGCAGCATTCATTTGAGTTCATCTCAGTCATTCTTATTCTTAATAATAGGGAAGAAAAATCTGAGATATTTGTTATTTTCTGATATACGTTTTACTTTTAGGATAGCTTACCTATTTTTTTTTACTTAGTTGGTGAATGTTTTGTTTTGGTTATGTGATTATGTAGTTAACAATGTTTAAGCTTATAAGCATACTAATGTTTTATTTATGAATATAGAAGTACAATGCAAAGAAATTATCTTTATTTTTTTGTTTTATTTTTGTTTGCCATTTGCAAAACAATGAAAATAATTTTATAATTAACTTTTCTAGGATGTCTACTAATTTGATTAAGAATTTGATGAGCCACAACATTCCTGAGGTTTGAATATCACCTTGACCATCACTTGATATCCTTTTATTTTTTTATTCTAGATGGTTAAATATTATGGAAACTTGTTTATTATTATCCTATGATTATTAATAATTTTAATATATGCATTTATCTATTTTTTGTGCCAAAATCATATTATTGCTTCGATGTTCTTAATTATATTATGTCATTGATAGTCATTCCTTAGTTATTATAGTTTAATTTTCATTTTTTTTATATGTTTATTGTTAGTTTTTTAAAACTACATTAAATAAAAATCTTAGCTTTTTATCTACCTGTTTTAGGAAATGGAACCCTTTAATTATAAATTATACATTATCTATTTTTTTTCCTTGTACTTAAAAACCTTTTCAAATATTATTCAATTTGATATTAAAAGCTCAATAGGTGATTTATTAGCATACAATTTGCTCAAAATCCCAATGATTTGTTATTATTCTTTTTTTTTTATTATTACAAGACCATGGTTTATACACACAATCTTGCAATTAGACAATTTTTAATTTATTGAGGGATTCAGAACTTTTAATTTAGTCTCAAAAATTTTAATTAAAGAACTAGTCATATGTGAAAGTTCAAAATTTTGGCCAATTATATATTTTAAAACCTTTTCTGTAATTTAAATTGAGCTTGCAATCATCTTATTGCTCTTATTATGTTTTTTATCATATCTTTTTATTAAATTAACATATTGCTACAAATTATAAACTTAAAGCTATCTCTGTTACATTTTTAGTAATATTATTTTACATGACTTTTTTTTACATTAAAATTGTTGAGAACATTTCTAATCTACTTATTGATTCAAATATCTGAGTTATAGATGTCAGAAATTGTTACTTTTCTTAAAAATATGTTTTATCTATTAAGTTTTATGTTAATGTTTAGGCTATATTATTTTCTCTCAATTTCTGTCATTTCAAACATTATATGATGAAAGTTTGATTAGCCTTAAAAATAATAATTGTTTTATAGTGAAACTTATTCAAGATTATTTACTAATTCATAAAAGATTGTGTCCAATATTATTTCATTATTTGTTGGCCTAGTCATTTTTCAGTCTGTTTTACGGGTTCCTCCGTTTTGTTTGTTAAAATGAGCATATAAGTTTATTGTTTGTAAATTAATTAAGCAGTTATGTTCCACTTCTTATGATGAGTTTTTAAAATCTTAAACGAAAATAAACACCATTTAGCGCGTGCCTGTGAGTTAGTTATTACATGTGAATATGTTGTTTTAAAATACTTGATTTTGTGATAGTTATCATTTAAATATTGTGTAAAGAAATTAGTGTGTTTTGGATGTTAGTTAAAACTAATATTTTATTTCTTCAAATGTTTTCGTATATAGTGAACATTTTCAAATAAAATGTTTATTACACTTAATTCAATATTTAGAAATTTTTTCATGTTTGACAAATTTTGTAGTATTTAATTAAAATAATTGAAGTTTAATTTTAAAATTGCAAACATTTTTGTTCAAAAAAAAACTTTTTAAAATAAAAATTTAACTTTCTGATATAAATTCAGGAATAAGTTCAATTTATAGGGGTTTATTTGTGAGTTTATGTATGAATAATTACATATATACCAATATAAATATATGTATGTACTGATATGTATGGGGAGTGTGATATTCCTATAATATTAGCATATGTACATTATATAAATCTCTTAGGGTTATTTTTTCTGTATCAATTAAAAAAATTAATAAATCTCTGGGTTATCGATTTTACAATTTTTTTTTTATGTTTAGGTATGTCAATTTCTCTTTTAAAAAAAAAGTGGATATTCAAGCACAAATATTTTCTTGAAATTTTTTAGTTTTGTAATTAACATAAATCTAAATGTATAGCAACATATTTTTCAAATAAGAATTCATTCAACTGAAAATGGTAACAATTTTTCATTTATGTTTTAAAAATAATTTTTAAATCAATCTATTTTTTGTACTTCTCTATCTAAACAATGTTTTATTTGATAAATTAACTATTTACTATATATTTCATACCATATTGTTTCATTAAAGCTCTGGCAGATAGTATTTGGCAATTTAAAGCATTCAGTGCACAGACATTGAATAGAGGATTCGTTTGCGCAAGCATTCTTGAAAGGCTGTGAGCTATTTCAATGTTTGGTCCATTGTGTTATACAGTAATTACAAGTATTATATTGTAATTATTATTAGATAATAATTGGACTTAGCAGTTGTCGGTTTAAGAATAGAATTTAAATAGGGAAAATGTGTTATCAAAGTAGGAAATTTTCTGTATATATAAATCACTAGGAGTTATAGTTTTATTAGGAAACGAAAATGACTAACAAATAATTAAAGAATTTTCACTGAATAGTTACTATATGTCACGAATCTTTAAAACTTCCTGTTTCTTTGACGACTGTTGAATATCATCATAAATATTTATGCTTCATTTATTGTGAGCTAGAGAAAATAAAATATATTATATAATTATTTTAATTTTTTTATAAATTCCTCTCCTCTCTCTCTTTTTAAAATTATAGTTAGTTCAGCTTTATTGAAACACTTTTTAGCTTATGTAGCTGGATCACCATCAGACTTTACTAGAGTTTTGCAAAATAATTATAGCTTTTACTAAAAATTGTATGTGGTCACATTTTTAAATATGTGTTGTAATTAGTTCAATAACACTGTTAACATTTAAATGCCAAGAGTCGGAATGTGATCTACCAAAAAAAAAAGGAAATGTTTTTTCTTTTCAAGACCTCATTGATTTAAGAACCCTTAGAACAATTGTACTGAACTATTATATTCTAGCATAATATTGGATTATTAGAACAGAATAATCCTTGAACCCAGGCTTGATTCTAAATCAATTGAAAAGTTAAAGTGGAGTATTAATTCACACCTAATTTTAAAAAAGATGCGAATTGTATATAAATTAATCTATTACTCTATTTGTATATAATTTGGCAAACTTTTATTTAAATTCCTTTTTTATACATGGAGGACCTTTAGAAAAAATTTCTTTAGACACATAATTTAATTCACCTTTACACCGATCTTTCCATTTTTATTTGTAGTCACAAAGTCAGTTACTTCTTTTATTTGTTTAACTGGAGTTGGTGAGTGGCATGATCCCTCTATGTTGTAATGTGTTATTAATTTTTTTTGTTTAAATTATTTATTGATGTTAGCATAAATGCTTAAACTATTCAATTTTGTGATTTCTGAATGTCAACCCTGATTTTTTAAAATTTACATATCGTTTTGATATTTTTTGCAAATGTAATTTGGAATTGAAAATCAAGGACATGAAAGAAGGTTAGATTATAGCATCTGATGAAAAGTGGGGATTGGCAAGGTGGAAACTCAAAAGCTTCCAGCTTCACTCCTCTATGGTCTACGGTTAAGAGTCTGTCATGGGTTTTTATCTCTACAAGACTACTTTAACTCTGGTAGCTGATGATGCAATGTCTCTTTTTAGATTACTTTTTAAGGAACATCACCTAATCATGCTGATCTTCAGATGTTTTAGCATCGAATATAAAAGATATTATAGTAACAGTATGTCGGTGAATTAGGTTATAATCATTTATTTCATTTTGTATATTTTATAGAACCTTATTAAAACCCGATATGCCCTCAATAAAAAAAATTATCAATAGTAAAACTATAAAAATTAAAATGAATTTAATCCTATTGAAATGATAAAATTTATATTTATAAAATTACTTCTTTAAGTTGTGCATTATCTAGGGAAATTTATTTACCATCTGAAATGGAACTGGGACAATTCAACTTTTGAATTTATTTATGGGTTATTATCTGAAATTTTTTTAAATCCTTTGCCTGGTCTATTTTTGACTGTCAGGAGAAAGCCATTTGGAAACAAACTATTCCATTTCTGTGAAAGAAAATGGGGAATACAGTCTTTAAAAGAATAGAGTAACATATTCCATATACCATGATTAGAACCTGTCTGACTATTTTATAACGCTTTCAGAGGTTGGTTCACCCAAGTAGAATGGATTATGACAAAACCATCAAAGGGTTATATCAGGGTTGTCCAGAAGGAGTGAGAGCTTGATGGAGGCCAAAACAAAGATGGAAGGACAGTGTTTAAGAGGACCTCCAAAATCTTAACATGTCGCTGCAGCTTGCTGCGGACAGGCATGGCTGGGCAAGATTGAGCAGGCCAAGGTCTACCTAGTTCACCTGTCATGCATATCAGGAAGAGGAAGATTCCACTTCTTTTGTTCTACCATTGAGGATATATTGTACCTCTGAAATAGATTAATATGTAGTAAATAAGAAATTTAAAAAGATTGTTTTTTTACTCCCTCACCATGTATAACCTCCTTGGTAAGGTACTCTTAAAAGTTGTAATCGATCTGTGATTGATTGTTTCAATTCACCAACTGATTCAGTCAGTTTATACATGAGGATTCCAATAAAAAATATACCTCATTAATTTTAGTATCCAATAAAAATAAATAAAAACTGTTCAGACATTTTTCCTTCACTCTTTCACAGAGGTGTAGTTTTAAGGGTAACATGGCTAGATGACTAGAATGGTAATGGTTTAACCATCCCATATGACCTGTATAAATTTACTACATGTTGGAAACGTTTTTTATGTTCTAGAGAGATAGCTACGAGTATCATTTAGATCATGTTTAAACACCAAAAATAATTTCAAAAGAAAATACATTAAACAAAACAAAATATCATATACTCTGTAACACCTAATTGTATATTTTAAAGATTAATGGCTTTGTAATGACACCATAAAGATCAAATAGTTTGCCTATTATATCGACACAGTTATCAGAAAGGTGAAACCATTCAAATTTTATATAGATAAAATTATCTAGAACAGATATATTTTAAATATTTTCCTACAATAATTCATGCTCAATCATGGGAGAATAAATTAAGGTATAATAAATAATCATTGTTTTAGATACACAAGAGACTTTTTAAAATATTTTTATTAATGATTACTTTTTATACATCAACATATTGAATCGTTACAAACATGTTTCTTAAAAGTATTTATCCAAAGATAATTATGACAAGTGAATTGTTTTACTCACTTACATTTATTCTGTTAATCTACACATTATCATAGAAAATGAACTATTTTTTTTGACAATTTTTTTTTAGGAAACAAGAACGACATAACACTTTATTTCATGTTCCAGTAAAAGAGATTGGTTAAAGTAACAGTTACCTAAATACAATAAAAATCACCAACATGAATATAATTAGCATTTACCCTCTAATTAACGACATAAGGGTAATAAAAACTTAACGATAAACAATACTGAAACATAAATTGCACAAGCCCCAAGCACCTTTATTTACCTTTGATTTATTACTGCTCCTGAAATAAAAACAGTCTTCTAATTCATTAGGAAAAAGTTCTGAGTGGAACCACTGTTTATGCTACATTGATCATTATTAATAAGAAAAAAAAAACGTAAAGGGCTTTATCAAATCAATATCTTTGAGCATGGTTAAGGGTGATTATAATTTTAAAACATGCTACAGTAAATAACATTAAACAGATCCACTTTTGCCATTTTTATAAATATAAAATAATGTAAATAAACAAATGGTTTTACATTTTCTAAACTATATTCACACCTAATACATGGTTCCGGCCCTGATTATTTTTCATAGATTGCAAATAATTTTATAATAAAATTGATGCCATAATTATTATTTCCGATTACGCAACTTTAACATCCATATTTACCTGGTACTTATAAAATATATATACAAATATACAACCTCAAAACCAGTTAGTTGATGACCGCTGGCATACAAACACACCTAAATTAACAACTTCTACATTATGACCACTTTATGAGGCCGGTACCCAAATTTCATATGGTAACTTTTATCATTCATAATACAATTAAATTTATTTAAATATTCGATTTAAATGTTATAAATATTTTATATTTAACATAGGGCTAGTGTTGAGAGCTTTTGCTCACTTTTTGTTCTCTAAGCCTAGGCCAAAACGGACACATCTTTATTTACAACATATAGAAAACATCTAAAACATTTCTTTCAATATAAAAAAACTATTATTTTTTTTATTTCTTCTTCCACCTGTTTTCGTTGATAAAGTGGAAAATATTCTTTTCCACATTTTTTATTGAGCTTATTCACTTATCTTCGTTGCCCATTCATTTCATTGATATATTTTCGGGGTTATACAAATTGCCGTAGTTTATCTAATAATTTATGTACAAACAGATTTACATACAACATACTATCTGAAAAAAATGTGCAAGAGTCGACTCACAAAGGCTCGTATAATGAGATCATTTTTCGTATACATAAAATTTTTTACAATATTTTGCTTTGGACAAACATGTATAATTTAATGATTTACAATGTAATAATCATTCCTTATTACCAAATCAAATTCTATTTACAATTGAAGTAATAATAATTCAGTGAAACATTCAAAGCTGTTTATAAATTATATAAAATAATTTTGTTTTTCAATGGTTTCTTTTATTTTTACTGATTAAGTACATCAAAATTTAGGCAAGGACATTTTTTTTTTTATTCCTAATTACAATATTCTTTAAAAACCATTCATAACTCATCAACAAAAATTACCTTACTTAGTAACTTAAAGTTATTCAATTTACATTAAACAATAAGCCATTATAGCCGACTCTGCTGTATTTACATAGTAGACATATATACATAAACAGGAGGACTCGACGGACAACTATTTACAAAATGGGGAAGGAACATGGGAAGCCTAAATTGGGGTCGAAAGGACGGTAAAGTCCTGGAGGGCGAACTTGACTGTCTCGTAAATTGGCCGGTTCGGTTCCTCGTCTGGTTGGCCCTGGCTCCCACACAGCGTCTGCAACTTGCTCAGGTACGAGTCCAGGCCTGACTCACCGTCCTGGGGCATGACTCCTCCGCCTCCCCCTCCTCCTGGGATCCTCACGTGCTCTAACAATGTGATGACGTTGTTCCTCAGGGACTCGTAATAGTCATTCAGGTTGTTGCTGCTGGTGTTATTATTGTTACCTGTTGCAGGGCCGAGGAGTTGGCGCTGTGGTTGAGGACAGTTGAGCCCACCACCAGTGCTCTCCTGTAATCATGCTGCAAAATTACAAAAGACTCTTTGTCCTTTCTGTTTATATTTAAATTTTAATAGCAGCCTATAGCTTTACGAATTACGAATAGATGCCATATAAAAGAATACAGCTTCTGTTCTAAAATAATAAATTTAGCGGATTTTCTTTTTTCTATACCACTATTAAGTGCCATGATAATTAAGAGTTATTTGCAAAAACTTGCCTCTCTTTAGAAGGGACTATTAAAATAATAAAAGAGACTCACGTGTGTCTAGTGGGCTAGGTGCAGCTAGAGCCTCCAACAAGCGATAGAGAGCTGCGTAGCAGGCAGTGGACGCGCCCAGCCTTCTTCAAGCCACTAGACACACATAACAGACTCTCTTTAGTCACTCACACATCAATATACATAAAATAACATACACAAGATTAAATCATCTTACTATAGCTATTTTTTATTAGAACAAAATAATAATCAAGTTATTTAGGAATTAATATGATTGCATCCTGTAAATGCATGGTTGCATCACAGTATGAAGGTGGGATAGTAATTCTAAAAAAAAAAAAAATAATGAATTAAATAACTATTATTATCTGACAATTTAAAAAACAACCTTTTGCGAAGTCGGAGATGGCGCTAGGAAGGTGTGGTGAGGAGTTACCATTGTTAACCAATGTTATAATGTAATATAGGTATCCAGGTTATATTACTGTATCAAGAAGAGGGCCAGCAATACCTTCTTCACACTTGTGCCATATTAATTCAGGAATAATTATTACCTTATAACTTCTAGTCATGAATATAATAATATAATTATAGCCGCAATGAGGACAAAAGACGAGTGAAGTGAGCTAGATAGTGGGAGAAAGGGTGTGGTTTCCTTATTAGAAGCCGTCCCCATGTGATTTCTGCACAGGTGATTTTCTAAATTGTCAGGCTATAAATGATTAATCAAAATATCTTCCATTGGCTAATATCATATTTAATTAACAATTAATTTTAAAAGATTAATTGTGGAAATGTGGTGAGCTTTATATTAAGAATAATTTTGAAAAAAAGGATAAATTACCCACATTTTTATTTCTGATTATAGATAATAAATTTATTCTTAAACAGATATTGTAAATAATGAATAGTAAATTTTTCAAAACCATAAAATTCTAATTAAGTTTTATTTGAAAGAAAATGTAATTGTTAAATGCGGTAAGTAGTTTTTGCTAGTCTTACACGGTATATTAGTTGTGTTAAAGTTTTGCTTATTGATGTTGTTATGAAAGTCTTGCAATTAAGTTAACAATAAAAGCTAAAACCTTTAATTAGGTTGCTTTAGAAAGGAAAAACGTTTATACATAAATTACCAGAAGGGAGCGAATAAATTACAAAAAATGAAAAAGCAATTTAGTTTTGAAAATTAATTAAATATTATAAATTTTTTTAATGTTGTATTTAGAAACTGTGGATTAAAATAAAAATAATAATTTTTTTGGGTTAAGAAATAAAAAACTTCTGTTATAATTTTTACAGTTGATCATAGTTTACTAAAAAAATTATTTTCAGTAGTGGATATAACAAAAAATTTTAAGATTAAAAAATGGTAAAAATTCAATGACCATTAGGCTTTTTTAGCAATGCCTTATTAAGCAAATTAAATTTTTAATACCTAATTATTTAATTTTGCTTTTTATTGTTGCTTTATATTTACTGCAAAATCAAGAACAATTGTTCATCAAAACGTCAGAAACTTTTTCACCTTTATGTAGAATTTATTTAAATTAGTTATTATAAACCATATTAATATAATGAAAATCACTAGAAGCTGAGAGAGGCAAGTTTAACAAATATTATCTAATAAATAAAGTACTAAGAAATTTCAAATTTGTTAACCATTAATTTCAAACTTACTAATAAATTTTAAAAATATTTTATAAAAAAGTTCCTAAAACTTTTGTTTGAACCCTTTATAGGACAATAGGACCAATTTGTCTGACTAAAAAAGCCCTAAAAAATTTTAGTGACCCATAATAAAACCTTTTTGTTTACTGTTAATTGATATCATGAGTACACTTACCTTTTTAATTTTTAAGTTATAAACATTTTATTTTTAAATCAATAAGTTTTTCATAATAAAAATGTTATTTTATACTTCGTTAAGTAAAAGAAAAAGAGCATTTGTTTATTTATTTTCATTGTTGTTTATAAGTTTAACCAAAAATTAGTAAAACTTATGTCCCAGTGCACATAATAGAATAATTCCCTCTTTTTATCTCCTGGTATAAATTTTATAAGCAAATGATATTTTTTTTCATTCATAATTCAGTCCCTGAAGCTGTTTTACTAATTTTTGTTTTTGTATTTACTAATTTAAGCCATAGTAGCTCTGTCCAATAAAGGGTTTGTGAACACACTCTTCGAAATAAATTATAAATTTACAAAAAAGTATATGAATCGATTTATAATCATCAACTATCAATTATATAATAATAGGTAACCTAGAATTTAAAGAAAAAATTACAACCACCAGATAAACTTCTTGGTTTTTTTTTATAAATAACTTAGATGTTCAATTTTTTCTTGTTTTGGTTATAAAAAACATTAAAATTTTAATGATACATTAAATAGAATAGAATGTATAATAAAATAAAAGAAGAAGGTGATAAAAAGAACACTAACTTTGCTTACCTTGTCAGCAGATTGGGGCCCATGCCGGAGGTGTGCTTCCATAGCGGTGATGTCAGTCTTGAGGCGAAGCATTTGACTCTCGACTCTGGCGTTCTCTCGTTGTAACTCTGAGATCTCAGCCTCTAGAGTGAACAGGTCCTCAGAATTACCACCGGCCCCGTCTGTACATTTCCGTGATAGTCAGTCACGGGGCTTCCCATTGCCTACCCATTCCAAGGGAGCCACCTTAGCTTTAGTCTAACCATGGTCTCTACATCTTACAGGAATATTCCAAAAGGATATTGAAAATTGAAAATTTTAAGAATTTGAAATTACTCTTATTCTTTTTAGTCTTTTCATTTCTGTGTATGAGAGAGACAATAGTTAGACAATGCCCATTAACAATAGACCACAATACACAACCTTGAACACCCTATCATTCTTTATAATTTCAATTTGAGTTTGAGTGACCATTTTCAAAGAATGAATATTTGTCCATTTTCAAATAACACAATTTAATAAACTTTTTCAGAATCTGATTAGGAATTACTAATACTGTTTGAATCCCGTCCATTTTGAGCATTCATTGACTGGACTATCAATTTTAAAACTATATAATGAAATCAAAAGAAATATCAAAAAGCATTTTATAAAATTCTGCATAAATACAGCTATATCAATTTTTATTTTTATAGCAAGTAAATTAATAAAAATAACCCTCAAAAAGGTTTCTTCTGATTTAATCATTTCAGTATCATGATAAAAAGCTTGGAAATGTCTATTAATTTTAATCAATGAGGAAATGGCTGAATGCATATATTTTAGCAGAGTGTGAAATGTTAAGGGAGTGCAGTAAATAAATTTTATACAAAATAAGTTTAATTTACTTTATTTGTGCTAATGTTTGCTATGTTTTATATCTTCTAGATTTCTTTACATTCTTATCATTTATCATCTATTATTTCATAATTTATCTTTTTTTATTTGTATTTGTATTCCTGTTATTTCTGTTCATATAAACTGTTATTTATTATTTGGTAATGCATTGTTTTATTCTGTGTTCTTTTATTCACAAATGATGGCCTGAAACTTAGGCCGAAACGTTGGGACAAATAAAATAAATTAAACTTAAATACTCTTTTTTTAAGATTAATAAGATTAACATTTTTACAATAATGTATAAAATAAACTTATTTTGTGTAAAATTGATTGACTGCACCCCACGACCATTTCAACTCTTCTTTATTAATTTTAGACTATACATTAATATTGAATGAAGATTGCATCATTAGAAATGATAGTTAAAAATAATTTATTTTCATTGAAAACTTATTTTTTCACTTACTTGTTTGGTGTTTATTGTAAACCGGTCCTCCACTGATATCATCTGTATACTTCATTTGAGCCTGAGGTTTCTTGGCCGGTGGAGGAGGAGGCGGAGGAAGAGGACGGGGTAAGAAGGCCTCTGGGCAGGAGACTGGACATGACAGTGGGTCAAACTTGGCAGCAGCAGTCACGGCAGCGATTGCAGCCTTGTGCTGCTCTACGGTACCGCCGGACTCAAGCACTCTCATCTTATTTCTATTAGCTATTGGACAACCTGATGCACTGTAACAAAAATATCAATACTGTTCAGATGTGGAAAACGATTGCTTAAGCATTGGATATTTTTATATCATCTTTCAGAATATTAAATAAGTTCTTATTCCTCAACCAGCCATTATTTTTGATAGGTTATTTTGTGTTTTTATCATATGAAGAAAATAACAGTAAACAAATATATCCTGATTATTACAACTTGTATTATATACTATTGCTAAAAAGTTTTTTCAATTAAAGAACAAAATGTATTCACATTTTTATACTTTTTATTTCATATATGAAATAATTTTCTCTTTCATCTTTCTTACCTCCTATGAGATAGAAATTTTCCAGTTGCGTGTCCGGAACCGTCACATCCTGGTATGGGGCATCTGCAAGCAAATGGACAGGTTATGAAACAATCACAAACAGGTTAAACTTCATTTGTTTAATAAATCATACTTTGCCCGAGAAGAAACCCATCTCTCTTCTTCAGCACAGCTAATGACATCAGACAATATCAAGGTCTATCTACTTTTATTATAAAATACATAGCCTAGTTTACTTAAAGCCAACAACAATACTAAACTAGTCATTCAAATTACTCTAATTTTTTTGTAAAATTTTAAGTTAAATAAACCAATTACAAATTATTGCTGCAAATTGTGTATGAGATGGGCATCCACTGAGTCGTTTAGACTTGTCAGTTGGCAATACTAAATAATCTCTTACGGTATTTGGTGCTTTTAAAATTAAAACATGTAGATTAATGGCATCAAAAATAGTTGCTGGATGATTTCTTATACGACTTAATTTTGAAAATAATTTTTTCTGAATAAATGCCACACAAATCTGAGAGTTACTATTAAATCTTTTAAGTTTCAAATATGCAACTTGAACATATTTTATTACATATATTTTCAATATGCAAAATGTGTACATACATATTTCATTAACATTTATATCCATATATTTATATCACTAGTGGATATACTAGTGATATAAATATATTTTATTCATTTGTACAGATACTAATATACAATGATTCTTTCTATTATTTTTTTCTGAAAATGTTTTGAATACATTTTTTTACAAACATAAATTTAATTTAATATATTATAAATCTAGAGCCCTGATAAAGAAATTTATAACACAGAAGGTCAATGAATAGATTCTTGGTCATATATATATATATATATATATATATATATATATATATATATATATATATATATATATATATATATATATATATACATATATATATTTTTTTTAAAGGCAAATATATAATATATTCTTCTTCTTTTATCTGTTGTTTTTAGTTGAAGGGTTTGACAACTGTCTATCTAGATTATTTTTTATTATACAGGTACTAAATAAATGAATACTCACACAAGGTTGTCTGACAAGGTGATAGGTATCATCTTTCAGTCACTAACAATAAAGAAATACAATCAAGATGACTTGAAAGTAAAATAAACTGATAATCCATTAAACTCACTAAAATTTTTTTGATCAAAGCTATTTAGAACATTTATTGAAACAATATAACTATATTGAAACCAGGCTATAGAAGTGTAAACAGAGAAGAATTATAAAAAGCAATAATGGGAATGAACCATTCCAAATTAAATTGTCTGATAAAAATGACTGTATATGTTTGCCTTGCCAAAGCTACTAATAAATCAGAAAGCTACCAAAATGATTCACAGTGAGAGCTGGTTTAGGAAGGATTATGGCCCAGCCCATATTTAATTTCTGGAAACTATTGAAATTCAGATATTCAAGTAACAGGAACATTTCTAAACAAGACATTACAGACTTTAGGAAAGAACTCTAAAACACAAGGTACACGTGTTTTAAATTAGATGATATTTAATCCTTCATCTAAACAAAATCTGTATGGAACCAGAGCCAAAGTTGACTGATATTCCACAAAAAAGAAGGTGTGCCTGCAATTGCAAGATCTCTGCTTGGTATCAGGAACTGCAAGATTGGATCATAGAAGAGATAACTATGATAAAGTAGGCTATCAGTCATTAAGTGAGTTCAAATACTTATTGAACTATTGTATTATTTGGCTAAATCCTTCAATTTATGTATTGAATAATTTGTAAGTATATATGAAGTAACTAAATCAATAAGAAATTATATTCCTATATAATTAAGTGATTTACGCTGTTGTAAAGTGAATGTTGAGTTTTTTGATCTTTTCAAAAGCGAGCTCATAGTTTGGAAATTCTTGATTAATCTCAGTTACTTGCAATTGAACATAAATAAAAATATCCTGACTGAAAGGAAAGCCTAATTTTTGCATGTTTATATGTAATTAATCCTGATAAAACATTTTAATAAGGAAGAAAATATTTGACTTTCTGATATGATATATTAATAGACTAACCTCAATGGTTCAGAATCTTGGCCATCCCTTGGTTTGCTTTTTGGCTTGTTGGCACGTGGGCATCCTGATAGGCTCCTGTGTGAAGAGTAGTTGCCTGTAACATGGCCAGATCCATCGCAGCCGGGTGTAGGGCACTTCAGCTCTTGTGAGTGGGACTGTAAACCAGACCTCTCTGACCTACCACAGCTGAGGCTGGAAAAAATATAAATATTATCAATATAATAAAATTTATAATTCAAAACTTATAATATAAAATTTCGGATTTAATTTGTTAATGAGTAAACTATTAACTATAACTTAATCATCATAGTGTTGTTAAAAACATCATGAAACTGTTATCACGATCTTCTCAATTAGTATTTTCCCCTAGCCTGTGAAGCATCCAGCCATCAGACCTAAATTACTTTATCTTTAACATATATTTAAAAAAAAAACGGTAATTTTATTTATTTTTAAAACACCTAGCGTTTTTCAAAAATTGGTCATCTGCTAGCGGCTTTACCGACCATTTCGCTCCACAAATTGGTTAGGCTAAACCTTTATTTTATTTAGACATTTTTAACATGTCATAAATTTCTTTAGTATGTTCATCAGGAATTTCAATGCAATAGGAATACTATAAACTCTTTATTTTTGTTAATTATTATTTTGATGATAATTATTTTTAAATATTTTTGTTTTGAAGAAAAAAATATATAAACTCTTTACTTTGCAATAATATTGGTGTTAAGTTACTTAAAATATGTCAAGTAAAACATAGCATTTGAAGTTCATAATTAGTTAGAAAGTCTGAAACAAGGGGAAAAATCTTATAAAATTTGAAAACACGTTTGGATTTGAATTTGAAAATTGTATAGAAAATGAGTAAATATTTTGAAAAAAATGTTTTGATTTCATGATTTTTTTTACTAAATAACCTTTCCTTTGACGACGGACATTTTAAACCACTCTATAATAACCTGCAATATGAGTATAAGCCATGGGGAATGATCCAGTCGCTACGGCATGTAGAAATTAAAAAAAAAAAAATCTTGTCATCAATGTAGGTTCTTACAACGGATCCGTTAAAGATATTCCAGTAGTTCATAATCGGAATTGTTAAGACTAAACAACAAAGTATTCGGTGATTTTTATTTAGAGAAATAGTATGAAGCATAGTAAGGCTATACAAAATTTCATAACGATAAGAAAATATACACTAGTTGGGGTGGCCTATGGTCTAGTGGTAAACCTAGAACAACTTACTATGACCGAGATCGCGAATTCACAGCCTGGCAGGTGGCTTAGGGTTTTTTTGAGGGTAGTAAAAAAATCCTTAGTTATGCGGTCCTTCAGAAGGGATGTAAAATGAGGTACCCGATTTCCTGTGCGGTGTCAGGTACTGGTTCATGATACCTATCCTAACTAAACCTGGATAGGCAAAATTTAGAACTCCCACTGTAGCATCTTCCGATTAGCCATAGCAGCTAAGTGGACGTTATATGAATAAACAAAATACACTAGATTGGCAAAGTGTACCGTCGTAGAACACAGCTGTTCTAAAACACGGAAGTACAACGATTACCAAAGTTTGCCAGAGTAGAGTGTTTAGACAAGACCAATAAGAAAATTTTTTGGGAAACGGGCGAGACGATTTGTTGACAGAGGACGATATGAGAGGGCAATGGAACGGAAGGGAACCTATATGCAAGAATGGAGTTAAAAATTCATGGCTAAGTAGGAGGAGCAGGAGGTACTTAAGTATTTCATAAGGGCCAAGGGTCCGCCTGTTTATTAGCTTTGTCCATTATTACTTTTTCAATATTGATGAGAGTACACAGAACGGCCTAGCAATATCTCCTCTACCTTAGCTCGCCCCCGTTCACAGTCTTCATTTTCCCTCTTCTCCGCCCTTACCATAAAATTTATGTACACAATTTTTTTTTTCGAGAAAGTGATATTTGGAATTTTCGGAAATATTAGCCTTTATTCACTATTTACATTTTTCCAGGCATACCTTCTTGAAAAAATGTCAATCAACGTCTTCTGAAAACTAAAGCTGAAACGTTGCAAAACTTATATCCGAACGCTGTCCACAACTCCATTAATTTTACTTCTATCTTTGAATAATAGACTCCAGGAACACACAACTGTAAGCATGGGCATACTATGGCTCTTCTTTTTAGAGAAGTGGATTTAGTGAGAAGGCAAGAAGGATTATAAACGTCAAATGAAATAAAGTTTTCAGAATGAGCATACCAAATTATTAATCATATTAAACATAGCATGCAAGTAAGGTGGTATTTATATATTTCTGAAATTTACACTTTAATTATAAAATAAAATATATAAAACATAGTTCTAGAGGGATAGGTGTTAAAAGAAATCTTGGAAAACCTCAAAATAATTTGTTGTAAAATTTTTAGTTGACCGTATAAATATCATAGAGGAGAAAATGGTCCGGGTGGAGATCGATAATACATTTTTAAACAGAGCAACTATTTATAAGAAACCAAATAAATATTTTTTAATCAATAAAACCTGTACAACAACAAGCCATGAAGGATCTTGGGCCCAGTATGTGGTAGAGACTGTACCGTTTTTAGAACGACAGCGAAGTGATTTGTCCGAGATCATTAAACCACCAGGTTTTCTGGGTGAGGCTCAGAAGTGTCTCCAGATCTCATAGGATCCACACCATGTCCAGCTGTTAATAGATTAAATATATTATCCACTACCGCCGGTACTTTTGACACGGCAACTAAACGCCCTCCTACTGAGCTATCCCGATATTTTTTTTAATAAATAGTAGCTCAATGCTTAAGATTTTGTTGTAGACCTCCACCCGGACCATTTTTTCCTTTTCAACATGTTTATAATATAATTGAATTATATTAAAATGTATAAGTAAGGCACTCACCTCTGCTCCTTGGAATGGGGTGGTTTAGAGTCGTGTTGAGGGGGCGCCATGGTGTAGCAGGCAGTGTAGCCCCCCGTTGGGTACCCGCTGCCTGGGTACCCGCCGCAGCCGTACCCGCCGTACCCAGCTGTGTACCCATTGGTTGGGTACTCGCCGGCCGAACCCAAGTACCCGTGAGGGCTCATGCCTGAGTAGCCTGTGGGCAAATCTGTTAGAGATCCATTGAAAAATTACTCATATAGATAATCTTAAGGCTCAAGGCTTACCGTTTACGTCTCTGTAGGTATCGATGTAATGAGGGTGAGACGAGTCTGGCGTCGATTCCCTGGAGTATGGAAAAACGTGAGGCCTTCCTCCTGCACCTGCGACCCTGGAGGACAATGGAAATACATTAAACACCTACTCAAGATCTGATCATGGTAGAAGCTTAGGATTGAGGGTTAAGGATCGGCAGGGATCATAAGGACTAACCCTTGGATCTGAGAAGGGCTAACGACGCTGAGGCAGTTAATGAAGGGAATGGAGTGGCTAAGTAATGACTTTCCGATAGCCACTTCCGCTTCCGCTCCTTGTATAAAAAGTTCTTTAATGGCGGCTCATTTCAGGGGTAATTTAAGGAGGGGGGGGGGAGTTGGCGTTCACTGCTGGTGAAAGAATTAATTTTTTATGGTTCCTTATCGTTAAAATGTTTTCTTTAGCAGTAGTTTTTAGGTCGTGGGGCTGCAAGCGATATGTTGCAGTTGGTCAGGGTAGTTTTTAAGAAGGGACTTATTAGTGAGGACCTACAGTTAAGATGGTTCGAAGAGTTATCGAAGACGGAGAAAAGTTAGTATTAAAACAAATTCTTTATTGAGCAGAACTGCAAGTCACTTTACAGACATAAATGATCTAAAGGCACTAATAGTACTCAAATTCTCTTAATTCTAGCGCTTATATATAATCGCACTATTATTACTGAAATGACACAACTCAAAAATGGGTCCAGTGGTCTAGTGATTAGCATAACAACCTACTAAGACCAAGATCGCGGGTTCATAGTCCAGCAGAGGGCCCTACGATTTTTAAAGGGAATACAAATCCTTGGTTATGCCGTCCTTCGGAAGGGACGTTAAACGGAGGTCTCGAGCCTGTGCAGTGTCAGATATTTGCTGAAAATCCCTATCTTAATTAATCCTGGATTGGCAAAATTTAAGACTTCCACAGAAGCATCGTACGATTAGTCAGAGCAGCGAAGTTGACGTTATATGAATAAACCAAATACGTAACAAGCGTACATACGCAGCATAACAAAGGACTGGTTCGTAGACCACAGCTGTTTTTAAGTAATTATAATTTTCTGAAGCTTAGAGATAAACTTATTCATGCTGAACATGCTAACCAAAAAATAATCATCTCTAACAAATCATTAAACCTCCAGTTCCTCGGACGTTTCGTTTTCGTAAACATTTATTTCTCTAAATTAAGAAATTTTATTTAAACTTTTAAAATCTGCTTGGGAAATAAATATATACATTACCTGTTAACACTGAGGTCCAGGGTCTGGCCCTGAGGACTGGTAGGGGTTAGGTGCGGGCTGGCGGCTGCCTGAGGACTTCCCCTGTTGTAGGCCGCTGGGCTCAGGCTGTTCCCTGTGTATGCTCCGCCCTGGAACATAAATTCGTGAGGAAACCGTACATAACAATACATAATACATTAGT
Source organism: Troilus luridus (assembly GCA_964056705.1). NCBI lineage: Eukaryota > Metazoa > Arthropoda > Insecta > Hemiptera > Pentatomidae > Troilus > Troilus luridus. The sequence goes on from OZ057414.1 coordinate 52,208,105, forward strand.
AATATAATTAAATACAACTTACTTGAGGCGAGGTGGAAGTGACGCTGGAAGTGGACAGGTCCATGACGGAGGCAGGAGACCTGGGTTCGACGGGTTTGAGACCGGCCGGGAGGCACTTGACAGACAGGTTGATGGCGGACCCAGGTGCCGGGCTGAAGCCTGCCGCTGCTGTACCTCCCTCGTACTGGTACATCGGCCTGCCAACAAGTCTGAAGTCAGTACCCTACTCAGGAGGTTTTAGAGAGTGAAATGTTATCAGAAAGTTGAATCTGTCGGTTCTGTTGTCACCAAATGTTACAAATTATAAACCTCTCTATTTAATAATTATTCAGTTTTTCAGAAACTCAACTTCTAATGTTTTAAATAATAGGCAATAAAGGTATCCCATTTTCATACCAGTTTATTTAAACTTTTTTTTTAACATTCCGAAGATAATTTCCCCACACTCAGAACATTTTTCTATTACCCCATTTAAGTAAGGCACGTATGGAAGAAAGTGAAGTAGCAAAAAAAAAAGTAGAATGCTTTCACTTCATGGAACCAGGAAAAGAGGTAGGCCTATGGAAAACTACAGGTGGAAAACGAGGTAAGTCCTTTTTTCCTAAATGTTCATGGGAGGGAGATTAGCCTTGAAATCTATTAGTATTATTATCATCACTATTGTAGTTTTGTAAGTCCATACAGATTGCGCTTTCTGTCAATCTGCCAAGGAAGGTGTTGGAGTTGCTCAAAGCCCAACTCGGTGAAGCTTCGTTCCCACGATCATCTAGAGCACCGTTTAGATGAACTAGTTATTCTCCTGTACAGACATACCCCTTCAGCCTTTTGAGGCGTTTATTTTTATCGTGCATTGATAACACCACTGAGTCACCTTGTATTTCCCATATAAAAAAAAAATCTGTAACACCATGACGAGTCTTCGGTTCAGTACGCGGTAGAGACTACCTATAGTTCTCTATAGTAGAGCCCCTTACAGTCTTCAATTATAAACCAACTTTTATACTGGGAGTCTATTTACTAATATATAAAATCCCAGCAGTATGATGGTTAGGAATATAATGGGGTGTATAAAATTTTTTTACCGTTTTATCAAATTCCAGAGTTCAAAAGTCTGTACATATTTTAATGCTAATTATTATTTACCAACACTTAATAATCCCTTCAGAGCATTCTCTTAGCTTGTATACTAACAATCGAGTTCTTCAAAAAAAGCCTCAGTTTAGTTATTTTTTTCAAAAAAGGAACATGACAGTGTCCTACGAAATTCTCGTAATTTTAAGACATTACTGGGAAAAAATTTCACAGCCGCTGAAGCAATTCGTGAAATTATTAAATATGAAGGGGAAGGTGTCCTTGACCAGCGCACTGCGCGGCGTTGGTTTGAAAAATTTAGCAGTGGAGATATGACGTTGGAAAGGAAGAAGGGCTCCGGGCGACCATTAATGGATATTGATGAGGTTCTGAAGGAAGCTGGTGAATCAAATCCGTCTACAAGTACTCGCGAACTTGCCTGGGAGTGTGGTGTTTCAAAAGGTACTGTTAGTCGCCATCTTCTTTCCATGAGGAAGGTGAAACGGTCATTTTTTTTTTTTATACATCCTATTATTTGTAAAATTATAATTTTAATGTATAGGGCCAACGAGAGTTGGCGAAGAAAACATTTTTTCTTTTCTGAAGTAAATTTGAAAAGAAAAAATTGTTTTGTTGGTTGGGGAAATAATAAAAAACACTATGTCACTATCATGAAAGGTCTTGGATTCCGTGTATGGATTGGACTACACAGTTTCCAAGCCATTGGTTGTGCAAGGCGGTGATTTGACTTAGATCACAACCAATTTTGGGTACCCAATTTATATAGGTTGGGCCGGAACCTAAACCTAAAGTTGAAATAAAATGACTTGGAAATGAAATACGAGTACATTACTCATAATTTAAAATATTTTAAAAAGTTTATATTAAAAATATTGTATGAAATTGAACTATACACATACACTAAATTCAGTTCTAAACTGAAACGCTATTAATTTATTGTTTCTATACATTTATTGGTTGTTCAATACTGTGCGGACAATTGAATATTAAATAATAGTGTGGTCATGACGAATATTTTTGAAATTTATGTCACCTATTTGAAAAAAAAAATAAAAGAGTAAAAAAAATAAACCTAAATAAAGAACAAAATAAGTAAATAAACCAATAAAGAAAAAAAAATCATTTTTACCTGTTTTGAACACATTCCTTTTTAAAGTCCAATGTAATAAGGGTGTAGTCACAAACAGAGGATATCAATTTATATCAGCTATCGACAAATAAAATAAAAAATAAAATTAAACTAAATAAACAAAATGTGCAGAAAAATAAAATTAAAAAAGTAACAAGAAAGTCAACAAACATGCAGGATAGGAAAAATATACCGACAAATAAAAATAATAAAAAATAAATGCGCATTATTGAATTGATGGATGAAACAGGTAACATACCACTTTATTTGAAAGCTTAACTGTGTAACTATGTGTCAAATGTTATAAACTTTTAATATAAAAATGATATATATTTTTTAATTTGCCCAAATGTTTAGATGTATTGACTGTAATTTCTGTAAAAATGTTTTGTAAGCGTATGAATCTAGTTTGAGAAAAATGACTTAGCTATACCACAACGTTTTAAAATTTCACTTCTATAGCATTTATTAAAAGGAAAAAGCAGGAACGAAAGAGGTAGGATAATATCTCTGTATGAAATTTGATTTCATCAAATACAATCATGTGACAATCATACACATTGTCTCAATTAAATTTAAATTTGATAACTGTCGTCTCCGATTTTTTTTTGCTTACGCACGTACATAGTATTCATAACGATTGAACCAGTATATATATGTATATATATATATATATATATATATATATATATATATATATATATGCGTGTGTGTGTAAATATACATATGTAATTTGTAAATAAAGGAGGTTCAGAAAAAAACCATAATGTTTTAATGTAAGTTTGTGAAATATGATTAAACGTATAATCACATACATATAATATACATGTAAGTGTGTGTGCTTAAATCTACAGCCTCGGTGAATAAGGGATTAAGTCAAATTTTTCCAAAATCAGTTTCTTGTACTTAAGCAAGCGGAATCGTGTTATTTTCGTAGTGAATAAGGAACTAAATGAGCAATGGTTTGAAACGTAGCTATAGCTTTTATTATAGCTCCACTTCGTGCCAAAAACTGTACCATATTCGACTTATCCAATTATTCACCGGGGCTGCAGATATATAACTTTAAATGTTTAAAAATAAATAATTATTGCCATCCTTACCTGGGATATATTGGCTGTTCATTGTGCTCGGGCTCCTGTGGCTGTTCCTGCTTCATCATGACCCCCATGTCGTATTCGTGGCCATATTCGGCGTAGGGCCTAGCTCCGCATTCGGACGGGTACCTGTCGTAGCCTGGCTCGTACCCCCGGCCCTCGTAGCCTGGGTAGGTTGTGGTGGCGCTGGCTGTGTACCTGTTGGCAGGAGCAATGACGTATCAGAATAAAGTTCGTTGGAAATCTGCCTATATGTGCTAAAGTAGTTGGCTTATTTTTACAAAGGGTTTATATACTTCGTAAATTAATCAGTTGTTAGGATTATTCGTATCATTATTTCTTTACAGTCTTAGGTTAAGGTAATGCACCTAAGACTATAAAAAATAATGCACCGCGAAGTGGTGAAAAAAATATGATTGGTTTTTAGTTGCTACATTTTCCATGTCAGTTATAAAATATTGGTTCCACTATTGATTATTAAGATTATTAATTAGGTAGCATTAAACATATTTACCTGTACATTTCCTCTTCGTAGCGGCGCTCCTCTATGATCGGGGTGGGGTAGTGCGGTGGGGGTATGTGTGGTGGAACTGGAGGAGGTGGTACCGGAAGGTGAGGACCCATGTGGTGCATCTCCATGCTGGACACTGAGGAAGAGTTCGAATCGTGGCTCAGGTAAGTGTCGTACCTGTCAAAGGATATCGTCAATAATATTATAGAAACTGTATGGGTAAATTTAAGTATAGGCAGGTTAACAATGAAAACAAAAAAAAAATTTTTGAAGGTACTTTAATTGGAAAAAGTTCAACTTAAAACCATTGGGGCTCACTATAATTATATTCAGATTAATTATAATATTTTTATTATAAAAAAAATTGAAAATTAAAAATCAATCACAAATTCACCTGCTCGATTAAACCAAAGCTACACTGATATTAATAATTAAATTTTGTGCAACATATTTTTTAAATTTAATTGTATTTGTCAGAGGAACATGTTAGCTTTAATGGAGATGGTGATGATTTTAAATGAGAAAAAAATACTTGTTATATATATGTATATGTTGGCTTTAGTTATTTATCGACATCGCCTTCAAAAATGAAACTTGCAAGTGATTTTTTTCTACGTCCAAAATCTAGTCATAAGAGGAAAGATTCTTCTACGTGTCTAACGAGCTCCATATTTTTGTGTATGTTAAACTAAATAATCCTGCGGAAAGCAGGATTATTTAGTTTAGTTTGGGGACTTTGGGGACTCCCCAACTTTGTTTGGGGACAATGGGACAAGTGATCGAATAAAGGGACAGTGCCGTCACAGAATATGGGTGATAAAAAAATAAAAATAAAAATATATATATATATAGCTGGATTAGAACTTTGGGACCTTCAGCAAAGCAGCTCCGGCCTATACACACTTAGCTAACCTAATCCCAAATATATAATATCATTAATTGATATAAGCCTCTAAATGATAGAGCGATCCGAAAGGACCCTCCATCGTGGATTATGCTAGCGATATGATAAAGTTTTCATGAAATAAAACGATGACGATATGTTGAGTAAGTTTCCTGATCGGCGCACGGTTGAAGAGGCCCCTGCATCAATAATTCCGCTCGTTCAAGTTGTTGAAACTTCCCCGCCAGTTAATTCTATCTAATTGAAAACGTAGCCGATAGCTTCCCCTCGTATACAATTATTATAAACTATTCAACCCCCGGAACAATAGGGATAACCCTTTAGTTATTACCCTTTGGATAATGAACCCTTGGGTAATTTTTGTCTTACGTAATTATTTTTAGATGCTAAACGAAGAAAAATAATTAAATTAATTAATCAATAATTAAACATAACGATTACTGAATATGAAATGATAAGAAGACTTTAAGTGTATTCAAAACTAAACAATCAGAAAGAAATGAGTGAAAGAATGAATTCAAACGTATGCAGAATTCCGATAAATATAGATGATAAAATATTGAGGTAAAATATAATTCCTTAAATATTTAAGTTATTTATTATAACAAAATATAATGCTATATTTAGTATTATAATATTATAAATAAATAGTTTCTTTATTTAAGGAATTATTTTATTATTACCGTAACTTTTTCTACTGTATGTAGTCAACTAATAATTATTTAAAATTTTGTTTTTTTATAAGAAATAACTCCTTATTTTTTTTTTTATTTCAAGTTCAATTAGGTTTCGATACATTAATGTTTTAATAGAAACTTGATTATATAAATTATCAAATACAAAAAATAACTTAAATTAAGGAATTTTTCCTTATTCTTTATTACCTTAAACGCTGTGTGTTATATTTATTTATAACATACAAATAACCTTTATTTATATTAAAAATATATACGTTTATATTAAACATTTGTAAATAATATTGATATCTATTTGTTTTTCTGAAAATATTAAAGTTGTCCACAAAACATTAGAAATCTGTAATAGGATTTGTTCTTTCAAGAAAATCATTTTCGATGTGAGAAGATTATTTTTTTCTTTTGCTTATTTTCGATTCTTTTTTATTTTATGGATATAATTTCTAGTATCTACTAAAAATGAGAATCATTTTTATTTTTTCAAGACGAGCATACGTATTAAAGGGTATTTTAAAAATTAGATTATCTGTCAGAACAATTCAATGACTGTATAGTATATAATATAAAATTTAATTGTATTTTGAGATTTTATAAATTAATCGAGTTTCATCAAATTAATGGAGTCGTTTATGAGAAAACTGTAATTGTGACGAATTGTAAATGGACCAGTTGGAACTTCAAGAAGTCAATTTAATTAAAAAACTTTCAACCGTATACAAGGCGTATGGATTACCTTCAATGGGGAAATTTATGTTTGTAAGGCTTTCCGTTCTTGAGCTAGACTTAATAATACACATTTAGCATATTGTGCTTATTACCTATTATTAAGGCACAGAAAATTAAAAATGTAAACAAAACTCTCGCATTAAGAAAATTACAAACATTCATTTATGGTTGCATTATAATGCCGATAAACGAACATGATGTTTTTTTCTCACCTCAAGAATAACTTTTTTTTGGCATAATAAAAATTTGTTACTTTTACATCAAACAAATTATAACAGTGGATCAACCGACGTATTGCTCCTTCAAATAATGAAATGTGAGTTAAACCTTCTGTTGAAATTTTATTGGTTGAAGCTTTTCGATTCAGGAACGACATATCTGTAATGACCATTTAAAAGATTTTTTTTTTAAATAAAGTCATAAATTGAGTTGCATCATGTAATTTGACGTTTTATGGGGATAGTGACATAAGCTAAAATAAAAATGTTTCAAGTTAATAAAAACATTTTAATGGTTAATAAAAGAATTTCAAAACCATCATTACAATGGGAATGTTTTGCATTACCAGCAACCAATTTTTTATTTTTTTTAACTCACATGGAACTTTTAAATACCTTTTTTGCAAAACAAGGTTTTTCGAGTTATGACTTTGTTCTTTTGAAGGAGCAATATGTGTAACACTCAAATTAGAAAAAGGACGTGGAGATATGAGAATATGGAATTAATATTTCGAACTTAAATGTTTTAATTTTTCAATCTTCCTCTTAAATTTTCTTGACCATACGTTTTCTGTCTTTTCCGACTATTGTTAGGTCAGAGAAATTGAAATATGGACACTTTATTCATATATACAGAGTCTCTGCGAAAGCGCAAAATCACCCAAATAAGGAGTAAATATGATTACTGCTAATTTTGAAATGTTTAAAAACTACGAACGACAAAAATGTTTCTCTCGCTCTCTCTCTCAACCTCTCCAGGTTCAATATTCCGAACTGGCATATATACATTGTATGTAAAGCAACAGTAAATAAATTACCTCTGAGGAGAGTCTGGCTTTAGTTTTCCCTTCTCTCCTGGTTCCTCTTGGTGTATGATCTTGGTCGGCTTGAGTGTAGGTTTGGTGTAGAACCCGCTGTAGTCCCTCTCGGGATAGTAACACTGCTTCAAGTCCGTACTAGACACTGGCGGCTTCGTGAAACCTAAGTTGCACTCGTTCGCGGTAACACCAACAGGAGGTAAGCCGTCTGCATTGAAGAAAATTTATTTAAATACGGATACATGCAAAAAGTTGTATATGATAATATTTAAATATATAAATCTTTATATATATATAATTAACATTTTATAAAAGGTCTCAAAATTTTATGAAATATTAAACCTAACACTGTTTGACAAGCATTGAATTAAATATATGCATGGACAGAAAACCAACGCCATAGTAAAATAAATAATTATTTTAAAATTCTGTATTTTTGAATAATGACTGAAACTTACTAAATTTTTAAACCCAAACTTTTTTGGTTTATTGGATAAGGTTTTTTACTTTCTTGAAAAAAAGTTGAAATAAAAAATAGAAGCTATTATCTCATCTCACATTTTTTATCTTTATTTATTTTTTTCAAACACAGCTGTTGCGGTTAATTTCTTTAAATAAAATTAATATATTTTTCTCTATCCATAGTACTTTACAATTTTTTTTTATAAACTAATCTTTTTAAATGTTTAAAAAATCTATTACAACTCATACAATGCTTCTATAAAATGTATTGTACAATATATACACAGATATAATTGTATTCTGCTAAACATACTTGATCCCTATTGAAAAAAAAATCATTAAGTGCTCATAACGAGTCTAAAAAACTTTGAGAACTTTTAGGGTAAGTCAAGATATCAAATTCGAATACTTATAAAGCCACGACAGAATATTTGTATTTTATTATTTATCTGTAAGACATAGGAAAATAGAACTAAATGGTTGCTATTTGATTTTACGAAACAATAAAAAAAAAGTAAAACCACATACAATACTTTACTGTACTCTGATATGGAACATACATTTATAATTTCTAAATAAAGTATTTGAAGAATTATAAATAAAATGAAGAGAAAGATCACTCTACAGGCATCCATTAAATTAAATTCAAAATTTAGACTGTTCTCAGTTTTGTAATTTCGTTATAGAGCACCATTAAAATGTAATTAATATACCACCAACCAACGCATTCATAACTTTTCAACACTCGCATGCAAAATACCTACAAATTTTAATATGAATATTCAGATTTTCTTAAAATTTCTTCAGACAGAATTTTTATCAAGATTCGATTACGAAAAAAAAAAAGAGGTTTTTTTTCTATGCTCATGAATTAAACAGAAGCTTAAAGAAAGGATATAAAAAAAGAATAAAAGTATTATGAGCATTACTAGGTTAGTAGATTTATATTTGGTGTTGATATTTTTTAAAATTTTTTTTTAGTTTCACTCATCGTTAGTGTACTCCTTATCAATTATAAGTGTTTTCTCTGAGCTCAGTGTTATTTTAATTTATTTTTTTTTACAACTCGACGATTAGTGTGTCAAAACGAAAATGAACAAAACAATCTCATTTTGTAAACGATGTACCATAAGGCCATTTTCCCATCTCTTTTTTTTTAATCCTTTGCAATAATCACTTTATTGTCAATTTAATCAGCTATTTTTATTTATTACAATTAGGCATTGTTTTGTTTGCTCTTTTTTTTAAGGCTTTCCAAGAAAAATATAATTGTGTTTTGTTGACGTGGAAATTAAAAAAGACCATAGTTGCTTTTTTTTTTTTTTAGTTTGTTTCTCTTTAATTTTTTAAAACTTAAATTACAATCAATACCGTCACATTACATTATCTTTTTTTCATTCATTTTACTTTATTTGTCTTTAGTTTAATAAGATTAAAAGTTAATAAAATATCAAAAACTTAAAAGTATCAGAAAATTTATGATTTAAAAATCTGCTGAAAAAATATTATTTGGTAATATATATTATAGTCGTATTTATTTAGATTTAGGATAAATATTTCACCAATAATCTCTTCAGCACCAATATGAAATAATAATGTGCCTGTTTTATAATATGTGTTGTATAATTTAATTTCTTGCCTTATAAGTTACTTAAATTTGTATTACCTATTATTTTTGGGAGGGGGATTAAATAAGGTTATTATTATTTTTTTTTAGAATTTTGAGAAGTTGTTACGCTTGTCTATTATTTTATAATAAATAGTTCAGAATTTGATCATTTATAATTAAATAGAACTTTTGAGTTTAGAAATTGAAATTAATAATACATTTATCTATTAAGGTACTTTTTTTAGCGTTTTATTTATTTATTCAATTCTTGTACACACCCCCTACAGATGCAGAAAGTACATCCCTTGTCAGATACACCCGACACCCACCTTCACACATGACACACATACACACTCACATTACAAACATGAACTATTCTCATTACTATTGGCCTGGTGGTGCTTGTGCCTGGCTTCCCTGGCGGCCTGCTTTTGCGCGGCGGCCAATGGGCAGCCGGAGAGGCTCCTGTGCGTGTTCCTATTGGACGAGACGTGGCCCCGCCCATTGCAGCCCGGGGTGGGGCACTTGAGAATGGTCTCGTGCATGGCCAGAACTGGGACAGAGGAGACACCGCGTGAGACCGAGTCCAGCGTTCGCGGCTCCCCCAGGTCCCAGCTCTGCCCGCCCGGGGGAGCCTCCAGTCCCCATCCTCCCGTAATTTCAACCAAACAGTTTCAACAAAACCACGGCTTTACTCAACAAAAATCGATTTGTAAAAACAAAACAAAAAAAAACGGCAAAAAATCAATGAATTATTACCAGAAGGTTGAATATTTCAGGCTATAATATAGATCCGTTTTATTAATGTTCTATTAGATTAATTGAACGAAAGTAAACCGGGAATAACTTATTATTTAACTATACTCTTATATGATAGGAAAATCCCGTAATTTATCATTGATATTTTTATAATAATAACTTCAATTTTTAATATTGAAAAATAAAAGTAATTCTTATGATTCCTCGAAAGATCTCTTTTTTAATAATATGTAGCGCTATCACTTTTGTATCATTTAAAAAAAATGTATAGTATTTTTTATCTCATTATTTAGTCTTAAAGTAAGTCTATAATACTAATAAAATAGTTTTTACTATAGGCGACTGTCCAAGGGAAAAATTTTCCCAATGTTGTAAACAAGTATTTTTTTGTTTTAAAAAATAATTAAATACTGTAATGTATACTCCGTTAGAATAATAGATAAAAAATAAAGTTGGTATAAATTATTTTTTAACTGCTAACGTTACATAAAAATAAAGTGTCTTACTTCATCATTATTATTTTATTCATTTAGAATATTAATATTTAAGCTTATTGTTGCAATAATATGAAACAAATACTTAGTAAATTTATCTCAATGGTTGGTCCAGAGGTTAGTCATTTAATAGTAGAATAGTTTATCACTTAAGTCGTTTTCCTCAAAGGGAAAATGTGTCCAAACGTTTTAAACGCGATTTTTTTTGGAGGAAAAATTAAATACTGCAATTATAATTATAATTACTAATGCCATATGTATGATAATTATTTTATTCCTAATATGCATAAGACATTTTCGTCATGGAATATAAATATTAAATAATCTTTTACTAATTGAAACTGATTAGTTGAAATATCCGAGAGGAGTAGGAACGCCACAGTTAAAATAGGAACACAGTTAAAAACTTTGTTCTTCAATGTTTCAATTTTTTTATTCTACTATTATTATTAAAAATTACTGGAGGAGATTGTAGGAACTGTGAGCAGCAGGTTACTGTGCGCATCACTAAATCGGTCGATACTCTAAGCGCTTAAATATAAAATCAGGAATGATAATAAACTTGCCAAATTCAAAGGGTTCCCATTGTGGTCTCGATTATTCTAAAGTTTATTAGTAGTGCTATAAATCTATGCAAGTATGATCGGGTAACTGTGCGCAATGGTGCACATCATTCCTGTAACGTTTTTTCCCTTCCCAAACTTCCCACTAGTTTTAGATTTCCACTGCTCTTGTATTTGATAATTATTTATTTATTTCTAATTAACTTTGGTATTTACCAAATCTTTTCTGTACTTTTCGTTCAATAAATAAAACATCGGCTTAAAAAATATGTTAGCATTTCTTTATTTAAATACTTTCAGAACACAGTTAAGCTACCTAATGCGCAAGGTTTTCCCGAAATACGTTTATCAATTCTTAAACTTGTAGATATACGTCAATGTGCAAAAGAATCAATGCTGTGATTGAAAAAATTGAAATGATTTAATTAATTAAGGGAAAAATTGTTTACTTTTACAATTACTTTTTATTTGGAAATATCAAAGTTATTAGATTTTCCTTTGGTGCGCACAGATCCCCCACTTTCATTTTATTTAAAAATTGAAGATAATAGTAAATGAAACAGAGTGAGAACAAAGTCAAATAATATCGACTAACCGTTTTATTATAACGTGTAGTAATAAAAAAAATTAATAATAACACCAATTAAATACTTACTCTCAGGTGTTACTTTATCCTTCCTCGGACATCCGGAAAGGCTATTAAAAATATTTTAAAATTATATACACAGAGTAATTTAATTTTCAAAATGAAATACTAGTTATATTATTACTATAATATTTTTTTTTTTTTTTTTTTTATTTATAATTTAATTTTTTATTTGCACCTGCGCAATTATTTATAAATTTTATAATTATTTAGTAGTAGCTTTATCTAGAATATTTTATAAATACTCACCTCCTGTGATGTGAGTAGAGACCCGTGACGTGCCCTTCACCGTTGCAACCTGGGGCGGGGCATTTACTGCCCTCTGCGAAAAGAATAAAATAAATTATAATAAATAAATTAAATATAAATAAAACTTAGATAATGTTAGGATGATAAGTTAAATATTAATCTTGGATAATGTCTCAGAGCGTGGTAGCTAAGTACTTAAAGTTCTGGGTTACTTCCCACTACTTAGGTACTTACTGGGGTACTGTGGGATTTATAGTTAGCAGATAAATTTTGTTAAGAGCCCTGTGGTTCTGGAGACCCACCATTGTTTTTACCAGCCCTATAAAATGGGTACCCTCGAAAGCGAGAAAAACATGGTGGATGGGTGTGATACTACACAACCGTTAACTTGGAAACAGTACCGGTCTCTATATCTACAGAGCCCCATTCCCTTCATGGACTGTATTTGTACAGGTTTTTTTATATATTTTATAATCTCATTTTTATAATATTTGAACATCAGTTATATGTATCTACCTTCTGATTAATAGCCCACTTAATATCAAATAAAAACAAGGTAACAGGTATCTGACATCAAAATTCTACAAAAGATTTTTTATTTTACAGTACATATGTGCTCCTGAAAACCATGCACCATTTTTGTTTCTCAATTATAGGATTGTTACCTTATTTCTTGCATTCTATTTAATTAATTAATTAATTTTTAATATAAAACTAAATTAGTTAATTGAGTAAAATGCATCAAATGTATGAAGAAATTAAGACAATTTAGCTTGAAATCTAAAGTCTATATAGAAAAATATTTATTTTTTCATTGCGAAAAGAAAGTCCTTTAAGGCATAATTCATCGTCTTGGACTTGTTTATTTTCTCCGAAATTACATTGGTTTGTATCAATATGAGTTATAATAAATAAGAAATGTTTATTTTTCTATTTTAGACTTTGTTTCAACTTAATCTTTTTTAAAAACCGTTTTCGTCTTTTACTTAATTAACTAAGCCTAATAGATTTCTGGCGCATTATTCTCAATAATAGTACATAAGACCTACACATGCACTCAAATCTATTATATCAATTTGATTGTTTATGCAAGGAATATTTTGACAAAATTTTCAAACACAAACATTGAGAAGAGGTTAAATTATTACTATTCTAATGAGCAATTAAAATTAGGCCCTGATACGAATAACATTTTTAAGGTTGTTCTTCCGAGTCCCAAAGGTCTTCTACCACAGTATATAATTACACAGTATATTTAGATAAAATCTACAGCCCTTCTTAAGGAAGCGGTTTTAAATTAATTTTTCAATCCAAAAACTACAAAAGTGTCCAATTTTGTTTAGAGTGTGTTAATTGTGTAGAGAGAAGGAGAATCGTGTTATTTTCACCGTGAGTATCAGATTGTCTTGAAACAAAGTTATTGCTTAAGTTATAACTTAATTTCAAGCCAAAAACAACGGGAATGGCACTATTCCGCCCCCCCCCCCCCCAATCCTATGAGCTCACACTGGACTAAACCATTTCTTTACCGGATCTGCAGATATAAATTTTACGTTTGTTTGAAGTTTTTCAACACTGATTATTCATACTAAGAAGTATGTTTGGACATAATATTGAATGTATAATTTTATTTGAAGTTTATTTTAGGCCTTTTACACCCTGAGGAGAGGGATCGTACGGAAAGGAAAAGTGCTCCTAAGAAGTAAACTTCCGGCGGCTGACGGGGGCGAAAGTTGGAGCAAAGACAACCCTCATCAGCGACCCCTTGGCTCCGTTTCGGGTAAAACGGCTTAAGTCCACACCGCTTTAATTAGGGTGCTAGTAGTTTCTTCTCCAGAGTGTTCGGTAATGAACCACCCGCCTAATTATCCGTCCTCTTTCTGTCTTCTTCCTCCGGCTCAAAGGTAACGGCTGCCTTACCTTTAAGTAATAAAGCACTTTCGGCTAATGAACTTTTTAGGCTGAGCAGTTCTTCCGTTGTAATATTTCTGCAGGAAGGGCCGCGGAGGGTAGAGCATACCCGAAAGGGTACAACCGAAAGGCCAAGTTTCCGTTTTATTCGCCTTTTGAAGGTTCGAGATGAAAAAGAAAAGCATTTTCCCAAGGAACATCATCATCATTTTTTTAATACTAATTAATCTTTATTAAGATAAGAGCTTACTGCTGCTGATCTTTGAGCTCATCTTTAAATGAACAAAATTTATATTCAGAATCCAACAGATCAAAGGAAAATTTCTGATAAAAAGAAAGAATTATAAATAGAAATGTATATGATACCAAATCATCAACATTAGAAATTAGTAAAATTGAAAGGGAACAGAATAGGCCCAAAACTAATAAGAGGGGGGAGAAACAAAAACTCAAAACAAAATTGATTCTGCTTTTTGATAGCTTCAAAGTGAAGAACCTGAACTAAGATAAGAAACTTTTGTATAGTATTACAGAAAGGAGTTGTAAAAGAAGCGGGGAAAAAATTAGTTTAAGAATAAATTATAACCACGAAGTCGAAAATCTTTGACTTCAAGAATCGATTAAGTTTATTTTTTAAGGCGCTGAATCTTATGGTTACAGAGTTCTTTTAAGTAAACACACTTGACTTAACCCTGAACAATAAACGGATAAATTAAAAATATAATATTTTGAGGTAACTTTAAATGGAAATTTATGGTCTCAGTAAAGGAATGTTAAAATTGATAAAAATGAAGTGAAATTACTATTTAAAAATTAAGCTTCTTATAACAAATAATTTCTATATCTCATCATTTTCATCATGGCATTATTTTCTAATGCTAAGCTCGTCTCGCTATAATGCTTGTATAATACCATTAACGATTTTCAACTATAAACCTAAGTGTTTCGGTTGTTCGTCCAACCACCCACCTTCTGTGCCCTAAGGTAGTGTCCCCGGTACCTTGTATCCATCTTTATCGAATCGCGGACCCCTGCGGTAGCCAGAGAGGTATCAAAGTGCCATCGAGTGACCTCGAACAGGCGAGAGATCTGGATGCAAGGCGCGCCCAAGATTTAAGACGCGGAGGGCCTAATGCCTATAAGATGCCTGGGATGGGGCTATGATGGCGGGCAACTGTCGCCGACGGCCACCCCTTTATTGCAGTTTAAGCCAAGTTTAACTGCCCAGCTGCGTCTTAGCCTAATTACAGGCACATCTTATTCTGTCCGTACCCTCTCCCTTCTCTACAGCAAACTTGTAACTCGGCTACCTCAGGCTCCAGCCGCTGGAAGGGTCGTTGGGATGACACAGAGGTTATATTCAGCGATCTTGGGAAGTTAGTATAAATCAGGAAGAAGTAATAAAATAACTTCACAATAAAAAAAAACATCAGTTCCGCAGGTTGTCGCTACGAGTTAGGTCACAACGAGTTTTAACATTTCGACCGTTTCCTTTTTAATAGTCTCGATATCCTCATATTATATTGAAAATACGAGAAACAGTTCACTGTTTCATGTTACTTCAAAACTTACTAGACAAACGCTCCCAATTAATTACAGACGCATATCCATGACAATTATAAGCCCTACTATATGCGGAATAGAGCTTTGGGGTTCCTCTAAACCTTCGAATTCCTCTCATATCCAATCGTTACAATAAAAAATATTAATGATCCTTACAATGTTAGGAACGATATCATCCATAATGACCTCAACATCCCATTTGTTGCTGATTTGTTTCGGGCCCAAACCCGATACCAGTCATTTCATGTCGATGTATATTCTCACTAAAAACTAATGAAAGCATGTTAATAAGCCATAATATAGATTAGACAATTACAGTTAATTCAATTACTTTTACAAGTGGCTCAGTGGTAGAGCGTTGCGTTTCCGTGACAAAGGTGCATCTATAAAGTGCGTACCCAAAAAGGGGAAAATCTAGCGGTTGAGTGTGATCTAGGACAAATCACCTCCCTCCATAACTGGGTCCAAGAAACAGTCCAGTCTCTATCGTGTACGGAACCCTATGAAAAGATTTTTTTTTTGGTTCTTAAAGAGCCATGAATGAGTAAGATGATCATTGTTCATGAGACCAAATAGGTTAGAGCCCTTCCAAAGTGAGAAAGACACCTGGTGTTGATTAATTCAACGAAGGAGCCCAGATTAAAAATCTCAGAGGGCTGATTAAAAGGGCGGGAAGACAAAGAATAAATCTGAATTATTAACACATGGAGGAGGAGAAGGCTGATAATTGCATTAACTGAGTGGGAGGGTCAGGGCGGCGGAAGGGTTGAGATAGCCTGTTTACTGGTCCAAGCCTCTAACTCAGGGCTCGGCTATTACAGGAGCTGTAAAAATCTCTTCTACCCCTTTAATACCATTATCTTATATTTACGGGTTGGGGAGTCTTGTTTTTGAGCAAGGGTTAAAATAGCCCCCTCTATCTCATAATTCCTCAAGGAGTTTCTCTTCCCGCTCTTTAAATATTGGGCTCTGAAATTTATCTCCCTTGTTTGGTTTATCCCCGGGGGGTCTCCTACGGAGCAAACACTCTCTGCCTGATTATGTTAACGTTTTAATAAGGCTTCGAAGACGCCAGAGGACATAGAAGTGAAAACTTGAGGAATCGGAAGACAAACAAGTAGAATGCGAATCGATTTTGGCTTAAAAACTGCAAGGATTTGAAAAAATTTCTTCACTTATTTCAAACAAATAGGGTTCATCATAATTTTGAATAGACAATATGGAAAGAACATATTTTTTACGATCCCCTGTACTTTTCACCTTTTACTAACTAGTAACATGCTTTTTTAACCGCGTTAAATTATAAAAACCTTTTTAGCCGCGTTGAGTGATTTTCTGTAGGAGAAAAACTTATCAGTCCGCGTCACCAAAATGCGCAACATGATTAGGCTCCACAAGAGTAACGATGATTCAACGTGTATTCTGACTAGCACGGTATCACTTCTTTGAGAACAAGATAATGATTTTGGACCATTTTTGGCAAAACTCATTCACAGGGACTGGAGAATTAAAGAAATACTTCTTCTTTAATTGCACTACAACCCGCGGGGGGTCAAGGCCTCCTCCAACAGACGCCACAAGTCATCCCTGTTCAGAGCAGCCGCCTTCCAATTCCTTATCCCAAGGAATTCTTCCAATTCCTTAAAGAAATAGGTTTTGAGTAATAGTGATTGTAAATGAATCGGTTATTCGCATTTGCCTTAGGAAAATATGCCGGAAGAAAATTCTGTGGATAAAGAAAATAACGGTGCATTTGTGGGGTGAAACAATTTTTGAATAAAAAGAGAAAAAAACGAAGAACTAGAAATATTATTGCAAGATTTGGAAAATAAAAATAACAGATCCTTTAATAGCTTAGTTTTTTAAATATGAACAACTTTAAATCAACTTAATACAAAATTTTATAAAAAAAAAAAAATCAGTTCAAAATTGTATAAATTAGATTTTTTTTTCACTGCAATTTATACTGTACATTTTTTCTTTTTAAAGGCAGCAGCATTATTATGGAATGCTTACTGATTATTTCCTACACATTAATTTGTTCTCAACATATAACCTTTTCTAGTTCCAGGCTTTTTAATGCACTACCCTCACTATTTATAAAATTGATTTCAGGTCCGACACATTTTTATATGTATAATAAAGAGATTTGATTTATTATACGTTGTTGACACAAAATGGTATATCCCTGTTCGATCCACGCCCCGTCCAAGCGGATCATCCTTTTCGCCGGTGGGTATTTTAATGCCCAGAGAGTGAGCCTCCTCTTCCTCTAATCAAGAAGAAAGACGGGGGAGTACGTGGCGGCTAACGAAGAGAGGACAAGAGAGCTGAGCTAATGTTAATTTCGGGTTCGAGTGACTAATCCAATTATGAAAATGTCCTTCCTCCCTCTTTTCTTATTTGTTCGGATCCCAACCCTCTTCCTTAGCCGGGATATCTTCGCTGTTTGAATCACAAGCAGTCTCACAGTCACCTGTTGTAAGCTCAGTGCGCGCTGATTTAAAAATATCACAGCAACATATTTCAACTCAAAAGAGTTTGTAAGGGGAGCTAGCGCTAAAAAAAAACTCCCAAAAATAATAACTATTAATTATACTGCATTGATAACTAGTATCACCACCTTTAAAATTTTCAAAATAGGTGTATTATATTTTAATCTAATGATAAATAAGTGGATAAGTCGATTTTTTCCAAAATGAGTTTCTTGTGCGTAATTACGCTGACTCGTGTTATATTCGTAGAGAAAAAGGAGTTAAAAGTTAAAAGATTAATTAATATATCAAAGCTGGATTTGAACCCGCTACTTTCAGCATAGCACACACAAAGTGTAATTAAATTAATATAATTTTAATCTGATATTATTTACTTGGTACATGAAGTAAATTTTCATGGCTTCATGTAGCAATTTAATAGGCTTGAAAATAAGTTATTGTTTATAATTCAACTCCATTTCAAGCCTAATTTTCAAACTAGAAATTTATATTTGTATTCAAACTGATGCATATGAGTCAACTTCTGAAATTATATTCTCCCCGTAAGCAGTCATGTTGAATTTTTGAAAAAAACAAACAACAACAAGCATTCCAGAATCTAAATTTAACTTACTTGAAATATTTTTTTTTCTTTTTAGTTTGAATTTATTTTTAGTTTTGATAAATAAAAAAAAGGAAAATATCTGTGTTTTTTTATAGTTCAAAACTTGCAGGAAAAATAGGGTTGATAGTACCATTGGAGAAGGTACAGGATCCTTTGAGTGAAGAGAAAGGATGGCTCAGTTGCTAGAGTACCATGACGGAAACATGGGAGACCAGGGTTCGAGTCCCGGTCCTGAACATATCTTTTCTTTTCAAATAAAAATATTTAAAAATTATAACATCTAAAAACAAAAATAACATAAATAAATTATTTTTATTTTATTTAATTAAAAAAATATAAACATTTTTTTTTTTACGAAAACCCTTTTTTTCTCATTCTTCAAATTTCATTTTTACAAACAATTATAAATTATATATATAGTGTAGAATATAAGCACTTGTGACTATTACCCGATGATATTTAATCCTTCTTATTTCATTACAAAAACTTAATTTTATACTTGAACTTATTTACAAATTCTTGGATTAAAAAATAATTATATTATAAAAAATAAGCTATACAAGTGAAATAATGTCGGCAGTTGTTTGAACGAACTAGGAAACAGGTTGTTTCCGCTTGTCCACTAACTCTTGGATTTCTAAAACCTCGCAAACCCCAGCAGAGTCCACAGAGCCCAGAATGGTTACCTCTATCCACAGCAAACGATTTTGGCAACAAAACTAAAGGTCGGCGGCACACACGTGTGTATCAATGCCTTTCCAAAATTCATACACACGTGTTGAGCAACAAAAGCTGAGGGAACAATACGGCCCTAACGATATTTACAGCGCTCGTAGCCCGCGGGCTTGTGGTGGAGTCTCTCTCGCGGTGTCACCCTCCGATGTTCTCCTCTTTACAACCAAAACCAAACATTACCTCCCGCAAGCGATAAGTTCGGGGATGTTGTGGAAAATATAACAAAAAAATATAAACAACTACCTTTAACTATTTCACTTCACTACTTTATAAATCCTTAAATTATTACACCGACTTTACAATGTTTCCAGAAGGGAATTGTATATTTCTTACAATTTTAACTCAACCGACTTACTGTTTAACGGGCAGGAATTTTGCAGAGTATAGTGCCTTATAATAATATTGAGATTCTTAAGTTTGAGGAAATAGGGTACATAGTTACATATACTTATACAGTACAATCTGGAAACTTAGCAGATTAATTGAGACAATATGGAATATAATTCATTACAGAAACATAATGACTTGGACATTCCAACAACATGCTACGGGCTACTGGAATAGCTTCCGAAAGTGAATAACATACAAAAAAAAATACTAACTAAGATTTATAATTGATTTATTATGAAACGAACCCTAAGCCAGCAATGAATTTCCACATTGTAAAACAATTATTTGATAGATTTTATTTTTCGGGTAATAAATAAATAAAAAATTACAAACGGAATACGACAGAAATAAAGTAAGTCTTAAAAAAATGTTTTATACGTCTTTCGACAACCAAAAAATAACTAAAGTTGTGTATTAAGGTCAACTAAATTTGGACGGATTAGATTTTAGGTTAAAGCATAAGACAAGCTTTATATTTTTATTTTTGTGGAGGGAAACTAATATTTTATCTGTGATCTAAAGGTTTTTGAAACTAAAGACGATTAAACAATCGTGTAATGACTGTAAGAGTGAGAAGGTAACAAGGGGGATAAAGATAAATCAGTTATTAGGTTACCTTTGCCGATGCTGCTGGGCGATAGAGGCCTCTCCTTGGGCGGGGACACGCTGCTGGACACTGCGGGCACACTCACCACTCCCTCCCTGGCCACGTCCTGCACCACGGTGGCGGCCCTGCTTCCGGCCCCAGCGGGCTGGAGGATGGTGTACTGCTTGCTGCCCGGGCTGTCCGTCCTCTTCGTGCTCGTAACCACTTCCGGTTCCTCCTTGATCCTCTTCTCCTCCACCCTCGGCGGTGGTGGTAGGCCCGGGTAACCAACGAAGGTGGCCCCTGCAGGGTACGGTCCGAATGTATCCATTATCTTCTCCTTCTCGATTGGCTTGAACGCAGAAACAAACTTCTTATCTTCTTTCTCTTCCCTCTTCTTTTTCTCTTCTTCCGCTCCAGGGTCCGACATGTCTATTTCTAGTTCATTTGAAGAGTCGTCCACTAATTCGTTGAAGTCAGGTTCGTACCTCGTGTACTTTCCCTCCTGCTTCACTTTTCCTACAGTCGACTGTATAGAGGCGCATTCGTTTTCGATTTTCAAAAGATTTTCTAATTCATTTTTGTCTACTTTCTTTTCTTCCGGCTCTTCCTTGACAATGGGATTTTTATTGATGTCTGTCTTTTGTGAACCTCTCAGAGTGATCACATCTTTGATGCCACTCTCTAATGTGGACTTTTTCTTTTCTTCAAAAAGGTTTTCGAAAGCAGGACTCTCGTCTGCCTGTTCCCTAAAGTTGTCCCTAGCAGGCCAGCTTCCAGAAAGCGACTTAAGGGCTGCTTCAGTTTCCCTTATGAGTGTTTCGTCATCTTGCTCTTCCTGCTTAGCTGCTTTCCTCGCTGGACTCCGAGATGGTGATACCATCAACGTCCTCTTCTTCTGGGGTAGAGTTCTCTGAGAATCCTCCATTTCGGAATCCTCGTCTTTCTTCCTCCTCCGTTTCCCTGCTGAGTCCTCTTCCTCCTTCCGATTTAGTTTCTTGTTCAGGAGATCGGCTATCTTGGGCTTCCCCTCTTTCCGGTTTCCGCCCACCATCCCCCCGCCGACCCTGAAACACAGAACAAGCTTCCTTTAGTAGGCAGTCTATACAAGTAGCTCTCAAGTAATTCTCTCATTCACATGTATAATCAGACATCAAATATGAAATAATCAAAAGAACTTGGAAGGAAGAATAATTATGGCCTTTTCTATACAGTTTTTGCTTCTGTTACGAACTGTAGAAATTTCATAAAACAACAGTAAACTATTTATTGCAAGGAAGAACTTTTTATATTGGGGTGCTAGAAAATGGAAACACTGTAATGAAGTCAAAGTTGGCGGAAAATACGTTTTATAATTTTTATTAAATATTTAGATAACAATAAAAATTAAAACCTCATTAAATGTTATGAAAACTTGTATTGGTAATTTATAAATAGTCCAAATTAAACTTATATAAACCAATCTCTCAACAACGAATAATTAATTGGAGGGCTTTTAGCTAAGACTAATTTTCCTGATGGGGTTTTACACTTAACGTTTAATACTCCTAAATGTATATTGTCTTCAATATATGTGGCTGAATAGATAGGGTTAAACCTTATTTTATGATATTTCATGTACCTTAAGACTGACATTTAAGTTATCTACAAAATAAATTAATATTGTTGCAACTTCACAGAAAAAATATTTAAAAAAATTAAAAATAGCAATAGGTAAGAGTGACATAGCTTGGCTGGCTAGCGGAAATTAATGAGATACCATAGGAAAGAAAAAGGAAGACCGTCGACTTGAATGGGTGGGTTTAATCTTGCCCCTGCAGAAGAAGTGGAGGAGGGATAGGACACCTCACAAATTATGGTACAATAAAAGGTAAGATTATGGGCGGGGGTAGTAACAGTGTTACAAGTTGGTCCTCATCCTTCTTCCGCCTCAAAAAGTCCGCTTCCATCTCCGCTAATGCTTAGCCATCAGTCAGCCCGCCTTCTACTGGTGAATTTTTTACAGCAACCGAATTGTCTCATTTCCCCTCGTATAACTTAAGTGGGTTGGCTTTGTTACGGATATCTATATCTATCCAAGCGAGGAGCGGCTATAAATATTTATGGAAGAATATTATTTAGAAACTAGTATATATAACTAGTACAAACCAAAAACAAGTGTCAAACGCAAATTAGTTGTAGGATAGAAATTCATTTGATCAAGTCTTATTTTACAATTTTTTTAAACATTTTATAGGTATATTATCTGTAAAGTTTCAATTAAAAAAAATTGTTTTTGTTGTCTTTTAAGAAAAATAACTAGTGTGATAATGCAAAACCATCCTCATATTGATTAATTGTAAAATAAAATCTTAATTATCAAAATTTTATTTCAATTCTTTCTTATTTTTTGAAAAAGACAGTTGAACTTTTGTTTTATAGATAAACATTATTTTAAAAATAAATAAACCAAGGGGCTAAGAAACAAAATTTGTTTTTCTATCTTTGATCTTTAGGGCACAGGTGTTATCTCCAAGATATGCGATTGAAAAAAAAAAAAATTCTGTTTGCATTTTAAAGGGGTTTAATTAGTCAATTAAAACCTACTCCTATTCTTCAACCCCTTTCCAATTTCTATTTGTTCACGGAAATAGGACACCAAGTGGTAAAAGAAAGAAAAAAAACCTGTACTATAACAACTTGAAGTTTGATATAGAATCTTGAGGGTTGATATAGAAGAGACTAAACTATTTCCAAACCATAACCTTTGGTTTGAATTATACCCCAGATTTTTCTTACAATTATACCCCAGGTATTACGATTATACCACTGAAGACACTAGGAGGGTTTTGCGGATCTCGTTGGGTATTTCTATTAACAGAAAAAATAATCTGTCACAGCTGGATTTGAACCCGGGACTATGACTATCAATAATGAAATACTCCACCCCCTAAAATATAATGTAAATCATAAAATGATTTAGATACTTGAAGTTATTTTCCCTTTTTAGTCACTATTTTCATATTGAGGATGACTTCACGAAGCTACTTTATGATAAAAATTACAACAAAAAAGATTATATAATAATATTTTATATTATTTATTTTAAGGGAATACCCCTATACTAATAGACTCTTATAAAAACTAACACAAGATTTCTTTATTTTAATTCAACATACCTGATTTTACACATCGTCGACACAAATACATAATTTTGAAACTGAAACAATTTTTAAGGAGATTTACAAAATTGTTTCAAGGTTCATTCAAAATTGGTGTGTATTGTCAAACGTATAATACCTATGTCATTATAGGTGATTTTGTGCCTTATGGAATAATGTACTTTAATTTAGTCGAAAAACACATCGTTAGTTCGATTATCTATAGTTTATGATAATTTTTCTATAATATAAAAAGCAAACTATCCAATGAGGCATAATCGATAGTCTGGCTTAAACTTACAATCGATATTTTTCGTTTGTATCGACGATCGTTTAACGCTATTACAATTAATTAGATAATTGGCCCGCTAGCATAACAGGAAATACACTTGTCGAGCTGGCCCTGCTATAGGAAATGAAGGAACCTGATAAGGGTGCGTTAGGAAAATAAAGGAAAAGTTTCCATGACAAGAAACAATGAGAGGAAGTTATTGAGATTTCCTGGTTGAGAGCGCACATGGCCGCGGCCGTACCTGGCAGCGCCCTCTCGTGAGCTTCAACTCGTTAAGTCTTGTTTTAATT